>JASDDO010000008.1:4358157-5700825 GCA_030015575.1 Agapanthus africanus | reverse complement strand
AGAAAGACCAGCGGAAAAAGGGGCTTAGCCCCTGGGTTAGGAGTTGAACTCCCAAGGGGCTTTGGAGTTTGAACTCCTAACAGGGATTATGTATAGATTTGGAGTTAAAACTCCAACAGATCTTGAATGGAGTTAAACTCCTAGAAATCTTTGGATCTTCTTTTGAGCCTCGGATCCTCCCGGAATTTGATTTTTATAGATGGGTATCCTTCTTCTTCCTTTCCGTTGGCTGGATCTTGGGGGGGGAAAGGGGAGGTGAGACTTAAAATCTCCCCTTTTAGGGATTTGACGGCAATTCCGATGTCGGGACCCGGTTCTTGCTCACGGAACAAA
Organism: Agapanthus africanus; assembly: GCA_030015575.1. Lineage (NCBI taxonomy): Eukaryota > Viridiplantae > Streptophyta > Magnoliopsida > Asparagales > Amaryllidaceae > Agapanthus > Agapanthus africanus. The sequence continues at coordinate 5,700,492 of JASDDO010000008.1, read as the reverse complement.
GTGCCACACGGGAACAAAGTGTCATGCCCCGCTTCCCAAAATACGGGATACGAGGGGTTGACAAGGCCAGCCATGTTCCTACGGTCGAGAAAACATCCCGCCGTAGTCACACTTCGGCTTCTAGTTTTACGTGGTAATCAGTAATCAATACACATGTAATGAGAAATGCAGTCACTAAATCAAAACAGATACAAAAACTAACCAGATAGAGATCAAGGAAGTATAGCGCCGAGTCGCTGATCTAGATATCCGTAATGTCCTCGAGGTACGTCAGGTCCTGATCCAAGCTAAGTCCACTTCTCACTCTGAGCATGCATACTCAGGTCATCAGAGCGACACACTAGCAATAAATAGAAATACATATGTAATATATGCAATAATGATGAATATGAAACAGTAAGCATGAAGTGATGATATGAGCATGAAGGAGCCAGTACAGGTAAACAGTAAAGCGGAGTAAACGGTAAGGCAAGTGTAACGAGTCAGTAATCAATGCATGTCACTAACCTATCATTCTCTAAGTCTCACTGTCCAGGTCGCTAAACCTATTGTCAGTACAAATGTGAGAGGTCAACCACTGGTGAGTATCCCCCACCCAAGGGTAGGCCCTAGGGGCAAGGGAACACGGGCCCGAGTCGCTAATAATCAGTAATATCACCCATATAAGTCCCAGAATCGCTGTGTATGCTGGTAATGGATTCCCGAGATTCCGTTGAACTCACACTCAAACTACCCCACACCCCGTGGTCTATATCAAACACCAACCATAAACTCAAATACTAGTCGGTCCATGATAAGCTACGCGAGAACTGAAGACATGATCTCCATCAAGCAGGTCTCGACTGATACCCAAAATAAATGGACAGTATTTGGATGCCTTACCTATGACACTAATATAAGTGCTTACATAATCGTCCCATACGAATTATAGTCACACTTATACATGTCCCATAGACGTCGACAATGCAATAAAAACTAACGTACTTTCCACAATCAAAACACTAATATCTAACACTGGGTAATGTACACGACCACTAGGGTTATCATGTATATGAGCTCTACATGATATGATGAGAATGCAATAATTATGATATGAATAAAATATCATCAACCAGTGTCCCTACCACTTTGCATAATTCACTATAAATCATACATGCAGAATCGAGCGAAACAATGTAAAAGGAGTAAACAGTATATTTAATTATCTATCAATCAAAATTGGTTTCGCGTCAATCGGGTTTCAGGTTTAATAGTTATGGCCATTTCAATTTAAGTGTTCACTGCTGGAAATCGGTTTCAGAATTAGAAGTCCGTTTCGTAACACATTTTACTTCCAGTTGGGATCATAATTAGGCGACACTATAGTTGAATAATATTTAGGTTTATCAGTTAGGTTTCCACACTCAATTGGCGGATCAGTAATATCCTATATCAACAGGAAGTTATGGTCAGGTTAAGGTTGAGGTGTAAAATCTGTCACTGCAGAATTCAGCTAGACACGTCGACATTATAAAATGTGTTAAAAATATCATACGGAACTGAAATCCAGTGAAACCAGTGGAGTAAGAAAACTAACTCAATTTTCCACGTAACGATATAGGGTTCCGCACATTCTCGCAATTGAACGAGAATATACAGTGATTTAAAAACAAGGGCTAACTGGGATTACCGCTCTGGACTGCAGTCCAAGATCGTAATTTTCCTCAGTTCTCTCTATCATAACTTGTTAAAATTTAGAGATAAACTATATAGTACTGTAGGTTAATCTGTTAGCATCTATATAAGCCAAGGAACACTAGGATCCGATATGTAAATGATTTATTAGGATTTTAACGGTCCAACATGTCCGGAAAAATTCAGATTACGTAAGGGTTATCAGGATGTCATTTCATAGTGATGATCTCGATATTTTGCGTCCAAACTTCTACATGATATTTCTTAACAGTAAAGTGGTTCATTTACCTCAAATTAAGGCATTTTAAAATAAGTTATAGTTTAGGGTTTAACATCGAACATGTAGCACGTATATACATAGGTCCATTTTTGTCCAATATACTAACTCAAAATTAACCAATTATAATAAATTTAGCATGATTATAGCAAGTGAAAGGGGGTTCACTTGTCTTCGGTCGCTTGATATGGAAGCGACGCCGCTGCAGGGTTTGTCTTGACATACGAGACGGCGCGATGCTGGACACGGGCGCGTGGCGCGAGCACGATGCGTGGTGATCCGGTACTGGGCACGGTGGCAATGCGGACGTGATACGGTAGTGGGCGTGGTCCTGGCTCGGTGCGCGGCACAGCACGGCGCGGCACTGGGCACGGTGTGGGCACGGGGGCTGGCACGACGTGGCACGGGGACTGGGCACGGGGCGCGACACGTGAGTGGGTCTGCGGTGGCACGGAGGCAGGCACGGTGCGGCACGAGACCGTGGCACGGTGTTGGTGCAGTAGCGGTTACGAAGCGGCACGGTCCTGGTCCGGAGGTGGGCACGACACGACACGGCGACTTTTTGGGGATCGCGGCTCCGTTGATGGAGGAGGTGGTTGCGGGTGTCGGCGACGGGGGTGGTCGAGACAGTGATGGGTGCCGGGTTCTTGGTGTGCAGGGAAGAAGAGAGAGGAAAGACGGAGATGGAGGTGAGGTCGACGATGGAGACGGCGACGAGGGTGTAGGCGAGGGTGCGCAGGCAAAGGGGTGATGGGGGCTCGGGTGGTACTAAGGGCGATGGTGAGAGGTCGCTGGCGAAGGGTGATGGTGGTAGCCGACGATGTGAAAGGAAGTGGGGGAGCTCGTAGTGAAGGCAAGGAGCAGACGAGGACGAGGTGGGTCGCGGTGCAGGAGACGGGTCGGCGATGGTAGCTCGTCGACTGCTGCTGCAGTGGGTGTTGGCCGGATATGTGATCGGTGCAATGGAGGGGGTGGTGGTGTAGGAGAGGAGGGAAGAAGATAGTGAGGGAGCTCTGTTGCTTCGGTGGAGGTTGCGACGGTGACCGGTTGGGAATTGGAGGAAGGGGGTTGTCGAGTGGTGGCTTCAGGAGTGTTCTGCAGTGGTGTTCGGTGGTTGTGGTGAATTCGACGGCGGCGGTTGAAATGGAGCTTAAGAAGAGAGAAGGAGGTAGAGAGAGAGATTGTGAGTTTGAGAGAGGTAGAGAGATGAGGTCGAGGGAAGTCAGCGGGCACGCGCGTGAGGTCGTGGGCCGAGGGGTGGAGACGTGGGTCGCGACGAGGAGGGGGCGTGGGAACGAGCGCGACGTGGGGACGAAGAGAAAAGAAGCGGGGAAAGTAAAGAGGGAGTGGGGAAGAGAAGGAAGCGGGTCGGGCTTGGAGGGTTGGGTCGGGTCGGTGAAGGGCATGGGCTAGGCTTGGGTTTGGGCTGAGATTGTTTAGGGAAAAATAAAAAGGGAAAATGGAAAATAAAAGGGAAATAGACAGTAGGGTTAGGGTTTTTAAAATAAAATAATTATAAATGTATATAAACAAATTTTGTAAGCAACACTTTATAAAAATACGGATATTGGTGTATAAAAAGAACTGGGGTATTACACAAAGTGCCACGCCAAGTGTCATGTTAAGTGGGCCGGGGCCACCTCTTGAATCCGTGGGGGCCACCTCTTGAGTCCGTGAGACCCACTGTAGAATAATGGGGACTCTTCGGAATACATTCCGAAAGAGGGCAGATCTGTACTATAAATGGAATGATACCACTCTTCAATACAGAGGCGCCTTTTAAGTGAACTGGCACTACAGGAGTTTGAGAACTGCGTAGTTAAGCGTGCTCGGGCCAGGGAAGTCCTGGGATGGGTGACCTCCTGGAAGTGGCCCCTGGTCGGGCCCGGTTCGCTCCGAAGGAAAAAACCGTGCGGTTTCGTCCAGAGCGGACAATACTCTCTGTATTAGGGGTGGGGCATGACAGAATGGTATCAGAGCTGGTCCCTCAATAGTAGGTCTGTGGTTCGAGAACGAACCATTGTTCAAAGGCAGGGAGAATGTTGGGACCCAGTTCTTGCTCACGGAACAAAGTGCCACGCCAAGTGTCGTGTTACGTGGGTGGGGACCACCTTTTGAATTCGTGGGGGCCACCTCTTGAGTCCGTGGGATCTACTTCCGAAAGAGGGCAGATCTGTACTATAAATGGAATGATACCACTCTTAATACAGAGGCGCATTTTAAGTAAACTGGCACTACAGGAGTTTGAGAACTCCGTAGTTAAGCGTGCTCGGGCCAGGGAAGTCCTGGGATGGGTGACCTCCTGGGAAGTGGCTCCTGGTCGGGTCCGGTTCGCTCCGAAGGACAAAACCGTGCGGTTTCGGCCAGAGCGGACAATACTCTCTGTATTAGGGATGGGGCGTGACATCAGAGCTCCCCTTCGAGGGTTTTATGGTGAAAAACTATTTATTTTTGGAAAAGGAAGAGTTAAACTCTTAATTTAATTTAAAAAGGAGAATAAGGTTTTAGAACCTTGAGAAAGGAGAAGTAGGCACAGACCCTAAGTTTTGGAGAGAATGACTTGTTATTTTTTATTTCATCATCATGTTGCCTTATATAGGCTTACACATTTACATATAGCCCCTTGAGCTTTACAAAATGACATTTTGCCCATCACATGTCTCATGTGCTCATTTCTTTTGCACATGAGCCATGAGCTTTACAAAAATTTGGCTTTATGTGCATAAAACTTACATCAAAATTATTTATTACATGATTTTTATTTTGGCATGGGGGGGCTGGCCGCGGGGCTCGACTTGGGCATGGGCTCACTTGAGCTGGGCTTGGGCCCGCTTACTTGGGGTTGACTTTGATTTTGACTCGGTCAACCGGGGTGCAATTTTTGACCCCAACAAGGAGTTTAACACCTAAATATATATATATATATATATGTATATAATAATAATAATAATAATAATAATAATAATAATAATAATAATAATAATAAATCTTTCTTTTTGGGAGTACAACTCCCAGTACAGGGGCTAAGCCCCCTTGTCCTCTTTGTCAGGAGTTCAACTCCAGAAGTCAAATCGGGAGCACATCTCCAAGTGCAGGGACCATGTCCCTTTTCCTGTTGACACCCAGCGTCCGCGTGCTTAGCATGTGGGGCGCCGGCGCCCAGCACCCGCGTGCTAGGCACGCGAGACGCTGGCACCCACGCGTCCTATGAACGCTATTCTTCCCTTTTACACACACACACACTCCATAACACTGTGCCCGTTAGAAAAAAATTTCTAATGGGGAGCTGCCCCGCACCTTGCAAGGGGGCTGCTAGCCCCCTTGACCCTCGGCCCGCTATCCGGGTAGTGGGACCCCCGTAAACTCTGCGGGGCCCCCGATATATCCAAAACCCCTTCAAAACACAACGCTGCACATTGAGTTCGCATGACTTGTTTGACCCGTCAATCGGAGGTTCCTTCTCTCCAAAGGTGAGGGGTAATTAACGACAGCTTAGTCCGCGGCTGCCGGAGATTCGGATCCTCACAATCAATAAACCCCGTCTACTCTAGACAGGGGGAATCTGTAGTACGCCTGACAAGCGACGAGTATTCCCATCTCAACGGGGGTGACGAAAAACACCCTACACAAACGTGTTAAAAAACTGAAATTGAGAAAATAAAGCTTAAGAAATTTTTAAAGAAAGCTACCGACCTGAACCGCCTCTTGAGCTATTGCGTCCACTTGGGCCTTCATGGTGCCCCGAGGAATCTTGGCCCCAGCTGCCTTCTCCATGTCCTCCAGCAAGTTGTCTGCTACGGATAGCCCCGAGGGCACCTCGATGCAGAAGTCTCCCTCCTGCACTTGAATCCCGGTCGGGGTGGCCGAGAAACCACTCGCTTCTGTTTATTAAGGGGGGATTCGGCGAGGGGAGTCACCTCTGCCCTGAACCGAGGCGTCGGGTCCCGCACTTGTTTCTGTCCTCCCCCCCGCGGTGTTCCTCCGGAACAGGGGGCGCTGCGGGAGTCTTGGCCGGAGGAGTCTGCCTAGGAGCAGCGCTCGAACCTGGTTGGGATGAGCTGGCGCCACCGGTCTTTCTTCCCTGGGCCTTGGCGGCCATGGCAGCCATGATTTTTGATCGGTCCATGGGCTTTGCGAAAATGAGAAAAAAGGGTCAGCAACACTGAAACGACAAAAGAATTTTGGCGAATGTTTAAACAGGTCGTCAAGAACCTTAACTTACCCAAAAAAAAACGCGCAGGACTGAGCCCAGTCCAGCTCAGTACCTGCTCGGAGAGCAGGACATCAGCCCGCTGTATCGGTTCCCACTGGGACACCACCTTCGTCTCGGGGGCGCTAGACTGCCTCACCCTCGGGCAGTCGGCCCTGCGCCACTGGGTGGGCATAGGCCAATCCTCACTCTCTGGAGGACCGACGAAAATGAACTTCTCCTTCCACTCATGGATGGAAGAAGGGACGACCACTATCTCATACCCAGCCGTCCTACCCTTACGTTTTTTAAACGACAGATGCACCCAACTCGGCTCTTTATTACTAGTCCCGGGGTGATTTTTGTAACAAAGAAATGACAGGAGGAGACTCAAATCGAAAGGAATCCGACCAAATTTTAAACCGAACCAGAAACCCGAGGAGGATCCTCTACGAGTTCGGCGCTAGCTGGCCCGGGGCAAGAAGGAAGCAATGGAGCACCGCACAAATCTCGGATGAGAAGGGCGGACACATACTTTCCCGGAATTCTTACAGATACAGGGCAATCTCCTTGCCCCACACCTGGTCTGCCCGTTCACCCTCTTTGACCAAACGGAGTGAATCGCCAGAGAATATATGGAATTGAGTCCGAATGTCGGAAAGCTTGTACAGACGATTCAAGATGGAGGGCGCATCGCGGGTATTACCGATGCGCACCTTGGGAGCCCTTGTCGTCGCCCGACAGCGAGTGACAAAGACAACCCTGACTCTGGGGGTGCGAGCCCGACACAGAAGATGCAGTAGAAGAAGAACCCTCTCGGCTATCTGAATCCGAGGAGGAGAAAGACCCACTGGACTCGGCCCCAGATGCTGGAGCCTCATCGCCCGACTCTACCCCTACTACATCTACTGACACCTCGGAGGAAGACATCTAACCTGATTCAAAGAAAGAGTTTGCCGAGGAAAAGTCAGCAGAAGATCCGACCTAAGCAGAGGTGCGCAGGGCAATCTTCAAACGTTGAAAGACAACAAAGGCAAAGTGTCGGCCCTAGATGGTTCCCTACTATTTATACACTCCCAAGAGAACATTCTACGGCCTAGATCAACTCCCGCCAAAACGAAGCGTCGCACCTAGCGGCCGTCGAGGTTCCATGTGGCGACCGACTATTGGGGACGTCTCTTCGTGGCAGGAGTCAGAGACAGCCTGTCGCGCCCGCCAACCAACGTCAAACACGTGGCCCGTAGCCCAACTGACGATTGAGTGAAACGACGCCCCTTCTTTAAAGCGCAATTATTTCACCGATCCGCTGATGTCATCAGGGATACGCGTGAAAAGTTAGGCACACAATGAGACGCCACGTGAACTCAAAAATCGAAACGTGACTGCCAAACTCCATGTCGTTCCCAGATAATCCACCACGAAGAAATCTCGGCACCGAGCTGAGCAGGGAAAACCAAGCAGACCTGTCACGCCCCGCTTCCCAAAGTACGCTAAAGTGGGCACGTGACATAGCCAACCATGCTACCTGTGGATAGGAAAAATCCTTCCACAGTCACATTACAGCCGTGGAGATATCAAGAACGAGAAAGTAAACTAACTATCTAGTACATGTCCATAAGCCAGAGTAAAAGAGTCAAGAGATAATAATATGCGGAAGCCAAAAGATACAATAAATGAAACACCTAGAGTGAAACTACATACCGACAGGAACCTCACCGCTCGTCTAACAGCGACAAAACTCCTAATCAGTCTGCAACAAGGTAGAAGAATCTGGGCCATGCAAAACCCAGACGTCAGCGCGTCAAGTCATCAAGTAAAACATAATAAACAGGGTAACAGGCAATGCGAATATAAACATGAATTAAGCAAGGGTAACAATAATATGAATCAGAGCAGTGCAGGGTAGTGTGCAGTGGGTAAACTGGACTGTTCTATCAGGTTCTCTATTCTAAAGTCTTTGAAATCAAATTGATGAATCATCGATGTAACTCAATAGTATCCCGTACATACCCGGGACCACGGCCACAATATTCTCGGCTGCAGCCGAGACATGCCGCTAGGCACAAAACAGGAATGCGTACACTCGATAGTATCCCGTACATACCTGGGACCACGGCCACAATATTCTCGGCTGAAACCGAGACATGCCGCTAGGCACAAAACAGGAATGTGTACACTCAGGACATGTAATGAACTGTCGAGTTACAAGTCAGGTTTCACCTTTGATTTCCCCATACCCCCAAGTTATAAGTGTATGTCAAGTCAGGTATCCCGAAATCAAGAAACTAATGCCAACACAGGATCAGGTAAACAGGTTTGTCTGGATAGACAACAGGAACGGTCCATGAGGACTACATGTCAGGTTTGTTGGCATTAGACACAAGATCAGGTAACGGGTCAGGTCATGGTACATCATGCCAAGTCAAGCAGTATACGGTACCATGTCGGGTCAATCAATATGTAGGTAGCAAGACAGTTCAAGAAGCAAGCGATATCATATGTGTACTCACAATCGACTATATAATCAAGTATGGGTATCAACAACATGAGATAAGCAATGAAGTAAGCAATGGGCAGATTCACTGAATTAGCAGTACAGTTGTCAGTTGTGTCACAGAGATGATTTTAATGTTATGCGAATGCAGTATGACAATTATGGCCTTTTAATCATGTAAACAAGTTTAAGCACTTTAGAGGTGCAATGATTTATATAAAGGTTCAATACAGCTATTACAGGTTAAAATGCATACGAGTGTCCGAATGGAACAAAACTATAGAGATAAATGCCATAAGCCATGTCAATATTAAAAATGTGATTAAACAGGTAAATGTGGTTATTAGGTTCAATTGCAAACTGTAGCTTCCAAGTTTAAAGATAAAATGATATATAACAATATTGTACATGAAAAAATGGGAAACTATAATACCAAAGTTAAATTGCGGGTTTAAGGTGTCATTAATTATAAGTAAATATTGATTAGCATGTAGCAAGGGTTACTTGCCTTGACGGGTCGCGAACCGGGAAAAACGGAATGTAAAACGTCGGCGGGGAAACTCGCGACGGGCGCACGGTTCACGGAATGAACCCAAACGACGAACAATGGAACTACACGGGTCGGGGTACCTCGCTGGAACGCCGGGTCACGTCGTCGGCATCGTCGGATTCCCGAGATTCAAAACAACAGTGAAAAACTCATAAGAGAAAGTATGGAATACGAAACAACAAAGGAGGACAGAGAAGTTGAGGGAAGGAGGCTTACCCACAGGATCTTCAGAGGCGATAGCGTCGACGGTGGTGGTCGGCAAGGCTCTGGCAAGGGTTCAGGGCACTCAGTCGAGGGGTTAGGTTGCACTAGGGTTTTACTGTAAGGTAGTTGCAGTGTCTGCTGGGGGTGTTGATGCATGGGCAAGGGAGGAAACGAGATGGTGAAGATGGTGGTGTGAGGCTAGGATCGCCGGCGATGAAGGAACAGCGACGAGGTGGCGCGGGTTGTGGTTACACGGTGGGTGCACGGATCTAGGGTTGTAGGTGAAGCGGTAGACGAGAGGAGGAAGGACAGGAAGCCGAGGCGGTTGAGGAGGAGGCGCAGGGGCGGTGTGAAGGCGACGACGAAGGTGATGGGTTCGCCGGGTTTTGATGCAGGCGTCGGAGTCCACGGGTCGGGGTGCTGGTGATGTCGGGTGGAGGGAGGGAGATGAGATTTATGATGAGAGAGGAGATCGGTGTCGAGGGGACGGCGACGGCGATGAGGCGTGGAGTTGAGACGCTGGGTTCACGCGACGTTGGGTTTGGGTTCTGTGTCTTTCAAAAAAAAAGAAAGGGAGGAGGGAATTTTTTTTTATAGAGGAGAGATAGAAGGATGGGGAGAGAGAGAGACGGGGGAGAGATAGAGAGATAAGGCGAGAGAGAGAGAGAGAGAGGTGTGAGGTGTGGGGCCCACGGGAGATAAAGGAAAGAATGTGATTGGTTGAAGGATTAAATTAGGTGTTAGGAAAATTTAAAGAAAAGATTTAAACGATATAAAATATTAGATTTAAGGAACGGTAATATATATAAGGTTAAGGAAATATGCGACGGTTAAAATATTAAAATTTGGGATTTTGGCGCAAAGTAAAATATTTCCAAATCGCGCCCTGGTCGGGTCCAAAAATTTGAAATTGAAATAATAGAATTTTAAGCGGGATCCAAAATTTAAAATGAAGTGTTTTACAAACAAAAAGCATACCACCAAAACGGACACACGTACGTGCACGTAGCCATCCAAACTTGCCCGTTTCACTGAACGGGATGAGAACACGATGCACGGACGCTACAGTAGAGTTAGGGGTGTCAAGTAGGCCAAAATGAATATTTTTAATTTTATTTTAGATGCCAAAATTGTTATATGCAGAAATGAATTGCCGGGTAAAAACTACAGTAAGTAACAATCAAGCAAGATAACTGAAATAATTGCCACACTACTGTAGGGTGTTTTTCGTCACCCCATTGAGATGGGAATACGCGCGCGCTTGTCAGACGCATTACAGATTCCCCCTGCCTAGGGTAGGCTGGGGTTTATTGATTGTGGGGATCCGAATCTCCGACAGCCACGAACTAAGCTGCCGTTAATTACCCCTCGCATTTGGAGCGAAGGAACCTCCGATTAACGGGTTAAACTGGTCATGCGAACTCAATATGCAGTGTTGTTTTGGATAAATTGGGGGCCCCGCAAAGTTTTTACGGGGGTCCCGCTACCCGGATAGCGGGCTGGGAGTCAAGGGGGCTAGCAGTCCCCTTGCGGGGTGCGGGGCAGCGCCCCGTTAGAAATTTTTTCTAACGGGGGAGGCATACTTAGTGTGGAGTGCATAAAAAAAAGAGGGGGAAAGCGTCTTAAAGACGCGTGCGCAGCATGTGGGCGCATGGTGCCCGGGGTCACGTGGCGCACACGTGACCATTGGGCGCCTCAGCGCCCGAGGTCACGTGGCGCCACGTGACCATTGGGCGCCTCAGCGCCCGGGGTCACGTGGGCACACGTGACCGATGGGCGCCTAGGTGCCCCGGAGTCACGTGGGCTCACGTGACCGGTAGGCGCCTCAGCGCCCGGGGTCACGTGGGCACACGTGACCGTTGGGCGCCTCAGCGCCCGGGGTCACGTGGGCACACGTGACCGTTGGGCGCCTCAGCGCCCGGGGTCACGTGGGCACACGTGACCGTTGGGCGCCTCAGCGCCCGGGGTCACGTGGGCGCACGTGATCGTTGGGCGTCTCAGCGCCCAGGGGTCACGTGGGCGCACGTGACCATTGGGCGCCTCAGCGCCCGAGGTCACGTGAGCGCACGTGACCACGGGAAAACACCCGCTGGAGGGGGGCCTAGCCCCTAGGTTGGGGAGTTGAACTCCCAAGGGATTTTTGGAGTTAAACTCCTGACAGAAAATTAATTTACGGAGTTAAACTCCAACAGATCTAGAAAGGAGTTAAACTCCTAGGAATCTTTGGTTCTTTCTTTTGAGCCTTGGATCTGTCCAAAGTTAGATTCTTGGAGATGGGTCTCCTTCTTCTTCTCGTCTTTTGGCCGGATCTTGAAGATCAAGAGATGTGAGATTTTAAAAATCTCTTCTTTTTCGAGATCTGGTGGGAGATCTGAGTTCCCCTTTGTGGGTTTTGTGGTGAAAAACTATTTATTTTGGGAAAAGGAAGAGTTAAACTCTTAATTTAATTCAAAGGAAAGAAGAAGGTTTTTGGAACCTTGGAGAAGGAGCAGGAGGCACAAACCCTAGATTTTTGTGGGAATGAAAAGTCTATCTCTTATTCATTATCATGTTGCCTTATATAGGCTTACACATTTATATATAGCCCCTTGGGCTTTGCAAAAATGGCATTTTGCCTATCCCATGGCTCATGTGCCATTTCATTTTTTGCACATAAGCCATGGGCTTACAAAATATTGGCTTTATGCCCATTTTGCATACATTCATGTATATAAAAAATTACATAAAAATTATTTATTACATGATCTATATTTTAGCATGGAGGAGGCTGGCCGTGGGCTCGACTTGGGCATGGGCCGGCTTGACCTGGGCTTGGGCCCACCTGACTTGGGGTTTGACCTTGACTTTGACTCGGTCAACATGGGTGTAAATTTTTACCCCAACAAATTGCCCCCCATCAATAAATGCACACAGCATATGTGGGTCGTGTGTATGAAATTGATGGATCTTCTTTCACGTGGACGCGACTTGATTCGGTTCCCACTTTTTGGGATGCACTGCCCTTTTTACGACATGGACGGTCGACGCTTGACGCGTTTCCGAGACAGAGTGTTCGTGGTAGACGTTTCCCTTGCCCGGAGCGATCCGGTTCCTGCTTTGTAGGAAGCCTGCACTGCCCTTTTTGCGACATGGACGGTCGACGCTCTGATCCGGAGCGATTTGGGTTCCCAATTTGCGGGAGCCTGCACTGCCCTTTTTGCGACATAGACGGTCGACGCTTTGATCCGGAGCGATTTGGGTTCCCAATTTGCGGGAGCCTGCACTGCCCTTTTTGCGACATAGACGGTCGACGCTTTGTTACGAAGCGATTTGGGTTCCCAGTTTGCGGGAGCCTGCACTGCCCTTTTTGCGACATAGACGGTCGACGCTCTGATCCGGAGCGATTTGGGTTCCCAGTTTGCGGGAGCCTGCACTGCCCTTTTTGCGACATAGACGGTCGACGCTCTGTTACGAAGCGATTTGGGTTCCCAATTTGCAGGAGCCTGCTCTGCCCGTTTTGCGACATAGACGGTCGACGCCCTGTTACGAAGCGATTTGGGTTCCCAATTTGCGGGAGCCTGCACTGCCATTTTTGCGACATAGACGGTCGGCGCCCTGTTACGAAGCGATTTGGGTTCCCAATTTGCGGGAGCCTGCACTGCCATTTTTGCGACATAGACGGTCGACGCTCTGATCCGGAGCGATTTGGGTTCCCAATTTCCGGGAGCCTGCACTGCCTTTTTTGCGACATAGACGATCGACGCTCTGTTACGAAGCGATTTGGGTTCCCAGTTTGCGGGAGCCTGCACTGCCCTTTTTGCGACATAGACGGTCGACGCTCTGATCCGGAGCGATTTGGGTTCCCAATTTGCGGGAGCCTGCACTGCTCTTTTTGCGACATAGACGGTCGACGCTCTGTTACGAAGCGATTTGGGTTCCCAATTTGCGGGAGCCTGCACTGCCCTTTTTGCGACATAGACGGTCGACGCTCTGTTACGAAGCGATTTGGGTTCCCAATCTGCGGGAGCCTGCACTGCCCTTTTTGCGACATAGACGGTCGACGCTCTGTTACGAAGCGATTTGGGTTCCTAATCTGCGGGAGCCTGCACTGCCCTTTTTGCGACATAGACGGTCGACGCTCTGTTCCGGAGCGATTTGGGTTCCCGATTTGCGGGAGCCTGCACTGCCCTTTTTGCGACATAGACGGTCGACGTCCTGTTACGGAGCGATTTGGGTTCCCAATTTGCGGGAGCCTGCACTGCCCTTTTTGCGACATAGACGGTCGACGCTCTGATCCGGAGCGATTTGGGTTCCCAATTTGCGGGAGCTTGCACTGCCCTTTTTGCGACATAGACGGTCGACGCTCTGATCCGGAGCGATTTGGGTTCCCAATTTGCGGGAGCCTGCTCTGCCCTTTTTGCGACATAGACGGTCGACGCCCTGTTACGAAGTGATTTGGGTTCCCAATTTGCGGGAGCCTGCACTGCCATTTTTGCGACATAGACGGTCGACGCCCTGTTACGAAGCGATTTGGGTTCCCAATTTGCGGGAACCTGCACTGCCCTTTTTGTGACATAGACGGTCGACGCTCTGATCCGGAGCGATTTGGGTTCCCAATTTGCGGGAGCCTGCACTGCCCGTTTTACGACATGGACGGTCGACGCTTAACGCGTCTCCGAGACGGAGTGTCCGTGGTAGACGTTTCCCTGGCCCGGAGCGATCTGGCTCCTGCTTTGTAGGAAGCCTGCACTGCCCTTTTCGCGACATGGACGGTCGACGCTCTGTTACGAAGCGATTTGGGTTCCCAATTTGCGGGAACCTGCACTGCCCTTTTTGCGACATAGACGGTCGACGCTCTGATCCGAAGCGATTTGGGTTCCCAATTTGCGGGAGCCTGCACTGCCCTTTTTGCGACATGGACGGTCGACGCTCTGTTACGAAGCGATTTGGGTTCCCAGTTTGCGGGAGCCTGCACTGCCCTTTTTGCGACATAGACGGTCGACGCTCTGATCCGGAGCGATTTGGGTTCCCAATTTGCGGGAGCCTGCACTGCCCTTTTTGCGACATAGACGGTCGACGCTCTGTTACAAAGCGATTTGGTAGACGTGCCCCCGGCATGGAGTGTCGCTGTTTGACGCAAAGGTCGATGTTGGAATGGGATGGTTTGATTTGTTTGACTTGAGTTGACATCAGCATCGCTATACTGGAATACGGTACCAGAAGCGAATCATCATTTGTCATGAGAGAATTTTGGGATTGGTATTTTTGTCGGCATCTGCATTGCTGCACTGGAATAATGCCAGGAGCAACTCATCATTTGCCCCGGGAGGATTTGGATTTTTTTTTTTCCGTTTGGCATCAGCATTGCTGCACTGGAATAATGCCAGGAGCAACTCATCATGTGCCCCGGGAGGATTTGGATTTGGTTTTTTTTCGTTTGGCATCTGCATTGCTGCACTGGAATAATGCCAGGAGCAACTCATCATGTACCCCGAGAGGATTTGGGAATTGGTGGCTTACGAGACAGGTTTAGATCCCTGTCACCTAAGGCTTTTCAATTTTATGGGCCGTGAGGGTCCCATAAAAGCATTTTCTCGCCACGAGTCGAAAGGATCTCGTAGGTGTATTTTCTCCTTAAGAGTCATGGGGACTCCTAAGTGTATTGCTCCTTTGTGAGTCGTAAAGATCTCACGCGAGAATTTTCTCCTCACAAAGTCGAGAGGATTTTGCGAGTGCATTTCATTTCTTCTTTTTTTTTACGAGTTTGTGCCCTTTCGGGTTTTCACAAACTCGCCGGCAGTCCTGCTGTTTTTACTCACGGAGCCCTTTCGGGTTTTCATCCGTGCCCATTTTGCTTGTGGACATACCGTTCTTTTTTTTTTTTTTACTTTTTTTTTTTCTCTTTTTTTTTCATTTTTTTTTCTTCTTTTTTTTTTTGGAATCTTCCCTGCCGGTGGGACTTTGAATGTGGTCTCGCCGGTAGGACTTGGGAGAGATTGGGATCGTTTTACGCCCATGGATTGTATACGGTTTTGCAGGATGTATGATCCAGACCGTAGGGCCAAAAACATTTCGGGACTTTGTTGGCGTCTGCATCGCTGCACTGGAATATGGTACCAGGTGCGACTCATCATTCGCCGTTGGGGTATGGGAGTTGGAATTTGGTTGGCGTCTGCATCGCTGCACTGGAATGTAGTACCAGCAGCGACTCATCATTCGCCGTTGGGGTATGGGAGTTGGAATTTGGTTGGCGTCTGCATCGCTGCACTGGAATGTAGTACCAGCAGCGACTCATCATTCGCCACTTGGGGATTGGGATTTGGAATTTGGTTGGCGTCTGCATCGCTGTACTGGAATATGGTACCAGGAGCGACTCATCATTCGCCACTTGGGGATTGGGGAGCGATGGCTTAGGAGATAGGTTTGGATCCCTATCACCTAAGACTTTTCAATTTTATAGGCCGTGAGGGTCCCATAAAGGTATTTTCTCCCTGCGAGTCGTAAGGATCCCGCAGGTGTATGTTCTCCTTAGGAGTCGTGAGGACTCCTAAGTGTGTTTTTCCTTGGTGAGTCGTAAGGATCTCACGAAGGTTTGTTCTCCTCATGTATCGTGAGGACACATGAGTGGGTCTTCTCAATGAAGCATAATTCCAAAGGCGGAGACCAGCCGCGTAATTGGTGGTTGCAGTGGGGAATGGGTATACTGAGAATTATTTGAGCCCGTGGATTGTATACGGTAGTCAATTTGGGGATGGCCGTAGGGCTGAAAGAATTTTGGGAAATTGGATTTTTGTTTGGCGTCTGCATTGCTGCACTGGAATAATGCCAGGAGCAACTCATCATCCGCCTTTGTTTTTGTTTTTTGGGTTTTTGTTTTGTTTTTTTTTATTTTACCGCGATTGCTCTATCATTTCGGCTATTTATTCGCGGTTGCCCCATCATTTGCTTTATTTTCATTTTTATTTTTACTCGCTGATTTTTATTGCGAGTTGCCCCATCATTTCGGCTTTTCTTTATTTTTCTTTTATTTACACATTTTTTTATTTACATTACATTTTTTTTTCATTCCCAGTTTAACGACTTAGAAGTCGACTGTTCCCAGTTTAATGACGTGGTGGTCGACTGTTTCCAGTTTAACGACTTAGCGGTCATCTGTTTCCAGTTTAAAGACTTAGGGGTCTACTGTTTCCAGTTTAACGACTTGGAGGTCATCTGTTTCCAGTCTAAAGACGTAGAGGTCATCTGTTTCCAGTTTAACGACTTGGAGGTCATCTGTTTCCAGTCTAAAGACGTAGAGGTCATCTGTTTCCAGTTTAACGACTTGGAGGTCATCTGTTTCCAGTTTAAAGACGTAGAGGTCGTCTGCTTCCAGTTTAACGACTTAGAGGTCGACTGTTTCCAGTTTAACGACTTAGAGGTCTACTGTTTCCAGTTTAACGACATAGTGGTCATCTGTTTCCAGTTTAAAGACTTAGAGGTCATCTGTTTCCAGTTTAACGACTTAGAGGTCATCTGTTTCCAGTTTAAAGACTTAGGGGTCTGCTGTTTCCAGTTTAACGACGTAGTGGTCATCTGTTTCCAGTTTATAGACTTAGAGGTCTACTGTTTCCAGTTTAGAGACTTAGAGGTCATCTGTTTCCAGTTTAAAGACTTAGAGGTCTGCTGTTTCCAGTTTAACGACGTAGTGGTCATCTGTTTCCAGTTTATAGACTTAGAGGTCTACTGTTTCCAGTTTAACGACTTAGAGGTCATCTGTTTCCAGTTTAACGACTTAGAGGTCATCTGTTTCCAGTTTAACGACTTAGAGGTCAACTGTTTCCAGTTTAACGACGTAGAGGTCAGCTGTTTCCAGTTTAAAGACTTAGGGGTCTGCTGTTTCCAGTTTAACGACATAGTGGTCATATGTTTCCAGTTTAAAGACTTAGAGGTCATCTGTTTTCAGTTTAAAGACGTAGAGGTCATCTGTTTCCCAGTTTAAAGACGTAGAGGTCATCTGTTTCCCAGTTTAAAGACGTAGAGGTCATCTGTTTCCAGTTTAAAGACTTAGAGGTCAGAGAAGATACCTGATTGGGTAGTTGTCGGGGGTACCGCTGGAGTTTGCCCGAGATGACTTATTACTTTGTCAGTGTTGATGGCCTTGCCCCCAGCTGGGGCCAAGAAAAATCGTTCAAATACCGACTTGCATCGAATATGGCAATTGGAAATTGTTAACCCTGCAAATAGAAACATTGTTTCAGTATAGGCAATCGATATGTATATTAATTGAGTTCGCATGAACATTTAACCCGAAATATGGGAGGAGAGATGGTCCCACCAGGCGTGCCAGAATCTGTAGGGTGTTTTTCGTCACCCCATTGAGATGGGAATACGCGCGCGCTTGTCAGGCACATTACAGATTCCCCCTGCCTAGGGTAGGCTGGGGTTTATTGATTGTGGGGATCCGAATCTCCGACAGCCGCGAACTAAGCTGCCGTTAATTACCCCTCGCATTTGGAGCGAAGGAACCTCCGATTAACGGGTTAAACTGGTCATGCGAACTCAATATGCAGTGTTGTTTTGGATAAATTGGGGGCCCCGCAAAGTTTTTACGGGGGTCCCGCTACCCGGATACCGGGCTGGGGGTCAAGGGGGCTAGCAGTCCCCTTGCGGGGTGCGGGGCAACGCCCCGTTAGAAATTTTTTCTAACGGGGGAGGCATACTTAGTGTGGAGTGCATAAAAAAAAGGGGGGGAAAGCGTCTTAAAGACGCGTGCGCAGCATGTGGGCGCATGGTGCCCGGGGTCACGTGGCGCACACGTGACCATTGGGCGCCTCAGCGCCCGAGGTCACGTGGCGCCACGTGACCATTGGGCGCCTCAGCGCCCGGGGTCACGTGGGCACACGTGACCGATGGGCGCCTAGGCGCCCCGGGGTCACGTGGGCTCACGTGACCGGTGGGCGCCTCAGCGCCCGGGGTCACGTGGCGCACACGTGACCGATGGACGCTTCAGCGCCCGGGGTCACGTAGGCACACGTGACCGTTGGGCGCCTCAGCGCCCGGGGTCATGTGGGCGCACGTGATCGTTGGGCGCCTCAGCGCCCGGGGTCACGTGGGCGCACACGTGACCTTTGGGCGCCTCAGCGCCCGGGGTCACGTGGGCGCACACGTGACCTTTGGGCGTCTCAGCGCCCAGGGGTCACGTGGGTGCACGTGACCATTGGGCGCCTCAGTGCCCGAGGTCACGTGGGCGCACGTGACCACGGGAAAACACCCGCTGGAGGGGGGGCCTAGCCCCTAGGTTGGGGAGTTGAACTCCCAAAGGATTTTTGGAGTTGAACTCCTGACAGAAAATTAATTTACGGAGTTAAACTCCAACAGATCTAGAAAGGAGTTAAACTCCTAGGAATCTTTGGTTCTTTCTTTTGAGCCTTGGATCTGTCCAAAGTTAGATTCTTGGAGATGGGTCTCCTTCTTCTTCTCGTCTTTTGGCCGGATCTTGAAGATCAAGAGATGTGAGATTTTAAAAATCTCTTCTTTTTCGAGATCTGGTGGGAGATCTGAGTTCCCCTTTGTGGGTTTTGTGGTGAAAAACTATTTATTTTGGGAAAAGGAAGAGTTAAACTCTTGATTTAATTCAAAGGAAAGAAGAAGGTTTTTGGAACCTTGGAGAAGGAGCAGGAGGCACAAACCCTAGATTTTTGTGGGAATGAAAAGTCTATCTCTTATTCATTATCATGTTGCCTTATATAGGCTTACACATTTACATATAGCCCCTTGGGCTTTGCAAAAATGGCATTTTGCCTATCCCATGGCTCATGTGCCATTTCATTTTTTGCACATAAGCCATGGGCTTACAAAATATTGGCTTTATGCCCATTTTGCATACATTCATGTACATAAAAAATTACATAAAAATTATTTATTACATGATCTATATTTTAGCATGGAGGAGGCTGGCCGTGGGCTCGACTTGGGCATGGGCCCGCTTGACCTGGGCTTGGGCCCACCTGACTTGGGGTTTGACCTTGACTTTGACTCGGTCAACAGGGGTGTAAATTTTTACCCCAACAACTACGTTCAAACGGTAACAGAAATTAGTAGCATTGGGCTCGGGTGTTACATTATACCCAACTACAAAAAGAATTTCGTCCTCGAAATTCCAAGAATACAAAGACAGATAACTACAAGAAAATGTGAGAAAACTTCTGCCGGATTTCATCTTCTCGTTCCCAAGTTGACTCTCCATGCAAGCGATTACCCCAAGAAACAAGTACAAGAGGGATCACCTTATTCTTAAGAACCTTTTCCCTTCGATCCACGATTCCAATCGGTCGCTCCTCAAAAGTCAGGTCTTCTCGTACTGTTAGCTCCGAATGATCCAATATGTGTGTTTCATCTCGAACATACCTACGGAGTTGAGATACGTGAAACACATCGTGCACATTTGCAAAGGACTGCGGTAACGCCAAACGCTACGCTACCTCACCAACACGCTCCAAGATTTCAAAGGGTCCAACGAATCGAGGACTGAGCTTTTCTCGACTTCCAAAACGAATCACCCCTCTAGTCGGTGATATCTTCAAGAACACCAAATCACCCACGGCGAACTCTAGAGGTCTTCTTGACGTGTCTGCCCAACTCTTCTGTCGGTCTTGTGCTGTCTTCATATGATTTCTGATAGTGTTAACCTTCTCAACTGTCTGCACAACTAAATCTGATCCCAATAATCTTCGTTCACCGACATCGTCCCAACAACAGGTGAACGGCATTTATGAACATACCAAGCTTCAAACAGAGCCATCTGGATAGTTGCCTGAAAACTGTTGTTGTAAGAAAACTCCACCAAATGTAGATGATCCTTCCAAGAACACTTGAAGTCCAACATGCATGCTCTCAACATATCCTCAAGAGTTTGGATCGTTCTCTCCGACTGACCATCAGTTTGAGGATGATAAACTGTGCTAAACTTCAGTTGAGTCCCCAAACTTTCCTGTAAGCTCCGCCAAAAGTGTGATAAGAACCAAGTGTCCCGATCGGACACGATGCTCACCGGTACTCCATGCAATCTTACAATCTCTTGCATGTACCGTTCTGCCAAAGTCTCTGTTGATTGACCAACCCGGAAAGGAATGAAGCGAGCTGCCTTGGTCAATCGATCAACAATCACCCATACAGCATTGTTGCCTCTTGGACTCCGCGGTAAAGCCGTCACGAAATCCATGGTTATATGTTCCCACTTCCACTGAGGAATCGGAACTGGTTGCAATAAACCAGCAACCCTTTGATGTTCAGCCTTAACTTGATGACACACCAAGCACTTCGCCATAAAGCGAGCAATCTCCCGTTTCATGCCTTCCCACCAGAAATGCTGTCGAATAACTCTATACATCTTTGTGCCTCCTGGATGTACAGAATAAGCTGAACTGTGTGTCTCCTTTATAAGTTCTTCACGAGTATCTCCCTTTGGTACACACAAACGGCTACCATACCTCAACGAACCAACTTCGTGGATCAATAAATCTGTTCGTAGTCCGGCTTCAACCTGTCCTCGAAACTTTTGCAGTCTAGGGTCCTGCGATTGTGCTGCTTGAATATTCTCGATCAACGATGACTGTACTTGCAGCTGCATCAACTGTCCCGTAGAATGCGGTAGCACAACCTCCAAGTCAAATCCTCGAAAATCTGCAATGATCTCCTTCTGCGTAGTTAACACCTGAATTACCGGTAACCGACTAAGCGCATCCGGCACGACGTTAATCTTCCCTGGATGGTACTTAAGATCAAGATCGTAGTCAGCCATCAGCTCCAACCATCTACACTGCCTCATAGTAAGCTCCTTCTGTGTGAATACATACTTCAAGCTCTCATGATCAGTAAAAGCTTCGACCCTTTCGCCCAAAAGGTAGTGTCTCCAAATCTTCAAAGCGAAAATCACAGCCGCAAGTTCTAAGTCATGAGCTGGGTAATTCTTCTCATGGGTCTTTAACTGTCTCAATGCGCATGCTACCACCTTCCCATGCTGCATCAAAACACATCCCAATCCTTTCCCAGATGCGTCGCTGTGAATCACCAATCCTTCGGAATTGTCTGGCACGGTCAGAATAGGGGCGGTTATCAACTTCTGCTTCAACGTCTCAATAGCTAACGCACATTTGTCCGTTCATACAAAAGGTGCCTCCTTGCGCGTAAGCTTGGTTA
Organism: Agapanthus africanus; assembly: GCA_030015575.1. NCBI lineage: Eukaryota > Viridiplantae > Streptophyta > Magnoliopsida > Asparagales > Amaryllidaceae > Agapanthus > Agapanthus africanus. The sequence continues at coordinate 5,678,948 of JASDDO010000008.1, read as the reverse complement.
ACGGCTCCGCCAGACGAGCAAAGTTCTCCACAAATCTTCTGTAATACCCGGCGAGTCTAAGAAATCTTCTTATCTCCGCAACATTCTTTGGAATCGGCCAATCTCATACTGCTGCAATCTTTACTGGATCGACGGCAATTCCATTGCCAGACACAACATGCCCCACCAACTTTACTTCCTCCAGCCAAAACTCGCACTTACTCGTCTTCGCATATAACTTCTCTCGTCTCAACGTTTGCAGTGCGATCTTCAAATGCTCAGTAAACTCTTCAAAATTCTTCGAGTAAACCACAATAAACTGGTCCAAGAATAGTGAAAAGATTCGGTTCATCAAGTCCATGAATACTGCCGGCGCAGTCGTTACTCCGAAGGGCATCACTAAGTACTCGTAATGTCCATACCGAGTTCGGAACGCCGTCTTGCAAATATCTTCTGCTTTCACTCGGACCTGATGATATTCGAATCGCAAATCCAGCTTCGAGAATACCTTGCGCCACTAAGCTGCTCGAAAAGTTCTCCAAAGCGAGAGATTGGGTACTTGTTCTTAATAGTCACCCGGTTTAATTCTCGATAGTCGACGCACATCCTTCTTGTGCCATCCCTTTTCTTTACTAGAAGAACTGGAGCTCCCTAAGGCGAGTTACTGCTTCGAATCCAACCTTTTTCAAGCAATTCAGCAACCTGTTTCTTGACTTCTTCCAACCCTACTGGTGCCATTGGATAATACGCTTTGGATACTGGCGCTGCACCAGGAATAAGATCAATTGCGAACTCCACGTCTCGCTTCGGCGGTAAACCCGATTTATCTTCAAACGCGTCCATAAAATCGTGAACAACAGCCGGCTATTCACTTAAATCAACTTCCATTGCTGCAAGAATATCATTTGTCGGCCTAGCCCTAAACTTGACTGGCCCGACAGAACTGGTGCTTCCTTACCGTAATTGATGTCTGCTGCAAACTCCCCTTCATCCCAGATAAACTCTGCTGCTCTCGGCTGCTGCAAGTACTTGTGAGAAAGTGGTCAAACCCAGGGAGACAATTTGCCTCTGGATGTCCACGTCCAAGTTGTGCATGAACCTCCATGCCCTGTCTGCATCGTTGGCAACTAAAGGTCCAGCGAATCCACTGAGTCTTGTCCATTCTGCTGCATGCACATCTACGGGTGTTCCCTTCTGCTTTAGCCCGATGAATTTCTCTTCCATTTCCTCCCGTGCAGTCCGCGGGAAGAACTTCTCCAGGAAACTCTTTGAAAAATCTGCCCACTTGATCGGCTTGGGCAACCGGTTCTCTTCCACAAGCCACCATTCTCGGGCGTAGTCTACTAACTGAATGTGTACCACATCAACTCTTTTCTCATCTGGAATCTGTGTCGCAATAAGCAAGTTCTCTGTGTCAACTAGCCACTGCTCTGCTGGCAACGGCTCCTCTAACCAGTTAATGTAGACAGACCCAAACGCCTGAAATCTGCTACGGTCCCTACTCGGTCAGCTGGTTTAGCTCTAACATTGTTTACAGACTGCTGAACGATCTGCAAACCTTCCTGAAACGATTCTTCTTGCTGCTGGATCAGCTCGGTCTGTTTCTTTTGATTCTCTAGCATTCCCCCTATCATTCCAAGCATGGCGGCTTTGTCCACACGCCTTTGGTATGTCTTCAAATTCTTACCGGCCATATCAAACACCCAACATTTGCATGATGATAGATTCGAAATATAGATCAAGGCTAGAACTCCAAGATACTTAAATAGAGTGCCGCATTGTAACTATGCCGTGGTATCATAGCCATAATTACATAACTCCACCCAAGTCGCCTAAGTCCTAGAGATAACAAGGAATCAGGTTTTCGAGTCGATATGCAAAGGAAGTTTGCACATCGTAAAAGATATAATCAGGAAGAATGTGATTCAAGAACGGTAAAACGGCAAGGTGGCAGGACATGTTTCCTAAACACGGGTATTCTGATTCGTGTATTGGGTACAATACCCAACTACAAAAGAATCAACCCGACTATCCTATGTCTCTGATACCAAAAGAACCATGTCACGCCCCGCTTTCCAAAGTACGCTAAAGTGGGCACGTGACATAGCCAACCATGCTACCTGTGGATAGGAAAAATCCTTCCACGGTCACATTACGGCTGTGGAGATATCAAGAACATGAAAGTAAACTAACTATCTAGTACATGTCCATAAGCCAGAGTAAAAGAGTCAAGAGATAATAATATGCGGAAGCCAAAAGATACAATAAATGAAACACCTGGAGTGAAACTACATACCGACAGGAACCTCACCGCTCGTCTAACAGCGGCAAAACTCCTAATCACTCTGCAACAAGGTAGAAGAATCTGGGCCATGCAAAACCCAGACGTCAGCGCGTCAAGTCATCAAGTAAAACATAATAAACAGGGTAACAGGCAATGCGAATATAAACATGAATAAAGCAAGGGTGACAATAATATGAATCAGAGCAGTGCAGGGTAGTGTGCAGTGGGTAAACTGGACTGTTCTATCAGGTTCTCTATTCTAAAGTCTTTGAAATCAAATTGATGAATCATCGATATAACTCAATAGTATCCCGTACATACCCGGGACCGCGGCCACAATATTCTCGGTTGCAGCCGAGACATGTCGCTAGGCACAAAACAGGAATGTGTACACTCGATAGTATCCCGTACATACCCAGGACTACGGCCACAATATTCTCGGCTGAAACCGAGACATGCCGCTAGGCACAAAACAGGAATGTGTACACTCAGGACAGGTAGTGAACTGTCGAGTTATAAGTCAGGTTTCACCTTTGATTTCCCCATACCCCCAAGTTATAAGTGTATGTCAAGTCAGGTATCCCGAAATCAAGAAACTAAAGCCAACACAGGATCAGGTAAACAGATTTGTCTGGATAGACAACAGGAATGGTCCATGAGGACTACATGTCAGGTTTGTTGGCATTAGACACAAGATCAGGTAACGGGTCAGGTCATGGTACATCATGTCAAGTCAAGCAGTATACGGTACCATGTCGGGTCAATCAATATGTAGGTAGCAAGACAGTTCAAGAAGCAAGCGATATCATAGGTGTACTCACAATCGGCTATATAATCAAGCATGGGTATCAACAACATGAGATAAGCAATGAAGTAAGCAATTAGGCAGATTCACTGAATTAGCAGTACAGTTGTCAGTTGTGTCACAGAGATGATTTCAATGTTATGCGAATGTAGTATGACAATTATGGCCTTTTAATCATGTAAACAAGTTTAAGCACTTTAGAGGTGCAATGATTTATATAAAGGTTCAATACAGCTATTACATGTTAAAATGCATACGAGTGTCCGAATGGAACAAAACTATAGAGATAAATGCCATAAGCTATGTCAATATTAAAAATGTGATTAAACAGGTAAATGTGGTTATTAGGTTCAATTGCAAACTGTAGCTTCCAAGTTTAAAGATAAAATGATATATAACAATATTGTACATGAAAAAGTGGGAAATTATAATACCAAAGTTAAATTGCGGGTTTAGAGTGTCATTAATTATAAGTAAATATTGATTAGCATGTAGCAAGGGTTACTTGCCTCGACGGGTCGCGGACCGGGAAAAACGGAACGTAAAACGTCGGCGGGGAAACTCGCGACGGGCGCACGGTTCACGGAATGAACACAAACGACGAACAATGGAACCACACGGGTCGGGGTACCTCGCTGGAACGCCAGGTCATGTCGTCAGCATCGTCGGATTCCCGAGATTCAAAACAACAGTGAAAAACTCACAAGAGAAAGTATGGAATACGAAACAATAAAGGAGGACAGAGAAGTTAAGGGAAGGAGGCTTACCCGCAGGATCTTCAGAGGCGATAGCGTCGACGGTGGTGGTCGGCAAGGCTCTGGCAAGGGTTCAGGGCACTCAGTTGAGGGGTTAGGTTGCACTAGGGTTTTACTGTAAGGTAGTGTAAGTCCGCGGCAGCGCCCCGGCCGTCTAGCAGACGCCAAAATGCGGAACAAAACTTTTACGACTGGCGCTATCGCGTACTATAACCCGGATCTGCCATTAAAGCTAAACTAACATATTGTAAAGAGAGTAGAATTGTTATACCAAACGATCCAAGTCCTTCGGTCTTTTACCATCATCCCACGCTTTGTTGCAGCGGTTTCGATCTTCTGAAACTCCAGTCTCGTCGTCCAGATGGCACCACGTCGACGGATCTTTAAACGGGCTCCCGCCTCTGAACCGAGGCAACTCGATCGTCAAGTTTGCCAAAAGAGACGACCAAGATGTTGTAGAGAATGAGTAGAACGCTTTTTCTCGTTACGTCCAAGGCTATGGACGAACGGTTAATGAAGTTGCCAATTGGAGTCGGGTAAATGGAAATTGAACTATATGAAATTTCCATACCCTAAACTATCATAATCTTTTTCTCTCAAGCAAATGAAAAACCATACCATCCTCACAAGAGGGGCCAGCCACTTATAGAAGAGGGAGGGTGAGTGTAGGAGAGAGGAGGGTGAGTGTAAGCAAAAGATCAAAGAAAAATATCAAGGATATTTATCATGAAGAAAGAATGAGTGGTATGAACACATTAAATGATTTAATCCACCTCACTTAACACCTCACCTTACAATTAATGCAAATGACGAGTCACTAATCCTAGTCACCATTTCTAGAATCTTCTAGAACCATGACTCACTCAAAAGACGAAAAGATAAATCCACATTTAACCGAATGTTAAATACGGCTGATAGAAAACTGAAAACTGGCAACTTCCAAAAGTGGTCCTGAAACGAATTTTAGGATAACCTCGTAACAGTATAAATATACCCGCATTTATATTACGACTGAATATAAATGCAACTGAGATAAAGATATTATATCTACACAGTATAATACTGGGATCCGGCTTAAACCAAAGCCTACCAGTATCATCTGCCCGAAAAATAACACGTGCGAAAACGCACGTGCTTTTTCCGAACCCTGCCATAAACCCATACGGCTTCTACAACGTTTCGCCCGAACTTGGGAAAGTGTCTGTGGGGGACTCTAATGACTCATCAATACAATGGCACTGGGTATAACCACTAGCACGTCAGAGGTACAAGCTGTACGTAACGGTTTGCCTATGTATTGATTGGAAGGGAAGCTGACGAGCGAACTCATCTATAAACCCTACTGAGCCTGACAGTGACAATATCCGTACAGTCCGGAACGTTCGTCTATGAGTATCGCATATTAGGCCTAGGGGGTCGGTAAACGTCAGACCCCCAATAGCTGCATAAGTCGTGTCAGAGAGCAGCCCAGAACACCCTGAAATACTACTGGTATACCTACCAGTATATCTCGATTACCCTGGCCAGGGATTTCGTGTAATGGCTCTCCTAAACACAGTGCGATCTCACCCCCAATACCGGGAGAGACGAATTCCCTGCCGATCTGCTCACTTGCCTCCAATGTGGCTCGGGACTGTACCCAAAATATACCTGTTTGCACGACTCCTTTGACCCGTGGTAGGGTATAAATCAAAGCACAGCGGGAACTCACACGAGACAAATGACGACCTCAGGTCGATGAACTAACCTGTACACATGTCACCAGGGAATTGCTATCTGACGATATGTATAATACCAACTAGCATGTTCTCGGCGAGTCATGTCCGGTGTACTCATAACCTAATGAGCACCTGTATACATCTTAGGTGATCCAACTGACACTAGTGGCTTGTGAGACCGGCCACCGCCCCTCGTCGGGGTCTCGACTGTATACACTAGTCTACTCTGGAGTATTGATGCTCTGTCTCGAAACTCCCACGACTAGGGACTTTTTAAAGGATGTGCTTATAGACCCCAGCTCCCACATATATGATCGCCATCATACTGCTGGTAGTCAAGCAAGAATCATATGGGCTCTATCAACATCTACATGATGATAAAGACAAACCAAATAGCATACTATCATCTCGAGTAAGACTGTTTATCGGTATAGGTCCTCCCTCAATCATTGCAATCACGTACCTGCGATCCAATAATTGACTTGGAGGGCACTATATCCAACAATCTCCCACTTGCACTTAAGGCTAATTATTGCGATGTCGTGTGTCACAGCTCGTGTGATACCGAGCATCCAACTCCTCTACTAATCAGTTTCACAAAACTCGTTTGCAAAACTATTGTGTTCGAGAAATAGCCTCAGTGAGTGGATCCGCTTCGATGTTTCTTTCTGTATCTCTCTATATCTCAACCTCACGGAGAAAACCATCTCCCGAGTTGAGTAATACCTGTCTTAGAATATGTCTGGATATCTGATGGGACCTAGTTTATAAATGAAATCCAAATCCAAACTTCTTAGACTGTATCAATCACTGAAACTAATCAGTGCCCAGTACCATGCCTCCCACAGTATCCCCTTGGACTACCTGTCCATAATACTGTCCCTTTTCTGAGGGAAAACTATAATTCTGACAATCACTCTGTCATCCATGTCACCTGTGAAGCCTGAAATAATAACCGTCTCCCGAAGGAGGCTGCCGTCATCAAATCCGTAGAACATGTACTTATGTTCTATAACTGCTTCCGTATGTTTCTTCAGGATTGGTTTAATATAAACTTATCGCATCTAGTGCAAAAACGACATCTGGTGTGGTACTTGACATTTCACGACTGACTCAATTTCCTAAGCAAGTGATCTGCAAATCATGCATGTCCCTCTCCCCTTTAGTCTGTAAGACATCTTTAGAAAGGGTGACTCCATCACCTGCAGGTACACGACCATGCCAGGAGTCATCTATTCTAAAAATACTATTAGAATACTGTCAAAGTACCCACATTGGGAAACTACCCAAATCTAGATCTAAAACCATAGATTTAGTAACCAGAATGTCAGATATTATATCCATATCCTTTGTGGAGAAACAACTGTGTGACGACCACAGTACAACCGATCGTAGTATAGGAATTTTACTTCCTACTCTGTGTATGTCATCCAAATACTAGGACATAACACCCTACTACCTTCTTAACAGATCCATTCCCTATTCTGATGAAGTCAAACCCATGACTATCACATCAAAATTAGATGATCTATTTCCGCTATAATTGCTCAAGTCTATAAATAGACATAAGCTACCTGCCCACTATGTTTCCGCTGCTCCCACTGACTACGACAACCCTCTGGCAGAATAATATATACGTACATTTCTAAAACTAGTTTAGAACGACGCTATACATATCCTCCTGCCGGGTCTCATAGTCTGGAACAACAGTAGTGTCAAATCTGGGTAAACAAGAACCTCCCTGTCACCGTCCTTGAAGCTACCGGAGTACCTCTCGGGTGTCTGAGGTTACCCACCATATCTGCGGAGTGGCTATTGGAATGTCAAACCTGATTGAATATATAGGTCCTATTAAATTTTCCGTAATCGTTTGCGGTTCTGGAATCACTTCCAGTTCTACCAAACTCCCACTACTGTTTTCTGAAAAAATCCATTTTTAATAAAACTGTGGCGAGTCAAGAACAATATCACTATTGATCTTTCAGATGGTAGAAAATCAACCCTCGTCAAAGCTAGGGTCAACCCACAAACTGTCATTACAGAAACGTGCCTTGAGTTTTCCAGTGTCTGTTTTTAAGCATAAGCTGGACAACTCCCCTTACCTTAACATCGTTAAGATATGAAGCAATCTATATCCAATATAGAAACATAGGCACTTATTTAATTGGAACCAGATTCAAATCCTGCAGCTGTCTCCAGTGCATATCAACTTAATGGAGAGAGGCTAATCAGCATTACTCAACTTAGGAATCCATCCAATTATGAGTAAGTTGAAAGAGAAACAAGTTTCTCAAAACCATTACTATCAACTGAATACCAATCACAAGAATCTACATCTTCGATTTCTTTGAAGAATCCCGATACTTGCGATACATGGTTCTCTACTTTATTCCTATACCCACAACTTCTCAAAACTTAGACATTGCATTTCTACGAAACACCTGTCTAAAAACTAGAGAAGTCACAAGTAAATAGAATATAGTACGAGGACTAACCCCTTTGTCCTGATGGATACTGGACAATATACAATACTCTGTATAAGTCCGCTGAGTTGAATAACTCAAAACCTGTGCGTCGTAGGATGAAAACTGTCCCCAGGCGATTTCCTCAAATATCACCAATTACAACGAATTCTGATATAATGAGGATGATCACCTAATTCCCAATAACTTGCTCCCACTCAACATCTGTAAAACTATACAGATGTGAGAATCATACCTGGTAAATACATACTCCGGAGTAAGTATTTTAATCGGGAAATCAGTTTTCAATTAACAATGCACAGTTTAACTGAAACATGAAAATTTTTCGTAGGGGTATCCTGGTATTCTTTAGTAATGCCTCTTCCATAATCCAATGACTTTAACCGTATATTTCCCTGCCATCTTTCCAATTCCCTTTATTTGTCTTTAGTCGTTACCTTCTGTACACCATCATTAGGCTAAGTGGTTTTCTTCCTTCCCTACCGTTCGGCACCAGCCTATGATTTGAAAGAAGAATATCCAGTAAGCATAATAGGTGTACCCTCCTAATCCTAGGAGTTCTCGCAATTTGAGAGAAGGTGATGATAAAAGACCACTGAATAGTCCTTATTCCTATTTCTCCTGAACCAGAATCCATCCTCGAAAAAATATCCTTCGAATTCGTATATAACCATACGATGGATTTATCCAATGGAATTGGATGTTCGTAGTGATACGGGTTGTTCTGGAGAAATCAAAGGTGAAGTAGGAGTGGCGATGAAATACGTGATTTGGACGTGAATGTTTAGTAGTCGCAATTTATTTTGCCCTCTTTCTAATCCTTTTATTTTGTCTTTATTTATTACCTTCTGTACACCCGGCTTAGGCTAATTGGTTTTCTTCATTGCCTACCTTTTGGCACCTGCCTATGGTTTGGAATAAGACTATCCAATAAGCGTAATAAGTGCACTCTCCTAAACCAAGGAGCCCTCGCAAACTGAGAGAAGGCGATAATAAAAGACAACTGAATAAACCAATTCTATTTCTCCTGAACTTGGATCCATCCTCGAAGAAGTCCCTTCGAGTTTGTATATAACCATATGATGGATCTATCCAATGGAAGTGGATGTCCGTAGTAATACGGGGTGTTCTGAGAAATACAAAGGGTAAAAGAAGGAGCGGCAATGACTTATGCAACTTTAGACAATCCAAAAGCCAGTATATTAAGAAGGTTCGGTCAACTTTGGTCACTGAGTTATAGTCTAGGGTCGGTCAAAAGTCGCTGCTAAAGAGAGAGAGAAAAGAAACACTATGCGTGCACTCTTACCTAGATCAGAATAGTTATCATTTTATCTAATTTACGAAACCTCCCACTGTAATCTCAAATTCTTCTCCAAACCTGAAAGAATAATTAGTCGGGATCACCCGAAGAGTAAACTAACTCATCAGTGAGAATCGGGATCCAACTCTCATCGCATGATAACGTGACGGTATCCACTCACGTTATTATACTCCAGAAGGTATGCCCAAGTTCGGCAAGTTTCCTGTATGTTTGAAACTCCCGATATAATTTTTATCCCATGCTCTTATGACCTTGAAGTAGGCCAATAAATCATAAGTCACATGTCAATGTTCTACCCGTCATTGTCCTGATTAATTTAGGTCATCGTACATGCCCTTGACGTAGGCCAACAGGGCTGTACGTCTGTCCTAAACTAATGCATCTATCTATGCAACAAATGAATACCCAGCAGCTACCAAACACTACGCCTTGATGTAGGCCAACAAACATAGCTTGAATACTACTGACCATCCATAAGAAATGACGGAGGTTTAGGGCTGGTTTTTGGCGAAAAACCTTTAACGTAATGAACTTGATCTCGTTGAAGGAACCTGATAGATAAATATAGTGGCGAAAACTTTTTGCTAAAGAAGTCACTCCCGGTGAAGGGATCTTGGCTCTTTCCTCGTGGAATGAGGTGCAGGATATTCTAACTGAATACCGCTATGCAAAGCAACTTGTAATCGACTATATTTAAGTTATTACCATGACGTAAACTTCTGCCCAAGGGGTCATTCCCGGTGAAGGGATCTCGGCCCTTGCCTTGTCGAATGAGGTGCAGGATATTCTAACCGAATATCACTGTGCAAAACAAAAGGAAACATCTTTGTAATTTGTTCCAACAACATCAAATATAGGTTTGTTTTATCTTGCATTGATAAGAATCAACGCAGTCCCATCAATCAATCACACCAGAAAAGAACGAAAATAAAATGTGCGTATATGTCATCCGCATTCGCCACTGGGTCCCGTCATCACCCGTTAGGTTACTTAACTAACGACAGAGCGGGGGCTAGACTAGCGCGGGTGTAAAACATATACAACATCTAATAGTATATATACTAATATACAATAATCGCTTCAGGCGTGATAATATGCAACATTACAGAAAAGTAATAAGCATCACAGAACATGACAGATAATCTGGGATCCCCGGATTTCACAGAGCCGCTGCTGAAACCCGACGTTCCCCTGGTCGTGTGGATAGCCTATGCAATGAAACCTAGACCCCTACGGGTGCGGCAAATTACCCGCCAAAACCTGAAGCGAGGTAGTCCCCACAATGATAGTGAATGGAACACCCGGCACTTCACGGAATCCGGTAAATTGAGCACCCCTCCTTGGGTCAACCTGTACCCCCTACGAGTGCGGCGAATAGCCTGCCAATTTTAGATTGAGGTCCATTTTCCTCTCAAAGCCATGAGATAGGGACCCGTTGCCCTCCAGAAGCCGGCTATCTGTGCACTCTTTCACGGGATAAACCTAGTACAGAAATGAAAATATGTACAACGGGTACATCGACCTCGACCCGGTCGTGCCCCAAAAGAATATTATACAACAGGCAGTGACGGCAGTCCACAAGTCGGAAGCTCGCCCCGCAATATCAAATGTACAAATAAATCCAAACTGCACTATCATTTCACCCTGCTATCCACCATGACAAATCCGCAACATCACAGCACAACACAGAACATCAACGCGAATGTCACGTTCGCAAACCCGTCTAAAAGAACTATAGTAATCAGACGCGGTTTACCGATCAAATGACATTCCCGGTCGGAGATATAAAGTAAGTACTGTAAACAAACACGTTTAAATTTTGATCGAAAAAATTTCTCGAAGTGGGCCCTACGTACATCTGGTGTACAGTAAAAAAATTTTGGCCCAAAAGACATGTAAAAAAAATCACCATTTCCTATGGAAAACTCACTGGAAAAATTTGGCGCACTATTCCCACAAAAGCGCGGCGGATCAGCGGCTGATTGAAATGAATTTGAGTTAACCGCAATCAAGACGGTGTCGCTATGCAGCTAGCCGGTTGAGCACGGGTCGATCCACAGGGAGATGGTTGTATGTCCTTTCTTGTCTTAGACGAGCAATAAAGAATCTGTATGAGTTTGTTCAGTCTAACCTATGTGTATTATTTGCAAGTATAAAGTTGTTAAGAAAGGATACGATAATGTAAGCTAAAGAAATCCGTACTCAAAACCTTTGAGCCGAGTCTTGACCGATTGAAGCTAGAGCAATCGGCAACAACGTGGATTAGGGGATTTATGCGCGGTATTCGTGGAATACGGCTTATTTACCCTTGTCCTTCCGTTCTTGTCTCTTGCTTTCGCCTCCGGCCAAACCGAACGCAACCGGTCGTGGTTAGGAATCACCGTTACCTTGTCAGGGTAGGGTGCCTAACGGAGCGCTTGCGTAACGTTTGGGCGGAGTTCAATGGAAAATAACGGGAAAAGGAAATGAGCAAAGAAACATTAACTTACAATACCGTATTTATTCTTAACAACGACAATTACAACCATTCACAAAATGAACAAAAGAGAGCAAAAGAAAAGAACAAAGCAAAGAAAAGATTACAAGTAATTAAGTGCATGAATTAAAATGCAAGAAAGTAAAGCAAGATAATAATAAGCAAGTAATAAAAAAAAGCGATAAAAAGAACAAGAAACTAGAACTCAAGACAAGCATGGGATCAATAGCCAACCCTTAAACTTGCAAGCTCAATCAAGAGGTTGCAAGATCAAGAGAAGAGTAGAGAACGCATGTGAAATGAAGCGCTAATTCCATAAGAAAATACGACCCTTGAGATCAATAACTAACCCTTAACCATTCAAGCTCAATGAAGATGTTGAATGATCAAGAGAAAGCAAGAATCTCAAGGGGAAGAAGAAACAAAAGAGAATGATACAAAAAGCCCTCATCTTCATTGATCTCCCACTCAAAAAGCTCTCACTACAATTTTCATGGAAAAAGAATGAAGAAGAAGAAGAAAAAGACTAAATCCTAAAAAGAAAGAAGAACAAAGAATGACCTTTGGCTTAGCTCAATTCTGGAGTATTTATAGGCAGAGGGTTGAAGACCTAGGGCAACATTCTGGCATAAGATGAAAGTACCAAACTGCCCACAAAATTTGACCCAGCAAGGAGCCTACATGGCCGCGGATCCGCGGCCAATACCCCCTATTGGCCGCGGATCCGCGGCCGTATAGAGGAATTGGGTGCTCCGTTTTTCTGTGCTTCCCTGGTCTGCTGTCCCCTGTTGTCTGGTACATATATTTTCTGAAAATACTTTCACATTTCTTCCAGAATTTCTGTTGAGGAAAGGTGGACTTTTGTGGATGCTTTTGTCATGATTGCCTGGAGCTCCGCGTAGATTTCTTGGAACTTGTTGTTGCCATTGAGCCTTGTGCATGAAGGTGACATTGATTTGACATTTTGTCTTCCTAAACTGGTATCTGGCAACATACGGATGACGAGCGGAGACCGTGTTTTCTCAGTGGTTGGCAGGAACCCAGATTTTGTCGTGTTTTCCATGAATTTCACCGTTTTAGAACCGAGAACCTGTATCCTGCAAATATGTAACAAACACGGATTAAAAGCACCTACCTATAAACAACCGAGCGTAAGAATGGGCGGTATAAAATGCAATATTCTGGTATGAACAAATAACCCCAAACTTATCTTTTGCTCGTCCCGAGCAAAACCAATTATTCACAAAAATAAAATCCTAACCGCACTTTCGCAGGGAACGCGATTGCACTGAGCGCGTGCAACAAGCCGTTAAACCTCTAGGTGTCCCTAGTAGGTGGAGTGTTGTCTCCTGAGGGTTTTCAGCGGATTACACCCACAAAATCCCGTCAAGCTAGTGTCATAAGTTAACATCGATTCTACTCCTACAGTTTAGTATTTACGTTAGAAACTCTATCATCCTAAGTTAGAAATATTCAACCCTTATTTTTCACACCTCCTATCTATTTAACCTTAGATCATATACGTTCCAAAAAAAGTTTAGAAAGATGTCGGTTCACCTGAGTTTTCCTTCTAAAGTGCGGCCTCAAATTAGGGATTTTTATCAACTTTACAGAAAACACAAGTCTTATTCTTTATTTCTATCTTTTATTCAAACATCGATTGTATACCCCTACGTGTGTGTATATTTGCACCCCTACACTCAAGAATTCAATTCAAGCTATAATACCCTTGCCCTAATACATAATACTACTTCTTTTCATTAAGGATGGACGGATTTGCTCACACACCTTTCATGCGACTATTAATGCTTCTTGAGGCACTAACGGCCGATTACTGAATGTGTGAGCTTAAAGCGTAAATAGCAGTTTCCAGGTCTTGACTTTATTCTATTTTTTCTTTTTTCTTTTTCTTTTTCTTTCTCAAGACTGGATATATTTTTCAATATGCTCTTTTGGTGTTTAGCTTTAAATACCGTTTTTTCTTTCATACTAGGCTTTCAGGCAAGAGTATTTCTAGGTATCCTCTACTATCCCAAGTTTCAAGGTACGTGTAGGTGCAGTTGTAGGGTATATACTTTCTAAATTTGAACTCAAGAAAAGAAACTATTTTTCAGACTTATCCTTCAGTAGAGCATCAATACTTTCCCTTCATCTTGACTTAACTAAAGAACTGAACTCAAGATTACATAGTTCTCAAAAAAACTGTAAGGACGTATACTTACCAAGTTTAAACAGAAAGAGGGTTATTTTTAGGGTTTTCAATTCCTAAGCCTAGAATTTAGTTATTTCTATCATATCAACTAAACTTTCGGAATAAAGATCTAAGTTACCCTATTAGCTAACTTGACGACAAAGTTTTTATATTTTTTGGAAATTTTTTGATTTTTGTGGGTTTTTAATAAGGTATGCAAATGCAAAATATACAAATGAATGCGAAAGAAGAAAGCTTACCGAGCACACCCCCAAACTTAAACTTGACAGTGCCCTCACTGTCAGGCTATACCAAGAGGGTCAAAATTGCCGGCGCTCCCTAAAAACAAATTATATACAACAAGAAAAACCAAAAATATATACAAAAAAGGTGTTCCCCCCAAACTTAAGTAAAACAGTGTTTCCACTGTTAGGCGTTGAAGTTCAGGTTTAGGAGGGAAAGAATAGTATCAAGCTATACAAGGCCTTACACAGGCCAAAAGTTAGTACCAACCATCGAAAGATCTTATCGTGATAAAGCAGTGGCTGGTGAAAGAAGGTGAAGAGGAAAGAAATGGAGAATACACGAGACCGTATGCGGAGAGAAGCGGGATACGGTCTCGGTATATGAGAGGAAGAAGAATGGCGGAAGGGAAAAAGAAGTGGAATACGAACTTGAGGGAGGAAATGGAGTGAATAGATTAGCACAATTTGTGATGAGCGATGTGTCAACAGCGATTGTGCTAATCTATTAACCCGGCGAGAGATTGGGTCAAATCCCTCAAGATTCGTAAGAAACCATGGGTACGCCGAACTTGGTAAACCAGACACAAGAAGTGAAAATGATACGGGTTCTTGCAAGGTCGGAACGATGGAAAGGATGGGGGAAAGTGGTTGAGGAAGGGTATCGGTTAAGGGTTCTGGAGGGTGTACACAGTCAGTGAAAGGAACAGGATGAATTGAAAAATCCGACTCATCATCCAGAACTGTTTCATCCTCAAAAATATCCTCAAAATTCTCCTCAAAGTTAAGCTCATCCATGCATATTTCATCAAAGTCCAGACGCATATGGGGTTCGGGAAAAACATTTAATGACTCGGGATGATGAATTGGAGAGAAAAACTCAGTCAAATCTACAGGTTCATCATCCAAAATAGTCCCAGCATCAATATCCTTAATCAAGTAAAAGTTAATTTTCTCAGACACCTCATCAAAAGCATGGATTTCAATCAATTCAGGTTCTAAGATGGAGGTGTAGAGGTCAAAAGGATTGGGTGTGGTTTCACTTGGAAGGGACCCTTCACAATCAGGTAAATCAAACACTACAAAGTCGCACAACTCATTAATCATTCTATCTTCAATTGATAAAGCATATGGGATACTCGATAGACTTTCAAAACAGGAGTTGTGGGATTCAATTTGGGACGGGTAGGTTTGATTTGGAAGGGGGTACATCTCACTCTCTCCACTCAAATTCACAGCCTGTCCTGCCGCTTCTTCATACATTGGAAAATTTGGAGCTAGTTGGAAACTAGCTACCGGGTCAGTAGGTTGTATGAGAGCGGCCATGGACGCATTCAAATCCATCATCTGTTGGCTTGACGCTACCCTAAAGTCTTCCAACGACTGTTCCAGACTAGACATGGGTTGTGAAGGGGTTTCAGTAAAAGATTCAAAGTTGTTTGGATTCTGAAAATTCCCTAAAGGCTGTGTAGAAGCAATGTCTAGGGAAGGTGCAAAAGTTGGGTAGGACTGATAGGAATTGAATGGTTGGACAGGGGTAGGATCGACAGTTGGATAAGAAGGTGACTGAAATTGTTGATCCCAAGAATTTGAAGTGGTGAAAGGAGTGAAAGATCGGCTACGGGATTGTTCAATACGTTCAGCGATGGACAAAGGACGACTTGCAAAAGGGATATCAACATAAGCGGGTGCGGGAGGTTGAAAAGGTTGATACGAAGTGGAATGAGGAGTGCAAGTGTTTGTCCTAGACGCTGCTATGCGATCTTTCAATGAAACTTTGGGCATGGAGGGGTCATTCGATGTTCGGCCAAAGCAAGAACCGTAAGAAGTAATGTCTGGTTGTGGGTACCAAAGTTCGGCAAGAGTTTTTCGAGGTGGGGTACCCATGATATGAAGAGAGAGAAAGAAAGGTAGAGAAAATGAGGGGAAAAAGAATGTGATTTTTTTTTTTAGATATTAACAAAAGAATGAAATATACACAAAAAAGAATATTGACAAAAACAATCACGACACAAAAATACCACACACCTAATCGTTCTAGGGTTCACCTAGGTCAACTAGACCTGCTCCAGAACTTGATTGTCGAAGTAAAACTGTGTCGAGAAACAGGCTCAAGATATACTGATCACGAGGCCAGGTAAGTGCAGAGATAAGGGAAGGTTTTCCAACGCTTTCGCGAAGTTCCTTAATTAAATAACCCTTTCTCTTTTCGCGGTTTCGCCGTTAACACTTTCCTAGACACCCCGTAAACAATATACCGTTAAACAAGGTTCTAAACACAGTTAACTTCTCCTAGTGAGCGCGAAGTCCTTAAGGCTTAAAGTCTAGTTTCTTTTAAATTTTGTGCGGGTAAACGTTATGCTTAAGTTCGTGATTTGTGGGCCACGGAAAAGGTGATGAAATCATTTACCGTATGTTGTGGGGTTCGCTTGCCCTTAAGTCCGTATTAATGTATGCAATGCGCAATTCAATAAAAATTCTATAAAGAATCAAACAATTGTTTTTTTTTTTTAGTTTAAGCGCAGCACTGCAAAAAAAAATACGGGTTAGTTAGGTTTTAGCGTTTGCTAGCGAATTTGCAAAGAATCCTGCAAAGAATAGTATATTGGATGCGTCGGATTTGAGAGGAAGGTGTTAGTAAAGTACGTACCGTTAAAATTTTGGGTTAGGAAACCCCCGTTGAATCAAATCCGGTAAGCTTGAAAAGTTCGCTTGCGCGGGTCAAACTACCCGGATCTTTGGCACTGTGCTTTGCAATCACCTTAGCTTTGAACGCACACTTTGCTTCCACAATCGCAGTTTGCAAATCTGCAAAAATCTGCACACTTGCCCACAAAAATGATAAAAAAAAACAAAAAGAATTTTTTTTATTTATAAATTTATACAAAAAGAATATTAACCCGAATAACAAGAAAGAAAATACGCCACCGTCTCCCCGGCAACGGCGCCATTTGATTGAAATGAATTTGAGTTAACCGCAATCAAGACGGTGTCGCTATGCAGCTAGCCGGTTGAGCACGGGTCGATCCACAGGGAGATGGTTGTATGTCCTTTCTTGTCTTAGACGAGTCAATAAAGAATCTGTATGAGTTTGTTCAGTCTAACCTATGTGTATTATTTGCAAGTATAAAGTTGTTAAGAAAGGATACGATAATGTAAGCTAAAAAAATCCGTACTCAAAACCTTTGAGCCGAGTCTTGACCGATTGAAGCTAGAGCAATCGGCAATAACGTGGATTAGGGGATTTATGTGCGGTATTCGTGGAATACGGCTTATTTACCCTTGTCCTTCCGTTCTTGTCTCTTGCTTTCGCCTCCGGCCAAACCGAACGCAACCGGTCGTGGTTAGGAATCACCGTTACCTTGTCAGGGTAGGGTGCCTAACGGAGCGCTTGCGTAACGTTTGGGCGGAGTTCAATGGAAAATAACGGGAAAAGAAAATGAGCAAAGAAACATTAACTTACAATACCGTATTTATTCTTAACAACGACAATTACAACCATTCACAAAATGAACAAAAGAGAGCAAAAGAAAAGAACAAAGAAAAGAAAAGATTACAAGTAATTAAGTGCATGAATTAAAATGCAAGAAAGTAAAGCAAGATAATAATAAGCAAGTAATAAAAAAAAGCGATAAAAAGAACAAGAAACTAGAACTCAAGACAAGCATGGGATCAATAGCCAACCCTTAAACTTGCAAGCTCAATCAAGAGGTTGCAAGATCAAGAGAAGGGTAGAGAACGCATGTGAAATGAAGCGCTAATTCCATAAGAAAATACGACCCTTGAGATCAATAACTAACCCTTAACCATTCAAGCTCAATGAAGAGGTTGAATGATCAAGAAAAAGCAAGAATCTCAAGGGGAAGAAGAAACAAAAGAGAATGATACAAAAAGCCCTCATCTTCATTGATCTCCCACTCAAAAAGCTCTCACTACAATTTTCATGGAAAAAGAATGAAGAAGAAGAAGAAAAAGACTAAATCCTAAAAAGAAAGAAGAACAAAGAATGACCTTTGGCTTAGCTCAATTCTGGAGTATTTATAGGCAGAGGGTTGAAGACCTAGGGCAACATTCTGGCATAAGATGAAAGTACCAAACTGCCCACAAAATTTGACCCAGCAAGGAGCCTACATGGCCGCGGATCCGCGGCCAATACCCCCTATTGGCCGCGGATCCGCGGCCGTATAGAGGAATTGGGTGCTCCGTTTTTCTGTGCTTCCCTGGTCTGCTGTCCCCTGTTGTCTGGTACATATATTTTCTGAAAATACTTTCACATTTCTTCCAGAATTTCTGTTGAGGAAAGGTGGACTTTTGTGGATGCTTTTGTCATGATTGCCTGGAGCTCCGCGTAGATTTCTTGGAACTTGTTGTTGCCATTGAGCCTTGTGCATGAAGGTGACATTGATTTGACATTTTGTCTTCCTAAACTGGTATCTGGCAACATACGGATGACGAGCGGAGACCGTGTTTTCTCAGTGGTTGGCAGGAACCCAGATTTTGTCGTGTTTTCCATGAATTTCACCGTTTTAGAACCGAGAACCTGTATCCTGCAAATATGTAACAAACACGGATTAAAAGCACCTACCTATAAACAACCGAGCGTAAGAATGGGCGATATAAAATGCAATATTCTGGTATGAACAGCGGCCAAACCCTGGTTTGGGCCGCGGATCCGCGGCCGTTTTGTGGGATCACGTGACCAAATTTCACCAGTTTGCTTAGAATTGCCTGCATAGTTTTCTGTGATATGTAAAATAATTTTTAGACCAGATTAAAAATCGACAGAAACTATGAACAGAAAATTGTAGTTTTGCGAAAATCCGTTCGATCGATATTTTAAACGCGTTAGCACAAGTTAGTAAAGCTTAATGGTGAGGCTCTGATACCACTGTTAGTCCGCGGCAGCCCCCCGGCCGTCTAACAGACGCCAATATGCGGAACAAAACTTTTACGACTAGCGCTATCGCGTACTATAACCCGGATCTGCCATTAAAGCTAAACTAACATATTGTAAAGAGGGTAGAATTGTTATACCGAACGATCCGAGTCCTTCGGTCTTTAACCATCATCCCACGCTTTGTTGCGGCGGTTTCGATCTTCTGAAACTCCAGTCTCGTCGTCCAGGTGGCACCACGTCGACGGATCTTTAAACGGGCTCCCGCCTCTGAACCGAGGCAACTCGATCGTCAAGTTTGCCAAAAGAGACGACCAAGATGTTGTAGAGAATGAGTAGAACACTTTGTCTCGTTACGTCCAAGGCTATGGACGAACGGTTAATGAAGTTGTCAATTGGAGTCGGGTAAATGGAAATTGAACTATATGAAATTTCCATACCCTAAACTATCATAATCTTTTTCTCTCAAGCAAATGAAAAACTATACCATCCTCACAAGAGGGGCCGGCCGCTTATAGAAGAGGGAGGGTGAGTGTAGGAGAGGGGAGGGTGAGTGTAAGCAAAAGATCAAAGAAAAATATCAAGGATATTTATCATGAAGAAAGAATGAGTGGTATGAACACATTAAATGATTTAATCCACCTCACTTAACACCTCACCTCACAATTAATGCAAATGATGAGTCACTAATCCTAGTCACCATTTCTAGAATTTTCTAGAACCATGACTCACCCAAAATACGAAAAGATAAATCCACATTTAACCGAATGTTAAATACGGCTGATAGAAAACTGAAAACTGGCAACTTCCAAAAGTGATCCTGAAACGAATTTCAGGATAACCCCGTAACAGTATAAACATACCTGCATTTATATTACGACCGAATATAAATGCAACTGAGATAAAGATATTATATCTATACAGTATAATACTGGGATCCGGCTTAAACCAAAGCCTACCAGTATCATCTGCCCGAAAAATAACACGTGCGAAAACGCACGTGCTTTTTCCGAACCCTGCCATAAACCCATACGGCTTCTACAACATTTCGCCCGAACTTGGGAAAGTGTCTGTGGGGGATTCTAATGACTCATCAATACAATGGCACTGGGTATAACCACTAGCACGTCAGAGGTACAAGCTGTACGTAACGGTTTGCCTATGTATTGATTGGAAGGGAAGCTGACGAGCGAACTCATCTATAAACCATACTGAGCCTGACAGTGACAATATCCGTACAGTCCGGAACGTTCGTCTATGAGTATTGCATATTAGGCCTAGGGGGTCGGTAAACGTCAGACCCCTAATAGCTGCATAAGTCGTGTCAGAGAGCAGCCCAGAACACCCTGAAATACTACTAGTATACCTACCAGTATATCTCGATTACCCTGGCCAGGGATTTCGTGTAATGGCTCTCCTAAACACAGTGCGATCTCACCCCTAATACCGGAAGAGACGAATCCCCTGCCGATCCGCTCACTTGCCTCCAATGTGGCTCGGGACTGTACCCAAAATATACCTGTTTGCCGACTCCTTTGACCCGTGGTAGGGTATAAATCAAAGCACAGTGGGAACTCACACGAGAAAAATGACGACCTCAGGTCGATGAACTAACCTGTACACATGTCACCAGGGAACTGCTATCTGACGATATGTATAATACCAACTAGCATGTTCCCAGCGAGTCCTGTCCGGTGTACTCATAACCCAATGAGCACCTGTATACATCTTAGGTGATCCAACTGACACCAGTGGCTTGTGAGACCGGCCACCACCCTTCGTCGGGGTCTCGACTGTATACACTAGTCTACTCTGGAGTATCGATGCTCTGTCTCGAAACTCCTACGACTAGGGACTTTTTAAAGGATGTGCTTATAGACCCCAGCTCCCAGGTATATGATCGCCATCATACTGCTGGTAGTCAAGCAAGAATCCTATGGGCTCTATCAACATTTACATGATGATAAAGACAAACCAGATAGCATACTATCATCTCAAGTAAGACTGTTTATCGGTATAGGTCCTCTCTCAATCATTGCAATCACGTACCTGCGATCCAATAATTGACTTAGAGGGTACTATATCCAACAGGTAGTTGCAGTGTCTGCTGGGGGTGTTGATGCATAGGCGAGAGAGGAAACGAGATTGTGAAGATGGTGGTATGAGGCTAGGGTCGCCGGCGATGAAGGAACGGCGACGAGGTGGCTCGGGTTGTGGTTACACGGTGGGTGCACGGATCTAGGGTTGTAGGTGAAGCGGTAGACGAGAGGAGGAAGGACAGGAAGCCGAGGTGGTTGAGCAGGAGCGCAGGGGCGGTGTGAAGGCGACGACGAAGGTGATGGGTTCGCCGGGTTTTGATGCAGGCATCGGAGTCCACGGGTCGGGGTGCTGGTGATGTCGGGTGGAGGGAGGGAGATGAAATTGATGATGAGAGAGGAGATCGGTGTCGAGGGGACGACGACAGCGATGAGGCGCGGAGTTGAGGCGCTGGGTTCACGCGACGTTGGGTTTGGGTTCTGTGTCTTTCAAAAAAAAGAAAGGGAGGAGGGAAAATTTTTTCATAGAGGAGAGAGAGAAGGCTGGAGAGAGAGAAGGATGGGGGAGAGATAGAGAGATAAGGCGAGAGAGAGAGAGAGAGGTGTGAGGTGTGGGGCCCACGGGAGATAAAGGAAAGAATGTGATTGGTTGAAGGGTTAAATTAGGTTTTAGGAAAATTTAAAGAAAAGATTTAAACGATATAAAATATTAAATTTAAGGAACAGTAATATATATAAGGTTAAGGAAATATGCGACGGTTAAAATATTAAAATTTGGGATTTTGGCGCAAAGTAAAACATTTCCAAATCGCGCCCTGGTCGGGTCCAAAAATTTAAAATTGAAATAATAGAATTTTAAGCGGGATCCAAAATTTAAAATGAAGTGTTTTGCAAACAAAAAGCATACCCCCAAAACGGACACAAGTACGTGCGCGTAGCCATCCAAACTCGCCCGTTTCACTGAACGGGACGAGAACACGATGCACGGATGCTACAGCAGGGTTAGGGGTGTCAAGTAGACCAAGATGAATATTTTTAATTTTATTTTAGATGCCAAAATTGTTATATGCAGAAATGAATTTGCCGGGTAAAAACTACAGTAAGTAACAATCAAGCAAGATAACTAAAATAATTGCCACACTACGTTCAAACGGTAACAGAAATTAGTAGTATTGGGCTCGGGTGTTACAAGACCACTCTCGACCCGACCTATAAACAGGTTGAAACGAGAGTGGGGGATTAATGATGAAGCTCACAAGTGGGAATTCCCTAGATCAAGACACGTAGCGGATGACGTTTCCCGGGGACTACGGAGCTGGAATGACCCTGATGCATTGGAGACATTCCTCGGCACCCCGGCTCCGAGGTTGCATCTGGTCTTTCAGAGGCCTCCCCGGAATACCTTCCATATTCGCCTAGCAACGAGTCATCAGCTCACATCCGAGCAATCCTACAACCGAGCTCCCACAGCCTTCTTGCTCGTCTCCGAGCTGTTGCAAGATCCGAGCTTCCTCGGCCTCCCGGCTCGTCTCCGAGCCATCTGACAGACTGAGCTTTCTCGGCCTCCCGGCTCGTATCCGAACCATCTGACAGGCCGAGCTTCCTCGGCTTTTCCGATCTACCGAGAGCGCGGAGCCCAAACGCCTCTGCAACGGCTCCGCGTATCTCGCCAAAACGAGATATCCGCCGCCCCACGTTCCGTGTCCCACGAGGACGCGTTCCTCCATTAATGAGCGAATCCCGCCATCAACGCGGGCGTAACGAGATGGCGTAACCGACGGTGAGAATCCCGCGCCGGCTCGCTCCACGCGGCCGCTATATAAACCTCTCTTTCAGGTGACTCAGATAACTTGAATTCATTCCAATACGCCGCTACTCTGCTTTTATTCCATGGTACTAACTTGATCGTCGGAGGGTCCTACGGTGGTCACCCATCCCGGGACTTCCTTTGCAGATAGCCCGGCGTCGATACCAACCCATTGAGATCCACACACTCAGCCCTCAAATCAAATCTCAGCCGCGCAAAATCTCTCGTATCAAATCGATGGAGGGCGACATTTGAGGGAGATCACAACCTCCGTCAGAGTTATTTTCTTATTAGTAACACTAGGACACGCCAGAGACTTTCTATATGAGTTGAAAGCAAACGTAGCATTTATGTTTCGTCAACAAATATAAATTTTATACACTTGGCATTTTTCACAATGAAACGAATAAAATCCCAAATATAAATAAACCACGTGGTTATAGCAGATCAGGACCCATTGACTCCATCAATACTCTCACCCTTAATGTACCCAACTGCCACCTATATAACTATAGCAGCTCATATCATTAGAAGAAGAAGAAGAAGAAGAAGAAATATAAAATAGGACTCTTTACTTTTGTGTCATTTAGAGAGAAAAAGAGAGAGAATGGAGGAAATGAATAAGATGTTAATGGCTGAAGGTATACTGAGGGTGCTATCAATGGTGCTGGCCGCTGTATCCGCTGTTATCATTGCTTATGATTCAGAGACCAAGACTGTCATGTTCACAGGGAGAAGAGCTGATAACAAAATGCTACCAGCTCTTTGGTATATGTCTATTTTTCTCGGTACAGATGTATAATATATTATCTATTTATTTATTTTTCAATTTTTTACTTTTATCCTCTTTTGGTGAACAAAATATATGTTGGGTGAGCATTGAGCTACCAATCAAATCCAATTTTGTGAATTTAGATATAGGTGACTTGATTCAAACGACTTTTGATATTTAAGTAAAGCTCAAATATAAAAATGTAATTAGATTATTTGCATGTAGTACGTGATTGGAATTTCTTTTCTTAATATATATGGCCGTGTGTGTCGTGGATAGGGTGTACACAGTGACGGCTTCGGTGGCCGCTGCTTATCATTTCCTCCAACTCTGCCACTGCTTGGCCTTTGCGCGCCTTGGAAAAACTCCGTTCAAGCGTAACAAAATCTTCTCATGGGCATGCTTGTTATTTGATCAAGTAAGTATTTCTTTCGTAAAAATAGAAGAAATAAATTAATTTATAGAAACTAAATTCTTGAACTAGATGGAGTCGATTTTTTCTAAAATCCCTAATGCATAAGGGGAACTAAAACACTTTTTTTTTCTTTTCTGAAATGAAAACTAAAACATGTTAGTTTATCGGTTGGCATAAGGGATTCACGGACACTCAAAAAAACATGTTTGCGCATGTGTGTACGGCCTTTTTGTGTGTTAGAGAGGATTTGAAGAAGGGAAAAATAAAGAGAAAATTGTTGAAAAAATATTTTGGAAAATGTGCTGCAATTCATACTCTATAATTACTAGGTAAAGTTTTTATTTGACGACCTTTTCTCGTTTTCGGGACTAAGCTACTTTATGTAATATTAGATCCATATTAATTTTTGAAAAGAAATTGCCCATCACCCGTCATCATTATTTTCTATTTCCCTCATGAATATGGCTAACTAGTGATCTTTTCACCTTTTCTAAAATATCAGATATATATCCATACCTGCATTAAGTAAGCTTTTGCTATCTCAGATGTCATTCAAATGTGGATGTTCCACCAAAGATGGGGGCATTTTCTAGTTGTCTGTTCACGTTGGTGAAACCATATTTATGCCCATACGATACTTAATTGTGTCAATAGTCGATGTTATGAACTTATAACCTCTATGAAATTCATATTTGATTTCTTAAATAACCTTTGGTGTATAGTTACAATAAAAGGAGATGCATATCATGACTCTTGAGTTGTTCAATTTGAAAGAATGGTTTTAGAACAAAGTAGCATATAGTGCAACACTTAAATGATTCAAAGTGTGATTCATTATGATATAATTTATTTTATAAAAAAAACATTCTTACTAAAATCAAACTTCTTTCAATTTAAATTGTTCATGTCCTACTAAACTATGAGATTTCAAAAACTTTACGCAGTCTTCTTGAAAAAGATTTACCACTAACACCTCATCTGTTTTTTATATTTTGTTTGAATATTACACCTCATCAATTTTCTTCTCTTTTTTTTTAAAAATTAAACACCTCATCTATTTTATTTCCTTTCCTTTTTAAAATTAAACGCCTCATCTTCACTGCATATTTATTCATGCATAACGAGATTAGTGCTCCATGTATGCATATAGATAATCATCCAAGACTATGCTTCACCATCATGGAGACTTGACTAATTTAAAACAGCGAAAATAATAATAATATTTATGAATAAAATTTACACCCATCGTTTTCAAGTTCCCTTTTGATTAATTTGTTTTCGCTTTCAAATTGTATCAGTCTTATATATATATAAAAGTCGACGGATAGGGATACTGCTCCAAACCCAATTTAAAACTCTTTTATATCTTTAATTCCGTGTGCAGAAAATTTTCACCTAATTATATAGAATTGAATTTAATAAAGTTCGGTGAAATTAAATGGGCCATAACTAGTGTTGTTGTATCAAATCGCGCGTGTTCAGTACACAAAGGTCAAGATTGGATTGAATACCTTCTCATAAAAATTTCTAACTTAAATATGCCCCACAGTTACGTGTCTTTAATTATAGATGATCAGAAGTGACGGAAAAACCTGAAGTAGTCTTGAAATGGCTTCGAAAAACATTATGGAAGTAAACTTACTTCTAATGTTTGTTTTTAAGCCTTATTTTTGTTTGAAGACGGAAGTGAATAGTGAAGTAACTTCTTGTATTTCTTTTTTAGGCAAAACAAAAAAAAAACCTATTTTGTAATAGTAATAAATTATTATCTTTTGGAAGCAATAAAAGAAAGCAATAAACAATTGATTCTTTTTTCTTGTTTCTTGGACGCCATAGTTTTTTCCAACCCAAAATGAAATGAAGAAAAATTTGAAAGTAGACATCCCATATAGGATCTACATTTTCACTTGAAAGTAACTTCTAAGTTCTTTTTCTGTCAAAACAAATACTTGAAGTATACTTTCACGGTGCATGCTCCTCTGTATAGCATATCTAGTTAGCTAGATTATCTAACATCAAGCATGTTTTTATCTGTTGTACTTATATTTTGGATTTCTGGTTAATACATTTCAATAAAACACCAGGGGCTTTAAATTATTTCAGATCAGCAATTGCTGTTGGAAATATCTAGTAGATGTATGGGATTGTAAGATTGAAGCAATATGAATCTAGCCAAACAACTTATAATCAGTCTTTATGTTGCCTCTATTTTTCTTTACTAGATGACTTTGATGTTCTTGGAATTTACTTTTGTTAATATACTTATGATGTAAGGTTCGGCTCAACTATTTAATCAAAAATTATATATCTACATGTGTTTTTCAGTTAGTGATGTATGCGATGTTTGCGACCTGCCAAGCAGGTGTGCAAGGGTCGCTTGTGGCCTTAGTAGGAGTGAAGGAGCTACAATGGGATAAGCTTTGCAACATCTACACCAAATTTTGCGTCCAAGCAGCCATTGGTGTTGTGATTGGAATGCTAGCTTGGTTTGTCATGGCCATTGTCTCTTCAATATCAGCATACCATATTTTCCGTCTTTATCCCTCTGAACCTCGATCCTTCACTCGTGTTGTTCGGTGGTCTCTCTTTTAAAGGGGGGAAAATGTAAAAACAAAAAACTATTGTCTCTTTCACTCCCCCCTCGTGCCGCAGGAGCATGCCCGCTTTCTATAGAATGCAGGGATAGGTATATTAGTGTATAGCTCTACAGATTGGGTCGGTCAAGGTTATTGAACATTAAAGTTGCGGGGCCTTGTTATCTGTACCGTTTCTGCTCTAAGATGATAACTTTTGTGTCTAAGGTTGTAAATTGTCAAAGAACAAGTTGCAGCGTCTTGCAAGTCTTATATTATGATTTGGCGGAATAAATTAGCCATCCCTTTCTTATTAATGGGGCATACCGGGCTCGAACCCCGATCTCACCCCATGAGCTACTTCAAACCCCACCAAGGGCTAAGCCCCTTCCCTAAGCCTTTCTTGCATCGTTCGGTTGATCGGTTTTAATAAGAGAACGTAATAGTGTTCGTAAAAAGGCAAAACATTTGGATGGATTGTTGGGTTGGGTTCTTATTTTATATTTAAGTAGAGCAGGTTCTTAATTAATGGGGGCATACAGGCATGTCCTTTAAACACCGAGTCGATTGGATGTTGGATTGAATGGGGATGTTGACTACGGTGCACCTTGGAAAATGTTTTATTGGTTTCGGATCCTTTAATTAAGTTTGTTTGCTGGTTTCAGTGTCGGTATTAAATGTTCTCTTGGTTTCGGATGCTTTTATTAAGTTTGTTTGCTGGTTTCGGTGTCGGAGAATTAAATAACCAAATTATGAGGCTCTGGGGAATGGAGTTAAGTTTTCTAAACTGTATTTTCATGAGAATAGCCAAAACTTTAAAGCCAAACTGCTAATCTTGTCTTATTTGACATTCATTTTTTTTAGTTGAGATAACCGTAATTATCTCAGCTCAAAAGATGAGAGAACCGTCGTTATCTCAAAACTCCAATCTAATCAAAATTTTATAAACTTCAATTTTGAAGTTTGAGGATTGCAAACCAATCTATCTATCCTAACTCCATATCCAAATATGATCCAAACCTCTCTCTTATTTCTTTTTTTCCGTCTTGACTGCAGTCTTAGTTACAAAGTGAAGCCAGTTTCATTATGAGAAGAGTTTTTTCACATTATCACCCATTTAAAATCTGAATTTTCTCTGTGTACTTGTGCTTATAAATTTATTTGCTAATATCGAAACCGGTGTAATGCATAGTAATGGAGTAGCATTTTTCGAGCAAGAATAAATCAGAAATCAAACTTATGCGGAAAATTTAAAGAACAGAAAGAATTATTATCAGTGAAAGCAGCAAACGCTTATTCCTCAAACCCTGCGGTCCTCTGACGCTCCATGCATCCCTCTTTATGCACGCCATTGACTCCATCCTTTCCGCGGGCCCCACTGCTCCCCATCACACTCAACCAACGGCCCTGATCCCCCAATCGAAATAAATAATCCAAGATCCAAAGGCCCAGTGCAACTCACTCAAAAAATGGCGCCAAATCCTTGCATCCCCTTCCTCCTCCTCCTCCTCCTCCTCCCTTTGTGCGACGCAGCTTCGCCGGCGAAAGAGACATTTATAGTGATCGTGGATCCTGAATCCAAACCCTACCCCTTCGATTCCCACATCAATTGGTACTCTTCTCTCGTCACGTCATCGTCAACGATCCACTTACTGTACGAATCGCTGGTCCATGGATTCTCCGCAACCCTAACCCTAACCCTAGCTCACCAAATCAAGAGCTCGCCCGGCGTCATCACCGTCCATCACGACTACGCTCTTCGACCTCATACAACTCGATCCCCCTCCTTTCTCAATCTCGACCCCCCTTTCTCTCTCCTCTCCAATCTCTCTCATCTCGGATCGGATTCAATCATAGGCGTCATCGACACAGGGATTTGGCCGGAGAGCCCTAGCTTCTCCGATCACGACGTCAACGATCCGGTACCTAAGAAATGGATCGGCGAATGCGAGATTGGGGATCGATTCAACGAATCGAGCTGCAATCGGAAGCTTATCGGCGCTCGCTACTTCACCGCTGGCTACGCTGCAGCTTTTGGACTCGAAAACGCCGATGAGATAGAGTTCTTGTCAGCGAGAGATTCCGATGGTCACGGCACTCACGTGGCCTCGATCGCCGCCGGATCTCCTGTGTCCGGAGCAAATTTTGAGGGTTTCGCCGGCGGAACCGCTCGTGGAATGGCTCCCAAGGCTCGGATCGCTGTTTATAAGGTGTGCTGGGCCTTAGGCTGCTTAGTATCGGACGTTATATCAGCGATCGAGAGAGCCGTATCAGATGGCGTCGACGTAATCTCGCTATCGCTTGGCACCTCATCGCCGTCGCAATTCTACTATCTCGATCCGCTGGCGATCGCTACGTTTCGCGCCGCTTTGAAAGGCGTGTTCATCGCCACGTCAGCAGGAAACGGCGGGCCTGATCTCGCAAGCGTGGCCAACGCTCCGCCTTGGGTCACCACCGTCGGTGCCGCAACGATCGATCGTGATTTTCCGGCGAGCGTCAGCCTCGGCAACGGCAAGCATTTGCGCGGGAGATCGATATCTCTATTTCCTCGTAAACTGCAAATCGGTAAGCTTACCGGAGCGGTTCACACAAATTTATCATCGGTGACGGTTAGAGACCGCATCGTGTTCTTAGAAGCGGATCGCGACGTGTCGCGAACAGAGATCGGCACGGATCTGAGAGATTTAGGGGCCACGGCGATGATAATTTCTCACGGCGATTTGGACCCAGCAGCTCTCGTCGCTGAGCCGCACGTGATCCCAACGGTGGCGGTAGGATCATCTGAAGCTAAAGCCATTAGCAATTACCTAACGACAGCGAGCGATCCAACGGCCGAGATTTTATCGGAGGGCACGAATCTGCTGCCGCATGGAATCCCATGCATCATAGCGTCCTTCTCCTCTCGTGGGCCAAACCCAGTGGTCCCGTGGATCCTCAAACCAGATCTTGTGGGCCCAGGGGTCAACATTCTAGGCTCATGGACGGCGGCGATGAGCCCATCAGGACTCAATAGCGACAACCGACGGTCAGGATTCAACATCATGTCGGGCACGTCGATGGCGTGCCCCCACGTGTCAGGCGTCGCAGCCCTGATCCGCTCGGCCCGGCCCGAATGGGGCCCATCAGAGATCCGATCCGCTCTGATGACCACCGCGGTGACGTCGCCGATCCTCGACGAATCGGGCAGTGGAGAACCCGATCCGTTCGGGCTCGGGTCGGGTTACATACACCCGAACAAAGCGTTGGATCCGGGTCTGGTGTATGATCTCGAGTTCGAGGATTATGCGGGGTTTCTATATTAGTGTATAGCTCTACGGGATTGGGTCGGTCAAGGTTATTGAACATTAAAGTTGCGGGGCCTTGTTATCTGTACCGTTTCTGCTCTAAGATGATAACTTTTGTGTCTAAGGTTGTAAATTGTCAAAGAACAAGTTGCAGCGTCTTGCAAGTCTTATATTATGATTTGGCGGAATAAATTAGCCATCCCTTTCTTATTAATGGGGCATACCGGGCTCGAACCCCGATCTCACCCCATGAGCTACTTCAAACCCCACCAAGGGCTAAGCCCCTTCCCTAAGCCTTTCTTGCATCGTTCGGTTGATCAGTTTTAATAAGAGAACGTAATAGTGTTCGTAAAAAGGCAAAACATTTGGATGGATTGTTGGGTTGGGTTCTTATTTTATATTTAAGTAGAGCAGGTTCTTAATTAATGGGGGCATACAGGCATGTCCTTTAAACACCGAGTCGATTGGATGTTGGATTGAATGGGGATGTTGACTACGGTGCACCTTGGAAAATGTTTTATTGGTTTCGGATCCTTTAATTAAGTTTGTTTGCTGGTTTCAGTGTCGGTATTAAATGTTCTCTTGGTTTCGGATGCTTTTATTAAGTTTGTTTGCTGGTTTCGGTGTCGGAGAATTAAATAACCAAATTATGAGGCTCTGGGGAATGGAGTTAAGTTTTCTAAACTGTATTTTCATGAGAATAGCCAAAACTTTAAAGCCAAACTGCTAATCTTGTCTTATTTGACATTCATTTTTTTTAGTTGAGATAACCGTAATTATCTCAGCTCAAAAGATGAGAGAACCGTCGTTATCTCAAAACTCCAATCTAATCAAAATTTTATAAACTTCAATTTTGAAGTTTGAGGATTGCAAACCAATCTATCTATCCTAACTCCATATCCAAATATGATCCAAACCTCTCTCTTATTTCTTTTTTTCCGTCTTGACTGCAGTCTTAGTTACAAAGTGAAGCCAGTTTCATTATGAGAAGAGTTTTTTCACATTATCACCCATTTAAAATCTGAATTTTCTCTGTGTACTTGTGCTTATAAATTTATTTGCTAATATCGAAACCGGTGTAATGCATAGTAATGGAGTAGCATTTTTCGAGCAAGAATAAATCAGAAATCAAACTTATGCGGAAAATTTAAAGAACAGAAAGAATTATTATCAGTGAAAGCAGCAAACGCTTATTCCTCAAACCCTGCGGTCCTCTGACGCTCCATGCATCCCTCTTTATGCACGCCATTGACTCCATCCTTTCCGCGGGCCCCACTGCTCCCCATCACACTCAACCAACGGCCCTGATCCCCCAATCGAAATAAATAATCCAAGATCCAAAGGCCCAGTGCAACTCACTCAAAAAATGGCGCCAAATCCTTGCATCCCCTTCCTCCTCCTCCTCCTCCTCCTCCCTTTGTGCGACGCAGCTTCGCCGGCGAAAGAGACATTTATAGTGATCGTGGATCCTGAATCCAAACCCTACCCCTTCGATTCCCACATCAATTGGTACTCTTCTCTCGTCACGTCATCGTCAACGATCCACTTACTGTACGAATCGCTGGTCCATGGATTCTCCGCAACCCTAACTCTAACCCTAGCTCACCAAATCAAGAGCTCGCCCGGCGTCATCACCGTCCATCACGACTACGCTCTTCGACCTCATACAACTCGATCCCCCTCCTTTCTCAATCTCGATCCCCCTTTCTCTCTCCTCTCCAATCTCTCTCATCTCGGATCGGATTCAATCATAGGCGTCATCGACACAGGGATTTGGCCGGAGAGCCCTAGCTTCTCCGATCACGACGTCAACGATCCGGTACCTAAGAAATGGATCGGCGAATGCGAGATTGGGGATCGATTCAACGAATCGAACTGCAATCGGAAGCTTATCGGCGCTCGCTACTTCACCGCTGGCTACGCTGCAGCTTTTGGACTCGAAAACGCCGATGAGATAGAGTTCTTGTCAGCGAGAGATTCCGATGGTCACGGCACTCACGTGGCCTCGATCGCCGCCGGATCTCCTGTGTCCGGAGCAAATTTTGAGGGTTTCGCCGGCGGAACCGCTCGTGGAATGGCTCCCAAGGCTCGGATCGCTGTTTATAAGGTGTGCTGGGCCTTAGGCTGCTTAGTATCGGACGTTATATCAGCGATCGAGAGAGCCGTATCAGATGGCGTCGACGTAATCTCGCTATCGCTTGGCACCTCATCGCCGTCGCAATTCTACTATCTCGATCCGCTGGCGATCGCTACGTTTCGCGCCGCTTTGAAAGGCGTGTTCATCGCCACGTCAGCAGGAAACGGCGGGCCTGATCTCGCAAGCGTGGCCAACGCTCCGCCTTGGGTCACCACCGTCGGTGCCGCAACGATCGATCGTGATTTTCCGGCGAGCGTCAGCCTCGGCAACGGCAAGCATTTGCGCGGGAGATCGATATCTCTATTTCCTCGTAAACTGCAAATCGGTAAGCTTACCGGAGCGGTTCACACAAATTTATCATCGGTGACGGTTAGAGACCGCATCGTGTTCTTAGAAGCGGATCGCGACGTGTCGCGAACAGAGATCGGCACGGATCTGAGAGATTTAGGGGCCACGGCGATGATAATTTCTCACGGCGATTTGGACCCAGCAGCTCTCGTCGCTGAGCCGCACGTGATCCCAACGGTGGCGGTAGGATCATCTGAAGCTAAAGCCATTAGCAATTACCTAACGACAGCGAGCGATCCAACGGCCGAGATTTTATCGGAGGGCACGAATCTGCTGCCGCATGGAATCCCATGCATCATAGCGTCCTTCTCCTCTCGTGGGCCCAACCCAGTGGTCCCGTGGATCCTCAAACCAGATCTTGTGGGCCCAGGGGTCAACATTCTAGGCTCATGGACGGCGGCGATGAGCCCATCAGGACTCAATAGCGACAACCGACGGTCAGGATTCAACATCATGTCGGGCACGTCGATGGCGTGCCCCCACGTGTCAGGCGTCGCAGCCCTGATCCGCTCGGCCCGGCCCGAATGGGGCCCATCAGAGATCCGATCCGCTCTGATGACCACCGCGGTGACGTCGCCGATCCTCGACGAATCGGGCAGTGGAGAACCCGATCCGTTCGGGCTCGGGTCGGGTTACATAAACCCGAACAAAGCGTTGGATCCGGGTCTGGTGTATGATCTCGAGTTCGAGGATTATGCGGGGTTTCTATGCGGGCTAGGGTACGGAGAGGAGAAGGTCAAGGCGGTGAGCGGCAGGGGAGGGGTGAGCTGCGAGCGTTTTGGCGGGAAAAAGGGGATATGGGGGTTCAATTACCCAGGGATTGTGGTGGAGGTAGAGGAGTTGGCGGGAAAAGGGGAAGTCGAGTTGAAGAGGAGGCTGAAGAGCGTTGATGGAGGAGGGAGAGGGAGTTGGTACATCGCCGAGGTTGAGGGGTTAGAGGGGTACAGGGTTGACGTTAAGCCTAAGAGGCTGTGGTTTGGTGGTAGAATTGGGGAGAGATTAGACTTTAGGTTGGTGTTGAGAATTGAGAATTATAAGGAGAACAGGAGTTGGGGAGCGCTGACATGGAGAGAGGAAAGAGGGAGGTATAGCGTAGTGAGCCCAATTGTAGTTTTCTCTAGGGAATTGCTCAACTAGCAGAGAAAGGAGGAACCTCACGAGTTCATTAGAAAGGCTGTAGTTTTCATGGCCTGTGACCATACCATTGAAGAATGATTTTAGTGATTTCAAGCTCAAGCTTCCTCAATGAAAGATCCCGAAACGAGATATGAAATTTTGAATTGGATGCTAAAATGGGCGGGTGATTGTGTGGATTTTTTACGGCTTAATTCTTGTAACCTGGTTTGAAGTCCAACAGCTAGGTTGGACTGTGGTCTTTGGATCGGTTCACCGTATCAACACAGCAAGCGAGCACAGTGTATAAATCCAACAAATATATCCAACATCCAACCAGTAGCTCAGATGGACAGGCTACGATCTTATCTCAATACACGGTAGGTGAAGTATCAACATTAGTCTCCGCTAATGATATGATGAATCTATTAGCCTTGTTATCTTCCCTCATATGGCCATGTTTGGATACCCATGTTCTAAGGAAAAAAAAAACTAGATTCCTTTTTCTCCATTGGACCAGGACAATCCAAGAAATTGGGTGTTTGGGTAAATTTTTTAAGAAAAAATCCAACGAAAAAAGACCCAAGAATATATACAATCTATTGGATTCTAAAAATTGGTAAAAACCCAATTTTTCTAATCCAACACTCTCTTTATCTTGAAATGTTGCATCAATCTCCTTTTCTCTCTCTCTCTCTCACTTTAGTGCTATTCTTATCCTAACCACCTGATGGATGTTGAAATCTCCCTCGGTAGTTGTCCTCCATCGATCTTGCCGCAAGCGGTTCGGAATAGTTGAGATTTGATGAAAGGGTTGAATGTGTGGATCTCAGTGGGTTATCGTTGACGCCGAGCTACCTGCAAGGGAAGTCTCGGAGTGGGTGACCACCGTAGGACCCTCCAACGATCAAGTAAATACCGAGGAATAATGACAGGGTAGCGGCGTATTGGAATGAGTTCTCGTTATCTGAATTATCTGGAAGAGGGGTTTGTATAGCGGTCGCATGGAGCGAGCCGATACGAGATTCTCATCGTCCGTTACGCACCTGTATCACGTTCGCGTAGATGGCGGGATACGCCCATTGATGGCGAGATACGCTGTCACGCCCCACTTCCTAGTGTACGGGTAAAGAGACGTGACGAGGCTGCGTCGTATTTACTCAGAAGTAAACACGTTAAACATAAATAAACAATATAAATGAAATAACACAAGAATAATAAGAGATGTGATGAAACAACAACTTTTTATTTATATTCATTCTTTACATACAACTGAAAAGTAAAATACAATGATAGAAAGCGATGTCTAAATAATGACATATAAACTGAAAAAAAGTAGTATAAGTAGAAACTAGAACTCTGACTCCTCTGTAAACTGCTCCAAATCGTCCTGTCTGGGCTCGATCTCCTGAAAGTCGGGTCCTCCTGACAACATTCTAAAGAAATAAAAGACATGAATTTCGTCAGCGAACTAGCGCTCGGTAAGTCCCTAAAAGATAGAATGGAATAAACAAGTAATGAGAATAGTACTCGTAAATTATCTGTTTGTTATGCTAACGTAGTTGTTTGTAACTTGGTACAGAAGATATCAGTGTATACGAGAGGAGTCCAACTTATCCTGTGTACTATGGTAAGCTGTAGTACAAGGCCCCGTCGACAAAACCGTGGGACAACGGCACAGATGTTCATGTAGTGTCTTTTAGTGACCATCTCGTTCCATTTCTAATACATTCCGTACCAATCTACCCCGTTAAAACCCCGTAATGTATATTGTATTGATTTGTAGTTATTAGACTTGCCGAGACTATGATATAAGTTATTCATGTAAACGGATCAGGATGTAAACGGATAATCATGTAGTCAAGTTCAAGATATAGCCATGACTCGGTCAAGTCAAGTCATGTTGCATGTTCGTATTGTTCGGTATGCATGTTCAGGTTCAAGTATATATCGGATTCATGCTGTATTGGAGTTATGATTGGATTCATATTTGGATTGTATTCAGATTAGACTAAGACTCAGATTGAGTCAGACCCTTTAAACAGAATTGGATCCTGAATTAGGTTCTGGTGTTATCGATAACTGCTGTACATGGACGGCAGGATTTGTGTATTTTTCCAAGACAATTACCATTGATAACCCCGTTTTAGTTTTCTACCTTAAATAGACAAGCACCCACTTTCTCCGGATCCCTGAGGCTCAAGAGAATTGGTCCCGCTTAAACCTATATTTACTAGGGTCCTTAATGTAAATTTAATATAACTTGAGGGGGGTTTATGAAAAATATTTTAAATATACTTTCAAAATAAATCTCAAGTATTTACTTATGTTATTTAGGGTTTTTGTCACGCCCCGCTTTCCAGTGTACGGGGAAGGAGACGTGGCGAAACCGCGATGTATTTACTCAGAAGTAAACACGTTAAGCATAAATAAGCAATATAAATGAAATAACACAAGAATAACAAGAGATATAATGAAACAACAGTTTTTTATTTATATTATTCTTTACATACAACTGAAAAGTAAAATACAATGATAGAAAGCGATCCCTAAACAATGGTATATGGACTGAAAGAAAAGTAAGTACACGTAGGAACTAGAACTCTGACTCCTCTGTAAACTGCTCCAAATCATCCTGGCTGGGCTCGGTCTCTTCAGAGTCGGGTCCTCCTAAAAACATTCTAAAGATAGAAGAGAAAGGAATGTCGTCAACGAACTAGCACTCGGTAAGTTCCAAAAGATAGAATGGAAAAGACAAGTAAAGAGAAAAGAACTTGTAAATTATATGTTTGTTATGCTAATATAGTTGTTTGTAGCTTGGTACAGAAGCTATCGGTGTATACGAGAGGACTCTAACTTATCCCGTGGACTATGGTAATCTGTAGTACAAGGCCCCGTCGACAAAACCACGGGACAACGACACAGATGTTCATATAGTGTCTTTTAGTGACCATCTCGTTAAACTTCTAATACATTTCGTACCAGTCTACCCTGTTAAAACCCCGTAGTGTATAATATATTGACTGTATTGATTTGTAATTATCAGGCTTGCCGAGACCATGGTATAAGTTGTTTATGTAAACGGATCAGGATATAAACGGATAGTCATGTAGTCATGTTCAAGATATAGCCATGGTTCGGTCAAGTCAAGTCATATTGCATGTTCGTATTGTTCGGTATACATGTTCAGGTTCAAGTATATATTGGATTCATGTTGGATTGGAGTTATAATTGGATTCATGTTTGGATTGTATTCAGATTAGACTAAGACTCAGATTGAGTCAAACACTTAAACATATTTGGATCCTGAATTAGATTTTGGTGTTATCGGTAACTGCTGCACATGAGCATCAGGATTTGTGTTTTTTTCCAAGACAATTACCATTGATAACCCCGTTTTAGTTTTCAACCTTAAACAGGCAAGCACCCACTTTTTCCGGCTCTCTGAGGCTCAAGAGAATTGGTCCCGCTTAAACCTATATTTACTAGGGTCCTTATTGTAATTTAATATAACTTGAGGGGTTTTTATGAAAAATATTTTTAGTATACTTTCAAAATAAACCTCAAATATTTATTTATCGTAATTAGGGTTTTCATGGATGTAACTTTTAAAGAGTGAGCTATTCTAGTGAATAAATACCTAACTTAAATAGTTCATGGTATTTTAGTATAAAGTCAGACTTGTATTGATTCTTGATAGTATTTTCATGAAACCTGTAATTCTTTTATATTCTAGATAGCATGGAATTTTATTATATATTGAAAATAGATGGTTTGATAATATTATATAATTATTAAAAATTAATTTTTATTATTAAATAGAAATTCTCATTTTTCTTAAAAATTGTATTAAAATTCCATCGAGATCGTATGCTCCGTGAGGAGATCTGCATCTCGCTCTACCAGTCCCGAGAATGTGCGATAATCCTGAAAGGTTACGCTAGTGCCCCGGCCAACTACCGTGACCAAATTCGGAACAATTTTTTTTCTAATGATTATAACATGGCACTAGAATAACTTTTAACTCGGATCTTACCATAAACCTAACTAGCTAAATAAAGAGAGCTATCTACTATGATGAAGAAATCCCACCAAACGAACCAAGTCCTTCGGTCTTCTTTCTTCATCTTTAGCTCCAAGTGGTCACCTTGAACATGCTTGATCTTCTTTGTGAGCTCCTTCGGTTCTCCGCGATCGATCTTGCTCTCCGGTCCTCTTTTGTCGTAAATGGTCCACCCGAGAGATATGATCCATGGCTCTAGCTCCTCACAATATGTCTAGTGGAGCAACTAGAGAACTTGGGTTGCTAAACCGAGTAGTTTAGGATGTAGTGTGAAGATCTAAGTATTTGCTATCTCTTTCTTGTCTCTTCACTTATTTCTCAACTTATGAGAATGCTAGTGAAGAGGAAGATGATGAAGTTGGAGGAAACTCAAGAGGAGGGAGGAGATAAAGAAAAATGGGAGCTCAAGAAAATAATGAAGTATCCATGAGAGAGAAAATCAACACAAAGGTTTTGTGTATGAATTTCTTGAATAAACAATCAACAACCATACTTCAATAGTAACTCCAAATGAATTAAAAATTCATTTGTTAAATATTGAAGCATGGTTATCTCCATTCCTCCTATACCTCACACTTTACACCTCATTTTCCATTTATCAAATAAATGGAAAAAGCATAATGAGGTGGCCACCTTCTAGAAAGTAATCTGTAATAAAATACGGATTACAGTCAGCTGTATATACATACCTGCATTCGGATAAAAACACGAATGCCTAAAGAGATAGAATAACACGAAGAACGTAATACTAGAATATACATATCGAAATACATATATGTAAACTATTAAATCAATACCTGATTTAATAATCCGGCTCAAACCTGAGCCGGCTAGTATTGCCAACTGTCCGATCGAAAGTCCGAGTACAAAGTACATCAATCGATTGAGACCCTGCACGTATCCAATACGGCTGCTACATCATTTCTCCTGAACCAGGGAAACCCTCTGTGTGGGACTCTAAAGACTCGACACTACGCCGGCAGTGAGTTACTGGATAAATCCATAACCACAAGCACGTCAGTGGCACTAGCTGTACGTAACGGCTACCCGGGTACCTGTCGAAAATGAAGGCCGACGAGCAAACTCATCCGGATCCCTACTGAGCCTATCCGTGACAATCTCCGTACAGTCCGATCTCTTCGTCTGAGAGTATTGCATACCAGGTGTAGGGGGTGGTAAACGTCAGACCCTAATAACCCGATAGGTCGTGCTGATGTGGCTCAGGACCAATCCGGGAAACTACTGATCAGCCTATCAGTAAATCCCAACTGCCTTAGACAAGGTCTTATGGTCCTGACCAATCTCACAGTGCGATATCGACTCCCAATACCGGGAGAGGCGAATCCCCGACAATCGCTCACTGCCTCCATGTGGCTCGAGACTGTACCCAACCAAAACATATTTGCACGACTCAGTAGAGACATGGTAGGATAGAGATCAAAGCACAGTGGGAACTCACATGAGACAAATGCCGATCTCAGGTCTGAAGACTAACCTGTGCTCATGTCACCTGAGAACTTCCATCTGATGATAGGTATAGTACCATCTGGAAGTTCTCGGCGAGTCCGTCCGGTGTACTCACCCCCAGTGAGCACCTGTATACGATCTTAGGTATAAAGACCAATGGTTGCAGGACCAAACCATCGCCCCATCGGGATCTAGAAACGTATACACTAGTCTACTCCGGAATATCGATGCCCAGTCTCGATACTCCTACGACTAGGGACCATTTAAGAATGTGTGTATCGACTACCCAGCTCCCATAAGTATGATCGCCATCACAACGCAGATAGTCTAGCAATGATCCTACGGGCTTTATCAACATGTATAAAAGATATGTAATAGTAAGTAAAACACGCACATGTTAAAATAAAGACAAACCAGATAGCATACTATCATATCGAGCAAGACTGTCATGTGTGTGTGTGTGTGTGTGTATGTCCAAGCATCCATATGTATACATATGCAATAATGGCCTCTAGAGCATACATATCCAACAATCTCCCATTTGCACTAAGGCCATATATATTGGCATACCGAGTATCCAACGTCTGCTTTAGGGTCAGCTGTTGGCATACCGCATACCCAACATCTCAAAAAGTCTCTCGAACTGTGCTTGAGGAAGGGCCTTGGTGAATGGATCCGCAGTGTTGTTTTTTGTATCCACTCTCCGGACCTCGATCTCCTGGCGATCTACGATCTCCCTGATCAGGTGATACCGCCTTAAGATGTGCCTAGATTTCTGATGGTACCGTGGTTCCTTCGCTAAAGTTATAGCCCTATTGTTATCGCAATACAAAGGTATTAGGCCAACAATGGACGGAACTACCTAAAGTTCACTAATGAACTTCTTCATCCAGACCGCCTCTTTTGTGGCATCGCTTGCAGTAATGTATTCAGCCTCCATCATCGAATCTGCGACGGTATCCTGTTTGGAGCTCTTCCAACACACCGCCCCTTCGTTGAGGGTGAACACAAAGCACGAGACAGACTTGTAGTCATCCTTGTCACTCTGGAAGTTTGAATCGGTAAAGAACTCGATCTTTAAGTCTCCATTACCATAAACCAAGAACATCTCCTTAGTCCTTCTCAGGTATTTGAGAATGTTCTTTACTGCTGTCCAGTGGTCCTCACCTGGGTTCGACTGATACCGGCTCACCACGCTTAGCGCATAAGCTACATCTGTCCTTGTACATAGCATCACATACATTATAGATCCTACCGTCGAAGCGTAGGG
This sequence comes from Agapanthus africanus, assembly GCA_030015575.1. NCBI lineage: Eukaryota > Viridiplantae > Streptophyta > Magnoliopsida > Asparagales > Amaryllidaceae > Agapanthus > Agapanthus africanus. Next base: position 5,638,515 of record JASDDO010000008.1, on the reverse strand, counting down.
TATAGTGCTCATGCGAACTGTCACGACCCGAAATGGCACGTGACTGACACTTGAATCATATGAAGTCTATAAGACCCATCTAATTCAAGTAAGCCAAAAATCCCAGAAATCTAAACCATTTTAAATAAGAAGTGAAGAAAACTTATTTTTAAAGCAAGTGGTTTTAATAACATAAGCCGAATATGCATTTTAAAATCTCAAGTCTTTTCAAAACATTTCGGCAGAGTTTCTTTTATAAATACTGGCCCCAAAAGAGTACAACATGCATAATATGAATAAAGGCATCCCCAAGCGGGAGCAAACTTTTCGTCAATCGACGGTCACAACCACAAAAGCAATATAATATACAACGCCGAAGGGCGAGGATCAAAACTCAAAAGGAAACTCAAAATATCAAGAAAACTCATAATAATATAAGCGCGACTCTACGGTCGAAATAATATACAACTGGTCTTCTAAGTCTAATAAATATACAAGTCTGGTTGATAGAGTTACTAGATACAACTGAATAAATAAAGTACAATGGTGGTCACGATGCAAGTGAACCCACCTATCAAAGCAATCACCCGGAATGAAAACAGTGTGTCAGCAAAGCCGCAACGAAACCTGTACAGCAAAACCTGCAAGAACTATGGCACAACGGGGGTGAATTACCAACTCATGAGTAGAAAACATCACAGAGCAGAAATCGAATGTATGACTCAATCCTAGGTCATACAATCAGTAATATCCTCAAATGATAATATGGCCTGAAGCATAATATAAAGGCAAGGGTAAACATCTATACATAAGTGTAATCCCATATGCTCGTGTCAATGCCTCAGGTAGCAATATATCATAAATATGAGGTATGAATGCAATATAATGAAAACAGAATATATCATGAATGAGAAAACTGTTTTCTTAATTTAGTGAGATTTCTGTATTTATAAGTTTACGTATCATCAATGAAATCATCAGAAATCAGTGTCAAGTATCGACACAAAATATATATCTCAATATCCTAATATCTCAATATCTCAGGCTCCGGCTATCCGGACTGGCCTGTATCATCAAATCTCAATATCTCAGGCTCCGGCTATCCGGACTGGCCTGTATCATAAATCTCAATAAAATCACCGGTCAGCAATGCTCCCCTGTCACAGGCTCAAACGCCATCCTCTGCGATCTTCTCGTCCCGGGGTACCGCACCGGGTCCACCATGCACCCACAGACGGTTCATCTCCTCCTCGAATCGGGTGTATGATTTTGCTCAAGAGCCGAGAAAACTCATGGTGAACATATCACAATCATAACATGAGAAAACCGCACTTTTATCTTTTAAAATGATAAATGAGTTTATTAAATCTTGCGGTTTCTCAAAATCCAGAAATCTCATGGAAAATCCGAAATTCAAAATGAAAAGTCAATAATAATGAATACTGGGCTCCGGCAATCCGGACTGACCCTTATAATATTGCATGACTAATGAATATAAAAATATGCATGAAATATCAAGCAATGAATGCAATAATGAACTAACATATGAAACAATAACGATATATATTGTGACCTATGTGTTCGATGCTAGTCTCCAATGGAAATAATTATTTATTTTGACGGAAACCGACATTTTCTGTTGGCCCATATGGTGATAAATATCGTGTATGAATCTCGCTGGAAAATACGATTGTTAGTGACAAAAATTGATACCCCCAAATATGCCGTTAAACTAGAAATTTTCTCGTATCTGAAAATGAATAAAATCACTGTAAATTATATACATATTGGAATGATACGTTCGGGGGCTTAAACCGAAGCCGACTCGACGAACTTTAACCCTATGTAAGATTCTAATGATTTCTGTTCTGTAATTGCGATGATAATTAGATCGGAGTGCGACTCTGGACTGCAGTCCAGAGCGACTCTGTTTATAGTGTACTGTACCAAAATGTGTGTCACTGTGCTTCCTGAAGTCGTATGTTACGGAACTCTGCAGTAGATTAAAGATAATTCTGTTAGATAAACAAAACAAGGGGTTCCATTCCGTTTCATTGTCGTTTGCTATTTTAAACTGTATTTAAAAGGGCAGAACGTATAACTGTCCAGAACAGATTCAGAAGTGATACACTGACATTAAACTATGTATAACTTTCAACGTACAGACGCGGTTGAGGATCCGTCTGTTGTGTTGAATACTCTATTGAGAACCCTAGATTTCATTTAACTATAACATCGCTAAAATCTGAACCCAACTGGGTGCAATTCGTGTCGCGAAACAGACGTTTAGTTCTGAAACTGAATTTCCAGCCGCGAGCACTTAAAATGAAACAGCTATATCTTGAAAACCGGAATCCCGATTGAACTGAAACAAATTTTGATGAATTGCTGACTGAGTGTTCTATTCATCTTACTTGTATCATTTTGCTGAATTCTTAACATATTAATTTATGCAATTTATTTTAGTTAATGACATGCATGTTGGTTCATAACATGCATAGCTTATTGGTAGCATACATACATATATCATACCCTTGCCATATACTCAGTGTTAGTATGTGTGGACATTGCATTATCGTGCGTGATAGATGTTGGTTTAGGAGTGACGAGTACACCGATGGAAAGTGAATATTCGTGATAGTGATTGATACAGTGAACAGTGATAAAACCGTGCCATTGGTATACTTGTACACGACTAGATCAAGATCATAAATAGTGTAAACCTGGGAAAAAAGGGGAAATCAAAGTGGAAAGAGCATCGTATTTAGCGGGACCGTGTTTTAAAGGATGATCATTCGAACCGTGATACTGATACATGTAGGGTAGGATCTAGCGATCCGGCTGACAGGGTTATGTCCCGGGCATGTGGGCCGTTGTCTCGGGTATGTACGAGACTCCTGTTAAACATGATCCTCCTTCCACCATGCGATTTCAAACATGACCTAGAGACCAATAGGGACACAGAACATATCCTGCATCATATAGTGACACAGTAATTACTTGCATTGTTCTTACACCAGTATTACCTCATTTACCTGTTTCATCTTTTTATGATAATGTTGTTATTGTGTCGCTCTGACGACCTGAGTATGCATGCTCAGATTCCGTGGAAGGACCAGCGCAGGAGACAGATCTACCTTTCGAGTTCACGGAGATATAGCCTGGTGTACTTCCTATCTTTACTGCTTTCTATAAAAGTGATCGTGAGATTGAACTTGGTTAGTATTTGTTCTTATCATCTGTAATTTGTGAACAATGGAAATTTTAATGTAATAAATTAGTGATGTGATTCCTTTACTACTGTGCTTTATTTACTGATTACCATGTAATGCTAGAAGCCGAAGTGTGACTACGGCGGGATGATTCCCTGACCATAGGAGCATGGCTGGCCTAGTCATCCCTCGTTTTCCGTATTTTGGGAAGCGGGGCGTGACATGGTTTAGTTGGTATCAGAGCCTGTGTTTAGTATCAAGGGATAACATTAACTATACTGTATTACGTTATTCTTGTTTCACTACTCTTGATTTTCATCCTTGAATCTGATCCTATCCTTTTAAATCTTTCAGTGATATGACGTCCCCGAACGACCCCTCCTCAGACTCCAGCTCTCAGGACCGCACGGAAAGAATACTTAGTGCACTGACCACTCTCGCGGAAGCTCAGGAGAGGAAGACAGATTTACTCACTGAGAGACTCAGGGCGATTACTGCCGCAGGAGGACCCTCCGCACTCATTACCGCCCCCGAGGGCGCTACTCCACCAGCTTATCATGCTAGGGCTGGTACCGTATCAGACTTCCGACGGTTACACCCAGCCGCATTCACAGGGCTAGCTGAACCCCTTGAGGCTGAGCAATGGCTGGTGAACATGGAGAATTTATTGACAGCCGCCAGGGTTCCAGAGGAAGACAGAGTGGACGTGATAAGGATTCAATTAGAAGACGAAGCCCGAACATGGTGGTCGGTGAAAGAAAGCAGACTTGACGAGCCAATTGAATGGAGCAAGTTTAAGGAATGTTTCCTAGATCATTATTTTCCTTCCACAGCCAAGGCAGAAATGGAGGAAAGGTTTATTCTTTTGAAGCAAAATGGACGCCCAGTGGACGTATATGCGGCAGAGTTCAACCGTCTGAGCCGCTTTGCTCCATACATGGTCAAATCAGAGGCCACCAGGGCCAGACGCTTCCTTCAGGGGTTAGATTTCGAGTTGCAACAGTTGATTGCATCGTTGGATTTGCAGACTTTCGCACAGGTACTCAACGCGGCGAGAGTTCAGGAGCAATTGATTAACAAATTCAGGAGACCCCCGGTCATTCCAGCACGTACCCATGCGCCTTCTCGAGGAGCCATACCGGTTCACCGAGCAGGAACGACACAAATGAAGCGCCCGTTCGTACCACAGCATCGCCCCCAGAGACAGGGCATAGTTTGCGGCTATTGCGGTAGAGGTGGGCATACCCAGAAAGACTGTCGCCGTGCCAAGGGACAGTGTTTGATTTGCGGCTCCAGTCAGCACAAGATTAACAGTTGCCCTGATAGAGCAGAGATACAAGGAGGTTCTGGACCGCCACAGCAGAGGCCGCAGGAGCAGAGGCAACCCTTTACAGGTCACGGTCAGGGACGGGCTTTCACCTTGACCGCCGAGCAGGCAGAGGCGTCAGGAGACGTGGTTACAGGTACTCTACTCGTACATTCCTTGCCAGCTAGAGTACTATTTGATTCGGGAGCATCGCATTGTTTCTTGTCTGAGCATTTCACTGATACACACTCAATACCACATGAACCACTAACCAAGGGATGGGAAATTCACACGGGTAATGGTATTATAATATCTAGTCGAGAATGTAGATTATGCCCGGTTATAGTGTGTGGCAGGGAATTCTATGCGAATTTCCTTCTGATTGGGACAGGCAGTTACGGCGCAATTCTCGGGATAGATTGGATGAGCACTTTCCATGCAGTTATCGATTGTCGTGCAAGGAAGGTGATCTTCCGCATCCCCAATCACCCAAAGTTTACTTTCGAGGGCGGAAGCGAATCTTTGGAGCCAGCTAGATACAGAGCAAAGCCTAAGGAGCTGACAGCTATGGAGATTGATAAGAGCCCAGTCCCAGAAATTGTTCGGGACTTTCTGGACGTTTTTCCCGAAGATCTACCAGGTCTACCACCTCCTCGAATTTTGGAGTTCTCAATCGATTTGACTCCAGGTACAGCCCCAGTATCCAGAGCCCCATACAGAATGGCGCCAGTCGAGTTGGCGGAATTGAAGAAACAGGTTGAAGAACTATTGGAGAAGGGATTTATTCGGCCAAGCGCTTCACCGTGGGGTGCACCAGTTCTGTTAGTAAAGAAGAATGATGGATCGCTGCGAATGTGTATAGATTATCGGGAGCTGAACAAGGTCACAATAAAGAACAAGTACCCAATACCGCGCATTGACGACCTATTCGATCAGCTAAGTGGAGCCAAGGTATTCTCGAAGTTGGACCTCCGTTCTGGATATCATCAAATCAGAGTAGCAGCCGAGGATGTATGCAAGACGGCTTTCAGTGCCCGATACGGACATTACGAGTTCCTTGTGATGCCGTTTGGTGTTACCAATGCCCCAGCAATATTCATGGACTTGATGAACAGGGTGTTCGCAAAGTACTTGGACACGTTTGTCGTTGTGTTTATCGACGACATACTTGTCTACTCGAAGACCCGGGAAGAGCACGCTGAACATTTGCGCACGGTCCTACAAATTCTTCGGGAAGAGAAGTTGTATGCGAAGCTAAGCAAGTGTGAATTCTGTCTTGACAAGGTTCAGTTTTTGGGACATATTGTTTCGGACGAAGGCATCTCGGTGGACCCGGCAAAGATAGAATCTGTCAGAGATTGGCCAACGCCGAAGTCAGTGGCCGAGATCAGGAGCTTTCTGGGATTGGCAGGTTATTATCGGAGATTCGTCCAAGATTTCTCAAGAATCGCTGAACCATTGACGAGGCTGACACGGAAGGACGTGCCGTTTACATGGACAGAGGAGTGCACTCAAGCATTTGACACACTGAAGCAGAAGTTAACCACGGCACCTATTCTTACAGTACCAGATAATTCCGGTGGTTTGGTGATACACAGTGATGCCTCAGGGAAGGGTTTAGGCTGTGTTCTAATGCAGCACGGCCGAGTGGTTGCTTACGCCTCCCGACAACTGAGAAACCACGAGAAGAACTACCCTACACATGACTTGGAGTTAGCTGCGGTAGTTTTTGCATTGAAGATTTGGAGGCACTATCTATTGGGTGAGAAAGTGGAGGTGTACACAGATCACAAAAGTTTGAAGTATGTTTTCACTCAGAAAGAACTGAACATGAGGCAGCGCCGATGGCTGGAGCTGATGGCAGATTATGACTTGGACCTTCAGTATCACCCGAGGAAGGTCAATGTTGTACCAGATGCGCTCAGTCGTAAGCCTGCGGTCATGATGTTGACCGGTCAGAGGAGAATTATTGAGGACTTCCGGAGACTTGAACTTGAAGTCGTTACGCCGAACGCACTCAGTCAACTTTAGCAACTACAGGTGCAATCTTCTCTGGTGGATCGCATCAAGACTGCACAAGCGGATGATCCCCGATTGCAAAAGTTCAGAGAACAAGTGGAAGCCGGACTGAGAACTGACTTGATTATACATGAAGATGGCTCTCTGAGATTCGGTAAAAGACTCTGCGTACCCAAAGGAGATGTTCGAGAAGAAGTATTGGCTGAAGCACACAGTTTAGCTTATTCTGTGCATCCAGGAGGTACAAAAATGTATCAGGACCTAAAGCAGCACTTTTGGTGGAACGGAATGAAACGGGAAATTGCGAGGTTCGTATCCAGGTGCTTGGTGTGTCAGCAGGTGAAGGCGGAACATCAGAGGACAGCAGGATTGTTATAACCACTGCCGATACCTGAATGGAAGTGGGAGCACATTACCATGGATTTTGTGACGGTCTTACCACGGAGCCCTAGGGGCAATAACGCCATTTGGGTTATCGTCGATCGCCTCACAAAAGCTGCACACTTTCTACCTTTCCGAGTGGGACAGTCGACAGAATCACTGGCAGAAAGATATATGCAAGAGATTATACGACTTCACGGTGTTCCAGTCAGCATTGTGTCAGACCGGGACACCAGATTTTTGTCACACTTTTGGAAGAGTCTACAGGAGAGTTTGGGAACCCGCCTTAAATTCAGCACAGCTTATCACCCGCAGATGGATGGACAATCCGAGCGTACGATTCAGACGCTCGAGGATATGTTGAGAGCCTGTATGTTAGACTTTCAGGGTTCCTGGGAAGACCATCTGCATCTAGTCGAGTTCTCTTACAACAATAGTTACCAGGCTAGTATTCAGATGGCTCCTTTTGAAGCACTATACGGGCGGAAGTGTCGATCCCCAGTATGTAAGGATGATGTGGGAGAACGAAGATTACTGGGCCCCGAACTCATTGTTCAGACAGTCGACAAGGTCCAAATGATCAGACAGCGTATCAAGACGGCTCAGGATCGACAGAAGAGTTGGGCAGATACCAGCAGAAGGGCACTAGAATTCAAAGTCGGTGATCACGTGTTCTTGAAGATTTCCCCTACTCGTGGAGTTATCAGGTTCGGAGGTCGGGGAAAGCTTAGTCCCCGTTTTATCGGACCTTTTGAGGTGCTAGAGCGAGTGGGAGAGGTGGCCTATCGACTGGCCTTGCCTCCATCGCTAGCTGGTGTGCACAATACCTTCCACGTGTCACAGTTGCGGCGTTATGTTCGGGATGAGAGCCATGTCCTGGACCATTCGGAGCTAGTTTTGGGAATCGATCTGTCATACGAGGAGCATCCCACTACCATTCTCGACCGCAGAGAGAAATTGCTGAAGAATAAGGTCATTCCGTTAGTCCGAGTGTCTTGGGGCGGTCGTTCCCTAGGAGAATCCACCTGGGAGCGGGAGGAAGACATCCGTGATCGTTATCCACATCTCTTTGTTTAGTACATTGTATTCTTGTATCCTTGTTAAATTTTGAGGACGAAATTTTGTTAGGGGGTATGATGTAAATCCCCGTTCTTCATCTAGAAAATTTTCCTGTATTTTCCTAATCCCGTTTGTCTCCTGATTTTTCCTCGTATTTTCGTTGGTAATTGGTTACTCGAGATTCAAGATTTAACTTAATCGAAACCCTAGATTTATTTTCCAATTAAAACCCCAGCCCAATTGGAATTCCTCATTTAAAATTTAGAACTTAAATTCAATTTTCCCAGCCCGTTTCCTTTACCAAGCCCACACACTTTTACTTAATAAATTCCTTAATAAATTTTTCCCTCGGCCCACTCTTGATTTTTAAATAAATCCTTTAAAATTTTCCCGGCCTGTTCCTTTCTGTAACGTTTTGAAAATCGTTTCGGTGAAATTTCGAAAAAATCGGTAAAATAAGGGGGGTTTCTGTAAAAAGTCAAAATACAAATATTTTATTATAAAAATTAAATATACACATTCTAGCTATGTAATTGCTATTATTTGGTGTTTATTGAGCCGCTGGTGAAATTTCAAATTTTCTGAAAAAAATATTATTTTATTATTATTTTAAGCCGTCATTAATACATTTAATTAGGGAAAATTACAAATTGGAATGAGTTGAAACAAATTTTGTGCATCATAAAACATTAAATAAAATTTTATCATGTGGTTTTTGGAATGAAATCATTTGCCAAAACGGTTTAGAAATTATTGAAGAAAAAAGGCTTTTTTTTAGCGTAAATGGATGTTTGGGATATTGTATTTATCATTTTTCATCACCCCACACCCGTACCCACACCCACACACCCCCATTCACTTATCCCCTTGAAGAATTCAGCAGCCCCCTCTTTTGTCCCCACTTGGATTTTAAAGAAAAGAAATGAAAGAAAAGAAAAGAAAAAAGAGTAGAAAATGGTATAATTTGAGTTGACTTTGACTTGAACTAACTTTCCCCACCTCACTCTCTCTCCTCCCTCACCCAATCCCCCAAGATTTCTGGCCCAAACCTGAACCAAAACAGCCCCAAATACTTCATCTCATTTTCCCATCAAAATCCCCAAAATTTCTATCAAAAATCCACCCTTTTTCTCAAAAATTCAAAGCTAATTCTAAATCCAAGCTTTACCCATTATTCTTTAGCTATTCAAGCATGGATCTTGGAGCATGAAATCATTGTTGGAGGCTAAGATTTTTGCAAGTTTGATCTCAAGCTTGTGAGGTATAATCATAACCTTATGCTTAATTTGTTGTTAAATTACTTGAATCTAGCTATTAGGTGTTAAATTAGGGTTTTAAATTTCAAGTTTTGAAATTTAAAGAAAGGGTTTTGATTACTAAGTTAGGGTTTGTTGTGGAAATGAGTTGTGTTTGATTGTGTATGGTTTAGTGAGGTGGATTAACATATTTAGTTTTGTAGAAAACTAATCTAGTTGTTAATTACAAGTTGTTACTTGAAAAATATCCAAATTAAGCTTTTTGTTGCAAACTAGTTTTTTTTTATTTAATTCGAAATATGAGATTAAAAATATGGTTAGGGTTTTTATCATATTATTAACTTTATTAAGTGTATTTTAACACTTTAGTTCATGGAAATCCAACCTAAATTGTAGTTTGTGCATTTTTGCTATGAAATTGTTAAAAAAGGGTATTTTGTAAACTAGAATATTAGGGTTTTTGGAATTTAATGAGATTAAATTCCGGAAATTTTTTCTATGACTTATTTAAGATATTTAATAAGTATATTGGCCACTACATTCATTTAAACATCATGTTTTGTACAAAAACGGCGAATTGTGCTTGCTAGATTTGCGGAAAAATGACTTTTTAAGTGAAATTGGGGTTTTTGTGAGTTTTAACCTAGTTTATATTAAAATTAGTGTTCGTGAATGTGCAAATGAGTGTGATTGGATTTTTCTCGATGGTTTGACGTTTGTACATCGACATCGAGGGTTGGTTTGACTATTCTTGCATGCGTAGGCGATAGGTTTGGACCTATGCGTGATACGCGTGCCGATTTGATTTTCGTATGCTGTTTCGATTTCGAATTTAGTTTTAATGCGATATGGTGCGTTATGATATATAGGTACCCCCATGTGGACTTCGAGACGACAAGCAAGCGCGTGGCGACGTCGGCACCGGCTAGCGAGGACCAGGTGAATAGATTTATATCTACGGGGAGAAGTCGGGTGGATGGCGTATAGCACCCCCGCAGTCCGTGGTGGTGTATACGGATGCGTATACACACCAACATTTATTATATGTTATTTGGGATTAATAACGATGCTTAGGATGGATATTGGTGTGTTGGATTACTTTAGTGTTGCGAACCCTAGGGTAGTGTTGCACTACACATACACACATACATACTTGCATACATTCCTTATTTCATATGTGCGTGTATGGGAATATATATTTATGTGTTCACATGGGTATGGGACTATGTGTTCATATACTGGATTTGAGGATAGTATTTGGAATTTGAGATGAGTCGATGAGATTGGGCTTGAGGCCAGGAGATCGGTGACGTGATTTGGTTCGTATTGAGATACGACATGATGTTTTAGCGGGTCTTCTGACGTAGTAATTCTTACACCCGCATGCATACATAGATGGCATCAATATTGTACTAGACGTAGGACATTATTCCGGATCATGATATTTGATAAAGAAGATACCAAATGAATAGTGTGATTGATGTGACTTTGACCCGTACCCAGATTGGGATGCCGTACGACGGATTTACGTACGAGCTATATTGATGATTGATCCGCACTCTTGACTTGGGATGCCTGATTATAGATATGGTATCGGATATGATATTATTGAGGCGGGATCACCGACTAATATATATATACAGGTATGTATATGTATCGACTCAGATGTTAGGCGGTTTCCTTACCTGTAGTTCAGCTTGTTAGTTCAGCCGTATAGTTTAGTGTAGTTGTTAGATTAGATTAGACTTCTTACCTATTTCAAAAACTAACGAGTCGTGGGCATTTTTAAAGACAGCCCAAGGGATCCTATGGATATTTCAAAAGACGTATCTTTTCACAAAAACACCGTAGCCCCTATTTTCAAAACCCCATGATTCGTGTTATTTCAAAAGGCACCATTTGTAGGACTGATATTAGATTAATGCAGATTAGTTATAGTTGCGTCTAGTTCTCAGCTCCAGCTTATTTTTGTGGTCCGCTTCGCATCGCATGCTTATTTTATGTTTCATACTCCATTATTGATATCATACTGTTAGGACACCAGCACCATTACCGATGATGCGTATGTACCACGTACACTTAATTGCCGGCTCACACACATCTTCATCGGTAATTGCCATGTCACGTACACCTTAGAAAATATTATTGCTTGACGTAGCCTGTTAGCTGATAGTTAGACATGATATTAGTGTACTTGCCTTCTATGTTAGTTTAGACATTGTAGTTATTACCAGCTACTTCATGCATACTGTTATTCATTGTTATGCCGCATTCCTAGATTCTCATGCATATATTCACTATTTTACGTGTTATTGAGGTTTTGGATTCGGATTTCCATGAGATTTTCTGGATTTGGAGGAAAACCGCAAAAACTTATATGAACTGATTTCTCTCTTTTTAAAATAAAAAGTGCGGTTTTCCCATGATGTATGAGTCGTCCACCATGAGTTTGCTGATGGATTTCGAGACCCGATTCGAGGAGACGGATGAACCGTTTCGGGTATATGGTGAACCCGGTAAGGTACCCCGGGGCAAGAAGCGCGTGATGATGACGGTGTGAGCCTGGCAGGGGAGCACTACCTACCGGTGATATTACCCGACGCGTCGGATATCCGGAGGATACCGTCGTGGTCTTGAGATGGATGGTAGGGGCCGGTCTGGACTGACGGCGCCCTAGATATTGTGATTGAGACATTGAGATTGAGACTTGAGGTACATAAATTGTGACACAGAGATATCGAGGTATTTGGACACTTGTTTTGTGTCGATACTGGGCACTGTTTTATGCTGATTTCATATATGGTACCTCATTTCTTTTAAAATACAGAAATCTCACTGATTTATGAAACCAGTTTTATTCAGTACATGCATTCTGTTTTATGCATTCATACATCATCCATATGATATATTGCTACCTGAGGCACTGACACGGGCACATGAGATTACACTCGGGTTAGATATTTACCCTAGCCTTGTTATAGGCTGCGTGTTATTCATATATTTGAGGATATATTATGATCATTGACCTAGGATTGCGTTATTTATGTGATTTCTGTGCGTAGATGTTTTTCTATTCACGAGTTGGCAACTCACCCCCGTTGTGCCCCAGTTTCTTGCAGGTTTGCCGTACAGGTTTCATTACGGCTTTGCTGGCACTATTTCCATTCCGGGTGGCTTGCTAGTAGGTGGGTTATTTGTATCTTACCCATCCTTATATCTTGTATATTATTATTCAGTTGTATCTAGAAGTTCCATCAACCAAACATGTATTTATTTTTGAGATAGAGACCCGTGATGTTATTCTTTCGACCTTAGAGTCGCGCGTTTTATTTCTGTGGATTTCTGGTGGTTTTGAGTTTCCTTTTGAGTTTTGATCCCCGCCGTTGGCGTTGTATATTATATTGCTTGTGTGGTTGTGACCGTCGTTTGACGAAGAGCTAGCTCCCGCTTGGGGATGCCTTTTTCTTGATTTCGTATACTATTCATGTTGTATCCCGTTTGGGGGCCAGTATTTACAAAGGAGACTCTGCCAAAATTTTCAGTAAAATTTTGATGTTTTTAAAAAACCGCATAATTCGGCTTATGCTATTGAAACTACTTGCTTTAAGTTGGTTTTTCCTGCACTCTACTATTTTCTTGGTTTGGATTTCTGGGTTTTCGGTTTACTTAGATTACGTACGCCTCGAGACGTTCGTAGTTTAAGTGCCGGTCATGTTCCGTACTTTCGGGTCGTGACACTTTCTCAGCCCACTCTTTTTAAAAGGGAATTATTTTTTTAAGCGGGCCCGGCCCACTCCCTCCGGCTTGCCTCCTTGTACCCGACCCGACCCGCCACTGTATATCTCTTTCATTCCCTCTAACGGTAACCTCCCCCATTTCACGCACGCGATCCCTTTTCCCCGCCGCGCCTCGCGCCCACGATCATGCCCCGCTCCTGCGCGTTACAACCGCGACGCACACACCTCCTCGTCTCCATTATCTCTTTCTCACTCGCTCTTCCCCTCACTTTTCCAAATCCCTCACCTCTCTCCCTCTCGAAACCCACACTTCCGTCGACCCCTCCGACGACGACAACCCCCTCAGCGACCCCTCATCCCTCCTCCTTCATCCTCTTCTCTCAAGTAACTCACCCCAAGCATCCCCTGCATCCTTCATCAACCCGAGCCCTCCATCAATCCAACCTCTGCACACAAAAACCCATTACAACCGAACTCGGCCGCTTGCAACCGACGCCGACGAGCCCCCACTGCACCTGAACCACCTCTGCGACCCTCTACATCCTCAGCATCATCATCATCACTCTAAACCCGACCCCCACTGCTCCCCCTCTCTCTCCAAAACCCACACCAAAAGTGAGCACTGTGAACTTCGACTCCGCTGCTGTCCATCGCCGGAGCGACCACCGCCGACATCGTCGACCCCAGCGCGCCCGGGAGATCCACAGGGCCTCCTCTACACATCCAGCGAGCACAAGACGACTCCGGGAAACTCCGACGTCAAACCCGTGTCTCGAGCCAAGCTCGCGAGAATCCGTTTCACGGCGTACATCACGCGTTCGTGATGCCGCTGCTGCCGTGGGACCCCGAGACGTTTCCAGGCAAGTGTTTACTTGCTTCATGCTAATATAGTTGTGTTACAAACCTAAATCATATAGTTTATAAACTTACCGAATAACGATATATATTGTGACCTATGTGTTCGATGCTAGTCTCCAATGGAAATAATTGTTTATTTTGACGGAAACTGACATTTTCTGTTGGCCCATATGGTGATAAATATCGTGTATGAATCTCGCTGGAAAATACGATTGTTAGTGACAAAAATTGATACCCCCAAATATGCCGTTAAACTAGAAATTTTCTCGTTTCTGAAAATGAATAAAATCACTGTAAATTATATACATATTGGAATGATACGTTCGAGGGCTTAAACCGAAACCGACTCGACGAACTTTAATCCTATGTAAGATTCTAATGATTTCTGTTCTGTAATTGCGATGATAATTAGATCGGAGTGCGACTCTGGACTGCAGTCCAGAGCGACTCTGTTTATAGTGTACTGTACCAAAATGTGTGTCACTGTGTTTCCTGAAGTCGTATGTTACGGAACTCTGCAGTAGATTAAAGATAATTCTGTTAGCTAAACAAAACAAGGGGTTCCATTCTGTTTCATTGTCGTTTGCTATTTTAAACTGTATTTAAAAGGGCAGAACGTATAACTGTCCAGAACAGATTCAGAAGTGATACACTGACATTAAACTATGTATAACTTTCAACGTACAGACGCGGTTGAGGATCCGTCTATTGCGTTGAATACTCTATTGAGAACCCTAGATTTCAATTAACTATAACATCGCTAAAATCTGAACCCAACTGGGTGCAATTCATGTCGCGAAACGGACGTTTAGTTCTGAAACTGAATTTCCAGCCGCGAGCACTTAAAATGAAACAGCTATATCTTGAAAACCGGAATCCCGATTGAACTGAAACAAATTTTGATGAATTTCTGACTGAGTGTTCTATTCATCTTACTTGTATCATTTTGCTGAATTCTTAACATATTAATTTATGCAATTTATTTTAGTTAATGACACGCATGTTGATTCATAACATGCATAGCTTATTGGTAGCATACATACATATATCATACCCTTGCCATATACTCAGTGTTAGTGCGTGTGGACATTGCATTATCGTGCGTGATAGATGTTGGTTTAGGAGTGACGAGTACGCCAATGGAAAGTGAATATTCGTGATAGTGATTGATACAGTGAACAGTGATAAAACTGTGCCATTGGTATACTTGTACACGACTAGATCAAGATCATAAATAGTGTAAACCTGAGGAAAAAGGGGAAATCAAAGTGGAAAGAGCATCGTATTTAGCGGGACCGTATTTTAGAGGATGATCATTCGAACCGTGATACTGATACATGTAGGGTAGGATCTAGCGATCCGGCTGACAGGGTTATGTCCCGGGCATGTGGGCCGTTGTCTCGGGTATGTACGAGACTCCTGTTAAACATGATCCTCCTTCCACTATGCGATTTCAAACATGACCTAGAGACCGATAGGGACACAGAACATATCCTGCATCATATAGTGACACAGTGATTACTTGCATTGTTCTTACACCAGTATTACCTCATTTACCTGTTTCATCTTTTTATGATAATGTTGTTATTGTGTCGCTCTGACGACCTGAGTATGTATGCTCAGATTCCGTGGAAGGACCAGCGCACGAGACAGATCTACCTTTCGAGTTCACGGAGATATAGCCTGGTGTACTTCCTATCTTTACTGCTTTCTATAAAAGTAATCGTGAGATTGAACTTGGTTAGTATTTGTTCTTATTATCTGTAATTTGTGAACAATGGAAATTTTAATGTAATAAATTAGTGATGTGATTCCTTTACTACTGTGCTTTATTTACTGATTACCATGTAATGCTAGAAGCCGAAGTGTGACTACGGCAGGATGATTCCCTGACCGTAGGAGTATGGCTGGCCTAGTCATCCCTCGTTTTCCGTATTTTGGGAAGCGGGGCGTGACAAACTATCAGTTAGCAAGCTATGTCAATGAAATAATATTCTCTAAGTCTACGTGACATAGAAATTACCGATGAAGATGTGTGTGAGCCGGTAAGCGAGTATACGTGGAGCATACGCGTCATCGGTAATGGTGCCAGTGTCCTAACAACAGGTTTCATCATTTCTAACGAAAATACATATAAGTATGCAATGCAATGCAATGCGATCAGCAGAATAAATGGTAAATGAACAGTAATACAACAATAAAGAAATATACAATCCTATATACGAGTCATACAGTTTTTGGTATCTGAAATCGCACGAATCGTGGTGTTTAGAAAATAGGGCTACGGTGTTTTTATGAAAATGTACATCCTTTGAAATATCCGTAATATCCCTTGGCCTGTCTTTAAAATACTCACAATTCGTTAGTTTTTGAAATAGATATGACTCGAGTCTAGACTAACATCTACAAGTAGCTACAGGACTAAACTAAAAGACTAATCGAAAAGAGTAAGGAAAACCACCTAAGTCCGAGTCGAAATATATATATATATAATAGTCGGTGGTCCCGCCTCAATAGTATCCCATACGATACACTAAAATGCTAATTTAGTAGAGGATGATGAAGTAGGATTTTTGCTCACTTTAGAATTGATTTTCTCACTATTTTTAAGCTCTCTCACAAAACCTAGTGAGCTCTCTCTTGAGCTTGAGAAAGAAGAAGATGATAATGGATGAGAGAGTGAATGGCAACCATGGGTGAGAAAATATCTAATATTACTCATGTAGAGACTTAACCATGAGTTTAGATAATGGTTGGGTTAACAAATATCTAGTGTAAGACAAAACTAGTGGACTAAGTCAATGGATCTCAAAGCTTCATGAAGCTTCATGCCATGTGACAAATTTCCAACTAATAATTAAATTACATTAAATAAATAAACCCTACATTATCTTTATCATGGTGTAAGTCTCATACACCCATATTACACGTATCATCAACCATGACACATAAATAAAACACAATTAATATATATCACATATATATATTAAGTGTGCACATGTGAGAAAAATAAATGCTTAAATGAGCTAATATTAGTTAATGTAAACTTGTATATCACATATACAATTATACACTAAATTATTAAATCAACACTTGATTTAATAATCCGGTTATATCTCATATAATCGACTAATATTTTATGTATCAACTAATCGAATCAACACTTGATTCGATAACCCGGCTATATCACATACAACCGACCGATACAAATATCGCGAGAATAGAATACGATATCTCATACTAGTATTAATCTCGGTTCCGCACATATCACATATATGCTCCTACTTCGTTTTGCCTGAGCCAGTAAAACCTTTGTGTAGGACTCTAAGGACTTGTCAATACGCCGGCAGTAGGTGATGATCATATCGAGCACCCACAAGCCGTCAGCGGTACTAGCTGGACGTAACGGCTACCCGGATATTGAGCGATCAGAAGATCAACAAGCAAGCCTACTCTAGCTCCTGTAAATCCTGTCAGTAACACTACCATACAGTCCGGTCTTTTCGTCTTAGATATCGCATATCAAGTCTAGGGGTGGTAAACGTCAGACCCCAATAACTCGAGAAGTCATGCCGATACGAGGCTCATAACGGGTCGAGAAACTACTGATAACACTTACCAGTAAATCTCTAAATCAGCCCTGGCCAGGGACTTCCAGTTATAGCCAATCGAGCACAGCACGACATCTACCCCCAATACCGGAAGAGACGAAATCCCCTCCTATCGCTCATTGCCTCCATGTGACTCGAGACTGTACCCAAAAACCACCGTTTTGCACGTCCTCTTGAACGTGGTAAGGTGGAAATCAAAGCACAGTGGGAATCACACAAGTCTCTATGACGATCTCGGGTCTACAAACTAACCTGCACCAGTGTCACCAGAGAACTGCTACCTGACGTCAGGTATAATACCATCTAGGAGTTCTCGGTGAGTCCGTCCAGTGTACCCAGTCTCCACTGAGCACCCGTATACCATCTCTGATGTCAAACACCAATGAATACGGGATCATCCATCGCCCATCTCATGGGTCGAGAAGCGTATACGTTAGTCTACTCCGGTATATCGATGTCCTGTCTCAATACTCCCACGACTAGGAACATTAAAGGATGAACTTATGGACTACCATGGCCCCACTAGTATGATCTGCATCATAATCCTGGTAGTCAAGTACACATCCTAAGGGCTTTACCAACATGTAACAATGAGACAGTATCAAGAAACAAGTATACATGTTAAGATAAAGAGCAACCAGATAGCATACTATCATGTCGGGCAAGAAAGTCCTCTCTATATATGTCCAAACATCCACTATAATATACATCATATGTACAATTATGGCCTCTAGGGCATACATACAACTAATACGTCACATCAGTGTAAGGCCTTACCAATGAGCTACAAGTGCTTTCTTGCTGTTCAAAAGCAAATTAAATTTATAACTTGTGCTCAGGATTAGGTATTCTTTTCTGTATTTTGAAAAAAATTCTGTACAGAAAGTTTAGGGCTGTTAAATCTATAAAGAGTTCAACGGCAGCAGTGTTCTCATGGGGAACAATGTGGCGTGCAAAACTATTGGCATAGGGAATATCAAAGTTTGCATGTTTGATGGGGTGGTATGAACGCTTGTGAACATGCGACACGTTTCAGAACTAAAAAAGAACCTGATTTCTCTTAGAGTATTAGATGCAGCAAGATGTAAATTCGTTGGTCAAGATAGAGTATTAAAGGTTGTCAATGGTGCCTTAATGGTTATGAAGGGACAACGACTAAAGAATTTATATCGTCCGGACGACAGCACAATGACTAGTGGAGGATACCATAAAACTATGGCATATGCGTCTTAGCCACATGAGTAAGAGGGGGCTTTATGAGCTGCACAGAAGAGAGTTGCTGAAAGGTGTTATCTCGTGCATCTTAGATTTGTGCAAATTTTGTACGATGGGAAAGCAACATAAGGTCGGATTCAAGCAAACCGTGCACAAGAACGAAAAACTCCTCGATTACATTCACTCAGACGTATGAGGGCCATCGCCGGTCGCATCAAAAGGGGGTGCCATGTATTATGCCACTTTCATTGATGATTTCTTACGGAATGTATGGATCTACCTTCTCAAACACAAATTAGATATGTTTATCAGATTTAAGAAGTAGAAAGAAACCGTGGAGAAGCAAAAGGGGCGACCGGTGAAGTATTTGCGGACAGATAATGAAGTTGAATACACCTCGAAGGAGTTTACGGAATTTTGTAAAGATCAGGGCATACATCGGCAATGGACTATTCCAGGTCATCCAGAGCAGAATGGGGTAGCGGAGCGCATGAATAGGACACTACTAGAAAGAGCCAGAAGTATGTGGTTGCAATCCGGACTTTCACAGGACTTCTGGGCAGAGGCGGTGAGTCATGCGTCTATTTGGTCAACAGGTCTCCATCAACGGCCATAAATTTTCAAATCTCAGAAGAAATATGGAGAGGAGAGTCAATCAGTTACGATTCATTACAGGTGTTTGGGTGCCCTGCTTATTCGCTCGTGGATCGGAAGGATAGAACCAAGTTAGAATCAAAGTCTAAAAGTTGTGTTTTCTTGGGATTCAAACTTGGTGTTAAAGGCTACAAGTTATGAGATCTCGAAAATAAAAGGACATTCACTAGCCGAGATGTGATCTTCGATGATGATTCCATATTGAAAGACGTGACTGGAGATAATAAGGAGGCAGATGAAGCATTAAGGGACAATGATTCAGTGGAGGTGGAGTTATCTAGCGCTCATAAGGTTACGAACACCGAAGCACAATTACAGCTTATTGATGCGGAGGTGGATGGGCAGATTTCGGAGATGGATGGTGAAGACCAACCCCAACAGGACCCACGGGCAATAGCATTAAGGCGATCAACACGTACTCATAAGGCACCAGTCAGATATGATTTCGAAGATATGGTTGCATTTGCTCTAGTTACCGAAAGCGGAGATCCTAGCTCTTATCAGAAGGCCAGTGGGCAAGAGTATAGTGATCGATAGATTGTGGCGGTGACGGAGGAGATGGAGTCACTTCAAAAAAATAGTACGTGGAGATTGACAGAACTACCGAAAGGTATAAGGTTATTGGCTGAAAGTGGGTATACATAAAAAAAAAAGAAAACGAGCAATACAAGGCACGTTTAGTTGTGAAGGGTTTTGCTCAGAAGGAGGGGGTTGACTACAATAAGATTTTCTCGCCGATAGTCAAGAATATGTCTATTTAAGTGTTGTTGGCGATGGTAGCTACTCAAGATTTTGAATTGGAGCAAATGGACGTGAAAACGGCATTTCTGCATGGGGAGTTGAAAGAGACGTTCTTCATGAAGCAACCTAAAAGATTTATAGAGTCCGGCAAGGAGGATCATGTATGTGAACTCAAGCGGTCTTTATATGGGTTGAAGCAGTCTCCCAGGCAGTGGTAAAAGCGCTTCGATTCGTTCATGAAGAAGACTGATTACTCTCGATGTGAGTATGATAGCTGCGTATACTCGAAGCGTCTTAAGGATGGGTCGTCGATATATCTACTCCTATATATCGATGATATATTGATTGCGGCTAAGAATATAGCGGAAATAAAGGTGCTCAAAACTTCATTGAGCACAAAATTTGACATGAAGGACTTAGGAGAAGCGAAGAAGATTTTTGGAATGGAAATTATTCGAGACAGGAAGGCTGGAAAGCAGTGGTTATCCCAAGTTAGATATATAGAGAAGGTATTGGAGAGATTCAACATGAAAGACACTAGATCGGTGAGTATCCCTATCGTCGGTCATTTCAAGTTATCCTTCAAGGAGTGTCCGATATCAGCGTAGAAGAAGGAAAAGATATTTCGAGTACCAAATTCAAGTGCGATGGGATCGCTGATGTACGCTATGGTATCCATACATCCAGACATATCCTATGCGGTAAGTTTGGTTAGCCGGTACATGTCAAATCTTGGAAAGTTTCATTGGGAAGCTGTAAAGTCGATACTTCGGTATCTAAAAGAAACTAAAGACCTCGGTTTATTCTTTCACAAGTCAGAAAATAAATTGAGCCAGTTATAATGATGTGTAAATGTGGATTACGCTGGGGACTTGGATAAGAGGAGATTTCTTATAGGTTATGTATATACAGTTGCAGAATCTCCTATCAGTTGAAAATCAACACTTCAGGATACTGTGGCGCCCTTAACAACGAAGGAAAAATACATGGTGGAAGTGGAAGTATCTAATGAGGCCTTGTGGTTAAAGGGCCTAGTTGGCGGGTTCAGGTTTGATAAAGGGCTGGTTCCTTTGTTTTGCGACAGTCAAAACGCCATTCACTTGGTGAAGAATCAAGTATATCACAGTCGAACTAAGCATATCAATGTGCGATATCACAAGATAAGGAAGTGGACCGAAAAGGAGATCGACTTGATAAAGATCGATACTAAAGTGAATCCGACGGACATGCTAACGAAGGTCATTCCTGCAGAGAAGTTTAAGTCTGCATTGACTTCTATTCAAGTACTCAAATGTAAGGAAGGGAGATCTCGGTTGGAGGATCGCAAACCAGTTTCTCAGTTCTGGTTAAAAACGGTGACAACATCAGTTTCGTAATTCTGAAGAAATATTGTGCCAGCAGGGGGAAACGGGAGAAAAACTAAAGTAACCCTAAAAGGATACAAGGCGAAGCGCAACATATTTCCAAGATGGTTATAAGGAAATATGAGCCAAGATGGAGATTATTGTGAAGGTGTCTCGTTTTCTTTTAAAGAAAACTATGCATCAGAAAGAGAGACCGACGTCTGCCCGCAAAGAATAGACGCCAGTCAAAAGAAAATACAGAAACCCAGATGAACTACAGACTATCTGACGTCTGTACAGACATCTTCCTGCAAAGAATAGACGTCTGCCTGCAATATGGACAGAAGCATTTTAAAACATCAGACGTCAGCCAGCATGGCTACCGACGTCAGTACTGACGTCTGGTCGACGCTAACCGCGAATTTAAATTCGAGATTTAACTTGAAAATCAGTTTTTTTTGTAGTAATTTTGTAATTTCTGAGATCTTAAATTATAGAGACTATATATAGGATCTTAGCATTATTAATTATTGTGGATTTTTTTTATCATAAAGTTTTAAAGGGCGTCATTGCTCCATAAGGAATCAAAACGATCATAAGAAGAATTTATAGAAGAAGATAGATCTCGTTGGAGATTAAAAGGAGAGAGTGTAAAAATTCTCAGTAAGGTTTTCTTCTTCCTAAGTTCTCCTCGTTTCCTCCCAAATCTCTTTTGTTATTTTTATTGCGGTTTGCATCCAGTTTTCTTTTGTTATTTCGTCTATAAGGTTTTCCGATGTGTTGCCGATCGGTCTTGCGGCAGCAACAGAAATGTGACCCCTCTTTGGATGTAACTAATCATATGATAATCATTGAACATAGCTACAGATCCTTCACTCAAATTTGGCTCATATTTAGCAAAACGAAAGCAGAAATCAAACTTACTAATAAATGTTGCTCTCAAGCCACATAAAAAGTTTTAGATACTGGCAGCTGTCTATCACATATTATTATCTATCTTGCTAATTTCCCATCAGAAGATCCATGAATCATGAAAGCATGAGTGCTTTAAATGTGGAAAACATCTTTAAGCCGTGAAATTTACTGCTGATGGAGGTCCTTTTCGGGTCTCCGTCAGATGTTGTCTTCCGTTGATCTCCCGGTGGATTTTGGTGGTGATCTTCTGTTGCGTGTGGATCTCAATGGGTTTTGATGAGATTGGTGATTTGAGGAGTTTAGCGCCGAGTACCTACAAAGAAGTCCCGGGGTAGTTTGGTACCACCGAGGACCCTCCAACGATCAATTTAGTGCTAGATCCGAGCAGAGTAACGGCTAAGTGGAGTAAAAAATGGCTTACTTGACCCCTCTGTGATGGGGGTTTATATAGCGGCGGCAGCACGCAGCGGTAGGCGCGAGAGTCTCGCCGGCCGTTACGCTCCCGACGTCACGCCCGCGTGAAGAGCGGATCGCCCATTAATGAGGATCGTGATGGCGTGGAACGTGGGACGTTACCGGCGGAGAATCTGCGCGTGGCGAGATTTGCGGAGCGGCGGTTATGCCTGCGAGTGGTGGGGTTGGTCGGTCGGAGGGGCCGAGGAAAACGGCCTTGGCTGGGGAGCTCGGAACCGAGCAAGAGGGTTGAGGAGTCTTGGTTCTGTGGTAGCCCGGGGCGAGCTGAGGGGCCGAGGAGGCAAATTTGCAGGGGACCCCGAGGAGGGCCAGCTTGTGCTTGCAGGTCGGGTACAAGGATGGCCTGGTCGGCCTCTGTGGGCCCTTCCTTCCGGGTCTTGGGACATGTCATCCGCCACTTGTCCTGATCTCATATCGCCAATATTGAGCATCATCATTAGCCCCCCACTCTTGTCCCGACCAGCTAGCGGGTCGGGTCAGGAGTGGACTGCCAGGCCTCCCGAGGTGAGCTCCTTTCTAAGGCTTTGTCGGGACGAGTCATCAGGCTGTCAGTTGTCTTTTCTGCCAGCGAATCAGGACGAGATCTCTGCATTTAAAGAAGGTGCGCCGGTTCGTTCACTCTGCCACTGAAGCGACGGTCTACGCGTCAAGCGTCGATTGGCCGACGCGACGTATGTAAGCCTGCGGCGTCTGATGGGATGCGGTCCAGCACAGGATCGATACGTAGAGCGATCGGAGCCGCTGGACGCGAGGGGTCGTTTCGGCGGGAGATGACAGGCGTCGTTGGATGAGGCCGCTTACAGCAATAAACAGGGGTAGGGCCCGTCCTTGGGCCCCTACTCTTTCATATTTCCCTCTTCTAAGCCCTGGTTGCTCGGCGCTTGATTGAAAACGATTTTCGATTGTGTATGGTTTTAGAAAAATTGTATTTAGAAATCACAACCAAAAATATTTTGACCGCAATCAATAACGGTGTCGGATGTAGCGCGTTAGTAAGTGCGGATCGTCCACAGGGAAAGTGAGATCTGTTCAATTTCTGAATTAGATGAGTTGAAAATTTAAGGAAAAGAAAAGAAAACAATTCATGATTTGTAATTGAAGATCAAGAATAAGAAAAATCTAGATCTAAAAGAAACATTAAAAACAAGAATTGAGATGTGTGATAATTTCCAACCAACAATCAAGATTAGAAGTATTGCTCGTAGGAGTAGATCGGATCTATAGATGTGATGAGATCTAATGATTACTCATTCTTATCCATTAACGAATTGATACTAGATCGATGCAAATTCATCGAGGGTTAAGGATCTTGCGAGGAAATTAGGGATTCCGCAACTCATCCTTTGTCCTTTCGATGGATCTCATTCAAATTCTAACTTCTAGTTAATCAAATGGTCAATAGTTGTTCCCTAGTTTCGAGTGAACACGATCAAGAAAGCATCATCTCGAAACTAGGTCATTAATCATTTGATTCACTAGAATTTACAAATATTATAGGATTTAAGAATTGTAAAAGTGTCTAAATCATCATCATCCATCGATCGTCTCAACTCCTATACGAGCGGAGTTTTACTCAAACATCATGATCACAAACACAATCACAAATTGAGATCTAATCATAATACTTGAATTAAAAGATAAGCAAGAATATAGAAAATTCACCTTTATTTATCGACAAATTTCATTACAACTCTCTTGAATTTACAAAAGGAAGGAACTAGATCGTCGATTTTGGCTTCGCTCGGCTCCTTGAGTAGCGGATCGGCTTGGATCTCTTGCTCCGTTGAAATCCGGCGTCGCTTTTAAAGGTTGAAGGCTCTCTTGCTTGAATTGCACTCGGGATCTTGATCTTAATTTTGAATTGGAATTAGCGTTAGGATTTGAGAGGCACAAGTTGTGTCACTCAACTTGTGGGTAGAAGATGATGGGTGATTCTTGAACAACCTCAACCCTAGATCTAGGCTCCTTTTTATAGAACTCCAAAACCCTAGATCTAGGATTTGAATTTTGAATTTTCCCTCCAAAAGTTTGTTAAGAGAGCCTTCTAGAAATAGTTTGTTAAGCCGAGCCTTCTAGATGCGCCACGTGGAGCTTCTGGGGTCTTCTGGAAGCTTTGGCCGTTAGAGTGGACACGTGTACAAAATCTGGAGCCTTGATCTCATCATCACGCCGCGGATCCGCGGTCCTTTAAGGGCCCCACTGTTTGAGATTTCTGGTACTTCCTTGGGCTGAGTTTTGGGCCTTTTTCTGATATTTTAAATTTTTTTTGGCCTTCTGTATTACTACCAGATCTTACATCTTGGAGTTGGCGTATCTTTATCAGCTTTTTTCCCACTTTTGGGCTTTGCTTCTGGAATTTCCTGCATTAGACCCCAAGACAAGAGTTGCGCAATACAAGGATGATGCGATCCCATGAAACACAGTCAATTTCCCTTAAAGTGTCGGTTTAAAAGTCTAACACATGCAAGCTGGTATTTCAAAGATGTTTTGCTAATATGTGCAATATGAATCCCGAACACTTCTAGATAAGTGCAAATGATAGGGAAATTGCCGTGTTAAAAATGCAGTATTTTCGACTGATCAAATTCCCCCAAATTTATTTTCGGTCGTCTCGATCGAATTGTTTTATTAACAAGAGAAGGAGAAAATAAAGAAAGAGAAAAGCACACTTTCGTAGGCAACACGATTGCACTGAGCACGTGCAACAAGCCTTTAAACCTCTAGGTGTCCCTGATAGGAGGAGTGTTGTCTCCTGAGGGTTTTCAGCGGATTGCACCCACAAAATCCAATAATAAAAAGAAGATCATGAATATTACATTTAAAGACAAGAATTGTAAAAGAAAAGCCTTGAAAATTAGGGTTTCCAACTAAGCTAGCTTTTCGGTTGTCATGAGCCCTATCTTAATGGTCATGAAAAGATGTCAGAAATCACGTCCTCCTTCAATAAAATATCGTCTTATTCTTCATTCCTATCTTTCTTCCAAATATCGATCATATCACCCTGCGTGTGTGTAAAGGACATCCCTACACCCGGAGAATTCAATTCAAGCTATCATACTCTTGTCCATCAGCCTCAGTACTTTTTAATTAATGAATATTTAAATGAATTTGCTCACACACTTTCATGCGACCGTTAATGCTTCTTGAGGTACTAACCGATCGATTACTCATGTGCTTGCTTATTTGGTGTATTTTCCTCGTCTTGCACCACCTCAGGCATAACAGTGACTCCCAGACCAGTTGGCCTTAGGGCACTAGGTGAAAAGGCACCCTCGCTATATATTTTTTTATTGCCCTTGGCGATAACAAAACCAGTGTCCATTTTTCTCACCACTTTATATTTTCTTCATTTTTTTCTTTTACATTTCCTTCATACATCGGCTTTAAGACAAGAGCATTTCAAGGTATCCTCTACTATCCCGGGCTTCAAGACGTGTGTAAGTGCAAATAGCACGGTATCAACGTTCAAAATGTTTGGCTTTCAGAATAGAAATTATTTTTCAGACTTATTTTTATCCTCAGATTAGTGACTTCCTTCATCTTACTAACCCTTGGGACAACGGCTCATAACTATTTATTACTAGTTCGTATAAGAAAACTTCTAATTTTCTTGGTTTTCTTAAATTTTTCCAATCTCATGGATATAATTTTTCACTATATAATCTTTTATTATCATAAATATTAAATATTTTGAAATTTTGAAATTTTTTAAATTTTTATAGGTTTTTTTTTTAAATTTTTTAATTTTTATGGATTTTGAAAAAAATTTACAAAATGATGAGCCAAAACTTTTTACACAAAATTTTTATGGGTTTTGAAATTTTTTAAATTTTTATGGTTTTTAAAGAAATGTTTTGTGCTTATGCTAATGATATGCACATGATACAAAACTAAGCACAAACCTCCCCCAAACTTGTTTTCAACAGTGTCCTCACTGTTGCCAACCGCTATATCTACAAAACCTGTAAGCCTGAGAGGAATTTATTAGTGGGGGCAAAATATATAAGTGAAGATCATCCCCCAAACTTATTCTTTTCACTCACCTCCATTCAAAAAATGATGCAGTAATATACATGACATGGAGGTGAGACGGAGGAATTTTAATCAAGATAAACTGGCTCCTGTAAGAACAGGAGCTCCTCCGTGGGGTCAGTGGAAAAATACGGCTTTAGTCTATGTCCATTCACTTTAAAAAATGTGCCATGTTTAACATTTTCTACCTCTACTGCCCCGTGCGGGTATACAGACCGCACAACAAAAAGTCCCTTCCACCGAGATCGAAGCTTACCCGCGTGAAGGTATAGTCGTGAATCATAAAGAAGGACTTGCTGACCAGGTGAAAATGTTTTCCTCAAAATGTTTTTATCATGAAAAACCTTGGTCCTATTCTTTAAGATTACAGCGTTATCATAAGATTCATCGCGGAGTTCGCTTAGCTCATTTAGTTGCAGCTTCCGAAAGTTGCAGGCTAGGTTTAAGTCAAAGTTGATTTCCTTAATAGCCCACAATGCTTTATGCTCAATCTCGACAGGTAAGTGACATACCTTCCCAAACACTATCCTATATGGAGACATCCCTAGGTCGGTTTTAAATGCAGTTCTGAATGCCCAAAGAGCATCCGTCGGTTTGGTCGACCAATCTTTTCTATTCTTAGCAACAGTCTTCTCCAGGATTTGTTTGATCAGTCTATTCGAAATCTCAGCCTGCCCGCTCGTTTGGGGATGATAGGGTGTAGAAAATCTGTGGTTGATTCTGTATTTCCGCATCAGAGTCTCGAAAGACCTGTTGCAGAAATGTGTCCCGTTATCGCTAATGATAGCGCGTGGGTGTCCAAATCGCGAAAAGATGTTTTCTTTTAAGAACTTAATGACAACCTTCTTGTCATTAGTGCGACATGGAATGGCTTCAACCCACCTCGAGACGTAATCAACCGCTAGCAGTTGTTTCGCCCAATCAGAGCAAAGCTCTGTTGAAATTCAAAATTCAAAATTTTGAAGCAACGCTTCAAATCTCGGGCGCAACGCGCCACATGTCAAGCGCTGATATGTCAGCGCAGCGCCCAAGAAGACGCGCCCAATCAGAGCAAAGCTCTATTTTTATGAAGCAACGCTTCAGTTGCGCTGCGCGACACGTGTCAGCACAGTTGCGCTGCGCTCTGCGCTGCGCGACACGTGTCACACGCTGGGGCATCTGCGCCAAACAGAATTAAATTTCCAAGAAATCTTCTCTGTTCTTGTTAAAACAAGAAGATTTTCTTCTGCAAAGCAGAAGCCCTTGGATCAAAGATCCAACGGTGGGGAAAATTCCCCAAATCACTCAGAGAAAGATCTCTTTAACAAATTTAACTAATTTATGGGCACTATAAAAAGGACCCTAGGCCTCAATTAAAAAGAAGGAACATCTTGCTAAAAGAAAAAGAGAAGAGAACTCTTGAAGAATTCCTCAAGAACAACAAAAGGTAAAAAACCTTTAGGAAAAAGAGAAAATTCTCTTATGGACAGATTATGGATCTAAGAACAAGATCAATAATTTTTAAATAAAAAGAAAAATAAGTAATAATAGTGCTTTGCACTTTTTTATGAACCTCTGGTTCGTGAAACAAAAAAGAAAAATTTATTTTCTTTGATCTAAATTAGATCAAGAAATTAAATAGTGCTCTGCACTCCTGTTCTTGAATCTAAAAGATTCTTAGTGTTTTGCACTTCCAAACTGCGCTGTTGCGCTCTTGAGAGAGCGCCATGTGTCAGCTGTAAAACAACTTGCGCTCTTGAAATAGAGCTTTGCTCTCTGGAATTGGCGCAACTCACCAGAGCGCGCCATGTGTCAGCAGCGCAACAGCGCAGCGCACTAGCGCAGCGCACTGCGCTGTTGCGCTTGCGCTCACCAGAGCATGACACGTGTCGTCATCATATGAGCTTGCGCTCATTACTTAGCGCAAAGCGCCAAACAAATGCACTGTATTGCTTACAAAAGGGCCAAGCCCAATTAAAGAAGGCCTAACGGGCCTAATAAAATGTAATGCATTACTTTAAAAAAAAAGGGGGGCAGAGCCCAAACTAAAACAGATGCGCTGCATCATAAAGAAAAGGGACAGAGCCCAATTAAAAGGCCTAACAGGCTCAATCAAATATGCTATGCATTTTAAAAAGGGCAGAGCCCAAACAAAATAGATGCTCTGCATCATTTGTAAAGGGCAGAGCCCAATCAAAACAAGAATAATGCAGTGCATTACTAAAAAGGGGTAAAGCCCTAGAACAGGCCGAAGACAAAAAAATATTGAAGCTGGACTTAGCCCAATTTTGGCCATAAGTCCTTAAATTAAATTGACTGAGCACGACTGCTCTTTTAAATTAATTTATATCCGGTTCGAGGGTACATCTCCGAGCTCCTCTGACACTTATCGTTGTAATCTTTCAACGACGTCAGAGAGGTGACGGGTCCCGACGACAACATATCGGACCGAGACGTCCTTAAACTAATGTCGGACCGAGACGTCCTTAAACTAATGTCGGACCGAAACGTCCCTAAACTAATGATGGACCACCACGTCCCTAAACTGGAATATGGACCACCACGTCCCTAAACCATCTATGGACCACTACGTCCCTAAACTGGAACAATAGAGCCTCCAAATGCTCTTTTGCCGGATCTAAACGATCTCGTTTAAGTTGATCTTAGCCCCCCAAACACGGCTAACGTATCCTTAAACATTCAAACGGACTATAAACTCCAAATCAACCTTAGTTCAAGGGTACATCTCTGAACTCCTCTGACATCTGCCGTTGTAATCCTTCAACGACGTTAGAGAGGTGACGAGTCCCGATGGCCAGATATTAATGGATTATCACGTTAAGTTGATCTTAGTCTCAAACTGGACTAACGTATCCTTAACGAACGTTTAAGTTGATCTTAGCCGCAACGCGACTAACGTATCCTTAAACTAAAAAACACCGAACCCAAATCTAAGTAAATACGGATTTGGACTAGTCCACGTCCTACGGGCGACGGCATTACTCAGTCTCCGTATACAATCCACGGGCAACCACAAACAAAACAAACACACATGACACGAAGTGAAATTCTGGAGAAGGAGAAAGTAGTTACCGCGATGCGGTAGCGTAATTAACTGCAGGGGCTTGCGTCTGCAGGGAAGAGCGTCCCCACAATCAAAAACCCCTCAATCGAGGGGGAATCTGACGAAGTCTGCTATATCGGCCGCATCCGTCTAAACCTCCGATACATGGTGCCATAAATCAACTTGGCATCTTCGGAGAGGTAGACGGATAAAACCAAATAGCATCTGCCCTGAATCTCAGTGCCAGGACCCAGCGGTCCTGTGCGCCGCCGTTCGGAGGGGAACAGATTCTGGCATGCCCGGTGGGACCTCTTCCTCTTTCCACTCCACACTTCGTGTGTCGTCTTCGCGAACCAATCGCGGTTTGTTAAATGGTTGTCTTCGGATTTCAAGCTACTAAGATTTGGTCTTTTACTTGGCGTAGAATTCAAGATTCAATGGCCTCTAACTGCAACAACTGCTCGAAATGCCACTGCAACGGACGCTCTACCTCACCAGGAGGTGTAGCATATGGATCCCAAGCAGCTTCCTTCCTCGCTCTGCCGGTAGACCAGGTGACCCAAGCCACCACCGGCTTGTTCTTCGGGACCATGATCCCACCTACAAGCTTCTCTGCACCAATACCTGCACCGGAAGTAAGCAAAAAGTCGGTCTTCGACCGGCTCACTGCTACGACGGCCCCTGTCAACGGGTCGCCCGTTACCAAACTAACAGCCTCCGTTTTCGCCAGGCTAGATCAGAACCATAGAGTGGCCGTCCCAAAGAGGGCAATGGCCGCTGCCCCGGAAGACGTTAAAGCGGTTTCTCCCATCAAAGAATCGGTCTTCGCGAGATTGACGATTCCCACTCCTGCCCCTATTGGTCAAAGGACATCAGTCTTCAATAGGCTGACATTGGCAGTCACCCCACATTCAAACAGGGGGCAAAAAGAAACTATCTCAAATTCCGAACCAATCCCGATGGCTCTTCGTGCACGACGTCGCCATTGGCAACGAGTGAGGAAGGCAGGGGGCAACTCTCCCTCAGGGCTAACTCCACCGGCTCCAGTGGTGGAAGTCAACCCTGCTGTTCCAACTGGGAACAGCTTTGAGCTGCTGAGAAGGGTACGGAAGAACTCTCCAACCGCTACATTGAAAAGATCTCCTCCGCCTATAGACAAAGCTCCAGAGACAAAGCAGGAACAGCCCCCTCAACGGCTGTCGTAAAAAATATACAAGGTTTGGCGTAGAGTTCAAGACTCCGTGATTGATCCGGACCACTTTCATCACCAGAAAAAGGCAAAGGTGGAAAAAGATAAAAACCGTCCCATTAAACAACAGGGGGCAACAATTGCTAAGATGCCCACTTCAACGGTCCACAAAAGAAGGAGGCCAGAGAAAGCTCCCGTGACAATGGCAAAGTCTAAAAGCGGTGAACCTAAACGCCCCAAGTCAGGGGGCATAACGGTTCATACGGTTTATATGGCTTCTGGAAAGGAGGAAAGCCGCACTTCTACGGGTCACCGACCGCTCACCCGATCAGTGACCAAGGCTCAGGAACAGCAACAAAAGCTCCAGGATATGATGAATGCTATGGCCGTGCTTACAGAGCCAAAAGAAAACCCTGAAGCGTCCTTAGATGAGCGCCGAGACGAAGAGACCGACGCCGAGTTCCTTCGCCGAATATTGGAAAAGAAGGACAAAGAGGCTACTGAACAAGCGGCCAACATACAGCGTATGGGCCTCCTCTTCCAGGACATGATAGGGATGATGATACAACAAGATCCCCCGAATGAAGAACCTCCGATCATCCTTGGAGACGATAGGGGAGAGACATCGAATCCTCAGCCCATTCTATCAACGGCTAAAGAGGATACAATCTCTAAAACTGATCTGGACGAATACATAGCCCAGCAAATAAGGGTTCATCATGCGGCCGAAGCAGCCGGCCACGTCGTAAAAATGGGGCGGCCATATCCAGGCTGGTATGACCAAATCAAGTACCCGCCGGGTTACACAATTCCCAAGTTCCATGTCTACAAGAGGACCGGTAATCCCCATCAACATGTTGCCCAGTTTAGGGCGCTTTGCGGTAACACCGGCAGCGATGACAAGCTTTTGCTCCGCCAGTTCGTTGGAAGTCTATCAGATACGGCGTTCGAGTGGTACTCTAAACTCCCTAATGATTCTATTAAAACCTTCGCGGAAATGGAGCTGCTGTTTACCCAACGCTTTGCAAGTGCCAGTGAACGTACCCCGATGACGGCACTGATTAACGCTAGGGTAAAACCCGGCGAGACATGGGTTCAGTACGCTATACGGTGGCGTAATCTATGGTCGAAGTGTGAGCAGCGCATAGAAGAAGCCCCTGCGGTGGGAATGTTTGTTGGAACCCTTGATCCACAAGCAACCATCTCACAGTTTATGATGTTCTTCAAGCCGACTACCTTCCAGGGTTTGATTGACAAACTAGCGCAGATGGACCAGATGGGCCATAAACCCCCTCTCCCAGAGCCGGATTCCCGAAATGACAAAGGAAAGGGAAAAGCGATCGTTGTCGCTAATGCTCAACAACAACCGAACGACTCGAAGCCGGTTGCTCGTCCAAACAATACGCGCCCGTACGTACCCCTTGAGGATAGGATGGGACGTCCTTATTCCTTCCCCCCTGATAAAACGAGGAGGTTATTCGAGCTGGCGTTGCGCAACAGACTCATAAATCTGCCGGATCCAAAACGTCCGTTGCAACCAAGTGACGTCAACGAGCCCAACTACTGTCCTTATCATCGAGTACTAGGCCACCCGATCGAAGATTGCTACGTTTTCAAGAATTGGCTTGAAAACCAATACCGACAGGGCAAGTTCGCGTTATCTGACAAATGGAAGGTGAATCCCCCGCAGCCCCACACCTCTAAGGGGACGAATACGTCAGGGGCAACATGCTCCGTCATCGAAGAAGCTCCTTGGGAGGTCGTATTATCAGCCAAGACAAAGAGGATGCTAAACGATCTTCAGACATGTCCAGCGGTCAAGTGGAAGAACCCATTGGAGCCACAAATTATGGAGGGAATGCTAAAACCTCGTCCGATTCAAAAGATTGGTGGAAGTGGCCCAAACACTCATAACCAGCCGTCAAAATCTTCGAAAAAGAAGAAGAAGAAATCTAAGAAGCCCGTGAAGCCTGGCGACAAGCGCACAGACCTACAGAAGCAAATCGACGCGCTGGAGGAATACAATCAGAGGGCACGAACCCCCATTACATTCCAAGAGTTCCTCAGCCATGTCTTTCAAGAAGAGGATGAGGGAGAAAGTTCATCAGATGAATCCGAGGAATATGTGGCGAACTGTCATATGATTTCCGATTCGATCACGAATGATGAGGAGATTCCTTGCACCGAAAAGCTGGGGGCAGATCCTGAACCAAAGGTTCTGGGGCCATCAGATGAAGTAATTGACGCACTCCTTAATGAAGCTCGGTTGAAAAGTAAAGCTGATCGGGAGCACGAGGCGGTTATATTTGAAAGGGCCAAGCGCCCAGCGACTTGATGAAGGAGCTGAGACAATCCCGCTGGAGCAAAACGCCTCCGCTACCGACAAAAGCCAACTTAGGATGAGGAAAAAGTTCGCTAAAGCCATATCAATGGGCATGAAGCTACCATTCTCTGAAGGAAATATCGCCGGTGAAGTGGAAACGCACCCCTCGTATTGCTTATATCATCAGAGGATTTCGCACCCCACTCAAGAGTGCAAAGCTTTCGATAAATGGTGGCAAGGATACGTTGCTCATCGACAACGCTTTAAGCGGGAAAAACGTAAAACTCGTCGGGAGCAGAGAAATACGACCGAAGGGCTTAAAAGAACTGCTGGCGATTGTCGCATGGTTAACACCGGTGGATCACAAGTGCCTACATTCGGGAGTGATTCTGATGAAGAGCTAGAACTTGCCCCTCTCTTTAAAGAGTCCGCTTCAGGAAAAGAAGAAGAACCGAAGATCTGCGAAAATATCCGGCTGCGGAATCGGACGCTGCCTGAAAAGAACCTCGGACCCTTGAACAGAAAAGATAAAGGGAAAGAAAAGGTCTCTGAAGATATCATCTTAGATGACCAAGCGGCGGAAGAGTTAAACGCCAAGAACCCGCCGAAGAGAAATAAGGTAGACTACAACGTTTTGGCGCATCTGAGGAAGCTGCCCTCACAGCTCAGCATTCTTGACGCCCTTTTGCTATCAAAAGAGGCGAGAGATTCGTTGATTAAGGCGCTCCAAGACCCGGAACAATTCCAAGCATGCCTGGCCGAGGAAAAGATGAAGGATGAATTAGAGGAAGTACACACGGCTGATGTTACTTTTGGTGATGAAGACCTTCTACTTGGGACGTGCGAACACAATCGCCCTCTCTATGTCTCGGGATACTGCCATGATATAAGGATAAGCAAAATCCTGATCGATAACGGGTCTTCTGTTAACCTACTCAACGTGCGGGTGTTGAAGGAAATCTGCATGAGCGTTCAGCACCTTGCTCGGGACAAGATCACCATCTCCGGGTTTGACTCCCAATCGTCAAAGACTCTTGGATCTGTGATACTGACGCTACGCTTCGGGCTACTCGTCACGGACATTAAGTTCCACGTCATAGACGCCAAGACATGCTACAACGCTTTGCTCGGCCGACCATGGTTACACGAGTACAACATCATCCCTTCTACACAACATCAGTGTATGAAGTATTTTAAGGATGGTTTCGAGTATACCGTGACGGGAGAACTGAACCCGTTCTCTGTGAACGAGGTCCGCAAATACGAAGATGCCAAATACTTCTTGCCGGATTTCGAAGATACGGAGAAGTGTCACAAGCCGGAAAATAAAACTAACGCCACCATCCCTGTCTTCGGCAGTGATACCGAGGAGGAAGAGGAGATCGTTTATTCGGGTCCGCCCCAACATAACAAGCCAGGACCGTCCACTCCTACATTGGTCTTTGGTAGTGACTCGGAGGATGAGGTCCATGTCGTATTCTCTGCTCGACCTTCAATACAAGCTTCCGCTGACGAAGAGCAAAGTCTGCAAGTCGCCATGGTGCCGCCTAAACATCATAAAGAACTGGACGCACTTAATATCTACAGTGTAGAAGAGCTGCGGACATTCTATATCCCTCCCAGGCGAGAAAACGAGAAGGCAATCCTATTCTACCGTTCTGAAGGAAACAAGGTGGAAAAAGAAGTCTGGCATGGCGCGGATCTCACGCTCGATAGGCTTCAGCCTATCCGTCTTCCCAGATATTATACAGAAGGTTTGAAGAAGCTGCTGAAACGCCAGGGGACATCCTTCAAACAGACCGTTAGAGAGGCCAAATTCTATGACAGGGTTTGGAACATTCCCGGGATCCAACGCAAACTGCCTAACGGGAGAATGGAAACAAGAGGGCTTGGATACATCCGTTCAAAGAAATGAGAGTTACTACCCGGCTGCTACGTCGTATATGACCTTGATGAAGAAGCGGATGCTCAATGGGATGACGCTAATCCTAAGCCAGTGAAAGTTCCAGATGCAAAAGAACCCGGTCCGTCGTTCGAGGAACAAATGGACAGACTTATAAAGAAAGCTGGTCAAAAGGTCCGAGATGATCACAACCGTGAGACGGCCATCTACGAGAAAGCCAAGACGCGACGCCTTCTCCGACAGGCTGTAAAGGATGAAAATGCCGCTCCTTGTCAACCTGTTATAAAGAAGGCTCCGCTCAAAAGCAGAAATAAGTCGGAAGGCCAAAAAGGCACTCAACAACAACAAAGCAGGGCTAAGAATCCACGCAAACGGGAGTCGAGCGTTATTGATCTATCCCTTATGAAGAAAATGGGGCGAGCATACTCGTTTCCTCGGGACAAGACGAAGAAAATACTTGATCTCGCCCTGAAACATCAAATGCTTACATTGCCGGAGTCTAAACACCCTGAACAAGCAGGCGAAGCCTCACACCCGGACTATTGCTCTTACCATCATGTAGTAAGTCATCCTCTTGAAGATTGCTTCACCTTCAAGAATTGGGTCGAAAATCAATATCAGCTTGGTAAATTCGCTCTGTCCAACAACTGGAGGGTAGCACCACCACAAAAGCATGAGCCTAAGGCCACGAAAGAAAAACCAGTTCCACATTGGGATTGGAAGCGAATTCGTACCTGTCACATGATAACAATACTGCAAGAAGAATCCGAGAACATGGACAGCCTTCCCTGGTGCCTCGAAAACAGTAATGATGAGGCAATCTCAGAATTTCCCCCAGCTCCGAAAGAACTGGAGGATGGAATACATACCACTGCAGATAACCTCAAGAAAATTGAGTTGGGGACGATAAACAATCCGCGACCGACATTCGTCAGCGAGCTGCTGTCTGAAGAGAGGGTGGCTGCGTTAAAAGACGTCCTTGTACAGCATAAAGATTGCTTCGCATGGAACTATTCTGAGATGCCGGGACTAGATCCAGAAGTTGCTGTACATGGGCTGGCGATATCCTCGGGTGTCAAGCCAGTCAAACAAGCGCCGAGAAGAATGCGGCTCGAGCTCGAGATGAGCATCAACGCTGAAGTCAAAAAGCTGATAGACTCCGGCTTCATCCAGGAGGTTCAATACCCTGAATGGATTGCTAATATCGTCCCAGTGATGAAGAAAAATGGGACGGTGCGCATATGCGTGGACTTTCGGGATCTCAACAAAGCCTGCCCGAAGGATGATTTCCCAGTACCAGTCACCGAACTGATGATAGACAATACGTCAACGCATGAGATTTTCTCATTCATGGACGGCTCATCAGGATATAATCAAATAAAAATGCATCCTGAAGACCAGAAACATACGGCTTTCCGGACTCCTTTGGGAATATTCTGTTACAAGGTGATGCCCTTCGGTTTAAAGAACGCCGGTGCCACCTACCAAAGAGCCATGACGAAGATCTTCGATGACCTTATACACGAAATCGTCGAATGCTATATCGACGACCTCGTTGATAAAAGCAAATCATACGAGGAACATCTCGAGCATCTGAAGACCGTATTTCAACGTCTTCGGCAATACAACTTGAAGATGAATCCGCTCAAGTATGCATTTGGAGTTTCCTCAGGAAAATTCCTGGGATTCATTGTTCGATACCGGGGTATCGAAATAGATCCGTCCAAAATCAAGGCAATCATGGAAATGCCTCCGCCGAGAACTCTCAAACAGCTGCGATCTCTCCAAGGGAAACTCGCGTACATACGGCGATTTATAGCCAACCTCTCAGGAAAGTGCCGTCCTTACAGCCACCTGATGAAGAAGGGAACCCCGTTCATCTGGGATCAAAAGTGCCAAAGCGCACTAGACGAGATCAAACAGTACCTGCAAAACCCTCCAGTGTTGGCCGCTCCGGTTAAGGGAAATCCTCTCATTCTTTATACAGCCGCCCTCGAAGGTTCTTAGGCGCATTATGGGCACAAGAGAACGATCAAGGGAAAGAAAGTGCACTCTACTACTTAAGTCGAGTTCTACTGGGGGCAGAAAGCAACTACTCCCCCATTGAAAAACATTGCTTAGCGTTGATCTTCGCGATAACGAAGCTCAGGCACTATGCGTTGGCGCATGAAGTCCGCCTCATTTCGAAGGTGGACCCTCTTAAATACCTAATGTCAAAGGCCATATTGACGGGATGACTCGCTAAATGGGCCCTGCTCTTAATGGAGTTCTCAATAACGTACCGACCTCTCAAGGCAGTGAAAGGCCAGGCCATCGCCGACTTCCTTGCTGAGCACCCGATACCTGCCGATTCTCCCCTAAAGTGCGATTTGCCAGACAAACATGCGTTTGACGCAGTCGACAGTAGTGATACCCGTTGGGAGCTTTATTTCGATGGAGCATCTTCCATGAAAAAGCACAAACAAAGTACGCCAATGATCAAATCGGGAGTAGGCCTTATCTTCGTGACCCCATAAGGAGGAATAATGCGCTACGCGTTCTCCCTGACGGAACCGAGGACAAACAACGAAGCCGAATACGAAGCTCTGATAGCAGGCCTCGAGATCGCCATTGACATGGGAATTGAAAAGCTCCTCATATACGGAGATTCTCAACTGGTCGTTAGTCAAGTAAACGGCGATTACCAGACATGCAAACCGGAATTGGTAAAATACGGGGAAAAGGTGCAACAACTGCTGACCCAAATTCCCTCCTATACTTTGGAAAGTATACCACGCGCGGAAAACAGCAAAGCGGACGCACTGGCCAAACTTGCTAAAGAATTGGCTGACGAGAACCTCGATGACGTTAGAATCGTAGTACAAAGCCGTCGAGTGCTTGCCCCAGCAGAAATATCTCCGGAATCATCCGAAGAAAAAGGAGCAAACGAGCAGACTACCCTGCAAGTAAAAGATTGGGAAAATACTGAGGATTGGAGAGAAGTCTTCATAGACTACTTTAAATCCCACCGAATGCCCGAAGAAACGAGCTCTATCTTTCGCCTTCGTCAATGATACTCTATACAAGAGGTCATTTGATTCTCTGTGGCTGAGGTGCTTAGGACCGGACGAAGCGGAAAGAGTCGTTCAAGAAGTTCATGACGGAATCTGCGGTTCTCACCAAGCAGCCCCAAAGATGAAGTTAAAGATCAAACGGATGGGCTACTACTGGCCCACGATGATTCAGGATTGCATTGAATATGCGAAGCAATGCCACTCATGTCAAATTCATGGGGATTTCATCCACCAGCATCCAAATCCATTACATCCAACAGTGGCTAGCTGGCCATTCGAAATGTGGGGGACTGACATAGTTGGCCCTATCGAACCAGCATCGTCTAGGGGACATCGTTTCATCCTGGCGACGACTGACTACTTCTCTAAATGGGCAGAAGCAGTACCGTTAAGAGAGGTGAAGACAGAAAATATCCTCCACTTCTTCAAGACGCATGTCATATATCGGTTTGGAACTCCGCGACGGATCATCTCCGATAACGGGCCAGCTTACAGAAGCCACAAGATCAGTCGTTTCGCGCAACAGCATAATATAGACTGGAGATATTCTTCGGTTTATAACCCGCGAGCCAATGGACTAGCTGAAGCCTTCAACAAGACATTGACAAAAATCATAAAGAAAACGGTGTCCCGTAATAAGAAAGATTGGCACGAAAGACTGCAAGAAGCTCTTTGGGCATATCGAACTACATTCAAGACGGCCACGAACACAACGCCGTACGCGTTGGTGTTCGGTACGGAAGCAGTACTCCCTCTCGAGATAGAGTTACCCTCTCTACGAGTGGCAGTTCACCACGAGCTAACGGACGAAGAAAATGCTCACCTTCGGCTTGAGGAGCTTGACGCCCTTGATGAAACTAGGCTCATAGCGCAACAAAATCTGGAAGCTTATAAAGCAAAGATGACGCGCTCATACGAAAGATTGACCCGACCGAGGACATTCCACCAAGGCGAACTCGTGCTAGTGGTCAAAAGGCCTATGATTCCCAATCGCGCCAAGCGGAGAAAATTCGAGCCAAACTATGAAGGCCCGTACATCATAGATAAAGTTTACCAGGGTGGGGCCTATCTACTCATGGACATGCACGGTGAAAGGCCTTTCAGGCCGATAAACGGTCGCTTCCTGAAGAAATACTACGTTTAATGAGCCACAGCCTAGGTCAATGATAGATGACGACGACCATGTCCGCTCGCTATCTTCCTAAGCTCAAGTTTTATAAGCAGTAGCCAACCTCTCAATGTCGGACCGAAATGTCCTTAAACTAATAGCGGACCGAAATGTCCTTAAACGTCTTTAAACTACTCCGCAGCATCTTTTAGGCTGACGAGATATAAAAAAAAACATATAAAAATAAAATAAAAAAAAACGGTATGTCCATAAGCAAAAGGGCACGGATGAAAACCCGAAAGGGCTCCGTGAGTAAAAAACAGCAGGGCTACCGGTGAGTGTTCGTGAAAACCCGAAAGGGCGCGATCTCGTAAAAAAAATAATAATAAAAAAGAATAAAAAAAAACGGTATGTCCATAAGCAAAACGGGCACGGATGAAAACCCGAGAGGGCTCCGTGAGTAAAAACAGAAGGACTACCGGCGAGTGTTTGTGAAAACTCGAAAGGGCGCAACCTCGCTAAGAAACACTTGTAGGGTCCTCTCGACCCTATAAGGAGAAACCACCCGCGTGAGATCCTTACGATTCACAAGGGAACAACACACTTAGGAATCCCCACGATTCCTAAGGAGAAAATACACTTGCGAGATCCTCACGACTCGTAAGGAGAACGCTCTTATGAGACCCTCACGGCTCGTAAGATTTGAAAGTCTTAAGTTACAGAGATCTAAACCTGTGCTTAAGCAACCCCCACAACTTCCGATATTGCCCTACAGGTGGCTCAGCACTGACCCTTGTATACAATCCACGGGCGCGAATAAACATTTCCCTAACTAAGTCCCATCTGAGACTAGGGATATGTCCACACGGTAAACAACCCTTGTAAATCCTCTCGACTTACAAGGAGAAAACCTTCCTGTAGGATCCTTACGACTTACAGAGGAACAAAACACTTAGGAACCCTCACGATTCCTAAGGAGAAAATACACCTACAAGATCCTCACGACTTGTACGGAGAAATACCTTTGTGAGACCCTTACGGCCCATGAAGTCAAAAGCCTTAGTCGACAGGACCTTAACCCTGGTCGCTAAGCCTCCTTTGTTCGACAACAACAGAAGCAAATGATGATTCGCTCCTGGCAATATCCCTGTTGTAGCGGTGCTGATGCCAAAATCGGTGTCCAAGTTCAGGTTTACGGCGAAAAGCCAGTAGGCCGCACATGCATACGAAATAGCCGAAATGATAGGGCAACTTGCAATAAAAAGCAGCAAGTAAAGTGTATGCCTGCGAAATAGCCGAAATGATTGGGCAACTCGCAATAAAAAGCAGCGAGTAAAAATAAAATAAACAGCCGAAATGATTGGGCACCGCGAAAAATAGCCGAAATGATTGGGCAATCGCGACCTTCGCGATATAAAAGCTGAAATGATAGAGCATCGCGGAAAGAATAAAAAAAATGAAAGAATGAAACTTTTTGCCTTACAGTTAAGATAACATCGATCCCTGTATACAATCCAAGGGCATAAACAAAGAGGGAACCATGCCCTCCCAACAAATTCCTCAACTCACGGATACAAACACTCCTTGACGAGAGCCTCCTGATCCGCGTCGACCCGCAGAGCCACCAGTGCCCCCGTGGGAATTCTCGACTCGTTTCAAACCCCAAGGAAACAAATAATCCTTGGCGCTTGGGAAACAAATAATCCCTAGCAAACTCCTCGACTCACGGATACAAACACTCCTTGACGAGAGCCTCCTGATCCGCGTCGACCCGCAGAGCCACCAGTGCCCCTGTGGGAATTCTCGACTCGTTTCAAACCCCAAGGAAACAAATAATCCTTGGCGCTTGGGAAACAAATAATCCCTAGCAAACTCCTCGACTCACGGATACAAACACTCCTTGACGAGAGCCTCCTGATCCGCGTCGACCCGCAGAGCCACCAGTGCCCCCGTGGAAATTCTCGACTCGTTTCAAACCCCAAGGAAACAAATAATCTTTGGCGCTTGGGAAACAAATAATCCCTAGCAAACTCCTCGACTCACGGATACAAACACTCCTTGACGAGAGCCTCCTGATCCGCGTCGACCCGCAGAGCCACCAGTGCCCCCGTGGGAACTCTCGACTCGTTTCAAACCCCAAGGAAACAAATAATCCTTGGCGCTTGGGAAACAAATAATCCCTAGCAAACTCCTCGACTCACGGATACAAACACTCCGTGACGAGAGCTTCTTAACTTATGTCAACTCGCAGAGCCACCACCCTCTTCGCAAGCAAATCCCCGATTCGTCTCAATTTGTAAGAAGAAGTCTCAGACAGCAAGGATTGAAAAGCTTGCTTCTTGAGCAATGGGGCCCAGCAAGTCAATCCAAACTGGTCACTTGCATACTATTCACGGAT
The DNA here is from genome assembly GCA_030015575.1 of Agapanthus africanus. NCBI lineage: Eukaryota > Viridiplantae > Streptophyta > Magnoliopsida > Asparagales > Amaryllidaceae > Agapanthus > Agapanthus africanus. The sequence continues at coordinate 5,596,706 of JASDDO010000008.1, read as the reverse complement.
CTCACTCTCCGAAGTCGAATTTCGGCGAGGAGGGAAACAACCGCTTACGAATCCTCTCGACTCGTAAGAGGGAAAATTCTCTTATAGGATCCTTACGACTTATAAGAGAAAACCACACTTAGGAATCCTCATGATTCCTAAGGAGAAAATCCGCCTATGAGATCCTCTCGATCCGTAGGGAGAAAAGCCTCTATGAGACCCTCACGGCTCATAGAGTTGAAAAATCTAAGGCAGCAGACCAGAACCTGCGGCCTAAGCCATCGCTATTTCCTAAGGAAGTCGGAATACTCGTTTTAGACATCCATCAACCATGGCTATTAAGACAGCCTGCTGACAATAAAAAAAAAGAGAAGATGACAGAAAGAATATTCGGTCTACATTTGATCTGGCGTACGTGACGCATTCATTTATGCATGGGCAGAAGACTCAGGACGAGAAATAAGACAAGCTGAAATTGAAAAGGGAAGGGTTTCCATTCATACTGCTAAAAAAAAAATTTCTTTTACAAGCACAAGAATAATGAATTATTACAACGGTATAACCTCAGATCCGGGGCACGGATTGAGGAAATCAAAAGTAAGGCCATCCAGAGTTCTTCTGGCCTTTATAATTATTCTTATGCGCAGTCTTTCTCGCTCCTCTGTATCGAGATCATCGGCGAGCCCTCCTGGCTTTTGATAAGCAGCAACTATCGTCGTCTGCTGGAAGACTTGGTGTAGGATGTCAATAAGGCTGTTCCGTCGTTTCTTTGAAATCAGCCCTGTCAGGTACATTGAATGCACCTTGTCTTCGGCATCATCCAGCGCGTTGAGCGGTATGGCCTCATGAAGACCCGGAAGTGCTCTCCATATGGCTCCCAACACGACTTTCAAAAGGGCCGAACGACGAGGCAACAGCCAACCACCGCTTGCGTTCAGACGACCCATGACTTCTGCACATTCAGCGTCTGTAAACTCCTGGTTTTGTTGACGACCCTGAGCGCGGATATCGTCATAGGTAATAAACTCATGCAAACTGTATAGATGCACCGCCGCCATTATGCCTGGAGGAAATATTACAGGAAGATCAGCAATAGAAAAGCAATAATATACATAGAGGACTAAATTCCTAGAGAGCAAAACTATGTTCAAGGATAAAGTCCCCTGGATGAAAGCTCTGCTGGTTAAGATTAATCTAAGAATCGATTTTACCTAAAGTTTTCCTAAAAACTTTGAAAAAAAAAGGAGAAGCAAGGCACCGGAGTTCTTGAAGGCAAGAACAAAGCTCTGAGGTCTTCGAAAATAGAAATCTGAAAGATGATAAATATCTGGGGAGGACGAAAGGTCCTATTTATAGGCATCAAGTGCCTCTTCGACTTCCAAGAGTTGTCACGGCAGTTTACCCTAATCGGAGCGAACTTCTGTTCAAATTCCGAGGCGGGAGATGAAGCAACGCTTCGTCTTCCCCGTGCTCTGACTTGAAAATTAATTTAATAAAGCGACGCTTCAGATTATTTGCGCTGCGCAATACGCCACGTGTCTGACGCAGACGCATCAGCGCAACGCCCAAAGCAGCGCACCCAATCAGAGCAAAGCTCTATTTCAAGCAAAATTAAAGAAAGCAACGCTTCAGCGGCGTATGCGCCGCGCGCTGCGTGACACGTGTTGGCGCAGATGCGCTAGCGCAGTTGCGCTGCACTGTGCGCTGTGCGACACGTGTCATACCTTGGAGCATTTGCGCTAAACAAAATTAAGGTTCTGAAGAAATCTTTTCTGTTCTTGTTAAAACAAGAAGATTTTCTTCTGTAAAACAGAAGCTCTTGGATCAAAGATCCGACGGTGGGGGAAATTCCGGCAAATCATTCAGAAAAGGGGATTTCTTCAACAAATTGGACTTGCTTCTTAATTTGCAAGATGAAGCCTCAGGCAGCAGAGGTGGGAAAACTTGCTTCCTGAACGATGGGACCCTACAAGTCGATCTAAAATGGTCTCTTGCATACTATACATGGGTCTCACTCTCCAAAGTCGAGTTTCGATAAGGAGGGAAACAACCGCTTACGGGTCCTCTCGACTCGTAAGAGGGAAAAATTCTCTTGTAGGATCCTTACGACTTATAAGAGAAAACCACACTTAGGACTCCTCACGACTCCTAAGGAAAAAAAAAAAAAAAACCACCTACGAGATCCTCTCGACCCGTAGGGAGAAAAGTCTCTATGAGACCCTCACGGCTCATAGAGTTGAAAAGTCCTAGGCGGCAGATCTGAACCTGCAGTCTAGGCCATCGTTATCTCTGGGAGAAATGAAGTTATCTGCCAATAAGCTGCATTAAAGATGTCATGCTGGTAATGAAAGAAAGAAAAGACGGAGAAATGACACATTACAAAAAAAAAGGGGGAGTGTATCTTTTATTCATAAACTCGATTGGGTACAGGATACATTATGTCAAGGAATGAAAAAGTATATATATACATTCTTTTATCTACAATTACAAACGATACAAAGGGGGATAGCTACTGAGGAGGAAGTGTCTTTAGTAAATCCACAAGTTGCTCTCGCACTTCCTTCAGCGCCTCCTCCTGAGCGGCTGCCGCGGCCACCTCCGCTTCCACCCGGGCTCGCTGCTGCAAGAAAGATGAAAGTTGCTCCTCCGCCGCCTTCTGGGCTGCTTCCTGGCTGGGTACAGCTCGCTCGACAACATCAAGGTGTTGCCTCAATGATAACCCTTCAGAAAGACATTGCAGAAGGCCCTCAAAGACAACCTTCAGCCGTGCGGCGTTGGCCTCCACCCGAGCATGCAGTTGGGCAGACCTGCTCGAAGTCTCACCTCGCTCCTTACGTCTTGAAATGACTTCTTGTTCGAGGTGATGGAAGTAAGGAGCACTCTGCTCGATCCACGCTGTTCTTTGATTACTGGCAGCCAAGGCCTCGGGAGCGGGACGCAGCGACTCCAACCGATGCAGGCGGGCCTCGATCTCCCCGCAATGGTTAACCCAAGATGCGATGATACCCTCGTCGTGAAAGTTCACGAGTATCACCAGCATCGGGTTAACCGCTATAGAAAAATCCGCAGCAGGGGTAGGGGTCCCGACGTCAAGCTCCTCAATATAATCACTCAGCATACGTAAGCTGTTTGCGGCGCCTTTCGAAGATGGACGTCTCAGGTAAGGACCTGCTGGCATTATGATGCGAGATTCAATGGGCGCCGAGACCGGAACGACAGCTGAAGAGAAACAGGATGTGATCAGATAACAGTTCTGAAAATAAAAAAGGAAGACTTTATCAATGTGATAGTCGCTGTACCAGCTGAGGCAGGTAGCAGAGCCGGAAGAGTCGACAACGCAGCTGATCTCTTATCCCCTCCTTCAATCTGTAGCACTGCAGTTGAGATGAGAAAAAGAGGTTAGAGGTAATTCCATCAATAAAAAAAGGAGGAAGGATGTCAACGGAAATCATACTCACCAACGCCACCAGACGAAGAAGCGAGCTCGGATGGGAAAGAAAAGTGTGGGAGCAACATCTGATATACATGATCAAATACGGCTTTAGTCTATGTCCATTCACTTTAAAAAATGTGCCATGTTTAACATTTTCTACCTCTACTGCCCCGTGCGGGTATACAGACCGCACAACAAAAAGTCCCTTCCACCGAGATCGAAGCTTACCCGCGTGAAGGTGTAGTCGTGAATCATAAAGAAGGACTTGCTGACCAGGTGAAAATGTTTTCCTCAAAATGTTTTTATCATGAAAAACCTTGGTCCTATTCTTTAAGATTACAGCGTTATCATAAGATTCATCGCGGAGTTCGCTTAGCTCATTTAGTTGCAGCTTCCGAAAGTTGCAGGCTAGGTTTAAGTCAAAGTTGATTTCCTTAATAGCCCACAATGCTTTATGCTCAATCTCGACAGGTAAGTGACATACCTTCCCAAACACTATCCTATATGGAGACATCCCTAGGTCGGTTTTAAATGCAGTTCTGAATGCCCAAAGAGCATCCGTCAGTTTGGTCGACCAATCTTTTCTATTCTTAGCAACAGTCTTCTCCAGGATTTGTTTGATCAGTCTATTCGAAATCTCAGCCTGCCCGCTCGTTTGGGGATGATAGGGTGTAGAAAGTCTGTGGTTGATTCCGTATTTCCGCATCAGAGTCTCGAAAGACCTGTTGCAGAAATGTGTCCTGTTATCGCTAATGATAGCGCGTGAGTGTCCAAATCGCGAAAAGATGTTTTCTTTTAAGAACTTAATGACAACCTTCTTGTCATTAGTGCGACATGGAATGGCTTCAACCCACCTCGAGACGTAATCAACCGCTAGCAGTTGTTTCGCCCAATCAGAGCAAAGCTCTGTTGAAATTCAAAATTCAAAATTTTGAAGCAACGCTTCAAATCTCGGGCGCAACGCGCCACATGTCAAGCGATGATATGTCAGCGCAGCGCCCAAGAAGGCGCGCCCAATCAGAGCAAAGCTCTATTTTTATGAAGCAACGCTTCAGTTGCGCTGCGCTCTGCGCTGCGCGACACGTGTCAGCGCAGATCACACGCTGGGGCATCTGCGCCAAACAAAATTAAATTTCCAAGAAATCTTCTCTGTTCTTATTAAAACAAGAAGATTTTCTTCTGCAAAGCAGAAGCCCTTGGATCAAAGATCCAATGGTGGGGAAAATTCCCCAAATCACTCAGAGAAAGATCTCTTTAACAAATTTAACTAATTTATGGGCACTATAAAAAGGACCCTAGGCCTCAATTAAAAAGAAGGAACATCTTGCTAAAAGAAAAAGAGAAGAGAACTCTTGAAGAATTCCTCAAGAACAACAAAAGGTAAAAAACCTTTAGGAAAAAGAGAAAATTCTCTTATGGACAGATTATGGATCTAAGAACAAGATCAATAATTTTTAAATAAAAAGAAAAATAAGTAATAATAGTGCTTTGCACTTTTTTATGAACCTCTGGTTCTTGAAACAAAAAAGAAAAATTTATTTTCTTTGATCTAAATTAGATCAAGAAATTAAATAGTGCTCTGCACTCCTGTTCTTGAATCTAAAAGATTCTTAGTGCTTTGCACTTCCAAACTGCGCTGTTGCGCTCTTGAGAGAGCGCCATGTGTCAGCTGTAAAACAACTTGCGCTCTTGAAATAGAGGTTTGCTCTCTGGAATTGGCGCAACTCACCAGAGCGCGCCATGTGTCAGCAGCGCAACAGCGCAGCGCACTAGCGCAGCGCACTGCGCTGTTGCGCTTGTGCTCACCAGAGCATGACACGTGTCATCATCATATGAGCTTGCGCTCATTACTTAGCGCAAAGCGCCAAACAAATGCACTGTATTGCTTACAAAAGGGCCAAGCCCAATTAAAGAAGGCCTAACGGGCCTAATAAAATGTAATGCATTACTTTAAAAAAAAAGGGGGCAGAGCCCAAACTAAAACAGATGCGCTGCATCATAAAGAAAAGGGACAGAGCCCAATTAAAAGGCCTAACAGGCTCAATCAAATATGCTATGCATTTTAAAAAGGGCAGAGCCCAAACAAAATAGATGCTCTGCATCATTTGTAAAGGGCAGAGCCCAATCAAAACCAGAATAATGCAGTGCATTACTAAAAAGGGGTAAAGCCCTAGAATAGGCCGAAGACAAAAAAATATTGAAGCTGGACTTAGCCCAATTTTGGCCATAAGTCCTTAAATTAAATTGACTGAGCACGACTGTTCTTTTAAATTAATTTATATCCGGTTCGAGGGTACATCTCCGAGCTCCTCTGACACTTATCGTTGTAATCCTTCAACGACGTCAGAAAGGTGACGGGTCCCGACGACCACATATCGGACCGAGACGTCCGATATGTGGCCATAAGTCCTTAAACTAATGTCGGACCGAGACGTCCCTAAACTAATGATGGACCGAGACGTCCCTAAACTAATGATGGACCACCACGTCCCTAAACTGGAATATGGACCACCACGTCCCTAAACTGGAGCATGGACCGCAACGTCCATAAACCATCTATGGACCACTACGTCCCTAAACTGGAACAATAGAGCCTTCAAATGCTCTTTTGCCGGATCTAAACGATCTCGTTTAAGTTGATCTTAGCCCCCCCAAACACGGCTAACGTATCCTTAAACATTCAAACGGACTATAAAACTCCAAATCAACCTTGGTTCAAGGGTACATCTCTGAACTGCTCTGACATCTGCCGTTGTAATCCTTCAACGACGTTAGAGAGGTGACGAGTCCCGATGGCCAGATATTAATGGATTATCACGTTAAGTTGATCTCAGTCTCAAACTGGACTAACGTATCCTTAACGAACGTTTAAGTTGATCTTAGCCGCAACGCGACTAACGTATCCTTAAACTAAAAAACACCGAACCCAAATCTAAGTAAATACGGATTTGGACTAGTCCACGTCCTACGGGCGACGGCATTACTCAGTCTCCGTATACAATCCACGGGCAACCACAAACACACATGACACGAAGTGAAATTCTGGAGAAGGAGAAAGTAGTTACCGCGATGCGGTAGCGTAATTAACTGCAGGGGCTTGCGCCTGCAGGAAAGAGCGTCCCCACAATCAAAAACCCCTCAATCGAGGGGGAATTTGACGAAGTCTGCTACATCGGCCGCATCCGTCTAAACTTCCGATACATGGTGCCATAAATCAACTTGGCATCTTCGGAGAGGTAGACGGATAAAACCAAATAGCATCTGCCCCGAATCTCAGTGCCAGGACCCAGCGGTCCTGTGCGCCGCCGTTCGGAGGGGAACAGCAGTATGTACAAATTCCCAAAGGAGTTGGGAAAGGGACCCATAAAGTCAATGCCCCAAACATTGAAAATTTCAACCACTAAGATGGGTTGCTGGGGCATCTCATTTCTTCGGGAAATTCTACCCGTGTACTGACATTGTGTACAAGTTTTGCAATAATCAAATGCGTCCTTGAACAAGGTCGGCCAATAAAAACCGCATTGCAAAACCTTCTCCGCCGTCTTTTTTGGACCAAAGTGACCCCCACAGGCCTGATCATGACTAAAAGATAGAACACTCTTGAACTCCTCGTTCGGGACACACCGGCGAATGATCTGATCAGGACAATACTTAAACAGATAGGGATCATCCCAGTAAAAGTGTTTTACTTGGGATAGGAAACGGTGTTTGTCCTGTTTTGACCAATCGCTGGGTATAAGTCCCGTGACAAGATAGTTCACAATATCCCTGAACCAAGGTTCATTGGATACGCTCAAGAGTTGTTCGTCTGGAAACGAATCATTGATCGGCAGGGTCACGGGTGAAGAAGAGATGCGTGAAAGATGGTCGGCTACAACGTTTTCACATCCTTTCTTATCTTTGATAACAAGATCAAACTCTTGTAATAGAAGGATCCAACGTATTAGCCTACCTTTTGCATCTTTCTTCACCAAAAGATGTTTCAAGGCGGAATGGTCTGTGTACACAACTATTGGTGAGCCAATCAAGTAAGGCCTGAATTTTTCTAGTACAAATACAACTGCCAAAAGCTCTTTTTCAGTAGTTGTATAATTGATTTGCGCATCATTCAGGGTCTTACTCGCATAATAGATCACGTGTGGCATCTTTTCAATGTGCTGTCCTAAGACTGCACCTATTGCAAAGTCAGATGCATCACACATCAGCTCAAAGGGGTAGTCCCAATTTGGAGACGATAGAACGGGGGCTGTAGTGAGGGAGTGTTTGAGTGAGTCGAATGCTGCCTCACAATCCGAGTCAAAGTGGAAAGTCGTATCCTTGGCCAATAGAAGAGTTAAGGGTCTAGCAATTTTGCTAAAATCCTTAATGAATCTCCTATAAAAGCCCGTATGGCCAAGAAATGATCGGATATCCTTGACGCTTTTGGGATGAGGAAGGTTTTGAATGACATCTATCTTAGCTTTGTCAACCTCAATGCCTTTCCGTGAAATAACATGTCCAAGCACAATTCCCTCTTGGACCATGAAGTGGAATTTTTCCCAATTCAAGGTTAAGTTCTTCTCTTTGCAACGAGTAAGAACTGCATCAAGATTCGTTAGGCAGTCGGAAAAAGAGTCTCCGAAAATCGAGAAATCGTCCATAAAAATCTCCAAGAAATTCTCTACCATGTCAGAGAATATCCCCATCATACACCGCTGAAAGGTAGCAGGAGCATTGCATAACCCAAAGGGCATGCGTCTATAAGCAAAGGTACCAAAAAGACAAGTAAAAGTGGTTTTATCTTGATCCTTTTTGGCTATGGGGACCTGATTATAGCCAGAGTATCCGTCCATAAAGCAATAATACGCACGTCCAGCTAAGCGTTTCAGCATCTGATCAATGAAAGGTAGAGGAAAGTGGTCTTTCCTCGTGGCGGCATTGAGTTTTCAGTAATCAATACATACACGCCACCCAGTTTGGGCGCGTGTCTGAATCAACTCATTTGCCTTATTGGTAATAACAGTGATGCCAGATTTCTTAGGGACAACATGTATTGGACTCACCCATTGGCTATCGGAGATTGGGTATATGATACCATTATTAAGGCATTTGACGATCTCTTTCATCACCGCTTCCTTCATGACGGGGTTCAACCGTCTCTGTGGTTCTCGGGTTAGTCTGGCATCATCCATCACATGTATATGATGTTCTACAATCAAGGGACTAATCCCTTTGATGTCCGCCATGGTCCAACCAAACGCCTCCTTGTTAGATCTCAATACCGATAAAAGTGCATTCTCTTGCTCTGATGCTAGAGAAGCGGAAATGATAATCGGTAAAGATTCATTCTCACCTAAATATGCATATTTAAGATGAGAAGGTAAAATTTTGAGATCTAATACTGGCGGAGAAATAATAGAAGGTGGGATCATCGAATGATTTTCGGAGTCACAAAAAAACTCATAGCCTGTAAAAGATACAGACTCGGATGGTGATGAGTCAGGAGTGGCAGACTCAAGCATGGAAATGGTGTCCTCACTAAGATCATGTGCCAGGTCAAACAGTGATGTGGTAGTGTCGTCGAGATCTGTAAAGCAAAGTTCCTCAACTCCGCAACTTTCGGGATCCATCTCGTGGACAGAGCACACATCGAGAATATGAGCAGAGAGTTCTGATGACTGACTTCCAACTTTGTAGATGTTTAGTTCAATGGTCATATTTCCAAAGGATAAGTTCATTGAACCATTTCTACAGTTAATGACAGCATTGGAAGTGGTAAGGAATGGTCGACCCAAAATCACCGGAATTTGGCTCCGGAGGTTCGCTACAGGTTGTGTATCAAGTACGATGAAGTCCACGGGAAATACAAATTCCCCGACCTTTATCAACACATCCTATAGTTTACCTCGAGGTTTGGTGATTGAACGGTCTGCCATTTAGAGAGTGCAGCGAGCAGGTTTCAACTCTCCAATCCCTAGCTGCTCGTATACAGAATATGGAAGTAGGTTAACACTTGCGCCAAGGTCTAAAAGAGCACGGTTTATGTTTTTACCCCCGATAGAAATCGAGATCGTAGGACATCCCGGGTCCTTACGTTTCTTTGGTAGATGGGGGATAAAAGCAGTGCTAATGTTATTAGACATGAAGACCTTCTTCGGCACTTGAGTCTTCCTCTTCCTAGTGCACAAGTCTTTAAGAATTTTCGCATAAGCGGGGACTTGTTGAATCGCATCTAGGAGAAGGATATTGATGTTAACCTGCTTGAACATTTCTAGAATTTTCTCCATATGTGGACTCGATTTATTAGCCCTTAACCGATTCGGGTAAGGTGCTTTAGCAATGAGCGCTGGGTCCATCATAGGAGAAGGAAGTGGGGGTAAACGTGATCCCGAAAGAGGAGTGGGGATCGTCTGTGGAGTACTAGAAGAGGTGGCCTGAGGTGTCGAGCCTAGAGGGAAATGGAGAATAGGCTCGCGAGAAGGCGGTGGGGTAGAAGAACAAGAATCAGACGTAGAAGTGTGTGTGTGAGGAAAGGTCTCAGCCGGGGTGTTGATAGGATTTTCAATATCATCAACTTCTTCCCCAACAAGGTTATTCAGCACTCTTCCTGATCTCAACGTTGTGACGGCATTTACATTGTAATGCCCAGGATTCGGTAGGGGTTGAGATGGAAGTTTCTCTTTTTCTCTCGCACTCATTTCGGCCTTAATTCGTGCAATTTCAACTTCCATCGTTCTGATACTCTCAGCTTGGGACGCTGAGTTTTTCTTTATCTCACCGACGGAAGACCTAACCTCGGCTGACACTTCCATGAAATTTGACAAGAGTGATTTCATGGTTTGAGCGAATTGAGAGAACTCGTCAGAACAGGTCGACTGCATAGGATTAGACGGTGCAGGAGGGTTGACCTGGTTTTGGAAATTTTGTGACTGGTAGGGGTGCTGGGTGAGTTGAAGTGGTTGCTGTTGTGGTGGAGGGACCCTTTGGAATTGATTCGGGTTTGGAACCGTGTTTTGGGATTGGTTCCAAGCAAAATTCGGGTGATTCCTCCAACCCTGATTGTACGTGGAAGAATATGGATCGTTTCTAGGTCTTTGAAATGCGGTATTGGTATGCTCGTGACCTTGAAACGGAGAGTTTAATGGACATTCTTCCGTTAAGTGAGAAGGATCAGAACAGCACCCACATACAGTTTTAGGAAGCGACATCGGGTTTAGGGAGGCTGCTAAGAATTTGTGTTCCATAGCGTCGAGCTTCTTTTGCATTGCTGCCATCTCAGCTCGAACACCTATGGATACGTCTATTTGGTGTACGCCACCCCTACTCGATGGCTGGGTTCCAGTCTCCCACTGTAAGGACTTTTCAGCGAACTCTTCTAAAAATTTTCAAGTTTCCCCATCATCCTTGGTCATAAAGGTGCCTTGACACATGTTTTCAAGGTTTTGTTTAGTGGTAGGGTTAATGCCTTCATATATGATTCGGCAGAGGTCCCATCTTGGGATACCGTGATGTGGGCATTGAACCAAAAGATCCTTGAATCGTTCAAAGCATTTTGAGAATGGTTCAGCCGGAAGCTGGGAGAATTGATATAGTTCGCTATGGATTCGAGCTGTTTTTTGCATAGGGTATAATTTCTTAAGGAATACCCCAATGAATTCTTTCCAATTCGTAATGGAATGTGCGGTGGTGTTATACAACCACTTCTCGGCTATATCACACAAAGTAAATGGAAGAAGTCGTAGACGCATGGCATCCACAGAAAGTTGTGATGTACCCATCATTGCGCATACGTTTTCAAATTTGGTGATAAAAACGTATGCGTCTTCAGTCTCGAGACCGTGGAATTTGGGTAGAAGGTTGATGTACTGGGGTTTAATCTCAAAGTTATCCCCGTTGGCTGGTGGAATGGATAAGCAGGTCGAGAGAGGACCTCGCAAGGGGTAGCACCTCTCTTGGAGAGAGATGCGGGGAGGATTCTGCGCACCAACGGACGGCGGCAGAGCAGCGGTAAAGAGGTTCGATAGAGACGGATCCATCGGTGTGGGTGTGGTGGTGGGTAAAAGATAGGTAAATGGAGAAATACCGACTTCGGAGTCGATCGAGGGGACGCGGACAAGTCGGGCACTAGAATCCCGTGTCCAGCCTATCTTGCACTAAAAAAGGTTAGTACAAGTGGCAGCGTGATTTATAATTAGGGGAATGAATGAATGCGGTGTTTGTTTTGAAAAATGATACGGATTTTGAAAATATGATGCGATCACAACAAATGCTACAAGCAACCCTAAAATCTATGGTCACCTAGGTCAAAGCTCTAGACCGCTCCTAACTGCCAAAAGACAAGTCGCAGGATCAATCCTCCACTGCCTCTTTGTCTCTCCTGTGGCCAGGTAAGTGCCAGGTAAGTGGGAGGTTCTCCACTACGTAAGTAGTGGGCCTAATTAAGTAACCACTAGCCTTCGACACACTTGCCTTAGACACCACAAAAAAAACGCGGATAAGCAATGAATTACCCACGGCCTTCTTCTGTCCTAAGTGAGCACGACGGTCCTTAGAAGCATCTCTAGATATTTTTTAGTTAATGAGGGTAATGCGGATGCAAGTTTGTGATTTTTTGGGGCTTAGGAAGGGTAATGAACTCCCCATCTAATCTGGATTTGGCCGTGCCCCTTAAAGTCCATATTAATTATGCAAACAACCACAAAATCAAAAACAAACACAATTTATTTTGCTTTTTGCGGTGCTGCAATTTTTGCAAAGAAGCCTGCAACAAATTGTTAATTGGAGCAGATTTAGGAAGGAGATAAGAAAGATAGAGGTTACCTGATAAAAATTGTACAGAGATCCTCCTGAACTGCCGCGATTCCGCCGCAGGAGTCAACCAATGCCGCGGTTCCGCCGCGCCTGAAGCTCTTCTCTGCACAGAAAAATTTGGTCCTGTTCCTGTTCAATTCCTGAGCTCTCTGGAATTCTCCAAATAATTTTCCAATTTCACAGCAAGCTCCAAATTTCCTTGCAATTAACCACAACAACTCGTTTAGTGTTTTGCGCGAGTTTTGATCTTAAAAATTTAGATGGAATAAACTTTTCAACTCAAATTTCAAAAAATGAACAAATTAGCTCACTATCCCCGGCAACGGCGCCATTTTGATTGAAAACGATTTCCGATTGTGTATGGTTTTATAAAAATTGTATTTAGAAATCACAACCAAAAATATTTTGACCGCAATCAATAACGGTGTCGGATGTAGCGCGTTAGTAAGTGCGGATCGTCCACAGGGAAAGTGAGATCCGTTCAATTTCTGAATTAGATGAGTTGAAAATTTAAGGAAAAGAAAAGAAAACAATTCATGATTTGTAATTGAAGATCAACAATAAGAAAAATCTAGATCTAAAGGAAACATTAAAAACAAGAATTGAGATGTGTGATAATTTCCAATCAACAATCAAGATTAGAAGTATGGCTCGTAAGAGTAGATCGGATCTATAGATGTGATGAGATCTAATGATTACTCATTCTTATCCATTAACAAATTGATACTAGATCGATGCAAATTCATCGAGGGTTAAGGATCTTGCGAGGAAATTAGGGATTCCGCAACTTATCCTTTGTCCTTTCGATGGATCTCATTCAAATTCTAGCTTCTAGTTAATCAAATGGTCAATAGTTGTTCCCTAGTTTCGAGTGAACACAATCAAGAAAGCATCATCTCGAAACTAAGTCATTAATCATTTGATTCACTAGAATTTACAAACATTATAGGATTTAAGAATTGTAAAAGTGTCTAAATCATCATCATCTATCGATCGTCTCAACTCCTATACGAGCGGAGTTTTACTCAAACATCATGATCACAAACACAATCACAAATTGAGATCTAATCATAATACTTGAATTAAAAGATAAGCAAGAATATAGAAAATTCACCTTTATTTATCGACAAATTTCGTTACAACTCTCTTGAATTTACAAAAGGAAGGAACTAGATCGTCGATTTCGGCTTCGCTCGGCTCCTTGAGTCGCGGATCGGCTTGGATCTCTTGCTCCGTTGAAATCCGGCGTCGCTTTTAAAGGTTGAAGGCTCTCTTGCTTAAATTGCACTCGGGATCTTGATCTTGATTTTGAATTGGAATTAGGGTTAGGATTTGAGAGGCACAAGTTGTGTCACTCAACTTGTGGGTAGAAGATGATAGGCGATTCTTGAACAACCTCAACCCTAGATCTAGGCTCCTTTTTATAGAACTCCAAAACCCTAGATCTAGGATTTGAATTTTGAATTTTCCCTTCAAAAGTTTGTTAAGAGAGCCTTCTAGAAATAGTTTGTTAAGCCGAGCCTTCTAGATGCGCCACGTGGAGCTTCTGGGGTCTTCTGGAAGCTTTGGCCGTTAGAGTGGACACGTGTACAAAATCTGGAGCCTTGATCTCATCATCACGCCGCGGATCCGCGGCGCAAAGGGGGTTTGGGACGCGGATCCGCGGTCCTTTAAGGGCCCCACTGCTTGAGATTTCTGGTACTTCCTTGGGCTGAGTTTTGGGCCTTTTTCCGATATTTTAAATTCTTTTTGGCCTTCTGTATTACTACCAGATCTTACATCTTGGAGTTGGCGTATCTTTATCAGCTTTTTTCCCACTTTTGGGCTTTGCTTCTGGAATTTCCTGCATTAGACCCCAAGACAAGAGTTGTGCAATACAAGGATGATGCGATGCCATGAAACACAGTCAATTTCCCTTAAAGTGCCGGTTTAAAAGTCTAACACATACAATCTGGTATTTCAAAGATGTTTTGCTAATATGTGCAATGTGAATACCGAACACTTCTAGATAAGTGCAAATGATAGGGAAATTGCCGTGTTAAAAATGCAGTATTTTCTAAACCTTGGTTGCTCGGCGCTCGTCTTCTTTCTCCCGCTTTCGGCTCCCGAAGATTCCCTTTTTCAAGGTTAGATGTCATCCTTTGTAGAGTCAGTAGATGTTGTAGGAGTAGGTTCTAGGGACCCTTTAGTTGTGTCCGAGTCCCCCTGGGGAGCAGGGGTCGGATCCTCTCTTCAGGATCGTGCGGCGGGGGCAGCCCCCAGGGAGGAGGCGGCAGATGCGGCCCCCGGCTCCTCGTATTGGCTGAAGCATGAGGACGAGCTCGCCAATGCTCGGGCTCGCTTCCACATCCTCTCGTGTTACACTCTCCGACTGGCCAAGGAGGGAGAGAGGGCGGATCAAGTACAAGGCAGGGAGAGCGTCTTGTATTTGGAAGCTTTTTGGGACGGAATGCGCCTGCCCTTCTCTCCCGAGGTCGTCGCAGTGCAGAATTTTTTCGGTTTGGCCCCCGGCCAGTTAGTGCCGAACTCGTTGAGGATCCTCCTCGGGTTCTTGATCCGCCTGAAGTTACAGGCGGTTCCCTTTCAGCCTCTCCCTTCTCGATTCTTCTCTCGTCTTCAAAAATCACCCTGGTGGTCGAGCGGGCAACCCGAGATGGGTCTATCTCTCTTTCAGAATGCGGACGGGGGGCGCTGCCGGGACCGGGGTCGTATCCTTGCCCTATTCTATTCATGATTGGAAGAAGAAATTTTTCTTCGTTTCCCCTCCCGAGGGCGAGGACTGGCCCGTGCCTACCAAGTGGTCAAGGGAGAAATGTTTGCCGGGGAACCAGTCTAATGACCCCACCACGGTGAGAGTGGCGTCGTGGGAGCCCATCCCCCGACCTGACGTGCTGCTGTCTGAGAGGGTCCTGAGCTAGGCCGGGCTCAGCCCCGTTGAGTTCGTCGGTAAGTTAGGCTTGTTTTTTGGCTTGTGTTTTTCTCGTGTCGCCGACTTGTTGGGTATTTGCTTTGTGAAGGATCCATGGACTTCGACTCGCTTAAATTCTCCATGCGCCAGCCGAGGAAGGTTACGAAGGCTGGGGGTACCAGCTCTTCTCGTGCGAAGCCCGCCCCGGCTCCTACTGCTCCTGTGGTGGTGTCCCGTGAGCGTTCGGGGGCGGATCCCGCCCCGGGTCCCAGCAGAGTGTCGGGCCGGAAGCGGGCCCTGGTTCTGGAGGACCCGGTCTCGGAGGAGGAGATCGGCTCTCCCTCGGAGCCGCTCAAGAGGAGCTCGCAGAGACCTTCCCGGGGCCGGTCCTCGCCGATCGTGGTGGAGGAAGGGGGCCTCCGGTTCGCGGTGCCATCGGGGCTATCCATTGCGGATAGCCTTCTACATGAGATAGATGCCTCGGCCGGGGGTAGAGTACCCGGGGGGACCTTCAAGGCTCAGCTGGCGTCCATCGCCCAGGAGTCCGTGCAGGTAAGTGTTTGGTTCATTGTGACATTCGGTGCCTCCTTCGTCTTTCTGATCTCTTTTGTATCTCCCAGGTTCTTCAGCACATTGCCCTCGCTTTGCGTATGGAAGCCGAGGTGGTAGCCCCGGCGCTGGAGGCCGCGGGCCGGCTCGCCTCGCTGGAAGAGAGCTCCAGGCGGGAGCTGGAGGCGGTGACGGCGAAGGTTGCCGCCTTGGAAGGCGAGGTGGAGGCCGGGAAACGGGAGGTATCCCGGTATCGTGAGGCTGTCGTGACTGCCGAGGCCAAGCTCGGGGATGCTCAGGTGCTTGCCGGCAACCTGAAGAGGACGGTGAAGACCCTCCGGAAGGAGCTTGGGACGGCGGCCGAGGCGGCCAAGTCGGCCGAACTGAAGGCGGTGGTGAGCTATAAGAAGTCGAAGGACTTCTATGATGACCTGGCCGTGGCTACGACCCGCATCTGGCACGAGGCCCTCGATGCCGTTAAGTCCCGGATGCCGAAGTTTGCCGACGGAGATCTCCGGGCCGAGTTCCCCGTCGCAGACGCCGATGAGCAGGGGGAAGAGGTTCCTGACGAGGAAACCGCCGAGGACCCCGCGCGTCACGTGGTGGATGTCGAGGACCCCGAGGTCGCATCTGGCCCCGAGGTCTAGAGCCTCCGTCTTCCTCCTTTTATTTCTTTGTTTTTGGAATTTTGTAAGGCTGAGGAGCCCAAAAAAAATACCCTTTGTAAAGCCTTTGTCTTTGGTAGTAATAAAATTTTCTTTGGTTTCATCGAATCGCGCTCTATCATCTGTTTGTGAAGAATGCTCATAAGATATCTCTGCTTGCACCATTGTGTTTTCATGTCAGGTTGGCCATCTGTCTAGCGATCGTCCGTCAAGTTGATTTCGAGCACTTGCCAACGAGCATGCCAAGCGCTGTCGAGGAGATATCCCCTTGGGCCCCGAAGTCGAGGGGAGATCGTTTAGACCTGGATAGACTTGATGCCCCTCACTGGGGTCTCGGATCCTCTGCGGGTGACGGGCAGAGCGCTGTTTGACGTATTTGTGCCGAGCGTGAGTAGGAGGCTGCTCAATGGCCCCATGGGGGGTGCCATCTTTTGACTTCTGGCAATGCGAGCATCGACCACCAGCCGGAGATGACCGAGCAGGGTAGCCGCTCGGTTGCCTCTTGCGAGGGCTTTGATCCTTCAGGACGGGGACCGAGCGGGGTTACCGCCCAGTGTCTCTTGGCGAGGACTTTGATCCCTGTCGGTTGTGATAGGAAGCTACCAGCCGGGGATAGCCGAGCAAGGACTCGACTGCCTCTGGGAGGACTTTGGTCCTTAGCGCGGGAGGGGCTGTAGGAAGCCTGCCAAGGACCCTTGGCCGGGCAGGGTTTCTGCTCGGTGCCTCTTGGCGAGGGCTTTTGTCCTAACGGATAGCCGAGCGAGGGATCCTCAGGCTCGACTGCCTCTGGGAGGGCTTTCCGATCCCTGGCGTTGCGGTAGGGAAGCTACCCGCCAGGGATAGCCGAGCAGGGAAACTGCCGAGCTGCCTCTAAGGAGGATTTTCTGGTCCCTGGCATTACGGTAGGGAGGCTACCTGCCAGAGACGACTGAGCAGGGTAGCTGCTCGTTTGCCTCTTGCGAGGGTTTTGATTCTTAGCGTTGGAGGGGCTGTAAGAAGCCCACTAAGGATGACCGGGCAGTGAAGCTGAGCGGTTGCCTCTTGGCGAGGGCTTTGATCTCTGGCGTTGTGGGTAGGCAACTACCAGCCTGGGATGAACGAGCGGGGTAGCCGCTCGGGTGCCTCTGGTGAGGGCTTTGATCCCTGGCGTCGTGGGTAAGGAGCTACCAGCCGGAGTTGACCGAGCAGGGCAGCTGCTCGGTTGCCTCTTGCGAGGGCTTTGATCCTTCAGAACGGGGACCGAGCAGGGTTACCGCTCAGTGCCTCTTAGCGAGGACTTTGATCCCTGTCGGTTGTGGTAGGAAGCTACCAGCCGGGGACAGCCGAGCAAGGACTCAACTGCCTCTGGGAGGACTTTGGTCCTTGGCGCGGGAGGGGCTGTAAGAAGCCTACCAAGGACCCTTGGCCGGGAAGGGTTACTGCCCGGTGCCTCTTGGCGAGGGCTTTTGTCATGAAGGATAGCCGAGCGAGGGATCCTCGGGCTCGATTGCCTCTGGGAGGGCTTTCTGATCCCTGGCGTTGCGGTAGGGAAGCTACCCGCCAGGGATAGCCGAGCAGGGAAGCTGCTGAGCTGCCTCTAGGGAGGACTTTCTGGTCCCTCGCATTGCGGTAGGGAAGCTACCCGCCAGAGATAGCCGAGAAGGGTAGCTGCTCGGCTGATTCTTCATAAGGTTTTGCCCGACCATCCAGTCGCAGGTACGGGGAACAGGAACGGTCGCGGCGATCGCGCGCGCAGCATGCGCATTGAATGTGGGGGGAGGCGAAGCGTCAGGGTCGCGTCGTTTCGACTCCGTCAGGGAAGGCTCGTTGATCGCCGCGTGGCAGCGAATTTTTGGGCGAAGGTGGGCGACTGTTGAGTTCTGTTGGGGCGCAGTGGGATATATAAGGCTGAAGGAGCACTGGTCCTTCTTTTCTTCATAAACAGATCGTTGAGGATGCAAGACTTCCCCTTTACTATCCCCGATATCATCCATTTTGAAGACGTATACCTCTATGACCAGAACTGCACCGAGGACACGGTGCAGTTGGTCTACGGGAGCATTGAAGATCACTTCGGCCGGCTGCTCCCCCGACGCTCTTCCCTGCTGCAGCTACTGATGTACTCCATCTGGAGGGCGTCGCCGGGGCTTTACAACCCCCTGTCTGAGCAGCTCTACGACGAGGCCGTGGGCAAGCTGCAGTCTCTGAGGCGCTTCGGCCTGATCTCCGTGAACCAGCTGGCTCGCTCAGAGGCGCTCATCCGCGAGTGCTACGAGCTGAGGCTCGGGATCAACGCGCGCGGGGTGAACTAGGGGCAGAGGTTGGACCTCGCGAGGCCCCGGCTGGCGGAGATCTTTACCGAGTATCACGAGCAGTGCTCCCTGCACCCCCTTCCCCCACTGTTGTAATTTCCTTTTCCTTTTTGCGTGTATCGCTGAGGAGCCCATAATACCTTTTGAATAAACAAGGTTTTTCCTTCTTTTTCGCAATGTACCATTGATCTTTATTAAATTAACAACAGACCCTAGGAAAAGTTTACATTGCCCTAAAAGAAAAGTACATGCTAGTAGATGACCTTATTGGCTCGGCCCGAGCTCCCTGGAAGACTATTGGCCTCCGTGCTTGGCACAGGGTACGGGGCTCCCTGAGTTCCGTGCTGGCCGTCCGCCGAAACGAGCATGATCTGACCGATGGTCAGGTCAGCGGGAGGGCGATGCTGCTCCTGCTCGCGGTCGGCCTGTCGTTTGTCCCTCAAGTATGCGGCAAGGTGTCTCGATCGGATGAGCTCTTCGATGTAGTCCCTGAGTTGCTTGCAATCCTCCATGGCGTGGCCCAGTGTCCGGTGGAAAGCGCAGTAAGGGCCCCGGGTTCGCTTCGCGGCCTGACGCGGGATTGGAGGGAACTTGAAGAACCCCTCGTTCTGGGCCTCCTCTAGCAATACTGCGAGGGAGACGTTGAGTGTGGTATACTCCTGGAACTTCGGGTGAAAGGGCTGCTGACGCTCCGGCCTCTCCTCCCGAGCCCTCTTCTTCTGGTCGGATCGTTCTGCTCGGGGGAGGTTCGCGTTCACCTCAGATTCCAGCTGAACCTCGCGCTCGGTCTACGCCTTGACCTCGGCCATGATCTTAGGTTGTGCCAACGCAAAGGAGTGTAACCACTCCTTGTGCCTCAGACCAGATCTGAGCGCCGTGATGACGGTCTCATCCCGGTGCTCGGGGACCTCGAGAAGGGCGTTGTAGAAGCGGGTGATGTAGGCCTTGAACGTTTCCTTGTCCCCACTCTTAACCGTGAAGAGGTAGTCGACCGTGCGCTTCTGCCGACGGTTCCCAACGAAGTGGCCGAGGAACTGAGTAGCCAGCTCGTCGAAGGTCGAGATTGAGCGGGGCTCGAGCCCCCGGAACCAGTTCCGACCTGCGCGGATGAGGGTAGCCGGGAAGGCCCTGGACTGGGCGGCGTCGGAGTGGTCCTGGAAGCTCATCCCCGCGGTGAAAGCGTCCAAATGGTCCTTCGGGTCGATTTTCCCGTCGAACAGAGAGACCTTTGGGGGCTTGTTGCGCGAGGAGACGTGGACGGCGAGCAATTCCTCGGTGAACGGCTTTGTGAGCGAATCGGAGGCGTACTTAGCCCCGTCGCTCGAGGGGTGAGCCTCCCGGTACATGCCCTCGTTCTTCTTCTCGTGGGCGTCGAGTCGACCTTGGTATCCCGAGGAATCGGCGCCTTGGGATCCCTGGCCTCCGCTGCGGGTGACCTGCGTCTGGGAGCGGCCCTGGTTCCTCTCGATGAGGTGCCTCAGATCCCTGGGCGAGGTGGCTCTCGAGCCGTCGAGGTGAACCCCTTCTGTGCGGCCCCGCCGAGGGAGGTGGTGTCGACCATGCCTGTGGACAGGCGAGGTGACTGACATCTCCTCAGGGGGATAAGGGTCATGAGGAGGCTCAAGGCGAGGCGTTCTGGCGGCGGACCTTGGTGTGGAGCCGAGGGGTGCCCAGCGGGCGTCAGGGAGTACCGGCCCGAGAGATCTGTGGCCAGGAGTCGTAGCCTGCTGGTGGTCAGCCGTCTCGACGGGGGCAGAGCCTTCTGGAGGCGGTGGAGCGGCGATCTGGGGCCCAGGCCCGGCCGCTTGGACGTGGACGAGCGCCTCCACGAGGGACTGTAGCCGATCTATCCGGCCGGCGAGGGCGTTGATGATGGTCGCTGGAGGAGGCTCATCCACACCTTCGGTGAGGGGAAAGCGGCGGCTGGTACCGGGATCTTCAGAATGGTTGCTCGTCATGCGGACGGAGATCGGAAGGCCAACTTTGTTTTTGTGGAGTTTGCGTTCCCACAGACGGCGCCAACTGATGGAGGTCCTTTTCGGGTCTCCGTCAGATGTTGTCTTCCGTTGATCTCCCGGTGGATTTTGGTGGTGATCTTCTGTTGCGTGTGGATCTTAATGGGTTTTGATGAGATTGGTGACTTGAGGAGTTTAGCGCCGAGTACCTGCAAAGAAGTACCGGGGTGGTTTGGTACCACCGAGGACCCTCCGACGATCAAGTTAGTGCTAGATCTGAGCAGAGTAACGGCTAAGTGGAGTAAAAAATGGCTTACTTGACCCCTCTGTGATGGGGGTTTATATAGCAGCGGCAGCACACAGCGGTAGGCGCGAGAGTCTCGCCGGCCGTTACGCTCCTGACGTCACGCCCGCGTGAAGAGCGGATCGCCCATTAATGGGGATCGTGATGGCGTGGAACGTGGGACGTTGCTGGCGGAGAATCTGCGCGTGGCAAGATTTGCGGAGCGGCGGTTATGCCTGCGAGTGGTGGAGTTGGTCGGTCAGAGGGGTCGAGGAAGACGGCCTGGGCTGGGGAGCTCGGAACCGAGCAAGAGGGTTGAGGAGTCTTGGTTCCGTGGTAGCCCGGGGCGAGCAGAGGGGCCGAGGAGGCAAATTTGCAGGGGACCCCGAGGAGGGCCAGCTTGTGCTTGCAGATCGGGTACAAGGGTGGCCTGGTCGGCCTCTGTGGGCCTTTTCTTCCGGGTCTTGGGACTTGTCATCCGCCATGTGTCCTTATCTCGTATCGCCAATAT
Organism: Agapanthus africanus; assembly: GCA_030015575.1. Lineage (NCBI taxonomy): Eukaryota > Viridiplantae > Streptophyta > Magnoliopsida > Asparagales > Amaryllidaceae > Agapanthus > Agapanthus africanus. The sequence continues at coordinate 5,575,342 of JASDDO010000008.1, read as the reverse complement.
TGAGCATCATCAACTGCTCAGCCAAATTAAGTCAGTCCATTATTAACCTAGGGTACATATAGTATTTTTGCAGAGAAATTACTCTACATCCAGATAAAAGGAGCATAGTTTTTGCTGTCAAACTTTGCTCTTTAATATATGTAGAATTTTGTTGGTCCAATTTATCTGTGAGTGTCATGCAAAAGGGGACACTTATCAAGTCTCTCTCTCCTAATATTAGTCCTTACAATTATCCCATCTCTCACTGTTCATATGTCTCGACATAACTATAGGAAGCATATAGACCCATACAATTTCTTGCAACAATAATAGCTACGGTAGCTAGAAAGAGCTATTAATGTGGAGAAGAGCTGTCTTGGCCAACACAAACAAGACCTGCCACTAGCATATATATACTGAATACTTGAGCAATACGATTGTTCTCGCTGAAAAGTCGATGGGAAGTCCTCTGGTAATGATCGAATCATCCCTAGTCACACAAGGGATTGATCCGTTTGCATGCTATACTTCAGGTGAATGAACTTGTCGTATCCCTATCTTGCATTGAAGAACTAGCCGTAGATCTAAAGACATAAAAACCAATTTCAAAGACAGAACCGTAGGCATAACCAAATTAACAAATCATAGCTCTAGCTAACAACAAAGTTACCTTTACCCTTATGTCTTTAGTTTAATTTATGATAAAATATCTGCCGTGACCCTATTATTTAATTCAAATTATTGCAAGAATCTGTACATAGAGAATTAGACATCCTCTTTGGTCTCACTTTAATATTACATAGAAACAGCTTATCAAATGAGACAACGAACGGTGGCATTTCTACTGTGAACCGAATGATTTCATCAATATCACTCTACATCCTACATGCATCAATCCAAGTTGGATTCTTGGACCACATTCCCCTCTTTTTGATTCAGCACGTTTGGGAAAACTATTCGAAAATTGGATGGCTGGGTCTTCTCCACATTTAAAGGAAAGCATATCCATCCGGTCCTCATGTTTTGAGAAATAATTTTGTGTGCTGGATGGAAAAACCTTACAGAAAAGAGATAGAAAATAAAAGTATGAATAGCTTTCGGGCAACATTCTAGTCTCACGATTGTATTTTCTTTCTCATGGCTGGATATATATCAGCCGACACAAAGAATATTCTTTCCCCAACTGCACAAAGCATTTGGTTTTATATATTATATTCCATTCTATCCAATTTGGTATGGCTGTAGCATTGTGTCCAAAAATTTCAGAAATCAAAGGTGGCTTGTTCTTGATTGTCACTGTATCGCTAGTTTACCGCATAAGAAAAGGACTATCCAATTCCATCTATGCAGGAAACACCTTTTACTTCTGCCTCGATTATAGCATAATACCTCCTTAGTATTAGGAACGGTTTCCTGCTGGGCTTAATTTGGATATTCTGTTTGGTTAACATAAGAGAAAGTGTTAAGGCCCTCATTTTCTCTATGGAACTTTGGCTCGGCTGGGCTTATAAATTTTCATAATTCGAGGCTATAAGCCCAATATCCTTTATTATTTGTCTCCGGTTTCTAATAAAATTGTCGTTTCCATGTCTGAATTCTCTCTGAAATGGAATGGTGTTTTTCCAAAAGAAGGTATGAAGAAGTTGATTCCATTTACTGTTTGTGTCGTTCATTTTGCATTATTTTGCTTGTGCATACACCATCTCCGGTTAATTTAATATGAACCGTGTTCTTTTTTGGGGTATTTTTTATTAGGGTCGTCAATACCATAAAATTTGCATTATGAGAAATGTAGGTTCGATAAATGATACAATTACCAAATTTAGCTGCTTGCCCTTTATTTCCAATATAAACCGCCTTCTAGAAATCAAAGAAGTTCACATCACCGAATCTTGCACCTCCTGTACTTCTTCTATGAACATTATTTTTGAATATTTTATGACTAGATGTTTGGTTTGGAATCTTTGGATACCTGTTAATTCTGTGGACAACCCTGGAGTTTTGGGATGTAAGGGGTTTGCTGTCGTTGTTTAACGACCATTAAGGTTTCCCTTTTTGCTTCCATTTTGCATATGGCCCATGCCAAATTCTTAATATTATAATGATTTATTAGGATTTTGTTATAATAGTGCACATTCTCGGGCATACCTAAATGCATGTCATTAAGTCAGCAACATATTTCCTCTCACTTTTAAATGACTTGTATAATTCTATCTTTCTGTAATATTCCTACGTTCAAAAATATGGTGCAGTTTAGCTCCTCTACTAAAAGAGTCTAAAGTCTCTAAACTGTTGGCAGTGATTCCTCTAGTCATGTATTTTAATAATGTCTATAAATAATATTTCTTTTTGGCTAAATAGCATTTTCAGGAAACATCCCTCCTTTGCTGTGCACCAAGATACCTCCACGTTAGAATATAAAAAATATATCACTAAGCCACCACTATTTAAACCCCTTCTTCAGACGGTTCGAGTAAGTCATTTTCCACTCACCAAGCCGTTACTCTGCTCGGATTTCCACTCTAACTTGACCGTCGGGTCCTCGGTGGTACAACAACCCCGGGACTTCCTTGCAGGTAGCTCGGCCCCAACAACCTCAAACCCATTGAGATCCACACACTTCAACAGCCATCCTCCAACTCAAATCTCGGCCGTCCATCATTGCCAATAGCAGATCAATGGAAGGTAACATCTTGACGCGATCCAACCCACGTCAGCTGGCGCCGTCTGTGGGAAATCGTTGATTCCACAAAAACAAAAGTTCATCTTCCGATCTCAACCTAATGGCGAGCAGTCACCACGACGATCCAAGCACTAGCTGCCGCCTCCCCCACAACGGAGGCGCAGACGAATCTCCTCCTCCGAACGCCATCAACGCCCTAACCGCCGGGATAGATCGACTCGCGTCCGTCGTGGACGCGTTCGTCCGTGTCCAAACGGCTGGGCAAGCTCCCCAGGTCGCCGCTCCCCCACCTCGGGAACGGGACCCCTAAAGAGGGAGAGAAGACTCTGCTCGCGTCGGCACTGCCGACCACCGCCTCGCTACCTCCCGCGGCAGCCGATCTTCTGGGCCAACATATTCTATGACCCGATGGGCACCCGGCAGTTCAACACCGAGGTCTGTCGCCCGAGTGCCTCGCCTCGAGCCCCTACGTGCTCCTGTCCCTCCCGAGGAGATGTCGGTCAGTTCGTCTGCTCCCAGGCATAACCAACACCCCCTCTCTCGACGAGGTCGCACGGACGGGACTCGTCACGGCAGCTCGAAGACTACCTCTCCAGGGGACTTGAGGAACCTCATCGAGAGGAACCAGGGCCGCGGCCAGACACAGGTCCCCAACAGCAGGGGCCAAAGGTCGGAATGTGTCGAATCGTCGGGGTACCATGGCCGGCTCGACGCCCTCGAAAAGAAGATCGAGGGCATGCATCGAGAAGGTCGCCGCTCGAGCGACGGGGCTAAATACGCCGCCGACTCGCTCACAAAGCCCTTCACCGAGGAGCTTCTCTCCTTCCATGTCTCCTCCCGGAACAAGCCCCCCAAGGTCTCGCCCTTCGACGGGAAGTCAGACTCGAAGGACCATCTGGACGCGTTCACGGCCGAGATGAGCTTCCAAGACAATTCTAACGCCGCCCAATGCCGAGCTTTCCCGGCCACTCTCATCCGTTCCGGACGAGACTGGTTCCGAGGACTCGCACCACGCTCGATCTCAACCTCCGACGAGCTGGCCACCCAATTCCTCGGCCATTTCGTCGGGAACAGACGGCAGAAACGGACCGTCGACCATCTCTTCACGATCAAAAGCGGGGACAAAGAAACGTTCAAAGCGTACGTCACTCGCTTCTATAATGCCCTTCTCGAGGTCCCCGAACATCGGGACGAGACAGTCATCACAGCCCTGAGGTCTGGTCTTAGGCACAAGGAGTAGTTACGCTCCTTTGCATTAGCGCAACCTAAGACCATGGCTGAAGTAAAGACCTGGACCGAGCGCGAAATCCAGCTCGAGTCCAAGGTGAACACGAATCTCCCCGGGACAGAGCAAACTGACCAGAAGAAAAGCGCGAGGGAAGAGAGAAGGAGACTTAAGCGGCCAAAGCCCTACTCCCCGAGGTTTCAGGAGTACACCCCGCTCAACGTCTCCCAGACGGTACTGCTAGAGGAGGCCAAGGCCGAGGAGTTCTTCAAGTTCCCCTCGAGCTCGCAAATGGAGGCAAAGCGTACTCGGGGCCTCTACTGCGGTTTTCACAGATCGCTAGGCTACTCCACGGAGAGCTGTAAGCAGCTCCGGGACCACATCGAGGAGCTCATCCGTTCGGGACACCTTGCAGCGTACTTGCGGGGCAAGCGGCAGGCTGACCGTGAGCAGGAGCAACGTCCTCTTTTTCACGTCGACCATTGCCGCCCGAAACTTGTTTAGGTCTATGGGTCCTGCATGAGGCAAAATATAAGGAGTCAGCAATGCTAGGAAAAACGAAAGAATGCACAAGTCTAAATAGGTCGCCTGAAAGCTCCTAACTTACTCGCGTAACAGGCGGGGCTGAGCCCGGCCCAACTGAGGGCCCGCTCAGACAGCAGTACATCAGCCCGAGGGAGGGGCTCCTATTTCGACACCGCCACCGCATCGGGATCATTCGACCGACTCACCCGCGGACAGCTGGCCCCTTGCCACTGGGTGGGCATGGGCCAATCCTCACCCTCGGGCGACACAATAAAGAAAAACTTCTTCCATTCGTGAATGGAAGAAGGTACTACGACGATCCCCGACTCGACAGCGTCCCCCTGTTGTTTTCTAAAAGAGAGGTATACCCAGCTCGGCTCGCTCCTACGAGCGCCAGGGTGGTTTTTGTAGCAAAGAGAAGAAACGAGAAGGCTCAGGCTGAAAGGGATCTGACTCAACTTCAACCGGACCAGGAACCCGAGGAGGATCCTCCAAGAGTTCGGCACTAGCTGGCCCGGGGCTAACCCAAAATAATTCAACGCCTCACTCACCTCGAGGGAGAAGGGCAGACGCATCCCGGCCCAAAAGGCCTCTAGGTACAAGACAATCTCATTACCCCATACCTGGTTTGCTCTCTCCCCCTCCTCGGCCAGACAAAGCGAATAGCCGGGAGGAATGAGAAAACGAGTCTTGATGTTAACAAGCTCCTCCGCACGCCTCAGCGAGGATCGCACGCCAAGAACACCCATGGCCTGTGCTATGGGGACCACCCTATCTTCTCGGGGAACTCCAACTCAGAGGGGGAAGAGGAAGAAGTAGAAGAGGAAGCTTCAGAAGACTCCCTAGATTCTACCGACACCTACAGACTCCTCGAAAGAAGACATCTAACCCGATCACAGAGAGGTGTCCTCGGAAGATCAAAAGCAAGGAATCCGACCTAAGGAGAAGAGCGCCGAGCTAACATGACCAGGGACGGGGAAACTATGAAGAGGTATGAACCCTGATGAGGATCCTACCTCTATTTATAGCTGCCGGTGTGCACATCCTACGGCTCCGGTCGCCTCCCGCCAAAACAACATTTCGCAACCAACGGCCGACAACGTTCCACCTGTCACACTCACATTGGACGCGTCCCTTCGAGCGCGAGAACGCCTGTGGCGTGTTTCACCAACTAACCAGCGCCAGACACGTGGGCTGTCGCTTCGACGAACGTTGTAACAACTCCAATTTTAGTGTACAAAAATTTGTTTAAAAGTTAATATATACTTGAGGTATTTACATTTCCTGTGAGTACTATAAATATTTGTTTTTCTTTTTAATAGCAAGAAGGAGCTTGTAGCTCATTGGTAAGACCTTGCACTGCTGAACCAAAGCACCAGAGTTCAAATCTCATTAGCCACATTATTTTTAATTAGCTTTCTTTAAAATTTTTAGAAGCTCAAGAGCCTACACGTGCATAACTCGTAAAAACCAAAAGTCACATATAAAAAAAACTGACCCAGGAGAAAGACAAATCGGCAAGGGACACGTGGCGACGAGCCCCGGCCCGACTCGGCCGACTCGGCCGGCGGCGCCGGGTTGACTCTTTCAAAATCGGATTTTGTCTTCTGGAGTTCTATGCCTCTTGATCTTCTTACAACCCCTGTACACTTTAAAAACCCTGCACATTAACAGAGACCTTAAAATACAATTAAAACCTAATTTAAACCTATTTTAATGCATAATTTTTAATACATTTCTATCAAACCCTAACCCTAATCTTTTCCTATAAATACCACTCCAATTCACACACCCTCACTCACAAACTCTGTTCAAACTCTCAAGAAAAATCCCTAGAATTTTTGTGTACAAGTGGAGTTAGCGAAGAGCGAAACTCCGGCGAACTTCCGACGACGACCTTAGGAGCTCCCGTTGACGAAACGACGCACCGGAACCTACTTGCACTCCCTCTTCCTCTTTTCTAAGCTAAATTCCAGTAAGTCCCTCCTCCCGCTTCTATTTTCTATCTTTAAAACTCGTATTTCTAAAACCCGACGGAAGCGGAGTTAATCCGACTTCCGATTCGGTTTTCTTTAAAAGTTTCAATTTTCTTAAATACAACATACCAAACCCTCACATCTTGACTATTAAATATTAACAAAATATCATGAACAAGTTTCATAGCAAAATATTTCATATTGCAATTTTTATCGTACTTTTTCAGTAAAATACCATATATTTTAATTTTGATATTAAACATCATATTTCTTACTGTACCTTTAAATAGATCACGAGGTAATGACCCACCTCTGCACAACACTCATATGTAATATAGCACGATACCTTTCAGGAACAAAGAATACGGGAAAATGCAATTTTACACATTAATACCTTTTACTATTAAAACCTTTTCCTATAAGATTATGTATTTTAAATAAATCTTTGCAAAGCGCCGCTACAACCCATTTTGGGGAACCCGTTCGGGATGGTGCGGATTATCGCACATCCTCGAGCTTAGTAGTGCGAGATACAGACCTCCGCAAGGAACGTTCGGTCTCGAAAGATTTAAAAATACAAATATTTTAAGAAAATGAGATTTCTAGAAAAATAATAAATTAAAATTATTTTTATAAATATATATATGTATTATCAAAATATTTATTTTGGATATAGTATAAATATTCCAACTTTTCTAAATTAAAAGAATCACTTTACATGAAAATACCATGCAATTTCATACAAGTTCAACACTTTACAATTGAATATCATATATTATGAAATTAGGTTTTACTCACTAGAAATGTCACATATATAAAATCTACAATTATGAAAACTCTAAAGACGATAATTAAATATTTGAGGTGTATTTTGAAAACTATACAAAATCATTTTTACATAAAACCCCCTCAAGTTGTATAAATTACAATAAGGACCCTAGTAAATATAGGTTTAAGCGGGACCAGTCTCTTGAGCCTCAGGGAGCTGGAGATATGGGCGCTTGCCTATTTAAGGTAGACAAATTAACAAACGGTGTTATCGACACGGTAATCGTCTTTGAAAAAGATATAAATCATGCCGCCCATATGCAGCGGTTACCGATAACACCAAAACCTAATTCAGGACTTCAATTTCTTTTCTAATTGTTCTGAGTCAGACTAAGTCTCATTATAAATAATCTGAATTGAATATGATTCAAGTACAAATTACAATTCAATATGAATCCATATATTCAATCTATTCAATCTGTATTGATTGAACTGAACCATGGATATACTTCCATTTACATGATTCTCCAGTTACATCCATTTACTGATATCATGGTTTCGGCAAGTTAACCATCTGTACAATCTATAATACAAGACAATACAATACAAACAATACAATCAAGATATCGCGGGGTTTTTAAAGGGTAGATTAGTACGGAAGGTGTTAGAAGTGGCACGAGACTGCAAGATTTAAGACACCTAACCTGTATTCCGTTGCTTTTGTACATAAATGGTTCCTTGTATATTCCGTTCACCTTAGTCTCTGGTTTACTGAGACTCCTCTCGTATACACTGGTATCCTTCTGTACCAAACTACAAACAACAGCGTTAACCATATAATACAACTTTAAAAACTACATTCTCTCTCTGTCTATTCTACTTCTCCCTTATCTTTGGAACTTACCGAGTGATTGTTCGCTGACGACATTCCTTCTCTTTTTTCTTTGGAATGTTGTCAGGTGATTCGGACCTTCAGGAGATCGAGCCTACCAGCGAGGACTTGGATCAGCCAGCCTACGACCCAGAGCTTTAGATTCATTGTACACATTTCATTTCAGTACTTTTCATTTCTGTTCTGTCACTGTTTAGGCATTGCTTTCATTCAGATGTATTTACTTTTCCATGTATTGTACAAAAGAATGTTAATAAATAAAATTGTTGTTCATTATATTTGTCTCTTGTGTATATTTCTTTTATATTGCTTAGTTACGCTTAGCGTATTTACTTCTGAGTAAATACGTAGCGGTCTCGTCACGTCCCCATTTGCCGTATACCGGGAAGTGGGGAGTGACAAACATACACACGATCCGGTGCTTCCCTTTTAATGCGAGATCTCTCTCCTAATTCGCTGACGTCATCAAGAAAATACTACTCTTTGACCGGGAATGCGCGACGACGATATTTTCGAGTGAGAGCTCATCCCGGGTGATCGGTCGGACCACTCTCGACCCGACCCAGGAACGGGTCGAGACGAGAGTGGGAGGCTAATGATGAGGCTCGATATCGGTGACTCTCCAGATGCTGACACGTTGCAGATGACGTGTCCCAGAACCTACAAGAAGGGGTCAAGAACTTCAGTTTGGATCACACCTCGGGCCTCCGAGTCTGAGGAGTCTCCCGACCTTCGATGACCTTCTAGACCATCCCCGGCTCGCCTCCGAGCTATCATGGAACCAAGATACCTCGGCCTCCCGCTCGTGCCCGAGCCTCCCGCCGAGCTCATCTTCCTCGGTCTCACCCAGACTGACCCACAGCGCTAATCCCAGGCGCCTACGCCACGGCTCCGCGAATCTCGTCATGCACAAGATATCCGCCATCCACGATCCCGCGTTCCACGCCATCACGATCCCTCATTAACGAGCCTGTCTCAGCATTAATGTGGGATCTCGCCTATCACGCGGACGTGACGCCACGGGCGTAATGGCCGGCGTGATTCTCGCGCCCGCCTGCCCATTGCTGCCGCTATATAAACCCCTCTCTCAGACGATCGAGGTAAGCCATTTTTTACTCCACTGGGCCGTTACCCTGCCAAAATATCCCGTCTAATTTGATCGTCGGAGGGTCCTCGGTGGCATAACCACCCCGGGACTTCTTTGCAGGTAGCTCGGCCCCAACCATTCATAACCCATTGAGATCCACACGCTCCAGGAGTCAACACTCGAACTCAATCTCAGCCGTCCATCAGCGCTCCGAGCAGATCAACGGAAGATAACATCTGAAGGAGATCCAGACCTCCATCACAATGAGCTCCCAAATTCAGTGTCCATGGACACGATGTAAACATAGGCACTTAGGCTCAGTGTAAAATTCGAATTGGGAAAGTTTGGTCCTGATGAACTAAAAAATTTAACCTGGGTTGTTCATGTTGTAGACCAAACACATACCCATGCACAGACGCCTAATTTATGTTTTATGTTGTGTTATTTGATTTAAACACGCACATATTTTAAGGGGTTATTTGGTGGGATCGGAATGAAGCTGCAATAGCAAATTTTGATTTTCAATGTTCGGAAAACATGTGAAGGAAAACATGTAACGAGTCATAAAGGTAGCGAATTTCTGATGCATCTGCTATAGACAAATTGGTTGCAACATACGCTGCAACTTTGGAAAAATAGTATTGGAACATTCATTAGGGGGGCACATCAACCCTTGAATTACACCCATTTCAAATTTGAAGCATATATTTTCTGCTTTATTCTTTTTATTTTTCTAGTTCTACCATGCAAATTGTCTGCCCTCAATTCAATTGGAAGATGGGTTCGGTCCATGTACTTGTAACTAATGTTGCCCCAAAAATTAGCCACCAGCTTGATCCAAGATAAACCACAAACAAATTAAGCTTGAAACAGGTTTGGTTTCGGTTATTGAAGATATGATTTGGGTATAGAAGGGTCAGATTTTTAAGTCAACCCAATCATTCACAAATCCGATATATCTGCATCCGTGCTGATTACGAAATAGTGTATGATGCATTTTCAAGTTTGTTCCCATCTAATTTTGCTTTATTAAAGTGGCATGCATTAATCATGATTAACCACACCATGCTTTAAATTATGGAGATACTTCAGTTGTTTATATCGATTTGTTGACAAATATTCCACAAAAGGAGTCCTTGATTTTCTATAGAAATACATATCAAACGAACTTTGCCATTAGAATAATAAGATAGCTTGTTTTGAATTCTAAACACAGAAGTAACCCTTCAGTCTTTCTTATATAGATAGAGTTTGGATGCCAATGTCGCCATTTCACTCATTTTCTTTCAGAAACACACACATCAAAGCTAGAAACTATTCGCGAAAATATTTGCCAACTTGCCCTCGAATTATTTGTAAATTATGAAGTTTATTTGTCAACTCCCCTAACGATCTTGCTCGATAGCTTGTTGCTTCATTTCCCATGCTGCCTTCTCATGCATCATATCAGATTAATATATCTACCTCTTACCTTTTATGATGCAAATTTTTTCCAGCAATTTCTTCCCCGCGTTCCATGAGTTGTCATACTTTTCATAATTTAATAAGGATTATATTCTCTGTTTTGGCCTCTTGTGATGCTGAATTGGATGGTCTCTAATCCAATATGAAAAGGTAGTTTGACTAACTAGATTAAAAATGAAATTATCTTATTTAGTCAGAAAACCTGTCATAATCGAAACATATTATGCTATTAAGTGATCATTTTTATTGTTATCATGACCTGCAGGCTCAAAGAAAGCAGCCTATCAACTAATTTTACTTAAAGCTAACATGAATGGTCATAAAGAGTGTGAGAAATACTATAATGGTGCTTAAATTAAGTTGGTAGCAGTATTTGTGGCAACATGAAGCTAAGGTGATTGTTCTTTAAATTATGTGGCTCTTAAAAAATTTCTTTGGACCATTCTTTCTTAAATCTATACTTGTGTGTGTAAGTGGGCATCTAGCTGACTGAAAATTGCTGCTGTAGATATGGCTCATAGTGGGTATGTAGAAAGAGCAGGATTATTCTTATGTCCACTTGTTTTGGTGGGTGAGTTTTTAAATTAAATGTTCCCATGATGCTCTCCCTTTACTAATATTCACTTGTAGATTAGGTTCTTGGTTTTTAATATAATCCTGTTTGTTATCTGCATAACTGATTTAATTAATTCAATGGTTGTTTTATGTAACTTCTATTGATATTGATATTGATTTTCTTTTTCTTTTTCACTTCTTTCCATCTTCTTAGTTTAGAAAAACTCAAAAGCTAAGCTATTCATTGCTATGTAGCATCCAATATGAATATTTGGGATATTGAAATTACAAACAGACATTGAATCGTTTATTATTACTCATCATAATTTGAATTTTTCGAATATTCTGGATGTAGTAAATGGTCAGGTATATGACCAAGTAAATGACCACTCAGATTCAATTGGGTTCATTGCACCATGCATGATAGCCTCTTACCACCTTTAACCCCACAAACACAAAAGCATGCAACTAATTGTGGCGGTGGTGGTTGCTAAGAAAAGGTAGTTGTTCTCAGTTGGGCCCACAGCTGACTAGATTTGGCAGCTGCCAGTTCCATCACAGACAACACCTCCACCCAATACACAAAGCAATCAACTGCAAAACCCCATATTTGTAGGCCTCTAAATTTCCTTCTTGTTTATGCATACACCTTTACTAAGTTTTATGTATCTGTATGTATATACGTAAGGTTTAGTTTTCATTAGCTTTTGCTCAAAACTTAATGGATATAATATCGTCATGGTAAAGTGTTTTTTTTTCAAATTAAATGTTGTATAAAGAAATAGCCCAACTAAAAACAAGGAGACCCAACCCTTTCGTTTTACGTTGTTTGTTCTCCGCGGGCGCAGGGAACGGCTAACCTTGGAAAGAACAAATTTCATGCAATTCAAGAGTTATAAAAAAATTCAAGAAATCGTTGCCGTGAATAAAAGATTATGCGGAATATAAAATTGTGGATTCTTCTTGGATTCCCAGAAAGAAGAGGGTAAGTTCAGTGGTCCCCACTGTCAAGTAGTTGGCGGCGCACTGTCAAAACTCGACCAGTGCAGCTTGCTTCTTCTTGCCTTCTTATTATTAAGGTTCTAAAATCCCCAGGCCTAGCTTCTAGAGCTCTTAGAGAGAGGAACAACATCACCAAGCTTAGCTTTGAGAGAGAGAGAGAGAGAGAGAGAGAGAGAGAGAAGGGAGAGGGGTTTTGTTTGCTCTATTTTGTAAGAAGATATACACCTTTGATGGCTATGATGAGCACTTTCGATCGATGGCAGAAAGATGTCTTTTTCTCAGCGGCGGAGGAAGTCCAAGAGTCGGCCGATACGTATGTGAAATTCTCTCTTCCATAGGATTTTAGGACATGGGTTGGAGTCAAATTTTGATTTTGATGCGATTTGAGCAATTGCTTATTTAACATCATAGTGTGTTTCCATGTATATTAGGATTTACTTAGGTGGGTTGTCTTAAAAAAATCGATTTTGATGGGAGTTTACGTTTTCTCCACTCAATATTGTTGGGTTATTTAGCTAGCGATTTGCGTTCCCAAGATGTTTGATTGTTTGTTTCTTAGAGTTTTGATGGGTTTTTGAATTTTTTTTCCTTTCTTTTTTTCATCTTTGATGTGTCAGAATGGAATCAGTGTATAGGATGTGGGTCAGAGAACGAGTAGATGGAGTTGTACAAGAAATTTTAGATGAATTACGAAGAGAGCTCCATACAACTCTTGGCACAGCAAAGTGGCAGGTGCCCTTTTTCTATCTTAGCTGCCTTTTGCTTAAGCTCCATTTACTCAACTTATTATTCTCGTCTCGACGATTAATTTCAGCTGGAAGAGTTCGAGAGGGAAGTTAATTTAAGTCAGGAGAAGTATCCATCAGATGACAACGCCATCACAAGGCATAGGGAATTCATATCTGCGATTCGAAATAAAATATCTCATATAGAGAAAGCAATTGGCGATTCACTTCTCGAAGAAGGGAAACAACCACTTCGGTGGGTTCAATTAGACGAAGAAGAAAGAGATGATTTTGAAAATTTTCTTTCTATGGCTCCACAAAACCTGCGAAAGAACAAGGAAAAATATGCCAACCATGAATCTGTTTGGGGGTTTAAGGAAACTGTAACGATCAATAAAGATGCCAACCATATTGTAGAAGTTGCGGCGAAAGAAACTGTTGGAAACCAAAATGAATTGAGAGTGGGAGAAGAGAATTTAAATGGGCATAACGTGGAAAGAAATTCACCAGATATTGATGCTTGGAAAATAGTAGTTGCTGATGAGCATGATGCAAATAAAAATTTTCTACAGGCTAGGCCAGAGACATATAGTCCTTTTGGTTTCCTTAGAAGTGCCGTCTCTATTTCTAAGTTGAAGTGGTTTAGAAATAGCTTTGGAAAGGCCAAAAGTGGAGAGCATATTCAGTCAAGACATGGATTTTCAAAGTCCCTAGATTTGAAGAGAGTTACCATTTTCGCTCAGGTATAATTCTTTCTTATTCTTACATATTTTTTGTTGACGTATTTGATTGCATGAGTTCATGAATTCTGTATAGGGAACATTTGGAAATAGATTCATAAAAGGTGTTTTCTAAAACATTAGACACATGTTAGTTAATGGCGCGACTAGGGGTAGGGGTAGACCAAAACGAATATGGAGGCAATTAAGAACGATATATTAATTGTTAATTTAACCAAGGAAACAACCTTTAACAACGGAAGAAACGGATTCATATAGCTGACCCCAAAATTATAATATAAAGGTTTTTTGTTGCCATTAGACACATTTATACTTCTATTTTTGGTATTCTTGATTTTGAGGATATGTGGTAATTATAACTATGTCGTAATTGGTTGCGACCTTACTATATTTTTATGGATGCATTTCCCTTGCTAGATGGCATTATACATGTTGGTCTAAATCTGTTGAAACCATTGTTTTTTGCATCTTTATTCATCAAGGTTCAAAAAAATTTCTTCCAACTTTCAGATACCTCCTTCACGGTATTTTCTTGTACCAACATGATAGTTAAATTTGGTTACTTCAACTTGCCAATCGTAACAGCATATTTCACCCGCTACAGGTCATATTTAAATAAGCTCTTGTAGACATTGGTCCAAAACTCATTGAAACCAATCACCTCTCACAAATTTATGCTTGTTCATTAAGATCAAAATTGATTCTTTCTTTCTTTTTTCTTATGTGAAAAAAGGAAAAAAAGAAAAATAATTAGTAAACTTAATAGGCAATTCATCATCATATGTAGCAAACAAAAGAGATCCATTTTAGTTCTTTTTTTTTAAGCTGGAACTCTTGGACCCCAGCCAGCCCAGAAAATTTTGTTGATCAGAATAGGAAGAATTACATCAGAGGAGAAGGAGATCCATTTTAGTTCTTTCTTGCCTGCTATAACTAGTTATTTCGGTTTTCTATTGGCTGTTCTAAGTTCTAACTATTTCCATGAATCTATTGATTTGGTATAAACAACCAATGCCTGATTTGAAACGAAGTGAGCGAACAATTTCATAAATATAAATATTTCCCTTCAGGTATTCTATGATCAGAATACCTATTATTTCGTCATGTGTTAATTGTTAGAATTGCCGGTTTCCTTTCCTGTGTCAATTTCTAGAATTTTCATTTTCAGAAGGAAGCATCATTTTATTTGGCATTCATATCTGGTCTTTATTATGTGGTTGTGACCAGGGAATAAATAGGTTAAGTGAAAGAAGCAGAAATTGTTTCACCGATCAACAAAAGGTCGGTTGTAGACTACAACGACATTTTCAGGGTTCGCAATCTAGTAGACGATCAGTTCGAGTCACTTTATTGCTAGTCCTGACAGTTTTCTTGATCGGTATGTTCTATGCCTGCAAATTCTATTACCAGTGCATTTCTTTCTTGCAAAGAACCAAGTAAATCAATCTCCTCGTTCAATTTTCAGTTATTAACGTTGTAGCAAATCAATCCTCCCCTCTTGGTGAAAATGGAAAGTGTTGAATTGATTATCTGTTCATATCCCTTAATTTCATGACTCTGTTATTAGTTACAGAAAGCCAAAAAAATGCAAGTGCCAAGTCCCAAGTGGTAGTACCGTAGTAGTCATTGCATGATCAAGTATGATCACACTTGTTTAAGGAGTATATTGGCAGGAAAACCAAATACTGGCAACCATAAAAACAATTACTTTCAGTCAACAATTTTGTTCTGTTCTTTTTTATTTTTTGGATTTTCTTCCACCAAAGCAAAAGGAGCCTAAAACAGCTTTCAATCACAAATATTTCTGCAGCTGTAGCAGTGTAATGAGAAGTGCCACTCTTTCCTTTCATACTAAAGGCCTGCTTGCCGCTTTTCTGCTGTCCCAGATAATAAAAACCTTAATGTTTTAGCAAGAGAACCCTTTAATAGAGCAGAATGGAGGGGGGGGGGGCAACTAGATTAAGCCGACTCCAAGAGTTTGGGATAAAAGCGTGTTATTGTACTTGCTATCGTCATCGTCATTGTTCTTGTAACACCATGTAGAAAGAGGAGCAAAAGACAGTCATTGAATCAATGCCTTTATTGAGTTTGCTCCAAAAAGTCATATAAGACGATTTTATCAGACACGTTTAAAGTTAGTGTCACTTTGATGGTAGTTGAAACTAGAAGCAAGTGGAGTTGTTTACTGGGTAACTTCAACGGGAACCGACAAAAAGACTTGTTAACTACTTGCAAAAAGCATCAGTTAGCTTCAATCCATCTTGACAAGATGAGTGGCTACTCTTTCTTTTGCTTCTGATCGAGGTTCGAACGTATAGTGGAGGTATCATAAACGTTCCATATTTTGCAGCGGGATCCGTGTAATCAACAGAATGATTTTCTTCTTGATTAGATTTTCTAGCATGATGCTGCATAGGAATGTAGTTGGCCTATGCATATATCATTCAAGAGAAACATATCAGTGATAATGGCAACGAGCAAGCCAAAAGAAATCAGATGAAACAACATCCCTCAATTTTCCCTTTCAAATAAGCCCAATCAAGAAACTCCCAATGGTTTATTCCAGAATAAACATAAGAAATTTTAGTAATCCAAGTTAGAGATAAGAAATTTTAGTAATCCAAGTTAGAGAACTCCAATATGAGAAGCTGTGAACATCCATACTCAGAAAGTTCAAGGGTAGATAATAATGTGTATCATGAGCAAGCTTCCTAGAAGTAAGATGATAAATTTCCAAGTCTACAAATGTCCATAAACTGTTGTGAAAAGTGAAGCGTTCAAGAATCACCATGATTTTAACATAAGTTGACAGCTGGATTTTTCCCAACTGGAAATTGGGGGGGGGGGGGGGCATGTTTCCAGATTCTTAAAAAGGGTGTTGTGGATCTCTTTCAAACAGTGCATTTACCCTTGACAAGCACACGCACAAAAGAGAAGTTGTCGATCTCAAACAAGCAGATGCCTAAAGTAAGAATGACCACTCTCTAGTGATGCCACAATGCCAGGTAAATGGGACAACTGCTTGTAGCATAGTATAGCTGGGGTTGGCTACCAATATCACACTATGGTGTTTTGGACTAAATTAAATGACCAACTAAGCAATGCCATTTCCCCCTTAAACCATTGATAGATGGGAAGTGTCGGCATCTAGGTACAACCGTTTCCAGTCGGGTGAAACTCGCTCATAAGTACAACACATTGCATGAAGAGAGAGAAAATGTTTTAGGAAAATTTAATGGATGAATTGGAGTAATCCTAATCCTCCTCTTTATATAGGTGATACCATTATGCTATTACATCCCTACTTAACATCTAATTACATATATGAAACCCGTGTACAATACGGGTATTCTAACACTCCCCCTCAAGCTGGAGCATACATATCATACATGCCCAGCTTGTTACAAATAAAATGTACTCTATTCATTTCCGAAGGTTTTATGAATAAATCTGCTAACTGATGAGCAGATTAAACATAGTAAGTGTCGATGATCCTATTTTCAAGCTTCTCCCTCATAAAGTGGCAATCAACTTCAATGTGTTTCGTTCGCTCGTGAAATACAGGATTTGAGACGATATAGATTGCAACCTTATTATCACAATATAACCGCATAGAGGACGTTGGCTCAAAGCCAAGCTCTCCAAGTAGAAAACGAATCCATACAAGCTCACAAGTAGTATTCGTCATGACTCGATACTCTGACCCGGCAATGGAACAAGATACTACGCTCTGCTTCTTACTCTTTCAGAAGATCAAGTTATCTTCTACAAACACACAATATCCTATAGTAGATCTACGATCAGATAGAGACCCAGCCCAATCTGCATCAGTGAATCCTGCTATCCAAGAATGTCCATGATCTGAATACAGTAGACCATGTCCTGGAGCATTCTTCAAATATCAAAATATCTGAATCACCGCATACTAATGAGCAACTCGAGGATCGGCCATGAATTGGCTCACAACGCTAATGGATATGCAATATCAGACCGAGTGACGGTGAGGTAAATCAGCTTACCAACCAGTCGTCGGTATCTTCCGGGTCTTCAAACAAATCACATTGTCCCGAAAACGGCTTAGAGTTAGGCTCCATTAGAGTCTTTATGGGTTTGCACCTTAACAACCCAGCTTTAGTTAACATATCAAGCACATACTTCTGCTGTGAGATATAGATGCCATTCTTCGATCGAGCAATCTCGATACCCAAGAAATATTTAAGGTTTCTAAGGCCCTTAGTCTGAACTTTTGTTTGAAGGTGATGCTTGTGCAATACTAGCCACATCATCGCCAGTAATCACTATGTCATCAATATATACCACCAAAAGATTGCAAAGACCATTGTTGTTATTATAAAAGAACACCGAATGATCATGAGCACAACGTCTGAGGCCAAACAAAATAACCATCAAAGTAAACTTCCCAAATCATGCTTGAGGAGACTGTTTTAAGCTATACAATGACTTCTTCAAGCGACAAACTAGACCAGACTACCCTGAGCAACAAAATCAAGTGGTTACTCCATATAGACATTCACCAAAGAACCATAAAGAAACGCATTCTTTATATCAAGCTGATGCAATCGCCAATGATGAGTAGCCGCAAAAGACACAAGTGGACGAACAGAGGTCGGCTTAACCACCGGAGAACAGGTCTTCTTATAATCAATCTCATAAGTCTGTGAATAACTCTTAGCAACCAAACATACCTTTAAGCGGGAAAGGGTCCCATCAAGATGAAGCTTCACAGTATTGACCCAGGACACTCGACCGCCTTCTTTCCCGTGGGAAGAGGAACCAAATCTCAAGTCTGATTTTGTTCCAGGACTAGCATCTCATCAATCATAGTATCGATCCACCCTTTATGAGATAAAATATCGGAAAGGGACTTAGGTAAAGTATGAGAGTCAAGGGAGGAGAGAAACCCCCGTTATGCCGGAAATAAATGAGATGTCGCCATATAATGAACTATAGGGTGAGAAGTACAGGTTCGGGTGCCATTCCGTAAGGCAATAGGGAGATCAATATCAGCCTCTAGCAGAACTTAAGACTCTAAGAGTTCAGCAGCAGCAGGCTGAGGTTCAGGAGCCGTACGGGCTCGATGAGC
The DNA here is from genome assembly GCA_030015575.1 of Agapanthus africanus. Lineage (NCBI taxonomy): Eukaryota > Viridiplantae > Streptophyta > Magnoliopsida > Asparagales > Amaryllidaceae > Agapanthus > Agapanthus africanus. The sequence goes on along the minus strand of JASDDO010000008.1, from coordinate 5,556,617 downwards.
ATACATCCTCGTAATCGGTGGTGTGGGGCCCAACAGTGGGGTATCAGGGGTGGGATGTGGGTCAATGGAGACGGTACAGATGACTTCCAACACGGGGGTGGAGAATCTACCAACTCAGAAGGGGTGTTCTTGTGGCAGAAGATATGAGATATTTAAAGAAAAGTCACTGGCCATATCTACAAGAGTATGAGTTGTAGAAAAGTATAGGATGGACTCATGAAAAGTTACGTCGGTCAATATAAAACGACGACGTAACCCAGGACCAACAACGATATCCCTTTTGAGTCCTACAGTATCCAAGAAAAACACACTTAATAGAGTCCAGTTTAGATCTTCAGGTTGTAGATCATGGATAAAATAGACACATCCAAAGATCCTCGGAGGAGCAGGGAAAAGACCACCGAAGGGAACAATATAGAATGAGGAATCATCCCATTTAAGACAGAGGATGGAATACGGTTGATCAAGTAATTAGTAGTAAGAACTGCATCCCAAAAAGATTTAGGCACTCGCATATGAAACAAAATGATATAAGTGACCTCTAACAAATGTCTATCATTTCTTTCTGTCACCTCATTTTGTTGGGGTATAAGGAAAAGAAGATTCATGAATAATGCCAAATTTCTCCATATATGCCCTAAAAGGCGTACTAAAATACTCATTGGTATTTTCACTCCTCAAAATACCAACAGTGACCCCAAACTGGGTCTGAAATTCAGAACAAAAGAACTGAAAATGAGAAAACGTTTCATTCCTAAATTTCATCAAATATAACTACGAGACTCAAGAAAAATTATCAGTAAAAGTCATAAAGTAGCGAAAGCTTCTTAGGCAACAACAAGGCACGGCCCCCAAACATCAGAATGAACTAAATCAAAAAGTTTTTCAGAAGATCTTATTGATACATGATGGGTAGCTAGAGCGATAATACTTACCCAACTCACAAGATCCACACTCTAAATTAGACAAAGTACGAAGAAAGGGAACAATCCATCCTTTTCAAAGCCTGGGAGAAGGGTGATCAAACTGACAATAGGCATCAAAGTCAAATGTGGATACTGTTGGGCAGGCTATATGGCGTGGATGCTCATTAAGATGGTACAACCCATCAATCTCAGTTTATGTGCCAATCGTCCGCCCAGTTCCAAGCTTTTGAAATCACATCCATCAGAAAAGAAAGTTGCGTCACAGTTTAAATCTTGAGTCAGCTGATTAATAGAAAGTAAGTTGAAGGGATACCAGACAAGTATAAGACAGTAAAGAGATGCAGCTGTGATGTGGCACGAACAGACCCCACTCGCGCTATAGCAGAAGTGGTGTCGTTCGCTAAGGTCACTGGGGTACACCCATGTCTTAGTTATATGAGAATAATATGTCCCTCTCTCCTGTCATATGACTCGTCGCTCTTGTATCGATCACCCAGGGATGACATACAGAAATCGAAATAATAAAAGTGTATGGTTTTACCTCTCGAAATACCCAAAGTGGTCACAGCTGAAACCCGAGATGTAACCGATCCAGTCTGGCTACTAGAAACAGACGTGGTCATAAGAAATCTCAATTGAGCAATCTCCTCCTCCATAGACTTGATGGAATTCTCGGATGATATTGAATTTGTCGAAGTAGTGGAGCATGCAGAAGATGAAATTCCAATATGTGCTCGAGCAGCAGGGCGAGGAAGAGATTGCGGAGGCCTGCCATTCAACTTCTAGCAGGTACTGCGAATATGTCTCTCCCGATGGCAGTAGTCACAAAAACGAGGCTCTCTTCGGCCTTTGCCTCCGGCTCTATCCCTCCACTACTTGCTCCCCCTCTCTCGTGAAGAGTAATAGGTGGAAGAACTCTCCTGCCTGATAAGAGCACCGTGCTCACCAGATGCAGGCTGCTCGTCGGTGATCTCCAACTGAAATATCCGGTGGAGCGAATGATAAGTGACCGCAAGAGTAATATATGCCTTCCCAAGTAAGGCCGGGCGTGCAGACTGATATTCAGGTCATATCCCACCAAGAAAATGATCACTAGAAGGGCCTCATATCACCCCCATCTCCGTGCCATCACCAGTGATCGGGAACAACTTCGAGACCATCTGGGCGAGAACCCGAAACTCTGAGTAATACTAATGCGGTGAACGAGTCCCTTGCTGAGTCTTGTATAACTGATGAACCAAATCATAGGCCTTCGAGAGACTCTGCTGCGAAGAATAAAGCTTATGGAGCTGATCCTAGATCGTCTTCACGGATCCCAAGTAGACGAGCCCATCCATGATCCCTCGTTTCATCGAGCTAAGTATAACGTGACTGAGCTGGGCATCATCCGCCTTCCAATCAGCGGTAATCAGATCAGGATGAGGCTTTGTCAAGTGATCGTCACCTTGATATAATGATCTACCATGAGTTTCCAACTATGAAAATTCTGATCATCAAGATTGAAATCCACCATTTTAGTGGCTAAGATATCGGTGGAAGAGATCTGTTTGCTCACGGATTTGCTCTCCATCTTTAAGAATCCAAAAACCACTCCACGAACAAGAACAAGCTCCAATCAAACAAAGAAATGAATCACAAAGATTCTACTATGATCGATCTCTCAAGATCCGATCCACAAAAAAACACCCACAAATCAACTCAATCGCGATGATCGATCGCCAAAAACTCCGATAACACAATCAATACACTCACACATAGCACAAATAGACATCAAAACCCCAAAAATCATCAAGAAACTACCTCAAAGGCTCGGGTTACTGCAGCAGTCGATGAAAAATCACCAAAACCGGATCAAATCTGCCGAGAACTCCTCCAAAATGGCCAAGAACTGCCCCAAATCGACCCAATCCGAGCTCAGAGTCCCAAATCAACCAAGAAATGCCCCAAATCGACAAAAACTGAGTTCAAAATCCCAAATTGACCAAAAAAACTGCCCCAAATCGACAGTACCCGAGCTCAAATCATCAAATGACAAAGAAAGACCAAAGGAATCATCAAATCGACCAAGAAATCATCAAAACGAACTCAAATTCGAAGAAAACAACTCAAGTTGAGCCCATAATCGACGACGAACTCAAATTTGAAGAAGATCGATAAAGAACTGCCTCGACTTGGCTGGAATCAAGTCGATTGGCCTCGACGACGCCTACTGGAGCTCTAGCGAGTCTTGACGATGCTGGTGATGGTCCGGCGAGTCTAGATGAGGTGGCGGCGACTGTTACTGTTAGGGTTTGTTTAGGATTTAGGGTTTGGTGATGAAATGAATGGTTAGGATTAGATCTGAAAGAACGAGTAGCTTAGTTCAGATGCCATATTAGAAAGGAGAGAGAGTGAGAATTAAGAATGTTTTAGAGGAATGTAATGGATGAATTGGACTAATCCTAATTCTCGTTTTTATATAGGCAATGTCATTATGCTATTACACCCCTACTTAGCATCTAATTATATATATGAAACCCGTGTACAATACGGGTATTCTAACAGTAGCGTAATAGAGCTGGGGTTGGCTACCAATATCACACTATGGTGTTTTGGACCAAGTTAAATGATCAACTAAACAATGCCATTTCCCCCCTTTAAACCATTGATAATTGGGATGTGTCGGCATGTAGGTACAGCCGTTTCCAGTCGGGTGAAACTCGCTCATAAGAACACATTGCATGTCCTTGTCACATGCATATTTTCCTTTCCATTCTTGAGCGAGGATTCATTTTCAAATTCATGCTGTGTATTTGGTCGATAAATGAGAAATATACGGCCTGTGATTAATATATAATATGCTAAAATGCATGCATTGCATGAAACTGTTTATTACCTTGTGAAAAATGTCAAGATATAGCTATAAATACGACTCTTTCAAGATAAAGTGCATGAATATACTAAAATGTGAACTATATTCATCCTTACTGTATCATATTCTTCGCACAAGCACTTTTATGTTCAAACATATCCTCAGATACATAGAATGGATTCAAACTATTGCAAGAAATATTCCTTATTTATGAAAGGAGTATACTGACAAAAACGGTAGATTGTAAAGAACACCCTCTGCTATATGGGCGCATGCAAATGACACCCTTAACATTGTACATCTTAAAAATCCATCATATACCAATCAATTATGGTCTTCATAGGGGGTTAATTTACACAGTTAATTAGAACGTGATTGTTGTTAATTTAATGAAGTCCTAAACTGAAGCAAAGGGTTTGTATATTGAACCTACAAGGTTTGGAACGAAGGTTTTATTGTCGTTGTACCTATCATATATACTGCTTTGCGTTTTTCCATCATATGTCACAGTTCTTAAGAATATATACCAGGCCTCGTTCGAAAGCGTTCTATGATGAGAAATTTCCTTTATTTTTTGCAGCTCCTTTTGTTTTGTATTCTACTTAAAAGTGCTCATCTTCTATACTGCCGCCGAAGAAAGGATAACAGGTACTTGATTTTTACCGCACTCTCTAGCTTTACATATATAAGCCTTTCTTCTTAAATAGTTTGATCGAAGAACCTTTAGTTTCAGTGTGATATATGTGCTACAATCCGCATATCTTCAACCAATGGTTTTCTTCAGACTAACTTATATTTTATTGTTGCACAATTAGCTTGGAGAAGCTATGCATTTTCAAACTGAGGAGTGAGGACTGGATTGTTACAGTTAAGTAATTTTCTTACGAGCAGGGATGCAGAAGTAATTTTATTCCTCATCCACCATAATATTACCGAGGGTGCACCCATATGGAAAGATTAGATAGCGATTAGGGATATTGTTGTTATTTTACACATTTACATACAAAATGTAGTTATTCTACAGAAATGCTGTGCTCTTATCCTTTCTATGCTTTGAATTTGTAAAATTGTGGTGATTGTAGCAAAAAGATGTTTTGGCTGTAACTATGAACTCAAAATATTTACCTTTTTTTTATGAATGATGATAGATCATTTCCCGCTTGTAGATTGATTATTGGGTAAGAAGTATGTGAATCACATGAAATTGGTGTTACTTATTTCTGACCGTAATAATTTATTTTATGCTTACTGTATATTTAAGGTGAAATATTCATTTCGTTTGGACTTGATCCGAAGAAAGCCCAAGGAAATATCAGCCCCAATTTGATATTAAGTTGATTTGGGTACAATTTGAGGCCGTTTGAATTGATCCACGTTTTAAGGCTAAGTTGCTGAGAACCACCTTCATTTATCCTCTTAAAGAAACCTACTGAATCTTTTTTTTAAATGTACTTTCCAAGTCTTTACTCATTTCCAAAATACACTTGAAAATCTACCCTTCTTTTGTTTTTCTTCCTAACTTGTTTCATTGTGTGTTTGAAATTAATATTTTAGTGAGATGTATTTCGAGAATACATCTATCTATTATTCTTACTGCTCTTAAAAGTAAATTGGTCAAATTTTATGTAAAGGGCGGTGGTAATTTTTTCTTATAGATATTTATTGATACAAGTAACATTTGTCACATAAAAGAAAAAGAAGAAAAAAAGAAACAAAAGTAAAAGAAGGAATATATGGTGGGTATTTGTATCTCTTACACATTTTAAGCTTATGAATTTTATAAATTATTTAATAATTTAATGTTGTTTTATTTTTCTCGAAAGATGTAAAATTTACATGTAAAAAGTATGATGTATTGGTTTCGATTCACACAAATTGTTATAGTGTGTTAGTAATGGCACTGATTTTCTTCCTAATCTAAACATATTTTTAAATAGCAATTTAATATATTTTTTTTTATATAAAATGAACCAATGAATTGTTAAATATTCTTTATTCTTTATAAAAACGTGCAGAGTATCTTCATCATCCAAGAGGATAAAGATAAAGATGACGGATACGATTGTCGAAAAAAGTCATGAAGAATGTATTTTTTCGACTTAATTAGAGTAAATATTCTCTCATGGCTCTATTATATTTAGATTATTATATTTAGATCATAGACTCAACTCCGAACTAGCCGATTATCCTTTTTCTCTTAAACCTGCTCGAAATCCGATTCCTTCGCGCTTAAAAACTCCCCCTCTCTCTCTCTTCAAGCAGCGAAGGTACGTTTCTAGATTGTTTTTGCTCAAATTTCGTCCAACCCTAGTTTCTTATGTAATGTTGCAATCTTGTTAGCCTTCAATTTCGCAAAATGGTGATTTTTTTTATAGTCAATTTCACGAAAACCTAGGGCTAGGGTAAGGGCAATCACCCATCCAAAAAAAAAAACTTTTTTCCTCAATGAGCGGAAAGAAGCGATCTTCGAGGGATATCACCGATCGAGGAGGAAATTATTGTATACATGACAATTTGAAGGTAGCTAAAGATTTGAATCCCTTTCATGACTCTAAACTTGGAGAGAATTTGTGTGGATGAAGAAGATAGAGCATGATGTACTGGTGCAGGGTCGGCCTTTGGATATATCGGTCAAATCAGAAACGAAAGGAAATGGCCGTGGAGATCGAAGAAAAGCTAAAAAGAAATGTAGAGAGGAAAGAGCGGCCAAGAAAGCAAGGCATGCGGAGGAGATGGCATTGCTTGCCCGAGAACGAGCTAGGGCCCAATTTGATCAAAGTTTGGAAAAGTAGAAACAAGAAGAACATGAACTAAAGATTCGAGATGCAAGGGCAGTAAAGTCAGCCGTGCCTGATGAATTTGAGTTGAAAGCGATGAAAGCAATGGGGGCCATGGAGGCAGGCCGTTACTGAAGTAAATCTTGATTCGCAACTCCACCAGCGGCAGGCCGAATGCGGATTACCGAAACCAGAATATTCGGTTCGTGTTCACTTAGGATACGAGTGGAATAGATACAACCGCACACACTACGATCTTGACGATCCCCGTCTAAGAGTATACAGGGATATAAATTCAACATATGCTATCCTGGTCTCTTAAAGACCCCGATGCACACTGTAGAGAAGGATGAGAGTGAAGAAATGTGTGTTATACGCTTTCATGCCGGGCCTCCTTATGAGGACATCGGCTTCAGGATTGTAAACAAGGAATGGGAGTATTGTCAGGGTTTCAAGAGCACCTTTGATGAACGTGGAATTCTCCAACTTTATTTCAGTTTTAAACGGCACCCATATAGAAGGTAATCGATTGAGAGGGATGAAGCGGAGATACCTGCGAGATGAACTTGATAACATTTTTTGCATATGCTTAACTATACAATTTGCTTGAAAACTCTGCGGAATTTAAAATGTCTTGTTGTTATCTTTTAGCCTCTGCTAATTTTCTTATTAAAATCCTATTTTATCGCATATTGTGCTGGCAATGTTTTAGATTGGGTGAAATTTAGTCTGAATTCTAAAGTTGGGAGTTTGCTTGAAGTGGATGGCTTCTTCATGTTTTTGAATTGGAATCTTCTTTTTATTGGAGTTTCTAAAGCCTGATATCAGTATTTCCTACATTTAAACCAATATACTTATTTCACCTATAATTTTGTTTGTGCTAGGATTTGGTACCAATTTCTTTTGCCACCCTTTGTTTCTCTTTCTCTATTGCTCCTGATTGATTGTGTATTTATCATGTTATATATGCTTTATTTTAAGACAATCTTAGGATTTGACGAAGGCCGACAAGATTGTAAGCAGGTGTGTATGACTGCCTCCAACGGAAAATTGAGAGGAACTTCCTTGCCCATATTAGGAGAGGGGGTTGGCAGGGAGCACCATTTAAGAGTCATATGTGTACTTTTATCTGTGTGTTGGTTTTCTTAAATGCATCATAAGCTTTAAATAATCATGAACTATATTTCAAAATAGTCCATATTCAGGGAATTTATCGTCGCAATGGGTTGATCAAGCATGGTTATGCCCGTATATGCGGATCTCCAAGCGTGAACAAGGAGGCGATAAAGAAGAGACATACTCATATACAAGGTACGAAGTGTTACCAAGCAACTTCGTTTATCATGTTGCTTGATTTTACTAGCAGATTACTACCCAGATCCATTCATTATTTCTCTTTGCAGTGTGTAGTATTATTTATGAATTGCTTTTCACCATCAATTCCTTCAAACCTTATTTAATTGATGATAGACATATGTTCAATTATCAAGTGTTGTGATCGTGTATTGACAACCGTAGATGGGTTATTATTACCAAACTAGGCTTCATCAAAGAGTTGTGAGTATAATGCAATATTATTTTTTGTTAACCGAGAGAAGATAATGATGTCAACCACCTGTTGAAAATTGATGCAAATTAAAGTCTAGGGTTAGGTGCTACCTTTTGACATGTATGACATTGTTAGGTGGCGATAATGTTAGGTGGTGACTTTGTTAGGTGCTACTTTGACATGCATGACATTGTTAGGTGGTGACAATGATAGGTGGTGACTTTGTTAGGTGCTACTTTTGACATGCATGACATTGTTAGGTGGTGACAATGATAGGTGATGACTTTGTTAGGTGCTACTTTTGACATGCATGACATTGTTAGGTGGTGACTTTGTCCTAAGTGCTATAAAAGCACATCTTATGAGTGAGACATTTAGCATCTTTCACAAGCATCATCACAAGAGGCAAATACCAAGAGAGATTTGTATAGAGAGATTTGAGAGAAATCTCATAAGGTGGTTCTTGTTTGCAAACTAGATTCTAGTATAGTAGACGTTTCCAGATTCCGCTCTGCCGGGGACTAGCCATAAGGTGGGTGAACCTCGTTAACAAATCTATCTTGTTTGTGATTGATTACTTTCTTATTCCTGCATTTTAATTTATATTGTCTTCCGTCGTTTAATTGCGTGATTGTATTTTTGCGTGATTTGGGTTTTATCGCGAGCACTATTCCGTGGATCGACTCTCCCACCCAACAACTGGTATCAAAGAAAGGTTAAGAGAACCTAGGGTTCTTCGATTCTACAATCTAGGTCAACGGTGGGTAACGACGCTTGTGTCCTCTTCCCCACTTTCTTAGATTGTAGTTTTTTGAAGGCGTTGGTTCAGATCTAAGGGAAAGTCGAGTTTGCTGCGATACAGACAAAAGATGGCGGAGGATAAGATAAGAATCGAGAAATTCAATGGTCACAATTTTGGTTGGTGGTGCATGCAGTTGGAAGACTGTCTATACCAAAATGATCTATATCTTTCGTTGCTAGGAGAAAAACCCGAGAAGATGATCGATGAGGAGTCGAACCTTTGGGATAGGAAAGCCTTGGCGACGATCAGATTGTCGTTGACTCCGCAGGTGGTCTTTAATATCTCAAAGGAGAAAACAACTAAGGCGCTAATGACGACGTTAGCAAAATTGTACGAGAAGCCATTGACATCAAATAAAATTTTTTTTGATGAAGAAACTTTTCAGTATGAAAATGGTAGAGAACGGTTCGGTGATAGAGCACCTGAATGAGTTCAATAGTGTGACAAGCCAACTTGAGTCGTTTTCAATCGTCTTTGAAGACGAGATTCGAGCCCTACCGTTCCTATGTTCGTTGCCAGAGAGTTGGGAGAACCTAGTGATGGCGGTTAGCAACTCTATCTCAGGATTCTCACGTTTAATGATGCGGTAAGCTGCATATTAAATGATGAGATGCGGAGAAAGTCTGTGAGTGGGAGTTCTGGAACTTCTGCACTTTCGGTGGAGAATCGTGGCAGAACAATGGAAAGGGGAAAGTGGAAAAAGGTCATGTCTAAAAGCCGAGGTAAATCTCAAGGAAAAATCCAAGACGCCTGTTGAAATTTCGGAAAGAAGGGCCACAGAAAAAGTGAATGCAGGCTTCCGAAAAAAGGCTCAGATGAGAAGACGGATGAAAAGGAAGCGAATGTGGTGTCTACTCAAGAACAAGGAGAACAAGGTCTTTGTCTATCGGCGAGCGAGAACACAAAGACGGATACTTGGTTCCTAGATTCAGGGGCTTCTTTTCATTGCACTTCAGGCAGACATCACTTTAGCGAGTATGTTTAGGGCGACCTTGGACATGTGACGGTGGGAAACGGTCAATCGTGTAAGATCGTCGGAAAGGGGACGATCATCTTGCAACCGTCAGGAGGTTGTCAAATCAAATTGAAGAATGCTCGTCATATTCCAGATTTGAAGAAAAACTTGATTTCCACAAGTCAGCTAGACAACGAAGGCTTCACTACAACGTTTGGGAATTCTCAATGGAAGATTTCCAAAGGGTCGTTGGTGGTCGCAAGGGACAAGCTCGCTGTATTCATTCAATGGGAGCAGCGGAGGCTCGGTTGCATTGACGGCAAGTTCGGAGAAAGATTCGTAGACTTCGTCGTGGCATAAAAGATTGGGACACCTCAGCGAGAAGAACATGAAAATTCTTCAAGATAAGGGGGTTCTTTCGGGGCTGAAAAATATGAAGTTGGGGTTTTGCGAGAGCTGCGTTTGTGGAAAGCAAAGCGCGCTCAGTTTTCAAATTGGAGACGTGCCGAAAAAGACCAAGAAACTGGAGATGGTGCATACGGACGCATGGGGTCCGGCCTCGGTGAAGTCTTATGGAGGAAATCGGTATTTCGTGACGTTCATCGATGATACAAGTCGGAAGACATGGGTATACGCGATGAAGAAAAAGTCCGATGTGTTTGGCATCTTCAAACACTGGATTGTGCAGGTGGAGAACCAAACGGGGATGAAAGTTAAATGCCTAAAGTCCGATAATGACGGGGAATATTGCACCCAAGAGTTTGAGGAGTTTTGTTCGCAAAAGGGTATTTGTTGGTTGAAAACGGTACTGGGGACGCTACAGCAGAATGACATCGCTAAAAGGATGAACAGAACAATCCCAGAGCGAGTGCGAAGCATGACCTTGGATACGAATATGCCAAAATTCTTATGGGCAGCAGCGGTCGATATTGCTGTGTATCTGATCAACAGAAGCCCGGCGAGTGCGCTTGATGGAGGCATTCCAGAAGAAATTTGGTCGGGAAAACCGGTCAACTATTCGTACCTTAAAGTATTTGGCTGTATCGGGTATTCTTTGATTGATAAGGTAGAAAAGAGTAAGCTTGACTCCAAATCTAAGAAGTGTGCTTTCATCGGGTATGGTGGAGACGAGTTCGGATATCGGCTGTGGGATTACATAAGTAAGAAAGTAATACAAAGCCGAAATGTTGTCTTTGATGAGCAACACTTATATAGAGAAGAAAAGCAAGCCAAAGACGGTGTTGTATCTGAGTTCGTGGAGTTAGACGGAACTCAAGAGAACAATCAGGTGTCTACAAGTGGGGATCAAAACATGGAGGAAGCTGCAGTGCAGGATCGGTTCAAGAACATGATGGCGACCATGTTCAACAACCAGATGTACCGGTTTTGAGAAGATCTACGAGAGAAAGGAGACTACTTGAAAGACTTATGATCGACTTCATTTTGTACACGGATTCGGGAGAGCCTGAATCCCTTGAAGAGGCGACGCAAGACGGTGCTAGTAAACAGTGGGAGCGAGCTATGGACGAGAAGATGGATTCTTTGAAGAAGAACGGCACGTGGGGCCTAGTGAAGTTACCCAAGGGTCGAAAAATGTTGCTGAATAGATGGGTGTACTGGATAAAAGATGAGGCCGATGGTGTGAAGCGGTATAAGGCTCGCTTGGTAGTCAAGGGATATGCGCAAAAGCAAGGAATTGACTATCAAGACATATTTTCCTCTGTGGTGAAAATGACATCAATTCGGGTGATCTTTAGTATTGTGGCGGTGGAGGATCTGCACTTGGAGCAGCTTGATGTGAAGACTGCGTTCCTTCATGGAGATTTGGTGGAGGAGATCTATATGATGCAGCCATCGGGATATGAAGTGAAGGGAAAAGAAACTATGGTGTGTAGACTGCGAAAGAGCTTGTGCGGCCTTAAGTAAGCTCCGAGGCAGTGGTATCTCAAATTCGATCAATTCATGTTAGAGATTGAATTTGTGCGTGGTGAGTCGGATCACTGTGTCTATATTCAGACTTTTGAGGATAGAGACTGTGTCATTCTATCACTCTATGCAGATGACATGTTGGTAGTGTAAGTCGATGTACTACACCCCAATACTTGTGGGGAGGCGGAATTTTCAAAAACGAACTTGTTTAGTGAACGAACATCGACTAACCGCTTGAATCGAAGCTAAACTATAAATAACCAAACACAAAGTGTTTCTAAACTACTGTGTTTAGGGATTATACCTAATGAACCAACTCCTTCGTCTTTACGATCTCCTTGTCCTCCTCGGCCTTCTCTAGGTAGTAGACGATCCACCCGAGAGCAAAACTCTAAGCTAAACCTCTAAACTTGAGACAACTAACCTTCTTGGATTGCTAATCAAAGAAGCTAGGATGAAATAGAGTGATGGTTATGGATTGATTAGTCTTACTAACCCTTGTACTCAACTCATGAGAAGGGAGGATTAGTCTTTGAAGATGGAGAGCTTGAGGAGAGAGAATGTGAGAATGATTATTGAATAAAGTTATGAGTATCATAATATATATGAAGCATTTTCTAATAAGAAGAAAAGAATAAAGAGTGATGAATAATCATGCTTCATAAAATATCAAGTGGTGATTCATTAGCATGAGTCATTAAGCAATAAATGTGCATTAATGAGATGAATGAATCACCCTCATGACTCATATAACTCATTCAATGTATATGACACATAACCCTCCTTAGTCACCATCTTCTAGAAGCTTCTCGTACAATTACGAGAACGCCTCTCCATTCCGCAAAAATACGGAAAAACTTTAGACTGTAAAAATCCAATAACCGGATACCAGTAACTGGCTTAAACCAAAGCCAACTGGTAAAAACTGTCCGAAAGTCGTACGCGCGTAAACGCACGTATGCGTCCGAACCCTTGTCGTAAAACCATACGACCTCTATATCGTTTCGCCTGGAATAGGAAACTCTCTGTGTGGGACTCTAGAGACTCGACTACTACGCTGGCAGTGGGTTTAACCACAGACCGCAAGCGGCACTAGCTGTACGTAACGGTCCCCAGGTAGTTGTCGATAAGAAGGCCGATGAGGAAACCCATCCGAACTCCTACTGAGTCTGATGTGACAATCTCCATACAGTCCGGTCCGTTCGTCCAAGACTATCGCATATCGGGCCTAGGGGGGCGGCAAGCGTCAGTCCCCTAATAGCGGTATAAGTCGTGTCGGAGCGAAGCCCATTACACCCTGAGAAACTACTGGAACCTACCAGCAAATCTCGCTTGCCCTGGCCAGGGACTTTGCGTAATGGCTCTCTGACACAGCGCGATATCTACTCCCAATACCGGGAGGGACGAATCCTGTCTAACCGCCACTGCCTCCAAGTGCTCGGGACTGCACCCAACTGCTACCTGTTTGCACGCCTCATTTGAGCCGTGGTAGGGTAGCAATCTAAGAACAGTGGGACACACTCGAGGCGAAGTAGCAGTGTCAAGTCTGCGGACTATGCTGTACTCATGTCACCTGGGAACTGCTCACTGACGACTGGTATCAAACCAACCAACAGTTCCCTGTGAGTCCTGTCCGGTGTACCCGTAACCTAACGAGCACCTGCATACTATCTCCAATACGACGTACTGACGGCTGTGGGACAGACCATCTCCCCAACTGGGATGAGAAGCGTACACACTAGTCTACTCCGGAGTATCGATGCTCTGTCTCGATAATCCAACGACCAGGGACCTGAATAAGGATGTGCTTGTAGACTACCCAGCCTCCACTAGTGTGACTGCCATCACAACGCTGGTAGACAAGCAAGATCCTAAGAGCTCTATCAATACGTACACTCACATATTAAGATAGAAAAACCAAGTAGCATACTACCATGTTTAGCAAGACTGTTATATACATGTGAATATCCCAAGCTTCCATTAAGTAATATACAAACTAGTATGATACAGTAATGGCCTTCTAAGGCATAAACACTAACAGGTAGCAGGTCCGAACTTCGAGAAAATTCAAAGTATGAAGAAGATGATGGTTGAAAAGTTTTCCATGAAAGATTTGGGAGCGGCCAAACAAATTTTGGGCATGAAGATCGTTCGAGATAGGAAGCAGCGGAAGTTGTGGTTATCGCAAAGCGACTATATCGAGAAGGTTTTGAAGCGGTTCAATATGGACAAATCAAAACCGGTGAGTACGCCTTTAGCAAAATATTTCAAACTCATGAAGGAGTTTTGCACGACAACTCAAGAGTAGAAGGACGAGATGGCAAGAGTGCCTTATGCATCTACGGTGGGGAGTTTAATGTATGCAATGGTGAGTACGAGAAGATATTGCACATGCAGTGGGAGTTGTGAGCCGGTATATGCAAAACCCGGGTAAAGAGTATTGGAATGCGGTGAAGTGGATTTTGAGGTATCTTAGGGGTGCGTCTAGTCACTGCTTATGTTTCGAGGGTGACTCTCTAAAGGTGCAAGATTACGTTGATACGGACTACTCGGGAGATCGAGATAGTGGGAAGAGCACAACGGGATACGTATTTACAGTTGGGGGAACAACGATAAGTTGGATATCTCAACTGCAAAAAGTGATAGCATTGTCAACTACGGAGGCTGAGTACGTGGCGATCACGGAAGCCAGCAAAGAGATGATATGGTTACAAGGATTACTCGAAGAGTTGAGAAAGAAGCAAGACTTCAATACCTTGTGGAGTGACAGCCAAAGCGCAATACATTTGGCTAAGAATGCATCATATCATTCTCAGACGAAGCATATCAAGATGCGGTACCACTTCATACGTATGGCGTTAGAAGATGGTGAGTTGACACTGCAGATGATCGCGGGAGAAAAGAATCCGGCGGATATGTTCACCAAAATTGTAGACAGAGATAAGCTGAATCTCTCTTGTAAGATGGTGAATCTCTCCATGAAAATTTGATGAGGAAAGAGCAGCAGCGGAATCGTGTGAAGTTTACTAGTGTTGAGAATCAAGCGGAAAAGTTACTCCAAGTGGGAGAATGTCGAGATTGTGATGAATTTATATCAAGGTGGAGTTTGTTGAAAATTGATGCAAATTAAAGTCTAGGGTTAGGTGCTACTTTTTGACATTCATGACATTGTTAGGTGGTGACAATGATAGGTGGTGACTTTGTTAGGTGCTACTTTTGATATGCATGATATTGTTAGGTGGTGACTTTGTTAAGTGCTACTTTTGACATGCATGACATTGTTAGGTAGTGACAATATTAGGTGATGACTTTGTTAGATGGTGATATTGTCCTATGTGCTATAAAAGCATATCTTATGAGTGAGGCATTTAGCATCTATCACAATCATCATCACAAGAGGCAAAGGTCAAGAGAGATTTGAGAGAAATCTCCTAGAGTTGTTCTTATTTGCAAACTTGATTCTTGTATAGTAGACGTTTGCATATTCCGTTCTGCCGGGGACTAGCCATACGGTGGGTGAACTTCGTTAACAAATCTATCTTGTTTGTGATTGATTACTTTCTTATTCCTGCATTTTAATTTATATTGTCTTTCGTAGTTTAATTGAGTGATTGTATTTTTGCGTGATTTGGGTTTTGTCGCGAGCACTGTTCCGTGGATCGACTCTCCCACTCAACACCACCTGTTGCTTATCAGTACTTCTTTTGTATTTTATGGTGCTAAATCGATTGCGTTGAGGCTCGACCAACTATATAATGCTGTACATATAGTGGGGGATTAAGGATGCAGAAGAAGCGCAGTGTCTGTTGTGCTTGTCATGTAAGGGGTTTCTTGTTGTTTCATTATTTTGTTGTACTTTTGTTCATGCTTTACTAGGCATTGTTCGTTTTAGCTTATCATCAGGCTTCATCTGTGATGCTGGAATCTTAGAATTTGTTCTGGTGATTTAGTTTTTTCCCCTTGTTCGCCACATTGTGGTCACACTGGATGTTTTTATTCCCTTCAAGTTGTTTTTCCTTTCTTTTTCATAATTTCAAAATTCCCTTCATTTTCTGTTTGCATATACTAAATAATGCTACCCAAGAATCTTGTTGGTTATTTATATTATGCTAATTTATTTCTTCTAGAAAAGACGGAAGCCGACAATTGAAAGGCAAGAACCAAAGCAAACATGAAGTGAAAAGACACAAGAAAGGTTAAAGAAGAGGGCGCTTCTTTGGTCATGCTCTCAATTGAGGTATTCCTGTTCATTTATCCACTTCGACACTGCACCGATCAATTACTAAACCTGGTTATATATATACTCTTGCACACAGATTTTACCTTGAATAATGTTTGCATCAAATTCAATATTCGTTAATTGCTACTACTTGAATAGAATTACTGAACAGAATTTTAGCCTCATTGTTTCACATCCACATATAGTGCATCCCATGATACTACATGTTGCTGTACTGCTAGCTTCAAAGGGCTAAAACATTTTATCATTATTTGATTTTACATTTCTTATTAGGATTAGCTCTACACAGGGCAAGCAGCAGGAAGCGTCTCAACTAAAAATGAATGCATTGCCATCTTTATTGGCCGTAAATCAAGTCGAGAAAGGAAATTGTAGTTCACCACACTCACAAGAAACTGTATGTGCAATCAAAATCTGTTCTCAAAACACCGGTCCAGTTGTGGACGGGCTGAACGTTTAGTTGAAATCATTTGAGGTGCATGGTTAGTTGAGGTTAGAATCTGTATACCTTTTTCTTAGAAGAAAACCGGTCCTAAAACCACTCATTGTTTCTTCATTGGATACCCCAACCATTCCAAAGGCTATATTCTGCCAACCCTCTCATAGCCCTAGGTTTGTTGAATCCCAAACGACAAAAATCCTTAGAAATGGATGTGAAAATGCAAAGACTACGAGCAGATCGTTTCCCAGATTTTATCATAATATTGGTTTTTGGGTGAATGGCAAGGGTTCTTAGGATGGTGGCAGTTGGCAAAGTCATTTAGGTTTAGATTCAACTGGTTGCAACTATAACAGAAGAATTTCGCTTGGTGTTGTCGATCATATGACTCAGATTTTTTGGTTCATGAGAAGAATGTACACTTCTGAAAAGTGATAGAATATAGGAATGATTCTCTCTAAATTCCCCTCGGTCCCTCACTAGTAGGAACTTTACGAACCGTATGTTAGTTTATAGTCGGCACCCTAAATTTAAGATGCTTTCACAATAAACTACTTTCTTGAATGTGTTTTAGGTGCAAATATCTCAACCAGTGTGAAATCACAAGTCTAAAAAAAGCACTTGTTAGTACATAGTCAACGAGCCTCAGACCCTCTAAGTATTGAGAAAGCTTTGGTCTGAAGTAAAGATAAGAGATGAGCATCAGATTCCAACATACACTGTAAGCTTTGGTTGTGGTTTGAAACTTTCTGCGCCTCTGAATCCTTCACAAGTATTCCTTCGCCTTAGTAGAACATTCTGTGAGTTTTGGGCCTTTTATAGAGTTTATAGGTAATAAAGATTTTGTGGAAATTCATCTCGATCATATTTAGAAGTACAATAGACTCGGTTAACTTCAGTTGTCAACATTATATTTTGCGCATTCGATGCATGATAAAGTATGATAAGTATAGTGCACATTGAAAAAGTGAACTTGATGGCATGAGATTGCACTTTCCTTGGCATATGAGGATTTTGACAAATTGACAATTGGCTACTGCTTTGCTTTCTTCTTCCTTCTAACTTCTAGAAGTGGTGGGCCCATGGAGATCGCAATAGGATCCCCAATGACTATAAGAGACAGACAAGGACATGAGTCATTAACTTGTTCTTCTTAATTTAACCAAACAGTAACCCATATCTTTACTCATATTTATTAGACTCGTTCACTAATTTTCACTTGTATTTTAAATATATTTCCCCAATCATAAATTTTGACCAAGTATATCCAAGAAAATAGGGGTCGTTCCTCTAGAGAGACAGGACCTAGTAATCAGATAACGTCGTGTTTCTCTTATATAGATTTCTCTCATATATCTATTAAGCTTGAATCATAAGAGACCCAATATTTTTCCTGATAACTAGTTTTGGTATTCTTTGTTACGGTTAGTTGCATAGCTTGAACTTGTGACCTTGTAACATTTTTCTGTTTTCTTTTAGTCTATTTTTTTCATTGATAAATTATGTCCGTATAATAAGCAGAATTATGCCAATACAGGCTATAGTAATTCTTTATCTTGTGAAGATATTATTTTCACAAGAGAAAAGAAATATGTTTAATATTTATTTATGTTATCAACCGAAACCAGCCAATGTTGCATCCACTTGAACTGTTCTCTCTGATGCTGCTCTATTTTGAAGAGGCATGCGTTCACTGGATGATACGCAGCTACAAGCTTTCATGATAAAAACTTTGTAATTTTGTAACTGCACTTTTTCTACAAGTAAATCCTAATGTTTTCATTTTTATTGACAAGAATATACCTTTATGGTATTGAGATATCGCATGCATTTATTTATTAGGGAATTTTGCTCCAGCATCAGAGATTTCTGAGTGGGAAACAGGTACGTTTCAGAAATTATACTCATAGAAGAAAAGATATAACCTTTATTTAATTAAGATAATTTTGGATTCTATTCTCATAGGAGAAAAGAAATATTTTTAATAATAAGTTTTATTATCAACCAAAACCAACCAATGTTGCATACACTGGAACTGTGAACTTTGATGCTGCTCTAAGTGAGTATTTGAGTAGGCAATTGTTCATACGCAGCCACAGGCTTTCATGATAAAATTCTGTAATTTTATAACTGCACTTTTTTCTACAGGTCCTTTTTGTTTTCTTTTGAAGTGAAAAAGAATAATCCTTTATGCTCTTGAGATTAAGAAAAAATGAGATCCCGGGTCCGATCCCGGGATGATAGGTGTAATATACTGGGTTACTCCAGGTCCTTGATACATTTATCTACATGATTAATTATTTAGTAATTTTTAGTACTTTTTTCCAAAGTTTTATGAATGGGAAACAGGTTTGGATGACGAGATAAATATTACTTTCTTTTTGAGATAAAAGTGGAATAATTAAGCCGAATTCATTAAAAAGTACTTAATAAAACAAGATTCCCACAACTGCAAAGCTTAGTTGCAATGCAGGAGAAGTCTAGCAAGAATAACCAAAATATAAAGTTCGTATCTCTTTTGGCATGCAAGTCCTAAGCATACGAAATAACAAAAAAACTCGAATGCTCACAGCTTGAACGTGCACCGCTGGCAGCTTGAATGCACACCGCTCACAACTCAAACGTACGTCCCTTAGCGTCGTTCGAAGCTCGAACGCGCGCCGCTCGCGGCTGGAACGCATGCCCATTGCACTCGAATGCACACCGCTCGAAACTCAAACGCACACTCCTTACTCATAGGCTCGAACACATGCCCCTCGTAGCTCGAACATGCCTCCCTTACACGTTGCTCGAAACTCGAATGTGAGTCGCTAGCAAATTGGCAGACACCGACTGCCCCGCTCGCCTAATCCACCCGAACAGCTAGAATGAACCTCCATGTTGCCAGAATCGGTATTTAATGGCTGAGTCATCCTCCACTTGCCAGATCCGGCCACCGCAACATTGGATCGGTGTTTTTCGTGGCCAAGCTCAGTATCCACATCGTTGAAAACACCTCACACCTAGATCTGATCTCTACCGCCCATCTCACATCTAGATCCGACCATCACCACCGGACCTATATCTTAGGGCCCCTTACAGCCAAATCCGGCGACCCACGTCCTCAAGTTGACACCTTTCTTTCTTGAGCTAGCTTCTGATCTAGTTGTTCCATAGTTGTATCGACCTCATGCCGAATCAAACCTCCATCGGTGTAGCACCTTAACACGATCGTACGTTATTTAAATCATATTAAATAAATGTTTTGAGCATTTTTAATTATCATTGTTTGGATTGTGATTGGTGTTTGGAGAGTATGTGTGTGTATTGGATCCGACCCGTTTGTGTGAAATCCGTTATGGGTTAATCGTTAGATAGAGTATATTTTATTGATATTTATCCTTAGACCATATCTATATGAATCCCAAATAATAGATATACAATATTTAAACTATATATTTTTTGATAACCATACGTTATGAATATTTTATATTAATTGTCGGTATGATTTTATCCTATTTTAATATCTCATGATATTTTATTGACGGTTATCTATTACACAAATCCTAAACGTCATAAGATACCTTGTATAATATATTAGAATAGAATATATTTTTTCTAACCATTATATTTATGGTTTAAGTAGGATACGTGTGTGTAGATAGGTTCTAATTATATTTTTGAGATTTAATAAAGACGGATCAGGGATCATAATATCTTTATGAAATATTATTGGTTATTTAGTTTTGAACATATATATATAGGGTTTTTCTTTGATGCTTCCACCAATTTTCTCTCTCTCACTCACTCACTCTCTCTCCACCTCTCTTTCTCTCTCTCACACACACACTCACTCTCTCTCTCTCTCCTTCTTTGGAAGCACCAAAGAATTTCCCATATATATAACCAGATCTCTCCTCCCTCGTCTCTCTCTCTCCCCTTCTTTTTTTCTCTCCTCGTAGCCAACAACGACACTCATTACCACCAACTCCATCATCTCGCCGTCGACTTCAAAGACCCGACACATCTTCGTACTCATCACTACCTCCTTCCTCTCGACTCCTTACCCATCGCCGGCGGCCCCTTCACCCATTTGCCAACACCTTCCTCTTCACTAAAACCGAGAACCGAGATCCATACACCCAACTCGACAATCGAACCCATCTCATCCGAGCACAACCCTCGACAACACCCTCCATCGTCGCCAACCTCCTCAAACGAGCCCAACTCCTTGCTCATCCCCATCGCAGCAGCACCCACCAACCCTCGTCGCTCCCTCAAATGCACCCAGACCCCATCTTCCCTCAACCCACTCCGACGACCACAACCTTCCTCCATCACCACCATGTAACATTTCAAAAAAAACAATAAATATTATTTTAGAATTTAAATAATAATATAATGAATTTTACGGATATTATACCGAGTATGAATTTGGGTTTTCATAGATTGGTATAATTATATATCTCAATTTTGGAAAGTAATTGGAATTTAAAATGAATTATTAATTATGCGAGCATTTATTAATTAAGCTTTTCTTAAATTAGCATATAATTATATCCATGCAAAATTAACATGTTAAAACTAATTAATATTTCCTTATTTTGTGCATTAAACCAAGTTTTATTATTAACCATGCTTAAAGTACCATGACAAGTTTATGAGAGCATTAAAATTTCATTGTGTTTTTGTGATGATTTTATTTTAAAGAAAAGAAAATGAATGAGAGGGAGACATGGGTGGCATTATAATATTGGGTATGGATAAGAGAGAGTGATATGAGAGGGGGTTATGGTTGACGCCATCCTTGCTTTCTTCATATCATTTTCTCCTTGTTCTTCTCCTTCTTCACCATCAACTCAAACCACAAACACCTTTACAAAGCACTTCAAAACACCTTAAAGCCTTTAATAAAAATGTTCAAATTCTCATTCTAAACATGATGTTGTGATCAAGTCTTCATCCTGAGGTCTCCTCTCAAGCTTGGAATTTTCCTTAATCTCCATCTAGATGTAAAATGCTCTCTTTAAACCATGTTTTAAGCATATTTGCCAAGACAAACTAGTGTAGAGCTAAAAGTGCATGTTTCTTAGTCTTGAGATTTCAAAATGAGTTTTTGGCGGATACAATTTATAGAGTTAGCTATTACAACTTAATTAGTGATAGATGAAGGTATTTTAGTGCAAATATCATTGGTTTTAAAGTATTTCAAAATGAGTTTTTGGTGGATACAATTTATAGAGTTAGCTATTACAACTTAATTAGTGATAGATGAAGGTATTTTAGTGCAAATATCATTGGTTTTAAAGTATTTCAAGTTTTAAAAACATGAGTTAAGAATTTCAAATGTCGGTTTTCCATGAGGTTTTGATGTTCAAATCAAATCCGGAACAACTTGGGATCTCTGAAAATATTTTGCATATATATTCGACCTATTTAGACCACTAAAAGACCCCACCACGATGATGAGACCCTAACTCCATACTCGAACCGCAAATTGCGGTAAAAACCTATATATCTGCGGCCAAATCCTTGATATAGGTGTCGGGGTATGGTCAGTAGATATTTTACTTGATATATAAGTCTTTTTTATATACTAATTTACCCCAGATTCCCTGAGTAAAAATCTGGGAGCATTTTGACTTAGTTTTGGCGATGTTTTCCGATTTTTGAAACTTGGTTTTCGGATTTCTATGTTGTGACTTAGTCGTTCAACATTCGTACGTCGACGTCAGGAGTATTTTATCGGATTTAGCACACGTTGACCATAGGTTATAATTTATGTGCGTTTCGCTCGTCGTATCGGTTTTGATATGGGTTTTTATGCGATTTTGTTACGATTTTGATTGTAGGTACAATCGTGGGGACTTTCGAGACAACGAAGAAGGGCAAGGCATTCGTCGGCTTCGACCATGGCGAAGGGTGTTTTAAGTGAGTAGATGTATATCTACGGGGGAAATCTGGTGGATGTCGTATAGTATCCCCACAACCGTAGTAGCTAAGATACTATATATATTAGAATCATATATCTAGACTAACCATAGGAGTATATTAGTATACTTAGTAGAAGACTTTATACCTAGTATCTATTCCTTAGCCATTGAGCTATATTTACGTATGTATGTGTGTGTGTGTATGAGTACTTTATATGATATAAGTATATATATGACATGAGTATACTTCTGATATAAGTATACATGATAAGATATGATATGATATGATATGAGTTGGCATACGCGACTATAGATCCGTACTGCTTGATTGGATAATATCGTACGAGAGATATTCCGTACATAATATATTGAGGATAGATTGCCGAATACGGCCGATATTCATTTCGACTCATGGAGTCTTGCTAATATTTCAAATCGGAAATTTATGAGATGTTTAAAGCCATACTTACTTTCAAAACTAACGATTCGTTACGTACTTTAAAATGATAACGTCAAGGGCGCACTACAAATTTTCAAATGATATCTATTTCAAAAACATCGTCATCTTTAATTTCCAAAATAACGTTTCGTGCTATTTTAAACTATAACTGTATGGCTCATACGTAGTTGGATATTTTAATACTTGTTCACGCTATGATTTCCTTATTCTGTATACGCTCGCATTTCGATTTCTTATGATATACACTATGTTTATACCTTTAACTCTACTTAACTTCATGTGCGAGGACACGCGCACCATTACCGATGATTTCATGTTACACTTGCACATACTCGTATGTTACACATACACCTCATCGGTAATTGTCATGCCACGTACACATATGGAACTTTCTATGTCACCCGTATCACACTATACCATATTAGTATTATAGATTACTGTTTAGTATCCAGCACCGCGTACTGCTCCGGATATTGTACTTTCTTTACATTACTTATACGAACACGTTTATATGAATACACTTGCCACATCATACTATATTCCTGCTAGTACCTTAGATTGCTGCTCAATTTATATCAGCATGCATTATATTATTGTTCTGTACCTTTACATATTGTTTCATTATTACCATATTCTTATGAGATAGTGTTTTCATGAGATTTCTGAAATTTGAGAAACCGCGGATACGATTTTATAAAACTTGTGAATATTTTTAAAATGCGGTTTTCTCTTGATATGATATTTTGGTGTCCACCATGAGTTTTTTGGGTTCTAAGATATGGGTATTATCCGATTCGAAGAGGGGGATGCACCATTTGTGGATACATGGTGGGTCCAGTACGGTACCCAGGTATAACACCCTAGCACATTTATATAATATATTTTTGGGTATTTCAAATCTTGCGGTAAAATTCTTTGCTATTGTTACTTTTGGGTGGCGAATGTTGCAAGTAGTAGCCAGAGTTATTATCCGACCCGACCCGCATGTTTGAAACCCAACATGATTCGAGATTACATCAAATATTTGCTAGTACAGTGTATCCATGCAAATCTAGAATATATATACACATATAATATATTTTAGAATCTACATATCTTTTTATAATATTACTAGACTTTAAATATCTTTTTATGATACAATATAAAACCAAACAATATATTTTCTTATCTAACTTTGCATGTCATAGTATCCCATATTGTGTAGTGGCGCCCATATATCATGTTCGTATCCTAAGGGTTAGACAGACCGATTATTTGATCGCTACGTATATTTACGTAGATCCGATATTATCTGTAAAATCCTACCATATATGTATTTTATATAACTAATATATATATATATATATATATATATTTATATATATATTATATTAATAATTTTAATTAACTAAATTCTCTCCTCTGTCTCTCTCTCTCTCCATCCCCACACTCTCTCCCTCTCTCCCTATATATATATATAATTTATAAAACACTCTCTCTCACCCTCGTCTTCTTTCTCCCGCTCCCTCACGAACCCTAACCCACGCTTCGCCGCCCCCTCTCGTCGCCGCCCCTATCGTCCTCGTCATCCCCTCCTTTTCCTTGCTGCCACACCTCCTCCTCCTCCTCCTCCTCCTCCCCGTTCTCGAGACATCGACTGAAGAACCCCAACACCAAAACCCATCTTCAACCTCCCCTCATCGACTTCGTCGCTGGAACCCGACCACCACCATCACCTCGTCACCTTCCCTCCTCATCAGCAACCCCAGAGCACCACACCACACCGCACTCTTTTTTTCACGCCCTGCTCTTTCCCTGATCACACTAACCCTCATGGCCACCCATCTCGTTGACCTCGTCGTCGACCTCCCCGTCACCTCGCCGCCACCATCTTTGCTGTCATCACCTACCCCCAGAACACCAGCAAACCCCCGCCATCACCTTCTTCTTTCTTCTTTTTTCTTTTCTTCTTCTTTTCCTTTTCTTCTGTTCTTTTCCGATCGTTCTGGCCGGAATTGCGCACATCGCCGACGATCCAGACGACCTAGTCATCGTCATCGTCTAGCCCAGTTACCACGTTATACAGCTGCTCAGCTTGGTCAAGTACTGCGTGCGTAAGTTGCGTCGTGACTTTATTTCGGCATCGGAACGTGGCATCTGTATCTCGACGTGAGATTCGATCAGGCAAGTTCTAAACTTGCAACATGCTATTTTGATTATATCGATATTTATATGCTTTATTATAGTACATACGTTTTGATATTCAGCAAATAGTACCAAGTTACAGTTTTATAGTTTCCGTACTGATAATGGGTTATCCAGTTGCATGCCAGAACATCAAGATATTATTATAATACTATATTAGTTCAATATCTTATCTAGATTGCAATATACATGGTAATGGACATGAAACTGTTATTACAGATAGATATATATGCATCCCGGTATTAGTTGTGATTATCGTGTTTCGATATTGGTTATAGTTTTACATTTGGTGTCTATTCTAGTTAATATACATTGCATGACATGTTCACGACACACTACCGGACTTGTTACTTGAATCTTTTCTTAATGCCAACAATCCTTGTCACGCCCCGCTTCCCAAAATACGGAATACGAGGGGTAGACAAGGCCAGCCATGCTCCTACGGTCAAGGAAATGTCCTGCCGTAGTCACACTTCGGCTTCTAGTTTATCATGGTAAACAGTAAACGATGCGCAGGTAATGAGAAATGCAGTAACTGAAGGAAACAATATAAAGACTAACCTGAAGTGGAACAAATGAATGTAAATCGGGAAGGCAAGTCAAGAAGTCTGTGATGCACGTCTAGATCTGGTCCAAGCTAAATCTTCTCCTCACACTGAGCATGCATACTCAGGTCGTCAGAGCGACACAATAGCAATATAATGTATATAATCAAGTAACAGTTCTAACAGTGGTAATAGATATGAATAACAGTAAATCAATGACAGCATGAATATGAATGAGCAGAGATCAATGCAGCGGAAAATAAAGCAGTATAACAATATGCCACGATTGTCAAGACAGTATAGAATGAATGTAAATGACAGTAACCCTATCAGTCTCTAAGTCTCACTGTACAGGTCAATAAGCCTATCGTCAGTCCAAGTGTGAGAGTCAACCACTCGCGAGTGTCCTCCACCCAAGGGTAGAACCCAAGGGCAAGGGACCACGGGCCCAACATGTAATGAATGTATCACGGTGATATAGCACATACCCTGTAAATCTCCATATAACTCCCTAAATATATAAGCTGGCATGGGACTCCCGAGATTCTGTTGAATTCACACTTGAACTACCCCACACCCCGAGGTCTACATCAAACGCTAACCATCGATCTAAATACTAATCGATCCGTGACAAGTCTGCGCGAGAACTGGAGGCAGGACCTCCATCAAGCACGTCCCGACTAATACCTAAGATAAATGGCAGTGTCGGATGCCTTATCTGTAACATCCGTGCAAGCGCTTCCATAAGTGTCCCATACCACTTATAGTCACACGTACACACATCCCACAGACGTCGACAATGCAATAGAATAAAAGGGACACTGATTGTGCACAAGTACGTATCACTTTCACTTAATCACGAATACACGAACACTGACGTACTTGCCACATTCAACACTAAGATCTAACACTGGGTAAATGCACGATGTCACTAGGTTATCAATACAATGACATGGGTATGATATGATGCGTGAACAAGTATATAAACATGGTGAGGATGTTATGAAACCGCATTCTTTCACTTGCACGATTTATCATGAAACATATGTATATAATTTGGTGAAATGACAAACAGGTAGTGATTAATTTGTTCAGTTATCTATCCATCTAATTTGGTTTTGAGCCAATCGGGTTTCAGGATCATTAGTTATAACTGTTTCATTTTAAGCGCACGCGGCTGGAAATCCGGTTTCAGAATCAGGAATCCATTTCGCAACGCATTTTAACCCCTGTTGGGATCATAATTTAGCGACGCTACAGTTGAATGATTTCTAGGGTTTTCAGTAAAGGTTTCAACGCAACAAACGGATCTTCAATCGCGTCTGTACGTTAGGAGTTATAGTCTGTTTAATATCAACATGTCAATTCTGATTCTGCTGGGACTGTTATGTGTCCCGATCTTCTAAATTACAGATTAAATATCAAACGGTAACGAAACAGGATGAAATCAATCGTGTTGTCTAGCTAACAGATTTACCTACAATAAGCTATGGAGTTCCGCAACCTACAAGTTAAGGAAATCCTATGGTATCCAGTACGGAACAGCAAGCAATGATTGGAGTAGCTCTGGACTGCAGTCCAGAGTCGCACTCCAATCCGAATATCATCACAGTTTAATTACAGAAATGTCCGGGAACTAACATAGGGTTAAGGTTCGTCGTGTTGGCTTCGATTTGAGCCTTCGAACGCACCATTCTAACATGTATATGATTTATGGTGAATTTAACGGTTTTCAGGTGTAACGTAATTCCAGGTTTGCAATTAAACTTGGGGGTAGTCGTTTTAATCTTAAATGATCAAGTTATCCAACAAAATTCATACATAAAGTTCACAGCCCTACGGGCCAACCTACACCATCGAGTTCCGTCAAATTTGATAATGTTTTCCTAAGGGAACAAGCATCGAACAGTTGTGTTGCAACATTTTAACACAAGGTAAACATGGGATATATATAAAATGTTGATTTGTAACATATATAAAATAGCATGAAAGCAAGTTAAAACTTGCCTGGAGACGATCCGGGGATGCGTGGTGATGGCAATGTCAAGAACGTGCGACGATCTCTGCAGGTGCTCGACGGAACATCGGGGCTCGACTCGGCTTAGGTTTGCGTCGTAGCTTGCTGTTGAGGCCTGAACGCTCGATTGTGCCGAGCCGTTAATGGGGAGGGAGTGAGAGGGTAGAGAGAGACAGAGTTAGAGAGGGGGAGAGAGAGAACTGAGGTAGGGAGAGAGAGAACTTGGAGTGAAAGAGAGAAAGAGAGAGAGAGACTAAGAGTGAGAGTTAGAGAGGGAGTGATGGAGGGAGAGAGAGGGTTCCAGAGAGAGAGGCTGAGAGAGAGAGAGGCAGAGGATGGTGAAGAGGATGACGACGACGACGACGATGATGATGCTGCTGTGGGGAGGTCGACGAGAAGCAGGGGTGGATCTCAGTGTGGGTTTGGGATGGGTGTGCAGTGTGGAGAGCTCGACGAAGGGTTGGTGCAGCTGACGCCGAAGGGGTGCAGGGGTATAGAGAGAAGAGATTCGTCGGGAGAGGGGAAAAGAAAGAGAGGGAGACGGGAGAGTGAGGGAATGGAGACGTGGACGCGCTTCATGGGGAGTAACGGTAGCGCGAGCGAGGGCGACGGCGGAGGCGAGAGACGCGGTCGCGAGCGGGAGTGAAGGAAAAGAGCCGTTGGAAGATGCACAGTAGTGGGCAGTTGGGGATATTAGTGGGCCGGGCCGACGAATTAAAAGGGAAAATAAATGGGAAAACAAATAGGGAGTGGGCCGGGGAAATAGAACACCAAGAAATTGTGGGGGTAAAGGCCGGCCGCGGATGGGCTTGGGAGAGTGGGCTGAGGAAATGGGAAATTAATTTACGAAGTGGGCTGAGGAATATGGGGCTGGGCTCGGGCCAGATAAATAAATGAACATGGTAAAGGAGTGTGGGTCGAAAAATAAAACAATAAAAATAGGTAAGAAGGGAAAGGGCCGGGTCTAATATTTAAACTAAAAACTAAGTTTATAAAACTAAAGTAATGGGCTGAGGGAATTAATAGTAAAGGAAAAATGGTTTTGGGTTTCAAAAATGAATAATGGGATTTAGAAGGGGTAAAAATTATATATATAGTAAATAAAATTTATAAGTAAAATAAATAAAATCATAAAATAATAAAATACGGATTTAGACGTATAAGGAAAAACTGGGTATTACATCATACCACCCTTACAAAAATTTCGTCCTCGAAATTTAAAAGAAGCAGCTAGCTATAAATAATAAGCGAAGGATTACCATACGAAAACCATTACGTGTTGATTTATTTAAAACGGGTAGACAAAGTTTTGAAGGTACATACATATATAGAAAAACCACATACAAAAGTTAGGCCTAAAAGTATAATACAGGAACACTATAAGGCAACTACAAATATACAAGAATATAGATAACAATTAACGAATAATATTAATCAAAGTGTGCCCGGTAAACGTCGAAACCAAATGTGTGCGCATCTAAATATATTATGATAGCAAACAGAAATAATAAATATAAGGCTCAACCACCTATAATAGTAATCATAGTCACGAATCCTCAAGATAAATTGACGACAATAAAGCAGTGAAAACTAGTCGGTAAGCTAAAACATTTTAGGAAAGGTATCGATAGAATAGACTAAAAATAATTTAGAAAACTTGTATAGTGAAATTAAGAAATATGGACCAAAAGTATGCGCGGTGTAAGGTTACGCTACAGAAAAGAAAATAATAATAGTTGTACTTAAAATACAAAAACGGAGTAATCAATAACACGAACCAAAATAATGAAAACTAAATTTTTTGAATAATAGTGTCTCTAAATACATTTGGGGTAAAAGAGAAATCACCAATATGAATAAGGCTAGCTAGGGTAGTGATTACAAGAAGGTGTGGCTCAATCAGAAGGTTGAAGTGTGTCGATTTTAGGCTGAAGATCAAGAAGATTGGGATCGGGTCAGCACAGGAAGTAAGGAGGAGCAACAAAAGAATACAAAAGGAAAGTGTGGGGGAAACAACAGTTGGTACAACACGCGAACCAAAATTTGAAAAGTTAATGAATTTGGAAGTTTCACAAGAACTAATCTCCTCCCAGAAGGATCTCAAACAGGGTACAGACGAAAGATGAAAGGTGGCTCATTCCAAGGCTCAGAGTGCGATACTTTCTAATCGAACGGGGTGAAAACTATTCAATGGATAGGGGTGGACAGTCAGGGAACTCTGCCGAAAGATAGATGGATACGGGCAATAAACAAGTATCAAGCGAACCAATAATCAAAAGGTTTACAAACTCAGAAGATTTATTTTATTCAAGGAAATTTGAAACAAGGCATGCCCAAAGGTGAAAAGTGGCCTTAAACTATACACAGTTTATTTGGCCAGAAAGACAACATCAAAAGAAATTCCGTCAGTCGTGGTTGTGGAGATTCAGTAGGTTGCGGTAGGCTCGCGCACTCAGGTAGGGGCGTCCATTTCCATAGCGTCTCGCGGGGACTGCCAAAGGGAGTTCTTCCACGGCAGGGTCTTGATCTTCTGGTCCTTCATCCTCGGATAAAGCTTCTTCATCGAGATCCGATTCCATGTGATTCTCTTCTTCTGGATTTTCTTCCATGTGATTTTCCTCCACTGGGTTTTCTTCCATCGGTTCTTCCTCGGGGTCTTCCTCTATCGGGTTCTCTTCGGGATCTCCTTCTTCTTCGTCAGAATCAACCATCATGTCGAACTCTAGGACGGCTGCTCCTTCGTCCTCTGAATCGTTGTTTCCGAAGTTGACCTGGGGACCATTGACCTCATCATCGGAACTCATCAGCGTGCGGTCTCAGGAAACGCAGGATTGCGCATCTTCATCCAAATGTGGCGCTGCTCCCGGTGGCCATGTTATGGAAAGGAAAGTCATGATTAAACAACGGAATACATCAAGAAGAATAGTCAAGTGTACGAAGTATAGAAAGATATGCGGTTGCAGGAACTGAAAATCAGGATAGAAACGCTGTGATCACGAATAATATGAATAAGGAGAAAACAAGAGAATGATACGTATATTATGATTCCAATTTTATTGCATTAAATCAAAAGTTCAGTGGATACAAGGTTTCAAACTGAAAGAAATATTCACAAAAAGATAACAACATTAATGCTGAAAGTAGATAATCATGAAAAATCCTTCTTCGACTACTATAACGTTGCAATTTCCGTCGCGTGAGTTGAATCCTGCGTTTGGTCCGCCTTATCGTCGAAGTTCGAACTACGCGATAATCCTTACTTGGTAGAGGTGAGGAGTGTGGATGAGTCTCCTCCTTTTAGCCCCTTCTTTTCAGGGCAACCGTTGATAAGATGTTTGCTGGACCCGCATATCAGACATTTCCCTTGGGCGCGGCGACAATCCCTCTGAAGATGTCCTGGCCTCTTACAATAGTCACAGCAAGGGGTCTTCTGATGCTTCTGTTGACGCTTCATCTTCTTCTTCTTTCCTCGTCCAATAGGGATCCCTTTATGATAGGAGACTCCCGCTGGTGCCTGATTCTCCTGTCTTCTCAGTCCTTCAGCCAACAA
Organism: Agapanthus africanus; assembly: GCA_030015575.1. Lineage (NCBI taxonomy): Eukaryota > Viridiplantae > Streptophyta > Magnoliopsida > Asparagales > Amaryllidaceae > Agapanthus > Agapanthus africanus. Next base: position 5,525,481 of record JASDDO010000008.1, on the reverse strand, counting down.
GTCGTTTGTTCGCTCCTGGGCTTCCTTTAGACCTTGCAGTACACTCAGAATCTCAATGGTCTGATTCTGGGGAGCGGAGATAGATGAAGAGTTGTTGGAAGACATGATCCTGAAACAACAGTTTCGAGAATGATACGAGTCACACGCTAAATGAATCAAAATATGAAATGGATAGGACAAGGATTCAAGAATATCAAAGATGCTGAATTTATTATAAGTGGGGAATCAACTGTATGACTCTAAGTCATTTGATTAGAGTACGGTAGTGCAATTGCAACCACGTATCCTTGTCAAGTCACCCGAAATCATAACGAATGGATAACTGGACACACGAGGTGAATATGGATCAAAAGTGACAAGTTTACAACCTAGACCGAGTGGTGTCTTAGATTGTCAAACTATACACGGAAAACTGCAATCCCAATCGATGCAAAACCTGGGCTCTGATACCAACTAAACCATGTCACGCCCCGCTTCCCAAAATACGGAATACGAGGGGTAGACAAGGCCAGCCATGCTCCTACGGTCAAGGAAATGTCCTGCCGTAGTCACACTTCGGCTTCTAGTTTATCATGGTAAACAGTAAACGATGCGCAGGTAATGAGAAATGCAGTAACTGAAGGAAACAATATAAAGACTAACCTGAAGTGGAACAAATGAATGTAAATCGGGAAGGCAAGTCAAGAAGTCTGTGATGCACGTCTAGATCTGGTCCAAGCTAAATCTTCTCCTCACACTGAGCATGCATACTCAGGTCGTCAGAGCGACACAATAGCAATATAATGTATATAATCAAGTAACAGTTCTAACAGTGGTAATAGATATGAATAACAGTAAATCAATGACAGCATGAATATGAATGAGCAGAGATCAATGCAGCGGAAAATAAAGCAGTATAACAATATGCCACGATTGTCAAGACAGTATAGAATGAATGTAAATGACAGTAACCCTATCAGTCTCTAAGTCTCACTGTACAGGTCAATAAGCCTATCGTCAGTCCAAGTGTGAGAGTCAACCACTCGCGAGTGTCCTCCACCCAAGGGTAGAACCCAAGGGCAAGGGACCACGGGCCCAACATGTAATGAATGTATCACGGTGATATAGCACATACCCTGTAAATCTCCATATAACTCCCTAAATATATAAGCCGGCATGGGACTCCCGAGATTCTGTTGAATTCACACTTGAACTACCCCACACCCCGAGGTCTACATCAAACGCTAACCATCGATCTAAATACTAATCGATCCGTGACAAGTCTGCGCGAGAACTGGAGGCAGGACCTCCATCAAGCACGTCCCGACTAATACCTAAGATAAATGGCAGTGTCGGATGCCTTATCTGTAACATCCGTGCAAGCGCTTCCATAAGTGTCCCATACCACTTATAGTCACACGTACACACATCCCACAGACGTCGACAATGCAATAGAATAAAAGGGACACTGATTGTGCACAAGTACGTATCACTTTCACTTAATCACGAATACACGAACACTGACGTACTTGCCACATTCAACACTAAGATCTAACACTGGGTAAATGCACGATGTCACTAGGTTATCAATACAATGACATGGGTATGATATGATGCGTGAACAAGTATATAAACATGGTGAGGATGTTATGAAACCGCATTCTTTCACTTGCACGATTTATCATGAAACATATGTATATAATTTGGTGAAATGACAAACAGGTAGTGATTAATTTGTTCAGTTATCTATCCATCTAATTTGGTTTTGAGCCAATCGGGTTTCAGGATCATTAGTTATAACTGTTTCATTTTAAGCGCACGCGGCTGGAAATCCGGTTTCAGAATCAGGAATCCATTTCGCAACGCATTTTAACCCCTGTTGGGATCATAATTTAGCGACGCTACAGTTGAATGATTTCTAGGGTTTTCAGTAAAGGTTTCAACGCAACAAACGGATCTTCAATCGCGTCTGTACGTTAGGAGTTATAGTCTGTTTAATATCAACATGTCAATTCTGATTCTGCTGGGACTGTTATGTGTCCCGATCTTCTAAATTACAGATTAAATATCAAACGGTAACGAAACAGGATGAAATCAATCGTGTTGTCTAGCTAACAGATTTACCTACAATAAGCTATGGAGTTCCGCAACCTACAAGTTAAGGAAATCCTATGGTATCCAGTACGGAACAGCAAGCAATGATTGGAGTAGCTCTGGACTGCAGTCCAGAGTCGCACTCCAATCCGAATATCATCACAGTTTAATTACAGAAATGTCCGGGAACTAACATAGGGTTAAGGTTCGTCGTGTTGGCTTCGATTTGAGCCTTCGAACGCACCATTCTAACATGTATATGATTTATGGTGAATTTAACGGTTTTCAGGTGCAACGTAATTCCAGGTTTGCAATTAAACTTGGGGGTAGTCGTTTTAATCTTAAATGATCAAGTTATCCAACAAAATTCATACATAAAGTTCACAGCCCTACGGGCCAACCTACACCATCGAGTTCCGTCAAATTTGATAATGTTTTCCTAAGGGAACAAGCATCGAACAGTTGTGTTGCAACATTTTAACACAAGGTAAACATGGGATATATATAAAATGTTGATTTGTAACATATATAAAATAGCATGAAAGCAAGTTAAAACTTGCCTGGAGACGATCCGGGGATGCGTGGTGATGGCAATGTCAAGAACGTGCGACGATCTCTGCAGGTGCTCGACGGAACATCGGGGCTCGACTCGGCTTAGGTTTGCGTCGTAGCTTGCTGTTGAGGCCTGAACGCTCGATTGTGCCGAGCCGTTAATGGGGAGGGAGTGAGAGGGTAGAGAGAGACAGAGTTAGAGAGGGGGAGAGAGAGAACTGAGGTAGGGAGAGAGAGAACTTGGAGTGAAAGAGAGAAAGAGAGAGAGAGACTAAGAGTGAGAGTTAGAGAGGGAGTGATGGAGGGAGAGAGAGGGTTCCAGAGAGAGAGGCTGAGAGAGAGAGAGGCAGAGGATGGTGAAGAGGATGACGACGACGACGACGATGATGATGCTGCTGTGGGGAGGTCGACGAGAAGCAGGGGTGGATCTCAGTGTGGGTTTGGGATGGGTGTGCAGTGTGGAGAGCTCGACGAAGGGTTGGTGCAGCTGACGCCGAGGGGGTGCAGGGGTATAGAGAGAAGAGATTCGTCGGGAGAGGGGAAAAGAAAGAGAGGGAGACGGGAGAGTGAGGGAATGGAGACGTGGACGCGCTTCATGGGGAGTAACGGTAGCGCGAGCGAGGGCGACGGCGGAGGCGAGAGACGCGGTCGCGAGCGGGAGTGAAGGAAAAGAGCCGTTGGAAGATGCACAGTAGTGGGCAGTTGGGGATATTAGTGGGCCGGGCCGACGAATTAAAAGGGAAAATAAATGGGAAAACAAATAGGGAGTGGGCCGGGGAAATAGAACACCAAGAAATTGTGGGGGTAAAGGCCGGCCGCGGATGGGCTTGGGAGAGTGGGCTGAGGAAATGGGAAATTAATTTACGAAGTGGGCTGAGGAATATGGGGCTGGGCTCGGGCCAGATAAATAAATGAACATGGTAAAGGAGTGTGGGTCGAAAAATAAAACAATAAAAATAGGTAAGAAGGGAAAGGGCCGGGTCTAATATTTAAACTAAAAACTAAGTTTATAAAACTAAAGTAATGGGCTGAGGGAATTAATAGTAAAGGAAAAATGGTTTTGGGTTTCAAAAATGAATAATGGGATTTAGAAGGGGTAAAAATTATATATATAGTAAATAAAATTTATAAGTAAAATAAATAAAATCATAAAATAATAAAATACGGATTTAGACGTATAAGGAAAAACTGGGTATTACAATCCTGATTTAGTGTCCTAATGGACGTGACTTGTTGTCTACATAAACAAGACTTGTACTTACTTGATCCTGTGTTGGCATTAGATTTATATCATCAATACCTGACTTGAACACAAAACCTTGGGGGAAAGGGGAAATCGATAATGAAACCTGACTTGTAACTCAACAGTTCGATACTCCAGATACTGATCAGTCTTTACGGGCTCGGCCAACCCCGGAATGATGCGGCTAACATCATTCATATGTACATGTTACCTGTTTACTGTTTAGCGGCACATCTCGGATTCAGCCCGAGAATCTTGACCATGGTCCCGGACATGCACGGGATACTATTGAGTTACGTCGACAATTCCATTAAATTGATTTCAAAGGCTTGTAGAATAGATAACCTAGAAGCACGGACTTTAGGATACACATCACATACATGTATCTCACTGTTTATACCTGTGTTTATTATTTACATTCATGTTTAATAATAGCATCCTATCCTGGTTATTACAATTATTTTTATATTATGACGCCCTGACGTCTGGGTTTTGCATGGCTCAGTTCCTCTGACATTATCGCAGGCAGATCAGGAGTATTTTAGCAAGCAAGCCGAGCACTGAGGAGCTAGCTATTTAGTTTAGAAATGCTTAGTTTCTTTTATTTCCGTAGTTTTATTTTTATCGATGTGAACCCATAAGGGACATGATTCAGAGATTGTTTTTATTTGGATCTTGATTCGTTTCCGCTATATGCATTTCTTGATTTTATTCACTATGGCAGATGGACATGTGTTAGCTAGATTTTATTTTACTGTTCTTGTATCTCCTTGACAGCCGTAATGTGACTATAGAGAGATTATTCCTACCCATGGGTAGCATGGTTGGCTTTGTCACGTGCCGTGGTTGCGTATTTTCGAAAGCGGGACATGACAGGGTTTGTTTGGTATCAAAACCATAGGATTTAGGGTTAGTCGGGTTTGGTTCTTTTGAAGTTGGGTATTGAACCCAATACACTAACCAGAAAACCCAGAATTAGGAATATGTCATGCCACATTACTATCTTGCCAGCCTTGAATCTATAGATATCAATATCTTGTTTATTGAATCATATTTACCGTTACTAATCCCCTTCAATGTCTTGGCTTCAGAATCATAGCGGATAGAGATTTGTGGTCATACCAGTGGCGTGCAGATAACGCTGCATTGCTTGGAGTTGTACATGGTATGCTTGAAAACCAGAAGCGACAAACTGAGCTGAATCAGCGGCAGGCCGAGGCTTTCCAGGAGTGTCTGCGGACGGTCCAGTAGTCCGTGGTTGCAGCAGCACCCAGGCCAACACAGCGTGAGGGCACCATGGCGGACTTTAGGAAGCTCAGTCGGTCCACATTTACAGGACTGGAGGATCCATTGCCAGCAAGTAGTGGCTAGTTGATATAGAGAACCTGCTCGTTGCCGCGCAGATTCTAGATGAGAAAAGGGTGGATGTAGTACGCATCCAATTGGTAGATTACGCTTGCGAGTGGTGGCTTGTAGAGGAGACCTGTCTGACCAAGCCGATCAGTTTGGCAAATTTTTCGCGTAGTTTCTTGGAGAAGTTCTTTCCGCAATCTGCTCGGGAGAAAATGGAAGAGAAGTTCATTAGCTTGAAGAAAAATGGCGGATCTATTGATACACATGCGGCTGAGTGGACCCGGCTCAGTCGATTTGCGGGGCCCTTAGTTGCCAATGAGGCAGATAGGGCACGACGGTTTATGCGTAGCTTGGATATGGAGATTCATAGACATATCATATCTCTGGGATTGACCAACTTCTCCCAAATTCTCAAGGCAGGCAGGGAGCAGCAAAGTTTATCGGTAAAAGCAAAGGGTAATCTACAACAAAAGGTTGTAGTGCGGAAGCCGACGTTTACGCCAAACAGAGCTCCTGTACACAGAAACATTCCGGTAAACAAGCGAGGCATTGTACCTATGAAGAAGCATGTTGTATCCGATCAGAAAAGAAGTGTGATTTATGACTTTTGCCATCTACCCGGACACCTACAGAAGGACTGTCGAAGGAGGCTCGGACATTGTCTAATTTGTGGATCAGCTGACCATACCATCAGTGCTTTGCCCTTCAAAGCTACGAATGAGAGACGATATTCAGAAACCATCGCAGAAGCAGATTCATGGGCAAAAGCTGATCACTCAGAGGCCTAATCAAGCACGGGCCTTCACCTTGACGGCCGAAGAGGCCAAGGCATCAAATGACGTTGTTTCAGGTATCCTACGCGTTTATAATTTTCCCGCATTGGCATTATTCGAATCAGGTGCATCCCATTACTTCATGTCGTCTAAGTTTAATAGTGCACACTCTATTCCACACACGGCCCCTGTCTAGTTGCTGGGACATACACATTGGGAATGGGAGGATTATATCCAGCAGTGAATACAAGGGTTGCTCGATTGTTATTTGCAGACGGGAGTTATTCGTGGATTTCTTGGTGATTGATACTGGCAGTTATGAGGTTGTCTTGAGAATGGACATTCTTGGCACTTTCCACGCTCATATTGATTGTAGGGCAAAAAAGTGATTTTCCAGATTCCCAGACATCCGGTGTTTATATTTTTGGGAGGTAGCAGATCTGTCGGGCCAGTCGAATTTAGGGCTATGCCAACTAATGTCGTTCTTTCATCGATAGAAGTAAACAAAGAAGAAGCGCCAGCAGTAGTTCGGGACTTTATGAATGTGTTCGAGGACATCTCGGGTTTACTGTCAAAACGAGATGTGGAGTTCGCGATTGATCTTATTCCTGGAGCAGCGCCGATTTCAAAAGCTTATTATCCAATGGCGCCGGTAGAACTGGAAGAGGTAAAGAAATAAGTTACCAAATTACTAGAGAAGGGTTGGATTCGCAGCAGTAGTTCACCGTGGGGAGCTCCAGTTCTTCTAGTCAAAAAGAAAGATGGCACACGGAGGATATGCATCGATTATCGAAAATTAAATAGGATGACTATTAAGAATAAGTACCCAATCCCTCGCATCAGCAAATTATTCGATCAACTTAGTGGCGCGAGGGTATTCTCGAAGCTGTGCTTGCGATCTGGGTATCATCAAGTTCGGGTGAAATCAGAAGACATTTGCAAGACGGCGTTACGAACTCGATATAGGCATTACGAGTACTTAGTGATGCCATTTGGAGTTACTAACGCACCGGCAATATTTATGGACTTGATGAACCGAATCTTTTCACCATACCTGGACCAGTTTGTAGTGGTGTTTATTGATGATATTCTGGTCTACTCGAGGAGTAAAAAAGAGCATGCAGAACACTTAAGGATCGCATTGCAAATGTTGAGACAAGAAAAGTTATATGTTAAGATGAGCAAGTGCGGGTTTTGGCTCGAAGAAGTGAAATTCTTGGGTCATGTTGTATCTGGAGATGGAATTGTCGTTGACCCTAAAAACTTTGCAGCTGTTCATGATTGGCCAATTCCAAAGAACGTAGGGGAGATCAGAAGTTTTCTTCGGCTTGCCGGATACTATAGAAGATTTGTGGAAAACTTCTCTCGAATAGCAGAACCATTGACCAAGCTAACACGAAAGGAGATACCGTTCGTATGGACCGAGATATTTGCGTCAGCTTTTAAAGCGTTGTAGCAAATATTGACCATCGCTCCAATTCTGACAATGAAAGATGGTTCCGGAGGGTTAGTTATTCACAGTGACGCATCTGGGAAAGACTTGGGATATGTTTTAATGCAACATGGTGTTGGGGTCAAAAATTACACCCCGGTTGACCAAGCCAAAGTCAAAGTCAACCCCATTGTAACGTTTTGAAAATCGTTACAGTGAAATTTCGAAAAAACGGTAAAATAAGGGGGTTTTCTGTAAAAAGTCAAAATGTAAATATCTTTATTATAAAATTAAATATACATATTCTAGCTATCTAATTGCTAGTATTTGGTGTTTACTGACCCACTGGTGAAATTTCAAGTTTTCTGAAAAATTTTCCGAAATTAATTATTTTAATATTATTTTAAGCCGTCACTAATATATTTAATTAGGGAAAATTACAAATTGGAATGAGTTGAAACAAATTTTGTGCATCATAAAACATTAAATAAAATTTTATCACGTGGTTTTTGAAACGAAATCGTTTGCCAAAACGGTTTAGAAATTATTGAAGAAAAAGGCTTTTTTTTTAGTGTAAATGGATATTTGGGGTATTGTATTTATCATTTTTCATCACCCCACACCCATACCCACACTCACACACCATCATTCATTCCCTCCCTTGGCTGAATTCAGCAGCCCCATCAATTGTCCTCACTTCTTTTGATAAAAGAAAAGAAAATCAAGAGAAAAGAATAAAGGAAATATTAAATAAAGAGGTATGGTGTTAGATAATGTTGACTTGGACTTTTCCTTAACTTTACAAACACCCCCACACCCTCTCTTCTCCCCCTCCTCAAATCTGGCCGAGCCTATCCCTCAAGCAGCCCCCTCCCCCCCAATTTTCTTGACCTCATTTTCCTATCTCTTTTGCTTCAAAAATTCATCAAATAGCCATCAAAAAAATCCAAAAATCTAAATCAAGCTCTTACCCATTTTAGTGTAGCCTTCGATGCATGGATTGTGGTGAAAGGAGAGCTTTTTGGATAGCCAGATTTCAAGCTAGATCTCAAAAATTGGGAGGTATAAACTTTGACCCTATATAGAATTTGTTGTTTATATTGCTTAATCTAAGTTAATTAAGTGTTTAATTAGGTGTTTAAAAAAAGGGTTTTGAATTGAAGTTTGAAATTTCAAGTGTATGGTTTTGAATGAAGATTAGGGTTTGAGCATTGGATTAGGGTTGTGATGGGTAGATTAACATATAATTGCTTGCTAAAATCAAATCTAGTTGCTAGTTGCATTTTTGTTAATTTAAATTTGTGATAATTATATATATTGCAAACTAGTTTTTGTAAATATTATGTTAAATTGAGAATTAAAATATGGTAAGGCTTTCATCATGTCTTTGGCATGTTAATGAGTATTTTAACACCTTAGGTTGTGCGAAACCTAGTCTAGTTGTTGAATTATGTATTGTTGCTTTAAAAGTGTTAAAATTGGGTAAAATTGTAAACTAGAATTTCGGGTTAATGAAAGTTAGTGAGATTAAAAATCTAATTAGGGTTTTTATGACTTATTTAAGATATTTAGTGAATATTGTGGCCGCTAGATTTGTTCATACATCGAGTTTTGTACTAAAACGGTGATTTGTGCTTACTAGATTTTCGGAAAAATAACTTTTTAAGTGAAATTGGGGTTTTTGTGAGTTTTAACCTATTTTATATTAAAAATAGTGTTCGTGAATGTGAAAATGAGTGTATTTGGGTTTTTTCTCGTTGGTCTAGCGTTTGTACGCCGATGTCGAGGGTTTTTGGGTTGATTTGGGAAAGCAAACCATAGGTTTTGACCTATATGAGATTCGTGTGTCGTTTTGGTCATGAGTCGGATTTTAATGCGATACGGTGCGTTATGATATGTAGGTACCCCATGTGGACTTCGAGACGACAAGCAAGTGCGTGACGACGTCGGCACCGGCAAGCGAGGACCGGGTGAGTAGATTTATATCTACGGGGAGAAGTCGGGTGGATGGCGTATAGCACCCCCGCAGTTCGTGGTGATGTATACGAATACGTATACACACATATATATATTGTTTATATATTGTTTTATTATATTGATGATAATATGGATATTTGGTGTTCTTGGATGATTTAGTGTCCCGAAACCCTAGAGTAGTGGTCGCACTACACATGCACACACCAACCCATACTTGCATACTTTCTTCTTTCATTTGTGCTTATACGGGAATATATAGTTATGTGTTCACATGGGTATGGGACTATGTGTTCACATACGGATTTGAGGCTTGGGTTTGAGATGAGTCGATGAGATTTGTATTGAGGTTGTGACTTCGGTGATATGGCAGGATTCGTATTTGAGATACGACATGACGTTGTAGCGGGTCCTTGACGTAGTGTTTCACACACGTCCATGCATACTTAGGCGGTATCAGTATTGTACTAGACGTAGATCAGTACCCCGATCATAATATTTGATAAAGAGGATACCAGGTGAATAGTATGATGAATGTGATATTGACCCGTACCCAGATTTGGGGATGCCGTAAGACGGATTTACGTACGAGCTATATTTTGATGATTGATCTGCACTCTTGACTTGGGATGTCTGATTATAGATATGGTATCGGATATGATATTATTGAGGCGGGATCACAGACTAATATATATACAGGTATGTATATGTATCGACTCAGATGTTAGGTGGTTTCCTTACCTGTAGTCCAGCTTGTTAGCTTAGCCCTTTAGTTTAGTTTAGTTGTTAGATTAGATTCGATTCTTACCTATTTCAAAACTAACGAATCGTGGGTATTTTAAACGACAGCCCAAGAGATTCTACGGATATTTCAAAAGACGTATCTTTTCATAAAAACACCGTGGCCCCTATTTTCAAAACCCCATTATTCGTGTTATTTCAAAAGGCACCATTTGTAGGACTTATATTAGATTAATGCAGATTAGTTATAGTTGCGTCTAGTATTCAGCTCCCGCTCATTATTGTGGTTCGCTTCGCATCGCATGCTTATATTATGTTTCATACTCCATTATTGATATCATGCTGTTAGGACACCAGCACCATTACCGATGATGCGTATGTACCACGTACATTTACTTGCCGGCTCACACACATCTTCATCGGTAATTGCCATGTCACGTACACCTTAGAAAATATTATTGCTTGACATATCATGTTAGCTAATAGTTTAGACATGATATTAGCGTACTTGCCTTATGTGTTAGTTTAGACATTGTAGTTATTACCTGCTACTTCATGCATACTGTTATTCATTGTTATGCCGCATTCATGGATTCTCATGCATATATTCACTATTTTACGTGTTATTGAGGTTTCGGATTCGGATTTCCATGAGATTTTCTGGATTTGGAGGAAAACCGCAAAAACATAAATAAACCTTTTCTCTCTTTTAAAATAAAAAGTGCGGTTTTCCCATGATGTATGAGTCGTCCACCATGAGTTTGCTGATGGATTTCGAGACCCGATTCGAGGAGACGGATGAACCGTTTCGAGTACATGGTGGACCCGGTAAGGTACCCCGGGGCAAGAAGCACGTGATGATGACGATGTGAGCCTGGCAGGGGAGCACTACCTACCGGTGATATTACCCGACGCGTCGGATATCCGGAGGATACCGTCGTGGTCTTGAGATGGATGGTAGGGGGCCGGTCTGGACTGACGGCGCCCTAGATATTATGATTGAGACATTGAGATTGAGACTTGAGGTACATAGATTGTGACACAGAGATATCGAGGTATTTGGACACTTGTTTTGTGTCGATGCTGGGCACTGTTTTATGCTGATTTCATATATGGTACCTCATTTCTTTTAAAATACAGAAATCTCACTGATTTATGAAACCAGTTTTATTCAGTACATGCATTCTGTTTCATGCATTCATACATCACCCATATGATATATTGCTACCTGAGGCACTGACACGGGCACATGAGATCACACTCGGTTAGATATTATCTTAGCCATTGTTATAGGCTGCATGTTATACATATATTTGAGGATATATTATAATCATTGACCCAGGTTGCGTTATTTATGCGATTTCTTTCCGTAGATGTTTTTCTATTCACGAGTTGGCAACGCACCCCCGTTGTGCCCCAGTTTCTTGCAGGTTTGCCGTACAGGTTTCTTTACGGCTTTGCGGGCATAGTTTCCTGCGGGTGATTTGCTAGTAGGTGGGTTTACTTGTATCGTACCCCCATTATATATCTTGTATATTATTATTCAGTTGTATCTAGAAGTTCCATCAACCAAACATGTATTTATTTTGAGATAGAGACCAGTGATGTTTTTCCTTCGACCTTAGAGTCGCGCGTTATATCTCTGTGGTTTTCTTGTGGTTTGAGTTTCCTTTTGAGTTTTGATCATCGCCGTTGGCGTTGTATATTATATTGCTTGTGTGGTTGCGACCGTCATTTGACGAAGAGCTAGCTCCCGTTTGGGGATGCCTTTTTATTGATTTCGTATACTATTCATGTTGTATCCCGTTTGGGGGCCAGTATTTACAAAGGAGACTCTGCCGAAATTTTCAGGAAAATTTTGATGTTTTTAGAAACTCGCATAATTCGGCTTATTCTATTGAAACCACTTGTTTTAAATTGGTTTTCCTTCACTCTACTACTTTTCTTGGTTTGGATTTCTGAGTTTTCGGCTTACTTAGATTACGTACGCCTCGAGACGTTCATAGTTTAAGTGCCGGTCATATTCCGTACTTTCAGGACGTGACACCCAAGCCCAGGTCAAGTGGGCCCATGCCCAAGTCGAGCCCGAACATGAAGCGGCCGGCCTGTCCCATGCCAAAATGAAAATTATGTAATAAATAATTTTGATATAATTTTTATGAATAAATATAAGGAAGATGGGAAAAATGCCATTTTGTAAAGTCCAAAGGGCTAAGTGTAAACTTGTAAGCCTACATAAGACAACATGATAATGAAATGAAAGACAATAATTGATCTCTCTCAAAATTTAGGGTTTCTGCACCTCCTTCTCCTTCCTCAAGATTTTAAACCTTCTTCCCTTTTCTGAATTAAATCAAGAGTTTAACCTTTTCTTTTCCAAAAAAAATAGTTTTTCACCATAAAACCCTTGAAGGTGAGCTCGGATCATCCATCAAATCCCCAAAATAAGAGATTTTTAAGTCTCGCCCCTTTTCTCCAAGATCCAGCCAACAACGAGGAGAAAGAAGGAGACTCGTCTCCAAAAACCCCACTTCGGGAAGATCCAAGGCTCAAAAGAAGATCCATGGCTAAAAGGGAGAAGAAAAGGGTCCCCTTTAATCATCTCTAAAGATTCCTGGGAGTTCAAATCCATTTATCAAAATCTTTTGGAGTTTAACTCTACAAATAAAACTCTTGTGGGAGTTTAACTCCACTCAATATCCTTTCGGGAGTTTAACTCCTAATCCCGGGGCTAAGCCCCTTTTTCTGCAGGGGTTTAACTTCCGATCACGTGCCGGGCGCGTGAGGCGCTGGCGCCCAGTGCCCACGTGCCGGGCGCGTGAGGCGCTGGATCCCAGCCTTTGTGTGCCTTGCACGTGGCCCGTGGGCGCGTGAGGCGCTGGCACCCACGTGCTTCTCACGTGGCCCTCGGGCGCCCAGTGCCTATGCGCCGAGCGGGTGGGGCGCTGGCGCCTACGTGCCTCCTACGTGGCCCACGGGCACCCAGTGCCTATGCGGCCCGCGGGCGCCCTGCGCCTACGCGCCCAGCGCCTACGCGTCCTTAGGACGCTTCTCACCCCTTTTTTCCCACACGCTCCACACTAAAAATAACTTCCCCGTTAGAAAAAAATTTCTAACGGGGCGCTGCCCCGCACTCCGTAAGCGGGCTGCTAGCCCCTTTGACCCCAAGCCTGCTATCCGAGTAGCGGGATCCCCGTAAACTCTGCAAGGCCCCCGATATGTCAAAAAAAATACACACAAGCACTGCACATTGAGTTCGCATGACTAGTTGACCCGTCAATCGGAGATTCTTTCGCTTCAAAGGCGGGGGGTAATTGATAGCTGCTTAATCCGCGGCTGCCGGAAATTTGGATCCCCGCAATCAATAAACCCCGGCCTACCCTAGGCAGGGGAAGTCTGTAGTACGTCTGATAAGCGGCGTGTATTCTCATCTCAATGGGGTGACGAAAAACACCCTACGGGTTCTGGCACGTCCGGTGGGACCATTTCTCTCCTCCCATATTTCGGGTTAAACGTTTATGCAAACTCAATCAATATATACATGGATCACCTGTAATGAAATCATGCTTCTATTTGCAGGTTAACAACTTTCGATTGCAATCTCGAACGCAGTGACCATGTCTTCCAAGACAAATTTCGTTTCACCTCCGATGACTTACATGGTCAAGACAAACACCCACGTGATCCTCCCGGCGAGTCTCATGAGGCAGTGGGAGGAGCCTCCATGACAATTTGGTTCCGTCATCATCTACCCCGCCGGAAGCGCTCATCTGGTGGAGACCCCGTTAAACCAAGTGGCTAAACCGACCTCAAGGGGCAAGTGGCCAAATGTGGTGGTCTTGAGGGCGTCCCAACCCAAATGCAAGTCTGTGTTCGAATGGTTCTCTATGGCCCCAGCTGGGGGCAAGGCCGTCAGACCAAAAGAAGTTGCCAAATGTCGCGGGCAAGCTTAGGCGATGCCTTCGATGGACGCACGAGAAAATGTCTTCTCAAGCCTCCCGATCACTCGGCCGACGGCGGCTTCCCGAAGAACAGAAGCCTGCCAGGCGCTCAAAACAGAGAAGCTGAAACAGAAGTGGCTCAGATATAGAGCTAACAAAAGGGCCAGGGTTCTGTCCAAGTTGAATTTTGTGAAGTTCCAAACTCTGGACTGCTCCACGACCATAACTATGCCAACCGTGAAAATCCGCAATTCTTTCGAACCCTTAAGGTGGGTCCAGAAGAATGCGATATCTGCCAAAATTAAAAAAGCCGCAATTCAAAATGTGCTAAAAAGAGATGTGTCCACGCTCAAGCACAAAAGACATGACAAGCTCTCTTTAGGTGTCTACCAAGCAATTCGTGCAGCGCGAAAGCAGCGGGGCAAAACCAAAAAGGGAGCACCAGCGCCACCCAATGACCCATCCAGGCCAACCGTCTTCAGTCGCTTATCCTTTCCTAAAGAGGAAGGGCCACGACGATGGTCCGAAAAATCAGCCGCCAAAAATAAAGAGATGGTTGGACATGTGGTCCACACTGTCTACATGGTGGGCATGCGTAGCAAGAGTAAGGACGGGACCACCAAATCTTAAATCCAATCTGGTGTGAATGTAGCTGTCACTTCCTAAGATCAGCCTCCTCTGGAAGGTAATGAAAACCCTTCCAGTAAGGCTGATAAGCAGACAGATCCCTCAGTTCATGAGGAGTCGGGCTCGAAAAGCGAAGAGAAACCAATCTTTCGTCTCAAGACCGCAGAGCGGCAACTTCTCCAAGAGCTCCAGAAGCAGCTCAGAAACAAAGACAGGGAGATGACCAAGTTCTACTCAAAGATTGATGACTTGACAAACGTTGTCTTACAGCTCACGGCCCAACTTGCCTCTCAGCCTCCCAATCAAGTCAGGGCTCTGCTCATGAACCAGGAAACGGTGTCCTGAGACAGCTGATGCTTATTCCCTCAAATCCAAAGGTGGGCGAGCCGCATAAAAATCGGCTGCATCCTATCTCGAGAAATGTCTTGACTACCGATGACAGCAACCCGCTAACGCAAGATCAAATCATGGATTTGGTCGCCAACAAAGTCAAAACATTGGTAGCCGAAGCCGAAGTGCAAAAAGATAGCAACAGTAGTGGGAGACCATATCCTGCTCGGTATGATCTGGTAGAGTTTCCTGGCGGCTATGTCATCCCTAAATTCGGAAGATTTGATGGGACGGGAAATGCGAATTAGTACATCGCCTACTTTAAAGCCTCATGCGGGAATACTGGAGGCAATGATGCGCTTCTCCTCTGCCAGTTCGTTAATAACTTAACCGATGTCGCTTTCGACTGGTACGCTAGCATACCGGATGGCTCTGTTACTACTTTCGTCCAAATGGAATCTCTGTTTCGACAAAAGTTCATGAGTGTCAGCGATAAGATCACCATTGCCGACCTCATAAGGACCAAGCCAAAGAACAATGAAAGCAATACGGATTTTATAACCCGATGGCGCAATCTCTCCATTAAATGTGAGCCACCATTGGAACAAGGCCAATCCGTCAATCTCCTCATCGGAAATCTCGGTACCTGGATAAATCCTTTTCTTTGAACCGCGGGTCTCAAGACGTTCCAAGAGTTGACCAGGAAAGTTCAAATGTTGGAGCGCTAAAAGCAGGAATCCTTCTCGGATTCCCAAAATAACAATAAATCCTGGAGAAACCGAAAGGACGATAATCGCAAAGGCGGAAATTCCGACGATACTGAATCTTTTAACATTTTGGCTGATCGAAATAGGCACGGGACAAGAAGGCCCAATGTCAACCAACCTCGAAAATCATTGTTGGGAAGGGGAGGAGAATTGCCTCTGAAAGAGAAGATGGATAGGGTCTATTCCTTCAGAAGGGACAAAGTCCACAAGATATTCAAGGACGCCCTGAAAAACGGTCTACAATTGCCAGAATCAAAGAGACCGCAAGAAGAGAATATGACCGACGACCCCAAATATTACCCCTATCACAGAGTGATGGGTCATGCCATTGAGGACTGCTTCGTCTTCAAAGATTGGGTCGAAAAGCAATATAAGGCAGGAGAGATAGAACTGTCTAAAGGCGTGTTAGCGAACAATCAAGCTGCGACCGCAAATTTCATACAAATGGAGACCGAAGCCCTTTGCGAATCTGCTGCTCTCAATCATCTGCCCTTCTTGGAAAGGAGCGGGCCAAGGCAACAAACCAAAAGCCCAACGAGCAACATTACAAATGAAGAGGCAGTAGACGGGTACACAACCCATACGGTCTACATGATGGAGCTCAGAGGAACAAGTCCTCCTACGCCTCATACCTATGACGATGACGTGGTTGTTGATGCCCAATATCGGCTTGGTCTAAATGATGAAGTGCCCGTTTAGGCCATTAAGCCAAAGGAGTCCGTGGTTCCTGCGGAATCGAGCTCAGGCAATAAGGATGACCTGGTTATCATACCCGGAACTATAAAGCAAGTGTTATTCCAATAGCTTCAAAAGCAGCTTCAGAACGGAGACGAGAAGTTGGCCAAGATCCATTCCAAAGTCGACGACCTGGCAAACGTAATGGCAGATCTCACGAGCCAAGCCGTCTGATTGCACTTGCAGCAAAATCAGAATTTGGTTCATGAGCTAGGGATTGATATCCTGAAACAGCCAACTGATACCCCCTCCAGCCCAAGAGCGGGACACCTTTGCGAAAAACGGCCGCGATCAGCCTCAAGTCCCTCTGATACGTACACTAAACGTGGTAAGCGGACAACAGGCGAACCAAAAACTGATCGGCCTCGAGGACCAGCATCAGGAAAGGCACCTACTCTAATGGTGAGAAAGAAGAAACTATACTCCTTCAGGAGGGATGAGGTCCGCAAAATATTCAAGGACGTTTTGAACAATGGTCCGCAACTGCCTATTCCAAAGAGATCACATGAAATGAGCATGACCGACAATCTCATATACTGCCCATATCATAGAATGGTGAGTCATACCATTGAATACTGCTATGTTTTCAAAGATTGGGTGGAGAACCAACACAAGGTTGGGAAACCCTCACAGTCTTCGGATGTACCGGCAAGCCACAAAGTTACGGTCATTAACACAGCTTCGCCAAGATCAAACTTCGAGGAGCTGGGATAAGCAAACACAGATGACCTCCACATCGTTAAACTGGGAACAATCGACTACCACGTCGTTAAACTGGGGACATATGACCGCTACGTCGTTAAACTGGAACAGATGACCTCCACGTCGTTAAACTGGGAACAATTGACTACCACGTCGTTAAACTGGGAACAATCGACCCCTAATCACTAAACCAGGGATGTAAAAAAAAAGAGGGCCGAAATGATGAAGCAACCGGGAATAAATAGCCGAAATGATAGGGCAATCGCGACCTTCGCGATAAGAAAAGCTCAAATGGTGGAGCAATCACGGTAAAAAAAACTTGTTTACAAATAAATATCCCAAATCTCCAAACGGCGAATGATGAGTCGCTCCTAGTACCATATTCCAGTGCAGCGACGCAGACGCCAACCAAAATCCAAATCGCTAAATTCCCAAATGGCGAATGATGAGTCGCTCCTGGTACCATATTCCAGTGCAGCAACGCAGACGCCAAAAAAATTCCAAATTCTCAAACGGCGAATGATGAGTCGCTCCTGGTACCATATTCCAGTGCAGCGATGCAGACGCCAACCAAAATCCAAATTCCCAAAATTCTCTCAGCCCTACGGTTGGTCCCTAAATTGACTACCGTATACAATCCACGGGCTCAAATAACTCTCATCATACCTATGCCCCGCCGCAATCACCAGTCACACGGCCGGTCTCCGCCATCGGAATTATGCTCCATTTGGAAAGACCCACTCATGTGTCCTCACGATACATGAGGAGAACAATACTTACGAGATCCTCTCGACTCGTAAGAAAACATCTTCGTAGGATCCTTACGACTCATAAAGGAAAAACACACTTGGGGTCCCCATGACTCCTAAGGAGAAAATACACATACGAGATCCTTTCGACTCGTAGGGAGAAAATACTCTTATGGAATCCTTACGGCTTATAAAATTGAAAAGCCTTATGTGAGGAACCTAAACCTGACTCCTAAGCCATTGCTCCTCAACAGGCAAAACCAAATGATGAATTGCTCATGGCACCTGTGCTTCAATGTTGATGCTGACCCCAACCCTGAAATTCCAAACTTCGATCCAGATGACCCCTATGTCGTTAAACTGGGAACAGATAACCCCTAAGTCGTTAAACTGGGAACGGGAGAAATCCTTTCATGGCAAATGATGAATCGCTCCTGGTACCATATTCCAGTGTAGCGATACTGATGCCAAACCAAAACCAAAAACCTCAATTCCTCTCATGGTAAATGATGATTCGCTCCTGGTACCATATTCCAGTGTAGCGAAGCTGGCGCCGAAAAAAATCCCAAATTCTAAGTCCCAGACTCAAAAGCCTCACTGGACGGATAAGAAACCCCCAAATCAAATCAAATCAACAACCTCTGCGTTGGAATCATGTTCCATCTCAGAATGTACCCCGTGTCGAAATCATGCTTCGTCTCGGAGTATCTGCCTTCCCCGTCGGAATTATGCTCCGCCTTGGAATCAACTCAACCAATGACTTCCCCGTCGGAATCAAGCTCCGTCTCGGAATCAAGTCGACCAATGATCTCCCTATCGGAATTATGCTCTGCCTCAGAATCAAGTTGTCACGCTCCGCTTCCCAGTGTACGGGGAAGGAGACGTGGCGGGCCGCGACGTATTTACTTAGAAGTAAACACGCTAAGCGTAAATAAGCAATATAAATGAATAACACAAGAATAATAGGAGATGTAATAAAACAACAACTTTTTATTAAGTTTCATTCTTTACATACAACTGAAAAGAAAAGTACAATGATAGAAAGCGATGCCTAAACAATGGCATATGAACTGAAAAGAAAATAAGTACAAGTAAAAGCCTAGAAGTCTGGCTCCTCTGTGAACTGCTCCAAATCATCCTGGCTGGGCTCGGTCTCCTGAGAGTCGGGTCCTCCTGACGAACATTCCAAAGAAAGAAGAGACAGAAATGTCATCAGCGAACTAGCGCTCAGTAAGTCCCGAAAGATAGAATGGAATAGACAAGTAAAGAGAATAAAACTGGTAAATTATCTGTTTGTTATGCTAACGTAGTTGTTTTGTAGCTTGATACAGAAAGTATCAGTGTTTCCGAGAGGAGTCCAACTTGCTCCGTGGACTATGGTAATCGGAAGTAGAAGGCCCCGTCAAAACCCACGGGACAACGGCACGGATGTTCATGTAAGTATCTTTTAGTGACCATCCCGTTCCACTTCTAACACTTTCCGTACCAGTCTATCCCGTTAAAACTCCGTAATGTATATTGTATTGATTGTATCGATTTGTAGTTATCAGACTTGCCGAGACCATGGTATAAGTTGTTCATGAAAACAGTTCAGGATGTATCAAGTAATCATGTAGTCAAGTCAAGATATTGCAATGGTTCGATCAAGTCAAGTTATGTTGATATGATATTGTTCTGGTATTCATGTTCAAGTTCAAGCAGTCATGTTTGGTATATTGGATTCATGTTGAATTGGATTCATGTTTAAATTGGATTCAGATTAGACTAAGACTCGATTGAGTCAGACACTTAAACAAATTTGGATCCTAGATTAGATTTTGGTGTTATCGGTAACTGCTGCATATGGACGGCAGGATTTGTGTCTTTTTCCAAGACAATTACCACTGATAACCCCGTTTTAGTTTTCTATTTTAAATAGGCAAGCATCCACTTTCTCCGGCTCCCTGAGGCTCAAGAGAATTGGTCCCGCTTAAATCTATATTTACTAGGGTTCTTAATGTAATTTTATATATCTCGAAGGGTTTTATGAAAAATATTTTATCTACTTTCAAAATAAATCTCGAGTAATTATTTATATTATTTAGAATTGTCATGAATGTGGATTTTAGAGAATGGGGTATATTAGTGAAAATATTCATAGCTTGAATAGTTCAACGTATTTTAATGTAAATTTTGTCTTGTATCGATACTTGATTGTATTTTAATGAAACTTGTAATTCTTTTATTTTCTAGAAAACATAGAATTTTATTATATATTAAAAATATATAATTTGATAATATTTATATAATTATTAAAAATAAATTTTTATTATTAAATAGAAATCCTCGTTTTTCTTTAAAAAATCGTATTAAAATTCCATCGAGATCGTATGCTCCGTGAGGAGGTCTACATCTTGCCCTACTAGCTCGTGAATGTGCGATAATCTGCACCATCCAATAGCAGGTTTCTCGAAATGGATTGTAGAGGCACAATCGCAAAGAATTAAGTAGCACAATTTAAAGAAATTTGGGTTTTTAATAGTTTAAGGTATTTTGATGAAAAGTCGTATTTTGCCACAAAAGTATTGTTCAAGAGAATCGTGCTATATCAAGATGTGTGTATGTGAGAGGTGGGTCATTAACTCATGAGGTTTTCTAAAGGTATGCTAAGCAAAAATAATTAAAAGATGTCGTATGTAAAGTTTGTGGTATTTAAACGAAAAACATAATTTAAAGTTATACGACATGATATTTTAAGATGAAAATTGTTCTAATCATTTGTTTCATGATCGATAAACAAGGTATAGTGATATGAATGAGTGGTTCTTAAGAAAAATTGTAATTTTAAAGATTATAGAATCGAATGTCGGTGAGCATCGTGTCCGACCGTGACACTCGTTTCTTATCACACTTTTCAAGGAGCTTACAGGAAAGTTTGGGGACTCGATTGAAATTTAGCACAGCTTATCATCCTCAGACAGATGGCCAGTCAGAGAGAACGATCCAAACTCTTGAAGACATGTTGAGAGCTTGCATGTTAGGCTTCAAGGGTTCATGGGAGGATCATCTACACATAGTAGAGTTTTCTTACAACAACAGTTTCCAGGCGACTATTCAGATAGCTCCATTCGAGGCTTTATATGGTCGCAAGTGTCGTTCACCTGTTTGTTGGGACGATGTTGGAGAACGAAGATTGTTGGGACCGGATTTGATCGTGCAATCAGTTGAGCAAGTTAATACTATCCGGAATCATATGAAAGCAACACAAGACCGACAAAAGAGTTGGGCAGATACATCAAGAAGACCTCTAGAGTTCGCTGTTGGTGATTTGATGTTCTTGAAGATATCACCGACTAGAGGGGTGATTCGTTTCGAAAGTCGAGGAAAGCTTAGTCCTCGATTCGTTGGACCTTTTGAGATTTTGGAGCGTGTTGGAGAAGTAGCGTATCGATTGGTTTTACCGCAATCTTTGGCGAATGTTCATGACGTGTTTCACATATCTCAACTCCGTAAGTATGTTTGAGATGAAACACATATGTTGGATCATTCGGAACTGACTGTACGAGAAGATTTGACTTTTGAGGAGCGACCGATGCCGATTGTGGATCGAAGAGAAAATGTTCTTAAGAACAAAGTTATCCCTCTTGTACTTGTTTCTTGGGAAAATCGCTCGTATGGAGAATCAACTTGGGAACGAGAAGATGAAATCCGGCAGAAGTTTCCACATTTATTCTTGTAGTTTCTTGATTGTTTATCTTTTCTTGTTCTTGGAATTTCGAGGACGAAATTCTTTTTGTAGTTGGGTATAATGTAACAACCTAGTTCATTTATACCAATTCCAGTTCCCGTATTTTATTATCTGTGGTATTTTCTTGATTTATCGTGTTTGGGTGCGAATGGTATTTTACATTTTACATTGCATTCGACCCGATCCGCTGGCTTGGAACCTCTTCGATTCATGGTTATAGTTTAACTTGACTTGTTACATAGAAAGATGCATTTCATGTTTAGTGCATACTGGCATTTTATCTGGTATTGCATCTTTTATCATATAACATTTTAAGTCACGTAATATATTTTAAAATTACATAACATGGCCTGCATGATACCCCTAACCCCGTAGTAGCATCCGCGCATCTTGTTCTCGTCCCGTTCAGTGAAACGGACGTGTTTGGATGGCTACGCGTATGTACGTGCATCCGTTCTTGGGGGTATGCATTTTCGTTACCTGAGCATTTGTTTTGAATTTTGGACGTCGCATATATTTTTCATATTTTAAATCTGAATTTTTGGACCCGACCCGGGCGTGTTTTGGTGTAAGTTTATATTTGCCAAAATCTCAAAACGGACTATTATTATATTCCTTAATTCCTTATAACTATTAATATACGTTTTAACTAAAATATTTTTTTATATATTTTATTATTTTGAGGAACAAACAAATTTTAATTCCTTATAACTATTAATTCCTTTATTAATCTTAATATGTAAGCTGCACGTTCTCTCTCTCTCTCTCTTTCTTTTTCTCCTTCTCTCTCTTCATTTCTCCCCCTTTCTCTTTCCCCACAAACAAACAAATTCCTATCTCCTCACTATTCACTCCTCTCTCTCTCTCCTCTCGATCTCCTCTCTCTCTCCTTCTCAGATTCTCTCTCTCTCTCTCTCTCTTTCTTTCTCTCTCCTTCTTTCTCTCAGATCTCGCGATCACTATTCACGCGAGATCCCCTCACCTCCTTTCTCTTACTAATCTCATCTCCCTCCTTCATTCTTTCTTCTTCATTTCTTTTTTTTTAACGCCGCGACGAGAACCCAAAACCCTAGCTCCTCTTCGTCGATCTCTACACCTTCCTCTTTTCCTCCTCGCTCTCATCACCTTCCTTTCTCCACCTCCTCAATCTCTTCCACACCTCCACCTTCCTTTCTCTTCTCTTCCCCGACTGCAAACAATCTGACCTCGCGTACGCCCCCTACAACCCTTGTCGCCTGCACCCGCCGGAGATCGCCTCGTCGTCGCCTCGTCTCAGCCGCGATTCAACCTCGTTGCAGTCAGTTGTCGCTGTCGATACTTCTTTGCTCGGTTGAACCAATACCAAAGGCGAGGTCGATCACCGTCATCACCGTTTCAAGGCAAGTATTTACATACTTTTTACATGCTAGTTAGGGTAATATTTGATCTTGCCTTAATAATAATATTATTTCTATTTGATAGATTTCGGTAATATAAGTGTATGGTTTTATCACTTGCTGCTTCATAAAGTATTGTTATTAGGTACAGTTCATGAGATGCTTTAGGAAGGTGCGATTGCAGTGCACTATTTAGAGTTATAATCGATGGTAGTATAGTGACCAATAGATATTTACATATATTGCATTGTTTTAGTTTGGGCGCGTATAATAGTGCGGTTGTTAAATATAATCATTTAGGAGGAGAGGTGTGTATAGAGTATTGATAAGCATTGATTTCATAAGGAGAATTGTAAGTATATAATAGTTTTGTAGTTTTAGAGTGAGCATATTAAGTCATCTTGTTGTTCAAAATTATTGTATGCGTCATATTTGTTGTTTTGGTGATAGCACAGTATTGAATTAGCGATGCGGATATTCGTATTTCGTCGTAAGTTTATCGATCGAAACAAATTTTTAAACCTGCAACACCTTACTTTGCTTATACCAATATTTATTTAATTATTTATAGTATATGCATTTAAAATTTAGCAAGTCATTATCAATATACAATTTTATAGCATTAATCCTTATTTTGTATCAGGCAAGTAAAACTTGCTAGATACTATTTATATTTTTTTATACTTATTTAACTGCATATTAAATCTGTAGATTAAATCCAAGGCCACATGTTCCATTTTAACATTTCGATGTTCCATTTATATCATTTTAGATTTAGAACTTGAAACATATCATGTTGCATATTAGATTACGATACACAATACCCATATCCATATTTGAATCACGTACTGATTATTTGTACAGCCCATAGTACCCTTTTAATAGTTTATAACCGTTCGGACACCGTTTGCATCCATTTAGCCTATTATATATACAATTGCATCCCTAGATCATTTAATACATAATAATGAGATTTTAACATTCCATATTTGATAAAGTGTATTTTAATTAATGTTGGAACTATAACCTTAACCCAAATCGATAACCGTGCATCCATAAGTTTTAATCTGTACCTATTTGCATACCACAGCACAATGTTCTATTTTTTTATTGTTCCCTTAGTACCCCGTACTTGTTTTGTATACCCATGCTTATTTTAGTTGATTATGAGCACCCATGTGACATTTTGTGCACCCCTGACATGACTTGATACAGCTACTACTTGATACGACTTGATACCGTGCACTTCTTGACATGATTGGATTTATTTACACTACTTGACCTGACCTGATGTACCATATCTTGACCTGTTACCTGATCTCGTTACTAATGCCAACAGCCTTGACATGTTGTCCCTACGGACATTTCCTGTTGTCTATCCAGACAAACATGTACCTGCTTGATCCTGTGTTGGCATTAGCTTCAGATTATTAATACCTGACTTAAACATATAACTTGGGGTCATGGGGAAATCAATGATGAAACCTGACTTGTAACTCGATAGTTTGCTTGCTTATACTGATCAGTTTTAGAGGCTAGGCCAGCCTTGGGATGATGCTGTTGACATATTCATCTGTACATATTTCCTGTTTTAGTGCCTAGCGGCATGTCTCGGATTCAGCCCGAGAATCTTGACCATGGTCCCGAGTATGCACGGGATACTATTGAGTTACATCGATGATTCATCAAATTGATTTCAAAGACTTGAGAGTAGTTAACCCAATAGACCAGTCTAGATTACTCACTACACATTACCCTCACTGTTCTCATTTATATTGCCGTTATACCTGTTTTACTGTTCTTACACATACCTGTATGTCTTGCTACCCCTGTTTAATTTATTGCTTGATATTATAACGCGCTGACGTCTGGGTTTTGCATGGCCCAGATCTTCTACCTTTGTTGCAGACAGATCAGGAGTACTGCCGCTGTTAGACCGAGCGGTGAGAATCCTGTTGGTATCCAGTTTTACTTTCCAGGTGTTTTATTTATTGGATCTTTTGCTTCCGCATTATTTTATTCTTGACTCGTTTTATTCTGGCTTATAGACATGTGTTAGATAGTTTATTATTGTTTTGATATCTCTACAGCCGTAATGTGACTGTGGAAGGATATTTCCTATCCACAGGTAGCATGGTTGGCCATGTCACGTGCCTATCTTAGCGTACTCTGGGAAGCAGGGCGTGACACTAAATGTGAACATTTTATGGAGTCAGAGTATCATTCCGTTCTTTCCAATGAGATTATTATTCGGGATATCGATGAAAGTTTCGAGGAAATCTTCGCTGATGAACTCGCATTCTTAGAAGACATGGGCGTTGTGATGAATCAACCCCAACCCAAAGAAGTTGAACCGCCACATCTTTTTCTTATCAAGAATGAGAATGCGAGTAATCCATCGTCATTGTTTCATCTCTACAAATTGAGACGTAAACCTTTTCCATTACACCTCTTATCTCCTCTCCACTTTTTCACGTCAATAGGCGACATGTTCTTCCACCAACCTTGGTGCTTCATCGATAAAATTTTTGAATGGCCAGTGTTGACTTTTGGTCTTTGTAAGGCTTTACTTTGACCAATAACTTTAACCGCCCTCCAAATAATTTTAAATGCTTAATACTATTTTACTCAAGTTTGGGAGGGGGGAGAAAAATATTTTGGCTCTTGAAAGAAAATTTTTACAAAATTGTGAGCCAAAAATAAGTTTGGGGGAGGATATGCTTACCCCTGCGTCGGAATTATGCTTTGTCCCAAGATATACCCGTCCCATGTCGAAATTATGCTTCACCCCGGAACCCTACAACGAAACTGTACTTCGTCTCTGAATATATCCTTCCACTAGAATTATGCTCCACTCTTCGGAATGATGCTCCGACCCTAGAATTATGCTCCACTCTTTGGAATGATGTTCCGACCGTGGAATTATGCTCCGCACATCGAAATGTTGCTCCGACCCCCGGAATTATGCTCCGCTCTTCGGAATGACGCTCCGACCCTGGAATTATGCTCCGCAAACCGGAAAGATGCTCCGCCCCCGGAATGATGTTCCACCTCGAAGTCAAACCCCCCACGAACAAGATTCATCAATTTCATGCACACAACATATACACGCGGTGTGCATTTATTGATGGGAGCACTTTGTTGGGATCAAAAATTACACATCGGTTGACTAAGTCGAAGTCAAAGTCAACCCCAAGCCAAGTGGGCCCAAGCCCAGGTCAAGTGGGCCCATACCTAAGTCGAGCCCGAACATGAAGCGGCCGGCCTGTCCCATGCCAAAATGAAAATTATGTAATAAATAATTTTGGTGTAATTTTTATGAATAAATGTAAGGAAGATGGGCAAAATGCCATTTTGTAAAGCCCAAGGAGCTAAATGTAAACTTGTAAAGCCTATATAAGGCAACATGATAATGAAATGAAAGACAATAATTAATCTCTCTCAAAATTTAGGGTTTCTGCGCCTCCTTCCTCAAGGTTTTAAATCTTCTTCTCTTTTCTGAATTAAATCAAGAGTTTAACTCTTCCTTTTCCAAAAAGAAATAGTTTTTCACCATAAAACTCTTGAAGGGGGGCTCGGATTTTCCATCAAATCCCCAAAAGGGGAGATTTTTAAGTCTCGCTCCTTTTTCTCCAAGATCCAGCCAACAGAAAGGAGAAAAAAGGAGACCCATCTCCAAAAACCCCACTTCGGGAAGATCCAAAGCTCAAAAGAAGATCCAGGGCTAAATGGGAGAAGAAAGATATCCCCTTTGATCATCTTTAAAGATTCTTGGGAGTTCAACTCCATTTGTCAAAATCTTTTGGAGTTTAACTCCACAAATAAAACTCTTGTAGGAGTTTAACTGCACTCAAGATCCTTTCGGGAGTTTAACTTCTAATCCTGGGGCTAAGCCCCTTTTTCTGAAGGAGTTTAACTCCCGATCACGTGCCGGGCGTGTGAGGCGCTGGCTCCCAGCGTTTATGTTCCTTGCACGTGGCCCGCGGGCGCCCAATGCCTACGTGCCGGGCGCTTGAGACGCTGGCGCCCAGCGTCCACGCGCCACGCACGCGTCCTTAGGACGCTTCTCATCCCTCTTTTCCCACACGCTCCACACTAAAAATACCTTCCCCGTAAGGAGGCTGCTAGCCTCCTTGCCCCCAGCCCTCTATCCGGGTACCGGGACCCCCGTAAACTCTGCGGGGCCCCCGATACGTCCAAAAAACATACACACAAGCATTGCACATTAAGTTCGCATGACTAGTTGACCCGTCAATCGGAGGTTCCTTCGCTTCAAAGGCGATGGATAATTAACGGCAGGTTAGTCTGCGGCTGCTGGAGATTCGGATCCCCACAGTTAATAAATCTCGGCCTACCCTAGGTAGGGGGAGTCTGTAGTACGTCTGACAAGCGGCACATATTCCCATCTTAATAGGGTGACGGAAAACACCCTGCAGATTCTGGCACGCCCGGTGAGACCATTTCTCCCCTCCCATATTGTAACGTCTCTGAAATTACTGTACATAAATTTCTTATATTTCACAGTAAAGGGTATTTCAGCCTATGTAAGAGTTAAAAGTTATTTTTGTTAAATAAAAGTAAGAAGAACTTGTAGCTCACTGGTAAAATCTCTACACTGCTGTGATATAGCCTGTGCGTTCGAATCCCCTCAGACCCAATTTTTTTTTTCTTTTTAAATTTTGGAAGCCTAAGAGTTGCATGTGCAATACACGAAGAAATGAAAAGTTTCAGAAAAATCAAACAGGCGCAATGAGGTGTACACACCAAACTTGATACATGGCATAAATCTCGAGACAGATCGACAAAATCCGACCGCCCGTTTCCTTGTTTTGGCCGGACCCGACAGTCCAAAGTGCTCCAAATCACCCCGTGCTTTGCACACTTGTTCCTTTAGCAACCCTTAACTCCCCTGCACTGTTTGATTTTTCTGCAATCAAACAGAAACTCTTCAATTCACCATTTAACATCTTTTTAATGCATTTTAATCAACATTTTTAATTCCCAAACCCTAATTCTTCACTATAAATACCATCTCATGCCTTAGCTCTTCACCTTTCTGAAATTTCTAACAAAAATTCTCTCAAATTCTCTAAGTGCCAAGTGGAGTTAAGCCCCCCAAGTGGAGTAGCAAGCCAATCTCGACGACCGGAGCACCTCCAACGAAACCACGACACCCAACGGTTTCCCCTCGTTCTTGTTAACGATCTAAACTTGTAAGTCCCTTCATCTCCAATCTTTTCCATCAAATAACTTTTTTTAAAACAACTCGACAAAAGAGGAGTTATCTCCAATATCATATTCTTTTTACATTTGTAAAGCATGTGTTAAGCAAATTAAAACAAAATAACATGCTACCTTAATCTTAACATAATTTCACATCTTTTAGTTTTTAATTTAACAAAATTTTCATATGAAACGAACATATAATGAACTTTTTCAGTAAAATACCATGAACTTTAGTATCACCCTATCATCGATAATTAGTTTAAATACCTTTAAAAAAATTTCATAGGGTAACAACCTACCCCACACGCACACTATGGTTCCATAACACGTTATCTAGAGCTATAGTTAGTTTTAAAGAACATTTTCATTAAAATACCATACCGTTTCAAAACGGGTTTCTTTAAATCGGTATTTTGAAATCCTTGGCAATTATGTCTCTACAACCCTCGTCAGGGGATCCGCTAATAGATGGTGCGGATTATCGCACATCCTTTGAACAGTAGAGCGAGATGCATAACTCCTCACAAAGTATTCGGTCTCGAAAGGAATAAAAATACGGTTTTTAAGAAACGCGGCTTTTCTAATAAAAACTAATTTTTGGGAAAATTATATAAAATTATGAAATCCATGTTTTCAATAAAATCATATTAAGAAACTATATTTTTTTAAATGAAATATTAGAATTTTTAATAAAATACTACCAAGTTTCCAAAAGTAGCAGTTTTCATAAAAATACCACAAACTTTCAAAAAAGCTAAATTTTATCACTAAAACACCACAACAATTAAAATATATGTTCATGAAAATCCTAAATGTTATAAATCACTCTCGAGATTTATTTTTAAAGTATTTTTCATAAAACCCTCTCGAGATATGCAAACAATACTAAGAACTCTAAATTAATATAGGTTTAAGCGAGATCAATTCTCTTGAGCCCCAGAAAGCCGGAGAAAGTGAGTGCTTACCTATTCAGGTTAGACAACTTAACGGAGTTATCAATGACAATTGTCGTGGAAAAATCACAAATCATGCCGTCCATGTGCAGCAGTTGCCGATTTCTTCCAAACATAAGATTTTAACAATTTACATCAATTCACATGAAAAGACATGAACTCAAATCCAAACTTAGATCTAAACTTTAACTCGAACTCGAATACAAACTCGAACTCTAACCTAACTCGAATCTAAACTCGAATTCAATCTAATCGAACCAACTTGACTCGAATCCAGATTGCAATTGTCATGACTCTCACATTACTCGACTCACTCAAATACAATCTACACCTTTTGCTATCTAGGGTTTCGATCAAGACATGTCAATCAATCAATCAAATCAATTAAGTATATTAACCAGTTATATATATATATATTCTACTCGGGGTGCTTGGGATAGTTTCTTGTGTAAATCCAACGGAGCTTCAGGAGTCCCGTATTAATCTCTTTTTTATTTTACTCGAATATCAGTATGATTGACTCATCCACAGCCTAAAGCCCCGATGCTAACACATGAAATGGGCCCGTGTTTCCTTGCTCCTGGGGCCCCATTCTTGAGCTCGTGAATACTTCTACGGCTGTGTTGACATTCACACTTGGAACTTAATATTAACATAGTGACCATCTAGAGACCTATAGAATATATTTACCCATGATTATATACCCTTACTCGTCATATATATATATATATATATATATTCTACACTTGTCATTTTCTTTACTCTTACGTATTTTTGTGACTTACCGAGCGCTAGTTCGCTGACGGGCATTCCACCCACTTTTTTTCTCTTAGAATGTTCGTCAGATACGGTCAAGACGGAGGAGGTTGAAGCCACTGAGGAGGAGTACAATCAGATCACTACTCAGGGCTAGCTCAGCTTCACTTTTTCTCCAGTTTATGTATGCCACTTTTTTAGGCATTTTCTTTATTGTATTTACTTTCCAGCATAAACTCTTGTATTTGTAAATATTGGAAGTTTAATGTAAATAAAGATATTTGTTGAAAATTTTTAAAGTCCTCATGTATTCTTGCATTGTGTATTATTGTTTTCAATACGCTTAGTATATTTATTTAGGGAATGACCTTCTCTGGATAAATATACCGCGGGCTTTCCACGTCATCGTTTCCGTCTACTGGGAAGCGGGGCGTGACATATATTTCGGGTTAAACGTTTATGCGAACTCAATCAACATATACATCGATCGCCTGTACTGAAATCATGCTTTTATTTGCAGGTTAAAAACTTTCGATTGCAATCTCGAATGCAGCGACCATGTCTCCTAAGACAAATTTCGTTTCTGACGCAACTCCAGTGACTTACATGGTCAATACAAACGCCCACGTGATCCTCCCAGTGAGTCTCATGAGGTAGTAGGAGGAGCCTTCATGCCAATTTAGTTCCGTCATCATCTACCCCATCGGAAGCGCTCATCTGGTGGAGACCCCGTCAAAATAAGTAGCCAAACCGACCTCAAGGGGCAGGAGGCCAAATGTGGTAGTCTCGAGGGTGCCCAAACACAAGTCGGTGTTCGAATGGCTATCTATGGCCCCAGCTGAGGGCAAAGCCGTCAGAACAAAAGAAGTTGCCAGACGTCACAGGCAATCTCACGCGATGCCTTCGACAGACGCGCGAGCGGATGTCTTCTTAAGCCTCCCCATCACTCGGCCTACGGCGGCTTCCCGAAGAACAGAAGCCTGCCAGGCGCTCAAAACAGAGAAGCTGAAGCAGAAGCAGCTCAGATATAGAGCTAACAAAAGGACCAGAGCTCCCTCCAAGTTGAATTTATGAAGTTCCAAACCCTGGACTGCTCCACGACCACAGCTGTGCCAGCCGTGAAAATCCACAATTCATTTGAACCCTTAAGGTGGGTCCAGAAGAATGCGATGTCTGCCAAGATTAAGAAGGTCGCAATTCAAATGTGCTACAAAGAGATGTGTCCACGCTCTGGCACAAAAGGCATGACACCCTCTCTTTAGGAGTCTACCAAGTACTTCGTGCAGCACGAAAGCAGCAGGGCAAAACTAAAAAAAGAGCGCCAGCGCCACCCAATAACCCATCCAGGCCAACCGTTTTCAGTCTCTTGTCCTTTCCTAAAGAGAAAGGGCCACGACGATGGTCCGAAAAATCAGCCGCCGAAGATAAAGAGATGGCTAGACATGTGGTCCACACTGTCTACATGGTGGGCACATGCAGCAGCAGCAAGGACGGGACTACCACATCTCAAATCCAATCTGGTGTGAATGTAGTTGTCACTCTTCAAGACCAGGCTCCTCTGGAAGGTAATGAAAACCTTTCCAGTGAGGCTGATAAACAGAAAGATCCCTCAGTTCATGAGGAGTCGGGCTCGAAAAGCGAAGAGGAGCCAATCTTCCATCCCAAGACCGCAGAGCAGCAACTTCTCCAAGAGCTCCAGAAGCAGCTCAGAAACAAAGACAAGGAGATGGCCAATCTCTACTCAAAGATTGATGACTTGACAAACGTAGTCTTACAGCTCACGGCCCAACTTGCCTCTGAGCCGCCCAATCAAGTGCATGGCTCCGCTCATGAACTGGGAAACAGTGTCCCGAGGCAGCCGACGCCTATTCCCTCAAAACCAAAGGTGGGCGAGCCGCATGAAAGTCGGCTGCATCCTATCTCGGGAAATGTCTTGACTACCGATGATAGCAACCCGCTAACGCAAGATTAAATCATGGATTTGGTCGCCAACAAAGTCAAAACATTGGTAGCCGAAACCGAAACACAAAAAGATATCAGCAGTACTGGAAGACCATATCCTGCTCGGTATAATCTGGTAGAGTTTCCTGGCAGCTATTTCATCCCCAAATTCGGAAGATTTGATGGGATGAAATGCGAATCAGCATATCTCCCACTTTAAGTCTCATGCGGGAATACTGGGGGCAATGATGCGCTTCTCCTCCGCCAGTTCGTTAATAGTTTAACCGATGTCGCTTTCGACTGGTACGCTAGCATAACAGATGGCACCGTTATTACTTTCGTCCAAATGGAATCTCTGTTTCGACAAAGGTTCATGAGTGTCAGCGATAAGATCACCATTGCCGATCTCGTAAGGACCAAGTCAAAGAACAACGAAAGCAGCACGGATTTTATAACCCGATGGCGCAATCTCTCCGTCAGATGTGAGCCACCGTTGGAACAAGTCCAATCCGTCAATCTCCTCATCGGAAATCTCGGTACCTGGATGAATCCTTTTTTTTGCACCGCAGGCCTCAAGACGTTCCAAGAGTTGACCAGGAAAGCTCAAATGTTGGAGCGCTTAAAGCAGGAATCCTCCTCAGATTCCCAAAATAACAATAAATCCTGGAGAAACCGAAAGGACGATAATCGCAAAGGCGGAAATTCCGACGATGCTGAATCTCTTAACATTTTGGCTGATCGAAATAGGCACGGGACAAGCAGGCCCAATGTCAACCAATCTCGAAAACCATTGTTAGGAAGGGGAGGAGAATCGCCTCAGAAAGAGAAGCTGGATAGGGTCTATTACTTTAGAATGGACAAAGTCCACAAGATATTCAAGGACTCTCTGAGAAACGGTCTACAATTTCCAGAATCAAAGAGATCGTAAGAAGCGAATATAACCGACGACCCCAAATATTTCCCCTATCACAGAGTGATAGGTCATGCCACTGAGGACTACTTCATCTTCGAAGATTGGATCGAAAAGCAATATAAGGCAGGAGAGATAGAACTGTCTAAAGGCATGTTAGCGAACAATCAAGCTGCGACCGCCAATTTCATACAAATAGAGACCGAAACCCTTTTCGAATCTGTTGCTCTCAATCGCCTGCCCTTCTTGGAAAGGAGCGGGCCAAAGCAACAAGCCAAAAGCCCAACGAGCAATATTACCAATGAAGAGGCAGTAGACGGGTACACAACCCATACGGTCTATATGATGGAGCTCAGAAGAACAAGTCCTCCTACGCCTCATACCCATGAGGATGACGTGGCTATTGCTGCCCAATATCGGCTCGATCTAAATGATGAAGTGCCCGTTTAGGCCATTAAGCCCAAGGAGTCCGCAGTTCCTGTAGAATCGAGCTCAGGCAATAAGGATGACTCGGTTATCATACCTGGAACTATAGAGCAAGTATTATTCCAATAGCCTATGCGTCGAGACAATTGTAAACTCATGAAAAGAACTATCTAACTCATGATCTGGAATTAGCAGAAATGATATTCGCTCTGAAGATTTGGAGACACTACTTATTGGGCGAAAGGGTAGAAGTATTTACCGATCACAAAAGTATAAAGTATGTGTTCACATAGAAAGAGCTCAACATGAGACAGCGTAGATGGTTAGAGCTGATGGCTGACTATGATTCTGATCTAAAATACCATCCGGGAAAAGTTAATGTAGTGTCGGATGCTATAAGTCGGTTGCCAGCAATACGGATGTTGACTGCACAGGAGGAGATTATAGCTGATCTTCAGAGATTCGAATTGGAGATTGTACTACCAGATTCTTCGGGACAGTTGATGCAATTGCATGTACAGTCATCCTTGATCGATAACATTAAAGCAGCATAGTCGCACGATCCAAGATTGCAAAAGTTTCGAGAACAAGTAGAAGCGGGACTTCGAACAGATTTGTTAATTCATGAAGATGGTTCGTTACGATATGGGAGCCATTTATGTGAGCCTAAGAGAGTTGTTTGTGAAAAAGTTATGAAGGAGGCTCGTAGTTCCGCGTATTCAGTACACCCGGGAGGCACAAAGATGTACAAAGATCAGCGACAACATTTCTGGTGGGAAGGCATGAAAAGAGAGATTGCTCGCTACGTATCGAAGTGCTTGGTGTGTCAGCAAGTCAAGACTGAATATTAAAGGGTAGCTGGATTGTTGCATCCACTTCCGATTTCTCAATGGAAGTGGGAACATATAACCATGGATTTCGTGACAGCATTACCACGGAGTTCAAAGGGCAATAATGCAGTTTGGGTGATTGTTGATCAATTGACCAAGGCAGCTCATTTTATACCATTTCGAGTTGGTCAGTCAACGGAGGGTTTGACAGAGCGGTACATGCAGAAGATTGTGAGATTGCATGGAGTACCTGTAAGTATCGTTTCGGATCATGATACTCGATTTCTATCACACTTTTGGAGGAGTATACAGGAAAGTTTGGGAACTCGCTTGAAGTTTAGCACGGACTATCATCATCAAACAAATAGCCAGTCTAAAAGAGCGATCCAAACTCTTGAAGATATGTTGAGAGCATCCATATTAGACTTCAAGGGTTCACTCATTTGCACTTAGTGGAGTTTTCATACAATAACGGTTTTCAGGCGACTATACAGATGGCTTCATTCGAAGCATTATACGGTCGTAAGTGTCGTCGCCTGTCTGTTGGGACGGTGTTGGAGAAATAAGATTATTGGGACCAGATATTATTGTGCAAACGGTGGAAAAAGTTAATGTGATCCAAAATCATATGAAAGTGGCACAAGATCGGCAGAAAAGTTGGGCTGATACTGGAAGAAAACCTCTGGAATTCGCAGCTGGTGATCTTGTATTTTTGAAGATATCACCGACCAGAGGAGTGATCCGATTTGGTAGTCGAGGCAAGCTTAGCCCTCGATTCGTGGGGCCTTTCGATATTATCGAGCATGTTGGAGAGGTAGCTTATCGATTGGCTTTACCACCATTCTTGGCAGGTGTTCATAACGTGTTTCATGTATCTTAACTCCGCAAGTATGTTCGAGATGAGACGCACATCCTAGATCACTCGAAACTGGCAGTAACGAAAAATTTAACGTATGAAGAGCGACCAATGGCTATTGTGGATCGACGAGAAAAAGTCCTCAAGAATAAAGTTATACCACTAGTACTCGTTTCATGGGGGGGCCGTTCGCACGGAAAATCTACTTGGGAATGTGAAGACGAGATCCGACAGAAGTTTCCATAACTCTTTTCTTAAAATCCGTGTCTTCTTGTCTTTTCTTGTTTCAGGAATTTCGAGAACGAAGTTCTTTTGTAGTTGGGTATAATGTAACACCTTAGCATATTTATACAGTATATTTTTGGGTATTTCAAATCTTGCGGTAAAATTCTTTGCTATTGTTGCTTTTGGGTGGCGAATGATGGAAGCAATAGCCGGGGTTATTATCTGACCCGACCCGCAGGTTTGAAACCCAACATGATTCGAAATATATCAAATATTTGCTAGTACAGTGTATCCATGCAAATCTAGAATATATATACACATATAATATATTTTAGAATCTACATATCTTTTTATAATATTGCTAGACTCTAAATATCTTTTTATGATACAATATAAAACCAAACAATGTATTTTCTTATCTAGCTTTGCATGCCATAATACCCCATATCGTGTGGTGGCTCCCATATATCATGTTCATATCCTAAGGGTTAGACAGACCGATTATTTGATCGCTACGTATATTTACGTAGATCCATATTTGGGGTTATATGTTTTTAATTACAGTATATTGCATCATGGTTTAAATTCCTATGTATATTCTTCATATTTAAAAACTTGATTTTTAAAGGGATACGGGTAATATTTGGAGAGATCCGGTATTATCTGTAAAATCCTACTATATTTGTATTTTATATAACTAATATATATATATATATATATATATATATATATATATTATTTTAATTAACAAAATTCTCTCAAATCTCTCTCTGTCTCTCTGTCTTTCTCTTCGTCCCCACACACTCTCCCCCTTTATATATATATATATATATATATATATATATATATAATAAATTTATAAAACACTCTCTCTCTCACCCTCGTCTTCTTTCTCCCGCTCCTTCGCGAACCCTAACTCACGCTTCGCCGCTCCCTCCCGTCGCCGCCCCTCTCGTCCTCGTCATCCACTCCTCTTCCTCGATGCCGCCCCTCCTCCTCCTCCTCCCCATTACCGAGACCTTGATTGAAGAACCCTGACACCAGAACCCATCTTCAACTTCCCCTCATCGACCTCATCGCCGAAACCCGACCACCACCATCACCCCATCACCTTCCCTCCTCATCAGCAACCCTAGAGCACCATACCGCACCCTCTTCTTCACACCCTGCTCTTTCCCCGATCACACTAACCCTAACAGCCACCTATCTCGTCGACCTCGTTGACGGCCTCCCCATCACCTCGCTGTCACTATCTCTGCTGTCATCACCTACCTCCAGAACACCAGCAAACCCCAGCCATCACCTTCTTCTTTCTTCGTTTCTTCTTCTTTTCCTTTTCTTCTGTTCTTTTCCGATCGTTCTCGCCGGAGTTGCGTACGTCGCCGACGATCCAGACGACCCAGTCACCGTCATCATCTAGTCCAGTTACCACGTCACGCAGCTGCTCGGCTAGGTTAAGTCCTGCGTGCGTAAGTTGCGTCGTGACTTTATTTCGGCGTCGGAACGTGACATCCGTATCTCGACGTAAGATTCGATCAGGCAAGTTCTAAACTTGCAACATGCAATTTTGATTATATCGATATTTATATGCTTGACTATAGTACATATGTTTTGATATTCAGCAAATAGTACCAAGTTACAGTTTTATAGTATCCGTCTGTATCCGTACTGATAATGAGTTATTCAGTTGCATGCCGGAACATCACGATATTATTATAATTTCAATATGTTATCTAGATTGCAATATACATGGTAATGGACGTAAAACGGTTATTACAGATAGATACTATGCATCCTAGTATTAGTTGTGATTACCGTGTTTCAATATTGGTTATAGTTTTACATTTGGTGTCTATTCTGGTTAATATACATTGCATAATATGTTCACGGCACACTACCAGACTTGTTACTTGGGTCTTTTTCTAATGCCAACAATCTTAATTTAGTGTCCTGATGAACGTGGCTTGTTGTCTACATAGACAAGACCTGTACCTGCTTGATCCTGTGTTGGCATTAGATTTATATCATCAATACCTGACTTGAACACAAAACCTTGGGGGAAAAGGGTAAATCAATAATGAAACCTGACTTATAACTCAACGATTCGATACTCCAGATACTGATCAGTCTTTATGGGCTCAGCCAGCCCCGGAATGATACGGCTGACACCATTCATCTGTACATATTACCTGTTTACTGCTTAGCGGCACGTCTTAGATTCAGCCCGAGAATCTTGACCGTGGTCCCAGACACGCACGGGATACTATTGAGTTAAATCGACGATTCCATTAAATTGATTTGAAAGACTTGTAGAATAGATAACCTACAAGCACAGACTTTAGGATATACATCACATACATGTACCTCACTGTTTTATATCTGTGTTTATTATTTACATTCATGTTTAATAATAGCATCATATCCTGGTTATTATGATTATTTTGATATTATGACGCACCGACGTCTGGGTTTTGCATGGCTCAGTTCCTCTGATATTATCGCAGGCAGATCAGGAGTACTTTAGCAAGCAAGCCGAGCACTGAGAAGCTAGCTATTTAGTTTAGAGATGCTTAGTTTCTTTTATTTCCGTAGTTTTATTTTTATCGATGTGAGCCCATAAGGGACATGATTCAAAGATTGTTTTTATTTGGATCTTGATTCGTTTCCGCTATATACATTTCTTGATTTTATTCACTGTGGCGGATGGATATGTGTTAGCTAGATTTTATTTTATTGTTCTTGATATCTCCTTGACAGCCGTAATGTGAGTATGAAGGGATTATTCCTAGCCATAGGTAGCATGGTCGGCTCTGTCACGTGCCTTGGTTACGTATTTTGGAATTTCTGAGATTTAAGAAACCGCAGATATGATTTTATAAAACTTGTAAATGTTTTAAAAATGCGGTTTTCTCTTGATATGATATTTTGGCATCCACCATGAGTTTTCTGGGTTCTAAGATATGAGTATTATCCGATTCAAGAAGGGGATGCACCGTTTGCAGATACATTGTAGACCCGGTACGGTACCCAGGGGCAAGAAAATCGTATAGAAAGGCGTTGAGCCTAACTGGAAGTGATACCTACTGGTGACAGCATGAAAACTTGGCGGATATCCAGAGGATACTGACCGAAGTTATATTATTCAGATGGATATGTGGGCCGATCCGAGAGACGGCGCGTGAGAGAGGGTCGATCTGAGAGACGACGCCTGAAATATAAGGATTTCGAGTGTCGATACTGTACACGGGATTTATGAGGATTTTGAGTGTCGATACTGAACACTCGGTTGTTTTTATGAAGATTTCGAGTGTCGTTGATGGACACTCATTGGATGACATATTTCCACATATTGATACTGACACAATATTATATATATACACGTTCACTTTCGTTACCACATTGCAT
The DNA here is from genome assembly GCA_030015575.1 of Agapanthus africanus. Lineage (NCBI taxonomy): Eukaryota > Viridiplantae > Streptophyta > Magnoliopsida > Asparagales > Amaryllidaceae > Agapanthus > Agapanthus africanus. The sequence goes on along the minus strand of JASDDO010000008.1, from coordinate 5,486,858 downwards.
GATATTATTATACAGTATGACATAGGTAGATCGTTATGCATTTGATTTCTACCTGATGATGTCTTCTACTCATGAGTTGACAACTCACTCCTGTTGTGCCATAGTTTTCTTGCAGGACCGACCGCTCGAATCAGTAGCGGCTTGCTGGTACGTTTCTTCTTTTGGGTGATTGCTTGGTAGGTGGGCTACATTACAAATCGTAACTGCCGCTTGTATATTTATAATCCTTTATGATCTAGTTAAAAACACCATCGACCAGATTTGCATACTTTGTGGATTTAGAGACCAAAACTTGTATATTCTTTTGGACTTAGAGGCGAGACTTGTATGTTATTTTTTTATAGTTGAGTTGATGATGATATAGTTTAGTTGACGATATTTTTGGTATTTCTCTTACTTTTTCTTATGTTGATCTTCATCTTGGGCGTCGTATATTACTGCGTGGATGTGTTTCCGCCAATTGGGCGATGTGATAGGTCCCGATTGGGGATGCTGAATATATTTATGCATATGTATCGGTTTTATCAAAATTTGCAAAGGAAGTGCTGCCAAAATTTTAAATGACGAAAATGAACTTTACTTATACTTCAAAAGAGGAACTTGATTTCATTAATAACCATTTTCCAAAACTTCACATCTACTATTTACTTAAGAAGGTTTAGATTACTGGTTTTCAGCTTACTTGGGTTACGGTGGGTCCTATAAACTTCATGATTCAAATGCCGGTCATGTGCCATTTCCGGGTCGTGACACACGATCTCCCCTCTACAGCCCACAAGCACCAAACGCGCCATGACGTTATCTCTCCTCTCCATCTCGCAAAACCCCTAACATCGCCTCCTTCAACACCAAGCAACCACCATCATCATCTTCCATCATCCCTCATCCAAGCTCCAGCCCTTGACCCAAGTCGACAGCACCCTCCAAAACAACTGAGAACCCATCAAGACCGGAGCAGGTCCATACCCGAGACCTAACTGCAGCCGTCACCATCGTCGCGATCGTTTGCTTCTTCACCATTGTCACTGAGTGCCTTGGCTGCATCCTTACCCGAGCCTAGTTCAGGCCGGGCCCCAGCGGAGATCCGAAGCTTCAATCTTGCATCGTGCCGTCATCGTTTCCGTAATCATTGAACCGAGGCAAGTATCTGAATACTTGTTCTAACATGTTATTTACTGGAAGGCCTAATCTTGCCGTAAAATCTATCATTATTGTTGGGGTCGAAAATTACACCCCGGTTGACCAAGTCAAAATCAAAGTCAACCCTAAGTAAGCGGGTCCAAACCCAGATCAAGTGGGACCATGCCCAAGTCGAGCTCTGCGGCCGGCCTCCCCCATGCCAAAATGAAATCATGTAATAAATAATTTTGATATAATTTTTTATGCATGAATGTAAGAAAAATGGGCATAAAGCCAAATTTTTGTAAAGTTCATGGCTCATGTGCAAAAGAAATGAGCACATGAGGTATGGGATGGGAAAAATGCCATTTTGTAAAACCCAAGGGGCTATGCGTAAATTTGTAAGGCGATAAAAGGCAACATGATAATAAAATAAAGGATAATTTTTCATTCCCCCAAAAAATCTAGGGTTTCTGTGCCTCCTTCTCCTTCTTCAAGGTTCTAAACCTTCTTTCCTTTTTTTGAATTAAACCAAGAGTTTAACTCTACCTTTTCCAAAAATAAACAGTTTTCACCATCAAACCCTTAAAGGGGAACTCAGATCTTCCATCAGATCTCAAAAATGGGAGATTTTTAAATCTCACCTCCTTTTCTTCAAGATCCGGCCAATAGAAGTGGAGGAAGAAGGAGACCCATTTCCAAAAATCCCATCTTGGGAAGATCCAAGGCCTAAAAGAAGATTCAGAGCCAAAGGGGAGAAGAAAGGGGTCCCCTTTGATCATTTCCAAAGATATCTAGAAGTTTAACTCCATTCAAGATCTGTTGGAGTTTAACTCCATAAATCAAACCCTTTTTTTATAGGAGTTTAACTCCATTCAAAATCTTTCGAAGTTTTAACTCCATAAATAAAAAAAATCCTCTTTCGGAGTTTAACTCCTACTTCCGGGGCTAAAAGCCCCCTCTTTCCGCCGGCGCCCTGCACCCAGCTCCCTAGCGTCTTTAAGATGCTCCTCACCCTACTTTTTCTCACACTCCACAACACTTTCCCCGTTAGAAAAAATTTTCTAACGGGGCGGTGCACCGCACCCCGCAAGAGGGCTGCTAGCCCCCTTGACCCTCAGCCCGTTATCCGGGTAGTGGGACCCCCGTAAAACTCTGTGGGGCCTCCGATATATCCAAAACCCTTTCAAAATATACGTACACTGCACATTGAGTTCGCATGACCAATTTAACCCGTCAATCGGAGGCTCTCTCGCTCCAAAGGCGAGAGGTAATTAACGGCAGTTTAGTCCGCGGCTGCCGAAGATTCGGATCCCCACAATCAATAAACCCCTGCCTACCCTAGGCAGGGGAAATCTGTAGTACGCCTGACAAGCGACGCGTATTCCCATCTCAATGGGGTGATGAAAAACACCCTACAGAATCTGGCACGCCCAGTGGGACCAATGTCTCCTCCCATATTTCGGGTTAAACGTTCATGCAAACTCAATCAATATACATTTCGATTGCCTGTACTGAAATCATGCTTCTTTGTGCAGGTAAACAGTTTCCAATTGCAATCTTCGGACGCAGCAAAAATGTCTCCAAGGACGAGCTCAGCTCTCGACACAGCTCCCGTCTCTTACACGATGAAGATGGACGCCAGGACGGTCCTCCCGACCGGTCTCGGGTGATAGTGGGAGGAGCCGCTGCTACCATTTGGCTCTATTCCATTCATACCAGCTAGCGCCATCCAGTCCCTCCGATACATACACCGAACATCGTAAGCGGGGCGCTTTCGCGAAAAATGGCCGCGATCAGCCTCCAGTCCCTCCGATACGTACACCGAACATCGTAAGCGGACAGCAGGCGAACCTAATACCGACCAACCTCGAGAACTGGTGTTAGGAGGGGGAGGGGAATCGCCTCTGAAAGAGAAACTGAATAAGGTCTATTCCTTCAGAAGGGACAAAGTCCACAAGATATTCAAGGACGCCCTAAGAAACGGTTTACTACTGCCAGAATCAAAGAGACCGAAGAAGAGAATATGACCGATGACCCCAAATATTGCCCCTATCACAGAGTGATAGGTCATACCATTGAGGATTGCTTTTTCTTCAAAGATTGGATCGAAAAGAAATACAAGGCAGGAGAGATATTACTGTCTAAAGGCGTGTAAGCAAACAGTCAAGCTGCGACCGCCAATTTCATACAAACGGAGACCGAAGTCCTTCGGGAACCTAATTCTCTCAGACATTTGCCTTTCCATGAAAGGAGCGGACCAAGGCAACAAGCTAAAAGCCAAACGAGCAACATTGCCAACGAAGAAGTGATAGACGGGTACACAACCCATACGGTCTACATGATAGAGCCCAGAGGAACAAGTCCTCCTATGCCTTGTATCCATGACAATGACGTAGCTGTTGCTACCCAACATCGGCTCGGTCTAGATGACGAAGACTTCGCTTATGCAATTAAGCCAAAGGAGCCCATGGTTCCTACAGAATCGAGCCCAGGCTCTGTTCCCTTATAAAAAAATAAAAAAATAAAAAGTAAAAAAGCAATGGGAAAATTCCCCAAATGGAGCATCACGTGCCCACACGTGATGCGCTTTGAAGACGAGACTATAGGCATTGCGCTTAACAAATAAGGCTGAAACTGAGCCTCACGTGCAAGCACGTAAGCACCTGTATACAGGTATATAGGCGCCTTCTTAAAAAAAAATAATTGGCAAAAAAGAAACTCACGTGTCAGCACGTGATGCTCTTTGTTAGGCTTGACTTCGTGGAGTCACGTGCTGCACGTGAGGGTTTCTAAATGCCTTCTGAGCCGATAGAATTAAATTCTAAATAAAAGGATCAGAACCCTATTTTGGAAATATTTTCCCCAATCTTTCTAAACAAGAAAGATTGTGCTCTGTAAATCAGAGCACCGTTGGATCAAAGATCCAATGGTGATTAAAAATCACCAAGATACAAAATAAGCTCTGTATGGGAAAATATTTTCCTAATCTTGTTAAAAACAAGAAAATGCCTTCTGTAAAATAGGAGTCCCTGGATCAAAGATCCAACGGTGAATAAAATCCCCGAATCAATCAAAAATCTCTCAATGAGAGATTTCCTTAACAAAAATCAACAAACTTGCCTCTGCTATATAAAGGACTCGAGACTTAAAAAAAGAGAAGAAAGAGAGAGAAAAACCCTGATAAGTTTAAAAGAAAAGAGAATTTAATTCTCTAGAGAGAAGAAGATCTCCTCAAAAAAAAAAAAGAAACCCTAGATAAGAAGGAACAAAACACAGAAAATATCTTACTTCTTCTTCGCCTCCATAAGAGTTTAACTCTTTCAAAAGAACTTAGTTCTTTCTCTGGTTGAGATCTGCAGAAGCAGATCTCCCCACAAGTTGAGAATTTAATTCTCATCGGGGAGATTCTGTTATGTGGATTCAAACCTAGGGGAAAGAACTAAGTTCAAAGAATTTAATTCTTACAAGAACAAATAGGAATCTAATTCCTCTAATAAAAATAGAATTTAACCCTATATAAGAATTTAATTCTTATAAAACAATGGGCTTGAAAGTCTCAAAACTCAAGATCTCCATGCACGTAGAAAGATTAGCGCCCTGCATGATGATGGCATATTACGTGCTCCTACGTGACCCCTCAAAAAGTGCTTAGCAGAAAAAGGGAATAAACCCAAGATAGTTCCCATTTTGGGGGCGCCTCACGTGATCCCACGTGACCCTCAATAGGGTTTAGCATTCATGAAAGGAACAAAGGAATAACGCCAAAGAAACAACACCAACTTTCAAGAGCATCACGTGCAACACGTAAGCAATCCCAAATTCCAGTGTTCAACACTGCTTTAGAGTCTCACGTGCCACACGTGAGTGCCTTCGACTTTCAGTGTTTAACATTGCCTTAGAGCATCACGTAGAGCACGTGAGCACTAAAGGTACATTAGTGTTTAACACTATAAGGAACCAACTCCAACCTCAAATTGGTTAAGTTCCTTCTGAGATTAAATCTCCAAATAAACCGAGCCTCTATGCTCAGCACTGATAACTCCTCGATTTGGAATCTGGTTCAAGGGTACATCTCTCCACACCTCTGATATATGTCGTTGTAATCCTTCAACGTCTTTAGAGAGGTGGAGGGTCCCAATAACCAATAACTCTTGGTATACCCTCAAATTGATGAGCCAAAACTCCATGGACTATGATGTTCTTAAACTCAATGGACCGCAACGTCCCTAAACTAAACTCTATGGACTATGATGTCCTTAAACACGAACTATGATGTCCTTAAACCATGGACTATAATGTCCTTAAACCAACTATGGACCGCAACGTCCCTAAACTAAACTTCATGGAATATGATGTCCTTAAACATGGACTGTGATGTCCTTAAACCTAATGGACCGTAATGTCCCTAAACTAAAGCGATAGAACCCAAATGCTCTTTCGTTGGATCTAAATGATCCTAAAATCTTATTAAGTAGATCTTAGTCTAAAAATTAGACAAACGTATCCTTAACAAACATTTAAGTTGATCTTAATCTCAAACGAGATTAACGATCCTTAAATCAATCAAATCCAAATCTAAGAATATACGGATTTGGACTAATCCACACTCTACGGGCGACAACATAAATTAGTCTCCGTATACAATCCACGGGCAAAACAAAACAAAACAAACACACACGACACGAAGTGAACATCTGGAGAAGGAGAAAGTGGTTATCGCTACGCGGTAACGTAATTAACTGCAGGGGCTTGCGCCTGCAGGGAAGAACATCCCCACAATCAAAAATCCCTCGCAAACGAGGGGGAATCTGACGAAATCTGCTACAACGGCCGCATCTGTCCAAACCTCCGATGCATGGTGCCATAAATCAACTTGGTATCTTCGAAGAGGTGGATGGATAAAATTCAATAGCATCTGCCTCCAAATTCAGGCAGGACGTCCTAATGTCCCGGTCGCTGTTTTCAGCGGTGAACAGGCTCCAACAAAGGACCACTACGTCGTTCAACTAGGAACATTTGACCACCACGTCGTTAAACTGGGAACATTCGACCTCTAAGTCGTTAAACTGGGGATGTAATAATGTGTAAATAAAAAATGAATGAAAAATATAAAAAAAAGCCGAATTGATAGGGCAACTCGCAAGAAAAATCAGCAAGTAAAATAAAAATGAAAATAAAGCCGAAATGATGGGGCAACCGCGAATAAATAGCCGAAATGATAGGGCAATATTGACATTTGCGATAAGAAAAGCTGAAATGATAGAGCAATCGCGGTAAAAAAAATGTGAATGATGAGTCGCTCCTGGTACGATATTCCAGTGCAGCGATGCAGACGCCAACCAAAATCCAAATCCCTAAATGGCGAATGATGGGTCGCTTCTGGTACCATATTCCAGTGCAGCGATGCAGACACCAACCAAATTCCAAATCCCTAAATTCGTAACGGCGAATGATGAGTCGCTCCTGGTACCATGTTCCAGTGTAGCGATGCAGACGCCAACCAAAATCCAAATCCCCAAATGACGAATGATGAGTCGCTCTTGGTACCATATTCCAGTGCAGCGATGCAGACGTTGTTCATATCATAATATTGTATTATTATATTCCCCATTCTTATGCATTTTACAAATAAACAGGTGTTTTTGACCCATGTCTGCTACATAAGTACATGTTACAGGTTCTTAGATCAAAAACAGTGAAAAAGGTAAAAGACGATGCAAAAGTGAGATTACAACCAACAAACAGAAGGATCTTGATAAAGCCTACACAAAGATCAGTTTACAAAGTATAAAGGCAGCGCAAGGTCCAAGATTACACAGCAAACGGTTAAAAGTCCACTGCAATTGTTCACTGGGAGATCTGGAAGAAACAGAGAAGCCAAATTCAGTAAAGAACCAAAGAAGTAGGAATCCCAGAAAGCCCAAAAGCAGCACACAAAACTTTAGAACATGATCTCTTCATTGGGCTGCGGAACCGCGGCCCAACCCGGGCTCTAGACGGCCGCGGATCCGCGGCCGTTTAGAGCCCGGAGAAAAGAATTTTTTTACCACAATACAGAGGCGGCGCTGGCTAGTCTTCCTAGGGGTATTTTTGTAAATGCAGACGTGCGGCAATTGTAAACCTAGGGTTTTCTATGTTCTATAAATAGAGACCCAATTCATTGTATTTGTTCATGCTTCCCTTCATTAATAAAATTCAGATTTCTTTTGGAGAGCATCAATTTGTAAGTTCTTTATTTTCTGCCCTAGGTTAAATTTCTATTCTTGTCCTAGTTAAATTTAATTCCTTGCTCTAGTTAGATCTTTTATTCTCTGCCCTAGATAAATGTTCTTCAATTCTCTAATGAGCGAGTAGTCTCCTCGCTTGTTAGGGTTAGATTTGGGGAAGGTTTGAGAGATGAAAATCTCTCACCCCTTTCTTGCCCATCATATATAATTAATAGGACTCTATGCATACATGCACATACCGCTCCCTACGGCACCCTATCCCTCGAGGTAGCGGTAATACCGTAGTATAAAGCCCCGGTTGTGATTGTTTTCCATGGAGGTTAGGGTAAGGATTGATAAAGGAAGGACAAGAAGCTAGAGGAAGAAACATCTTTCCAAATGATTCTAATCCCCTTTATTAATAATTACCATAACTCCTAATAAGATCTTAATATGGGTATAGAAAGCGGTGAGATTTATAGACTTTCCAAACTTAACCTAGACTTAACCCTAGCAAGATTTAGATCTAGATTAATTCAGTTTTTAGATTAAATCAATCCGACGCCCATCGGAATTAACTCGTAAGAGCATTTAGGAAATTCACAACATCCCTGTGGACCGACCCGTACTCACCGGCTAGCTACCAAGCGACGCCGTTCTTGATTGCGGTTACTAGATATTTTTTATACAAATCAAATGGCGTCGTTGCCGGGGATGGCGTGTGATCAGTCGAAAATACTACATTTTTAACACGGCAATTTTCCTATCTTTTGCATTCATCTAGAGGTGTTCGGTATTCATATTGCACATATTAGCAAAACAGTCCTGAAATACCAGATTGCATGTGTTATACTCTGAAACCGGCATTTCGAGGGAAATTGTGTGTTTATCTTGGCATCACATCATTCTTGTATAGCGCAACACTTGTTTCGAAGTCTGTGCAGGAAATTGCAGGAACAAAGCCAAAATTTGGAAAAGAGCTGATCAAAAATACACCAACTCCAAGATTTAAGATCTGGTAGCAATCTAGACGGAAAAATAAAATTCAACATATCAAAACAAGGCCCAAATATCAGCCCAAACAAGTACCAGAAAGATCAAGCCCCAAGGCCCACAAAGCGCCGCGGTTCCGCGGCGGGAGCCCGCTTGCGCCGCGGAACCGCGGCGGCTTGATGGCTTCAGCTCCTCAATTTTTGTCCACGTGTCTCAAATAACGGTTAAAGCTTCCAGAACATTGTAGAAATACCACGTGGCTCATCTAGAAGGCTCGGCTTAACAAACTTCATCTAGAAGGCTCTCTTTAACAAACTTTTGGAGGGAAAATTCAAATTTGAAATCCTAGATCTAGGGTTTTGAGGTCTATAAAAAGGAGCCTAAATCTAGGGTTAATGGTTGTTCAAAGTTGTTCAATTTCTCATCATTCTCTCTTCATCTTCCATCCACAAGTTAAGTGAAACGACTTGTGCGAAACCCTAACCCTAATTCCAATCCAAATTCAAGATCCCGAGTACCAAATCAAGCAAGAAGCCTTCAACCTTTTAGGAGCGGAGCCGATATTCAATCGAGCAAGTGATCCAAGCCGATCCGCGACTCAAGGAGACGAGCGAAGCCAAATCGACGATCGAGTTCTTCCTCTTGTAGTTCTTGAGCGATTGTAACGGAATTGTTGATATAAATAAAAGGTGAAATTCTTTAATCTTGCTTTCTTTAAATTCTTGCATCATGATTCGATCTCAATTTGTGATTGTGGTTCTTGTTGTGATATTTGAGTAAAACTCCGCTCGTAAAGGAGTCGAGACGATCAATAGAATGATAATGTAACAAATCTTAAAATGATTCTTAAGTCCTACGAGTTTTGTAAATCCTAGCAAATTGAAGAATCGACGACCTAGTTTCGTTGCGATGCTTTCTTGATTGTGATCGCTCGAAATTAGGGATCCACGATCGATTCTTGAATTTACTAGAGGCTAGAATGTGAATGAGATCAACGAAGGAATAAGGGATAAATGATGAAACCCTAGTTTCACAAGAAATCCCTAATTCTCGTCGATCATCATCGATCTAGTATCAATTCATCGATGGATAAGAATACGTCATCGCTAGATTACATCACATCTATAGATCCGATCGATTCCTACGAGCCTCATTAGCTTCTTGATATTTGGTTTGGAAAAATCAACAAATTCTCAATTCTTGATTCTATCGTTTTCTTGTTATTAGATCTAGATTTTCTAATTCTTGAACTTCAATTACAAATCATGAATTGTTGTTTCTTTTCTTTTCTTTAAAGTTTCGATTCATCTAATTTGAAACACGAACGATTACACTTTCCCTGTGGACGATCCGCACTTACTAACGCGCTACATTCGACACCGTTATTGATTGCGGTCAAAATATTTTTGGTTGTGATTTCTTTACAATTTTCTCTACTACACAATCGGAAAACGTATTCAATCAGCGTGCTATTTCCTTTTTGCAATTTCGGGTTAATATTAAATTAAAAAACCATAAAAACTGAAAAATCACAAAAATATAAAAATATATCATCTGTTATTTTTGGAAGGGTATTTTTGTGAATCTTTGCAGGATCGACGGATCTGGAAAAATCCAGAGTGCGAAACAGAAAAAGGTAGATCCGAACAGAAGGGAATTGGACCAACAGAACACCAGAATTTTTTCTGAGACCTGAAGCCTCAACGTCGCCGCCTTTCCGCCGCGCAATCCGCCTCCCGCAGCTAATCCGCGGTCCTTCTGGCTCTTCATTGCGCGAAATTTTCACTGTTTGTTTCCTTTTTCCCCCCTCTGCAACCTAAAATATATTTTTTGTCAAATCTCCTACAGGATTCTTTGCGCTTAAAAATCTTCCCCCTTCTCAATAACAAATCTTGTGCAGGATTCTTTGCGCCGCGCATAAAATAAAAAGATTTGATTGCAAGTGATTTACTGTTTTGCATATCTTTAATCGGACTTTAAGGGGCTTTTGACCAATTCAGATTGGGTGGGGATTTCATCACCCTTCCCAGGACCCTAGAAATCACAAAAAGCATTTGCATTGACCAATCTTTAATTAAAAAATACTAGACTCAGCCCTAAGGATTTCAAGCTCAATAGAACAGAGGACTAGTTATAGGCATCGGCCGTTAATCCTAACCTGACTTTGCGGTGTCTCGGCAAGTGTGTCTAAGGCAAGTGGTTACTTAATTAGGACCGCTACTTGTAGCGGGGAGCCTCCCACTCACCTGGCACTTACCTGGCCGCAATTGGCGGTGAAGAGGCGGTTTGAGGTCCTATTTCTAGCCCTTTGGAACAGTTAGGAGCTGTCTAGCTGACCTAGGTGACCCTAGATCTAGGCCTGATTGTGCATTTCTAGTTGATTGCATTTGTGTCTAAGCCCTTTATCGAAAATCTTTTTTGCAAAAAGTTACAAATAAAAAAAAAGGAAAATTTTTATAAAAAGACTTGCAACTTTTGTCGCTAAGAAATCCGTGCACCCCAATCTTCTTTCTCTTCTCCCTCTTACATCATGGGTACCCCACCTCATAAATCTCTTGCCGAACTTTGGTATCATGAACCTAACTTTGCCTCGTACGTCAATTGTTTCGGTCGATTTAAGGACGATCCCTCTATACCCAAAATTTCTTTGAAAGATCAAATAGAAGCGTCTAGGAGAAACAGTTCGACATTGCAATCCACTTTGTGTCAACCATGTCAACCTTCACCACCTTCTTATGTTGACACCACTTTTCCGAGTCCTATTGTAACTCCTAAACCGATGTCTATTGCTGAGCATATTGCACAATCTCGTAGCCGATCTTTCACTCCTCTCCACACATCCAGTTCTAGGGATCAACAAGTCCATTCACCTTTTTATCCAAATGTTGATCATATTCCGGTCCAACCATCCAATTCCTACCAGTCCTACCCGACTTTCCCACCTTCACTAGACATTACTTCTACACAGCCATTTGGGAGTTTCATGTATCAAAACCATTTCGAATCTTTTACTGAAACCCCTTCACAACCCATGTCTAGTTTGGAACAGTCGTTGGAAGCTTATATTTTAGAAACAAACAAAATGGTGAGGAATGTGGATGCGTCCATGGCCGCCCTTATGCAACTTAGTGAACCGGTAGCTAGTTTCCAACTAACTCCAAAAATTCTAATATATGAGGAGGCGGTTGGACAGAGTGAGAATTTGAGAGAAGCGAGTGAGTTCTACACATTTCCAAATCAAACCTATCCATACCCAATTGAAGCCCACAACTCCGGTTTTCCATCGATTGTCCCAAATGATTCACAAGTTGAAAATAAAACATCTAACGAGTTGTGTGACTTTGTAGTGCTTGATTTGCCAGATTGTGAAGAATCTCTTTCGAATGAAACCACACCTAATCCTTTCGATCTTTACACCTCCAATCTAGAACCTGAATTGATAACTATCCATGTTTTTGATGAAGTGTCAGAAAAAATTGATTTTCACTTGATTGAGGATATAGACGCCGGGAATATTTTGGATGATGAACCCGTCGATTTGATTGAAATTTTATGTCCAATTCATCATCCCGAGTCATTAAATGTTTCTCCCGAACTTCATATGCGTCTTGATTTTGATGATAATAGCATGGATAGGCTAAATTTTGAGGAGAATATTGAGGAAATTATTGAGGAGGAACCAGTTTTGTTTGATGAGTCGGACTTCCTAATTCATCATGTCCCTTCCACTGATTGTGTACACCCTCCTGAATCTTTAACTGATACCCTTCCTTACTCACTTCCCTCCGTCCTCATTCCGACCTTGCAAGAGATCGTTACGCTTTCATCTCCACTACCAAGTTCGACGTACCCATATTTGCTCACGAATCTTGAGGGATTCAATCTCATTTTTCCGCGGGTTGATAGATTAGCACAATCGTTTTTTACACATCGGTCATTACAAATTGTGCTAATTTATACACTTCACCCCCACCCTCAAGTTCGTATTCCCACTTTCTTTGGTTCTACTAGTCTTCCTTTAATGATGTCAAGTGTTGATGAATCACAATCCGATATTTTGAGTTCGATAATTTTCAATTGGACTTTCGATGACAGTTTCGAAGATATTTTCGCCGACGAACTCGCATTCTTAAACGATACGAATTTTGTGATTAATCAATCTCCACTTGAAGAAGTAGAACCACTACCATTTCTTTTCCCCTCCCGCCATTCTTCTCCTCCACCGAGACCGTATACTGCTTCTATCTCGACACGGTCTCGTGTGCTTCTCATCTCATTTCTCTACACCCCATTCTTTCACCAACTCTACCATTATCACGATAGAATTTTTTAATGGTTGGTGCTAACATTTGGCTTGTGTAAGGCCTTGCTTAAGTTTGGAGGGAACCTTGTTGTATATATATTTTGTTTTTTCTTTTAACAAAATAAAATAAAAAAAAATAAAAAAAAATTGCAAATAAATAAACAGGGGAGTGCCGACATTCTCAATCCTCTTGGTATAGCCTGACAGTGAGGACATTGTCAAGTTTAAGTTTGGGGGTATGCTCGGTAAGCCTTCTTCCTTCGCATTCATATGTACATATTTTTATATTTGCATACTTATTTTAAAACCCATAAAAATTAAAAAATTTCAAAAATTATAAAAATTAATGTATTCAAATTTGGCCATATTTGACTTGAGTTTGACAAATAGGTTAACTAGCTAGGAACAACTAGATCTTAGACATAGTAAATTAAAAACCCTAAAAATAACCTTCCTTAAACTTTAACGGTAGAAAGTATATGTCTTTGTAGTTTATTTAGAAATAGGCAAATTTTGAGTTCACTTCTTGGGCTAAGTCGAAACAAAGGAAAAGTATTGATATTTTTATTAGAGTATAAGTTTGAAAAATAATTCCTAGCTTAAGTCTAGATTCTGAAAATGTATACCCTACAAATTGCACAATCACGCACCTTGAAACATGGAATAGTAGAAGAGACCTTGAAATGCTCTTATCTAAAGTCCTTAGTACGATGAAAAATATATATATATATATATATATATACAGGTGTGAATAAAGAAAAAAATGAACACTGGTTTTTGTGATTACTTAAGGCTGTAAAAATAGAAAAATATTTAGCAAGGGTGCTTCATCACCTAGTGCCTTAGACCAACTGGTTTGGGAGTCACTGCTAAAAATCCTTAGGTGTTACAAGACTAGGAAGTACGCTTTAAAGTGCAAACGCTTTTTGTAATCGGTCGTTGGTACCTCAAGAAGTATTAACGGTCGAATGAAGGATGTGTAAGCAAAATTCATAAAAATTCACCAATTAAGAAGTGCTTTGAACAACAGACAAGAGTATGATTGCTTGATTTGAATTTCCGAGTGTAGGGGTGATATATACACACACGTAGGGATATGTGATTGGAGTTTAGATGAGAGAAAGGAGTGAAGAATAGAACTTGTATCTTTAATAGAGTTGATAAAAATTCCTAAATGGAGATAGAACCCTAGAAGGAAAACTTAAGAAATGCCGAAAGCTAAGTAGGTCTGCAGAACATATATAATCATAAGTTAAATGATGAGGAAGTGTGAAAAATATGGGTGGATAATTTACGAGTCGACGATAATAGAATTCCTTATTAGAAAACCTAATTGGAGAATAAAAGTTAATAGGCCGAATTGATAGGATTTTGTGGGTAGTATCCGCTGAAAACCCTCAGGAGACAACACTCCTCCTACTAAGGACACCTAGAGGTTTAACGGCTTGTTGCACGTGCTCAGTGCAATCGCGTTTCCCTGCGAAAGTGAGGTTAGGTTTTTGTCAAGAATAAAACTAGGTTTGCTCGAGGACGAGCAAAAGATATGTTTGGGGGTATTTGTTCATATCATAATATTGTATTATTATATTCCCCATTCTTATGCATTTTACAAATAAACAGGTGTTTTTGACCTATGTCTGCTACATAAGTACAGGTTACAGGTTCTTAGATCAAAAACGGTGAAAAAGATAAAAGACGATGCAAAAGTGAGATTACAACCAACAAACAGAAGGATCTTGATAAAGCCTACACAAAGTTCAGTTTACAAAGTATAAAGGCAGCGCAAGGTCCAAGATTACACAGCGAACGGTTAAAAGTCCACTGCAATTGTTCACTGGGAGATCTGGAAGAAACAGAGAAGCCAAATTCAGTAAAGAACCAAAGAAGTAGGAATCCCAGAAAGCCCAAAAGCAGCACACAAAACTTCAGAACATGATCTCTTCATTGGGCCGCGGAACCGCGGCCCAACCCATGCTGAGGCCACGGATCCACGGCCGTCTAGAGCCTGGAGAAAAGAATTTTTTTACCATAATACAGAGGCGGCGCTGACTAGTCTTCCTAGGGGTATTTTTGTAAATGCAGACGTGCGGCAATTGTAAACCTAGGGTTTTCTATGTCCTATAAATAGAGACCCAATTCATTGTATTTGTTCATGCCTCCCTTCATTAATAAAATTCAGATTTCTTTTGGAGAGCATCAATTTGTAAGTTCTTTATTTTCTGCCCTAGCTTAAATTTCTATTATTGCCCTAGTTAAATTTAATTCCTTGCCCTAGTTAGATCTTTTATTCTCTGCCCTAGATAAATGTTCTTCAATTCCCTAATGAGCGAGTAGTCTCCTCGCTTGTTAGGGTTAGATTTGGGGAAGGTTTGAGAGATGAAGATCTCTCACCTCTTTCTTGCCCATTATATATAATTAATAGGACGCTATGCATACATGCACATACCGCTCCCTATGACACCCTATCCCTCGAGGTAGCGATGATACCGTAGTATAAAGGCTCGATTGTGATTGTTTTCCATGGAGGTTAGGGTAAGGATTGATAAAGGAAGGACAAGAACCTAGAGGAAGAAACATCTTTCCAAATGATTCTAATCCCCTTTATTAATAATTACCATAACTCCTAATAAGATCTTAATATGGGTATAGAAAGCGGTGAGATTTATAAACTTTTCAAACTTAACCTAGACCTAACCCTAGCAAGATTTAGATCTAGATTAATTCAGTTTTTAGATTAAATCAATCCGACGCCCATCGGAATTAACTTGTAAGAGCATTTAGGAAATTCACAACATCCCTGTGGACCGACCCGTACTCACCGGCTAGCTACCAAGCGACGCCGTTCTTGATTGCGGTTACTAGATATTTTTGATACAAATCAGACGCCAACCAAAATTACAAATCTTTGAATGTACCAACGACGAATGATGAGTCGCTCCTGATACCATATTCCAGTGCAGTGATACAGACGCCAATAAAATCCTAAAATTCTCCCAGCCCTACAGTTGGTCCCCAAGTTGACTACCGTATACAATCTACGGGCTCAAATAATTCTCATCATACCCATGCCCCACCGCAGTCACCAGTCACGCGGCCGATCTCCACCCTTGGAATTATGCTCTATTTGGGAAGACCCACTCATGTGTCCTCACGATGCATGAGGAGAAAAAAACTTACGGGATCCTCATGACTCGTAAGAAAACACCTTCGTAGGATCCTTACGACTTACCAAGGAAAAACACACTTGGGTGTCCCGGCGACTCCTAAGGAGAAAACATACCAACGAGATCCTTTCGACTCGTGGGGAGAAAATGCTTTTATGAGACCCTTACGGCTCATAAAATTGAAAAGCCTTAGGTGATAAGGACCTAAACCTGTCTCCTAAGCCATCGCTCCCCAACGGGTAAAGGCAAATGATGAATTACTCCTGGCACCTGTGCTTCAGTGTTAGCAACGCTGATACCGACCCCAACCCCAAAATTCCAAACTTCCGATCCAATAGACCCCTAAGTCTTTAAACTGGGAACATATGACCTCTAAGTCGTTAAACTGGGAACAGATGACCCATAAGTCGTTAAACTGGGAACGAGGAAAATCCCCTCACGACAAATGATGAGTTGCTCCTGGCATTATTCCAGTGCAGCAATGCTGATGCCGAACCAAAAACCAAATTCAAAGTCTCACCCGATAGCGCTTCCAAGCTCAAAAGCCCCGCTGGACGGGTAGGCAACTCCCAAAATAAATCAAATCAAACAAATCAACCCTGACACCGCAGAAAGTGGAGCAAGTCAAATCAAACCCCGACACCGCAGAAAGCGGAGCAAGTCAAATCAAACCCCGACACCGCAGAAAGCGGAGCAAGTCAAATCAAACCCCGACACCGCAGAAAGCGGAGAAAGTCAAATCAAACCCCGACACCACAAAAAGCGAGGCAAGTCAAATCAAATCACTGACCGTCCAAGTCGCAAAAAGGGCAGAACCGACCATCTATGTCGATAAAATGGAAGCACCGACCATACACGTCGTAAAAAGGGCAGAACCGACCGTCCACGTCGCTAAAATGGAAACACCGACCGTCCAATTCGCAAAAAGAGCATAATCGACTGTCCACATCGCAAAAAGGTCAGAACCGACCGTCCACGCCGCAAAAAAGGCAGCACCGACCGTCCACGTCGCTAAAATGGCAGCACCGACCGTCCAAGTCACAAAAAGGGCAGAACCGACCGTCCACGTCGCTAAAATGGCAGCACCGACCGTCCACGTCGCAAAAAGGTAGAACCGACCGTCTAAGTCGCAAAAAGGGTAGAACCGACCGTCCAAGCACCCAGCGCCCACATGCCGGGCACGTGAGGTGCTGGCGCCCAAGTGCCTAGCGCTCGCGCCAGCGCCAGCGCTCAAGCGCACAGTGCCCAAGCGCCCAGCTTCTTAGAGCCTTTAAGACGCTCCTTACCCTACTTTTTTCCACACTCCACAACACTTTCCCCGTTAGAAAAAAAATTAACTGGGTGCTGCCTCGCACCCCGTAGCTCGCATCGCTAAAATGCTAGCTCTCTTGACCCCCAGCCCGCTATCCGTGTAGCGGGACCTCCGCAAAACTCTGCGGGACCCCCGATATATCCAAAACCCTTTCAAAACATGCGTACACTGCACATTGAGTTCGCATGACCAGTTTGACCCGTCAATCAGAGGTTCTCTGTAACATTTTAGAAATATGAAATATTATTTTTGGAATTTAAAATTTTAAAATAATATATTTCGCGAAAATTATTCGATTTGCGAATTTGGGGTTTTCGCAAAATGGTATAAATATATACCAATATTTGGAAAATAATTAGAGATTAAAATGATTTATTTATTAAAAATATATTTATCAGATTTGGGCATTTTTATAATTAATTATATGCAGGTTTAAATTAAACTCGATTAGTACACTACTAATCACGATTATACCAAATCCGTACTTTTAATTAACCATGGCTAGTGCACCATGTCATGTTGCAATTTGGTTACATGTTGTTTTATTGTATTTGTTGACATTGGTTTTAAAAGAGAAAAGAAAAAGAAAAGAGAAGATATGAGAGGATAATTGATGAGAGAGAAATGAGGGACCATATTATGACATAGGGCATGGGCTCAAGAGAAAGAGAGAAAGGATGGCATGGCACACTTTACCTTTCCTTCATCTCACCCTCATTTGTTTCTTCAACTCCTCCATCTTCATATTTCTCACCTCCTTCCTCCACCTTCTCTACCTCCATGGATCACCTCAAAAACCTTGCCAAAATCGTACACCACCTTCATTAAAAATGATCCCCACCTCTTCCTAAACCCTATGGACCTTTCAAGTTTGGATTTTGGAGACTTTGGGAATCTAGGGTTTTTCTTGAGTTGCCAAATGAGATAATATTCCTTTCCTTTAGTTAAGTTATTCTGTTTAATATATCCTAGTTATAGTTTAGAGTTAAACAAGTATGGAATTGTGATCTTAGAATTTTCCAAGTTGATGTTTAGTGGAAGAATTGACTTGTGAAGTGATATTTGAGATGTAGTGAGTGTTTACAAGACTTAGGTGATAATTTTCTAGCCAAGACCAGAGACTAGAACCCAAAACACGAACTTAGAATTTGCCCGACATTGATTATTTGACAGTCTGTGATGGTATATGGAAATCTGGAATGACCCGAGACCACTATAAAATAAGTTCCCATGACAGTGAGACGTGCAGGCAACCATGAAGCAACCCCTGAAACCCGAGCCCATTCCTACCTATTCTGGCCGCAGATTTATTGCTTGTGGCCGCAATTTGCGGCCACATTATGGTGGAATTCGATGATCTTTGGTCTATGGTTCCCTTATCTTATATCTAGACCAACCCTATATGCAAAATGTCTTGATTTGACCTAGGGGAAATCTGGGAGCAATTTCCTATGTTGCTGAATTTGGTATTTGCGATTTATGAACTTGGGTTTTGGTATTTGATATTGTATTTGGTCGTTAGACGTTCGTACGTCAACGACGAGGGTTATTTGGTTGTTGTTGCATGCGTAAGCTATAGGTTCTAACCTATGAGCACTTCGTGTGCCGTATCGGTTTTCGGACTTCGTTTTCAAAACGTTGCAATATGTGTTGATTTGTAGGTACCTCGCGTGGACTTCCGAGACGACGAAGCACATCGACTTCGGCTTAGCGAGGAGTATTGCAGGTGAGTAGATTTATATCTACGAGGAAAGTCGGGTGTATGGCATATAACACCCCCGCAATTATAAAATGGAGACCGATATATTGAATATAGTCGGAGAAACCTATACTAGGAAACTATGGATATGATCAAAATGTTAGTTGGAGATATGAATGATTGAAAACATATACCAAGATATGAGACGAGATCTATAAGGATATGACATGAGATCAATGAATATGATAAGATTGAGATAGATGTGTTATGAGATCGGTAAAATAAGATAAATATATATTTATGAGAATAATGAGTGATATACCATACGAGACGTTAAATCCGTACCCTCATTGTTGTATACGTTGATAGAAT
This sequence comes from Agapanthus africanus, assembly GCA_030015575.1. Lineage (NCBI taxonomy): Eukaryota > Viridiplantae > Streptophyta > Magnoliopsida > Asparagales > Amaryllidaceae > Agapanthus > Agapanthus africanus. The sequence goes on along the minus strand of JASDDO010000008.1, from coordinate 5,467,687 downwards.
CCCTATTTGTTTAATGCCGCCATACGATGGATTACCGTACGCGATGAGTTTTACCTGATGATTGATCCATACCCTTGACTCGAGGATGCCGTACGATGGATAATACCATACGTGATGCTGTGAGGCTGGACTGCCGATTGATAGATTCATCGACTTGGATATGTTTATAGATATTGTTAATCACTGTCTACATTACTTAGTTTAGCCCTTATGTAGATGTTAGATTAGATACGCATACCTTATAATAGTGCGCTTACGATTTACTTTTTGCTACGTTTACGATATTATCATTGCATTACGTATACATGTGCTTCCATTATTTGTTATGATATCGTCGACTAGTACACTTGCACAATTATCGATGATGCGTATATTACACTTACACAGATTGCTGGCTTACACACTTTCATCATCGGTAATTGCTGTCACTTACACAGTCAAATTGCTATATCATGCTATTACTCTTAATTGTTTAGTATTATCACATGACTCGTTTGCATGATATACTGATATGCTCACATCACTATTCTATGTTGCATGATATACTGATATGCTCATATTTCTGTTCTATGTTTGCATACGTCATGCTTTACGATTATACGCATTGAGATGCTGTTTTCATGAGATTCTGGATTTGAGAACCGTGGTTACATTTCAAAAGGAAGTATGTATTGCTTTAAAAACCCGGTTTCTCTTGATATGATATTTGGATGTGTCCACCATGAGTTTTCATGGTTCTGAGATTGTTTAAGAAACCCGATTCGAGGAGTTGGACGAACCGTTTGCGGGTACATGGTGGACCCGATATGGTACCCTGGGATAAGAAAGGTATGTTGTGCAGTAGATGATGAGCTTGGCAGAGGAACTACTACCTACCGGTGATAGTTTAGACCCGGAAGTTATCCGGAGGATACCGACCGGAGTCGTGAGATGGATATGGGCCGATCCGGACTGACGGAGCCCATGGGCCGATCCGGACTGACGGAGCCCGAGATATGAGGATTTACGTGTCGATGCTGGACACGGGATTCATGATGTTTCGAGTGTCGGTGTTGGGCACTCAGGTTCCATGATTTTGATGTGTCGTTGATGGATACACGTTGGTTGATATCCTCATACATACATGCATATGCTTTCATGATATTGCGAGTGTCAATGTTGGAAACTCAGGTTCTATGATGTTGATTGTGTCATTGATGGACACGTGGATGATATCCACCTGCATATAGACATATGATTCAGATGTTTATTTGTATATGTCATTGGCATTGATTATATTGTTGACATATATGCATACATGGTCATCCTAAATATCATAGTACTACCTTCTTGATATAGTGACCTAGGAAATCGTTGTTTTATTTGATTTCTATCTGCTGATGTTTTCTACTCACGAGTTGGCAACTCACCCCATTGTGCCACAGTTCTTGCAGGTTTGACCGCTTGGGATCGGTAGCGGTATCGCTGGCATACAGCTTGCATTTGGGTGTTTTGCTATGGTAGGTGGGACACATTGGATCGTGTCCACTCTTGTATTTATTATTTCCTATTGTATCTAGATAAACTCCATCAATCAGAAACTAGACTTTGTATATTTAGTGGACTTAGACGGACTTGTGGTTGCGAGACTTAGAGCGATGGGTATATGTTCGCTATGTGTGGATTTAATGTCTTGCTTTATTCATATTATTCTTTCTGGGTTGATCTTCGTCGTTGGGCGTCGTATACATTGCTTGCATGGTTGTGATTCCATCATTTGGCGAAGAGCTAGCTCCCGCTTTGGGATGCCTTTTATATTGTTATGTATATGTGGTTTCAGTCCAAAATATACAAGGGAGGTGCTGCCCAAAATTTTAAAGACGAAAAAAATGTTCTCAACTTTAGTACATTCTACTTGCATTTTCCTATATCATTAATTATGCATTTATGGATAAACTTTATTTCATTATACCTTTATTTCAAATTGCACCCCCACTATTTTCCGCAAAAAGGTTTAGATTTTCTGGGCTTCGGCTTACTTGAATTACGCTACGCCTTTGGACGTTGCGTGATTTAAGTGCCGGTCACGTACTAAATTACGGGTCGTGACATTCTCTCGCTCTAAAGACGAGGGCTAATTAACGGCAGTTTAGTCCGCGGCTGCCGGAGATTCGGATCCCCAAAATCAATAAACCCCTGCCTACTTTAAACAGGGGGAATCTGTAGTACGCCTGACAAGTGACGCGTATTCGCATCTCAATGGGGTGATGAAAAACACCCTACAGTTATATATATAAGTAATATTTTATAGTATGATAAGCATTGAATAATAAAATGCATGCATGACAGTTACCTAAGATTAAAATTGATAAAAGGTAAATATATTATAAGTTAACAAACAGTAGAGTGCTTTTATTTAATATTAGATCATTATGAATAGTTTATAAAATTTAGCAATATGATCGTCTTAACAAAAAATTAATTTAGTATATTTAAATCAATATAATGAACTTATAGGAATTGACATGGTCATAGTCGTTATTGCGTATATCGAATCTAGATGATAACACTAATTAATAAAATCTGATCGTCTCAAAAGAGGATATCGAGCCGCCTCAACTAAAATTTAAACATGACATGACTTGTTAATTTATATCATTTCACGATTGCATGATGCATGGTTATAACCAAGTTACCTGACTTGTACCTTAACATATTTATGGTATGTGATATAAATAGTTATGATATTCTTGCCTTCATAATATATTGATTGATTTCATGTATCCATATGGGGTGTTATCGTTACCATTATATCGTATTGACTATATTGCCTATTGTACATCATGACTTGTTTGTCTATGCGACTGTGATATACACAACCTACCTGCTTAATTACACTATCATTGACATGCTCGTAATCTGCCAGACTATTAATAATTTGTTATCATGTAACACATGTTGTCTGTAATATTAACCAATGCCAACAATTCTGACTTGTTGTCCTGATGAACGTGACATGTTGTTTGGATAGATATAACATGTAGCTTCCGCTCCTGTGTTGGTATTAGATAGATATTGTTCATACCTGACTTGGAAAACGAAATCTGGGGAAATGGGGAAATCAAAAGTGTAACTGAAGTGTAATTTAAAAGGATATTACATGTTTCTGTGGTTCCGGAGCGTAACGGAACAGAATCATTCTTGATTCATACATCTTGCATCCGTGATCCCGGGGGGTAACGGGATATATCTTGTGTTCGTGGTTCCGGAGTGTAACGGGATATATACTTTTGAGATATATAGAGGAGTACATTAATTGGTTTCAAATATCGATAAGATAGTTAACCTGAAAACCCAGACCTTAGGATACACGTGACATGTTTGACTACCTATAGCCTGTTGTTATAACATCTGTGATTGATTTTGTTTATACTCATACCTCCTGCACATGACATCTTGTATAGCACACTGTTCAGTTTATTATTATTTTTATGATATCTATGACGCACTGACGTTCAGGTTTTGCATGGCCCGGATTCTTTGATTTTAGCATAGGAGGATCATGTGTAAGTTGACAGAATTGCGGATCTGTGAGGACCACTTCACTGATATAGTTTTTTTTATGGTTTAGGCGTTCTTTTCCCTTGGATCTTTATTGTTTCCATCACTATTACCGTTCTTGTGGCTATTGGATATATTTAGAGATAGATAGTTATATTATTATTCTTGATTATTGATTAACATTCGTAATGTGATTATGGAAGGATATTTTCTTACTTTAAGTAGCATGGTTGGCTTTGTTATGTTCCCAAAATTTCGGTATCTTAGGAAGCGAGGCGTGACAATTGGCTAGATCTGGCCACCACCAAATCAACACCCACAAATCAAGCTCCTCGTGACCGGATCAAGCCTTCTTTGGTCAAATCCAGCCACCACATCCTTGTTCTCCGCCGAAAGGACGCGACCGGGACGTTGGGACGTCCGGCCTGAACTTCGAGGGAAGATGCTACTTGGTGCTATCCGTCCACCTCTCCGAAGATACCAAGTTGATTTATGACACCATATATCGAAGGTTTAAACGGATGCGGCCGATGTAGCATACTTCGTCAGATTCCCCCTCGTTGAGGGGGTTTTGATTGTGGGGACGCTCTTCCCTGCAGGCGCAAGCCCCTGCAGTTAATTATGCTACCGCATCGCGGTAACCACTTTCTCCTTCTCCAGATGGTCACTTCGTGTCGTGTGTGTTTGTTTTGGTTTTGGTTGCCCGTGGATTGTATACGGAGACTAATTTATGTTGTCGCCAGTAGAGCGTGGATTATTCCAAATCCGTATCTTCTTAGATTTGGGTTTGGGGTTGGGTTTAAGGATACGTTAGTCTCATTTGAGACTAAGATCAACTTAAACGTTTGTTAAGGATACGTTAGTCTAATTTTAGACTAAGATCAACTCAACGGGATCATTTAGATCCAACAAAAGAGCATTTGGGCTCTATTGTTTAGTTTAGGGACATTGCGGTCCATAATTAGTTTAAGGACATTACGGTCCAAGGTTAAGGACATTACGGTCCAAGGTTAAGGACATCATAGTTCATGGGTTTAAGGACCCCACAGTCCAAGGTTAAGGACATCATAGTCCATGGGCTTAAGGACCCTACAGTCCGAGGTTAAGGACATCATAGTCCATGGGTTTAAGGACCCCACAGTCCGTAGTTTAAAGACGTCATAGTCTGTAAAGTTTAAGGACATCATAGTCTATGAGTTTAAGGACCCCACAGTCCGTGGAATGTTTGGTTGTCAGGACCCATCACCTCTCGGTAGACATTGAAGGATTACAACGACAAATATCAGAGGAGTAAAGAGATGTACCCTTGAACCAATTTTGGTTGAGCGATCTGTAGTCCAATTTGGGACTAAGATCTGTTAAAAGATTTATGAGCATATGAGCTCAATTAATCTGAATGAGGGGTTTATAGCCAATTTGGGCTCGGCCCACTCAGTTAAAATGTTAAACATTTGACAATGCTGAGCATTGATTTGGGTTCTGACAGCCTTTCTGTCTTATTGAATGCTGAGCATTCATCATAACTCTAGGGCTTTATTTATAGAACAATTTATGTTCTTTTAGCGCACACGTGAGGAGCACGTGGCGCGCTTGGCGCTTTGCGCCGGCCAAAGAGCGTAGAGCGCTTCTACTGGGTAGCGCACACGTAAGGAGTACGTGGCACTGTGTGCCAGATTTGGAACGCTAAAGCGTTTCTGCTGAGTAGCGTACACGTGAGGAGCACGTGGTGCGCTTAGCGCTGAGCGCCAGTCCATGAGCGCAAAGCGCTAGTTTATGAGAGCAAAGCGCTATTTGTTCAGTGGCGCACACATAAGGAGCACGTGGTGCGCGCTGAGCGCCAGTCCAAGAGCGCAAAGCGCTATTTAATCAGCTTTATGATCCGAGAAATAAATTCTCTTTTGTAAGAGACTTTGTCTCAAGATTCTAAGAACAAAGTTCTTATTTTATAGGAGATGTTTCAATCTCTTATTTTGATGAAAGGTTTTGCCTTTATGGATCTGTGATCCTAAGAGAATTGAATTATTCTCCCCCTTTTTATAATGAGATGTTCATGATCTCTTTTTTTGTAAAAGACCTTAGTCTTATAGATCTATGATCTGTGGGAAGAATTATGTTCTTCTTCTTTAATGAGATTTTTCTTATCTCTGTTTTTTTTTTATGATGAGATACTTTGATCTCTTTTGTGAAAGATCTTGGTCTTATAGATCTATGATCTTAGAAAAGAAGTAAACTCTTCTTTTTATATGAGACGATTTCGTCTTTCTGTTCTTTTCACCTTGAAGAAAAGTTCTTCTTCTTCCGAGGGCTTCCTCTTCTTTCTGAGATCTCTCAAAGTTTATATGGGGGGTTCCTCTATTTCTCTCTCTCCTTTTTTCTCTGTCTCCTCTCTGAGACTTGAAGTCTTAGGTCCTTTTTATAGGGCAAGCTGATTTGTTCAATCGGTTAAGTAGATCTTTTCTCCAATTGATTTGGGGATTTCCCCACCGTTGGATTTTTGATCCAAGGGCTTCTGATTTACAGAAGACAATCTTCTTGTTTTTAACAAGATTGGGATATTTTCCCATACAGAATTTATTCGGTATTTTGGTGATTTTTAATCACCTTTGGATCATTGATCCAACGGTGCTCTGATTTACACAGCACAATCTTCTTATTTGGAAAAATTTTGAGGAATCTTTCCTTAACAGAATTTTATTCTGGTTAATTGATGATTTATCATCTTTATTGGATCTTTGATCTGACGGTGGGGAGCTTTTAGTTCCAGCGCTAGCGCACGCTGCTTAGAGTGCAGCGCTCTTAGCGCCAGCGCACACGTGCTTTGCACGTGGTGCGCTGCTTAGAGTGCAGCGTACTTAGCGCCAGCGTATAAGTGCTTTGCACGTGGTGCTCTGCTTAGAGTGCAGCGCTCTTAGCGCCAACGCACACGTGCTTTGCACATGGTGCGCTCCTTGGGGTGCAGGGCACTTGGCGCTGCTATGAAACGCTGCTTCATTTCAAAATTTGAAATTTGAACAGAGCTTTGCTCTGATTAAGGGAAACAAATACCCTCCCCCCCCACCGTTGCGCTCATGTGACCCATACGTGAATGCAGCGGTGGCAGCATCTGCGCCCTTGGATCAACTCAGAAGTTGAAACGGCATCTCAGTGCCTATAAATAGGACCCTTGGCCCTTGAGATGGTTTTTGTTCATCTTCTTTATTGTTTTATGAAAATCAATTTCTCCTTTAGAGCATAGCTCTCTGTTTTAAGAACTCTCTTAGAGACAGAACTCTGTCAAAATTTAGGTAAAGATTAAATTTTTTAAAGGATTATTTAATAATCTAGGGTTTCACCCATTAACAGATCTTTGCTCTTCATAGATCTTCGATCTAAAGAAAACCTTTTTTTAGGGTTTTATTAACAGAGCTTTGCTCTCTTGAAATCATAGATCTAAAGAGTTCTTTCTTAGGGTTTCTTAACCCATTAAAAGTGGTTTGCTCCTTTTCAAATTATATAGATTTCTTGATCTCTTATGAAGAACTCTTAGAGTTTGTTCACAGATCTTGAAGATCTTAGAATTTTAATCCATTAAAAATTTTATTTTAAGTTTTCTGATGGGTTATTCCATCAGTTTTACAGAGCAAGGCTCCTAGAATTCTCGAGGAATTTTTAATTCCCCTCATAACTGACTTGGACAGATGTCATTCCTGTCTGTAGAGTATTGCTCTCGAGGAGTTTAACTACTTGGCCCGAGGGGTCCTTTTTCATTAAATGCGAAATCCTTTTTTAGGATTTTTCTCTTAATTGTATAGAATTAAATTCATTGGGTGATTTAATTAGTACTTATTTCCTCCTTGGGGATATCAGGAGTTGTTTAAATCCCGGTGTCTGTTTTTAATAAGGATTTTCTTAATCAGTCTGTCTACTAACTCCTGCCGATTTTCTTTTTCAGACGTTATGGATGCTTATATGTATGATCTCGACGAAATTATTTCTTACGGAGACATTCGCGCAGTCGGCCGTTCTCAAAACCAGGAATTCACAAACGCCAGTGTGCTGAAATTATTGGTCGCTTTAATGCATACAATGGTCGACTGCTTCCTCGTCGTTCCTCTCTATTGAAGCTTATTGTGGGAGTGATCTAGGGAGCACTTCCTCTATTCTATGCCGTCATGCCGCTTAAGGCATTGGACGACGCCGAAGATAAGGTGCACTCGGTGTATCTGATGGGCTTAATCTCAAAGAAACGGCGAGACAACCTTGTTGATATCCTGCATTAAGCTTTTCAGCAGGCGGCGATACTCGCTGCCTATCGAAGGGTGGAGGACATCAGTGGGGATCCTGACGCTTGTGATCGTGCAAGGATGCACACGAAGATGGTCCGAGAGGCCCGAAATTTTTTGGATGGCCTCACTTTTGAATTTCTCAATCCATGTCCTGGATTTGATGTCTTGCCTTTGTAAACATTTTAATGGCGTTTTTTGTTTACTGTTTTCATCAATGTAGGAATTTTCTGAAGTATGAATAGCAAGCTTTTCCATTTCCATGTGTTTATTTTATGCATTAAACCTTTTCGCACATGCATGAATGGATACGCTTTGAACGCTTAACTGAATGTGAATCAAATGTTCTCCTTACTGTCGCTTTCTTCTCTTTGCGGTGTCGTTGCCATGTGATTTTAGCAAGTGTAACCTGTAGATAGTAGAGAACATTTCTCCTTGTAGGGTAGCGATGGCTTAGGAAGCAGGTTCAGGTCTACTGCCTAAGCCTTTTCAATTTTATGAGCCGTGAGGGTCTCATAAAGAATTTTCTCCCTACAGGTCGAGAGGATCCCGTAGGTGTATTTTCTCCTTAGGAATCGTGAGGATTCCTAAGTGCGATTTCCCTTGAGAGTCGTAAGGATCTCACAAGAGAGTTTTTCTTGCTTACGAGTCGAGAGAACTTGTAAGTGGTTGTTTCCTTTCTTGTCGATGTTTGACTTAGAAGAGTGTGGCCTATAGAAAATCTACCTTGAACTCTCTGCAATGCAATGATGGCTTGGGAGACAGGGTTAGGATCTGCCACCTAAGACTTTTCAACTTTATGAGCAGTGAGGGTCTCATAAAGACTTTTCTCCCTACGAATCGAGAGAATCTCGCAGGTGTGGTTTCTCCTTAGGAATCGTGGGGATTCCTAAGTGCGTTTTCTCTTGAGAATCGTAAGGATCTCACAAGAGAATTTTCTCCTTATAAGTCGAGAGGACCTGTAAGTGATTGTTGTGTTGACCTGCTCCCGAGTCAAAGCATTGCTTTGATGGGGAGTTCGAGAGTTTACTCTGGCTGTTTCCCACGGAGTCAGGATTGACTTTACCCATGTTCTACGGGGCCAGGAGGGGTTGACTTTGGCCATACAGAGTCCGGATTGACTTTAGCCGTATGGGGTCAGGGGTTGCTCTGGCCGTTTCCCATGGGATCAGGATTAACTTTAGTCGTGTTCTACGGGATCAGGATTTGCTCTGGTCGTTTCCCACGGGGTCAGGATTGACTTTAGCCGTGTTCTTCGGGACCAGGATTTTCTCTGGCTGTTTCCTACGGGGTCAGGATTGACATTAGCCGTGTTCTACGGGACCAGGATTTGCTCTGGCTGTTTCCCACGGGGTCAGGATTGACTTTAGCCGTGTTCTACGGGACCAGGAGGTGCTCTGGGCGTTTCCCACGGGGTCAGGATTGACATTAGCCGTGTTCTACGGGACCAGAAGGTGCTCTGGGCGTTTCCCACGGGGTCAGGATTGACTTTAGCCGTGTTCTACGGGGCCAGGAGGTGCTCTGGCCATTTCCCACGGGGTCAGGATTGACTTTAGCCGTGTTCTACGGGACCAGGAAGTGCTCTGGGCGTTTCCCACGGGTCAGGATTGACATTAGCCGTGTTCTACGGGACCAGGAGGTGCTCTGGGCGTTTCCCACGGGGTCAGGATTGACTTTAGTCATGTTCTACGGGACCAGGATTTGCTCTGGGCATTTCCCACGGGGTCAGGATTGACATTAGCCGTGTTCTACGGGACCAAAAGGTGCTCTGGGCGTTTCCCACGGGGTCAGGATTGACTTTAGCCGTGTTCTACGGGACCGGGAGGTGCTCTCTCGGTTGTCTGTGAACCGTCGAGGTTTGGAACAGGGACTTTGCCATAGCTCCAAGGTTGATTGTCGCGTCTGAATCCTGCTTGAATGAGGAGAAACGTTGTTGGTGATCTCTAGGCTGTCTGTGAACCGTTGAGATTTAGAACAGGGACTTTGCCATGGCTCCAATGTTGATTGTCGCGTCTAAATCCTGCTGAAATGAGGAGGAACGTCGTTGGTGATCTCTAGACTGTCTGTGAACCGTCGAGATTTGGAACAGGGACTTTGCCATGGCTCCAAGGTTGATTTTCACGTCTGAGTCCTGCCAGAATGAGGAGGAATGTTGTTGGTGATCTCTAGGTTGTCTGTGAAGCGTCGAGATTTGGAACAGGGACTTTGCCATGGCTCCAAGGTTGATTACCGCGTCTGAATCCTGCTGGAATGAGGAGGAACGCTGTTGTGGGTCTCTAGGCTGTCTGTGAACCGTCGAGACTTGGCTCTCCTTCTGATGGAGCCTGGTGGGAAGATATGGTTCCCTTTTAGTTCGTGCCTCTGGATTGTATACAGGGATCGATGTGATATCACCTGTAGGGCAAAAAGTTTCATTTTATATATTTTTCTTTCCGCGATACTCTATCATTTCAGCTTTTCGTATCGCGAAAGTCACGATTGCACAATCATTTGGGCTATTTTTTCACGGTGCCCAATCATTTCGGCTATTTTCTTTTTACTCGTTACTTATTATTGCGAGTTGCCCAACCATTTCGGCTATTTTTGTATGCATACATTTTTACTTGCTGATTTTGTTGCAAGTTGTCCCATCATTTCGGCTATTTCATATGCATTTGTGGCTTGCTGACTTTTCGCTGCGAGTTTGGGTTTTGATACCGATTTAGGCATCAGCATCGCTACAACTGGGATATTGCCAGGAGAGAATCATCATTTGCCTCTGTCGATGTCGAACAAAGGTGGCTTAGTGATCAGTCGAAAATACTGCATTTTTAACACGTCAATTTCCCTATCATTTGCACTCATCTAGAAATGTTCGGTATTCATATTGCACATATTAGCAAAACAGTCCTGAAATACCAGATTACATGTGTTATACTTTAAAACCGGCACTTTAAGGGAAATTGACTGTTTATCATGGCATTGCATCATCCCTATATTGCGCAACACTTGTTTCGAAGTCTGTACAGGAAATTCCAGGAGAATGGCCAAATTTGTGAAACAGGCTGATAAAAATACGCCAACTCCAATGCTTGAGATCTGGTAGTAATATAGAAGGAACTGTGAGAATCAACATATCAAGAAAATACCAAGAACTCATCAGGAAGCAGAAACAGAAAGATGAAGCCCTAAGTCAGCCAAATGGCCGCGGATCCGCGGCCAGAGCCGGATTGCGCCGCGGATCCGCAGCGGTCTTGCCACGTCATCAACAATTCTTTACTTCATTATTCCTCTCTCAGTGTGTACACCTCATCAAGCCAAAGCAATTTCCAGATGACTCTCGAAGCTTCTGCCAGATCAGCGAGGATCATTAAATCAAGCTAATCTTGATTAAGCTAATCAACCTCCTAACAACCTAGTTCTAGAAGCATCCCTCCAACTAACTCCCTCTAGAAGGCTCTCTCTAACAAACTTTTGGAGGGAAATTCAAATTTGAAATCCTAGATCTAGGGTTTTGAGATCTATAAAAAGAAGCCTAGATCTAAGAGTTGAGGTTGTTCATTAAATCATTAGTTAGGGTTCATTAGTTCATTAATCTCTCATCTCCCCCATTTCTAACACAAGTTGAGTGACACAACTTGTGCCTCAAAACCCTAACCCAAAATCCAAAGCCAAATTCAAGATCCCGAGTACCATTCAAGCGAGAAGCCTTCAACCTTTTAGGAGCGGAGCCGATCTTCAATCAAGCAAGTGATCCAAGCCGATCCGCGACTTAAGGAGACGAACGAAACCAAATCGACGATCGAGTTCTTCCTCTTGTAGTTCTTGAGCGATTTATAACTAAATTGTTGATAAACAAAAGGTGAAATTCTTTAATCTTGCTTTCTTTAAATTCTTGCATCATGATTCGATCTTAATTTGTGATTGTGGTTCTTGTTGTGATGTTTGAGTAAAACTCCGCTCGTAAAGGAGTCGAGACGATCAATAGAATGATGATGTAACAAATCTTAAAACGATTCTTAAGTCCTACGAGTTTTGTAAACCTTAGCAAATTGAAGAATCGACGACCTAGTTTCGTTGCGATGCTTTCTTGATTGTGATCGCTCGAAATTACGGATCCACGATCGATTCTTGAATTTACTAGAGGCTAGAATGTGAATGATATCGACGAAGGAACAAGGGATAGATGTTGAAACCCTAGTTTCACAAGAAATCCTTAATTCTCGTCGATCATCATCGATCTAGTATCAATTCATCGATGGATAAGAATACGTAATCGCTAGATTTCATCACATCTATAGATCCGATCGATTCTTATGAGCCTCACTTCGATTCTTGATATTTGATTTGGAAATCATCACAAATTCTCAATTCTTGATTTTAATGTTTTCTGAGATCTAGATTTTTCTAATTCTTGAAATTCAATTTACAAATCATGAATTGTTTCTTTTCTTTTCTTTAAAGTTTCAACTCATCTAAATCGAAACACGAACGATTACACTTTCCCTGTAGACGATCCGCACTTACTAACGCGCTACATTCGACACCATTATTGATTGCGGTCAAATAATTTTTGGTTGTGATTTCTATACATTTTTCCAACTACACAATCCGAAATCGTTTCAATCAAATGGCGCCGTTGCCGGGGATAGTGCGCTAATTATTCGTTATTTTGAAATTTGAGTTGAAAAGTTTATTCCATCTATATTTTTAGATCGAAATTCGCACAAACCCTAAACGTGTTGTTGTGATTTGTTGCGAGGAAATCTGGAATTTGTGGAGCTGTGGAATTTTTTTTCAGAATATACCAGAGGACTCAGGAAGTGAACAGTAGCTTTCTGTGAAATTTCAGTGCAGTGAAGACTTTGATCCACCGCGTTTCCGCGGCATTAGGCACCTTACACCGCGTTTCCGCGGCTATGTAGCTGAGTCACTGTACAAAAAATTCTCAGGTGATCTCTCACTTTCTTATCTTCTCCTAAATCTGCTCCAATTAACAATTTGCTGCAGGTTTCTTTGCAAATAAATCGCAGCACCGCAAAAGCAATAAAATTGTGCGTGTTTTGATTCTTGGTTGTTTGCATATTAATACGGAAATTAAGGGGCACGACCAAATTCAGATTAGGTGGGGAGTTCATTACCCTTCCTAAGCCCCAAAAATCACAAACTTGCATCCGCATTACCCTCATTAACTAAAAGAAATCTAGAGATGACTCTAAGGATCGTCGCGCTCACTTAGGACAAGAGAAGGCCGTGGGTAATCCACTGTTTATCCGCGTTTCTTTTGTGGTGTCTAAGGCAAGTGTGTCGAAGGCTAGTGGTTACTTAATTAGGCCCACTACTTACGTAGTGGAGAACCTCCCACTTACCTGGCACTTACCTGGCCACAGGAGAGACAAAGAGGCAGTGGAGGATTTATCCTGTGACTTGTCTATTTGCAGTTAGGAGAGGTCTAGAGCTTTGACCTAGGTGACCACTAGATTTTAGGGTTGCTTGTTGCATTTGTTGTGATTGCATCATTTTTTTCAAAAATCCGTATATTTTCAAAACAAACACCAATCACATTCATTCATTCCCCTAATTATAAATCGCGCTGCCACTTGTACCAACCCTTTTTAGTGCAAGATAGGCTGGACACGGGATTCTAGTGCCCGTTTAGTCCACGTTCCCTTGATCGACCCAAAAGTCGGTATTTCTACGTTTACCTCTTCTTTACCCACCACCACACCCACATCGATGGATCCATTTCCATCGAACTTCTTTACCACTACTCTGCCGTCGTCCGTTGGTGCGCAGAATCCACCTCGCATCTCTCTCCAAGAGAGGTGCTATCCTACACGAGGTCCCCTTTCCACCTGTCTTTCCATTCCACCAGCCAACGGGGAAAATTTTGAAATTAAACCCCAATACATCAACTTTCTACCAAAATTTCACGGTCTCGAGTCTGAAGACGCATATGCCTTTATCACCAAATTTGAAAATGTATGCGCAATGATGGGTACCTCACAACTTTCTATGGATGCTATGCGTCTACGTCTTCTCCCATTTACCTTGTGCGATATAGCCGAGAAGTGGTTGTATAACACTACCGCACATTCCATTTCAAACTGGGGAGAATTCGTCAAAGCATTCCTGAAGAAATTCTACCCACATCATAAGACAGCTCGAGTCCGTAGCGAAATAAATCAATTCACCCAGTATCTAAATGAACCATTTTCAAAATGTCTTGAACGCTTTAAAGATCTGTTAGTCCAATGTCCACATCACGGAATCCCTAGATGAGAACTGTGCAGAATCATTTATGAGGGCATTAATCCTAACACAAGACAGACCCTTGAATCCATGTGTCAAGGCAACTTCATGACCAAAGATGATGGGGAAGCTTGGAAATTCCTAGAAGATTTCGCTGAAAAATCATTACAGTGGGAGGGTGTGATTCAATCGTCTAGGGATGGCAATGATATTTCCATAGGAGTTAGAGCTGAAATTTCAGCTTTACACAAGAAATTCGACAATATGGAAAACAAATTTTTAGCTGCCGCCCTAAATCAAATGTCACTCTCCAAAACTGTATGTGGATGTTGTTCTGATCTTTCTCATTTGACGGAAGAATGTCCATGAAATTCTCCGTTTCAAGGTCACGAGCATACCAATGCCGCATTTTAAAGACCTAGAAACGATCCATTTTCTTCTACATATAATCAGGGTTGGAGGAATCACCCTAATTTTGCTTGGAACCAATCACAATCTCAAAACACGGTTCCAACCCAAAACAATTTCCAAAGGGTCCCTCCACCACAACAGCAACCACTTCAATTGAGTCAGCACCCCTTCCAAGCATAAAACTTTCAAAATCCGGTCAACACACCCGCACCGTCTAGTCCTTTATAGTTGACCGGGACCGATGAATCCTCTTCATTCATAAACTTGCTTCTAACAAATCTCATGCAAGTATCGGCTGAAATAAAGACTTCTGTCGATGATATAAAGAAAAACTCAGCATCCCAAGCTGAGAGTATTAAATCGATGGAAGCAGAAATTTCACGATTAAAAGCCGAAATGAGTGCAAGAGAGAAAGGGAAACTTCCAGCTCAACCTTTACCCAATCCTGGCTATTCACATCATGTGGATGCAATCACCACGTTGAGATCTGGAAGAGTGCTTGACAATCACGTTGGGGAAGAGTTTGATGATACTGATAAATCAATCAATAACACCCCGGTTGAGACCTTTCCTTCCACTTCTACTTCAAATTCTGACCCCAGTTCTTCTACCCCACCACCTTCTTGCGGGCCTATTCTTCGTTTCCCACAAGGCTCGCCACCTCAGCCCACCTCTTCTAGTTCTCCACGGACGATCCCCACTTCCATTCTGGGATCGGGTCCACACACACTTCCTTCTTCTATGATGGACCCAGCGCTTATTGCTAAAGCACCTTATCCTAATCGGTTAAGGGCTAACAAATCGAGTCCACATATGGAGAAGATTATGGACATGTTTAAGCAAGTTAACATCAACATCCCTCTCCTAGATGCCATCCAACAAGTTCCGTCCTATGCGAAAACTCTTAAGAACTTGTGCACTAGGAAGAGGAAGACTCAAGTGCCCAAGAAGATATTCATGGCAAAGATTGTAGACACGGCTTTCCCCCAACAAGTACCGAGGAAACGTAAGGACCCTGGCTGTCCTACTATTTCTATTTCTATTGGGGAAAAACACATCAACCGTGCTCTACTAGACCTTGGCGCTAGTGTTAACTTGCTTCCATACTCGGTTTATGAGCAGTTAGGTATCGGAGTGTTAAATCCCTTTAACATAACTCTCCAAATGGCTGACCGATCTATCACCAAACCTAGGGGTAGATTTATTACTAAAAAACTTTCACCCAATTTTTAATTGAACTGGAGGATGTGTTAATAAAAATCGGGGAATTCGTATTCCCTGTGGACTTTATTGTAATTGATACACAGCCTGTAGCAAACCCACAGAATCAAATTCCGGTGATTTTAGGTCGCCCCTTTTTGGCCACTTCCAACGCTATCATCAACTGTCGTAATGGTTCTATGACCCTATCTTTCGGGAATAGGTCAATAGAGCTGAACATTTACAAGTTGGGAAGTGTACCCTCCGAACCTACTGCTCAGGTCTGTTCTGTCGACTTAATGGATGTCGACAGCAGCGAATTTGATGATCCTCTTGATACTGATCTTGACTCTTTTCATACAATGTTGTTTGACCCAACTATGTATCATACACATACGGACTCTTCCACCGAGATGTCCGGGTCAACAACTAACACTGATTATGAACTGCTTTTAGAGTCCGAAGATCACCCCGCACTTTGTGATGACATTATTCATCGGGGTATAGATGGAACTTTTGAGGAGATCTTCGCTGATGAACTCGCATTTTTGAATGACACGGGTGTTGAGATGAATCATCTCCTAATCAATGAAATTGAACCTCCACCCCTTCTTCTGAACTGTAAAAAGAATGTGAGCAATCCATCACATTCACTGCATCGTCTCTCCAAAATGAGACGCATACACATTCTATTCTACCACTTAACATTTTCCCACTTCTTCTTCCACCAACCAGAGCACTGCATTGATAAAAATTTTGAATGGTTGGTGTTAACTTTCGGTCTTTGCAAAGCTTGGCATCGACCACTGATTTTTGACCCCCTCATATGATTTTCAAAAGATTAACATTGCATAACTCAAGTTTGGGGAGGGCATTTTTTCTGGCTCTTGAAAAGAAAATTTTTACAAAATGATGAGCCAAGAATAAGTTTGGGGGAGGTTCTTCATTTATATATTTTGCCCCCGTTAATAAATTTCCTCCCAAGCTGACAGGTTTTTCAAGATTTAGCAGATGGCAACAGTGAGGACACTGTTGAAAACAAGTTTGGGGGAGGTTTGTGCTTATTTTTGCATCATTTGCATATCATTTGCATAAGCACAAAACATTTCTTTAAAAACCTATAAAAAAAATTTTAAAAATCAAAAGATAAAAATATTTTTTTACATAAACAAGATAATAAAAGATTAGATAGTGAAAAATTACATCCATGAGATTAGAAAAATTTAAGAAAACCAAGAAAATTAGAAGTTTTCTTATACGAACTAGTAATAAGTAGTTATGAGCCGTTGTCCCAAGGGTTAGTAAGATGAAGGAAGTCACTAATCTGAGAATAAAAATAAGTCTGAAAAATAGTTCTTATTCTGGAAGCCAAACATTTTGAACGTTGATGCCCTACTATACGCACTTACACACGTCTTGAAACTCGGGATAGTAGAGGATACCGTGAAATGCTCTTGTCTAAAAGCCAAAATATGAAGGAAATTAAAAATGAATAAAATATAAAAATGGTGAGAAAAATGAACACTGGTTTTGTTATCGCCAAGGCAGCAATAAAAAAATATAGCGAGGGTGCCTCTTCACCTAGTGCCCTAAGGCCAACTGGTCTGGGAGTCACTGCTAAGTCTTAGGTGGTGCAAGACGAGGAAAAACACCAAATAAGCAAGCACATGAGTAATCGGTCGGTTAGTACCTCAAGAAGTATTAACGGTCGCATGAAAGTGTATGAGCAAATTCATCTAAATATTCATTAATTAAAAAAGTACTGAGGTGGATGGACAAGAGTATGATAGCTTGAATTGAATTCTCCGGGTGTAGGGATGTCTTTACACACACGTAGGGTTATATGATCGATGTTTGGAAGAAAGATAGGAATGAAGAATAAGACGATGTTTTATTGATGGATGATGTGATTTCTAACATCTTTTCATGACTATTAAGATAAGGCTCATGACAACCGAAAAGCTAGCTTAGTTGGAAACCCTAATTTTCAAGGCTTTTCTTTAACAATTCTTGTCTTTAAATGTAATATTCATGATCTTTCTTTTATTATTGGATTTTGTGGGTGCAATCCACTGAAAACTCTCAGGAGACAACACTCCTCCTACTAGGGACACCTAGAGGTTTAAAGGCTTGTTGCACGTGCTCAGTGCAATCGTGTTGCCTACGAAAGTGTGCTAGTTAGTTTTTCTTTCTTTATTTTCTCCTTCTCTTTTTAATAAAACAATTCGCTCGAGACGACCGAAAATAAGTTTGGGGGAATTTGATCGGTCGAAAATACTGCATTTTTACACGTCAATTTCCCTATCATTTGCACTCATCTAGAAATGTTCGGTATTCATATTGCACATATTAGCAAAACAGTCCTGAAATACCAGATTACATGTGTTATACTTTAAAACCTGCACTTTAAGGGAAATTGACTGTTTATCATGGCATTGCATCATCCCTATATTGCGCAACACTTGTTTCGAAGTCTGTGCAGGAAATTCCAGGAGAATGGCCAAATTTGTGAAACAGGCTGATAAAAATACGCTAACTCCAATGCTTGAGATCTGATAGTAATATAGAAGGAACTGTGAGAATCAACATATCAAGAAAATACCAAGAACTCATCAGGAAGCAGAAACAGAAAGATGAAGCCCTAAGTCAGCCAAATGGCCGCAGATTCGCGGCCAGAGCCGGATTGCGCCGCGGATCCGCAGCGGTCTTGCCACGTCATCAACAATTCTCTGCTTCATTATTCCTCTCTCAGTGTGTACACCTCATCAAGCCAATGCAATTTCCAGATGACTCTCGAAGCTTCTGCCAGATCAGCGAGGATCATTAAATCAAGCTAATCTTGATTAAGCTAATCAACCTCCTAACAACCTAGTTCTAGAAGCATCCCTCTAACTAACTCCCTCTAGAAGGCTCTCTCTAACAAACTTTTGGAGGGAAATTCAAATTTGAAATTCTAGATCTAGGGTTTTGAGATCTATAAAAAGGAGCCTAGATCTAAGGGTTGAGGTTGTTCATTAAATCATTAGTTAGGGTTCATTAGTTCATTAATCTTTCATCTCCCTCATTTCTAACACAAGTTGAGTGACACAACTTGTGCCTCAAAACCCTAACCCAAAATCCAAAGCCAAATTCAAGATCCCGAGTACCATTCAAGCGAGAAGCCTTCAACCTTTTAGGAGCGGAGCCGATCTTCAATCGAGCAAGTGATCCAAGCCGATCCGCGACTCAAGAAAACGAGCGAAGCCAAATCGACGATCGAGTTCTTCCTCTTGTAGTTCTTGAGCGATTTGTAACTAAATTGTTGATAAACAAAAGGTGAAATTCTTTAATCTTGCTTTCTTTAAATTCTTGCATCATGATTCGATCTCAATTTGTGATTGTGGTTCTTGTTGTGATATTTGAGTAAAACTCCGCTCGTAAAGGAGTCGAGACGATCAATAGAATGATGATGTAACAAATCTTAAAACGATTCTTAAGTCCTACGAGTTTTGTAAACCTTAGCAAATTGAAGAATCGACGACCTAGTTTCGTTGCGATGCTTTCTTGATTGTGATCGCTCGAAATTAGGGATCCACGATCGATTCTTGAATTTACTAGAGGCTAGAATGTGAATGATATCGACGAAGGAACAAGGGATAGATGTTGAAACCCTAGTTTCACAAGAAATCCCTAATTCTCGTCGATCATCATCGATCTAGTATCAATTCATCGATGGATAAGAATACGTAATCGCTAGATTTCATCACATCTATAGATCCGATCGATTCCTACGAGCCTCACTTCGATTCTTGATATTTGATTTGGAAATCATCACAAATTCTCAATTCTTGATTTTAATGTTTTCTTAGATCTAGATTTTTCTAATTCTTGAAATTCAATTTACAAATCATGAATTGTTTCTTTTCTTTTCTTTAAAGTTTCAACTCATCTAAATCGAAACACGAACGATTACACTTTCCCTGTGGACGATTCGCACTTACTAACGCGCTACATTCGACACCGTTATTGATTGCGGTCAAATAATTTTTGGTTGTGATTTCTATACATTTTTCCAACTACACAATCCGAAATCATTTCAATCACTTAGTGAACAGGATTAGGATCCTGTCGACTAAGGCTTTTAAATTCATGAGC
Source organism: Agapanthus africanus (assembly GCA_030015575.1). Lineage (NCBI taxonomy): Eukaryota > Viridiplantae > Streptophyta > Magnoliopsida > Asparagales > Amaryllidaceae > Agapanthus > Agapanthus africanus. The sequence goes on along the minus strand of JASDDO010000008.1, from coordinate 5,447,909 downwards.
CGTAAGGGTCTCACGAAGGTATTTCTCCCTACGAGTCGTGAGAATCTCGTAAGTGCGTTTTCTCCTTAAGAATCATGAGGATTCCCAAGTGTATGGTCTCTTATAAGTCGTAAGGATCTTACAAAAGTGTTTTCTCCTTTTAAGTCGAGAGGACTTACAAGGGTTGTTCACCGTGTGAGCATATCCCCAGTCTCTGGTGGGACTTTGTTAGGGAAATGTTTATTCGTGTCCGTGGATTGTATACAAGGGTCAATATTGAACTGCTTGTAGGGCAGCATTGGAGATTGTGATGGCTTAAGAACAGGTTCAGATCCCTGTAGCTTAAGTCTTTTGAACCCTATGAGCCGTGAGGGTTTCAAAGGGGAATTCTCCTTACGAGTCGTGAGGATCTCGTATGTGTAATTTCTCCTTAGGAATCGTGGGGATCCCTAAGTGTGTTGCTCTCTTGTGAGTCGTAAGGATCTCACGCGGGTGTTTTCTCCTCACAAGGTCGAGAGGACCTTGCAAGTGTCTTTTAACGAGATTGCGCCCTTTCGGGTTTTCACAAACTCGCTGGTAGTCCTGCTGTTTTTACTCACGGAGCCCATTCGGGTTTTCATCCGTGCCCATTTTGCTTGTGGACGTACCCCCTTTTTTTTACCACGTCAGCCTGGGGACGGCGCGGGTTGGTAGTAGTTTAACGACGTTTCGGTCAATAGCCAATTTTAGGATATAGTGGTCTATTGTTAGTTTAGGAACGTTTCGGTCCGTTGTTAGTTTTAGGACATCTTGGTCCGTCGTTAGTTTAGAGACGTTTCGGTCCGTTGTTAGTTTTAGGACATCTCGGTCCGTCGTTAGTTTAGGGACGTTTCGGTCCGTTCTTAGTTTTAGGACATCTCGGTCCGTCGTTAGTTTAGAGACATTTCGGTCCGTTGTTCGGCTACTACTTATAGAGTTTGGGCTTAGGAAGATAGCGAGCGGATATAGGCGTCGTCATCTATCGTTGACCTAGACCGTGACTCGTCAGGCGTAGTATTTTTTCAGGAATCGACCGTTTATTGGCCTGAAAGGTCTTTCGCCATGCATGTCCATGAGCAAGTAAGCCCCACCCTGGTAAACTTTGTCTATGATGTATGGGCCCTCGTAGTTCGGCTCGAATTTCCCCCGTTTGACACGATTGGGGATCATAGGTCTCTTAACCACTAGCACGAGTTCGCCTTGGCAGAATGTTCTCGGCCTAGTCAATCTTTCGTATTAGCGCGTCATCTTTGCTTTATAAGCTTCCAAGTTTTGCTGCGTCATGAGCCGGGTTTCGTCAAGGGCGTTGAGCTCCTCAAGCCGAAGATGAACATTGTCTTCGTATGTTAGCTCGTAGTGAACCGCCACTCGCAGAGAGGGTAACTCTATCTCGAGGGGGAGTACCGCTTCTGTGCCGAATACCAATGCATACGGCGTTGTGTTTGTGGCTGTTTTGAACGTAGTTCGATACGCCCAGAGAGCTTTATGCAGTCTCTCGTACCAGTTCTTCTTATTTTTAGACAACGTCTTTTTCACGATTTTCGTCAAGGTCTTGTTGAAAGCCTCAGCTAGACCGTTGGCTCGGGGATTATAGACCAAAGAGTATCTCCAGTCTATGTTATGCTGTTGTCCGAAACGGCTGATCTTGTGGCTTCTGTAGGATGGCCCGTTATCGGAGATAATCTGTCGCGGAGTGCCGAACCGATAAATTATGTATGTCTTGAAGAAATGGAGGATATTCTCCGTCTTCACTTCTCTTAGTGGTACTGCTTCTGCCCATTTGGAGAAGTAATCAGTTGTCTCCAGTATGAATCGATGTCCTCTGGACGATGCTGGTTCAATGGGCCCGATTATGTCGATTCCCCACATTTCGAATGGCCAGCTAGCCACCGTTGGGTGTAGCGGATTTGGATGCTGATAGATAAAGTCTCCGTGAATCTGGCACAAGTGGCACTGCTTCGCGTATTCGAGACAGTCTTGGATCATTGTGGGCCAATAACAACCCATCCTTTTGATCTTCAGCTTCATCTTCGGCCCGGCTTGGTGAGAACCGCAAAGTCCGTCGTGAGTTTCTTCGACGACTCTCCTTGCCTCTTCAGGTCTCAGGCATCTTAACCATAAAGAATCAAATGATCTCTTATATAAAGTGTCATTGACGAAGGCAAAGGATAGAGCTCGTTTCATGAGCTGATGTCTTGAGGACGCATCTTCAGGTGTTCGACGGGATTTGAAGTAGTCTATAAATACTTCTCTCCAATCCTTAGCCTTTTCCTGGTCTTTTATTTATAGGGCAGCTTGCTCGGTCGCTCCCTTTTCTTCAGACGACTCCGAAGATATTTCCACCGGTGCAAGAACCCGACGGCTTTGCACAATGATCCTCACGTCATCGAGGTTTTCGTCAGCCGGCTCTTTTGCGAGTTTGGCCAATGCATCCGTTTTGCTATTTTCCGCACGCGGTATGCTTTCCAGGGCGTAGGCAGGGATTTGAGTCAGCAATTGCTGCACTCGCTCGCCGTACTGCATCAACTCTGGCTTGCACGTTTGATAGTCGTCGTTTACTTGACTAACGATCAGTTGGGAGTCTCCGTATACGAGGAGGTCTTCGATTCCCATGTTGATAGCGATCTCAAGACCTGCTATTAAAGATTCATACTCGGCTTCATTGTTTGTCCTTGGCTCTGTTAGGGAAAAGGCAAAGCGCGTTATCCCTCCTTGTGGTGTCATGAAGATGAGGCCTACCCCTGATTCGATTATGGGGGTGCTTTGTTTTCGTTTCTTCATAGAAGATGCTCCGTCGAAGTAGAGTTCCCATCGGGTATCACTCTCTCCTTTCTCCCCGTCGATCGTGTCAAACGCATGCTCGTCTGGCAATTCACAATTCAAGGGAGAATCGGCGGGTATCGGATGCTCAGCGAGGAAGTCGGCGATAGCCTGGCTTTGTACCGCCTTGAGGGGTCGATATGTCACCGAGAATTCCATTAAGAGTAGGGCCTATTTAGCGAGCCGTCCCGTTAATATGGCCTTTGACATCAAATATTTGAGAGGATCCACCTTTGATATAAGATGGACCTCGTGTGCCAACACATAGTGTCTGAGCTTTGTTATCGCGAAGATAAATGCCAGGCGGTGTTTTTCAATGGGGGAGTAGTTGTTTTCTGCCCCCAGAAGAACTCGACTCAAATAGTAAAGGGCTCTCTCCTTCCCTTGGTCGTTCTCTTGTGTCCACAGCGCGCCTAAAGAACCTTCGATGGTTGTTGTGTACAGGACGAGAGGTTTTCCTTTAACGGGAGCGGCCAGTACTGGAGGATTTTGTAGGTATTGCTTGATTTCTTCTAGTGTACTTTGGCATTTGCGATCCCAGACGAACGGGTTCCCCTTCTTCATTAGGTGACTGTAGGGGCGACATTTTCCGGAGATGTTGACTTGGAGTTTGATACCTGTTTAGGCATCAGTATCGCTACAACTGGGATGGTGCCAGGAGCGACTCATCATTTGCCCTTGTCGATTTGGACAAAGGTGGCTTAGTAGACAGGGTTAGGATCCTGTCGACTAAGACTTTTGACTTTACGAGCCGTAAGGGTCTCATAAAGGGTTTTCTCCCTACGAGTCGTGAGGATCTCGTAGGCGTATTTTCTCCTTAGGAATCGTGGGGATTCCTAAGTGATGTCTTCTTTTGTAAGTCGTAAGGATCTTCCAAGAGTGTTTTCTCCTTATAAGTCGAGAGGACCTACAAGTGTTACTCACCATATGGGGATATTTCTTGCCATTTGTAGAACTTGGCAAAGAAATATTTATTTGTGCCCCTGGATTGTATACAAGGGTCAATATGGACCGCCTGTAGGGAAATTTAAGAGATATGACGGCTTAAGAACAGGTCTAGATCCCTGTAACTTAAGGCTTTTGAATCCTGTGAGTCGTGAGGGTCTCACAGGGGGGATTCTCCTTACGAGTCGTGAGGATCTCGTAAGTGTATTTATTTTAACGAGGTTGCGCCTTTCCGGATTTTCACAAGCTCGCCGACAGTCCTGCTGTTTTTATTCACGGCGCCCTTTCGGGTTTTCATCCGTGCCCATTTTGCTTGTGGACATACCATTTTTGTTTTTGAGAGCATGATTTAGGAAATCAGTATCCAACTCATGCTCTGTTCATTCTCCAGGTGCGTCTTCGGGATTTACCTTAGATGATACATTAGCGAGTGATGCCGCCTGAGTAAGCATCTCCTGCAGATTTTCACGTTGCAGTTGAACTTTTGTCAAAGACCGAGTTTGAGGTCGGTGACAAGTATAAGCTCGAACTTCGTCTTTGGAATTCACCATATAGACTATGTGAACTACCATGCCCCCAGGCTTGGGATGTTTGGAGTTTTGGCCTTTGGAGTTTGCTCCGGGCATTTGAGCTTTATTAGGCTTCTTGTTGTGAAAAGCCGCTTTAGTTTTAGGAGGAACCGCTGTATCATGATCCGTCTTGGGGTGAGTCCCTTTCACCTGCTTCCACACCTTATATATAGATGAGGAAAGTTGTCTCAAGGAGCGAACTGGTTTCTGCTCTCGTAGGATCTCCATGGGCTGCGGAGACTTCTTCAATATTGCGGTAGGAGAATTTTGTCTGACCCTTCACAATCAATTTGAAGTTGTTCCCAGTTGGAACAACAACATTCACCACTGGGGTTGAAACAGGACCATACGGAGAACTGCCCCCAGCTCATTTTGTATGACGCTGATATCGACGTCGACCGTTTCTTACGGTCGGGATTTGATTAGCTTCAGGATTTGGCCGAGCCTGCCCCTTGTTTCCTTTGAGAGCTTGAATATCCTGCCCCCTGCGTTAGCAAAGATGCAGCTTGGGGAACCAGCCTGCGGAAGACAGACTTCCTCTGGGCTTCCTCCATCAGCGTTGAGGCACCGAGGGCGGGAGGTGGGAGCACCGATCCAAAGAGAAGCCTGTTTATTTCTTAAGGAGCCAGATTGCAGAGATTTGGGGATGCAAGTGGCCCATACTTGACTCCACCAGATGTGACAGAGCCTGAGTTGGGGTGAGTAAAATCAAACGCCATTCTCGGAAAAGACGAAATGCCGGCTTCAGTATCCACTCCCCTAAGGGCAACCACAAACATACACACAGCGATTATCTGATCGCGGGAAAAAACACAACACACGAAGTGTGGAGTGGAAAGAGGAAGAGGTCCCACCGGGCGTGCCAGAATCTGTTCTCCGCCGAAAGGACGCGACCGGAACGTTGGGACGTCCGGCCTGAACTTCGAGGGAAGATGCTATTTGGTGCTATCCGTCCACCTCTCCGAAGATGCCAAGTTGATTTATGACACTATATATCGAAGGTTTAAACGGATGCGGCCGATGTAGCATACTTCGTCAGATTCCCCCTCGTTGAGGGGGTTTTGATTGTGGGGACGCTCTTCCCTGCAGGCGCAAGCCCCTGCAATTAATTACGCTACCGCATCGCGGTAACCACTTTCTCCTTCTCCAGATGGTCACTTCGTGTCGTGTGTGTTTGTTTTGTTTTTGGTTGCCCGTGGATTGTATACGGAGACTAATTTATGTTGTCGTCCGTAGGGCGTGGATTAGTCCAAATCCGTATCTTCTTAGATTTGGGTTTGGAGTTGGGTTTAAGGATACGTTAGTCTCATTTGAGACTAAGATCAACTTAAACGTTTGTTAAGGATACGTTAGTCTAATTTTAAACTAAGATCAACTCAACGGGAACATTTAGATCCAACAAAAGAGCATTTGGGCTCTATTGATTAGTTTAGGGACATTGCGGTCCATAATTAGTTTAAGGACATTACGGTCCAAGGTTAAGGACATTATAGTCCATGGGCTTAAGGACCCCACAGTCCAAGGTTAAGGACATCATAGTCCATGGGTTTAAGGACCCCACAGTCCTGGGTTAAGACATCATAGTCCATGGGCTTAAGGACCCCACAGTCCAAGGTTAAGGACATCATAGTCCATGGGCTTAAGGACCCCACAGTCCAAGGTTAAGGACATCATAGTCCATGGGCTTAAGGATCCTACAGTCCGAGGTTAAGGACATCATAGTCTATGGGTATAAGGACCCCACAGTCCGTAGTTTAAAGACGCCATAGTCTGTAAAGTTTAAGGACATCATAGTCCATGAGTTTAAGGACCCCACAGTCCGTGGAATGTTTGGTTGTCGGGACCCGTCACCTCTCTGAAGACGTTGAAGGATTACAACGACAAATATCAGAGGAGTAAAGAGATGTACCCTTGAACCAATTTTGGTTGAGAGATTTGTAGTCCAATTTGGGACTAAGATCTGTTAAAAGATTTATGAGCATATGAGCTCAATTAATCTGAATGAGGGGTTTACAATTTGGGCTCGGCCCACTCAGTTAAAATGTTAAACATTTGACAATGCTGAGCATTGATTTGGGTTCTGACAGCCTTTCTGTCTTTTATTGAATGCTGAGCATTCATCATAGCTCTAGGGCTTTATTTATAGAACAATTTATGTTTTTTTAGCGCGCACGTAAGGAGCACGTGGCGCGCTTGGCGTTTTGCGCCAGTCAAAGAGCGCAGAGCGCTTCTGCTGGGTAGCGCACACGTGAGGAGCACATGGGGCGCTTGGCGCTGTGCGTCGGATTTGGAGCGCTAAAGCGCTTCTGCTGAGTAGCGCACACGTGAGAAGCACGTGGTGCGCTTGGCGCTGAGCGCCAGTCCATGAGCGCAAAGCGCTAGTTTATGAGCAAAAAGCGCTATTTGTTCAGTGGCGCACACGTGAGGATCACGTGGTGCGCTTGGCACTGAGCACCAGTCCAAGAACGCAAAGCGCTATTTGATCAACTTTATGATCCGAGAAATAAATTCTCTTTTATAAGAGACTTTGTCTCAAGATTCTAAGAACAAAGTTCTTATTTTATAGGAGATGTTTCAATCTCTTATTTTGATGAAAGGCTTTGCCTTTATGGATCTGTGATCCTAATAGAATTGAATTATTCTCCCCCCTTTTTATAATGAGATGTTCATGATATCTTTTTTTTGTAAAAGACCTTAGTCTTATGGATGTATGATCTGTGAGAAAATTATGTTCTTCTTCTTTAATGAGATTTTTCTTATCTCTGTTTTTTTTTATGATGGGATACTCTGATCTCTTTTGTGAAAGACCTTGGTCCTACAGATCTATGATCTTAGAAAAGAAGTAAACTCTTCTTTTTATATGAGACGATTTCGTCTTTCTGTTCTTTTTACCTTGAAGAAAAGTTCTTCTTCCGAGGGCTTCCTCCTCTTTCTGAGATCTCTCAAAGTTTATAAGGGGTTTCTCTATTTCTCTCTCTCCTTTTTTCTCTGTCTCCTCTCTGAGACTTGAAGTCTTAGGTCCTTTATATAGGGCAAGCTGATTTTTTCAATTAGTTAAGGAGATCTTTTCTCCAATTGATTTGGGGATTTCCCCACAGTTGGATTTTTGATCCAAGGGCTTCTGATTTACAGAAGTCAATCTTCTTGTTTTTAATAAGATTGGGAAATTTTCCCATACAGAATATATTCTGTATTTTGGTGATTTTTAATCACCTTTGGATCATTGATCCAACGATGCTATGATTTACAGAGCACAATCTTCTTGTTTGGAAAGATTTTGAGGAATCTTTCCTTAACAGAATTTTATTCTGATTAATTGATGATTTATCAACTTTATTGGATCTTTGATCTGACGGTGGGGAGCTTTTAGTTCCAGCGCTAACGCACTCGTTCTTTGCACGTGGTGCGCTGCTTAAAGTGCAGCGCTCTTAGCGCCAGCGCACACGTGCTTTGCACGTGGTGCGCTGCTTAGGGTGCAGCGTTCTTGGCGCTGCTTCATTTCAAAATTTGAAATTTGAACAGAGTTTTGCTTTGATTGGGGGAAACAATCCTCAAATCCATCTCCTCGTGACCGAATCAAGCCATTCTTAGTCTCCGGCAACAACCAACCTAGCTCCTCAAAAATCTTCATTTAAAAATAGAAAAAGGAAAAAAAATAAAGAAGGAAGGAAGTGCCATGGGGTGAGGGAAGTCATCTGACTACCCCCCCCCCCGACAAGAGATCAAAAAGAGAAGAGCAAGGAGAGTGAGAGATTGTGGGGGGGGGGAGGGGGTGCAGGAGATAAACAACTAAAAACTGATATCAAATATGTTAAGCTTAACAGAAAATAAATATTACTTTCTTGCATCCACTTTAACTCAAAACCAATTGGAAAACAGGAATCCAATGATTTTTGCATATGATTGCATATCATTTCTTTCTCATTTTTCTCTATTGGTTTTGTACCCTATCTCCTGCTAACATTTCCTCTTTTGGAAATTTATTCTTATTATTTTCACTTTATTCTTTAGGGCACTAACTGAATGCTCCCTAGCTTTAAGATGAACAGTTAGATTAGCACTTGAATGTACTTAACAATAACGCCGGTGAGAATTTGCTTAGCCTTTCTGATGGAAGGATGGATCTCCTTCAGATGTTGTCCTCTGTCGATCTGTCGCGAGAGATTGGGTTTGAAGGTTGTCTCCTTGAGTATGTGGATCTCAATGGGTCGAGTTTGAGGTGGAAGCCGAGCTACCTGCAAAGAAGTCCCGGGATGGGTAACCACCGTAGGAGACTCCGACGATCAAGTTAGCCGAGGAAAATGAGCAGAGTAGCGGCTTATTGGGTTAAAATTGCGTTACCTAAGTTGTCTGAGAGAGGGTTTTTTATAGTGGTCGCATGGAGCGAGCAGGCACGAGATCTTCGCCTTCGGTTACGCCCCTGACGTTACGCATGCATAAATGACGAGATCCCTCCATTAATAACGGGATACGCCCATTAATGGAGGGATGCGCCAGCATGGGACGCGGGACGTGGGGCGGTGGATATCTCGCTTTGGCGAGATACGTGGAGCCATTGCGGAAGCGCTAAGGTTACACGTTCTCGTTTGTCCGGGAGAGCTGGGAAGGCTTAGCTCGGCGTAAGGCTCGAAGACGAGCCGAGAGGCCGAGGAAGCTCAGCTCTGCAATAGCTCGGAGACGAGCACAGGGGGATAGCCCCTGCTCGGCAGCTAAGTCGCTCTCTGGTAAGAAGCGGAGTGTAAGCTCAGGAATGAACTGAGGAAGATCATCAATGCTCCACACTGATTTTACCTCGGTATCCTCCAGGAGTCTAGTGAGCCGTCGTGGGTGACACGTCATTCGCCACGTGTCATGATCTGAGGAATTCCCAATTATGAGCATCATCATTAGCCCTCCACTCTCGTCCCGACCTATTTATGGGTCGGGTCGAGAGTGGAAAGCTCGGTTTCTCTCGGCCCAGTCTGTTGCCGAGAATCCTTGGTGCGGATTTCCCGGGGCGACGTGGTGTAGGGCAGTGCGTCATTCAGATCTCCGAGCCCACGTGGCATATCCCTCAGTGCCTGGGTCCTCGCGTGTATCATAGCGGATCAGCGAAATGATCGTGCATTAAAGAGGGGGCGCCAATTCGCTCGTTCGTCTGTTGGGCCACAGGCCACGTGCCTGAAGCGGGATGGCGGATGCGACAGGCTGTCGCTGTCGCCTGCGATCGAAGGGACGTATCCAATGGTCGTTCGACACGTGGAGATTTGACGGCTGGCAAACGCGATGCTTCGTTTTGGCGGGAATTGATCTGAGCCATTGGATGCCTTTTCTGGAATGTATAAATAGGAGGGGACTCCCCTAGGGCCAACACTTCCGTCATAATTTCCCTTCGTTGTAAAAGATAGCTCGGCGCACCATCCTCTAGATCGGATCCTTTACGCTTTTTCCTCGGAGAACCAATTCCATTTAATCAGGTTAGATGTCTTCATCTGAGGAGTCTGTAGAAATAATTAGGGTTGAATCAGGCGATGAGGTTCCAGTTGTTGGAGCCGAGTCTAGAGAGTCCTCCGTCCCTTTGGCTGTTGACAGCCAAGAGGGTTCTCTTGTTGCTTCATCTGAGTCGAGCTCGTCCCATAGAGTCAGAGTTACCCGCGTCGCTCGCCGCCAGGCGACGACGAGGGTCTCTAAGGTGCACATCGGGAATTCTCGCGATGCGCCCTCCGTCCTGAGGGACGTGGGCGAGCTTACCGACATTCGGGCTCGTTTCCACATCCCTTTTAATTATTCGCTTCGTTTAGCCAGGGAGGGTGAGCGGGCGGATCAGGCGCAGGGCAAGGAGATTGCCCTGTATTTGGAAGCATTCTGGGCAAGAATGCGTCTGCCCTTTCCAACCGAAGTATATGGGGTGCTTCGTTGCTTCCAACTTGCCCCGGGCCAGCTAGCGCCAAACTTGTGGAGAATCCTCCTCGGGTTTCTGATCCGGTTGAAACTTGAGAATATCCCCTTCAGCTTGACCCTTCTTACTTCCTTCCTCTGCTATAAGAATTACCCGGCACCAGCAAGGACGACCCGAGATGGGTGTACTTTTCCTTCAAAAAACGTAAGGGAGGGATGGCTGGGTTGGGAGTAGTGTTAGTTATATGTATGCCCTAGAGGCTATTATTATATATGTGATGTATATTACAGTGGATGCTTGGACATATATAGGGAGGACTTTCTTGCTCGACATGATAGTATGCTATCTGGTTGCTCTTTATCTTAACATGTACACTTATTGTCTCTCTATTACATGTTGATAAAGCCCTTAGGATGAGTACTTGACTACCAGGATTATGATGCAGATCATACTAGTGGGGCAAGGGTAGTCGGTAAGTACATCCTTCAATTTTTCCTAGTCGTGGGAGTATCGAGACGGGACATCGATATTCCAGAGTAGACTAGCATATACGCTTCTTGACCCATATGATGGGCGATGGATGATCCCACATCCATTGGTGTTTGACATCAGAGATGGTATACGGGTGCTCAGTGGAGACTAGGTACACTGAACGGACTCGCCGAGAACTCCTAGATGGTATTATACCTATCGTCAGATAGCAGTTCTCTGGTGACACTGGTACAGGTTAATCTGTCGACCCGAGATCGTCATAGAGTCTTGTGTGATTCCCACTGTGCTTTGATTTCCACCTTACCACGTTCAAGAGATCGTGCAAAACGGTGGTTTTTGGGTACAGTCCCGAGTCACATGGAGGCAATGAGCGATAGGATGGGATTTCGTCTCTCCCGGTATTGGGGGTTGATGTTGCGCTATGCTTGATTAGCCATAACAGGAAATCCCTGGCCAGGGTTGCTGAGATTTACTGGTAAGTGTTATCGGTAGTTTCTCGAACCGTTATGTGCCTCACATCGGCATGACTTATCAGGCTATTGGGGTCTGACGTTTACCACCCCCAGGCTGTGATATGCGACATATCAGACGAAGAGACCGGACTATACAGTAGTGTTACTTATTGGATTCACAATAGTATGAGCAGGCTTTCTTGTTGATCTTCTGATCGCTCAATACCCGGGTGGCCGTTACGTTTAGCAAACCTCTTGCGGCTTGTGGGTGACTGATATGATCACCACCTACTGCCGGCGTATTGAGGAGTCTTTAGAGTCCTACACAGAGGTTTCATGGCTCAGGCGAAACGAAGTAAGAGCACATATGTGATATGTGCGGGACCGAGATTAATACGTGCATGTGATACCGTATTCTATTCTCGTGATATGTGATATCGGTCGGTTATATGTGATATAGTCGGGCTGTCGAATCAAGTGTGATTCAACAAGATGATACATTTGATATTAGTCGGTGGTATGTGATATAGCCCGATGATTAAATCATGTGTTGATTTAATAATTTAATATAGAATTATATATTTGATATATTAACTTACATTAACTAATATTAGCTCACTTAAGAATTCTTTTTCTCACTTGTGCATTTAGTATATATGTGATATATATTAATGTACATTTTTTGTGTGTCATGCTAGATGATACATGTGATATGGGTGTATGTGACTCACACCGTGCTTAACATAATCAAGGGTTTTATTTATTTAAAGTAATTCAAAATTGAGTGGAAATTAGTCATGGTTCATGCTTAGTGGAAGCTTGTAGAATCATTGACTAAGTCCACCAATTTTGTTTTACTTAAGATATTTATTAACTCAACCATTATGATTAGCCATGGTTTAGTCTCTACATGGGTTAGTATATGATATTAACTCACTCATGGTTCCCATTCTACACTTGATTTTTCCATGGTTGCTTTTCTTCATCTCCTTCCTCTAGCTCTCTTGCAATTTGGGAGGTGAAGAAAATGAGTGAGAAAATATTTCTAAAGTGAGCAAAATTCCTACTTTATCATCCTCTACTAGACTAGCCATTTATTTTAGGGTGTTTGCTTCACTAATTCCATATTAGTGAAAAGGTAGCTTGAGTTGGTGTCTCCTCGACGTAGATCATATTCGGCCTAGAAGACTTCAAGCAAGCTTGTTCCTTTCATCTTGTGGAGCCTTTCTAGAATCCGGGAGTTCACTATTTGGAGCAAAGGGACTACTACACTGAGCTATTGAAGTGAAGGACTAGTCTACAAAGGTTGCATTCCTTGTTCACTTAGATGTAAAGATGTTTACATTCTAGTTTCGTCTAATTCTCTAGTTAAGATTCTAGGTTAGGGTTCTTTAGTGCGCCAAATTTTTAAAACGTCATGGTCGATGCCTCCCAAAACCCAGCGGCGACCCTAGGGAACACTACAAGTAGTAGTCATTCCTTCTTCCATTCATGAATGGAAGGAGAAGTTTGTATTCGCCAGGCCGCCTGAGGGCAAGGATTGTCCTATGCCCACACAGTGGCACAGGGCCGACTGTCCGAGGGCAAAACCATCGCCCTCACTTGAGGCGAGGGCAGTATCCATGTGGGAGCCTATCCAGCAGGCCGACATCCTGCTTTCCGAGCAGGTTCTTAGCTGGGCCGGGCTCAGCCTCGCGCGCTTCATGGGTAAGTTAGGCCTTTGGACGATCTGTTTAGACTTGAATAATTTTCTATGTTCCTTTCAGCATCACTAACTCTTTTTGTGTATTCTCCTTTTTGCAGGGCAAATAGACCGATCCATGATCCTGGCCGCTATAGCCGCTACGTTGCAGAAGAAGGCCGGGGGCGTTAGCTTGTCTCGAGCCGGCCAGAGCTCGGCCCCGAGACCATCTCCACCGGCGAGGACTTCTGCAGCGCCCCGAGCCCCCTGATGATTGCCGTGGGGGGAGCCAAAAGCATATGTGGGACCCGGCGTCCCGGGCGAGGGATGTGGAGGAGGAAGCCGAGGTTCCCGTCAAGAGGAAAAGGACGGTTTCCCTCCTGCCACCCACTGAGATTCCTGAAGGGATTCCCGTGCAGGAGGGGGATGTCTGCTTTGTGGTCCCCTCGGGGCTTTCCGTCGCCGACAGCTTGCTCTTTGACATGGAGCAATCGGCCAGTACCAAAATTCCCCAGGGGCCCTAAAGGCCCAAGTGGCCGCCATTTCTCAGGAGCCGGTTCAGGTCGGTATCCGTTTACTTTAATGATTTTCTCAAGTACCCTTTCTTAGTTTGAATGTTTCTAACTCCTTCTGCTGCTTTCATCAGGTCCTCCAACACTGCGCCTTTATCGTAAATATGGAATCCGAGGAGATTGACCCGGCCATGAGGAAGGCGGGGGAATCGTCTTCGCGGGAGGAGGATCTGCGCCTTGAGCTACAGCATGAGAAGGAGAAGAGGACCACTCTCGAGACCCGGTTGGCCGCCGAGGCGTTAACGGTCTCCAAGTACAAAGAGTCCTATTGACTTCTGAGTGAGTCCAACCAAGCCATCCAGGCTAAGTTGGAGGAGTTGGGTAAGCGCTGTGCCACAATGAAAAAGTCGAGGGATGCCAACAAGAGAGAGACCGAGGCAGCGTTTGAGGCGGCGAAGCTTGCCGAGCTCCGAGCTTTGAAGTCGGTGGAAAGGTATAAGGTGTCAGACCAGTTCTATGCCGATATCGCCGAAGCCTCGGCTATCATTTAGCATGAGGTTCTCGATGCCGTCAAGGCGTTAATGCCGGAGTTTGCCGACGGTGAGCTCCGTGCCAGAGTCCTCCTCTCCATGGATACGCCGCAAGTGGCTGGCGCCGGGGCGGCCATCGGGGGAGAGGTGGTTACGGAGGTAGAAGCCCCGACCCCTGAGGGCGGTGCCAGGCACGGTGATATCCCGGCAGAGCCTGCAGCCTAAACCCTATTTGTTTTTCTCTTCTTCTTTTTTTGAATTTTGTAAGCCTCCGAACACTTTTGTAAGGCTGGGGAGCCTAGAATACCTTATAAAAAATTTCTGGAATATGAATAAGAGCTTATTTTCCTATGCATGACTTTGTGTTTTCTGCATGAGTACTTCAGCTTGCTAGTCTTTTCCTCGAATCCAGTGTTAAGCCGTAGGCCGATGACCGGCTTTTCAGATAACGATTGCGCGTCAAATGTAACTCGATTAATTGCCAAGTATAAGAAGGTCGGTGCCAGAGTTTTGTTCCCCGTAGTCGAGGTGGCGATTGTTCATTTAGGATGAATCAAGTACCAGTCTATTCCTCAGAGTGGGTTGACGTCCACGTCTCTTAGCATGAGTTGAAAAACAGCCAAGTTAGAATAGGTCGGCCTTGACTGATTCCTAAACTTGTGTCTTCGTAGGGTAGGAAGCTACCCCTCAGAGATTAGCCGAGCAGGGAAGCTGCTCGGTGGCCTCGTTGGAAGGGCTTTAGATCCTTAGCGTTGATGGGTAGGAAGTTACCTGCTAGGGATTGGCCAGCATGAAATTTCTAGGTGGCCTCGTGATGAGGGCTTTAGATCCTTGCGGACGGGCCAGCAGGAAATTGCTCGGTCGCCTCGTGGTGAAGGCTTCGATCCTTAGCGTAGATGGGTAGGAATATACCCGCCAGGGATGGACCGGGCAAGGAAGCTGCGTGGTGGCCTCGTGATGGGGGCTTCGATCCTTGGCGTAGATGGGTAGGAATCTACCCGCTAGGGATGGACCGGGCAGGGAAGCTGCGCGGTGGCCTCATGATGTGGGTTTCGATCTTTGGCGTATATGGGTAGGAATCTACCCGCTAGGGATGGACCGGGCAGGGAAGCTGCGCGGTGGCCTCGTGATGAAGGTTTTGATCATTGGCGTAGATGGGTAGGAATCTACCCACCAGGGATGGACCGAGCAGGGAAGCTGCTTGGTGGCCTCATGATGAGGGATTCGATCCTTGGCGTAAATGGGTAGGAATCTACCCACCAGGGATGGACCGGGAAGGGAAGCTGCTCGGTGGCCTCAAGATGAAGGCTTCGATCCTTGGCGTAGATGGGTAGGAATCTACCCACCAGAGATGGACTGGACATGGAAGCTGCGCGGTGGCCTCATGATGAGGGCTTCGATCCTTAGCGTAGATGGTTAGGAATCTACCCGCTAGGGATGGACCGGACAGGGAAGCTGCTCGGTGGCCTCGTGAGGAGGGCTTTGATCCTTGGCGTAGATGGATAGGAATCTACCCGCCAGGGATGGACCGGGCAGGGAAGCTTCTCGGTGGCCTCATGAGGATGGCTTCGATCCTTGGCATAGATGGGTAGGAATCTACCTGCCAGGGATGGACCGGGCAGAGAAGCTGCGTGGTGGCCTCGAGATGAGGGCTTTTTAGAATCTCCTGCGTCTTCGTAGGGCGTCGTTCAATCTTCCATTGCCCGTAAAATCAGGAAGATCGACCGCTTAGAATCTCGTGAAGATCGGCATGGTCGCCACGTGGTGGTTTTATATTAGGAAATTGAATATTTCCCGCGATCCGCGTTGCTGCGCGCGTAAATCTTGGCCCATTGGAGATTTTCGTTGAGGTTATAAATAGCAAAGGCATGTTGGTTTCTTCTAGCCTTGTGTTTCTGAAGATGGCTGGACGTCTGTGTGTGCTCATCAGGGAGATCATTTCTCATGATGATGTGTATCTCTATAGCCACGACCGCTCCGAACAGACGTACGAGGTGATGATAGACCGCGTGGAGGGCCACTTTGAACGTCTTCTTCCCCGGCGATCTCCGCTCCTCCAAGTGCTTATTTATGCGATGTGGAGGAGATCCCCGGGTCTGTACAATGTCCTGTCCCCGCAGTTGAGAGATGAGGCGATCGAGAAGTTGCACTCGCTTTACCACCTCGGCCTGATCTTGAAGAGCAGGCGGGACCGATCGGTGGATCTTCTTCTGGAGTGTTTCCAGAAGAGGCCGATCGCCGCTTCTTGCCCGGCGGGAGGAGTTGCTGGTGCTTCCGTGGCAGCCAGGGTCAGCGGGCAACACCAGAAGGAGTGGACCGAGGAAGCTCAGGTCCGGCTGAGGGAAATCTCCTCGGAGTACCATGAACAGTGCTTACTTGATCCCCGACCCCCTTTATTGTAATTTTTATCATAGTTTTTGTAAGGCCGAGGAGCCCACAATACCCCTCAATGAATAAAGTTCTTCTTTTCTGATGTGCTTTTGTCTCCTTTTTTATCCCCTTAGTACTTTTACATATTTTCTCAAAAACTAATCTAGGAGTCTCGGAACCGAAAAAGTGAACAAAATTTGTGGAAGAAGTCCCTTCTAATTCAGGAGACTTAATAATAAGAAAAATTATATTGCTTTAAAAAGAAGAAAATACATTCATTTGTACAATTTGAGTTTTTCGGCGTTGTAGGGCCGAAGAAACTTGCGTCCCCCAGCGTCTTGCAAGTGATAGGCTCCACCAGGCAACACCTCTGCGACGAGGAAAGGGCCGTCCCACTTCGGGGAGAACATGTGTAGTTTGCCCTGATCTACGAACTCTTTCCTTCGTAAGACCAAATCTCTCATCTTGAAGGCGCGATGCTCAACTCGTGCATTGTAGTAGTGAGCAGTTTGTTGTTGGTAGGCAGCTGCCCTGATCTGTTCTCGGTCCCGTTTTTAGAGGACCGGGGAGAGAATGGTGTGTGCCTGGAAGTAGGACTGTAGCTTCCTTGAGGCGACGATAAGCGCCAAGACTATCTTTTCTATGGCCGGGTATCTCGTTTCCGCGTCTTTGAAGACATGGCTCACGTAGTAGACCGGCTTTTGTACACCTTCGAATTCTCTGACGAGCACCGAGCCTGCAGGTTGGTCGGAGACCGCAAGGTACAATAATATCTTGTCTCCTTCGACTGGTCGGGTGAGCAGTGGGGGAGTTGTCAGGTGCGCCTTGAATTGCTCGAAAGCGTTTTGACATTACTCCGACCATTCGAACTTAGGGATCTTTCTCAAGGCATTGAAGAACGGGAGGTACTTCTCTCCGGATCTCAACATGAAGCGACTCAGAGCGGCCACTCTCCCTGTGAGTAGCATGATCTCTACATTGCTCTTTGGTGTGTCCATGTTGAGAATGGCGCTGATCTTTTCTGGGTTCGCTTCGATTCCTCTGTGGGTAACCATGAACCCGAGGAATTTCTCGCTAGTGACCCCGAACGCGCACCTAGCTGGGTTCTGCTTCATTTTGTACTTGCGGAGGACGTCGAATGTCTCGCCAAGATCTTTGGTGTGCTCGTCCTATGAGGTTTATTTTACGAGCATGTCGTCGACGTAGACCTCCATGTTCCTCCCGATCTGCGTTTTGAACAATTTGTTAACTGGGAGCTGATATGTAGCCCCAGCATTCTTGAGACTGAAGGGCATCACTGTATAGCAGTATACCCCCGGGTCCGTGGTGAACGCGGTAAGTTCTTCATCTGCCAAGTTCATCCAGATCTGATTGTAGCCGGAGAAAGCGTCCATGAAGCTTAGCAATTCATAGCCGGCCGAGCTGTCCACTAGCTGGTCTATCCGAGGGAGGGGATGGTTGTCTTTCGGGCAGGCCTTGTTCAGATCTGTGAAGTCGACGCACATGTGCCATTTACCGTTCGCCTTTTTGACCATGACCACATACGCTAGCCAATCCGAGTTGTCAATATTTCGAATGAAGTTGGCTGCGAGCAATCTATCGACCTCGTTCTCAATCGCCTTTTGCTTAATTTGCGCAAAACTTCGCTTCTTTAGTCTGACGGGTCGGGCCTTTGGGTCGACCCCGAGCTTGTGTGAGATTACTTTAGGGTCGATCCTGGGCATGTCTACAGGTGCCCAGGCGAACACGTTTGTGTTCCTTCGGAGAATGCGGATCAAGTCCTCGCGACGGACTCTTGTCAAAAGGGATCCGATCTGGACGGTTCGTCCATCAACCCCCTCGACGAGGGGGGCTTCTGTCAGTGTTTCTACCGGGGCTCCTCGTATTTCTTTCTGGTCATTGTGCGTGTCCAAGGACCCCTGGAAATCGTTTGTGTCTTCAAAGTCGTCGCTCTGCTCTCCGGCAGGGGGCGTCGAGGTGAAGCAAATCTCAGCGATCTGATGGTTCCCGTAGGCCCGGCCTATCCCCCCTTGATCTAATGGAAATTTGATCGCAAGGTGAGAGGTCGAGATTTGAGCCCGGAGGGTGTTTAACGTCGAGCTCCCAGGAGGATGTAGTAGGATGAAGGGATCCTAGCGACGATGAATTCCACTGGTACAGACTTCGTATGTCCCGATTTTCCAATGTTGAGGAGGAGGGTGACCACTCCTTCAGCCGGAATGGAGTGGTTGGTAAACCCCGAGAGGACGTATGAGGTGGGCCATAGGTCGGACGGTCCTAGCCCCATACGCTGTAAGCAGTCATAGAAGAGGATGTCTGTCGAGCTCCCAGAATCGACCAATATCCTCTGTACCTCGTAACGGTGGACCCGTGCCGTTATCACGAGAGGGTCGTTGTGAGGCAAGGATATACCATGGAGGTATTCATCGGTGAAGATGATGGGCTCGACGGTCCTGCACTTCTTCTGTGGTGGATTGCTTGTATCCTCGATGGGTAGGAGGCGGTGATTTTCGTCGGTTCCTCGGGAAGATTCCGAGGTAACGACCATGATTTGCCCGATCGTTAATTCCCCGGGAGGGGGCTAGTTCTCCAGCTCTATATCGGCTTCCCACTTATCCCACGGGTACTTCGCCAGGTGGCCAGAGCGGATCAACTCCTCGATGTAGTCACGAAGTTGTTTGCAGTTTTCGGTCGGGTGGCCCTGCGACCTATAGAAGGCGCAGTACAGGCCCGGATACGTTTAGCCGCTCTGTGGGTGACTGGCGGGAGTTTGAAGAATCTTTCGCCCTTCGCCTCCTCAAACAACTCGGTCTGGGAGATATTAAGAGGAGTGTACTCCTGGAACTTCGGAGAGTATGGTTTTGGTCGGTCGACCCTCTTCTTATCTTCTCTGCCTCTCTTCTTTTGGTCGGATTGGTCGGCCCGAGGCAGGTTGGCGTTCACTTCCGACTCAAGTTGGATTTCTCTTACGGTCCAAGCTTTTACCTCGGCCATGGTCTTAGGTTGCGCTAATGCTAAAGAGCGGAGCCACTCTTTGTGCCTAAGACCCAACCTTAGTGTGGTGATGACAGTTTCGTCCCAGTGATCGGGGACCTCGAGGAGAGCGTTGTAGAAACGAGTGACATATCCCTTAAAGGATTCCTTGTCCCCGCTCTTTATGGTGAACAGGTAGTCGATTGTTCTCTTCGGTCGCCTGTTCCCGACGAAGTGGCCGAGAAACTGGGTGGCCAACCCATCAAAGGTTGAAATAGAGCGTGGCGCCAGACCCCCGAGCCAGTCCCGACCAGCGCGGATGAGGGTGGTGGGAAAGGCTCGGCATTAAGCTGCGTTCGAGTTATCCTGGAAGCTCATGCTTGCCGTAAATGCGTCCAGGTGATTATAACAACCGAGTCCAGTTCTACGAGTTTCTGTTTCCGTATGCGTGGTGTGTAGTATTCAGTTCATGATCCTGTTTTTGTTCGTTGCTAGTTATAGATTTACCCCGACAATTCAAAGTCTGCATATAACAATTTAAGTCTTTTAAAATAAATTAAAAATAACTAACATGGCTTGCTCGACACCCCTAACCCTGTGGTAGCGTCCTTGCATCGTGTTTTCGTCCCGTTCAGCGAACGGACGTGTTTGGACGTCTACGCGCACGTGCGTGCGTCCGTTCTTGGGGGTATGCTTTTTAATTACAAAATACTTCATTTTAATTTTCGGAACCCGCCAATAATTTTCGTATTTCAAATTCAAATTTTTGGACTCGACCCGGGAGCAATTCTGAAATAATTTGCATTTGCGTCAAATCCTATTTTTATAATATTTTAAAAACCAACGAAAATAAATTCAAACCCCAGAAAATATTTTCCCATTTTTTTTTCTCTTTAAAATCTTTTTTTTACAGCTTTCCCTAACTATTCAATCCCCTCACAAATCTTTCTCTTTTTGGCCACGAGCCAATCAAAACAATTTTAAAACCCCTCGGGCCCCACCGTATCTCTCTCTCTCCCCTTTCTCCTTCTCTTTCTCTCTCTTCTCTCTCTCGCGCGGGCGCTAGGAGACAACTTTCTTTCTCCTCTCGGTTTTCTCTCTCCTCTCGATCTCTCTCTTCCTCTCTCTCTCTCTCTCTCTCTCTACCGCGTCTCTCCCTCTCTCTCTCGTCTCTCTATCTCTCTCAATCTTCCTCTCTCCTCCCCGAGTATCACTCTCTCTCCCTCATATATTTTTTCTCTCTTCTTCCTCGTCGTCTAAAGACAGAACGAACCCACCTCAGAAAACCCAGCCACCGCCTCTCTCCTCGTCGCGAAGCCGACGAAGAAGCCCTCGACCTCGCCATCTCCACCATTACCACCTCCGCTTCCACCTACCTCCTCTCCACGGAGAAATCCCTGCATCTTCAACACCCTGCACCGGGCAACCGTGCACTTTGGCACCGCCGGAAGCCGCCGCCAGTGATCTTGATCCGTGCCCTAGCCCTCGCGCACCCCCCCCCCCTCTGTGAGCATAGCCTCCCTCTCCTCTTCTTCTTTCTTCTTCTTTCCTTCCTTCTTCTCTTTTCTTATTCTTTTTGATCTGTGGTTGGTCGCTGTCACTGTAGGCTGTCCGCCGGAGCTCCGTCGACGCAATCGACGATCTCAACCCCTCTACAGATTATCGTGAGCACCCTCTTCTCCATCCTCCTTCCCTTCTTTCTTCTTATTTTCTCTTTTCCATGCATTCTTGAATTTTGTGTGTTCACTGTTGTTGTGTTTGGCCGGAATCCGACCGTGCCGGCGACGTTTCCCGATGATCCAGCGAGGAATTCTGATCCGTGTGACTACACTGTCCGTCGTTGGGTTCATTCCGTGAACCGTGCGCGCGTCGTGATATTTCCCCGCCGACGCGTAACGTTCCGTTTTCCGTTTCGCTACCCGTCGAGGCAAGTGAAACTTGCTACATGCTATTTTAAACTATTCATATGCTAAATTACTTATTTCCTGTTAAATCTCTAATTAGAATCGAAAGAAAAGGATTTCAAGTTAACCATATAAGGTTCCGTTACACATTTTTATGATTCCGAACGTGAAACTTAATCTTGCATCTGATTATTTACATCTAACAATCACCTGTACATGATAGATCGCATTTGTTTATTTCTATGATACCCTTTTTCCAGTTTAGCCTATTAGACATCCATGTGCAACTTTAACCGGTCTAATTACAACTGCATTCATTAAACAGATTATACATGTAGTCGCATCCATATTTATTAACCTGTTTTCAGCATTTGCATCTATCATACTGTATTCACATTATGCTGACACTGTCTGTTAAACACAATTGATAACTGTACAGCTAAATAAATAAAATCTGCTTATTGCTTAACTCATTGCTTAGATCATGTTGTTGATAACCATGCTTGATTATTCTAACCCTGATTATGCTAGCTGATTATGAGCACACCCATGATATCGTTTACACCTTGACATGACTTGCTACACACATATCGATTGACCCGACATGGTACCGTACACTACTGGACTTGACCTGTTGTACCATGGATCGACCCGTTACCTGATCTTATGTCTAATGCCAACAAACCTGACATGTAGTCCTCACGAACCGTTCCTGCTGTCTATCCAGACAAACCTGCTCTTACCTGATCCTGTATTGGCATTAGTTCTTGATTACTGAATACCTGACTTGACATACATAACTTGGGGGTATGGGGAAAATCAATGGTGAAACCTGACTTGTAACTCAACAGTTCGATACCTGTTCTGATCAGTTTTACGGGCTAGGCCAGCCCCGGAGTGATGATGCTGACATCACTCGTCTGTACCTGCTACCTTTTACTGCTTAGCGGCACGTCTCGGTTTCAGCCCGAGAGTCTGTAGACTATGGCCCCTGGCATGCACGGGATACTATTGAGTTACATCGATGATTCATCAAATTGATTTCAAGGACTTTAGAATAGAATACCCAATAGAACAGTTTAGTTTACTCACTGCACACTACCCTGCACTGCCTGCTTTATATTACTGTTACCCCTGCTTGTTCAATCATGTTTATATTTGCATTGCCTATTACCATGTTTATATTTTATTACTTGATGACATACGCGCTGACGTCTGGGTTTTGCATGGCCCAGATTCCGTACCTTTGCTGCAGTCTGAGCAGGAGTACTTCAGCAGCAGGCTGAGCTGTGAGGTTTCAGTAGTAGCTAGTTCCTTTATTTCCTGCAGTTTATTCCTGATGTGAGCCTGCATTATGGGACATACATTCCAGTTATTTTGTATTGGATCTTTTGCTTCCGCACCTTTATTATTCTTGACTCATGTTATTTGGTTTATGGACATGTTTTAGATTGTTATATTTTGTTCTTGATATCTCTACAACCGTAATGCGACTGTGGATGGATACCTCCTACCCACAGGTAGCATGGTTGGCTATGTCACGTGCCTAATTTAGCGTACTCTGGGAAGCGGGGCGTGACATGGTTCTTTGGTATCAGAGCCATAGGATAGTCGGGTTGATTCTTTTGTAGTTGGGTATTGTACCCAACACACGAATCAGAATACCCGTGTTTAGGAAACATGTCCGGCCACCTTGCCGTTTTACCGTTCTTGAATCAAGTTCTTCCTGATCATATCTTTTACGATGTGCAAACTTCCTTTGCATATAGACTCGAAAACCTGATTCTTTGTTATCTCTAGGACTTAGGCGACTTGGGTGGAGTTATGTAAGTGTGGCTATGATACCGCGGCATAGTTACAATGCGGTACTCTATTTAAGTAACTTGGAGTTCTAGCCTTGATCCATATTGTAAATTTGTTATCATGCTAATCTTGGGTGTTTTGATTTCAGGAGTATGGCAGGCAAGAATCTGAAGACGTACCAAAGGCGTGTTGACGAAGCCGCCATGCTTGAAGTGATACGGGGAATGCTGGAGAATCAAAAGAGGCAGACCGAGCTGATCGAGCAGCAGGCTGAATCGTTTCAGGAAGGTCTGCAGACCGTTCAGCAGTCCGTGAACAATGTTGGAGCTAAACCAGTTGATCGTGTGGGGACCGTAGCAGACTTCCGACGTTTGGGTCCGTCGGTATTTACCGGTTTGGAGGAGCCGTTGCCAGCAGAGCAGTAACTAGTTGACACGGAGAACTTACTTATTGCGGCACAGATTCCAGATGAGAAAAGAGTAGATGTGGTACGCATTCAGTTAGTGGACTACGCTCGTGAATGGTGGCTTATGGAGGAGACCCGCTTGCCCAAGCCGATCAAGTGGGCGGATTTTTCGAAGAGTTTCCTAGAGAAGTTCTTCCTGCGGACTGCACGGGAGGAAATGGAAGAGAAGTTCATCGGGCTAAAGCAGAATGGAGCACCCGTAGATGTGCATGCAGCAGAATGGACAAGGCTCAGTAGATTCGCTGGACCTTTAGTTGCCAACGATGCAGACAGGGCACAGAGGTTCATGCGCAGCTTGGATATGGACATCCAGAGGCAGATTGTCTCCCTGGGTTTGACCACTTTCTCACAGGTTCTTACGGCAGCTCGAGAACAGCAGAGCCTATCAGGGAAGACTGGGAGTTCACAGCAGACAGCAGTTGCGGTAAGGAAGCCAGCATTTGTACCAAACCGAGCTCATGGACGCAGAGGCATTTCAGTGGACCGTCGTGTCGTAACACCGATGAAGAAGCCGGTTGTCGTTGATCGGAGAAGGAGCGCGATTTGTGACTACTGCCATTTACCGGGACATGTGCAAAAGGAGTGTCGAAGGAGGCAGGGACTCTGTTTAGTTTGTGGAGCGGCAGATCACTCTGTCGGCGCTTGTCCGTCGAAGCTTCGTACGAGGGATGATATTCAGAAGCCTCCGCAGAAACCGTTCCAGGGACAGAAGCAGCTGACTCAAGGACCTAATCAGGCTCGAGCTTTTACCCTGACGGCCGAGGAAGCTAAGGCGTCGGGAGAAGTTGTTTCAGGTATTCTACTCGTTCATGGTTTTCCCACATTAGCGTTATTTGATTCTGGTGTATCCCATTGTTTTATGTCGTCCAAATTTATAGCTACACACTCGATTACCTGCACGACCCTGTCTAGTTTCTGGGACATACACACTGGGAATGGGAAAATCATATCTAGTAGGGATTGTAAGGATTGTACAGTTGTTGTTTGCGGACGGGAGCTTTTTGCAGATTTCTTGGTGATTGATACGGGCAGCTACGAAGTCGTCTTGGGAATGGATTTTCTTAGCACTTTCCACGCTCACATTGATTGTAGAGCAAAGAAAGTGATTTTCCAGATTCCCGGACATCCCGAGTTTACCTTCACTGGAGGAAGCAGCTCTGTCGGGCCAGTCGAGTTTAGGGCTAGGCCGACAACTAATATTCTAGCATCAATGGAGGTTGAGGAAAGTGAAAAACCAGCTGTTGTTCGTGATTTTATGGATGTGTTTGAAGATATATCGGGATTACCGCCGAAGCGAGACGTAGAGTTCGCAATTGATCTTGTTCCTGGTGCAGCGCCAGTATCTAAAGCGTATTATCCAATGGCACCAGTGGAGTTGGAAGAAGTCAAGAAACAGGTTGCTGAATTGCTTGAGAAGGGTTGGATTCGACGCAGTAACTCGCCTTGGGGAGCTCCAGTTCTTCTAGTTAAGAAGAAAGATGGCACAAGAAGGATGTGCATCGACTATCGGGAATTAAACCGGGTGACTATTAAGAACAAGTACCCGATCCTTCGCATTGGCAAACTTCTTGAGCAGCTTAGTGGTCCGAGGGTATTCTCGAAGCTGGATTTGCGATCCGGATATCATCAGGTCCGAGTGAAAGTAAAAGATATATGCAAGATGGCGTTCCGAACTCGGTATGGACATTACGAGTACTTAGTGATGCCCTTCGGAGTAACGAATGCACCGGCGATATTCATGGACTTGATGAACCGAATCTTTTCACCATTCTTGGACCAGTTTATTGTGGTGTTTATTGACGTTATTCTGGTTTACTCGAAGAGTTTTGAAGAGCATGTTGAGCATTTGAAGATCGCACTGCAGACGCTGAGACGAGAGAAGTTATATGCGAAGATGAGCAAGTGCGAGTTTTGGCTGGAAGAAGTAAAGTTTTTGGGGCATGTCGTGTCTGGCGACGGAATTGCCGTCGATCCAGAAAAGATTGCAGCAGTTCGAGATTGGCCGATTCCAAAGAATGTTGCGGAGATAAGAAGTTTTCTTGGACTCGCCGGGTATTACAGAAGATTTGTGGAGAACTTTGCTCGTCTGGCAGAGCCGTTGACCAAGCTTACGCGCAAGGAGGTACCTTTTACGTGGACGGATAGATGTGCGTCAGCTTTTGAGACGTTGAAGCAGAAATTGATAACCGCCCCTATTCTGACCGTGCCAGACAATTCCAGAGGATTGGTGATTCACAGCGACGCATCTGGAAAAGGATTGGGCTGTGTTTTGATGCAGCATGGGAAGGTCGTAGCGTACGCATCAAGACAGTTGAAGACCCATGAGAAGAATTACCCAACTCATGACTTGGAGCTTGCGGCTGTGATTTTCGCTCTGAAGATTTGGAGACACTACCTTTTGGGCGAAAGGGTCGAAGTTTTCACGGATCATAAGAGTTTGAAGTATGTGTTCACGCAGAAGGAGCTTAATATGAGGCAGCGTAGATGGTTAGAACTGATGGCTGATTACGATCTTGATCTTAAGTACCATCCGGGGAAGGTTAATATTGTGCCGGATGCGCTCAGTCGATTACCGGCAATTCAGATGTTGACTACGCACAAAGAACTCGTTGAAGACTTTCGAAGATTTGATTTGGAGGTTGTGCTACCGCATTCTTCGGGACAGTTGATGCAGCTACAAGTACATTCGTCGTTGATTGAGAATATTAAAGCAGCGCAATCGCAGGACCCTAGATTGCAAAAGTTTCAAGAACAGGTTGAAGCCGGACTGCGAACAGATTTATTGATCCACGAAGATGGTTCGTTGAGGTATGGTAGCCGTTTGTGTGTGCCAAAGGGAGATATTCGTGAAGAACTTATGAAGGAGGCACACAGTTCAGCTTATTCCGTACATCCAGGAGGCACGAAGATGTACCGAGATATACAACAGCATTTCTGGTGGGAAGGCATGAAGCGGGAGATTGCTCGCTTTGTGGCAAAGTGCTTGGTGTGTCAGTAAATTAAGGCTAAACATCAAAGGGTTGCTGGTTTATTGCAACCACTTCCGATTCCTCGGTGGAAGTGGGAACATATAACCATGGATTTCGTGACAGCTCTACCGCGGAGTCCAAAAGGCAACAATGCAGTATGGGTAATTGTTGATCGTTTGACCAAGGCAGCTCATTTTATTCCTTTTCGGGTTGGTCAATCAACAGAAACTTTGGCAGAGCGGTACATGCAGGAGATTGTAAGATTGCATGGAGTACCGGTGAGCATCGTGTCCGATCGTGACACTCGGTTCTTATCACACTTTTGGTGGAGTTTACAGGAAAGTTTGGGGACTCGATTGAAGTTTAGCACAGCTTATCATCCTCAAACCGATGGTCAGTCGGAGAGAACGATCCAAACTCTTGAAGATATGTTGAGAGCATGCATGTTGGACTTCAAGGGTTCTTGGGAGGTTCATCTACATTTGGTGGAGTTTTCTTACAACAACAGTTTCCAGGCAACTATTCAGATGGCACCATTTGAAGCTTTGTATGGTCGCAGGTGTCGTTCACCCGTTTGTTGGGACGACGTCGGTGAACGAAGATTGTTAGGACCGGATTTGGTTGTGCAGACGGTTGAAAAGGTTAACGCTATTCGGAATCATATGAAGGCAGCTCAAGACCGACAGAAGAGTTGGGCAGATACGTCGAGGAGACCTCTAGAGTTCGCCGTGGGTGATTTGGTATTCTTGAAGATATCACCGACTAGAGGGGTGATTCGTTTTGGAAGTCGAGAAAAGCTCAGTCCTCGATTCGTTGGAACCTTTGAAATCTTGGAGCGCGTCGGTAAAGTAGCGTATCGTTTGGTGTTACCGCAATTCTTGGCGAATGTGCACGATGTGTTTCACGTATCTCAACTCCGTAGGTATGTTCGAGATGAAACACATGTGTTGGATCATTCGGAGCTGACGGTACGAGAGACTTGACTTTTGAGGAGCGACCAGTTGAAATTGTGGATCGAAGGAAAAAGGTTCTTAAGAACAAGGTTATCCCTCTTGTACTTGTTTCTTGGGGAAATCGCTCGCATGGAGAGTCCACTTGGGAACGAGAAGATAAAATCCGGCAGAAGTTTCCTCATCTGATCTTGTAGTTTGATTTTTTCTGTCTATCTTTTGTATTCTTGGAATTTCGAGGACGAAATTCTTTTGTAGTTGGGTATAATGTAACAACCGAGTCCAGTTCTATGAGTTTCTGTTTCCGTATGCGTGGTGTGTAGTATTCAGTTCATGATCCTGTTTTTGTTCGTTGCTAGTTATAGATTTACCCCGACAACTCAAAGTCCGCATATAACAATTTAAGTCTTTTAAAATAAATTAAAAATAATTAACATGGCCTGCTCGACACCCCTAACCCTGTGGTAGCGTCCTTGCATCGTGTTTTCGTCCCGTTCAGCGAACGGACGTGTTTGGACGTCTACGCGCACGTGCGTGCGTCCGTTCTTGGGGTATGCTTTTTAATTACAAAATACTTCATTTTAATTTTCGGAACCCGCCAATAATTTTCGTATTTCAAATTCAAATTTTTGGACTCGACCCGGGCGCAATTCTGAAATAATTTGCATTTGCGCCAAATCCTATTTTTATAATATTTTAAAAACCAACGAAAATAAATTCAAACCCCAGAAAATATTTTCCCATTTTTTTTTCTCTTTAAAATCTTTTTTTACAGCTTTCCCTAACTGTTCAACCCCCTCACAAATCTTTCTCTTTTTGGCCACGAGCCAATCAAAACAATTTTTAAACCCCTCGGGTCCCACCGTATCTCTCTCTCTCTCCTTTCTCCTTCTCATTCTCTCTCTCTCTTCTCTCTCTCGCGCGGGCGCTAGGAGACAACTTTCTTTCTCCTCTTGGTTTTCTCTCTCCTCTCGATCTCTCTCTTCCTCTCTATCTCTCTCCTCTCGATCTCTCTCTCTCTCTCTCTCTACCGCGTCTCTCTCTCTCTCTCTTTCGTCTCTCTCTCTCTCTCAATCTTCCTCTCTCCTCCCCGAGTATCTCTCTCTCACCCCTATATATTTTTTCTCTCTTCTTCCTCGTCGTCTAAAGACAGAACGAACCCACCTCAGAAAACCCAGCCACCGCCTCTCTCCTCGTAGCGCAGCCAACGAAGAAGCCCTCGACCTCGCCATCTCCACCACTACCACCTCCGCTTCCACCTACCTCCTCTCCACGGAGAAATCCCTGCATCTTCAGCACCCTGCACAGGGGAACCGTTCGCTTTGGCACCGCCGGAAGCCGCCGCCAGTGATCTTGATCCGTGCCCTAGCCCTCGCGCACCCCCCCTCTGTGAGCATAGCCTCCCTCTCCTCTTCTTCTTTCTTCTTCTTTCCTTCCTTCTTCTCTTTTCTTATTCTTTTTGATCTGTGGTTGGTCGCTGTCACTGTAGGCTGTCCGTCGGAGCTCCGTCGACGCAATCGACGATCTCAACCCCTCTACAGATTATCGTGAGCACCCTCTTCTCCATCCTCCTTCCCTTCTTTCTTCTTATTTTCTCTTTTCCATGCATTCTTGAATTTTGTGTGTTCACTGTTGTTGTGTTTGGCCGGAATCCGACCGTGCCGGCAACGTTTCCCGACGATCCAGCGAGGAACTCTGATCCATGTGACTACACTGTCCGTTGTTTGGGTTCATTCCGTGAATCGTGCGCGCGTCGTGATATTTCCCCGCCGACGCGTAACGTTCCGTTTTCCGTTTCGCGACCCGTCGAGGCAAGTGAAACTTGCTACATGCTATTTTAAACTATTCATATGCTAAATTACTTATTTCCTGTTAAATCTCTAATTAGAATCGAAAGAAAAGGATTTCAAGTTAACCATATAAGGTTCCGTTACACATTTTTATGATTCCGAACGTGAAACTTAATCTTGCATCTGATTATTTACATCTAACAATCACCTGTACATGATAGATCGCATTTGTTTATTTCTATGATACCCTTTTTCCAGTTTAGCCTATTAGACATCCATGTGCAACTTTAACCGGTCTAATTACAACTGCATTCATTAAACAGATTATACATGTAGTCGCATCCATATTTATTAACCTGTTTTCAGCATTTGCATCTATCATACTGTATTCACATTATGCTGACACTGTCTGTTAAACACAATTGATAACTGTACAGCTAAATAAATAAAATCTGCTTATTGCTTAACTCATTGCTTAGATCATGTTGTTGATAACCATGCTTGATTATTATAATCCTGATTATGCTAGCTGATTATGAGCACACCCATGATATCGTTTACACCTTGACATGACTTGCTACACACATATCGATTGACCCGACATGGTACCGTACACTACTGGACTTGACCTGTTGTACCATGGATCGACCCGTTACCTGATCTTGTCTCTAATGCCAACAAACCTGACATATAGTCCTCACGGACCGTTCCTGCTGTCTATCCAGACAAACCTGCTCTTACCTGATCCTGTATTGGCATTAGTTCTTGATTACTGAATACCTGACTTGACATACATAACTTGGGGGTATGGGGAAAATCAATGGTGAAACCTGACTTGTAACTCAACAGTTCGATACCTGTTCTGATCAGTCTTATGGGCTAGGCCAGCCCCGGATTGATGATGCTGACATCACTCGTCTGTACCTGCTACCTTTTACTGTCTAGCGGCACGTCTCGGTTTCAGCCCGAGAGTCTGTAGACCGTGGTCCCGGGCATGCACGGAATACTATTAAGTTATATCGATAATTCATCAAATTGATTTCAAGGAATTTAGAATAGAAAACCCAATAGAACAGTTTAGTTTATTCACTGCACACTACCCTGCACTGCCTGCTTTATATTACTGTTACCCCTGCTTGTTCAATCATGTTTATATTTGCATTGCCTATTAACCTGTTTATATTTTATTACTTGATGACATGACGCGCTGACGTCTGGGTTTTGCATGGCCCAGATTCCGTACCTTTGCTGCAGTCTGAGCAGGAGTACTTCAGCCAGCAGGCTGAGCTGTGATGTTTCAGTAGTAGCTAGTTCCTTTATTTCCTGCAGTTTATTCCTGATGTGAGCCCGCATTATGGGACATACATTCCAGTTATTTAGTATTGGATCTTTTGCTTCCGCACCTTTATTATTCTTGACTCATGTTATTTGGTTTATGGACATGTTTTAGATTGTTATATTTTGTTCTTGATATCTCTACAACCGTAATGCGACTGTGGATGGATACCTCCTACCCACAGGTAGCATGGTTGGCTATGTCACGTGCCCAATTTAGCGTACTCTGGGAAGCGGGGCGTGACAATGATCCTTCGGGTCGGACTTCCCGTCGAAGAGGGCCACCTTGGGCGGCTTGTTCCTGGTTGAGACGCGTACGACCAGTAATTCCTAGGTGAAGGGCTTTGTGAGAGAATCCGCGGAGTACTTGGCTCCTTCACCAGATGAATGGCCCTCTCGCCGTATGCCCTCGATTTTATTTTCGAGGGCCTCGAGGCGGTTGTGGTACCCCGATGATTCGGTACAGTCAGAGTGGTGATCATTACCGCTCCTGGTCTGTGCGGTGTTGCGGCTTCAGTTCCAGTCTATCAGATTTCTTAGATTCTCGAGTGATGTCCTTTTCGAGTGGCCTTGACGCGATTTGTTTGCGTGGTCCCGGCGAGGGAAAGGGCGTCGGTCGTGCCTGAAAGCAGGCGAGCTTACCGACACCTCCTCAGGTGGCGCAGGAGCACGATGGGCGTCACGGAAATGGTCTCTTTCCTGAGACCGCGGCGTAGAGCCATGCGGCACCCAGCGGGTCTTTGAATCGGTCACTGCGTGGGAGCCGCGGTTGCCGGAATTGGCACGCCGGTGTTCGGTGGCATTGAGGGGGGCGATGTTATCCGCTCTTCTGTCAACATCGTGATCCCTGGGAGGGGGAACTGCGATCTGGGGGGCTAGGCCCGCTGCTTGAACGCGAATGAGCGCGTCCACCATCGACGTGAGTCTGTCGATCCGTGCCGATAGGGCGTTGATGATGTTGGGAGAGGGAGTAGAACCGTCCGCGCCTCCGTTGTGGGAAAGGCGGCGGCTTATACTGGAATCGTCACGATTTTCGCTTGCCATGAGGTCGAGGGCGGAAGATCAACTTTGTTGAATGGAAGAAACTTTGGCGTTTCCCGCAGACGGCGCCAACTGATGGAGGGCTGGATCTCCTTCAAATACTGTCCTCCGTCGATCTGTCGCGAGCGTTGCTGGACGGTTGAGATTGGGTTTAGAGGTTGTCTCCTTGAGTGTGCAGATCTCAATGGGTCGAGTTTGAGGTAGAAGCCGAGCTACCTGCAAAGAAGTTCTGGGATGAGTGACCACCGCAGGACCCTCTGACGATCAAGTTAGCTGAGGAAAATGAGCAGAGTAGCGGCTTATTGGGTTAAAATTGCGTTACCTGCGTCGTCTGAGAGAGGGTTTTTTTATAGCGGTAGCATGGAACGAGCAGACGCGAGATCTTCGCCTTCGGTTGCGCCCCTGACGTTACGTCTGCGTGAATGACGAGATCCCTCCATTAATGACGGGATATGCCCATTAATAGAGGGATGCGCCAGCGTGGGATGCGGGACGTGGGGCGGCGGATATCTCGCTTTGGCGAGATACATGGAGCCGTTGCGGAAACACTAAGGCCACGCGTTCTCATTTGTCCGGGAGAGATGGGAAGGCTTAGCTCAGCGTGAGGCTCGGAGACGAGCCGGGAAGCCGAGAAAGCTCAGCTCTGCAATAGCTCGGAGACGAGCACAAGGGGATAGCGCCGGCTCGGTGGCTAGGTCGCTCTCGGATAAGAGACGGAGTGTAAGCTCGGGGATGAACTGAGGAAGATCATCAATGCTCCATACTGATTTTACCTCGGTATTCCCCAGGAGTCTAGTGAGCTGTCGCGGGTGGCTCGTCATTCGCCACGTGTCGTGATCTGAGAAATTCCCAATTATGAGCCGCATCACTTTCCCTATTTTCACTTTGTCCTTTCTTTTCTTTTTTACGCTTGGCATTTTGTCTATGTTTTTTTTTTTTTTGAAAAAACAGGAAATTATCTTGGACCCCAGCTTGTCCATATGATATTATTTATAAAAGGAGAAGATACAGACAAGAGGACAACAGCTCCTTGCTCTACTGATAACAACTGATAGAAATACATCAGCTATTACTACTACTAGCTGTATAGTACAAGCAAAGGAACACTAATAGTAGAGGTTAATGTAACCATCTTTCTCTATTGAATTTATGAATATACATATTGAAAGATATCTCGAGCTTCAAGAAATATGATAACATGGCCATATGAAACATAAAATATAAAATAATATCTTTAATACCCTTCAAACCCAAGGTGAATCACATATCGAGAGTTTGGACAACAAAAACTTATGATACTTGAAGGTGCAGCTCCTATTATTCTCTACTAATTCTGGTCTCTTCGTATCAGAACAGAGATAGAGGAAGTGATGGCAGAGGAACCAGCCATGAGAGTGGAGGGCAAATGTATATGATAGTTAACAAAAAATAAAAATAAAAACCTTTGAACCGAACGATATCATTAGTATTTGTGAAACTTTGTCAAATCTTTCATGCTGAATTAATCTTTGATGATTAAGATGAAAATTAAACTTACTGCATGCAGCATCTACTGTTACAATACTGCCGGTGTCTCATATCATTTGGTATCAGGGTCATTTTTTTAATTATAAATATGACATTATTTATTCTTAATGTAATATATAGCTAATTATTTATCCTAATAACTTTTGAGAATAATGAAGAAAATATGCCGAGTCTTTTCATTAGGTGGCGTCAAAAATCAATACCCTCCATGATTTTTTTCGACGAACGGCGTCAATCATCATCATCTTCATCATGTAAGACGTGGAGACACCATATTTCGTGTGATTCCACCAATTTTTTATCGTTGAATTAGTAATGTAAAAAGTTATTTTGTCAGTAACCCGTTAATTTTGCACCCACTAAATCAACGGTGAAAAAGTTGCGGAATCATACGAAATATGGTATATCTACATCTTACATGATGAAAATGATGATGATGGATGCTAATCATCGAAAAAACTCATGAAAGATGTTTTTTTTTTACGCCATAGAAGGATTCCCTCACATGACACCTTTGCTCCGTTGTCCTTGTAACTTTTCTACATTGGTATGTTGATCATACAGAATGATCAATATACCCACATTATGCTATGACTACCGATGGTGATCGACTTACAAGAATAAAAACAGTGAATAATTAATTGCATCAGAGTGTATTTGATAAATGGACCAATCTCATTCCATATGTACATTCCTTTTTCTTTTGCTTTTAAATTGGTAAATAAAGCAGTGTGTATGTGCTTTTCTAGGTACAAGATGCTTTTCCCTTGTCAAGCAAATTTTGCATTTGTCTTTTCTCCTTTGTAAAGCAGAGCATCAAATTCTAGCCTTTAACCCCCAAAAGTAGCAAGGCAACAAAAGCTACAATTTAGTCTTTTATCTTAAATTTTTGGAATTCAATTGTATGAGTCATTATATTTCATTCTGCTTTATTAAGGATCGTCTTCTCATCAAATTAATAATTAGCACATCGTTTATAATTTGTCATTTTTTGATCGGTGTATTGATTAGTCTTCATTGCATATATCCAAACCATCTTGATCAGTTCTCTAATATTTTATTCTCTATAAGAGTTATCTCTATCTTATTTTGAATATACTCATTTCTTATCCTATAATTTAGCACTACCACTCATCTATCTTAACAATCTTATTTTAGCACACTTATTTTTTTTAAATATGTTCTTAACTGTCCAATATTCTGATCCATAAATAAGTGCAGGTCTTATCCCCGTCTTACAAAAAATTTCTTCCAATTCAAAGCTACCCAATAATGCAGCACCCTCAAAACACTTTACCATTTCAACCATTCCGTTTAGATGCTTGGAGTTATATTTTTTTCGGTTTTACCGTAATGATTAGTCATAATAGATCCGAAACCTACAGTGCTCAAGGAGAAATCTGTAATTTTACGTAGACCCCACCATCTCCAGTCCTTAAATAGCTTCGCCGCGTTCCCCAACAGAACCCAACGACAAAAACAAATTAAAACAGCAGAAAAAACACCTTCCAGAAATCAACGAGAGAGAGAAATAGGCAACACTCTTTAACAACCTCCTCGACCTTCTCTCTCATCTAGAACCATTGAAAATAAATCCCCCAAACTTCTCTCTCTCTTCCCAAAATATCCCTCTCCCTGCAACTATATATACTCTTTTTGGAAACTAATTCTCTTTCAAGACATCAACCATTATGGAGATCGCAGCCAGCTCCGATCGAAGATCCGACGGAGACCTCTTCGAGTTCTTAACCGCCACGTCGTCGGGAATGTGCGCCGCCGATGACGTCATCCTCGCCGGAAAGCTCCTCCCTTTTGTGGCCCCGCCGCCTCCCCACCCCAAGAAAACCAAGACCCGTTTCACCAATTTCGACGAGACCGATCACAGCCGGTCGAAACCGCTAGGCGAGGAACAGAGGGGATTCTTCGGCGGCGGCAGCAAGGTCGCCGGCGAGTACCGGAAGCTGAATCGGGTTTCGGGTTTGGATCCGGAACCAAAGGGGACCCAAATGAAGCCGAGGCCGAGATGGTACGTTTTGGATTTCGGGTCGGTTAGGATCCCGGCGGCGATGGAGATGAAGGAGATCCGAATCCGACAGCGGCGGCGGAGCTCGCCGCCTCTAGCGCAGCCGGAGGCGGCGCGGGATTCCGGCGAGTGGGGCCCGTGGAAGCTTCTGCGGTCGCTGAGCTGTAAGGGGATGGAGGTGGGCATCATTTCCTAAAATGCCCCTGGGGTTTGGGCGATTGAATGGGCAAGGGATATCTTGGGAATGGATTTGGTGGGAAGTGGCTTTCATTTTTGAGGAGTGAAGGGAAGTAAATAGTAAATGCTTGAGGTGGGGATCACGTGAAGTTCGAGGTGGGGTTATTTGGAAGACTTTCTATTTTTTGGAGTCAGTTGGAGTTATTTCCATTTTGAGAATAATGTACAGAGGGATCTTATCCTTTTTTCTTTCTTCTCTATGATTCTACTAACTTATAATAATTCAGATTTAATGCTATTGCCTATGCTAATTAAAGAATACAGAGTTCTAAATTTGTATGCACAGCTGTTTAGTTAGTTAATGCGGTTTAGGGGGCATTATTAGCTATGGAGTGAAAAGATATAGTTGGTTGATTTTCAGAAATCGTACCAACGGCCTTTTATTTTGGAAAAAGGAAAGTTGCATCGCATGAGCCAAGAGCATTCATGATAAGTTAAGATTGTATAATAAAATCATCTTCAGGAAGAGACTGGTTTTAACATGCTACAAATTTAAAAGATTAAATCCAACAAGCATAACAAAAAGAAGGCAATGCCCGCCATGGTAAATGCTCCCCTTAAATCTTAAAATCTTGGTCCTTAGCTTTATAATTTTGATTGTAATATTAGTAGTGATTATTGTAAAAGTTGATGTGTTCTGTACCCGTGTTTTTTGGCATGAGTAAAGCTGTAGGACAAATAAAACAAGAGTTTTAACCAATCGGGCAGCTTCCATTCTAATTAAGTGGAATTTTATTTATCTTTTTGAACCTTTACGTATGTCCAAAGGCTCCATCAAAGACTTGAGATGGCTGCTAGTTGACTCTTGTTATGCTTATGAGTTTGTGATTTAGACACGATCGTTTGCAACTTATCTCATTCTACGATAGAATCATAGTTTGTCTAATGCGGCTATAAACTCTTCAAAACTTATCATCGATCTTAGTGGGCAATGGTGTTGGCCTCACTATTAGAGTCAATCACCAATTTGATAGTCTATGTAAAATCCATTGGGTATGTAGATAAATTATTTTCCTTTCGGTTTTATCTTCTAGTTACATGTTATACATCATTATCATTGTAGTAAAAACATAGCACATATATTAATACTAAAATAGGATGAACAAAATCAACCATCTTCCCTAGGAGCAGTTTGGTTGCAGGATTTTGAAGGATTTTGCACCGTTTGGATTCAAGAATCCAAAAACAGAGTGTGGACTGGCTAATTCTTGTTTGGTTGTAGGATTTTGGGTTGTAGAATTTGCTTATTTTTTGTGAGGGGCCTACCATTTTTTTTTTGTATGCATGAATCGAAAAAAACAATGTATTACAAAGGATTTTGCATTGTGCACATGGGGCCCACGTACTTTATGTTATTAAAAAATCCCATATCTCTCTATCTCTCTTCACTCCTCAAACCAAATTCTACTTACTTTTTCTCAGCCAAACAAGAATTACAAGTGATGATGCTCACAAGTGGTGTCTTCTCAGATTACGACACGTGGCAGATGACGTGTCCTGAACTCTACGGGGGTGGAATAAATGAGCCACATCGGGGACATTCCCCGGGGCTCCTTCTCGGTGGACTACCCGACCTTTGGGGAGACCCCCCTGAAGACATTCCATTTTCATCTAGGAGACTGCCAACAGCTCGTCTCCAAGCTTGCCTCCGAGCCATCTCTCGTGCCGAGCTTCCTCGGCCTCCCGCTCGTCACCGAGCCCCTGATATGCCGAGCTTCCTCGGCCTCCCCCGATCAACCGTGATTGCATAGCCCTAGCGCCTCCGCAACGTCTCCGCGTCTCTCGCCAAAGCGAGATAACCGCTGCCTTACGTCCCGCGTCCCACGCTGGCGCGTCCCCCCATTAATGAGCGTATGCCGTCATTAATGAAGGGATCCCGTCGTTCACACACGCGTAACGTCAGAGGCGCAACCGAAGGCGAAGATCCCGCGCCTGCTCGCTCCATGCGGCCACTATAAAACCTCTCTCTCAGACAACTCAGGTAAGGCAACTTAAATCCAATAAGCCACTACTCTGTTCAAATTTCTCGGCTAACTTGATCGTCGGAGGGTCCTACGGTGGTCACC
Source organism: Agapanthus africanus (assembly GCA_030015575.1). NCBI lineage: Eukaryota > Viridiplantae > Streptophyta > Magnoliopsida > Asparagales > Amaryllidaceae > Agapanthus > Agapanthus africanus. The sequence continues at coordinate 5,410,579 of JASDDO010000008.1, read as the reverse complement.
CACCTCGGGACTTTTTTGCTGGTAGCTCGAATTCCACCTCAAACTCAATCCATCAAGATCCACACACTCAAGGAGGCAACCTCCGAATCCAATCTCAACTGTCCAGCAACGCTCATAAAAGATCGACGGAGGACAGCATCTGAAGGAGATCAAGGCCTCTATCAGTTGGCGCCGTCCGTGGGAACGAAAGAATTATCTTGTTCCACCAACAAAAGTTGATCCTCCGCCCTCGATCCAATGGCGAGCGATGACCGCAACGATCAAAATACGAGCCACCACAACGGAGGCGGAAGCGGCTCGCCTCTCCCTCCTAACGCCATCAGCGCCTTATCCGCTCGGATAGATAGGCTCACATTGCTGGTGGATGCTCTTGTTCGCGTCCAAGCAACGGGCCACACCCACCAGGCCGGAGTTCCCCCTCCCCGGGATAATGACGTCCGCTGAAGGACGGACAGGCATGCTCAAGCCCTCGATCTAACTCATCCTCGTCACAGCGCCACTGAGCGTCGGCGGGCCGACTCCGGCCACCTTAACCCACACGCGGCAACTGATTCCATAACCCGCTGGGTGCCGGATAGCTCCACACCACGGTCCTAGGGAAGACTGGGCCGTTGTTCCAATGCCCACCGTGCGTTCTCGCTCCCGAAGAGGTATCGGTCAGCTCGCTTGCTTCCAGGCATGACCGACACCTCCTCTCATGCCGGGGTCGCGCGAACGACGAACGCCGGGGCCACTCGAGAAGGACCTTGCCCAAAGATTTGCGAAATTTGATAGAGCGGAATCGAAACCGCACACTGGCGCAGACCCGGAGTGGGGACAGTCACCACTCCGACTATGCAGAATCCTTGGGTTACCACCACCGACTCAAGGCCCTCGAGAAGAAAATCGAGGGCATACACCAGGATGGCCAAGCATCCGGCGAAGGGGCCCGATACTCCGTCGATTCGCTGACAAAACCCTTTACGGAAGAACTGTTGGCCGAGCACATCTCGTCCAGGAACAAACCACCCAAGGTGGCCTTCTTCGACAGGAAATCCGATCCAAAGGACCATCTAGACTCTTTTACGGTGGGCATGAGCTTCCAGGATAACTTCGACATGGCCCAATGCCAAGCTTTTCCTGCCACCCTCATCCGGGCTGACCGGGACTGGTTCCGAGGACTCACGCCACGCTCCATCTCGACCTTCGGTGAGCTGGCCACCCAATTCCTCAGCCACTTCGTCGGGAATCGACGACAAAAGAGAACAGTCGACTACCTATTCACCATAAAGAGCGGGGATAAGGAATCCTTTAAGGGATACGTCACTCATTTCTACAACGCTCTCCTCGAGGTCCCTGAACACCGGGATGAAACTGTCATCACCGCACTAAGGTCGGGTCTTATGCACAAAGAGTGACTCCGCTCTTTTGCATTAGCGCAACCTAAGACCATGGCCGAGGTAAAAGCTTGGACCGAGCGGGAGATTCAACTCGAGTCGGAGGTAAACGCCAATCTGCCCCCGAGCGACCAAGCCGACCAAAAGAAGAGGGGCAAAAAAGAGAAGAAGATGGTCGACCGGCCAAAACTATACTCCCCGAAATTCCAAGAGTACACTCCTCTTAACATCTCCAGGACCGAGCTGTTGGAGGAAGCGAAAGGCGAGAGATTCTTCAAGCTCCCGCCAGTCATCCAAAGAGTGGCTAAGCGTATCCGGGGACCGTACTGCGCCTTCTATAGGTCACAGGGTCACCCGACCAAAAACCGCTAACAACTCCGTGACTACATCGAGAAGTTAATCCGCTCTGGCCATCTGGCGAAGTACCTGCGGGACAAGCGGCAGGCAGACCGGGAGCAAGAGAACCAGCCCCCTCCCGGGGAGTTAATGATTGGGCAAATCATGGTCGTCACCTCGGAATCTGCTCGCGCAGCCGGCGAAAACCAACAACTCCTACCAGTCGAGGGTACAAGCGATCCACCCCAGAAGAAGTGCAGGACAACCGAGCCAATCATCTTCATCGATGAAGACCTCCACGGTATATCCTTGCCTCACAACAACCCCCTCATTATAACAGCCCGGGTCAACCGTTACGAGGTACAAAGGATATTGGTCGATTCCGGAAGCTCGGCCGACATCCTCATCTACGACTGTTTCGAGCGTATGAGGCTAGGACCGTCCGACCTACGGCCCACCTCCCACATCCTCATGGGTGTTGGGGTCAAAATTTGCACCCTAGTTGGCCAACTCAAAGTCAAGGTCAACCCCAAGTAAGCGGGCCCAAGCCCAAGCAAGTGGGCCCATGCCCAGGTCGAGCCCCGCGGCCATCCTCCCCCATGCCGAAATAAAAAATCATGTAATAAATAATTTTGATATAATTTTTTATGCATGAATATAAGCAAAATGGGCATAAAGCCAAATTTTTGTAAAGCCCATGGCTTATGTACAAAAAAATGGCATATAAGATATGGGATGGACAAAATGCCATTTTGTAAAGCCCAAGAGGCTATGTGTAAATTTGTAAGCATATAAAAGGAAAAATGATGATGAATAAAGATACACTTTTCATTCTCTAAAAACTCTAAGGTTTTTGTGCCTACTTCTCCTTCCTCAAGGTTCTAAACTATCTTTTTTTTTGAATTAAATCAAGAGTTTTACTCTTCCTTTTCCAAAACTAAATAGTTTTTCACCACAAAACCCACAAAGGGGAACTCAGATCTCCCATCAGATCTCAAAAATAAGAGATTTTTAAAATCTTATATTTCTTGTTCTTCAAGGTCCAGCCGACAGAAGAGGAGGAAAGAGACCCATCTTCAAAAATCCCACTTTGGGAAAGATCCATGGCTCAAGGGAAAAGCCCCTTTCATCAGCTCCAAAAATATCTTAGGAGTTCAACTCCATAAGTCAAATCGGGAGCACAGCTCCCGGTGCAAGGACCAAGTCTCTTTTGCTACTGACGCCTAGCGCCCACATGCCAGGCACGTGGGGCACTGGCGCTCCAGCGCACAGCGCGGGCTCAAGGGAGAAGCCCCTTTCATCAGCTCCAAAAATATCTTAGGAGTTCAACTCCATAAGTCAAATCGGGAGTACAGCTCCCAGTGCAGGGACCAAGTCTTTTTTGCTACTGGCGTTCCGGCGCACAGCGCCCACGTGCCAGGCACATGGTGCGCTGGCGCTCCGGCGCACAGCGCCCGCGTGCCAGGCACGTGGGGCGCTGGTGTAACAACTCCAATTTTAGTATACAGAAATTTATTAAAAAGTTAATATATACTTGGAGTAATTGCATTTCTGAGAATACTATAAATATTTGTTTTGCTTATTAATAGCAAGAAGGAGCTTGTAGCTCATTGGTGATACCTTGCACTGCTGAACCAAGTCACCAGAGTTCAAATCCCATACCCCCACATTATTTTTAATATTGTTTTATTTTAAATTTTTAGAATACCAAGGATTTACACGTGCATAACTCACAAAAAAAACCCACTACACCCTAAAAACTAACTGGACCAGAGGGATACTGAAGCGTCGAGGAGCCTCGACCACCCCCGACTCGGCCGGGATCGGCCGAATCGGCCGGCGACTCGGCCGACTCGAGCCACCGCCGCCGGCCGAACTCGGCCGGACCGCCGAGTCGTCAACTTGAAAGTTTGGGCTTTTCCAATTCCATGCACACCTGTATACTTTAATTCTTTAGACCGGTAACAGAGCCTCTTTAAAACCCTAATTACTCCATTTTAATACATTTTATTACATTTATCATATTTTTTCATTTTAACCTTTCACCTACCCTAATCCTAACCTAACCCTATAAATACAACCCCTAAACACTACCCCCTCACTCCAAAATTCTGAACAAAACTCTTAAGAAATTTCCTAGAAGTCTAGTGTACTTTGGAAGAAGCGAAAGGCGAAACTCCGGCGATTTTTCTGGCGACAACCCTAGGAGATCCCGGCGACGAAACAACGCACCGGAAGCTACGTCCACTCTCTCTCCCTCTCCTCTTTAAGCTAAACCCGTAAGTCCCCCTCCCTCTTCTATAATCTTGTTCTAAAAATACGTAATTATAAAACCCGACGGAATCGGAGTTAAACCGATTTCCGATTCGGTTTTTTCTCAAAATCCAACATTTTCTTAAATACAATCACACAAAACTCTTACATGTTGACCATTAAACATTAGTAAATATGTTGAACAAGTTTCATGACAATCTATTTCAATTTGTAACTTTTACCGTACTTTTTCACTAAAAAAACATGTAGTTTTATTTCGGCATTAAAACATCACAAACTTGCTATACCTTTAAGTAGATCACGAGGTAATGACTTACCTCCTCACAACACTCATATGCAACATAGCACAATACCTTTCGGGAACATAGAATATAGGAAAACAAAACATTTCAAATAAATACCATGAATTAATAAAACCATTTTCTAAAGGATTAAGTATTTTTATAAATCTTTGCAAAGTGCCGCTACAACCCATTTGGGGAACCCGACTGGGATGGTGCGGATTATCGCACATCCCTGGGCTTAGTAGTGCGAGTTGCAGACCTCCGTAAGGAGTATTCGGTCTCGATAGATTTAAAATACCAAAATCTTAAGAAAATGAGATTTCTAGAAATATAATATATATATATATATATATTAAAATTTATTTTTATAAAGATATATATATATATATGTAATATCAAAAATACATATTTTTGTTATAATATAAATACTTCAACTTTTCCAAAATCACAAGAATCACTTTACATTAAAATACCATGAAATCCATACAAGTTCAATATTACAATTAAATACCATGTATTATGAAAAATAGGTTATTCGCATTAGAAATGTCACAAATATAAAATCTACATTTATGACAACTCTAAAGACGATAATTAAATACTTGGGGTGTATTTTGAAAATTATACAAAAGTATTTTTACATAAAACCCCCTCAAGTTCTAAAAATTACCCTAAGGACCCTAATAAATATAGGTTTAGGCGGGACCAATCTCTTGAGCCTCAGGGAGCCGGAGAAATGGGTGCTTGCCTATTTAAGGTAGACAACTTAACAACGGTGTTATCAACACGGTAATCGTCTTTGAAAAAGACACAAATCCTGCCGCCCATGTGCAGCGGTTACCGATAACATCAAAACAATCAGGATTTAAATTTCTTTTATAATTATTCTGACTCAGACTGAGTCTCCTTAATAATCTGACTTGAATATGATTCAAGTACAATCTATAATCCAACATGAATCCTTAATACATATATTCAATCTATTCAACTTGACTGAACCGAACCATGGATATACTTCCATTTACATGATTCTCCAGTTACATCCATGATTCTACAGTTACATCCATTTACTGATATCATGGTTTCGGTAAGTCACCCAATTATACAATCTATACAGTTTACAATACAAGACAATACAATACAACTATACAACAAGACATCTCAGGGTTTAAGGGGTAGATTGGTACGGAAGGTGTTAGAAGTGGCATGAGACAGTAAGATTTAATACACCTAACCTGAATCCAGTTGCTGTTGTACCGTGGCATAAACGGTTCTTTCTACTACACTTGCCTCTAGTCTCTGGCATATAGAGACTCCTCTTGTATACACTGACATTCTTCTGTACCAAGCTACAAACACAACGTTAACACAACATTATAACAATACAATACAACTTTAAAAGCTATCTTCTCTTTCTATCTATTCTATTTTCTCCCTTATCTTTGGGACTTACCGACCGATTGTCGCTGACGACATTCTCTTTCTTTCTTCCTTGAATGTCGTCAGGTGATCTGGACACTCCGGAGATTGAGGCCACTAATGAAGACTTAGACCACTTCATTGAAGACCTAGAGCTTTAGTTCATTGTACACTTTTATTTCAGTACTTTTCCTTTTCTGTTATGCCACTGTTTAGGCATCGCTTTATTTTATGTATTTACTTTTCCATGTATTGTAAAAAGAATGTAAATAAATAAAGTTGATGTTTGTTATATCTTGTCTCTTGTGCATTTACATTTATATTGCTTAGTTACGCTTAGCGTATTTACTTCACAGTAAATACGTAGCGGCATCGTCGCGTCCTCTACCCGTATACTGGGAAGCGGAGCGTGACAGCTGGCGCTCTGGCGCACAGCATCCGTGTGCCTGGCACGTGAGGCGCTGGCACTTTCTCCCACGCATCCTTTGGATGGCCTTTCCCTTTATATAAAAATATATATGTGTGTATGTGTGTATGTGTGTGCATACACACATACACACATACTCCACGACACTGTCCCTGTTAGAAAAAAAATTCTAACGGGGCGCTGTCCCGCACCCTGTAAGGGGGCTGCTAGCCCTCTTGACCCCTAGCCCGCTATCCGGATAGCAGGACCCCCGTAAAAACTCTGCGGGGCCCCCCCGATATATCCAAAAGTCCTTCAAAATACAACACTGCACATTGAGTTCGCATGACCAGTTTAACCCATTAATCGGAGGTTCTCTCGCTCCAAAAGCGAGGGGTAATTAACGGCAGCTTAGTCCGTGGCTGCCGGAGATTCGGATCCCCACAATCAATAAACCCCAGCCTATCCTAAGCAGGGGGAATCTGTAATGCGCCTGACAAGCGTGCGCGTATTCCCATCTCAATAGGGTGACGAAAAACACCCTACAGATTCCGGCACGTCCAGTGGGACTAATCTCTCCTCCCATATTTCGGGTTAAATATCCATGCGAACTCAATCAACATATACATTGATTTCCTATACTGAATTCATGTTTCTATTTGCAGGGGTTAACAATTTCCAATTGCCATCTTCGAACGCAAGTCGGTGTTTGAACGGCTTTCCTTAGCCCCAGCTGGGGGTAAGGCCATCGACACCGAAAAAGTAACAAGGCATCTCGGGAAAGCTCCAGCGGCGTCCCTGACAACTGCTCAATCGGGTATCTTCTCTAAGCTCCTCGTCAGTCGATCACCACGTCATTAAACTGGGAACAATCGACCTCTAAGTCGTTAAACTAGGGATGTAAAAATGTGTAAATATATATATATATATATGTGTGTGTGTGTGTGTGTGTATATGTATATATAAATAAAAAGCCGAAATGTGGGGCAACTTGCAATAAAAATCAGCGAGTAAAAATAAAAATGAAAATAAAGCCGAAATGATGGGACAACCGCGAATAAATAGCCGAAATGATAGAGCAATCACGACCTTCGCGATAAGAAAAGCTGAAATGATACAGCAATCGCGGTAAAACAAAAAAAAATGGTGAATGATGAGTCGCTCCTGATACCATATTCCAGTGCAGCGATGCAGAAGCCAATAAATTCCAAATCCCAATGGCGAATGATAAGTCGCTCCTGGTACCATATTCCAGTGCAGCAATGCAGACGCCAACCAAATTCCAAATTCCAATGGCGAATGATGAGTCGCTCCTGGTACCATATTCCAGTGCAGCAATGCAGACGCCAACCAAATTCCAAATCCCAATGGCGAATGATGAGTCGCTCCTGGTACCATATTCCAGTGCAGCGATGCAGACGCAAACCAAATTCCAAATTTCAATGACGAATGATGAGTCGCTCCTGGTACCATATTCCAGTGCAGCGATGCAGACACCAACCAAATTCCAAACCCCATACCCCCAACGACGAATGATGAGTCGCTCCTGGTACCATATTCCAGTGCAGCGATGCAGACGCGAACAAAGTCCCGAAATTTTTCCAGCCCTACGGTCTGGATCATACATCCTTCAAAACCGTATACAATCCACGGGCGTAAAACAATCCTAATCTCTCCCAAGTCCTACCGGCAAGACCACATTCAAAGTCCTACCGGTGATGAAGATTTAAAAAAAAAGGTATGTCCACAAGCAAAATGAGCATGGATGAAAACCCGAAAGTGCTCCGTGAGTAAAAACAACAGGACTACCGGCGAGTTTGTGAAAACCCGAAAGGGTGCAAACTCATGAAAAAGAGATGAAATGCACCCGCAAAGTCCTCTCGACTTTGTGAGGAGAAAATTTGTAACAACTCCATTTTTAATGTACAAAGAATTGATTTAAATTCAAAGTATACTTGGTGTATTTAATATTGTTGATATCTCTTTAAGTATTTATTTCACACCATAATTACAAGAAGGAGCTTGTAGCTCATTGGTAATACCTTGCACTGCTGAACCAAGCCACCAGAGTTTAAATCCCATACCCCACATTATTTTTAATATTGTTTTGTTTTAAATTCTTTAGAAGCCCAACAGTCAACACGTGTTAAATCCAAATTTTCCCACTACACCCACTAACCTGAAAGCACCAGAGCCCACACCTGACGACCCCCCACCTTCTGGCACCACAACTCGGCTCGACTCGGGCCGGCGCCGCCGGCCGGACGGCCGAGTCGGCAACTTGGAAGTCGTGCCTTTTCCCCTTCCTTACACCTCTATATACTTTAAATATTGAGATCGTTTCCAGAAACACAATTACACCTCATTTACTCCATTTTTTATTACTTTTTCCTATATTTTTACATTTTTTAATTAAAAACCCTATACCTACCCTAACCCTAGCCTAACCCTATAAATACACCCCTACCTCCTACCCTCTCATCCCAAAATTCTGAGCCCACTCTCTCAAAATCTCAAGAAAATCTTGTGTACTTTGGAAACGAGCGAAATGCGAAGCGCCGACGAAATCGACGATGAAATTCCGGTGATCGTGCTAGGAACTCTCGACGACGAATCGACGCAACGGCAAACCCGCTACTTCCCTCTCACTCTCTAGTGTTGTCCAAACCCGTAAGTCTCATTCTAACCTCTCTATCTCTTCCTCTTAAATACGAAATTACAAAACCCGACGGAATCGGAACAAATCCGATTTCCGATTTGGTTTTCTATAAAATTACACTTCTCACCAATACATTCATGCTTAAACATCATATTGTTGACTATTAAACACTTAACAAATAATTTGAACAAGTTTCCTCACATGAAATGATAGATTTTTCAATATATCGTATTTTTCACTTAAATACCACAATATTTCGTTTTCACATTTAACCCCCTTAACATTGCTATACCTTAAAGTAAATCACGAGGTAATGACCTACCTCCTCACACACTCATATGCAAACATAACACGCTACCTTGAAAACTTAGAATACGATAAAACAATACTTTCATTTAAATACCATATTCTTAATAAAACCATTTCTAAAAGTTTAGGTTTGATACACTTTTAAAACAAATATCTTTTATTAGGAAAATACGATAAGTTGTGGACATCGGTCGTTTATCTAAACCTGACTTTATGGTGTCTAGGCTAGGCAAGTGAGAAAGGAAATTTTAAAAGGCCCGTCTCACGGTGATTCGTGAGCGGGTCCCTCCTTTCTTCACTTGTACTTACCTGTCCACAATTGCCGGTGAAGAGGCGATTTAAGGCATCTAACAACTTGTTGTTTAGACCATTTAAAAATAGTCTAGTTGAATTAGAAAACCCTAGAATCTAAAATACGGAAAATTAACATTTTTACAAATAAATATCATTTACTTTATAAAACCGTATTCTAAAGGATTAGTATTTATAAATCTTTGCAAAGCACCGCTACAACCCATTTTGGGGAACTCGTTTGGGATAGTACGGTTTATCGTGCACCCTCGGGCTTAGTAGTGCGAGATTCAGACCTCCGTAAGGAGCATTCGGTCTTGAAAGATTTAAAATACGACATCTTAAGAAAATGTGATTTTTGGAATATAAAATATTTATTAAAATTATTTTTGTATAAAAATATGTATATTTATTATTTAAATATCTATTTTATTATAATATAAATATTCCACTTTTTTCTAACAATCACAAGAATAAATTTTACATTAAAATACCATGAACTTCAAATAAATCCATATTAAAGATAAATACCTTTATTTATAAAAAGTAGGATATTTTCACTAGAAATGTCACAATATAAAATCCATCCTCATTACAACTCTAAAGACGAATAAGAAATACTTGGGGTGTATATTGAAAACTATCCAAAAGTATTTTTATATAAAAACCCCTCAAATTTTATAAATTACCCTAAGGACCCTAGCAATTACAGGACTTCGATTTACATCTCTACTGTCTGACTCGGATTTGAGTCTGATTATAATTCGACTTGAATATGATTCAAGTACCATATAAATCTATAATATTACAATTCAACATGAACACACGAATCCATGAATCCAGTTATCAATCTATTCAACTTGACTAAACCAAAGCATGGATATACTTTCCATTTACATGAATCCAGTTTACATCCATTACATCCGTTACTGATATCATGATTTCGGTCAGTCATCCAACTATACAACTTATACAATACAATATAACAATACAATTAAAACACTACGGGGTTTAAGAGGCAGATTGGTACGGAAGGTGTTAAAAGTGGCACGAGACAGTAAGATTAAGACACCTAACATGAATCCTGTTGCTGTTGTACCGTGGCATAACGGTTCCTTGTACTTTCAGTTTGCCCTGGTCTCTACCATATAGAGACCCCTCTCGTATACACTGGCATCCTTCTGTACCAAGCTACAAACAACAGCGTTAACATAATATTCTATAATATTATACAACTTTAAAAGATACATTCTTATTCTGTCTTTTCTATTTCTCCCTTAACTTTGGGACTTACCGAGCGACCTGTTCGCTGACGACATTCTATTTCTTTCTTCTTTGAATGTCGTCATGTGATCTGGACACAGCAGAGATCGAGCCCACCAGTGAAGACTTGGATCAGTTCCTCGAAGACCCCGAGCTCTAGACATTGTACATTTCCATTCAGTACCTTTAATTTCCTGTTATACCATTGTTTAGGCATCGTTTTTTACTTCAGTTGTATTTCCTTATCATGCATTGTACAAAAGAATGTTAATAAATAAAGTTGCTGTTATTTTTATATCTCCTGTCTCTTGTGATTATTTTTATATTACTTAGATACGCTTAGCGTATTTACTTCACAGTAAATACGTAGCGGACCTCGTCGCGTCCCCTTCGCCGTACACCGGGAAGCGGGACGTGACAAAATTCCCGCGTGAGATCTTTACGACTCACAAAGGAGCAACACGCTTAGGAGTCCCCACGACTCCTAAAGAGAAAATACATCTACGAGATCCTTTCGACTCGTGGGGAGAAAATGCTTTTATGGGACCCTTACGGCCCATAAAATTGAAAAGCCTTAGGTGATAGGGATCCAAACCTGTCTCCTAAGACACCAATTCCCAAATCCTCTCAGGGCAAATAATGAGTTGCTCCTGGGATTATTCCAGTGCAGCAATGCAGATGCCGACCAAAACCAAAATCACCAAATCCTCTCATGACAAATGATGATTTGCTTCTGGTACCATATTCCAGTGTAGCGATGCTGATGTCAACCCAAATCAAATCAAACCAACAACCTCTACGGCGGAATCATGCTTCGTCTCAGAATGCACCCCACGTAGAAATCAAGCTTCGCCTCGGTGTATCTGCCTTCCCTGTCGGAATTATGCTTCGGCTCGGAATCAACCAGTGACCTCCCCGTCGGAATTAAGCTCCGCCTCGGAATCAAGTCAACCAGCAAGCTCTGCGTCGGAATCATGTTTCGTCTCAGAGTGTACCCCGTGTCGAAATCAAGCTTCGCCTCAGTGTATCTGCCTTCCCTATCGGAATTATGCTTCGGTTCGGAATCAACCAGCGACCTCCCCGTCGGAATTAAGCTCCGCCTCGGAATCAAGTCGACCAACAAGCTCTGCGTCGGAATCATGCGTCGTCTCCGAGTGTACCCCGCATCAAAATCAAGCTTCGCCTCGGTGTATCTGCCTTCCCTGTCGGAATTATGCTTCGGCTCGGAATCAACCAACGACCTCCTCGTCGGAATTAAGCTCCGCCTCGGAATCAAGTCGACCAATAAGCTCTGCGCCGAAATCATGCTTCGTCTCAGAGTGTACTCCGTGTCTAAATCATGCTTCGCCTCGGCGTATCTGCCTTTCCTGTCGAAATTATACTTCGTCTTGGAATCAAGTCAGCCAACAAGCTCTGCGCCGGAATCACGCTTCGTCTCAAAGTGTACCCCGCGTCGAAATCAAGATTCGCTTCGGAGTATCTGCCTTCCCTGTCAGAATTATACTTCGCCTGGGAATCAACCTCTGCATCGAAATTATGCTTCGGTCAGAATGTCTGTCGCCCATCGAAATTATGCTCCGACCCCTTTGGAATCATGCTCCGCTCATTGGAATTATACTCCGACCCTTTGGAATCATGCTTCGCTCATCGGAATTATGCTCCGATCCCTGAAATCATACTCCGCTCTTCGGAATTATGCTCCGATCCCTGGAATCATGCTCCGCTCTTCGGAATTATGCTCCGATCCCTGGAATCATGCTCGGCTCTTCAGGAATGATGCTCTGCTCCCTGGAATCATGCTCCGCTCTTCGGAATGATACTCCGATCCTGGAATTATGTTCCAACCCTCGGAATGATGCTCCGATCCCGGAATTATGCTCCAACCTTCGGAATGATGCTCTAATCCCGGAATTATGCTCCAACCCTCGGAATTATGCTCCGATCCCCGGAATTATGCTCCCGGGATGATGCCCCGCCCGTAGAATGATGTTCCACCTCGAAGTCCAACTTCAAGATCCATCAATTTCATGCACACAACTCATATATGTGGTGTGTATTCATTGATGGAGGGTACTTTGTTGGGGTCAAAATTTACACCCCAATTGGCCAACTCAAAGTCAAGGTCAACCCCAAGTAAGCAAGCCCAAGCCCAAGCAAGTGAGCCCATGCCTAAGTCGATCCCCGCGGCGAGCCTCCCCCATGCCGAAATAAAAAATCATGTAATAAATAATTTTGATGTAATTTTTTATGCAAGAATGTAAGCAAAATAGGCATAAAGCCAAATTTTTGTAAAGCCCATGGCTTATGTACAAAAAGAAATGGCACATGAGCCATGTGATGGGCAAAATGCCATTTTGTAAAGCCCAAGGGGCTATGTGTAAATTTTTAAGCCTATAAAAGGCAACATGATGATGAATAAAGTATACACTTTTCATTCTCTAAAAACTCAAGGGTTTTTGTGCCTCCTTCTCCTTTCTCAAGCTTCTAAACCTTCTTCTTTCTTTTGAATTAAATCAAAAATTTTACTCTTCATTTTCCAAAATTAAATAGTTTTTCACCACAAAACCCACAAAGAGAAACTCAGATCTCCCATCAGATCTCAAAAATAAAAGATTTTTAAAATTTCATATTTCTTGTTCTTCAAGGTCCAGCCGACAGAAGAGGAGGAAGGAGACCCATCTCCAAAAATCCCACTTTGGGGAAGATCCAGGGCTCAAAGGAGAAGCTCCTTTCATCAGCTCCAAAAATATCTTAGGAGTTTAACTCCATAAGTCAAATCGGGAGCACAGCTCCCAGTGCAGGGACCAAACCCCTTTTGCTGCTGACGCCTTGCGCCCGCGTGCCAGGAACGTGGGGCGCTGGTGCTCGGGCGCACAGCGCCCGCGTGCCAGGCATGTGGTGCACTGGCGCTCTGGCGCACAGCGCCCGCGTGATAGGCACGTGGGGCGCTGTCGCCTTCTCCCACACATCTTTTGGATGCCCTTTCCCTTTATATATGTGTGTGTGTGTGCATACACACACACATACTCCACGACACTGTCCCTGTTAAAAAAAATTCTAACGGGGGGCTGCCCCGCATCCCGCAAGGGCGCTGCTAGCTCCTTTGACCCCCAGCCCGCTATCCGGGTAATGGGACCCCCGTAAAAACTCTGCGGGGCCCCCCCGATATATCAAAAACTCCTTCAAAACACAACACTGCACATTGAGTTCGCATGACCAGTTTAACCTGTTAATTGGAGGTTCCCTCACTCCAAAGGCGAGGGGTAATTAACGGCAGCTTAGTCTGCGGTTGCCGGAGATTCGGATCCCCACAATCAATAAACCCCAGTCTATCCTAGGCAGGGGGAATCTGTAATGCGCCTGACAAGCGCGCGCATATTCCCATCTCAATGGGGTGACAAAAAATACCCTACAGCGGGGTTTACCAACCACTCCATCCCGGCCGAGGGAGTGGTCACCCTCCTCCTCAGCATTAGTGAAGCGGGCCATACGAGGACCATACCGGTGGATTTCATCGTCGCTAAGATCCCTTCATCCTACAACATCCTCCTGGGACACCCGAAATTAAACGCCCTCCAGGCTCAAATCTCGACCTACCACCTTGCGGTCAAATTTCCATTAGACAAAGGGGGAATAGGCTGGGCCTACGAGAACCAGCAGATCGCCAAGATTTGCTTCGCCTCAACGTCTCCCGCCGGAGAGCAGAGCGACGACTTTGAGGATACGAACGATTTCCAGGGATCTTTGGATACGCGCGACGACCAGAAAGAAATCTGAGGAGTCCCGATGGAGGCGCTGACAGAAGTCCCCCTCATCGAGGGGGTCGAGGGACGAACCGTTCAAATCGGATCTCTTTTGACGAGAGATCGTCGTAAAGACTTGATCCGCTTCCTTCGAGGAAATTCAGACGTATTCGCCTGGACACCGGCGGATATGCCCGGGATCGACCCTAAAGTTATCTCACAAAAGCTCGGGGCCGACCCTAAGGTCAGACCCGTCCGACAAAAGAAGAGAAATTTTGCGCCGATCAAACAAAAGGCGATCGAGAACGAGATCGATAGATTGCTCATAACCAACTTTATTAGAAATATTAACTACTCGGATTGGCTAGCGAACGTGGTAATGGTCAAAAAGGCGAACGGGAAGTGGAGCATGTGTGTCGACTTCACGGATCTGAACAAGGCCTGCCCGAAAGACAACTATCCCCTCCCTCGGATAGACCAGCTAGTGGAAAGCTCGGCCGGCCACGAATTGCTAAGCTTCATGGACTCTTTCTCCAGCTACAATCAGATCCAGATGAACCCGGCAGATGAAGAACTCACCGTGTTCACCACGGATCGGGGGTATACTGCTACAAAGTGATGCCCTTCGGTCTTAAGAATGTTAGGGCTACATATCAGCGTCTAGTTAACAAACTATTCAAACCGCGGATCGGGAGGAACATGGAGGTCTACGTCGACGACATGCTCGTAAAATCTGTAGGGTTCCCTAGGACGGCAGCAAGGTTTCAAGAGGCATCGCCCATGCCGTTTTTAAATTTTTGTCGTTCTAAGTAACTCTAACCTAGAATTTTTAACTAGAAATTTAAACAATTAAGCAATGTTAACAACTTAACATTTAAGTGAATGAGAAATACAAACTTTGTAGACCGGTCATTCACTTCAAAAGCTCCTTGTAGTGGTCCCTTCGCTGCGATCATGTAACTCCCGGACTCTTGCATGGCTTCTCAAGGTGAAAGGAACGATCTTCCTTGAAGTCTTCGAGGCCGAAAATGATCTACGTCGAAGAGACACTAACCCAAGATCCTCTCTTCACTAATGTGGGATTAGTGAAGCTAACACCCTATACTAAAGTGCTAATCTAGTAGAGCATGATGAAGTAGGATTTTTGCTCACTTTGGAATTGATTTTCTCACTAAAGTTTCTCACTTGCCCAAAAGCTAGAGAGCTCTTGAGCTTAAAAAAGAAGATGAAGAGAGATAATGTTGTGAGTGAGAATGGCAACCATGGATGAGAAAATATCTAATATGTCTCATGTAAAGACTTAACCATGAGTTAAGATAATAGTTGGGTTAACAAAATATCTAGTATAAAACAAAACTAGTGGACTAGTCAATGGGTCTCCAAGTTTCTCAAAGCTTCATGCCATGTGACCATTATCCAACTAATAATTGATTTACACTAAATAAATAAATCCTACATTATCTTTATCATGGTGTAAGTCTCATACACCCATATATCTTGTATCATCAACCATGACACAAAATAAAACACAATTAATATATATCACATATATATTAAGTGTGCACATGTGAGAAAAATAAATGTTTAAGTGAGCTAATATTAGTTAATATAAATTAATATATCAAATATATAATTATACATTAAATCATTAAATCAACACCTGATTTAATAATCCGGTTATATCTCATATGACCGACTAATATTTTTTGTAGCATTATATCGAATCAACATTTGATTCGATAACCCGGCTATATCGCATATAACCGACCGATACAGTATCGACTTATCGAATCAACATTTGATTCAATAACCTGGCTATATCACATATAACCGATCGATACTTTATATCGCGAGAATAGAATACGGTATCACATACTCGTATTAATCTTGGTCCCGCACATATCACATATATGCTCCTACTTCGTTTTGCCTGAGCCAGTGAAACCTCTGTGTAGGACTCTAAAGACTCGTCAATACGCCGGCAGTAGATGATGATCACATCAAGCACCCATAAACCGTCAGCGGTACTAGCTGGACGTAACGGCTACCCGGGTATTGAACGATTAGAAGATCAGCAAGCAAGCCCGCTGTAACTCCTGCAAAAGCCTGACATAACACTACCGTACAGTCCGGTCTTTTCTTCTGATATTTCGCATATCATTGCCTGGGGTGGTAAAACGTTAGACCCCAATAGCCTAATAAGTCATGCCGATGCAAGGTCCATAACGGTTCGAGAAACTACTGATAACACTTACCAGTAAATCTCAGCAACCCTGACCAGGGATTTCATGTTATGGCCAATCGAGTATAGCACAACATCAACTCCCAATACCGGGAGAGACGAATCCCCTCCTATCGCTCATTGCCTCCATGTGACTCAGGACTGTACCCAAAAACCACCTTTTTGCACGATCTCTTGACCGTGGTATGGCGGAAATCAAAGCACAGTGGGAATCACACGAGTCTCTATGACAATCTCGGGTCGACAGACTAATTTGTACTGGTGTCACCAGAGAACTGCTATTTAACGATAGGTATAATACCATTTAGGAGTTCTCGGCGGGTCCGTTCAGTGTACCTAGTCTCCACTAAGCACCCGTACACCATCTTTGATGTCAAACACCAATGGATGTGGGATTATCCATCGCCCATCATATGGGTCAAGATGCGTATACGCTAGTCTACTCTAGAGCATCGATGCCCTGTCTCGATACTCTCTCGACTAGGAACAATTATAGGGTGTACTTGTGGACTGCCCCTGGCCCCACTAGTATGATCTCCATCATAGTCCTAGGTGTCAAGTACACATCCTAAAGGGCTTTGTCAACATGTGAGAGCAAGACAGTATCACGTATACAAGTCAACATGTTAAGACAAAGAGCTACCAGATAGCATGCTATCATATCGAGCAAGAAAGTCCTCCCTATATATGTCCAAGCATCCACTACAATATACATCTCATGTACAGTAATGGCCTCTAGGGCATACATATAACTAACAAAATCAACATCATCGGATGAGCACACCAAAGATCTTGGCAAGAAATTCGATGTCCTGCGCAAGTACAAAATGAAGCTTAACCCAGCTAAGTGCGCGTTTGGAGTCACTAGCAGGAAATTCATCGGGTTCATGTTTACCCACCGAGGTATCGAAGCTAACCCAGAAAAGATCAGCGTCATTCTCAACATAGCCACACCAAGAAGCAACGTTGAGATCATGCGGCTCACAGGGAGAGTGACCGCTCTGAGTCGCTTTATGTCATGATCTGGAGAGAAGTGCCTCCCCTTCTTCAAATCCTTAAGGAAGATTCTTAAGTTCGAATGGTCGAAATAATGTCAAAACGCTTTCGGGAAACTCAAGGCGCACTTAACAACTCCCCCCGCTGCTCTCCTGACCAGTCGAAGGAGATGAGCTATTATTGTACCTTGCGGTCTCCAACCAGGCTGCAGGCTCGGTGATCGTCAGAGAAGTCGAAGGTGTACAGAAACCGGTTTACTACGTAAGACATGTCTTCAAAGACGCGGAAACAAGATACCCGGTCATAGAAAAGATAGTCTTGGCGCTTATCGTCGCCTCGAGGAAACTACGGCACTACTTTCAGGCGCACACCATCCACGTCCTCACCAAGCGACCTATAGGGGCTATTCTCGCCTCCCCCGAATCATCAGGTCGTATGGAGAAATGGAGGTGGGAATTATCCTAATTCGACATCAAATACCGCTCCAGGCAAGCCATCAAAGCGCGGGTCCTAGCAGACTTCATGGTCGAATGTACCATTCCCATAAAAGAAGGAGCGGGAGCATGAGACCCCGGGACCCCGACTCTCGGTCGAAGAAGTACCCAACTCCATCCCTGATTGGGTTCTCTACGTGGATGGATCCTCTACCGAGGAAGGGAGCAGGGCTGGCCTGATCATCCGAGGCCCGGACGAAGCAGAGATGGAATACTCTTTGAAGCTCGAGTTCAGAGCATCAAACAACGCTGCGGAATACAAGGCTTTGTTAGTAGGATTGCGAATCGCCTCCGGGGTAAGGCTGAAGACAATCCGAATTCACAGCAACTCCGCCCTAGTCGTCTGCCAAGTGACCGGGCGATTTGAGGCCGGGAACCTCTCATAGCAAAGTACCTGGCCGAAGTAAAAAGACTTCGCAAAAATTTTGATGAAGTCCAGGTAGAGCAGATTCCCCGGAACCTGAACACCCAAACTGACTCTTTGAGCAAGCTCGCCTCTTCCTATACGGCTAACCATAAGAGAAATATTCTCTTCAAAGTCTTGCCACAGCCTAGCGTGGAAGACGGAGAGGTAACGCTCCAAGTATACATGACTCAGGAGAAAGACCAAGATTGGAGGAAGCCCCTCGTGGAATTCCTAAAAGATGGCACGCTTCCGGAGGACCAAGGACAGGCATGCCGCCTTCGGGCAAAAGCTCGTCATTTTATCTGGAGCAATGGAAACCTTTATAAGAAGTCGTACATACAGCCCCTACTCCGATGCGTCGACCCCCACGAAGCCGACTATGTTCTATGAGAGATACATGAAGGGGTCGGGGGGCACACCAAGGGACCCGTACCCTGATCCAGAAGACGCTGCTCCAAGGATATTATTGGCCGAGGATACACCAGGATGATGAGAAACTTGTCCGAAGATGCAAAAGATGCCAACTCCATGGCAGTATACCCCGTCACCCCGCTACCGAGCTAACGACCCTCAGTTCCCCTTGGCCATTCGCACAATGGGAGATGGACATGGTGGGCCAACTCCCCACCGGCATGGGCGGACACAAGTACATCCTCGTCACGGTAGACTACTTCAAAAAGAGGATAGAGTCCATCCCCCTCAGAAAACCATATGCCGCCTTCATTATAAAGTTCCTGCAGAACAACGTAATCACCCGATTCGGTATCCCGAGATGCATCATCACCGACCATGGGACCAACTTCGAAAACGACAAAGTCAGGGTGTTTTGCAGCGAGTACCATATATTGATGAAGTTTGCCGCGGTTGCCCATCCTCAATGCAACGAGCAGGCAGAGGTAGCGAACCGAGGCGTCATCCGCAGCCTCCGAGCCCATCTAGAAGGAAGACAAGGCGACTGGGTCGAGGAACTACCTCGGGTCCTGTGGGCACTGCGAACGTCGAGGAAAACACCTACGGGAGAAACCCCATTCAGTCTCTGCTACGGCACCGAAGCAATGGTCCCGGCAGAGATTGGACTGCCCAGTTACAGGGTCAAACATTTTGACGACAAAGCCAACACCTCGGCACTCCAAAACAACTTGGACGTCTTATTGGAGAAGCGGGACCGAGCACAAGTCAGAGCGGCTGCCTATCAACAGCAAACCGCTCGCTACTACAATGCCCGGGTCAAACATCGGGCCTTCAAGACAAGAGATCTGATATTACGAAAAAACGAGTTCGCAGACCCAAGCGGGCTACATAAGTTCTCTCCGAAGTGGGATAGACCTTTCCTCGTGAAGGAGGCGTTGCCTGGCAGGCATACCACTTGCAGGACGCCTGGGGCAATAATTTTCCCCGACCTTACAACGCTAAAAAGCTCAAGTTATACAAATGAAAAAATGTATCTGTATTCTCTTTCTAAAATAAATAAAGTTGTTCTTGTTGGCATTTAGTTAAAGTTTAAAAGTTGTGCAAAAAAAAGAAGGGGGAAGAAACAACACACTACCGCCAAAAACAAACTTTATTGATTAAGGGGTATTATAGGCTCCTCAGCCTTACAAAAAAAATAATTACAGCAAGGGGGTCGGGGATTAAGGAAGCAATGTTGATGGTACTCCGTGGAAATATTTGCCAACCGATCCCTAGCCTCCTCAACGGCCACGGAAGCGCCATCCGCTGGACCAAAATCAGCGATCAGCGTCCTCTGAAAACACTCCAGAAGAAAGTCCGCTGATCGGTCCCGTCTGCTCTTCGAGATCAGGCCAAGGTGGTAGAGCGAGTGTAACTTTTCGATTGCCCCGTCCCTCAGCTGCGGAGACAGGGCATTGTGCAGCCCCAGGGACATCCTCCATATCGCGTAAATAAGTAGTTGGAGGAGGGGAGATCACTGGGGAAGAAGGCGTCCAAAGTAGCCCTCCACGCGGTCTATCACCGCCTCGTACGTCTATTCGGAGCAGTCGAGGCTATAAAGATACACATCGTCATAAGAAATTATCTCCTTGATGAGCATACACGGACGCCCGGTCATTTTCAGAAACACAAGGCTAGCAAGAAGTCAACATACCTTCGCTATTTATAGCCTCAACAAAATCTTCCTAACGGTCGAAAGTTCACTCGTACAGCGACGCGAATCATGGGACATCTCAATTTACTGATATGAAATGGCCACATGTCAGCCATGCATGTCTTCATGGGCAGCAATGCGGCCCGGGAAGGTTGAACGACGCCCTCACTTCCACCAATGCGGCCCGTGGAAGTTTGAACAACGCCCCCACGAAGGCGCAGGTGGGTCTCTAAAGCCCCCCCAACGAGGCCACCAAGCAGCTTCCCTGCTCGGTCCATCCCTAACGGGTAGCTTCCTATCCATCCACGCTAAGGATCAAAGACCTCCTCATGAAGCCACCAAGCAGCTTCCCTGCCCGGCCCATCCCTAGCGGGTAGATTCCTACCTATCCACGCTAAGGATCAAAGCCCTCCTCACGAGACCACCGAGCAGCTTCCCTGCCCGGTCCATCCCTACCGGATAGCTTCCTACCCATCCACGCTAAGGATCAAAGCCCTCCTTACGAGGCCACCGAGCAGCTTCCTTGCCCGGTCCATCCCTAGCGGGTAGATTCCTACCAATCCACGGTAAGGATCAAAGCCTTCTTCACGAGGCCACCGAGTAGCTTCCCTGCCCGGCCCATCCCTAACGGGTAGATTCCTACCCATCCATACTAAGGATCAAAGCCCTCCTCATAAGGCCACCGAGCAGCTTTCCTGCCCAGTCTATCCCTAGCGAGTAGATTCCTACCTATCCACGGTAAGGATCAAAGCCCTCCTCACGAGGCCACCAAGCAGCTTTCCTGCCCGGTCCATCCCTAGCGGGTAGCTTCCTACTCATCCACGCTAAGGATCAAAGCCCTCCTCACGAGGCCACCGAGCAGCTTCCCTGCCCGGTCCATCCCGAGCGGTTAGCTTCCTACCCATCAACACTCAGGAGCTAAAGCCCTCCTAACGAGGCCACCATGCAGATTCCTGCTCGGCTAGTCTCCGAGGGGTAGATTCCTACCCTATGAAGACACGAGTATAGGAACCGCATCAGGGATGAATCAGTTAATGCCCACCTATTCTATGTTTTTCAACCCATGCTGAGAGACGTAGTTGTCAACCCAACTCTGAGGAATGGACTGATACCGACCTTCCTACACTTGGATATCTTTCGGTTCATCCTAATTAAACGATCGCCGCCTCAAATCCGAGGAGCAGGAGGGCATCGACCTTCCTACACTTGGCGATTAATCGACTTACACTCGATGCGTGATCGTCATCTAAAAAGTCGGGTATCAACCTACGGCCTACCACTCGAGTCGAGGAAAAGACTGACGAACTGAAGCACATAGTCATGCAGAGGAAAATAAGCTCAGCTTTATTTATATTCCAGAAATTTTTACAAGGTATTCTGGGCTCCTCAGCCTTACAAAACGCCCAGATACTTACAAAATTTATATAAAAAAAAGATAGGAAAAGGAAGGAAAGCTTAGGCCATAGGCCCGGGGAGGATCTCGCCCTGCTCGACGCCAACAGCGGGAACCAAAACGACGACCTTTGGGTCGGCGCTTCCACCGGAAGCCTCACCCCTGGCGCTTCTACCTACAGCCTCACCCCCGGCGGCATCTCTGACAGCTTCCACCTGCGGCGCATCCTCGGAGAGAGGGAACTAGACCCGAAGCTCGCTGTCGGCGAACCCCAGCATCAACGCCTTGATGGCGTCGAGAGCCTGGTGCCAAACAATGGCCGAGGCATCGGCGAGGTCGGCGTAGAACTGATCCGACACCTTGTACCTCTCCATGGACTTCGGAGCTCGGCAAGCTTCACCGCGTCGAGCGCCGCTTGGGTGTCCCTCCTACTGGCATCCCTCGACTTTTTCATCGCGGCGTAGAGCTTGCTGACCTCCTCCAACTTAGCCTGGATGGCCTTGTTGGATTCACTCAGAAGTCGGTGAGACTCCTTACACTTAGAGTTCGTCAACTCCTCGGTGGCCACCTGGGTTTCGAGGATAGTTATCCTCTCCTTCGCCTGCTGCAGCTCCAGGCGCAGATCCTCCTCCCGTGAGAACGATTCGCCCGCCTTCCTTATGGCCGGGACAATCTCCTCGGATTCAATATTTACAATGAGGGCGCAGTGGTGGAGGACCTAAGGAAAAGCAGTAAAAGGAGTTAGAAACGTCCAAACTGAGTTAAAAATTTGCTTAAGAAGATCCTTAAAGGGAAACAGATACCGACCTGAACTGCCTCCTGAGCGATGGCGGCCACCTGGGCCTTCAGGGTCCCCGGGGAATCTTGCCCCCAGCTGCTTGCTCCATGTCAAAGAGCAAGCTATCGGCGACAGAGATCCCCGAGGGCACCTCGAAGTAGAAGTCCCCCTCTTGCATTGGGATCCCGGTAGAAGGAGTCGCCCGAGAAACCGTCCTTTTGTGCCTCTTTAGGGGGCCGTCGGTGGGCTCGGCCCCCTCCTCCTCCTCCTCCCTCGCCCGGGATGCCGGATCCCGCACGTGCTTCTGCCCCCCTCTCCGTGGCGCTCTTCGGGGACTCGGGGTGACGCAGCTGAAGGCTTGCTCGGCGGAGCAAGCCTCGAGACCGAGCTCGAACCCGGTCACGATGAGCTTCCGCCCCCGGTCTTCTTTTGGGCATTCACGGCCATGGCAGCTAAGAACTTGGATTAGTCTATTTGCTCTGCAAAAAGAGGGGAATACATAAAGAGAGTTAGTGACGCTAAAAAGGGCAAAGAAAATTCATCAAAGTCTAAATAGATCGTCGGCCCTAACTTACCGAGAAAGCATGCAGGGCTGAGCCCAGCACAGCTCAAGGCCTGCTCAGAAAGCAGGACGTCGACCCGCTGGATCGGCTCCCATAAAGACACCACCCTTGCCTCGGGTGAAGATGACTGTTTCGCCCTCGGGCAGTCGGCCCTATGCCACTGTGTAGGTGTCACGCCCCGCTTCTTAGTGTACGGGCAGAGGACGTGGCAAGACCCGTTACGTATTTACTCAGAAGTAAACATGCTAAGCGTATCTAAGCAATATAAAGTAAAGTACACAAGAGATAGGAATGTAAATGAACAACAACCTTATTTATTAAACATTCTTTTACAAGTACAACTGAAATGTAAATACATGAGTAGAAAGCGATGTCTAAATAATGGCATAACTGAAATGAAATAAATATGTACAAGTGTCTAAAGCTCCGGGTCAAAAGTAAACTGCTCCAAATCCCCAGTGCTGGGCTCGGTCTCTAAAGCGTCCGAAACACCTGACAACATTCCAAAGAAAAAAGAAAAGGAATGTCGTCAGCGAACAATCGCTCGGTAAGTCCCAAAGGTGAGTAGAGATAGAATAGACAGAAAAAGAATATAATTTTTAATATTTGATTATATTGTTAACGCTGTTGTTTGTAGCTTGGTACAGAAAATGCCAGTGTATACGAGAAGAGTCCCACTATTCCGGAGACTAAGGTATACGGAGCACAAAAAACCGTTCAGCCACGGTACAATAGCAATGGATATTCAGGTTAGGTGTATTATGGTTACAGTCTCGTGCCACTTCTACCACCTTCTATACCAATCTACCCCTTATAAACCCCGCAATGTCTTGATTGTATTGTTTATTATATAGATGGATGACTTGCCGAAACCATGATATCAGTAAACAAAATGGATATAAATGGAGAGTCATGTAGACGGAGTATATCCATGGTTCGGTTCGATCAATATAAATTGATATAGATTGAGTAGACGGATTCATGTTGAATTATAGTTTATACTTAAATCACATTCAAGTCAGATTGATTAGATTCAGACTCAGTCTGAGTCAGACACTTTGAAGAGAACTTGAAATCCTGAGTTAGTTTTGATGTTATTGGTAACTGCTGCACATGGACGGTAAGATTTGTGTTTTTTTCCAAGACAATTACCGTGTTGATAACACCGTTTGTTAGATTGTCTACCTTAAATAGGCAAGCACCCATATTCTCCGGATCCCTGGGGCTCAAGAGACTGGTCCCGCTTAAACCTATGTTTACTAGGGTCCGTATTGTAATTTAGTATAACTTGAAAGTGTTTTATGTAAAAATAGTTTGATATAATTTTCAAAATACATCTCAAGTATTTAATTATCGTCTTTAGGGTTTTCATAGATGTATATTTTATAAAAGTGAAATTTCTAGTGAGCAAAACCTAGTTTCATAATATATGGTATTTTATTGAAATATTGAAATTATTTTGTATTTGGATGGTATTTTCATGTAATGGTGATTCCTTTGATTTAGAAAACTTGGAATATTTATATAATTAAAATAGATATTTTGATAATAGATATATATATATTTAATGAAAATAAATTTTATTTATTTTCTTGTAGAAATCTCATTTTCTAAAAAATGTATAAAAATTCCATCGAGATCGAATGCTCCTTTCGAAAGTCCGCATCTCGCTTTACTAGGCTCGAGGACGTGCGATAACCCGCACCATCCCGATCGGGGTCCCCAAAATGGGTTGTAGAGGCACAATTGCAAGGAACTGTTTAATACATCTTTTTAAAGAAATGGTTTTGTAAGTTGAAGGTATTTATTTGTAAAATCGTGTTATCCCATGAATATATTCCCAAAAATTCATCGTGCTATGTCAAAGATGTGTGTTGTGATGAGGTACGTCATTATCTCGTGAGTTATCTAAAGGCAATACAAGTTTTATATTGTTTTATGTCGTAAATGAAGTATATGGTATTTTACCGTAAAAATACAATAAAAATTGCATAAAAGAATATTTTGAGATGAAACTTGTTTTAAAATATTTGTTAATATTTGTTAAATAGTTTGTGATAGTATGAAATTTTATTGATTAAGAAAAGTAGAGTTTTATAGAAAAACCGAATCGAAAGTCGGATTAAGTCCGCTTCCGTCGGGTTTTAGAATTGAAAATTTTTAAAAAAGAAGGAGAGAGGGGGAGAGGGGACTTACTGGCTTTAAGGAAAGGGGAGAGGTAGTATAAGGTTTAGGGATCGTCGGGGCATTGTTCCGTCGCCGGAAACTCCTTGAAACGTCACCGGAACTTCGCCCTTCGCTAACTCCACTTGCACACTAAAGAGACTTGAGAATTTTGGAGAGTTTTGACAGGGAATTTCTGAGTAAGGAAGGATAAAATATGGTGTAATATTTATAGGGAAAATTATGGTTTATAGGGTAAAAGAATGCATTAAAAATTGCACTAAAATGGAATTAAATAGGATTTTATTGTTTTATGGATGAATGCAGAGAAAATAAACAATGTGGGGTTAGTGGGGTAGGCAAAAAAGTGCTCGGGCAAATAAATGGAGACCATTGCCAACGGGGGGCCTGGCGATGCCGGTTTTTCCAACGGTTTTGCCGGTCGGAAACCGGTGGGGGAGCTCCATATTTGCGCCACGTGTCCCCGTCGTCTCATATACCCCAGTGCACGTGTTTGTTTATTCTGTATCTCTTCAGTTATGTGTAGTGCACGTGTAAACCCTTGGGCTTCTAAAAGATTAAAAGAAATTTAAATAAAAAGTTAATGTGGCTGGGGGGATTCGATCACAAGGGCTACGTCACGGCAGTACAAGGCTTTACCGACGTGCTACAAGTACTTTCTTGCTGTTCCAAATTAAAACAAATATTTATAGTATACACAGGATTGCAAATACCCCAAATGTACATTAATTTTTAAACAATTTTCTGTACATTGAAATTGGAGTTGTTACAGTAGGCACGGGCCAATCCTCGCGCTCGGGTGGCCCGACGAAAATGAACTTCTCCTTCCATTCATGGATGAAAGAAGGGACGGCTACCACACCCAACCCGGCCATCCCGTCCTTACGTTTTTTGAAGGAACAGTACACCCAGCTCGGCTCATCCTTACTGGTGCCAGGATGATTCTTATAATAGAGGAAGGAAACGATGAGGGTCAAACTGAAGGGGATATTTTCAAGTTTCAACCGGACCAGAAACCCGAGGAGGATTCTCTACGAGTTCGGCGCTAGCTGGCCCGGAGCAAGATGGAAGCAGCGAAGCACCCCACATATCTCGGCTGAGAAAGACAGACGCATTCCGGCCCAGAATGCTTCCAAATACAGGGTAATCTCCTTGCCCTGCACCTGGTCCGCCCGCTCACCCTTTCTAGCTAAGCGAAGCGAATAGTTGGAAGGAATATGGAATCGAGCCTGAATCTCGGCAAGCTCGTCCACATTCCTCAAAACAGAGGGCGCATCGCAGGCATTCCCGATGCGCGCCTTAGACGCCCTTCTCGCCACCTGACGGCGAACGACACAGGCAGCCCTGGCTCTAGGGAGCAAGCCCGACACAGACGACGCAGCAGAAAACGAACCCTCTTGGCTATCTGAAACCAAAGAGAAGGAAGACCCTCTGGACTCATCTCCAACAACTGGAACCTCATCGCTTAACTCTACCCTAACTATCTCTACAGACTCCTCTGATGAAGACATCTAACCTGACTCAAACGAATTGCCGGCCGATGAAATAGCACGGGTGATCCGATCTAAAAGGAAGGAGGGCCGGGCAATCTTTGACAACGAGGATGAATAATGGTGGAAGTGTTGGCCCTGGGGATCCCCTCCTATTTATGTACTTCATAGAAAGCATCCAACGGCCCAGATCAACTCTCGCCAAAACGAAGCGTCGCGCCTGCCAGCCGTCAAACCTCCACGTAGCGATCGGCCATTGGGGACGCCCCTTCGTTTGCGGGTAACAACGACAACCTGTCACGTCCGCCAACCCGTGTCGAACATGTGGCCTGGAGCCCAATAGACGAATGGGCGAAACGCGCACCCTCTTTAAAGCGCGATCATTTTATTGATCCGCTGACGCCGTCGTGGATACGAGCGAAGATTCAGGCGAACGAAGAAACGACACGTGGGCCTAAGGATCGAAACAACGTAACCACCAAACGTCATGCCGTTCCCGGGCGATCCGCATGACGATTCCTTGGCGCCAAATTGAGCAGAAGAAAGACCGAACAGACCACTCTCGACCCGACCCTTGGATAGGTCGGGACAAGAGTGGAGGGATGATGCTCACAAGCGGTGTCTTCTCAGATTACGACACGTGGCAGATGACGTGTCCCGAACTCTACGGGGGTGGAATAAATGATCCGCATCGGGGACATTCCCCGGGGCTCCTTCTCGGTAGACGTATCCGACCTTTCGGGAGACCCCCCTAAAGACATTTCACCTTCATTTAGGAGACTGCCAACAGCTCGTCTCCAAGCTTCCTCAGTCTCCTCGCTCGCCTCCGAGCCATCTCTCGTGCCGAGCTTTCTCAGCTTCCCGCTCATCTCCGAACCCCTGATGTGCCGAGCTTTCTCGGCCTCTCCCGATCAACCGAGATTGCAGAACCCTAGCGCCTCCGCAACGGCTCCGTGTATCTCGCCAACGCGAGATAACCACCGTCCTACGTCCCGCGTCCCACGCTGGCGTGTCCCCCCATTAATGAGCATATCCCGTTATTAATGAAAGGATCCCGTCATTCATGCACACGTAACGTTAGGGACGTAACCGAAGGCGAAGATCTCGCGCCTGCTCGCTCCTTGCGACCACTATAAAAAAACCCTCTCAGACGATTCAAGTAAGGCAACTTGAACCCAATAAGCCACTACTCTACTCAAATTTCTCGGCTAACTTGATCGTCGGAGGGTCTTACGGCGGTCACCCACCCCGAGACTTCTTTGCAGGTAGCTCAGCTTCCACCTCAAACTCAACCCATTGAGATCCACACACTAAAGGAGGCAACCTTTGAATCCAATATCAACCGTCCAGCAATGTTCGTGACAGATCGACGGAGGACAGCATCTGAAAAGATAAGACCTCCATCAAAAAGGGCTTATAAATCCAATACTAGGAATCCAAAACCAACCAAACACCAACTTAGTTGATCCATATTTTTTCAAGTGTATTATTCCGGAATCCAAATTTCACAATCCTGCAGCAAACAGCCCACCTTGTCGCAACCACCACTCTTGATCGCAAGCAACTATTTGATCTTAATCGGCAATCGTCTCCCACCAGTGATATTTCGCCAACAACCTATCTCTTGTCGTCGCCCATCGTCGACAACCACATCCCATCGTCCTCTGCTCAGCTATCGTTGCCTACAACAATCATTTTTGGCAACCATCCGCCAGAAGTTGTCACTTGTCGTCAATGGTCATCAACAACCGATGCGGGCAACCGTCTGTCACCGGTCATTGATTTTCGTGAGCTGAACTGTTAGTTGCTCCATGTTGTCATTGACTCTCCTCTTTGTTTAGCGATCGAAAAAGAGAAGAAGCAAGCAAAGAGCTCATCAAATTTTGAAGCAATGGCGGCGGCTAATAAAACCCTAATCACCCACATCGTCCAAGAGAAGATCCTTGCTCGCTTCGGCAAGCCCTTCGATTGGTCCTTGAAGGCGAAGATGATGGGCAAGAAAGTCATCGAGTCTGCGAGAATTTTCGTTGAGGATTCGGGGCTTCAAGGTCAGCTCACGCCTGAAGCGTTCATCGAAGAGAGAGAGAGAAGCGATGCTTCAAGATTTGTTCCCGAATTGCGAATTGATGCCTGGTGAGAGATTTTGGAACACATTTTGTTTGACTCCATGCTTCAAGATTAGTGGCTTGGTCCTGTTTGATATAATGCTTCAGAGAAATAAATCGTCGGAAGTCGTTTGTTTCAAATTCTTTTTGTTACTTGTGTAATTTTGGAAAGTTCGAGGACAATAACCAAATCTCAGTTCTATAACATCAGTTTCAACAAAAAAATGCCAAATTAATGCCATCATTAATTATTGACAAGAGGCGGAAAAAGGATATCAAATTATTGCGTGAAAGTTATTACCATGAGGTCAAATTGAGTCTCGTTTTAATCAGCATGAAATCTACTCTATTTTCCTGTCTCGTTGACATTTCACCTCACGATCAGCTATAGGACCGTGAAGCTCCTGTAGAGTCACTTGCTATTAGTATTACGTAGTTCAAAATGCTTATTTCCATAACTCTGTACTTTGCTCTAGTCAGAATTCCATATACTCAAGTTAATCCAAATTCAATCCTTAGTTCAAAGAGTCTTTCCCCTTCAACCCGATCTTCATCTTTAGGAGATGATCAGATGGGATGGCTATGAAAAGATTTTCTCGATATGCAGTCCGAAGCATCAAACCCATGCTGCAACAACCTTAAATGGCATAACTGTATATGCTGGCTATGTATTCTTTCGCATAGTTTCCCCATTCATATGAAATTGACAAAACGAATAGCTAATTTATATAATAGATTGATCATTTCATTGTGAATACTTGCAAATCGGTCACATTCCACACAAAATGCCATGCGGTGTACATTCATACATACATGGTGGCATCGATTGCACTACAAAAACGAATTATTTTTAGGATCCATTTCATAGAGATCCGACCAGGTCTTGGAACAGGCAGTGATCTGACATTTGACGGACTTCATGTGAGAAATCATACCTTATTATTAACCACGAAGGTTCATGTGTGTATTTTGTATCAGGTGCCAAGCTCTAGATCAGTTATCTTCATTCAAATGGGGTACCCATGGCCGTGGCAACTGGGTATGTCTACTTGTGCAGTCATTAGTCTGCAGTCATTGGTGGCTCTTTTTTGGGAGGTTATCTTTCATAATTAAACCAGAGATAAATATGTAATTTTGTATGGGGTATGGCACGTTTAACTAGATTACGAACATCTGCTATTAGTATTACTGCCTGCTATTTTCTTTTGCTATTATTGCATCTCAACCACACATCACATATTGAAAAAAACACATACATCTGATTTACCCTCACATCCACTGTTGGATCTAACATTTGCAATAGTAGAGAGAAAATAGTAGCGGGGACTATGAATCCCTTTTAACACATTTAAACAATGAAATTATCACATATCTTGGCAGATCGCATAAGAGACATTTCGGTTTGAAAACACAAAGACACGGCGAGATATTCTCAATGATGCATCATGTTGTTATGGGCGATGACCCAGAAGTGAAGAATGGAAAGCCATCTCCTGATTTCTTCCTTGCTGCTGCTAAAAGATTTGAGGTCGCTCTCTCTCTGCTCTTTGATTATGGTAGCTATTTCATATACTGATTTCTTACGCTCTCATTTTTCACTTCTTTCATATTGTTGTTCATGTAGGGTAATGTGGATCCAAGCAATATCTTGGTGTTTGAAGATGCACCAGCAGGAGTAGCGGCAGCTAAGAATGCTGGAATGTAAGTACCTACAATGACGGGATTATTTATTTCTTTTTAAAATTTTAAAATCCTTTGTTTCTTCAAGTGTTTGTATTTTCCAGCATTAGTAAATACTATGGAACCAATGACCTTGTTTATTTATTACAAATCAATGTTTTTGCTGCAATACCCTCAATATTTATTTCGAAAGTTTATTGAATGTGTTTTTATTTGCTTACGTTGGCATTCTTAAATCTACCTTTTTCTACATAGGATGAGCCTGGTGTTTAAGATGAGCAATTTGCTGCGAAATGACACCGCAGAAACTAGATTATCGTTGTTTCACACTGAAATTGTAAATTTCACAAAGGATTTTATAATATATAAAAAAAATCCAAAAAAAAAATCAATCTTTTTTACAAGGAACAATCTCTAGCATATGTATTTTAAAGAAAGAACAATAGTTCAGAAGGAACAATAATATTTGTCGATGTTGATAGATCTCTCTAACAAAGTAAAGAGAGAGCTTAGCCTAGTCGTTTTCGACGATATATTTACCTCAGTTAACCGCTTCCAAATTCCAACCCTGAGTGTAAGCTGAAATAGAATGAATTATCTTCATATCCACTTCAAATCGAGGAATGTTAAACTAGAGGCGTTGTTATATCAAAGGAGTCAAAGTAGAGGAGGGTTATATGTGATTTACCATATTTTTATGATTATTCATCCCACTATCTTAACTGAAGCTTCATATGCATCATTTATTACGCAGGTCTGTAATTATGGTCCCAGACCCGAAACTGGATGCATTGTATCACAAAGAAGTAGATGAGGTTCTTATCTCCTTATTGGATTTCAACCCAAGCAAATGGGGTCTTCCTCCTTTCCGAGACTGCACAATTGAAATTCTTCCTTTGAGAGATCAATTTTATATCCAATTAAGAGTTGTGTTGCCCTCATCATCACTTAATATGCAGCCGTCATATTCATTTGGGGTTGTAAGTTATAACATCCCTTAATTGTAAGAAATGTTTGTTCAATCTTCAACCCAACAGGTACAATTGGTATTTTTAGTTCATGTTGTAATTGGGCTGTGTTTGGGTATGCTTTAAGTTTTACTAATTGTATTGGGGACATCGATATCGAATCGATGTGCCTATCGATAATTGATGCAATTTGGATATATGATTAGCACTTCTGTTATGCTTCACAATGTTTGTGTATAATTGGAAGAAGCTGGCAGGACGAAAATAAAAGGAACTTTTAAACACCGTATTTGATTTTCTTCTGTTTTACTGAATGATTTCTTCTATATGAGCATTGAGTTATTGTCAAGTTTGAGGGATTTCTTATCAATTCAATTCAGTTATTGTGAAAAAAGCATTTCAAGTTTATTTGTTTCGAACAATTGTTGGAATAAGAAAATAAATCAATTTGCAGAAAATAAATCAATTTGCTGAAGAAATAATCCCATAGACATGTCCTCGACATGCCTTTTCATTTCTACTTCAAATGATACAGGCACTTGATGCGAGATTGATATATCTATTTACTTGCATTATGTTATCGACTATTATTTAAAATTAATGGTATAAGAAAAGGAGAAAAAGGAAAAGAGGGAGCAAAATTACTTGGTTTGACTTGAACCGGATTTTGGAAAACAAGACGATATAGCTCGAACCGAACCGAAATTGAACAGAAGGACTTGAACCCCACCGTCTTCTCTGCATCTCACCTTTGTCGTCCCCGCTCTCATTCTTCTTCAAGTTCTTCAACATCTTTCCAAGATGGCGGTAAATCTCTCTCTCTCTCTCTCTCTCTCTCTCTCTCTCTCTCTACATTTTAAGCACTAGGTACGAGAAACCCTAGTGATGATACTCAATATCGGTGGTCTCCCAGATCAGAACACGTGGTAGATGACGTGTCCCAGGACTCGCAAGAAAGGACCTACAGTGGTCGACCAGACCACTCCTGCGCCCGACCTACCAGCAAACGTTGGCTCACCTTCGAGCCCCCAGCACAATTGGCCTCCTCGGCCCCACAGCTCGCCTCCGAATCATCACAGGCCCAAGCCTCCTCAGCCCTCTCAGCTCACCTCCAGGCTCGAGCGAAACCAAGACACCTCGGCTCTCCCGCTCCTCCGCGAGCTCTCCCGCCGAGGTCATCTTCCTCGGTTTCATCGACCGACCAACAGCACCGTTTGCAGGCGTAACCGCTATTCCGCGAATCTCGCCACGCGCGTGATCTCCGCCGGCCACATCCCACGTTCCACGCCACCACGATCCCCCATTAACGAGCCTGTCTCGCCATTAATGGGAGATCCCGCTCATCACGCGGGCGTGACATCGGGAGCGTAACGGCCGGCGTGATTCTCGCGCCTACCTCGCATGACGATCGAGATAAGCCATTTTTACTCCACTAAGCCGTTACTCTGTTCGAATTTCTAGTCTAACTTGATCGTCGGAGGGTCCTCGGTGGTGCAACCATCCCGGGACTTCCTTGCAGGTAACTCGGCAACCACAATCTCAACCCATTGAGATCCACACGCTTCAGGAGCGACAGCTTCCAAATCAAATCTCAGTCACCCATCGCCGCCATCAGCAGATCAACAGAAGGCAACATCTGAAGGAGATCCCGGTCCCCATCAGCTAGAGCCATCTATGGGAAAAAGTTCTTGATTCCACAAAAACAAAAGTTCGTCTTCAGATCTCAACCTAATGGCGAGCGATCATCACGATGGTCCAAGCACCAGCCGCCGCCTCCCCCACAACGGAGGTGCGGACGAACCTCCTCCGCCGAATGCCATCAACGCCCTCGCCGGCCGGATAGACTGACTCACGTCTATCGTGGAAGCGCTCGTCCGCGTCCAAACGGCGAGGCAAGATCACCAAGTTGCCGCTCCCCCACCTCGGGACCAGGATCCCTACAGGGGGAGAGAGGACTCCGTCTACGTCGGCACTGCCGACCACCGAGTCGCTACCTTCCACGGCCGCAGATCTCCCAGGCCAATACGTTCTGAGGCCCGTTGGGCGCCTCGCAGTTCAACGCCGAGGTCCGCCGCCAGAGTGCCGCGTCTCGAGATCCTCCGCGCACCTGTCCCTCCTGAGGAGATGTCTGTCGGCTCGCCTATCACCAGGCCTGACCGACACCCCCTCCCTCGACGGGGTCGCATGGACGAGACTCACCACGACCGCTCGAGGACTACCTCGCCGGGGGATCTAAGGAACCTCATTGAGAGGAACCGGAGCCATGGCCAGACGCAGGTCTCCAACAGCAGAGGTCCGGGATCAGAATGCGCCGAGTCGTCGAAGTACCATGGCCGACTCGATGCCCTTGAGAAGAAGATCGAGAGTATGCACCGGGAAGGTCACCGTTCGAGTGACGGGGCCAAGTATGCCGCCGACTCGCTCACAAAACCGTTCACCGAGGAGCTGCTCGCCATCCACGTCTTCTCCCGCAACAAGCCACCAAAGGTCTCCCTCTTCGACGGCAAACCTGACCCGAAGGACCACTTGGATGCATTCACCGCGGGAATGAGCTTCCAAGACCACTCCGATGCCGCCCAGTGCCGAGCTTTCCCGGTCACGCTCATCCGCTCTGGGCGGGACTGGTTCCGAGGACTCAATCCGCGCTCGATATCAACCTTCGACGAGCTGGCCACACAATTCCTCAGACACTTCGTCGGGAACAGGCGACAGAAGCGGACAGTCGACCATCTCTTCACGATCAAGAGCGGGGACAAGGAGACGTTCAAAGCATACGTCACCCGCTTCTACAACGCCCTTCTTGAGGTCCCAGAGCACCGGGACGAGACGGTCATCACGGCTCTGAGGTCTAGTCTTAGGCACAAGGAGTGGTTACGCTCCTTTGCATTAGCGCAACCTAAGACCATGGCCGAGGTAAAGGCCTGGACCGAGCGCGAGGTCCAGCTCGAATCAGAGGTGAATGCGAAACTCCCCCGGGCAGAGCAAACCGACCAGAAGAAGAGAGCAAAAGAAGAGAGAAGGGGGCCTGAGCGGCAAAAGCCCTATCTCCCAAAGTTCCAAGAATACACCCCGCTTAATGTCTCCCAGACGATGCTACTGGAGGAGGCCAAGGGCGAGGGGTTTTTCAAGCTTCCCCCGGTCCCGCGAGTGGCCTCAAAGCGAACCCGGGGCCCCTACTGTGGCTTTCATAGGTCGCTGGGCCACTCAACGGAGAGCTGCAAACAACTCCGAGACTATATTGAGAAGCTCATCCGTTTGGGGCACCTCGCAGCATACCTGAGGGACAAGCGGCAAGCCAACCGCGAGCAGGAGCAGCGTCCCCCTCCCGCTGAGCTGACCATCGGCCAGATCATTGTAGTGTCAGCGGAAGATACGCCTGGTACCCATGAGGCTCGGTACCCTATGCAGGGCATAGACGCCAACAGATATCAGGGGAGCTCAAGCCGCACGAATAAGAACGTCTACTAGCATGTGTTTCTTTTTTTAAGCAATGTACACCTTTCTTGAGATCTTTTGTTTATATAATAAAGGGATCAATAGAGCATTGCAGAAAAAGAAAATCTTATTCATTTCAAAGGTACTATAGGCTCCTCAACCGTACAATTTTTTTTTTACAATAGCGAGGGAACAGGGTTCAGAGAACACTGCTCGTGGTACTCTGACGATATTTCCGCCAGCCGAGCCCTCGCAGCATCCAACCTTTGCCTTCGATCCCCCCGTGAGCGTCGGCATCGCGCCTCAATTGGTAGCACTCACAGACGAGCGCTTCCGAGCGGTCTAGCCGACTCGCAGAGATCAGGCCGAAGCGCCTCAGAGACCTTAGCTTGCCTATGGCCTCGTCGAACAGCATTTCGGATAAGGGGTTGTAAAGCCCCGGCGACGCCCTCCAGATGGAATACATCAGCAGCTGAAGGAGGGAAGACCGCTGGGGGAGCAATCGACCGAAGTGGTCCTCGATCCTGCCTATAACCAACTACACCGTGTCCTCGGTGCAATACGGGTCATAGAGGTAGACGTCCTCGAAGTTTATGATGTATTCGATGGTGAAAGGGAAGTCCTGTATTTTTGCGTTTCGGGTGTGAGGAAGGGAGTAAAAAATTACCCCCTCAGTCTTATAGCCAACAACGCCCCCGGAGTTCAACGGTCGCTCGCAACTGTACCGCCACGCGGCAGACACCGCGCCGCTCGATGCGAAATCGAAACGACACATCCTCTGGCGCTTCGCTTCCTCCACGCGTTCGTGGCACGTGTCGATCGCGACTATCCATCTTCCAGAAGCCCTCACTAAGAGACAGCCCAGCAGCTAACCTGCTCAGCTATCCTTGGCCGGTAGCTTCCCTACCCCACAACGCCAGGGATCAAAGCCCTCGCCAAGAGGCAGCCCTGCAGATACCCTGCTCGGCTATCCCTGGCCGGTAGCTTCCCTATCCCACAACGCCAGGGATCAAAGCCCTCGCCAAGTGGGAGCCTTGCAGCTACCCTGCTCGGCTGTCCCTGGCCGGTAGCTTCCCTACCCCACAACGCCAAGGATCAAAGCCCTCACTAAGAGGCAGCTCAGCAGCTACCCTGCTCGGCTATCCCTGGCCGGTAGCTTCCCTACCCCACAACGCCAGGGATCAAAGCCTTCGCCAAGAGACAACCCTGCAGATACCCTGCTTGGCTATCCCTGGCCGGTAGCTTCCCTGCCCCACAACGCCAGCCCTCACTAAGAGGCATCCCAGAAGCTACCCTGCTCGGCTATCCCTGGCCGGTAGCTTCCCTACCCCACAATGCCAGGGATTAAAGCCCTCGCAAAGAGGCAGCCCTGCAGATACCCTGCTCGGCTATCCCTGGCCGGTAGCTTCCCTACCCCACAACGCCAGGGATCAAAGCCCTAGCCAAGAGGCAGCCCTGCAGCTACCCTGCTCGGCTATCCCTGGCCGGTAGCTTCCCTACCCCACAACACCGAGGATCAAAGCCCTCACTAAGAGGCAGCCCAGCAGCTACCCTGCTCGGCTATCCCTGACCGGTAGCTTCCCTACCCCATAATGCCAAGGATCAAAGCCCTCGCCAAGAGGTAGCCCTGCAGATACCCTGCTCGTCTATCCCTGGCCGGTAGCTTCCCTACCACACAACGTCAGGGATCAAAGTCCTCCCAGAGGCAACCGGACCCGCCCTTGTTCGGTTATCCCTGGCCGGTAGCTCCCTACCAAACCAGGGATCAAATCCCCCACCAAGAGGCATCCGAACAGTTACCCTGCTCGGCTATCCCTGGCTGGTAGCTTCCCTACCCCACAACACCAGGGATCGAAGCCCTCGCCAAGAGGCACTGAGCAGTAACCCTGCTCGGCCATCCTTAAGGACAAAAATCCCTCGTCAAGAGGCACCGGGCAGTAACCCTGCTCGGCCATCCTTAGTAGGCCACTTACGGCCCCTCCCGCGCTAAGGATGAAAAGCCCACGCAAGAGGCAACCGAACCCGCCCTTGTTCGGTTATCCCTGCCTGGTCTCCCTACCCCAACAAACCAGGGATCAAAGTCCTCCCAGAGGCAACCGGACCCGCCCTTGTTCGGTTATCCCTGGCTGGTATCTCCCTACCAAACCAGGGGTCAAAACCCTCGCCAAGAGGCACCGGGCAGTAACCCTGATCGGCCCGTCTTTAAGGATCAAACCCCTCGCCAAGAGGCACCGGGCAGCTACCCTGCATGGCTATCCTTAGCAGGCAACTCACGGCCCCTCCCGCGCTAAGGATCAAAGCCCTCACCAAGAGGCACCGGGCAGCTTCCCTGCTCGGCCATCCTTATAAGGCCACTCACGGCCCCTCCCGCGCTAAGAATCAAAACCCTCGCCAAGAGGCACCGAGCAGCTACCCTGCTCGGCCATCCTTAGCAGGCCACTTACGGCCCCTCCCGCACTAAGAATCAAAGCCCTCGCCAAGAGACACCGAGCAGCTACCCTGCTCGGCCCAATCCTTAGTAAGCCACTCACGGCCCCTCCCGCGCTAAGGATCAAAGCCCTCGCCAAGAGGCACCGAACAGCTATCCTGCTCGGTCCCATCCTTAGTAGGCTACTCACGGCCCCTCCCGCGCTAAGGATCAAA
Organism: Agapanthus africanus; assembly: GCA_030015575.1. Taxonomy (NCBI): domain Eukaryota; kingdom Viridiplantae; phylum Streptophyta; class Magnoliopsida; order Asparagales; family Amaryllidaceae; genus Agapanthus; species Agapanthus africanus. Next base: position 5,372,738 of record JASDDO010000008.1, on the reverse strand, counting down.
GCACTCGCCAAGAGGCACCGAGCAACTACCCTGCTCGGTCCTACCCTGCTCGGCCCCTTCAACAACTAAGGAGCATGAACTCAAAAAGAGGCATCTGGTCTGTCTACGTCTTAGCGATCTCCACATCGACTTCGGGGCTATGGGGATACCGTCCTCGCACACTCGGCAAGTGATCAGATTCAAGTCGACGAGTAATCGCTAGACGAGGAACATGCCGACCATAAAAGAAGTACTGTGCAGATACAATTGCCTACCAACAAAAGGAAGTATAAACACAAACACTGCTGCGAAAACAAAAAATCTTTATTCAAAGAGCCAAGAGTCTTTACAAGGGTATTATGGGCTCCCCAGCCTTACAAAAATGCCCGAAGGCCTACAAAATACCCGAGGCAACAAAAAGAAGAAAAAAGCATAAAGACAAAGGGCTTCAGGCCTCAGAGCCGGGCGCGATACCGATGAGCTCGACGTCCACCACAACTGGGGATGCGTCCATCACAGGAGCCTCGGCGTCGCCCTCACCAAGAGTCCCTTCCCCGGTAGGGCTCCCGGGGGCATCCCCTGCTCGTCATCCCCACAGGGATATTCTGCTCGGAGCTCTTCATCAGCAAACTACGGCACCCGGGCCTTGACGGCGTCGAGAGCCTCATGCCAGATGAGGGTGGTGGCTAAGGCTAGGACGGTGTAGAACTGCTCCGACTTCTGGAAGTTTTCCAACACCTGCGCCGCCCTGAGGTCGGCTCTCTTCGCCGCCTCCACCGCAGCCTCCAACTCCTTTCGGAGGGTGTAGGGTTACTAGGCACTCTAATAAGGTTCTACAATGCATCAACCATGCCCGTTAAAATTTTTAGCCGTGCCGAATAACCCTAAACAAGATCGTTGCTAGAAAATTAGGGTTTCACATGCTAGTAAAAGACATTTACTACTAAGTGAATATGAAATACAACCTTTGTAGATCGGTCCTTCACTTCTAAAGTTCCTTGTCGTAGTCCCTTCGCTGCGATCATGGTTCTCCCGGGCTCTTGTATGGTTTCACGAGGCGAAAGATGCGTCCTTGCTTGAAGTCTTCGAGGCCGAAGATGATCTGCGTCGAGAGAATACCGACTCAAGCTACTGCTTCACTAACTAGAGAATTAGTGAAGCAAACACCCTAAACTAAAGTGCTAGTCTAGTAGAGGATGGAGAAATAGGAAGTGGGTTCTATTTAGAATTTTATTTCTCACAATGTTTCACTCTCTTTTAAAACCCTAGCAAGCTTTTCTTTTGCTCAAAGAAGAAGAAGAAGATAAACAAAAGAAAAGATGAGGATAATGATCAAGTGAGTGAATATAACCATGGTGAGTGAGTATCATATACTAACTCATGTAGAGACATAACCATGGCTAATCCAAATGGTTAGGTTAACAAAAATCTAAAGTAAAGACAAAGCTAGTGGAATTTGTCAAAGCAAAGCAAGTTTCTACAAGCTTCATGCTCTTTCCAAAATTCCACTAATTTTGTAATTACCTTAAATAATTATAACCTACCATAATAAATAGAATAGTGTATGTCTTACACACCCATGTCAATTGTATCATCAACCATGATACAAAAAGAAAACACATTTAATATATATCACATATATATTAAAGTTGTGCACATGTGAGAAAAATCCTTAAGTGAACAAGTGTTAGTTAATGTAAACTAGTATATCTAATATACAATTATACACTAAATTATTAAATCAACACTTGACTTAATAATCCGGTCATATCTCATATAACCGACTAACATCCATTGTTTCGACTTATCGAATCTACACTCGATTCGATAACCCGGCTATATCATATATATAACCAACCGATACAAAAAGTCACGAGAATAGAATACGGTATCACATACACGCATTATTCTCGGTCCCGCACATATCACATATGTGCTCCTATTTCGTTTTGCCTGAGCCAGTAAAACCTCTATGTAGGATTCTAAAGACTCGTCAATACGCCGGCAGTAGCTGATGATCACATCAAGCACCCACAAGTCGTCAGCGGTACTAGCTGGACGTAACGGCTACCCGGGTATTGAGCGATCAGAAGATCAGCAAGCAAGCCAGCTCCAACTCCTGTAAAAGCCTGCCGGTAACACTTCCCGTACAATCCGGTCTCCTCGTCTGATATGTCGCATATCAAGTCTAGGGGTGGTAATCGTCAGACCCCAATAACCGATAAGTCGTGCCGATGTGAGACTAATAACGGGTCGAGAAACTACTGGTAACACTTACCAGTAAATCTCTAAATCAGCCCTGGCCAGGGACTTCCCTGTTATGGCCAATCGAGCACAGCGCAACATCAACCCCCAATACCGAGAGAGACGAAACCCCTCCTATCGCTCATCGCCTCCATGTGACTCGGGACTGTACCCAAAAACCACCATTTTGCACGCCCTCTTGGACGTGGTAAGGTGGAAATCAAAGCACGGTGGGAATCACACAAGACTCTATGATGATCTCGGGTCTACAGACTAACCTGCACAAGTGTCACCAGAGAACTGCCATCTGACGTGAGGTATAATACCATCTGGGAGTTCTCGGCGAGTCCGTCCAGTGTACCCAGTCTCCACTAAGCACCCGTATACCATCTCTGATGTCAAACACCAATGGATATGGGATCATCCATCGCCCATCTCATGGGTCGAGAAGCGTATACGCTAGTCTACTCTGGTATATCGATGCCCTGTCTCGATATACCTACGACTAGGAACATTAAAGGATGTACTTATGGACTACTCTGTCCCCACTAGTATGATCTGCATCATAGTCCAGATAGTCAAGTACACATCCTAAGGGCTTTACCAACATGTAACCATAAGACAGTATCAAGAGACAAGTATACATGTTAAGATAAAGAGTAACCAGATATCATACTATCATATCAAGCAAGAAAGTCCTCTCTATATATGTCCAAGCATCCAATATAATATACACCATCTGTACAATACTGGCCTCTAGGGCATACATACAACTAACAATCTCCCACTTGCACTAGGGCCAGCTGCTGTAGTATCGCATACCTAGCATCCCGAAGAGTCTCTCAAACTGTATCTGGGGAATGGCCTTCGTGAGTGGATCCGCAGTGTTGTTCTTCGTGTCAACCCTCCTGACCTCGATCTCCCGGCGATCAACTATCTCCCGGATCAGGTGATATCGCCTCAGAATATGCCTGGATCGCTGATAGGACCTGGGTTCCTTGGCCAAAGCCACCGCTCCATTGTTATCGCAATACAAAGATATTGGATGCTCAATGGATGGAACCACTCCAAGTTCAGTAATGAACTTCTTGATCCAGATAGCCTCTTTGGCAGCATCGTTGGCAGCGATGTATTCAGCCTCCATCGTCGAGTCTGCCACGGTTTCCTGTTTGGAACTCTTCCAGCTAACTGCCCCTCCGTAAAGGGTAAAGACAAATCCCGAGTGCGACTTAGAGTCGTCCTTATCATTCTGGAAGCTCGAATCGGTAAAGGACTCCATTTGGAGTTCTCCGTTACCATACACCAAGAGCATCTCTTTAGTCCTTCGTAAGTACTTGAGAATGCTCTTCATAGCTGTCCAGTGACTCTCTCCAGGATCAGCTTGATACCTGCTTACTACACTTAGTGAGTATACTACATCGGGTCTGGTACATAGCATCGCGTACATGATAGAGCCTACAGCCGAAGCATAGGGTATCCCTTGCATGCGAACTCTCTCCAAATCAGTCTTGGGAGACATCTCTTTGGAGAGAGTGAGCCCTGAGATTGTGGGTAAAAACCCACGTTTGGACTCTTCCATACTAAACCTCTTTAGTATGGTGTCAATATACCTGGATTGGGACAATCCCAATATCCTTTTAGATCTATCTCTATAGATCATAATTCCCAGTATACAGGAGGCATCACCAAGATCTTTCATTGAGAATCTTTGTGATAAGAAGAGCTTGACCGATTGCAGCATAGGAATGTCATTTCCTATCAAGAGTATGTCGTCTACGTACAGTATGAGGAAAACTACCTTACTCTCTGCCACCTTCTTGTAGATACAAGGTTCATCTACGTTTTTGACGAAATCAAACTCTTTGATAACGACGTCAAAGCAGATGTTCCAACTCCGCGATACTTGCTTTAATCCATAAATGGATTTAAGCAGCTTGCACACCTTCCCGCTGCTCCCACTATCTACGAAGCCCTCTGGCTGAGTCATGTACACACACTCTTCTAAATTACCGTTTAGAAAGGCGGTCTTAACATCCATTTGCCAGATTTCGTAGTCATGATATGCAGCGATGGTAAGCATGATCCGGATGGATTTAAGCATAGCCACTGGAGAAAAGGTTTCGTCATAGTCCACACCTGGTCTTTGACGAAAACCTTTTGCAATAAGTCTAGCCTTGAAAGTCTCCACTTTCCCATCTACACCAAGTTTTTTCTTGAAGATCCACTTGCTCCCCATGGGTTTTACCCCTTCATGAGCATCTTCCAAAGTCCATACTTTGTTGGTGTACATAGATTCCATCTCGGACCGCATTGCATCCAGCCATTTCACTGAGTCCCCACTCGTAATGGCCTGCTCGAAGCTAGTTGGGTCATCATCAACCATGATGCAATCCTCGCTCCCACCATCCATGTGAAAACCGTAGTATCTCTCAGGTGGGTGAGGAACCCTACTAGATCGGTGGAGTGGCTGGGGTTCATCGGGAACTACCGAATCCTCTGGTTCCACCAGATCTTCTGTTGCAGCTTTTGTAGCCGGAACCTCTTCCAGTTCTACCTCATGACCACTAATCTCTTTTGCAAGAAATTCCTTTTCTAAAAAGGTAGCATGCCGAGAAATAAACACTCTTTGTTCCTCAGTGTGGTAGAAGATATACCCTTGTGAATTCTTAGGATATCCTACAAATTTGCATAGAACAGACCGTGCCTCGAGTTTGTCCGGATTTTGTCGTTTGACATAGGCTGGACAACCCCATATCTTTACATAGTTAAGACATGGTCTCTTCCCTTTCCATATCTCATATGGAGTGGTAGGCACAGATTTGGTGGGGGCCATATTCAATAGATGTATGGCTGTCTCTAGCGCATACCCCCAGAAGGAAATAGGTAACTCAGCTGTGCTCATCATAAAGCGCACCATATCTAATAGGGTGCGGTTCCTCCATTCTGATACATCGTTGTGCTGTGGTGTATATGGAGGAGTCAGCTGAGAGAGAATCCCATTCTCTTTTAGGAAGTCCAGGAATTCATTGCTCAAGTATTCACCTCCTCGATCAGATCGAAGGATTTTAATACTTTTCCCAGTTTGGTTCTCGACTTCTTGTTTATATTCTCTAAATTTCTCAAAAGCTTCAGACTTGTGTTTTATCAAGAACACATGTCCGTATCTTGAGAGATCGTCAGTGAATGTAATGAAGTACGAAGAACCATCCCTGGCATGTGTAGACATGGGACCGCATACATCGCTATGTATCAGTCCTAAGAGTTCAGTAACTCTTTCTCCGTGTCCCGTAAACGGAGTTTTGGTCATCTTGCCTTTGAGACATGACTGGCAAGTGTCATAAGATGAAAATTCGAACGGTTTCAAATATCCATCCTTATGCAACTTAGCTAGCCGTGTCGCATTTATATGACCGAGTCTACAATACCACAAGAAGGATTCATTCAGTTCTGAACTCTTTCTCTTGTGTATGTTTGTTATGCTCAGAACCGTTGATTGATTTAGAACATAAATGCCATTGCACAACGTGCCTGATCCAACCAACTTTTGGTTAAGGAAAATGTTCATAACATTATCCTGTAATACAAAATTATATCCCTCTTTACTCAACAAAGAAACTGATATAATGTTGCATATCAGGTTCGGCATGTAATAACATTCGTTCAGAATCAATGTATTACCAGTTGGCAATACAAGGTGATATTCCCCGACGGTTTTAGCTGCAACAATTGCACCATTTCCAACCCTTATGTCTTTATCACCTTCTCCAAATTGTCTATCTTTCCTAAGCGCATGTAACTGATTACATATATGGGATCCTGACCCGGTATCTGATACCCAGGACGTAGAGCAAATGGAGAAACAGTTCTCTGTAACGAACACACCCGAAGAAAATGCATCAGCATGTACTTTCTTCATACGGGTGGCATGGGAATCCTGGTATTCCCCTATATCCTGTTCAGTCTTATAACTTTTATAAGAAAGAATGGAATCAACATTTCCCAGCACAGTATAACATGCGGGTTCGGTCAATACATCCATATTATTATCTTGATTAAGGCATGATATGGTCGCTGCCTGAAGAAAGAGAGAAGAAAACACTTTAGCGTATGCTCTTGCAAGATCAGATTGGTTATTATTTTATCTAATCAGGATGGCTCCCACTGTTTTTATCAAATCTTCCTTCAAACCCTAAAAGGAAAGACTAGCCGGGGTTAATTACACCCTACAATTTCGCCAATCTTTCAGCCAGGCCAGTGTCGGTACTTTGAGGGAGGTTTCCCGTGCTTTCGCACGGACCTAATTAAAGTAAACCTCGTTTTCCCAGAGGCGTAACCCCGTTGACACCTTTCTAGACACCTACTTGATCGGCTAATTGTCCTGTGTAAAACTCTCCCAGGAGTAACAATTACTCGCAGTGAGTATCGGAATCCAACTATCTCATAGAAGGTATGCAATCTCATTGCAAATTTCAACACTTGAAATTCCCGATAATATTTTGCCCCTAACGTGCTATGACCTTGACGAAAGCCAACAAACCATAGCCCGCTAGTCAAGTTCAACCCGTACATTTCTTGACTGAATTAAACCCACCCGCACGACCCTTGACGAAAGCCAACAAAGCCGTACGACTACCCTAATCCAATCGCATCATATGCAGCAGATAAGCAGCATATAGCTACCGCATACTACACCTTGACAAAAGCCAACAAATGCAGTACGAATACTATATACAACTTATCTGAAATGACGGAGGGTTACGACAGGTTTTTCTGAAAACCTATTGCGTAATGAACTTGATATCGTTGTAGAATCGAGTGAATTTAGAAATGGAGTGTTTTTAAGGCTTTTATCAGTTTTGCTAAAGAGGCCACTCCCGGTGAAGGGATCTTGGCTCTTTTCTTATGGAATAAGGTGCAGGATATATCATATATATCGCTATGCAAAGCAAAAACTCCAAAAGCAATCAAAAACAAACCGAGTGTTGTAGCATCTGTCAGTTTTGCTAAAGAGATCACTCCCGGTAAAAGGATCTCGGCTCTTTCCTCATCGAATAAGGTGCAGGATATATCATATATATCACTATGCAAAGCAAAAACTGTAGCTACCCTTTTTGAAAAATTTGATTCTACAACATCTTTTAGGTTTCTTTTTCTTTCATTAATCACATTAATGAAGTCTCATCATTTAAGTCACCTAAACATCACAGATAAATACGACGTACACTTATGCCATCCGCATTCGCCTCGATGTCCCCTCGTGCACCGTTAGGTTAGGTAACTAATGGCAGAGCGGGGCAGGGCTAGCGCGGGTGTAAAACATAAGTAACGTCTATATAATATATCATATATACTATATACAGTATTTATCACAACATATCAAATGATCACATCACAGATATCGCAGCAGAAGAAATATATGAAACATTGGATATACTAGGACGTCCGTGTTTTATTTTGAGCCTCTATAAAACACGGATTCCACGGTCGCAATGAATAGCCAAACCCATATCCCTAGACCCCTACGAGAGCGGCAAGCAACCCTACCAATTCTAGAGTTAGGAGACCCGGACTCGACTCCTCGAGTTGGTCTCCCACTGGACTCTAGAACCCGATTACTCGTGCTCTCCTCCTTGGGTTTACCTAATGCGGAAAAGTAAATAATATACAAATGGTGACATCAACCTCATCCCGGAAGTGCCCCAATAAAAGAATATTACATACATTTAATTTTACATGAATGAAAATAAAAACTCTCATCTCACATAAAACCCCCGGCTATTCAAAACGCGACGATCCAATATAACATATCCAGCAACACATAATATCACATGTCATCAACAAAAGTAAATATATGCATCCCAATTGTCGTTGACATATAGCAACGAAACCGGCGATATCACATATTACACTTACGGTCGCAGAAAAGAAAGTGTAAAACTACAACATTTGGAATCCACATTCTCTTTAAACATTGTAAATCCGAAATATCACATACTTCGCATTTCATGCCTAACTATATAAATTCTACATATTGTATCACATTCCAGATAAATAGACGGTATAAAACTTTCCGATCAAATAATCAAATACCCAAGATTTCCTAAATAGCTCAACACTTGAGCAGAGTTCAAAAATTCCAGAATACGTCACAGTAGCAATGGTCCAGCCGTAGAAGGATCAAGCCAACGCCTCACATGTGGCACGCCGTACTGCCCCAAACCCTAAGGTTCAAAAGGCAGTTCAAGACGGTCACATAATCGAGTTAAGGTATGTTGTCTTCTAGAGGGTCCATCGCGTTTCTTGCACGTTTTTCCGAAAGATCTAAACTCAAGAAAAATTCAACACTTGAAAGTTTTTCGTGCCGGGAAATAATGAGTTAATGATATCCGTTCGAACATTTTAACAGTTTCTAAATATCCGGAAAACAGCACGAAATTAAATATTCCGATCGAATCAACGAATACAAAATAAACCCCAGAACACTCAACACTTAAGTCAGATAAAAAATACCCATAAAATATAAGGAATAGCTATAGAAATTACAGCACAAAATTCTGCCCTTCTTTCACTTTTACTGCCGCGGAACCGTCGCCTAAAGTGGGATGGGACCGCGGTTCCGCGGCGTTTGTACGGTATTAGAGGCTCGAATTTTGTGGTAATTCTTAGAATTTCCTGCTGATTTTTTAGGCATTTTTAATTCAGAAAAATCACAGTTTTTAAAATTTGTCCAGAGAGGGGTTCATTTTGGCGTTTCGGGGTTCGTTCGGAGTTTTAACTTTGTATACTTGTTCCCTAATGCTCTAGTTAGGCTCTGATACCACTGTAGGGTTACTAGGCACTCTAATAAGGTTCTACAATGCATCAACCATACCCGTTAAAAATTTTAGCCGTGCCAAATAACCCTAAACAAGATCGTTGCTAGAAAATTAGGGTTTCGCATGCTAGTAAAAGACATTTACTACTAAGTGAATATAAAATACAACCTTTGTAGATCGGTCCTTCACTTCTAAAGCTCCTTGTCGTAGTCCCTTCGCTGCGATCATGGTTCTCCCGGGCTCTTGTATGGTTTCACAAGGCGAAAGATGTGTCCTTGCTTGAAGTCTTCGAGGCCGAAGATGATCTACGTCGAGAGAATACCGACTCAAGCTACTGCTTCACTAACTAGAGAATTAGTGAAGCAAACACCCTAAACTAAAGTTCTAGTCTAGTAGAGGATGGAGAAATAGGAAGTGAGTTCTCTTTAGAATTTTATTTCTCACAATGTTTCACTCTCTTTTAAAACCCTAGCAAGCTTTTCTTTTGCTCAAAGAAGAAGAAGAAGATGAACAAAAGAAAAGATGAGGATAATGATCAAGTGAGTGAATATAACCATGGTGAGTGAGTATCATATATTAACTCATGTAGAGACATAACCATGGCTAATCCAAATGGTTAGGTTAACAAAAATCTAAAGTAAAGACAAAGCTAGTGGACTTTGTCAAAGCAAAGCAAGCTTCTACAAGCTTCATGCTCTTTCCAAAATTCCACTAATTTTGTAATTACCTTAAATAATTATAACCTACCATAATAAATAGAATAGTGTATGTCTTACACACCCATGTCAAGTGTATCATTAACCATGATACAAAAAGAAAACACATTTTAATATATATCACATATATATTAAAGTTGTGCACATGTGAGAAAAATCCTTAAGTGAACAAGTGTTAGTTAATGTAAACTAGTATATCTAATATACAATTATACACTAAATTATTAAATCAACACTTGACTTAATAATCCGGTCATATCTCATATAACCGACTAACATCCATTATATCGACTTATCGAATCTACACTTGATTCGATAACCCGGCTATATCATATATATAACCAACCGATACAAAAAGTCGCGAGAATAGAATACGGTATCACATACACGCATTATTCTCGGTCCCGCACATATCACATACGTGCTCCTATTTCGTTTTGCCTGAGCCAGTAAAATCTCTATGTAGGACTCTAAAGACTCGTCAATACGCCGGCAGTAGGTAATGATCATATCAAGCACCCACAAGCCGTCAGCGGTACTAGCTGGACGTAACGGCTACCCAGGTATTGAGCGATCAGAAGATCATCAAGCAAGCCTGCTCCAACTCCTGTAAAAGCCTGCCGGTAACACTTCCCGTACAGTCCGGTCTCCTCGTCTGATATGTCGCATATCAAGTCTAGGGGTGGTAATCGTCAGACCCTAATAACCGATAAGTCGTGCCGATGTGAGGCTCATAACGGGTCGAGAAACTACTGGTAACACTTACCAGTAAATCTCTAAACCAGCCCTGGACAGGGACTTCCCTGTTATGGCCAATCGAGCACAGCGCAACATCAACCCCCAATACCGGGAGAGATGAAACCCCTCATATCGCTCATCGCCTCCATGTGACTCGGGACTGTACCCAAAAACCACCGTTTTGCACGCCCTCTTGGACGTGGTAAGGTGGATATCAAAGCAAAGTGGGAATCACACAAGACTCTATGACGATCTCGGGTCTACAGACTAACTTGCACAAGTGTCACCAGAGAACTGCCGTCTGACGTGAGGTATAATACCATCTGGGAGTTCTCGGCGAGTCCGTCCAGTATACCCAGTCTCCACTGAGCACCCGTATACCATCTCTGATGTCAAACACCAATGGATATGGGATCATCCATCGCCCATCTCATGGGTCGAGAAGCGTATACGCTAGTCTACTCTGGTATATCGATGCCCTGTCTCGATATACCTACGACCAGGAATATTAAAGGATGTACTTATGGACTACTCTGTCCCCACTAGTATGATCTGCATCATAGTCCAGGTAGTCAAGTACACATCCAAAGGGCTTTACCAACATGTAACCATAAGACAGTATCAAGAGACAAGTATACATGTTAAGATAAAGAGTAACCAGATAACATACTATCATATCAAGCAAGAAAGTCCTCTCTCTATATGTCCAAGCATCCAATATAATATACATCATCTGTACAATACTGGCCTCTAGGGCATACATACAACTAACAAAGGGTGCCCACTGACTTCTTCATGGTGTCGACGAGCACCTCGGAGCCCTGAAGCTTGGAGCTTGGCCTCGGCGGCCTGAGCGGCCTCGCGGAACCTGGCCACCTCTTGCTTCGAGGCCGCCACCTCCTGCTTCACTGCCACCGCCTCCTGTTTCGCGGCCGCCGCCTCCTACCTCCCGCAGCCATCTCGCCCTCAAAGGCAGCGACCCTCTCCATCGCCGCCTTCAGCTCTTGCTTAGAGCTCTCTCCTAGCGAGGAGAGATCACCCGCGGCTCGCATCGCCGGGGCTATATCCTCCACCTCCATCCGGGCGGCGATAGCGACGTGATGGAGGACCTGAAGAAATCGGAAGGGTGTCAGAAAGAAAAAAGGGCACCAAATCTCGCAAACAATGAGACGATGTACGAGCTCTAACCTGCAGGGCCTCTTAGGTGATGGACGCCAGTTGAGCCTCCAGCGTCCCCCCAACGACCCGGCCCCCGGCCGACCTCTCCATGTCGTGCAGCAAGTTGTCAGCGATGGAAAGCCCCGAGAGCACCTCGAAGTGGAGCTCCCCCTCGTCCACCAAGATTGGAGAGGTCGGGGTCCGCGGAACTGTTCGGGGGAATCTCTTGAGAGACGACTGCGGAGGGCTCGTCTCCACCTCTGAAGCTCGGGCTTCCTCTCCCCGAGCCTTCTTTCTGCTCGGCACCTGGCTGGGCCCCGGGGCGCGGTCCGCACTCGAGCGCTGGGGCAGGACGGCTGCTGGGGAAGCCGGGACCGATGTCTGACGGGAATAGCTGGCCTCTCCAGCCTTCGACCCCTTCTTTGGCTTGATCATAGCTGCTCGGAGGAGGCCCGCGTCCATGGTTTCTGCACAAGACAAGATATAGTGGAATCAGCGACACAAGCAAAGTAAAAACAAATACCGGCTTCTAACTTACCGACGAACTGGACGAGGCTGAGCCAGGCCCAACTGAGGGCCCGCTCAGAAAGCAGCACATCAGCCCGAGGAATAGGCTCCCATGCCGCCACTCTCGCCGCGTCGGGGTCATTGGACGGATTCCCCTACCAGCACCTATCCCTAGACCACTGGACGGGTACGGACCAGTCCTCACCCTTTGGCGGCCCGACGAAGAAAAACTTTTTCTTCCAATCATGGATGGAAGAAGGCAGGACGACAACTCCTGACCCGGCTACACTCCCCCGCTGCTTTCTAAAGGAGAGGTAAACCCACCTCGGGTCGCCCGCGCGAGTTCCGGGATGACTCTTGTAAACAAGGGAAGAGGCAAGAATGGACAGACTAAAAGGGATCGCCTGCAACTTCAGCCGGACCAGGAACCCAAGGAGAATTCTCCAGGAGTTAGCACTACCTGGCCCGGGGCTAACCCAAAATAATTTAACGCAGCTACAACCCCGGGAGAGAAAGGCAGGCGCATTCCGGCCCAAAGGGCTTTCAGGTACAAGGCGATCTCTCTACCCCTCACCCGATCTGCCCTCTCTCCTTCCTCGGCCAATCATAGCATGTAACCGGAGGGAATATGGAAACGGGTCCGGGCGGTGACAAGCTCGTCCTCGCATCTTATTGAGGACGACGCACCAAGAGCGCCCGCCGCCGCCGCTCCAGGAACCCCCCAGACGCACGGTCCCGGGAAGAGGATCCGACCCTAACTTCCCGGAGGGGCTCCAACTCTGGGGAAGAATCCCTAGTATCTATCCTATGACATCTACAAACTCCTCAAAACAAGACATCTAACCTGATGGGAAGAAATCCTTGAGAAGGGAAAACGCCAAGATCCGACCTAAAGGGGAGAGCGCCGAGCTAGCAAGACTCAGAATCAGGAAAATATGAAGAGAGGGAGATCCTTAAACAGCCCTCCCCTCGATTTATACAGCCGGCGTCCTCATCTAACGGCGACGGTCGACTCCCGCCAAAACAGTTCGCCGCACTCAACGGCCACGATCGCTCCACCTGTCGCAAGCGCATTGGCAGCATCCCATCGGATGCCAGAAGCCTGCGGCACGTCACACCAGCCAACCGGCAGCCGACACGTGGCCCGTCGCTTCACCAAAGAGCATACGATCCGGCGCACCCTCTTTAATGCAAAAGATCTTGCCCTGATTCGCTGATCTCATCCAGGGAAGACAACCAATTGCCCAGAGACACGCCTGATGATATCTTCGGAAAGGAGCTCACCTCGGGTGATCCGGCAAACCACTCTCGACCCGACCCGTCAGCTGGTCGGGACGGGAGTGGGGGGCTAATGATGATGCTCGATATCGGTGGTTTCCCAGATCAGGACACGTGGCAGATGACGTGTCCCAGGGCTCTCAAGAAAGTACCTACAGTGGCCGACCAGACCACTTCTGCGCCCGACCTACCAGCAAACGGTGGCTCACCTCTAAGCCCCTAGCACAATTGGCCTCCTCGGCCCCACAGCTCGCCTCCGAACTATCACAGGCCCAAGCCTCCTCAGCCCTCTCAACTCGCCTCTGGGCTCGAGCAAAACCAAGATACCTCGGTTCTCCCACTCCTCCGCGAGCTCTCCCGCCGAGGTCATCTTCCTCGGTCTCATCGACCGACCAACAGCACCGCTTGCAGGCGTAACCGCCATCCCGTGAATCTCGCCATGCGCGTGATCTCCGCCGGCCACATCCCACGTTCCACGCCGCCACGATCCCCCATTAACGAGCCTGTCTCGCTATTAATGGGAGGTCCCGCTCATCACGCGGGCGTGACATTGGGAGCGTAACGGCCGGCATGATTCTCGCGCCTGCCTCGCATGCTGCCACCGTTATATAAATGCCTCTCCCAGACGATCGAGGTAAGCCATTTTTACTCCACTAAGTCGTTACTCTTCTCGGATCTCTAGTCTAACTTGATCGTCGGAGGGTCCTCGGTGGTGCAACCACCCCGGGACTTCCTTGCATGTAACTCGGCAACCACAACCTCAACCTATTGAGATCCACACGCTTCAGGAGCGACAGCTTCTAGATCAAATCTCAGCCACCCATCGCCGCCATCAGTAGATCAACAGAAGGCAACATCTGAAGAAGATCCCGGTCCCCATCACCTAGGGAAAGAAACCCTAGTTTCATGCTGCTTCTACATTGGGAAACCCTAGGTTGTTAATTCGAATTTATAGACTCTTCAACCGTAGATCGATTTGTATCAACCTAAGTTAGTTTTTTAGTCCTTCGATCGATGGAGAGAAACCCTAGGGAAGATAAACCCCTTGTTTAATGCATCTACATTTCGAAAAACCCTATTCCGTTTTTTTAGATTAAATAGCTTGTACAAGATGCAATTTTTACATTGTCTTGTTAAACTTGAATTCATTGAATCGAGATGTAACTTTTTTCTACATACAGTATTATATTGTGTTTTGACTTTATAGGGAAGAAATCAGTCATTGAGGTGAGGTTCTGTATATGATCCATTTAGTTACGTGTAAATGAAAATTATGTGTTATCAGAACTCATTAATCAAGGATCATAGCATGGTGATACTTAGATGTTTATTGAAATTCCGGTTCTTTATCTGTATGTCCCTCGTATTGAAACCCTGAAGTTTTCCAAATTAAAGACGTGAATCCTAGGGAAGGAAATCCCAACTCTATGGATTTACAGTCAAAAACCTGAAGTTCATTTACGTTAGTAGCCTCTCCAACTATAGATCACCTATCGTAACCTAAATTAGCTTGTACACGCTAAAATTTGTGTGTATTGTTAAAGTCAATTGTTTACTTAGGCATTTAGACGGTGTTGCTTGATGCCTTTGGTGCACGCTAAAATTTGTGTGTATTGTTAAAGTCAATTGTTTACTTAGGCATTTAGACGGTGTTGCTTGATGCCTTTGGTGCTATATTGTGAAAGCAACAGTCTGCATCTCCTTCCCAAGTGGCAGTTGTTCAAGATGTCTGTTTTAACCTGTCTTTACACTGTCCTTAATGCAATGTTCTACTTTGGTGTTTAAAAATTAAATCTTTATCTCGTGTTTTGATGTGCATGTCAGAGAAGAAATTGCTAGACGAGTTGAGGTTCTATTTATGAGCTGCTTAGTTACATACTAAAAAGTATGTGTTTCATGAATCAAGACTGAACAAGAATCCCATTATTTAGTTGGGTGTGTATGGAGATTGTTCACTGAATTATGTCGGTTTAGTTGAATGTCTGAGATTTGAAATCTCATTTCATGATATTTAAGTCTTGCTGTAGCGGAGAAATAGAATGCAACCTTTTTCAGGAATTTGCTCACAAGTGATCTACAATTCAACGAGATCTTCTACTGAATTGAAATAGGAGTTCAAATCTTGGAGTGAATGGCTGATGTTAAACTCACAGTCATATATCTCTGCACCTTTAGACCTGTTTCTAACAATTCAGTTGCCCTTTAAATTATAAATTAATGCCTTGATTGAGCCTTTCAGGTGTACTGAACTCCTTATTTTATCCAAATTACTTGTGTTTGTATTGGAAGCATAAATTCATAATCATGTCTTCTTCTTTTTAGCTAAATATGCCAATTAATCAGATTTTTGAGATGTGTATTGGGTTTTCACAGTTTTTGTTTTCCTTCTCAAGATATGCAGGCCATACCAGTCAACCCAAAACCTTTCCTAAACAACCTAACTGTGAAGCCTGTGATTGTGAAACTGAAGTGGGGAATGGAATACAAAGGTAAAACATTAAATTATCTTATATTGAATGTATGCTGCCATTGTCGAGGATTAACGGCCCTTTTCCATTTTATAGTAGACATTGCATATTTGGTTACCCTCTTAATGTGCGGCTTTTTCTCAGGTTATCTTGTCTCGGTGGATTCATATATGAACTTGAAGGTGATGTTCCGAACTTCATAGGACTTTTATATACAATGCCTTTCAGTAGATTTTCTCACATGATTACTAAGGTCAATTTTTATTTCAGCTTGCCAACACCGAGGAATACATTGATGGGCAGTTCACAGGAAACCTTGGGGAGATTCTGTCACGCCCCGTTTCCCAAAATACGGAATACGGAGAGCGACGAAGGCCAGCCGTGCTACCTACGGTAAGGAAAAATGCTCCCATAGTCACATAAGGCTGTCTAGATTAACCTGTCAAAAATAAAATCCAAAACCAAAAGGGATAATACTGATAATCATGCTGCAACGAAATCACAAAGAATACTAAAAATAGGTCTACTAGATAATTGATGCAAATAAAGATTTGATACAATAGATTCGAAATAAAACAAAATCTGAAAAGATACATAAGTCCTAATGTCCCATAATTGCGCACATGCTAAAAACTAACTGAAAAGAAAATAAACCTACGGGTTACTGATCTTCGGCAAAGTCCTGGTAGCCGCTGCGGTCCTGCTCATCCTGAAAATCTGTCACTAAACCTGAGATGGCAAATCTCAGGAATGTCAGAACATCTCAGCAAGTACTCAACGAATAAAGTGTATGTGTGGTATGATAACATGAATATATGAATGTAGTGAAGCCCGTGTGCGCAAGCAAAACAAATATATAAATAAATACATGGATACTATGAAACAAACATGTAAGAGGTCAAGTTATAACCTAACTGGTCACTAAAAGGTAAACTATCCTATCGTAAGCTCGAGTGTGTGCGTCAACCTCTGCAGGAGTATTTCTAACCCAAGAGTGGTGCCCCAGGGGCTAGGAAACACGGGCCCAACTGTGAAATGAACAAGAGACCGATATAGCCCGGTACGAGCTGTAAACATGAGACCGATATAGCCCGGTACGAGCTGCCGGCATGGGACTCCTGAGATCCTGTTGTACAACGCACACTCAAACTACCCCAACACCCGCATATTTATAGCTACTATGGTAAAGATTAAATCATTAAATTACAAATGCTGAACAAACAGGAACTTGTGGTATGGTAATTGTGTGGACATAAAACCGGTGAATAGTGGTGTCATGGCATGTAGTTCAGCATTCCAATTAATGATTTCATTTTAATATAAATAACAAGGATCATGAATAGGCATGTCAAATCAAGGTGTTCTATACATGTAAATCAACATGAGTCTTGAATGTGTATAAAGCATGTAAAAGGATTCTTGTGCATAGTAATCATGTCATAGCATCACATAAAGAAGAAGCAAGCAGCAGTTGGTAATTGGCAAAAGAAATGGTTTTCAGGTATAGCTCGATGGGGAAAAATTTATGTGACCATTAGCCTTAGAAAAAGTTCATAACTTTGTACCTATACTCACTCATACTTTAGGGGGAATATTTAGCAATATTTTGTACAACTAAATTGCACCTAATTTATTGTAGTTGCAAGTTTACAGTCAGCAATATATCAGCAAGTGTTCCGATAAGGACAGATGATAAAATTGTGAAAGAAACCTCTTTCCTCTAATATCCAAACTTGCACAGGTTAAGAACTAATTTAGATAATCGCCGATGTTGCATCGACAAAATGAAAAGAGCAAGAGTACTTGCCTGAGGATAACGATCACGGAAAACGATGTACGAAAATGCGGGGCACGATCTCTGCTAAGGTGCGACTTGGGATCTGAGTTATACGATCCGCCTAGATAAATTTATCATCGGTTAACCATAAGTATCTTCATAAATATCGTCACACAACCAAACACAATTATATCAATTTAGGTTTTTGATACTAATTTCTCCCTTTCAATTGTTCACTGATTTCTTATCATTTCATTTTATTCATATTTCTATTTTTTTCTGAAAAAACAGGGATCAGGGAAAACTTACAGAGGATGATCGTAAATGCTAGGGTTTGGATGGGTCCTGGTCGAGTCAAGGAAGCGTCGAGGGTTCAGATCTGACGATGGAAGGACTGGGATGATGTTGCTGCAGGGGAGCTGTAGAGATCTGGGTGATGGGAGCATCGGCGAGGCGAAGACGAGGGTTGCGGCGACGTTGAGGGTTCTATGCAGGTCGCTGGAGGTTGTGGTGGAGTCGGAGATGGTGGTGCGAAGGGGCGAAGTCGATGGTGAGGGGATGAGATGAGGGTATCAGGGTTTGTGGCCGCGACGTGGGATGGAGGCGGCGTCGGTAGGATGAGGACGAGGGCGAGGGCGATGGCGATGGCGAAGGGGGAAGGAGAGGGAGGCGAGGGTCGACGAGTGAGGAGCGGGAGTCGAAGTCTGCGGCAGCGGTGATGGTGGCGACATGATGATGGAGACGTGGGTTAGGGTTTCGTGAGGGTGATGGGATTTGATGAGCAGCGCGGGAGAGAGATGTGAGTATGAGAGATAGAGAGAGATATTTTGTTTTGTGTATATATAGAAATTTTATAAATATATGTATATAGATGCGTATCTTTAATTGGTTGTACTTAGAGATTCTGCACAGATTTTTCTTGTGCTCAAATTAACAACAAACAGAAGTTAGCCAAGGTAATATGTGTATGCAACCAAATATTAATAGGTCAAATTAAGAATTTTAAGATATGCAAAATATTGTTTTGTTGCAGCTAAGGAAATTATATATATATCATATAAAAACTGAAGATTTTTCTCATATCAAAATTGTTTACAGTAAAAATTCAAAATAAAATATACTAGCAGCCAATTAAAGGTTCTAAAATTATGGAAAAATAATCTTGATAAATCTTGAACTACTGCATCTGTTACAGATTCTGATAAGGTAACCAGCTATTTTGTTTTAATAATAGCAGAAACATCTGGATCTATTCTTTCTTTTTTTTATTATTATTATTATCATATCCCCACTATCATTACTAGCACTCAAGACGCACCCTTGGCAAACCCATAATAATCGAAATAGAAAATAGAAAACATCTTGATTCTAGCCTGGTCCATGTGTGCGTTGGTGTTGGACCTGGATTCTTAAACTCCAGTGAAAATAACAGGATAAACTATTTCTAACTTTCTCTACCCAAATGCTTCACTCTCATTTAATCATCAACAAAATTGTTAACAAACTTATAACAAAATGTTTCATTTAACTATCCAACAAAACTTAGAATTGATTCTCTCTGGGAAAAAAAAACAATCTTTTATCTCTCTTCCATGTGACCATCCAATGGATTAATGTTTTGATGCTAGCTTTTACTTTTTTTCTCATACATTTATGAATATTTTCTTCCTATTTGAGATTCAGTAGCTGTGAAAATATCAAACTTTAAAATTACCTTTAAAAAAAAGAAATTTCAGATTAAAATTGAACAAAATTTTTGAAATTTATGTATTATAAGTCTCAATGAAAAAATGGGGCAATAATGATTATATTTTAATTAACAATTTAAATTATCTTCAAGTGGTAGATAGGGCTAAATATATCTTACAGTTGAAGTGAAAACAAAGCATAAATTCTTATTTTATAGTTGGAATAAAACTTTTTAAATTGATAATTATATATGCCGTCATCCTAATTGGAAAATTATTTTTATACACATGTGCATCTCCGGTGCAAAAATGCAAGTTTAACTAAACTCAGACCCCGTAGAAATTAAACAAAAGACGAAATTCAGATAAGAGGCGGATCTCAATTTGGAGATACCCAGATCATGGTTATGGTTATGACATTTGAACCTTCAGTTTCATGCATACTAGGGGTAAACCTTGTGCGATGCATAGGAGCTGTGAATGATTTGTCCCTAATTTTGAAACCAGTTTAGTCTATTGATATTTGATTTAATAACCTGTTTAAAACTTAAAATTAATTCAAAATAAACAATATGTTGATGCTGCAAAAACACAAAGGAATCAAAATAAACAATATGTTTATAAAGGATTAATTTGCAAATACTTCAGTATTTTTCTTCAAATCTTTTAATTTTTGCCTTGTTAGCATACGAAATTTTTAAAAATCTCAAAATTTTCTTCTTATTTTATTTTTTAAATATTTTACTTGTTATAGCACAAGAGAATCATGAAATGTAACTAAAATCCCAAAATATTCTTTTTCTCAATTTTCAACATTTTACACGCTATATAGCACACGAATATGGCGGTATTTTTAAAATCTCAAAACAATTTGTTTTCTTCCGTTTTCCCAATATTTTGCTTGCTATAACATGGAAAAATCATGAAATTTTCAAAAATAAAATATTTTTTGTTTTCTGGTTTTTCAATATTTTCCATGATATTACACACGAAATCACAAAATTTTCTATTTTCTTCCTTTATTCAATATTAATATGAGTTAAATGGCGGTGTATTGAATCAAAACTATTAGTCCCAACCATTGTAAAAATTGGATTACTCGGCCGAGTGACCGTACTCAGTCAGAAAACGAACTATAACTCAGCTACTCGGCATATTATTCGTTCAAAGTGACTACTCGCTTCAAAACCAGGTTAATCAGTCAGTTACTTATTTTTGGTCTAATAAGTTTTGAGTATTGGAATCATTTAGAATTTAAAACCCATGGATTTATTAATTCTGGCCCAATACGTACCCATGAATTAATTAATTTTCGACCTCTCTCATCTTTCTTCTTCGACCTCTCCTTTCTTCCTCGTCTCCATGACCAACTCTATCCCCAAACCGAGACAAAATAACCTCGTCTCTCCAAACCGAGATTCTCTCTTGTCTTTAACACGAGACTCTCCCTCCATCGCGACGCCTCAACTATTTCGAGCTAATCTCCGGCCAAAACTCCAGCCATTTAGTTCGTCTCCCCTTCATAAGACTTGAAAAGTAAGTTTTTAAATTTAGGGTCCCCCCGATTTTTTATGATTATTTTTTCTTCGATCTTTGTTTGGATGTTTAGTTGTTGTTTTTTATCTTTTGTTGTTAAATTTGTCTATTTAGTATGCTATATGTTAACTTGATTTATACTACAATGTAAACCAAGTGTTTGATGAAATGTTCCAATGAACTTTTATATTTTGTGTGTGTGTGTGTGTGTGTATAATCTTAAAATATTAATGGCCGCATAACGATTAATCCCCGAGTAACCTGATTATACACTACCCGCTTGTCGAATGAGTAGAAAACGAGTACGTTTTGTTCAACATTGGTCTCATCGATTGACGGTCCATATGTATCGTCATAACTTAATGCATGTGCATACTAATTTTTCTTCATCTTGTGTATACTAAAATATATAAATAATTGATTTGCAAATACTTGAGCATTTCTTTTTGGCTTTTCAATATTTACCTTGCTATAGCATACAAAAAATACAAATTTTTTTGTATGCTATCTCAAAATATTCATCTTTCTTCGATTTTTCAATTTTTTTGCTTGTTTATAGCACACGAGAATCATGAAATCTAACCGATCTAATTTTTTTTATTTTCAACATTTTACACCTATAGCACACGAATGTCGCAGAATTTTAAAAATCTCAAAAAAATTCTTCGGTTTTCCAATATTTTGCTTGCTATAACATAAAGAAAAATCATGAAATTTTCAAAAATAAAATATATTTTTTCTTCGGTTTTTCAATATTTTCCATGATATAGCACATGAAGTCGCAAAATTTACAAAAATCTCAAAATTTTCTATTTTCTTTCTTTTTTTCAATATTATGCATGTTATATATAGCACACGAAAATCATGAAATTTTCAAAACTCTTAAATTTTCGGATTTTTAATATTTTGCATGCTATAATATGGCAATCATGAAATTTGCAAAAACCTAAAATTATTTATGTTTCTTCTGTTTTTCAATATTTTACCCGTTATAACAAACGAAAATTACGAAATTTTCAATAGTCAAAAAATTCAATTTATTCTGCATGTTGGATGATTTATCTATAAATCTATTGTCTATGTGTGAAGGCAATGCAAAATTTCATTTCCGAAGGTTGCCCAGTAAAGATAAATCTATAGCCATAAAATAAAAGAATCAAAGTAATGATATTAATGGGTTAAACGGTGATTATTGAATCAAAACTAACTGTTAGTCTCAACGATTGACAACCCATGTATATCGTCATGGCATAATGAATGTGCATACTAATTTTTCCTCAACGTGTTTATACTAAAATATATAAATAATTGATTGGCAAATTACTTCCGTATTTCTCTTCAGCTTTTTAATATTTACCTTGGTCTAGCATACGAAAATTACAAAAAAAATTAAAAATCTTAAAATATTCTTCTTTGTTTGATTTTCCATTTTTTGCTTGTTATAGCACACAAGAATCATGAAATCTAACTAAAATCCCAAAAAAATTCAAATTTTCAACATTCTGCACGCTTATAACACACGAATATCGCAAAATTTTAAAAATCTTAAAATTTTTGTTTTCTTCAGTTTTCCAATATTTTTCTTGCTATATAGCATAAAGAAAAATCATGAAATTTTCAAAAATATTTTTTTTATTTTATTCGGTTTTTCAATATTTTCCATGATATATATAGCACACGAAATCATAAAATTTACAAAAAAAACTCAAAATTTTCTATTTTCTCCTTTTTTTCAATATTATGTATGATATATACAACACACGAAAATCATGAAATTTTCAAAAATCCTAAATTTTTCGGATTTTCAATACTTTGCATGGCAATCATGAAATTTGCAAAAAACGAATATTGTTTCTGTTTTTTCGGTTTTTCAATATATTGCTTGATATATATAGCTCACAAAAATCACGAAATTTTAATTAGTCTCAAAAAATTTCAATTTTCTTCGATTTTTCGATATTTTGCACGTTGGATGATTTATCTATAAATCTATTTCCTACATGTGAAGGCAATGCAAATTTCATTTTTGAAGGTTACCCAATATTGCAATAAATGATTTAGAGATAAATTTATAACCATAAAATAAAAGAATCAAAGCAATAATATTAATGAGTTAGACGGCTGTGTATTGAATCAAAACTAACTATTAATGTCAACGATTGACAGCTCTTATGTATTGTCATAGCTTAATGCATGTGCATACTAATTTTTTTTAGCATGTGTATACTAAAGAATATAAATAATCGATTTGCAAATACTTCCGCATTTCTCTTCAGCTTTTTAATATTTACCTTGCTATATGGTATATACGAAAATTACGGAATTTTTTAAAAGTCTCAAAATTTTCTTCTTTCTTCGATTTTTCATTATTTTGCTTGTTATAGCACACGAGAATCACGAAATTTAACTAAAATCCCAAATTTTTCTTTTTTTAATTTTTTTTCAATATTTTGCACGTTGCACATGAATATAGCAGAATTTTAATAATCTTAAAATTTTTGTTTTCTTCTGTTTTCCAATATTTTGCTTGTTATAGCATAAGGAATAATCATGAAATTTTCAAAAATAAAATATTTTATGTTTTCTTCGGTTTTTCAATAGTTTCCACAATATAGCACATGAAATTGCAAAATTTACAAAAATTTCAAAACTTTCTATTTTCTTCCTTTTCAATATTATGCATGCTATATATAGCACAAATCATGAAACTTC
This sequence comes from Agapanthus africanus, assembly GCA_030015575.1. NCBI lineage: Eukaryota > Viridiplantae > Streptophyta > Magnoliopsida > Asparagales > Amaryllidaceae > Agapanthus > Agapanthus africanus. Next base: position 5,349,122 of record JASDDO010000008.1, on the reverse strand, counting down.
CAAAATCCCTAAATTTTTTGAATTTTAAGTATTTTGCATGCTATAACACGGCAATCATGAATTTTTCAAAAATCCAAAATTATTTCCGTTTCTTCGGTTTTTCAATATTTTGCTTGTTATGGCAAACAAAAATTACGAAATTTTCAATAGCCAAAAAAATTCAATTTTCTTCGATTTTTCGACATTCTGCATGTTGGATGATTTATCTATATAAATGTATTGCCTACGTGTGAAAGCAATGCAAAATTTCATTTCGGAAGGTTGTCCAATTTTGCAATAGATGATTTAAAGATAAATTTATAGCCATAAAATAAAATAATCAAAGTGATAATATTAATGAGTTAAAAGGTGACGTATTGAATCAAAACTAGCTATTAGTCTCAATGATTGACAGCCTTTAAGTATCGTTATAGCTTATTGCATGTGCATACTAATTTTTCTTCAACGTTTATATACTAAAATATATGAATAATTAATTTGCAAATACTTCATCATTTCTATTTAGCTCGTCAATATTTACTTTGCTATAGAATACGAATACATTGAAAGTTTTTTAAAATCTCAAAAATTTCTTTCGTCGAATTTTTCAATATTTTTCTTGTACACAAGGATCATGAAATTTAACTACGATCCCAAATTATTTTTTTCCAAATCTTTGACATTTTGCACGCTATAACACACGAATATTAGCAGAATTTTAAAAATCTCAAAATTTTTGTTTTCTTCGATTTTTTAATATTTTGCTTGCCATACCATAAGGAATTATTATGAAATTTTCAAAAATAAAATATTTTTTGTTTTCTTCAGTTTTTCAATATTTTTCATCATATAGCATACGAAATCATAAAATTTACAAAAATCTCAAAATTTCCTATTTTCATCCTTTTTTCAATATTATTCATGCTACGTATAGCACACGAAAATTATGAAATTTTCAAAAATATTAAATTTTCGGATTTTTAATATTTTGCATCCTATAACATGGCAATCATGAAATTTGCAAAAACCCAAGATTATTTCGGTTTCTTCGGTTTTTCAATATTTTACATGCTATATAGCAAACGAAAATTACGAAGTTTTCAAAAGTCATGAATTTTTTTTAATTTTCTTCGATTTTTCAGTACTCTGCATGTTAGATGATTTATCTCTAAATCTATTGCCTACATGTGAAAGCAATGCAAAATTTCATTTCCGAAGGTTGCCCATTGTTGCAGTAAATGATTTAAAGATAAATGTATAGCCATAAAATAAAAGAATCAAAGTGATGATATTATTATGAGTTAAACGGCGATGTAATAAATCAAAACTAACTATTAGTCTCAACGATTGACATCACATATGTATCGTCATATCTTAATGCATGTGTATACTAAAATATATAAATGATTGATTTGTAAATACTTCCGCATTTCTCTTTTGCTTTTCAATAATTACCTAGCTATAGCATACAAAAATTACGAAATTTTTTTAAAATCTCAAAATATTCTTCTTTCTTCAATTTTTCAATATTTTGCTTGTTAGCACACGAGAATCATGAAATTTAACTAAAATCCCAAATTTTTATGTTTCTTTTTCAAATTTTCAACATTTTGCACGCAAGCACGAATATGACAGAATTCTTAAAATATCAAAAAATTGTTTTCTTCGGTTTTCCAATATTTTGCTTTCTATAGCAGAAGGAAAAATCATTAAATTTTGAAAATAAAATATTTTCGTTTTTTTTTGTTTTTCAATATTTTCTATGATATAGCACACTAAATCGCAAAATTTATAAAAATCTCAAAATTTTATGTTTTCTTTCTTTTTCAATATTATGCATGCTATTTATAGCACACAAAAATTATGAAATTTTCAAAAATCTTAAATTGTTCGGACTTTTAATATTTTGCATGCTATAAGACAATCGTGAAATTTGCAAAACCCCAAGATTATTTTTGTTTCTTCGATTTTTAAATATTTTGCTTGCTAAAAATTACGAAATTTTCGATGGTTAAAAAAATTCAATTTTCTTCGATTGTTCGATATTCTGCATGTTGGATGATTTATCTATAAATCTATCACCTACGTGTGACGGCAATGCAAACTTTCATTTCCGAAGGTTGCCTAATTTTGCAGTAGATGATTTATAGATAAATGTATAGCCATAAAATATAAGAATCAAAGTGATGATATTAATATGAGTTAAACGGTGGCGTAATGAATCAAAACTAACTATTAGTCTCAACGATTGACATCTCATATGTATCGTTATAGCTTAATGCATGTGCATATTAATCTTTCTTCGGCATGTGTATACAAAAATATATAAATGATTGATTTGCAAGTACTTCAGCTTTTCATTATTACCTTTGCTATAGCATAGAAATTATGAAAAAATTTTATTATCTCAAAATTTTCTTCTTTCTTCGATTTTTCAATATTTTGCTTGTAGCACACGAAAATCATGAAAGGTAACTAAAATCTCAACAAAAAAAAAATGTTTTCTTCGGGTTTTTAATATTTTGCTTGATATGACACAAGAAAATCATGAAAATTTCAAAAATAATGTGTTTTTTTTTCGGTTTTTCAATATTTTCCACGATATAGTATACGAATATCGTAAAAAAAATTATTTTCTTTTTTCAATATTATGCATACTATATATAGCACACGAAAATCATGAAATTTTTAAATATCTTAAATTTTTCTGTTTTATGTGGGTTTTTAAAAATATTTTGTATGCTAAACATGGTAATCGTGAAATTTACAAAAATTCCAAAATTAACTATTTTTCTTCAAATTTACAATATGTTACACGGGGCACACAAAAATCACGTAATTTTTGAAAAATCTCGAACTTCTCAATATTTTGTTTGCATATATCACATGAAATTCACGAAACTTTCAAAAATCTCAATAAAAAACTGTTTTCTTCGATTTTTCAATATTTTGCACGTTAGATTTATCTATAAATCTATTGCCTACTTGTGAAGGCAATGCAAAATTTCATTTTCGAAGGTTGTCCAAAGTTGCAATAAATGATTTATCTATATACCTATAGTTATATATATAAAAAAAAAGAATCAAAGTGATGATATTAATTTATGAGCTAAATGGCGGCGTAATGATTCAAAACTTACTGTTAGTCTCGATCTTCATGGCTTAGTGCATGTGGATTCTAATTTTTATATAGTTTAGATACTTTTTGTCATTGTATTAGATGGTTGCAAAATTAATGTTTTTCAACTATGTGAATTTTGTTTTCTTTACTGAGCAATCCATTGGTTCAATCGAGCTAAATTTTATTCGTTGAGCATGAATTTCTTAGTGTTTGATTTACTTGCACTCATAAATGGGTCGAGCTTATAACCTGATCTGCAACATACTCTATGAACTGGCGGAAACCCATACTCACCATAAATCAATCAATTTTTGTTTAGAAAGATATTAACATTGAAGAAATCCACTACATCTATTTAAAAAAACCTTGCATATTAATCCTATAAATCTTAGTTATAATTTTCTTGCATTTGTAATCTCAATTACTCAGCTATCAACTCATTCATTCATATATATGCTCCAACATTTATGACCAAAAAAGCAAAGATTTTATATTTGATAGATTGATATACTTATATTTAGAAAATGCTTCAAAATTTCAACAAAATGAAAAAGTTATCAACTTCTTTTTTCTCCTAATCCTTTCACAACTAAAATTGTGATTAGCTATATCAATACTTTCAAATTGGGAAAAAAAACAGAAAGATCGGAAAATCTCGATATGGTTCCAAATTCCCTTCCAAAGGAAGATTTGCTGGAATTATATTTTAGAGGAAAAAAGAAATTTGTTAATGGTCGTTAATTTTAAGCTAAATCAATGGTCCCAAGATAATTTTGGAAGAGAACTCCAAAGGGGCATAACATAATTTTCCAAGTTAATAATTATTATTCATGTGGTGGATTTTGTGCTAAATCAAGGAGTTAACAATTTTTGTTTGTGTGGTGACGTGGGATGGGAGCACTTACTAATTTTCCAAACAATTATGCACAGTGTGATTGTAGTAGTAGTGAATGGGTTGGTTGCAATATTTTAAAACAATTGAGGGGCATAATTTAATTTTCCAATCACACGTGGACAAACTAAAAGCTATAATATTGGGTGGAATGGCTTTAGTATAGGCATACGTGCTAATACCGTTTTGAGTATAACCCTACTTTAACTATCCTGCTTTTATTTTAATGAACAATGTTCATCTCGCGGTCTTGATCTTCATACCAAGGATGTATGTTTTTTAAGTTTCTAAAATTTTGTTGGGTCTCACAGGTGCAACAATGTTTTGTACCTCCGAGGAGTGCCAGAGGATGAAGAAATTGAAGACAGGGACTAAAGAATCCGACCAAAATTCATCCTATTTGTTTATCCTTGTTGCTGATCCTGTGGCGGATGTTGATTTATCTTTGATGTCTAAAGTGAAACATATTTTCTTTGCAAATGACAACCAGGACGATTTAGTTGATGTGTCAAACACTGAATTGTACAAGTACCAAGTGTATTATGAATGTTATGATTACGCAAATTGTTGAGTCCACTCGTAGGCGTGGCCATTGCAGGGCCCCAGTATGTCAACTTCTGCATGCAAGTGCCTATGTACGGAATTGATTTCTGAATACATTTGCTTCCGGACTTTTAAAAGGCACTATATGCAGAGTACCCCTTAAGGCTGAAACTGACCCTTTTTGGTATTTGTTGTGGACGACCAAGGCGACCAATACATTTTCTCATTATTTTGTTTGCCAGTTATTGAATTAGTGGGGGAAATTGCTCTGTTTATTATATGGCCAGAACGATTGATGGATCGGTCTATTTGGTGTTGAAATGAGATGTATATTCATGTTTTACCGCCACTAGGGACATATTTCTTCAAATTTAAAATCTTTTGTAGGTAATTGAGATGTATAATGTCATGTTTGACAAAGTTTAATGGGGCTACCAAAGTAGCTGACAAGTACTTTTCTTACTTTTCTCGAACCATTAGGAACAATCATATGAAGGATGAACCACGCTTGGAATCAACAAGGGCGCATCTGGTGTAGTGTTATCATAGTACCCTCCCAGGATGCGCATTTCATCAGCCTTTCCTTTTTTTTCCTTTTCTTTCTTCTTTTATCCTCTTAATAATGGTTATGGCAATTGATCACCTGCCTTCTATAAGAAATTGTTTAATATAGGTTTCATCTAAATCTGTTTCATATGTAAGCTAAAATACAACAGATCTACACGCCTTACTAGTGAAGGCAGCCTACTGCCAGCAGGTCATGGTAAAACTTTATTTCGATCGATAAAAGTTCATAAACATTGAATTCCTAACTGACAACATCTGGTGAAAATTAATGAAATGTTGATGAACATACAATTCCCAGATGAATAACCATGCCTGAAGGATTTACTGACTAATTTGCCTACTACAGATAGGTTAAAGATTTGTTGGAGTGACTTAATTGGCTTTTAAACAAATTAGTGTAAAAGAAGAGAAATAATAAATTTACAAAACAGATTTGTGATGAGCTCTAAAACAATAGTCAGCTCTTGTCGCAGAATAAACAGATATAAGTGAAGCAAATCGGAGCACAACAGGGTTAAAAAAGGTTAAATAGATACATACTCTTGTTACAGCTTATTATTCTCAATTGAATTCAACCTAGTAATTAAATAGGTATAATATTTTTTTTTCAATCTATATTACACAAACAAAATCATCATTGTTAAGGGTTGAAAATGAATCATTACATGATGATAATATAGAGATGATAACACGTACATGGGGCCATTCCACCCAAACCCTGATTTTTGGTTCTGGAACATCTCCCCATAATTATATATAAATAATTTCCTTTCTGTTTTCTTGTTCTCCGAATAATATTCTACTCTGATCTCTGCAGAACCACATGATGAGGAACTCACCACACGTCACGCAAATATCTCCCTTCCATTTGTAGACTCTTCACTATGCTCTCGGCCTTCGAGCTATCCAGCGATCCCTGCATATATAAATTTAAATTACTGAGTAACTTGATCTGAAATCTGCTACCAAGAATAGTCATGAATTGATCGTGTCAAAGAACGTATTCAAAAGTCTAGTTTCCAACTCCATGTTGAGCTTCAGTAGATAATAGCATTCACTGGTAGCATAGATAAATTAATTCCGTGTCAAGAATGTAACTGTGTGCATCCTTGTGTTATGTCTAAGTGTAAGAAAACAATTGCTACCCAATCATAATGGTTGCACATGAATCTGGGCCTACAGATATAACAAAGAATAAACATTACATCTCAAAATCTGAAAAGAACTTCTTGTGTGCTTTTTTTGTGGATGATGAGACCGAATATAATCACTTCTCTATGTGCAACTTGTCTACAAGGAAATATATATTTTTGGAAGGAGAAAAAAATAGTTGCAAATGGAATGTAACAAAACAAATTCTCTAATCAAAAAACAGATAGCAGATGAAATAACCCACATCGAATATGTTTGGCTTTGAATAATTCAATAGAACCTAGAGTCCCAAGATCCAATATAGCGGTTGGGTACTGATCTTACAAATCTACAAGAGTAGTTAAAACTAGCATAATCCAGTTAATTGAACTAAACCTGAAAATATGAAATTTTAATGATCAAGGACACATCTACCGATATTAGGTCACAACAAAATAGGTGACTAAAGTGAAAGCTCAAGACTATTATAACCAAGTACTATGCAAGCTTTGGTGTACCTGCTCTTGAGCTATTGTATGAAGATATCTATGGACATCTCTAGCCATGCCTTTAGCATCACCACATACATAAACATATCCACCCTTAGATATGATATCCCAGATCTCAGAGGCCTGCAGACAATAATAGCCTTTTAGCATAGCCACAGGGGCCAAAAGAGAGAAAAAAGAAAAAGAAAAACCACCTTCTCAGCCATCTTATGCTGCACATATTCCTTAGTCGGACCCTCACGAGAGAAGGCTACAATAAGCTCAGAGAGCGCCCCAGCCTCAACAAAATTGTTCAGCTCATCCTCATAGATGAAATCCTGCAGATTTTAACATTATATTAAGAGTTAAATTTTAAGAAGGCATGGGAAGATTTGCAGATAAACAGATAATATCAGGTAAATAGTGTGCGGTAAGATACCATTCTCCGGTTCCGACAACCAAAGAAGAGAATGGCAGGACCAAGTTCTGTTCCTTCTTCCTTCAGTGCCAATCTTTCCTGGAAAAAGAAATAAAGAATATAAAATAGTTTTGTTAGATCTTTGTTCTCAAGTCCCAGCCAGATAAAACAGCAGTAGGAAATTTTGGTTTATGAAATGAACCTGCAAGAATCCCCTGAAAGGGGCCAACCCTGTGCCCGGACCAATCATGATGATGGACGTGGCAGGATCTGAAGGGAGTTTGAAATTTGATTGTCTCACATATATAGGAGCCCAGCTGGGTTCTTCACTGTACTCTAAAGGAACTGAATGCTGTGGAAGAAAAAATTTGTGATAATGTTACATTTAGTTACTCCATACAAAGATGATGGTTCAGAAGAAGAGTTCAATGACTATTGTAGCATGCTTAATAAAAGTTCTGACCAAAGACGAAGAAAAATATAGTGAGTATAGCACATATGTAGATAAACTTGTGTTGATTATAAAACATTGTTTACGCTCTGTTGTAGTCTAGTTCATATAGAAAAACATATGAGTTTATCTTAAGCAATTTGATACAAGAAGTAGATTGAACTACTTAATCCGCAGAAACCAGCATTTGAAACAAGTTGAATACCCTTTGCGTCATGATAGATATTCATTTGCAAGATGATATGCAGAGTGGTAGACCATGCCATGATGCTGGACTGAAGTATATAGAAAACTCGACAATATACAAACAGATCACAGATACACAAGCATAGAAATTAACTATGCAAGAGAATATTCCGTTTTAAAATTTTGGGTGCAGTAAGCATCAACTGTCTCAAACAGTGTTTTAAAAGGCGGAAGCGTGAGGTGAAGCGTTCGACCCTCGGCTAGACGAGGCGTGAGGCGTAAGCTTCATAATTTTCGTATTTTTATTAATTATAAATATAAATAAATAGAGAAAATTCAGAATATAAGATAATATTATGGTCATGCTTCACTCATATGCCAAAACAAAGATATCCTTAACATAATAAATTATAGGTGTTAGTTAATATTTAATAATAATATAGTTTTATAGTGTAGTTTTAATTTTTAAATTATCAATGACTAATGAATCTTTGTTTACTTGTCTAAGGACAGAGAAGAAGAAAGATTGAAATGTTATGTGCTGCCTTATTAACCCAAAGCCCAAACCCAATAACCTATCCCTTTGTAACTCTCTTATTACATCACCACAAAGGGAAAAAACCTAATGCTTTCTCGCATGGGTTCTCTGCGCCACCAACAATGGAAAAACGAAACTTTCTTCTTTCACAGCACCTTCGATCCTCGTCTTCTAATCTCGATCTTGCTGCTAACCAGCAATCTAGAAGACAATCCACGATCTAGGTTAGAATTTAAGCTTTTTCTGCTTTTTTGCCAAACAAAAGAAGTGTACGCTTCAAGACACTTCATGATTGAAGCGTCCGCTTCGTCCGCCTCAATAGAGCCTCGCGAATAAAGCATACACTTCAAGGGAAGGTCTCGCTCTCTGCACTCCAGGACGAAACCCTAGCCATTCACCTCATAAACGCCTTCAAAAACACTACTCTCAACTATATAACGAAATAGAATGTGGCAGGGAATTTAGGGCCTCATTTACCCCACAAAAAGAAAAGAAAGATAATAGAAAAAATCGGCATTAGAACTCCCAAATGATGTGAGAATAGGTAGGGCATGAAACTGTGACAAGGTCAAATATTTCTCATCCAACACAGATGGAGAGGGAACCCTCCTTATTTAGGGAAAGAGGGCGCTCACACTGTACACATGGGATTAACTTTCCAGCCCAAAAAATATTGGTCTAAAATACTTTGCTAAATCAACTACTACCTTGAGCCAATTAAGAGTTGAAGGGGAAAAAGGTTACAATACAAAAATTTGACAGAAGTAGATGCATATTCTTATTTGCAATTCTTTGTCATTCTAACTCATGAAATGACTTGCAGAAAATCAAACATGGAGAAGAAGGAAGAGAAAACAACTATTGTATGCATTTTTGGTTACAAATAATTTGAAGAGCAAGCAAAATTCAACAGACAAGAAGACAAACCTTCATCCAGGTTGAGCACACTCCTTTGTGAATCCTTCCTGTAGGTGTTGGTCCATAGACTAAAGCACATGTGACATGAATTCTAGTTGGTGCAATCCTGCAATTAAAACAAACAAAAACATCGGTACAATGCTACATCTCATTGCAACAAAATAATATAATGCAAAAATAGAACAAATCGTAAATTACTCACCTTGGTGAAGATGATATTGAATAATATCGAGGCTGCAAGCGGGGAGCTACTGCTGCAAAGAAAACCCCTAGTGGAGGCTTGGCTGAAGGAAACTCAGCCATGACCTCGATGAGGCTCCTCTGACTTGCAACTACCCATTGAGAAAATTCATCCTATGGCAAGAAAAATAACTAAAACAGAGTCACTGATTTATTATTATTATTTTGTTATTTATTTATTTATTAATTAATTATTTTGGGTTTTTTTTTTGTTTTTTTTTGGGGGGGGGGGGGGGGGGCTAAACCGTTTAATAATTGTAGATGGAAAATAAAGTCCTGTTATAACTAAACTAACCTTGCCAGCAGGAGAAGCCAAAAATCTCATTTTTTCTGCTTCATTAGGATCAGATGCATGTGCAGCTAAAGCAACTAAAGCAGCCTGGAAAACGATCAATTGAAATTTTAACGACACATAAGAATTTCATATTAAATGGTCAGGGTGGAGGTTTGAAGCAAATGGATCTAGCCTTCTTAGGAGAATTCAAAAGATCAGCATATCGTATCAATGCAGTTCTTAAAGTGCATGGAGATGGGAAAGGAGGTGATAAAGAGCTGCCACTGCGGGGTGTTCCATCTTCGTTGTCAGTGTGAATGGAGAAGAATGTGTCCGGTGAAAGACCTAACAGCTTTTCTGCCTCCTCTACAGTCTCAATGTTGTTCTCTGCATATACACCTACATGGTCCCCTGTTTCATATCTGTTGGAAAAGGGTTGTTTTACTGTGAGAAACTTGGGGATTGCAACAGCAGTTAATTACTTTCTAAAAAATACAAGACGTAAAATAATGACTGACATCAGTGTAAGTGTTTGTTTGAGTGCAGCTCATAAATACATGACGTAAAATTATGACTGACATCAGTTGTGTGCAGCTCATAAATATATAACCAAAATAAATCATAACAAGAATAATCCAAGATAGTCACAATATAAGTGCTTGTTTGTACAGTATTGCATGACTTAAAAAAAATGCATCACATCAGTTCAAGTACATGTCTGTGTGTGGTTTGGAAAATATAGTGTATTGTACCAACAACCACGAGAACAGTCATTATACAACTGTTTGTTTGTCAATTAATAAGATTTGAGCTAAAAGGAAACTTAGAAAGAATTGAGCAAAGCCCAAAATAGTCAACTAATAAGATTTGATCTAACAGGAAACTTGGAAAAAAATTGAACAAAGCGCAAACTATATGTGCTTATAATCACTATACATTATGATAAACAATGTAGCTTGAATACTTTTGGTTTCTTATAAATAAAATGCATAAATAAATAGGGTACAGGAAGGAAGTTTACTTAAGACTCGATGATGGCAAATATACAAAAATTGCCATGAAGAGAACAGTATGAAATCATGTTGCAAATCTATGAGGTTTCCGATGATATTCTCGATGCTGGCCACGTGGAGAACTAAAGGCATATCAATCTACATTACAACACTAATCTCAGCCATTATAGTTCATAGTCCACAGCAGAGAATCCAGCAAAGCATCCAGATAAGGCACAAATCAGAATGCTACAGAGGATTCATAGGCTCAATTCAACGATTGTTTCTAGGTGCTGCAACACAATGCTCCCATATCAAATCGAAAAGTTGGCAAAGAAACCAACAAGTGATGAACAGTAATTAGAATTCACCATGTGAGTCTAAAATTGAAATACAGTGCAGAAAATGAATAAAGAATAAGCATTACATAGATAAAAGAAATTACTAATACTTACACAAGACCAGTCCCAGCAATGTCAAACTCCAGATGAATGCATGAACGATCAGAAGCTGGACTATGAAGTTCTCGCCGCACAGCTACATTAGCTCTGAAGATTTTTTATATAAAAAAATCACATTTTTTAGTCACTATTATGTGCTTCAGTCATTGTAGTAAATATAACTTGATGTTGAAGATCATGTGCTTCATCTAATACCTGCATGGATGGTGAATATCATGAACAGCATGACCGTTTGCAAGACTCCAATTCTTCTCCAAATGAGAGGAGCCTTCCGCGTCAATCAATACAACTCGATATTCAGGAACGGCTGCTGTATAAGTGGTAGATGCACCAGATGCATCATCTTCATCTCGAAGCAATTGATCCAATTCTGGCCATAATTGATCTCTCCTGAAAAAGCAATTATACTTATATTACATGAGATGCCTAAATAAGAGAATATACTAAAAGGAAGCTCATCCAGGAATGTCTATGCATCATTGGAAAGCAGCAAAAATCTCTTTAATTGTTGATTTCATATAAAATTCTAGCAGCAGCATGAATGTCATGTTACCATGCAGTGAAGTCATCCTCAATGCACTGATCATCATCCCCTAGACCTACTTCGACAATGCGCTTTGCACCTATAGCAGCAAATAAAAAGTTGTAGTTTATTTGATTAAATACAAGAGTGCATAAACAGTGTAGTTTTTAAAGGACTACAATATGCATAATCATTTATTAAACATGGCACATGGAAGGAAGGCTGACGTTCCGTTATTGAAAATGAAACCGTTATGCTCCTAAGTGACTGTAAAAAATTTCTTTTCCATTGTAGCATTTTGTGCCAATAATAAAATATTATATGGTTGTCCTTCTCCCAAAAGTAGAAACTAAGTATATCAGCACAATTCCAGCCACAAATCAAATAAAAAACATTTTATACTGATGATATAATTATTTTATTAAAAAAATGAACTGAAAATAAACATTACAGATGACGCAAAGTAATGTACTAGAACAAATGTCAAAATAACTACTGAATGGGATGTGTTTAATGTAACATAGATAATAACTATATTTAGTTCAGAAGGCGTGTAATGAGAAAACAGCAAAACCTCAATCATTAATCACGGTTGTAATTAGAGAATCTAATGCATTTGTATGATGCCTCATGATACTCATGATGCTGATTCCCTACATCAATAAACATACCACATGACAGCATAATGCTCATATACATTGTATTCGGCCTCCTCCTTTTAAAGTATTGCACTCTTCATTGTATTATTGAGTATAACAAATCTAGAAACTTATTATCTTGAAATACTATTACAAGATTTAGCAGGCAAGGCACTGCTTCGTTCAGCCATAAAAGCAAGCTCAAAATGAGAGCCTCCACAATACAGCTCCTTGAATACTGCAAAAATATGCAAGCTGATTATGAAATTCCAAAAAATGATTCGATGTGTTCTTCAAGGGATGGCAGTATCTCATTGTTATCACACAATGAAAACAGTTAATCCACCCCAGAAGCAGCCCGTATGAATTTGAATATCAATGTACTTTAGGGTACGCTTCAAAGTTTAAAAGTTCTATGACAACGTATATTTTATAGGGTGATATCAATATTTACTTCAGGCCATTCAGGCTCATTTGCAAGAAATGGTAAAACTGTTCTACAGAGATACTGTTGAATATTATTAATCAGATATGTAGTCACAGATGTACATAGCACTCTTCATTCATGAAATCAAACAAATATGTTGCACAAAAAGATTCCTCCTAGCTAGTGTGCCGCATGGGGAATAAGTACTGAGATGCAGCAGGTAAATAAATTTTATTTACTAAAAAAGGCTCTTCACGAATTGCAATTCAATATGTAAAAGGGAATCAACTAGTAAAATATTCAGCAGAATGAAACAAATTAGATGAGTTGTATACCTTGCTCGGTAAGCATCTCATCGATCACCTTAGCAACCTTTTCAACCAATAAACAATACAAAAAAACAAGCATCAGTAAGACTTCTTGATCATTATTGTAGTAATAGAACCAACCAATATGTACCGGTCAAATGACAATATAACCTTATTGAAATGCTCATACTGCCTGTTGCCTAAACCAAAAATAGCATACTGGAGATTCTCAAGCCACTTTCCCCTCTCTTTACCCTAAAAATTCAATTTATTTGTCAAAACCCTTATTAAAAAAACATATGAGATCGATAATATACAAGGAAAAGTAAAATTCTCTACCTCAGTAAACCATTTGAAGAATCTGGCAGCATTATCGGTCGGTTCACCATCTCCATACCTAAGATTTCCCAAATTCCAATTAGCAACAAAATATTTCAATCAATCAAATTCAGAAAAATTAAAAAAACAAAATAGATCTCACGTTGCCAAGAAGAAAAGAGCTAGGGTGTCTTTCTTCATCTTCTCCTCGTATTCATCATCATCAGCCGCATAATCATCCTATAAGAAAAAAACTAGATCAAACTACCGTTCCCGAATTCTGGAATCATTCTCACAAAAGATTCGGATTCTTACCAGATCCGCAACTTTGAAGGTAGCTTTGTCGTATCTAGCCTTGGCCTCTTCCGCAAGCGCCTAATCAAACTCAAAATCAAGTAAAAACCAGCCCTAGATTCAAAAAACATTGACCCAAAAAAATTCAAGTTTTTTCGAAACCCTAACCTTAGCGAAACCTTCAGCTGTCCCAGTCTGAGTACCAAAAAAGATAGTGACCTTCTTCTTCCCATCATCAACCTCAGGCCCCACCTCCTTCTGAACAACGAGAGGCCTCGGAGGCTCAACATACTTGCTCGACTTCCCGCTCGATCGCCGCCACAGGAAAACAATCGCACATCCGATCAAAACAGCGATCGATGTCGTTATAATCATCAGAAGCTCGCGATTCTCCGCGATCGCCGCCGCTTCAGGCGGAAGACCGCCGCCTCCGAGCGTTCCGGTTAAGATCGCCGTCATCAGATCTATCGCTGAGAGCTTCATCGTCTCCGATTGCATGAGATCGATCCGCTTCGATTCGGTGAGATTCGAATGGACGAGATCCTCCCTCCTCTCTCTCACTCTCTCTCTCTAGGTATTTGAATTTGGGAGCGAGGAGAGAGAGAGAGGGGTTGGATTTGGTGAGAGATTGCTGGAGATTGAGAGAGAGAGCGGGGCGGGGGGGGCGGGGGGTTGGGCTTTTATGGATGATAATTAGTTGAGGTGCGATTAAGCTATGAGTCAACACAACTACCATTTTGCTGATCCTTTTCGTTAACTCTGGTTAAAAATTGGAGGGTGATTAAAGTGCCCCGCGAGTGAGGTTACCGAAATTCCGTGTCGGCAAATTATAGGTGGGATGGGACATTTCGGGTTGGATTTCCTTTCTTTTTGCCGTTGATCCGATTCCCGTGACTAGTTCCCTATTTTTATTTATTTATTTTTTGGAAATATAAACGTATAATGGTATTTGGAAAGATCGGGAAAATATCATCATACAAGAAGACAAGCAAGCGCCATCGTGTAATGCTTGGGTACAAAGTCCAAAGTCAAGAAAAATCATATTAATTTAAAGTACTTTTTATTAATTATTTCGCTAATTGTTGAAAAAGTCCATCCATACTTCGTATGTAAATCCCCGTTCCCATCCATAAAATCTTTCTACATTTTTCCCAAGCCCCCCGTGTGTTTTCTCTTTTCTCGTAATTTTGCGTGAAACTGGTTGTTTAAGTTTTTAGCATTTAATTTTCCAAAACAGTTTAAAAATCAAAGCCAAAGAAAATAATATATAATTTTCCCCATATAAACAAAGCCCAACAAATTTTCCCCAAAAAAAATAAATATATATAAATTTCCCCCCCCCCCCCCGCCCCAAAACTCAGCCCAACAGAACTAAATTTTAAATTAAATAGACTTTCCCCAGCTCACAATTTTCCTCAGCGAGCCCAAGAAAATAAAATAAAACCTATAACTAAATTCCCGGCCCAACTCCTTATCCTAACCTAATACCCACACCTAACCCTACCCGACCCGTTAAGTAACCTTCTTCCCCACGAAAAATTCCCGCTCGTTTCCCCCAAGCAACCCACGTCGCCCACGTCGCCAACGCCCCCGCTCCTCAAGGCCACGACCGTGCACGCGCTTCACCCTCTCCTCGTCCCTCTAACCCGCTCCCCCTCCTACTCTCGATCTCCCGTTCTCACTCCTCTCCTTTCTCCCAACTCCCAGGCTCACTCCCCACAACCCACTGCACCCCGATGACGACCACCTAAATCTCCTCGTCGTCCTCCCTCACATCTCTCTCCTCTTCACCCACTACTTCACCCTCTCGCCTGCACACCCTCCTCACCATCTTCAACCGCCGAGCTCGACCCCCTACACACCCAACCCACCGTCGAGCTTCGAACCCTGCAACCTCCTCGCCGGCGAGCTCCCCACTGCCCTGAACCACCTCGTCGACCCTCTGCATCCTCTGCATCGCCATCACCTCCAAAACCCGAGCCCCTCCACTACCACACTCTCTCACTGCAAACTTCACCTCCCCGCTGTGGCCATCGCCGGAGCCATCGCCAGAGCGGCCACCGCCGACCATCGCCGATCTCAGCACACTCCCGGGAGATCCATAGCACCCCACTCCGCTTCCAGCGATTGCGAGCCATCCCCGGGCAACTCCGACGACGAACCCGAACTCAAGCCGCGGCCGTGAACCCAAACCATACCGTCCGTCGCGCGTTCGTGCCGTTGCCGCCGCCGTGCGTCGCCAACGCATCTCCAGGCAAGTACCCTACTTGCTACATGCTAGATTATACTGTTACAATCCAAAACCCTATTAATTCCGTGTTTATAATTCGTGAAAACTTATACGACACAAGTGCTTGATGCAAAACCCGAATGAAAACCTTCCATTAAACTGACGGAACTTGATTATATATGCTGGCCCGTGTGGCAATGAATATTGTGATGAAATTTGACTGGAAAATTTAATCGTTACTTACTTGAACGATCAACCCCAATTACACCCGTTAAAACTGAAAACTTCGCGCGTCTGAAACTTGTTAAAATCATAATTAATTATGTACGGATTGAAATGATGCGTTCGAGGGCTCAAATCGAAGCCGACTCGACGACCTGGAACCCTCTAAAAGTTTTTAATTGTTTCTGTACTAAGAATATGACGAGAACTGGTTCGGAGAGCGGCTCTGGACTGCAGTCCAGAACAGCTCTGGCTGTTGATTTCTATCTCGTAATGCTTACCCCTTTGCTGTTTAATCTGGTATATTGTGGAACCCCATACTTTAGCGAAGATAAAACTGTTAGCTAAATAATGTAAATAATTTCACCCCTTTTTACCGTTGTTTACTATTTAAACTGCAATTTAAAAGAACAGTACTTATAGCAGTCCCAAACAGAAACAGAACTGACACCCTAGTGTTGAATAGTGCATAATTTCTGACGTAGAGATACGATTGAGAATCCGTCTAATGCGTTTGAAACCCTATTGAAAAACCTAAATTTCATTCAACTGTAGCATCGCTAAATTCTGATCCCAACAGGGTAAAAATTGTGCTGCAAAACGGACGTTTAGTTCAGAAACTGAATTTCCTGCAGCGAGCACTTAAAATGAAACAGTTGTAACTTGCAAACCCGAAATCCGATTGCACTGAAATAAATTTTGATGAACTGCCGACTGAATCTACTTGCTACTGTATTTGTATTGTTTTACTGAATTTTGAACGCATGATTTACTGCAATTTTTATAATCTCATAAGGTGCATAATAGTTCATAATACACATGACCTGTTAACTGCATAAATGCACAAATATTACCCGATTGCCATACACATAGTGATAGTGCGCGTTATTATTCAGTGTACAATGCATTATCGTGCGTGAACGGTATTGGTTTAGGAGTGTCAAGTACGCCAATGGAAAAGTGAATGATTCGTGACAGTGAATAATACAGTGAACAGTGACAAAACAGTGTTATTGGTGTATACTTGTACACGACTAGACCATACTCGTCAACAGTGTAAACCTGGGGAAAAAGGGGAAATCGAAGTGGAAAGAGTATCGTATTTAGCGAGGACAGTGATTTAGAGGATGATCATTCGAACAGCGACTCTTATATATATTAGGCAGGATCTAGCGATCCGGCTGACAGGGTTATGTCCCGGGCGTGTGGGCCGTAGTCTCGGGTATGTACGAGACCCTCGTTAAACATAATCCTCCTTTCCACAACTCGATTTCGAACATGACTTAGAGACTGATAGGGGCACAGGTCATACTTTGCATCATTTAATGACATAGTGATTATCTGCATTTTACTTCCACTGTTATTACCGTACCGGTGTTACCTTGACCTACAGTCTTGGCTTCTACGGCTTCTAATATGAATGTCTGTCGCCGTGGTACATTCCTTCTTGTTGGAGGCACATCCTGCCTTTGGGCCTGTTTTTCTGCCCTCTAGGCATGTCCCTCATTGCTTGTTGAAATTGGCGAGTAGGCTGTGCAGGTGGTGGAGCAGGTAGTGCATAACGAGGTGCAGGAACCTGGATAGCTGGCCGCTGCGGGTAATTGGTGGGTGTGTGAGTTCAGTTGCTATTGTAAGGACAGTTCCCAATTCCGTGGTTGGATGCGCCACAAATTAGACACAAGCCTTTTGCGCGCCTACAGTCCTTCCACAAGTGTCCCTTTCTTCTGCAGTAGTAGCAGAAATCTGGACTTGACTGGTTATTGGTTTCTTCTGATCTCCTGGGTTCAAACGATGGCCTTGGAGAGGCTCCTCTTGCTATTTGAGTGGCAGGGCATTTCAAACCGGTATATTGGGGTCTGCCCCTCGCCTTTATCACTGCCTCATAACTGCGGGCAGCTTCCAAAGCATCTTCATGTGTCAGAAATTTCCCCGTGGCTAGAGCAGCCTGAATCTCTGTGTCCAAACCTTGTTGAAAGCAACGGGCTCTGATCTCATCCGTCGGTATCAGGTGTGCTGCAAATCGGCTTAACATGGTGAATTCAGCGTCGTATTCATCTACCGATTTATCCCACATCGATCCTTGTTGTAGATGAATGAACTGCTGCTCTATGGCAAACCTGGCAGTCACAGGGAAGTATTTCGCGTCGAACTTCTTGCGAAAAGTCTTCCATTCAATAGGCTGTACAAGACGGCTTTCTTCCGCCTTCCACCAGTTGCGAGCATTGTCCGTGAGCTGTAGTTTCGCCACACGGACCCAAGCTATGTCTGGCACTTGTGCTGCTGCCAGATCATCTTCTATACTTTGTGCCCATTCTTCAGCTTTAAAAGGGCTTCCTTTTCCGGAGAACTGCTTCGGATGTAAAGCCCTGAATTGCTTTACCCCCGGTGCGTCAGTCTCGAGACGGTTCAGGAGTTGTTTCTGTCCCTTAAGAAGGCTGCGGATCGCCTCAAGTAGTACTATTTGCTCGGTGGGTGGCGCAAGAACAACAGGTGTGAGGGGTAGTGCTGGAGGTGTGTTGTTGACGTTGGTGCTGGTGTTGTTCGGGGAATCCATAACCCTGAAGAAAACTTGGGTTGGGACAGATTCAAATGATAAGATTCAAGGAATATGAAATGATTGGATTCAAGAAACATGAATTGTAAAGAATGTTTTAGTTGCTAGTTTGTGTTATATTGCTTAGGTTGTTCACGCAGAACAGAACTGCATGATAGGGTTTCATACAGCTCTGACCTGCATGGGCTGCCAACAAAATCTGTCACGCCCCGCTTCCCAGTGTACGGCGAAGGGGACGCGACGAGGTCCGCTGCGTATATACTCAGAAGTACATACGCTAAGCGTATCTAAGCAATATAAAATAAATACACAAGAGACAAGAAATAAAAAGAACAGCAACTTTTATTTATTAACATTCTTTGTACAATGCATGAAAGGAAATACAACTGAAATAAAAAGATGCCTAAACAGTAGCATAACAGGAAATGAAAAGTACAGAAAGGAAAAGTGTACAATGAAACTAAAGTGCAGGGTCTTCAGCAAACTGCTCCAAGTCTTCTTGCGATGGCTCGATCTCTGCCGGGTCCGAAACACCTGACGACATTCAAAGAAGAAAGAAATAGAATGTCGTCAGCATACAGGTCGCTCGGTAAGTCCCAAAGATAAGGGAGGAATAGAATAGACAGAGAGTAAGAGAGATAGAGAGAGTTGCTTTTACAGTTGTATTATATTGTTATATTGTTGTAGTATTGTGTTAACGCTGTTATTTGTAGCTTGGTACAGAAGAATGTCAGTGTATACGAGAGGGGTCTCTATATGCTAGAGACCAGGGCAAACGGAATATAGAGCACAAGGCTCCGTTAGAAGGCCCGGAACAACGGCAATTGGATTCATGTTAGGTGTCTTAAGTCTGACCGTCTCGTGCCACTTTTAACACCTTCCGTACCAATCTACCCCTTAAACCCCGCGATGTCTTGTTTGTATTGTTATCTTGTAAATTGTATTGATTGTAAGTTTGATTGACTGACTGACCGAAACCATAATATCAGGAAACGGTTGTAACCGTAGAGTCATGTAAATGGAATACTGAGAATCATGTAAAAGGAATATATATCCATGGTTCGGTTCAGTCAAGTTGTATAAATTGATAATTGTATTCATGGATTCATGTGTTCATATTGAATTGGAATCTTGTAGATTATAGATTGACTTGAATCATATTCAAGTCAGATTAATCAGACTCAAACCCGAGTCAGACAATCAGAAATGTGAATCGAAGTCTTATAATTGCTAGGGTCCTCAAGGTAATTTATAAAACTTGAGGGGGTTTTATGTAAAAATACTTTTATATACTTTTCAAAATACACCTCAAGTATTCATTATTCGTTTTTAGAGTTGTAACGAATGTGGATTTTATATTGTGCCATTTCTAGTGAAAATATCCTATAAATAAAGGTATTTATCTGTAATATTGATTTATTTGAAGTTCATGGTATTTTAGTGTAAAATTTATTATTGTGATTTTTAGGAAAAAGTGGAAAATTTATATTATAATAAAATAGATATTTAAATGATAAATATACATATGTTTATACAAAAATAATTTTAATAAATATTTTATATTCCAAAGAAAATCTTATTTTCTTAAGATGTCGTATTTTAAACCTTTCGAGACCGAATGCTCCTTGCGGAGGTCTGAATCTCGCACTACTAGCCCGAGGGTGCGCGATAAACCGCACGATCCCGAACGGGTTACCCAAAGATGGGTTGTAGCGGCGCTTTGCAAAGATTGTAAAATACTAATCCTTTAGAAAACGGTTTTATAAAGTAAAAGGTATTTATTTGTAAAGTGTGAGTTTCCATATTTTAGATTATAGGGTTTCTTAAGCCAACTAGCCTATTTCTAAATGGTCTAAATGACAAGTCGTTAGAAATCTCAAATCGCCTCTTCACCGCCAATTGTGGTCAGGTAAGTACAAGTGAGGAAGGAGGGATCCGCTCACGAATCGTGAGACGGGCCTTTTAAAGTTACCTTTGCTCACTTGCCTAGCCTAGACACCACAAATTCAGGTTTAGATAAACGATCGATATCCACAACTTATCATGTTTTCCTAATAAAAAGTATTTATTTAAAAGTGTATCAAAGCTAAAATTTTAGAAATTTATTTTATTAAGAAAATGGTATTTAAATGAAAGTATTGTTTTTATCGTATTCTAAGTTTTGATGATATCGTTTAGGATTGTATTTACGTGTGTGTGGAGGTAGGTCATTATCTCGTGCTCTACTTTAAATGTATAGCAAAGTTAAGGGGTTAAATGTGAAATCGAAACATGATGGTATTAAAGTGAAAAATACGATAAATTAGAAAGGTTATCATTTCATGTGACGAAACTTGTTCAAATTGATTTTTAAAAGTTTAATAGTCAAGATAAAGATATTTAGGCATGAATGTATTGGTTAGAAGTGAAATTTTATAGAAAACCGAGTCGGAAATCGGATTTGTTCCGATTCCGTCGGGTTTCGTAATTTCGTATTTTAGAGAAATAGAAAGGGGGAAAGAATGGGACTTACGGGTTTCGATTAGGCAAAGGAGTGTAAGGGGAACCAGAGGAGTTGCCGAAGCGTTGCTTCGTCGCCAGTTGTTTCTAAAATCGTCGCCGGAATTCCCGCCGTAATTTCGCCAGAGTTTCGCCGTGCACTTGTTTTCAAATTACACACTCTTGGAAAATTTTGAGAGAGTAAGCTTAGGGTTTTGGGATGAGAGGGTAGAGGATAGGGGGTGTATTTATAGGGTAGGGTAGGGTAGGTGAAAGGTTTTTAATTTAAAAAAATGCAAAAATTATAGAAAAATCATTAAAAATTATAGTAAATAGGGTGTATTTAAGATTCGGGTACCGATCCAAATAAATGGTGTGTGCAGGGGGTTAAAGAAAGTGAAAAGCCAACTTTTTGCTGTTGACGACTCGGCCGTCCGGCCGAGTCCGGCCGGCGGCGACGGCCCGAGTCGGCCGATCCGCCGGCCGACTCGGGCCGAGTCGGGACGCCGTGGGGTGGGGGGTCTCCGGGTTAAGACACTGGTATATTTACTTTATTAAGTTCAGTTCAAGTTTTGGAAGTTATGGTATGTGGACTGTTGGGCTTCCAAAGGATTTAAAACAAAAACAATATAAAAATAATGCGGGGCAGGGGATTTGAACTCTAGTGGCTTGGTTCAGCAATGCAAGGTATTACCAATGAGCTACAAGCTCCTTCTTGTAATTATGGTGTGAAATAATTACTTAAAGTGGTAACAGCAACATTAAATACCCCAAGTATACTTTAATTTTAAAACAATTTTATGTACACTAAAAAATGGATTTTGAAAAATTTTGTATAGAAAAGTGTATAGGAAAATTAGGGTTGTTACAGATGTCCTCTGGATGACGCTGGTTCAATGGGCCCAATTATGTCGGTTCCCCACATTTCGAACGGCCAGCTAGCCACTGTTGGGTGTAGCGAGTTTGGATGCTAGTGGATGAAGTCTCCATGAATTTGGCACGAATGGCACTGCTTCGCGTATTCGAGACAGTCCTGAATAATTGTGGGCCAATAGTAGCTCATTCTTTTGATCTTCAGCTTCATCTTTGGCCCGGCTTGATAAGAACCGCAGAGTCCATCGTGAGTTTCTTGGATGACTCTCCTTGCTTCTTCCGGTCCCAGGCATCTTAGCCACAGAGAGTCGAACGATCTCTTATACAGAGTATCATTGACGAAGGCGAAAGACAGAGCTCGTTTCATGAGCTGATGTCTTGAGGATGCATCTTCCGGCATTTGACGGGATTTGAAGTAGTCTATAAAGACGTCTCTCCAATCCTCAACCTTTTCTTGGTCCTCTATGTCATGCCCCGCTTCCCGGTATACGGCGAAGGGGACGCGACTGGTCCGCTACGTATTTACTGTGAAGTAAATACGCTAAGCGTATTTAAGCAATAAAAAATAATCACAAGAGACAAGAAATATAAAAATAACAGCAACTTTATTTATTAACATTCTTTTATACAATGCATGAAAGTAAATACAACTGGAATAAAAAGCGATGTCTAAACAATGGCATAACAGGAAATTAAAGGTACTGAATGGAAATGTACAATGTCTAGAGCTCAGGGTCTTCGAGGAACTGATCCAACTCTTCACTGGTGGGCTCGATCTCTGCTGTGTCCAGATCACCTGACAACATTCAAAGAAGAAAGAAATAAAATGTCGTCAGCGAACAGGTCACTCGGTAAGTCCCAAAGTTAAGGGAGAAATAGAAAAGACAGAATAAGAATGTATCTTTTAAAGTTGTATAGTATTATAGAATATTATGTTAACGCTGTTGTTTGTAGCTTGGTACAGAAGAATGCCAGTGTATACAAGAGGGGTCTTTATATGCTAGAGACCAGGGCAAACTGAAAGTACAAGGAACCGTTATGCCACGGTACAACAGCAACAGGATTCATGTTAGGTGTCTTAATCTTACTGTCTCGTGCCACTTTTAACACCTTCCGTGCCAATCTACCCCTTAAACCCCGTAGTGTTTTGATTGTATTGTTATATTGTACTGTATAAGTTGTATAGTTGGCTGACTGACCGAAACCATGATATCAGTAACGGATGTAATGGATGTAAACTGGAATCATGTAAATGGAATGTATATCCATGGTTTGGTTCAGTCAAGTTGAATTGATTGATAACTGTATTCATGGATTCGTGTGTTCATGTTGAATTGTAATATTGTAGATTTATATGGTACTTGAATCATATTTAAGTTGGATTATAATCAGACTCAAATCCGAGTCAAACAGAAGAAATGTAAATCAAAGTCCTATGTTTACTAGGGTCCTTAGGATAATTTATAAAACTTGAGAGAGTTTTATGTAAAAATACTTTTGTATAGTTTTCAAGATACACCACAAGTATTTATTATTCGTCTTTAGAGTTGTAATTAATGTGGATTTTATATCGTGATATTTCTAGTAAAAATATCCTAGATTCATAATTAAAGGTATTTATTTATAATATTGATTTATTTGGAATTCATGGTATTTTATTGTAAAATTTGTTCTTGTGATTTTTAGAAAAAAGGTGGAATATTTATATCATAACAAAATAGGTATTTTAATGATAAATATACATATATTTATACAAAAATAATTTTAATAAATAATTTATATTCTAAAAATCTCATTTTCTTAAGATGTCATATTTTAAATCCTTCGAGACCGAATGCTCCTTGCGGAGGTCTGAATCTCGCACTACTAAGCCCGAGGATGTGCAATGAACCACACCATCCCGAACGGGTTCCCAAAATGGGTTGTAGCGGCGCTTTGCAAAGATTTTATAAATACTAATCCTGTAACAACTCCATTTTTAATGTACAAAGAATCAATTTAAATTCAATGTATACTTGGAGTATTTATTGCGGCTGATATCTCTTTAAGTATTTATTTCACTCCATAATTACAAGAAAGAGCTTGTAGCTCATTGGTAATACCTTGCACTGCTGAATCAAGCCACCAGAGTTCAAATCCCATGCCCCACATTATTTTTATATTTATTTTGTTTTAAATTTTTGGAAAGTCAACAGTCAAAACGCCATAACTCACAAAACTTGAACTGAATATAAAAAAAATAAATATACCATAAATCCCCCTAGGAAAAACCCCACCCAACGGCATCCCGACTCGGGCAGGCGCCGCCGGCCGTACTCGGCCGGACGGCCGAGTCGTCAACACGGAAAAATTCCGTGTTGACCTGGTCTTCTCACCTGCACACTTTAAATTTTTTGATCGGTTATCAATTTCTCAATAAATCCCTTTTACTCCAAAAATTTAATGATTTTTAATGTTTTTTATATATTTTTATATATATTTTTTATTAAAACCCTAACCCTAGCCTAACCCTATATAAACACCCCTACTATCTACCCTCTCATCCTAAATTCCTAAGTCCACTCTCCCAAAATCGCAAGAGAACTTGGTACGTCGGAAAACGAGCGAAAGGCGAAGCGCTGACGAAATCAACGGCGACTTTCCGGTGATCGTGCTAGGAGCTCTCGACGACGTTTCGACGTGCCGACAAACCCTCTACCTCCTTCTCACTCTCTAGCGTTGTCCAAACCCGTAAGTCCCCCTTTTCTACCTTTCTTTTCCTTCATAATAATACGACTTTATAAACCCGACGGAAATCGGAACAACCGATTTCTGATTCGGTTTTCTATCAAATCTCACTTATCACCAATTCCATAATGCTTAAAAATCTTCATGTTGACTACTAATCACTTAAAAATTAATTTGAACAAGTTTTTACACATGAAATGATAGCTTTTGCAATATACCGTATTTTTGCACTTAAATACCACCATGTTTAGTTTATCGCATTTAACCCTTTAACATTGCTATACCTTAAAGTAGATCACGAGATAATGACCTACCTCCACACACACGCAAATACAACCCTAATTGATATTATAAAAACTTAGAATACGATAATACAAGATTTTACATGTAAATACCCTTTTCTTAATAAAACCTTTTCTAAAAGTTATAAGTTTTAAACAATTTTAAAACAATATCTTTTAATAGGAAAATACGACATGCCGTGGACATCGGTCGTTTATCTAAACCTGACTTTGTGGTGTCTAGGCAAGTGTGTCTAAGGCGAGTTGTTACTTAATTAGGGCCACTACTTGTAGTGGAGAGCCTCCCACTCACCTGGCACTTACCTGGCCGCAATTGGCGGTGAAGAGACGATTTGAGGCTTCTAATGACTTGTCGTTTAGACCATTTAGAAATAGGCTAGTTGGCTTAGGAAACCCTAGAATCTAAAATACGGAAATTTACACTCTTTTTCAAATAAATACCTTATCTTTATAAAACCGTTTTCTAAATGATTAGTGTTTATTAAATCTTTGCAAAGCGCCACTACAACCCACCTTTGGGGAACTCGTTAGGGATAGTACGGTTTATCGTGCACCCTCGGGCTTAGTAGTGCGAGATTCAGACCTCTGCAAGGAGCATTCGGTCTCGAAATGTTTAAAATACGACATTTAAGAAAAATGAGATTTTTGGAAAATAAAATATTTATTAAAAATTATTCTTGTATAAACATATGTATATTTATCATTTAAACACCTATTTTATTATAAAAAAAAGTTTCCACCTTTTCCTAAAAATTACAAGATTAAAAGTTACATTAAAATATCATGAATTTCAAATAAATCAATATTACAAATTAATACCTTTAATTATGTAATTAGGATATTATCACTAGAAATAACACAAATAAAATTTACAATCATTATAACTATAAAGACGAATAATAAATACTTGGGGTGTATCTTGAAAACTATACAAAAGTATTTTTACATAAAACCCCCTCAAGTTTTATAAATTACAATAATGACCCTAACAAATATAGAACTTCGACTTATATTTCTTTTAGTCTGACTCGGGTTTGAGTCTGATTATTTCTGACTTGAATACGATTCAAGTCAATCTATATTCTTTAATATTCCAACCCAATATGAACACATGAATCCCAGAATCCAGTTAACAATCTATACAACTTGACTGAATTAAACCATCGATATACATCCATTATTCCGTTATTCCATTTACCTGATTATGCAGTTACAATCTGTTAACTGATATCATGGTTTTGGTCAGTCATCCAATTTACACAATACAATACAACAATATTATCAAAACACTACGGGGTTTAAGGGGTAGATTGGTACGGAAGGTGTTAAAGGTGGCACGAGGTGGTCAGATTAAGACACCTAACCTATTTTCCGTTGCTGTTGTACCGTGGCTTAACGGTTCCTTGTACATTCCGTTTGCCCTGGTCTCTAGTATATAGAGACCCCTCTCGTATACACCGGCATCCTTCTGTACCAAGCTACAAACAACAGCGTTAACAAAACATTACAACAATAGTATACAACTTTAAAAGATATCCTCTTATTCTGTCTTTTCTAATTCTTCGTTATCTTTGGGACTTACCGAGCGACTTGTTCGCTGACGACATTCTATTTCTTTCTTCTTTGAATGTCGTCAGGTGTTTTAGACCCGGCAGAGATCGAGCCCACCGGAGAAGACTTGGATCAGTTTCATGAAGATCCCGAGCTCTAGACATTGTATCTTGTTCTATTCAGTATTTTCTTTTCCTGTTATGCCATTGTTTAGGCATCGTTTTTTTTCATTTCAGTTGTATTTACTTTTCATGCATTGTACAAAAGAATGTTATTAATGAAATTGCTGTTATTTCTATATCTCTTGTCTCTTGTGATTTACTTTTATATTGCTTAGATACGCTTAGCGTAAGTACTTCTAAGTATATACGTAGCGGACCTCGTCGCGTCCACTTCGCCGTACACCGGGAAGCGGGGCGCGACAGGTTTTGTTGGTGGCCCATGCAGGTCAGAGCTGTATGAATCTCTATCATGCAGTTCTGGTCTGCGTGAACAAGCTAAGCAATATAACACAAGAACCAGCAATTAAAACATTCTTTACAATTCATGTTTCTTGAATCTTACAAATTTCTATTTCTTGAATCTTATCATTTCATGTACTTGAATCTGTCCTAACCCAAATTTTTTCTTCAAGGTTATGGATTCTCCGAACAACACCAGCACCAACATCAACAACACACCTCCAGCACTATCTCTCGCACCAGCTGTTCCTGCACCACCCACCGAGCAAACAGTGCTACTTGAGGCGACTCGCAGCCTTCTTGAGGAACAGCAACAACTCCTGAACCGTCCTGAGATCGACGCACCAGGGTTAAAGCAATTCAGGGTTTTGCACCCCAAGCAGTTCTCTGGTAAAGGAAGCCCTCTTGAAGCTGAAGAATGGGCACAAAGCATAGAAGACGATCTGGTAGCAGCTCAAGTGCCAGATATCGCTTGGGTCCGTGTGGCGAAACTATAGCTCACGGATAATACTCGCAACTGGTGGAAGGCGGAAGAAAGCCGTCTGGTACAGCCGATTGAATGGAAGACTTTTCGCGAGAAGTTCGACGCGAAATACTTCCCTGTGACTGCCAGGTTTGCAATGGAGCAGCAGTTCATTCATCTACAACAGGGTTCGATGTGGGACAAATCAGTAGATGAATACGACGCTGAATTCACCATGTTGAGCCGGTAAGATATGTCGCAATAGTTCAATTTTTAAATATCACATAATACACAGCTAACACAATCTTTAAACAGATTCGCGGCACACTTGATACCGACGGACGAGATCAGAGCCCGTCACTTTCAACAAGGACTGGACACGGAGATTCAGGCTGCTCTAGCCACGGGAAAATTTCTGACTCATGAGGATGCTCTGGAAGCTGCCCGCAGTTATGAGGCAGTGATAAAAGCAAGGGGCAGACCTCAGTCTGCAGGAGTCAAATGCCCTGCCAACCAGATAGCAGGTGGAGCCTCGTCCAGGCCACCTTTCGTGCCCGGAGTACCAACCCATCGTCCCAGCCCAGCCTTTTGCACCTACTGCAGGAGAACTGGACATATGATGAAGGACTGCCATCGAGCCAACCGCCTTTGCTTTGTCTGCGGCTCAGCTACTCACGATATTGGGTCTTGTCCCCAAAGACAGAACCCAGTTGCTGCACCCAGGCCAGCAATTACTTATCCGCAGCGACCAGCTCTTCAGGCACCTGCTCCCAGACCTGCACTACCTGCACCACCCAGAGGACCACAAGCTGCGCCACCTCCTCGTCAGTTCCATCAAGCTCAAAGGAACGTTCCGAGGAATGCTCCTCATACCAGGAGGAATGTACCAAGGCGCCAGGCTTTCACGATGTCCGTGGAAGAAGCTGAGGCCACTGGCCAAGTCATCACTGGTAAACTTTTCTTTTCAAACTTTGATTTTCTATCCTGCTATTTAGTTACATATTTTCTATACCTAAAACAAATCCCACATACCTTAGGTACAATCTTAGTATCCTCAATCCCTGCACTTGCACTGTTTGATACTGGAGCATCACACTGCTTTATGTCGCAACGGTTTGTTCGAACCCATGCGATTCCAGTCTCACCGCTTGTATCCAGCTGGAATGTCAGTTCAGGAAATGGCGTTCTAAAGGCAACTATGGGATACAGCTTGTGTCCAGTCGTCGTCTGCAGCAGAGAGTTTTATGCTGACTTCAAAGTGCTAGACATACCGAACTTCGATGTGGTTCTAGGAATGGATTGGCTTGGAACTTTTTATGCTACCATCGACTGTCATCAAAGGAGGGTAGTAATCGAGATCCCAGACCATCCGGTCTTCTATTTCAAAAGCGGAGACCGTACACTGGAGCCAAGTACCTGCAAAGCGAAGCCAAGAGAAGCAGTAGTTGCAGCAGCTCAAGCAGAGGAAGAATCAAGACCAGATGTAGTTCGAGAGTTCGACGATATATTTCCTGACGATATATCAGGTTTGCCTCCCGATCGAGCTCTTGAATTCAGTATTGATTTAGTACCAGGAGCACAACCGGTGATCAAAGCACCCTATCGTTTAAGTCCGGAAGGTTTGAAGGAAGTCCGAACACAGTTGGATGAATTACTGGCGAAAGGATGGATTCGTCTCAGCACTTCAAGTTGGGGATCACCTGTACTACTTGTGAAGAAGAAGGAAGGTTCATACAGAACGTGCATCGATTACAGAGTCTTGAACGAAGTCACTATAAAGAACAAGTATCCACTCCCGCACATCGATGATTTATTCGATCAGCTAAGTGGATCTTGTGTTTTCTCTAAATTAGATCTTCGTTCAGGTTATCATCAAGTGAAGGTCAAGGAAGCTGATATTCACAAAACAGCTTTCAGAACTCGTTATGGACATTATGAATTTCTAGTGATGCCATTCGGAGTGACCAACACACCCGCAATATTCATGAACCTTATGAATCAAGTTTTCCGGGAGTATCTAGACAGGTTTGTTGTCATTTTCATCGACGACATCCTGGTATATTCTAAGAGTCGGAAAGAACATGCAGAGCACTTACGAATTGTCCTAGAAACTCTTCGACAACATCAGCTTTATGCCAAGTACAGCAAGTGCGAGTTTTGGCTAAATCAAGTTGGTTTTCTTGGACATATCGTATCAGGAGAAGGAATCTCTGTGGATCCAGCGAAAGTTTCGGCAGTTAGCGAATGGCCTACACCAAAGTCAGTGAAGGATATTCGGAATTTCTTGGGTTTAACTGGATATTACAGAAGGTTTATTGAAGGCTTCTCGAAAATAGCAACGCCCCTGACCAAGCTCACACGTAAAGATGAAGAATTTGTGTGGTCAGAAGCATGCGAACAAGCTTTCGTAGAACTTAAGTCAAGGTTGACATCAGCACCTATTCTCGTCATACCGGATCAATCTGGAGGATTCGAAGTGCATTGCGATGCATCCGGTAAGGGATTAGGATGTGTTCAACATCAGCATGGTAAGGTTGTAGCTTATGCTTCAAGACAGCTGAAGATTCATGAGCGCAATTATCCGACGCATGATCTGGAATTGGCAGCCGTCATTTTTACTCTCAAGATTTGGCGTCATTATCTACTTGGTGAACGAGTGAACATCTACACAAATCATAAGAGCTTAAAGTATGTGTTTACTCAGAAGGAGTTGAATATGCGGCAGAGAAGATGGTTAGAACTCATGGCGGACTTTGACATCAACTTGCAATATCACTCAGGGAAGGTGAATGTAGTACCTGATGCTCTTAGTCGCCAACCATTATCGATGAATCTCACCGCTCAGTGGAAGCTTCAACAAAATTTGCATCAGATGGAGATTGAAGTAGTCATGCCAGGTAATGCTTCAAGTTTGATGAACTTACAAGTTCAATCAACCATTGTCAATCAGATCAAAGCAGCTCAAGCCAGCGATGCTAAGTTGCAAAAGATCAGAGAACAGGTGGAGAATGGACTCAGAACAGACTTCATCATCCATGAAGACGGATCTTTGAGATACGGCAGCAGCTTGTGTGTACCAAAAGGTCCTGTTCGGGAAGAGTTAATGAAAGAAGCTCATAGCTCTCCCTATTCAGTACATCCTGGAGGTACCAAAATGTACAAAGATCTACGTCAGAATTATTGGTGGCATGGAATGAAGCGTGAAATAGCCAGAAGCGTCGCAAAATGCTTGGTGTGTCGGCGAGTAAAGGCTGAACATCACAGGACTGCTGGATTACTTCAACCGTTACCAATCCCAGAATGGAAGTGGCAACACATCGCGATGGACTTTGTGACTGCTCTTCCTCACAGCACAAAAGGTAACGATGTCATATGGGTCATTGTTGATCGACTCACAAAGTCGGCTCACTTCATCCCATTTCGAGTTGGCCAATCAACTGAGACACTAGTAAAGAAGTATATGGAGGTAATAATCTAATTAAGATTTAAACTTTTCATAATGTACTATCTCTGATACCCATGAACTCATACAGGAAATTGTGAGACTTCATGGAGTACCGGTCTGCATTGTCTCCGATTGTGACACCAGGTTCCGATCGCAATTTTGGCAGAGTCTGCAAACAAGCTTGGGAACAAGTCTGAATTTCAGCACGGCTTATCATCCACAAACAGATGGTCAGTCGGAATGAACTATTCAGATCTTGGAGGATATGCTTAGAGCGTGTATGCTAGACTTCAAAGGATCGTGGGAAGATCACCTACATCTTGTGGAGTTTTCGTACAACAACAGCTACCAAGCAAACATAGGAATGGCACCTTTTACAGTATTGTATGGAAGGAAGTGTCGATCGCCATTAAGTTGGGACGACATCGGAGATAGGGAACTTCTTGGACAAGAAATGATAGTAGCAACTGTTGATGTGGTTCGTACAATCAGGGAAAGAATGCGCATAGCCCAAGATCGACAGAAGCACTGGGCTGATGCAAAGAGACGACACTTAGAGTTCCAGCCAGGAGATCACGTATTCCTGAAGATATCTCCGAACCGCGCAGTGATCCGATTTGGAAGACGGGGTAAGCTAAGTCCGAGATACATTGGACCGTTCGACATACTCGAACGAGTCGGTGAAGTGGCATACCGTTTAGCGCTTCCACCTTTATTGGAAGGAGTGCATAATGTATTCCATATATCCCAACTCAGAAAGTATGTGAGTGACCCCAGCCATGTTCTCGATCATTCCGAGCTCACTATACAGCCCGATTTGTATTGTGAGCAACAGCCCGTGGAGATCCTGGACAGGAAAGTGAAGACACTTCGGAACAATGAAGTTAACTTGGTTCGAGTGATGTGGAGGAAAGACACTCCAGGAGAGTCCACTTGGGAAAGGGAGGATGAAATGCGTACTAGATATCCACACCTCTTTGTAAACTAGTCCTCAAATAAAAGTTGTAAATTTCGAGAACGAAATTTTGGTAAGGAGGGTAGACTGTAACAACTCCATTTTTAATGTACAAAGAATCAATTTAAATTCAATGTATACTTGGAGTATTTATTGCGGCTGATATCTCTTTAAGTATTTATTTCACTCCATAATTACAAGAAGGAGTTTGTAGCTCATTGGTAATATCTTGCACTGCTGAACCAAACCACCAGAGTTCAAATCCCATGCCCCACATTATTTTTATATTTATTTTGTTTTAAATTTTTGGAAAGTCAACAGTCAAAACGGCATAACTCACAAAACTTGAACTGAACATAAAAAAAATAAATATACCATAAATCCCCCCAGGAAAAACCCCACCCAACGGCACCCGACTCGGCCGAGTCGGCCGGCGGACCGGCCGATTCGGGCCGGCGCCGCCGGCCAGACGGCCGAGTCATCAACACGGAAAAATTCCGTGTTAACCTGGTCTTCTCACCTGCACACTTTAAATTTTTTGATCGGTTATCAATTTCTTAATAAATCCCTTTTACTCCAAAAATTTAATGATTTTTAATGTTTTTTATATAATTATATATATATTTTTTATTAAAACCCTAACCCTAGCCTAATCCTATATGAACACCCCTACCCTCTACCCTCTCATCCTAAATTCCTAAGTCCATTCTTCCAAAATCCCAAGAGAACTTGGTACGTCGGAAAACGAGCGAAAGACAAAACGCTGACGAAATCAACGGCGACTTTCCGGTGATCGTGCTAGGAGCTCTCGACGACGTTTCGACGTGCCGGCAAACCCTCTACCTCCTTCTCACTCTCTAGCGTTGTCCAAACCCGTAAGTCCCCCTTTTCTACCTTTCTTTTCCTTCATAATAATACGACTTTATAAACCCGACGGAAATCGGAACAACCGATTTCCGATTCGGTTTTCCATCAAATCTCACTTATCACCAATTTCATAATGCTTAAATATCTTCATGTTGACTACTAATCACTTAAAAATTAATTTGAACAAGTTTTTACACATGAAATGATAGCTTTTGCAATATACCGTATTTTTGCACTTAAATACCACCATATTTAGTTTATCACATTTAACCCTTTAACATTGCTATACCTTAAACTAGATCACGAGGTAATGACCTACCTCTACACACACGCAAATACAACCCTAATTGATATTATAAAAACTTAGAATACGATAATACAAGATTTTACATGTAAATACCATTTTCTTAATAAAACCTTTTCTAAAAGTTCTAAGTTTTAAACAATTTTAAAACAATATCTTTTAATAGGAAAATAAGACATGTCGTGGACATCGATCGTTTATCTAAACCTGACTTTGTGGTGTTTAGGCAAGTGTGTCTAAGGCGAGTGGTTACTTAATTAGGGCCACTACTTGTAGTGGAGAGCCTCCCACCCACCTGGCACTTACCTGGCCGCAATTGGCGGTGAAGAGGCGATTTGAGGCTTCTAATGACTTGTCGTTTAGACCATTTAGAAATAGGCTAGTTGGCTTAGGAAACCCTAGAATCTAAAATACGGAAATTTACACCCTTTTTCAAATAAATACCTTATCTTTATAAAACCGTTTCTAAATGATTAGTGTTTATTAAATCTTTGCAAGGCGCCACTACAACCCACCTTTGGGGAACTCGTTAGGGATAGTACGGTTTATCGTGCACCCTCGGGCTTAGTAGTGTGAGATTCAGACCTCTGCAAGGAGCATTCGGTCTCGAAAGGTTTAAAATACGACATTTAAGAAAAATGAGATTTTTGGAAAATAAAATATTTATTAAAAATTATTCTTGTATAAACATATGTATATTTATTATTTAAACACCTATTTTATTATAAGACAAAGTTTCCACCTTTTCCTAAAAATTACAAGATTAAAAGTTACATTAAAATATCATGAATTTCAAATAAATCAATATTACAAATTAATACCTTTATTTATGTAATTAGGATATTATCACTAGAAATAACACAAATAAAATTTACACTCATTATAACTATAAAGACGAATAATAAATATTTGGGGTGTATCTTGAAAACTATACAAAAGTATTTTTACATAAAACCCCCTCAAGTTTTATAAATTACAATAATGACCCTAACAAATATAGAACTTCGACTTATATTTCTTTTAGTCTGACTCGGGTTTGAGTCTGATTATTTCTGACTTGAATACGATTCAAGTCAATCTATATTCTTTAATATTCCAACCCAATATGAACACATGAATCCCAGAATCCAGTTAACAATCTATACAACTTGACTGAATCAAACCATGGATATACATCCATTATTCCGTTATTCCATTTACCTGATTATGCAGTTACAATCTGTTTACTGATATCATGGTTTTGGTCAGTCATCCAACTTACACAATACAATACAACAATACTATCAAAACGCTACGGGGTTTAAGAGGTAGATTGGTACGGAAGGTGTTAAAGGTGGCACGAGGTGGTCAGATTAAGACACCTAACCTATATTCCGTTGCTGTTGTACCGTGGCTTAATGGTTCCTTGTACATTCCGTTTGCCCTGGTCTCTAGCATATAGAGACCCCCCTCGTATACACTTGCATTCTTCTGTACCAAGTTACAAACAACAGCGTTAACACAATATTACAACAATAGTATACAACTTTAAAAGATATCCTCTTATTCTGTCTTTTCTAATTCTTCGTTATCTTTGGGACTTACCGAGCGACCTGTTCGCTGACGACATTCTATTTCTTTCTTCTTTGAATGTCGTCAGGTGTTTTGGACCCGGCAGAGATCGAGCCTACCGGAGAAGACTTGGATCAGTTTCACGAAGACCCCGAGCTCTAGACATTGTACCTTGTTCTATTCAGTATTTTCTTTTCCTGTTATGCCATTGTTTAGGCATCGTTTTTTTCATTTCAGTTGTATTTACTTTTCATGCATTGTACAAAAGAATGTTATTAATGAAATTGTTGTTATTTCTATATCTCTTGTCTCTTGTGATTTACTTTTATATTGCTTAGATACGCTTAGCGTATGTACTTCTAAGTATATATGTAGCGGACCTCGTCGCGTCCACTTCGCCGTACACCGGGAAGCGGGGCGTGACAAATCCTTTAGAATACGGTTTTATTAAGTAAATGGTATTTATTTGTAAAGATGTCGATTTTTCCGTATTCTATGTTCTAGTGACAAGTTCAAATCACCTCTTCACCGCCAATTGTGGCCAGGTAAGTACAAGTGAAGAAAGGAGGGCTCCGCTCACGAATCACCGTGAGATGGGCCTTTTAAAGTTACCTTTCTCACTTGTCTAACCTAGACACCACAAACTCAGGTTTAGATAAACGATTGAAAGTTCATGACTTTCCTAATGAATGTGACGGTCCTTAATTGGATGAGTCTAGATATTTTTTATTAGTTCCAAAAGTTATTTATTTATAAAGATGTATTAAAAATTGGTTTTTAGTAAGTAAAGGGTATTTAAATGAAATTGTTTCGTTTTCCGTATTCTAAGTTCTTGAGGTAGCGTGTTATGTTTGCATATGAATGTGTGAGGAGGTAAGTCATTACCTCGTGATCTACTTAAAGATATAGCAAGTTTAATGGAGTTCAATGTGAAATTGGAACAATGTGGTATTTAAGTGAAAAAAATACGATAAATGGAAAAGTTATCATTTCATGAATTTAAACTTGATCAATTTATTTGATTGGTGTTTAATAGTGAACATGAGAAAGTTTAATCATGATTGTATTAGTGAGAAGTGAAGTTTATAAGAAAACCGAATCGGAAATCGGTTTTGTTCCGATTCCGTCGGGTTTGTAAATTCTTATTTTAGAAAAAGAGAGAGAGAGAGAGAGATTAGAATGGGACTTACGGGTTTGGACAAACACGAGAGTGATAAGGAAGAAGAGGGTTCGCCGGTGCGTCGATTCGTCGCTGAGAGTTCCTAGCACGATCACCGGAAGTTCGCCGTCGATTTCGTCGGGGCTTCGCCTTTCGCTCGTTTTCAAAGCACACAAGGTTTTCTTGAGATTTTGAGAGAGTGGGCTCAGAATTTTGGGATGAGAGGGTAGGAGGTAGGGGTGCATTTATAGGGTTAGGCTAGGGTTAGGATAGGTGTAGGGTTTTTG
This sequence comes from Agapanthus africanus, assembly GCA_030015575.1. Classification (NCBI taxonomy): domain Eukaryota; kingdom Viridiplantae; phylum Streptophyta; class Magnoliopsida; order Asparagales; family Amaryllidaceae; genus Agapanthus; species Agapanthus africanus. Next base: position 5,312,986 of record JASDDO010000008.1, on the reverse strand, counting down.
ATTAAAAATGTAAAAAGAAATATGAAAAATCATTAAAATTTAGAGTAAATAGGGTTTAATGTGCTCTCTGGACTTTATCTCAGAATTTAGAGTATGCAAGGGAGTGGGGGAGGTGAAGGGGCATATTTTTTCTGTTGATGACTCGGTCGACCGGTCAAGTCCGGCCGGTGGCGCCGGTACAAGTCGGCCGGTTCACCGGCCGACTCGGCCGAGTCAGGCCGAGTCGAGGGCTCGTAAGGTGAGGGGTTGTCTGGTTAAGGCTCTGGTATACTCAGTTTTGTGGGTGTAGTGGGAAATTTGGGAGTTATTGTGTGTGGACTGTTGGGCTTCTATAAAATTTAAAACAAAATAAATATTAAAAATAATGTGGGGCAGGGGATTTGAACTCTGGTGGCTTGGTTCAGCAGTGCAAAGTATTACCAATGAGCAACAAGCTCCTTCTTGTAATTATGGTATTATTTAATTACTTAAAATGATAGCAGCAAGAGTAAATACTCCAAGTATACATTAAACTTAAAGTAATTTCTTGTACACTAAAAATGGAGTTATTACATTCTTGTAATTTGTAATTAAAAACAAAATAATTACTTATATCTTGTGCTCAACTAAAATACCCCTTTATGGATTTGGAAAAAATTTATATAGAAAAGTGTATAGGAAAATTAGGATTGTTACACTCTATTTGTAGGGCTGTTTGCTTGGTCGCTTCCTTTTCTTCAGACGACTCCGGAGATATTTCTGCTGGTGCAAGAACCCGACGGCTTTGTACAATGATCCTTACATCATCGAGGTTTTCGTCAGCCAGTTCTTTAGCGAGTTTAGCTAATGCGTCCGCCTTACTATTTTCTGTACGCGGTATGATTTTCAGGACGTAGGAGGGAATTTGAGTTAGTAACTGTTGCACTCTCTCGCCGTATTTTACCAACTCTGGTTTGCATATTTGATGGTCTCCGTTTACTTGACTAATAACCAGCTGGGAGTCTCCGTATATGAGGAGGTCTTCAATTCCCATGTCGACAGCAATCCTAATACCTGCTATCAAAGCCTCATATTCTGCTTCATTGTTTGTCCTCGGCTCTGTTAAGGAAAAGGCAAAGCGCATTATTCCTCCTTGTGGAGTCACGAAGATGAGGCCCACCCCAGATTTGATTACGGGGGAGGTGTTCTTTCGCTTCCTCATGGAAGATGCCCCATCGAATTAGAGTTCCCACCGGGTATCATTCCCTCCTTTATTCCCATTGATCATGTCAAACGCGTGTTCGTCTGGCAAATTCGCAATTTAGAAGTGAATCGGCAGGTATCGGATGCTCAGCGAGGAAGTCAACGATGGCCTGGCCTTTCACTGCCTTGAGAGGTCGGTATGTTATCGAGAATTCTATTAAGAGTAGGGCCCATTTAGCGAACCGTCCCGTTAGAATGGCTTTTGACATCAAATATTTAAGAGGGTCCACCTTTGATATAAGATGGACCTCATGCGTCAAAGTATAATGCCGAAGCTTCGTTATAGCGAAGATTAACGTCAGGCAGTGTTTTTCGATAGGGGAGTAGTTGTTTTCTGCCCTCAGTATAACTCAACTCAAATAGTAGAGGGCTCTCTCTTTCCCTTGGTCATTCTCCTGTGTGTATAACGCGCCTAACGAACCTTCAAGGGCGGTTGTGTACAGGATGAGGGGATTTCCCTTGACCGGAGCAGTCAGTACCGACGGATTTTGCAGGTATTGCTTGATCTCGTCCGGTGTACTTTAGCATTTGCGATCCCAAACGAACGGGGTCCCCTTCTTCATTAGATGACTGTAGGGGAGGCATTTGCCGGAGAGGTTAGCTATGAACCGCCGGATATACGCGAGCTTTCCTTGGAGAGACCGCAGTCGTTTGAAAGTTCTTGGCGGAGGCATTTCCATAATCGCCTTGATCTTTGACGGATCTATTTCGATACCTCGATGTCGTACGATAAATACTAGGAATTTGCCTGAGGAAACTCCGAACGCGCATTTCAGAAAGTTCATCTTCAGGTTGTATTTCCGAAGGCGCTGAAACACTATTTTCATATGCTCCCAGTGCTCCTCGTACGATTTGCTTTTCACCACGAGATCGTCAATATAACATTCGACAATCTCATGTATGAGTTCATCAAAGATCTTTGTCATGACCCTCTGATAGGTAGCGCCAGCGTTCTTCAGACCGAAAGGCATCACTTTGTAGCAAAATATGCCCAGAGGAGTCCGGAAAGCGGTATGCTTCTGATCTTCGGGATGCATCTTTATTAGATTGTACCCTGATGATATATCCATGAAGGAGAAGACTTCGTGAGTGGACATGTTATCTATCATCAACTCGGTAACCGGTACAGGGAAATCATCTTTCGGGCAAGTTTTGTTGAGATTCCGAAAGTTTACGCAGATGCGCACCGTCCCATTTTTCTTCATCACTGGGACAATGTTGGCAATCCAGTCAGGGTATTGAACTTCTTGGATGAAGCCGGAGTCAATTAGCTTCTTGACTTCGGCGTTGATACTCATTTCAAATTCAACCCGCATTCTTCTTGGTGCTTGTTTGACTGGCTTGACGTCCAGAGATATCGCCAATTTATGCACAGCTATTTCTGGATCTAGCCCCGGCATTTCGGAATAGTTCCATGTGAAGCAGTCTTTATACTGCATGAGCACGTCTTTTAGCGTAGCCACATGTTCTTTAGACAGCAGCTCACTGACGAACGTTGGTCGCGGGTCATTTGCCATCCCCAAGTCGATTTTCCTTAGGCCGTCTGCCGTGGTGTGTATCCCATCTTCCAATTCTTTTGGTGCCGGTGGAAATTCTGAGATCAACTCATCTTTATCCTCATTTTCGAGACACCAGGAGAGGTCATCCATATTCTCAGGCACTCCTTCTTTTGACAGCGTTATCACGTGACAGGTACGAGATCATTTCCAAGACCGGTATTGATCTAGTTCTACTCTCGCCATATACGTTGCTTTTGGCACATGCCTTTGTGGTGGGGCTACACTCCAACTGTTGGATAGAGCGAACCTGCCGAGTTGATATTGATTTTCGACCCAGTTTTTGAAGGTGAAGCAGTCTTCAAGAGGATGTCCTACTGCTCGGTGATAGAATGTAACAGCCCCATTTTTAGTGTACAAAAATTTGCTTAAAAATTTATGTATACTTGGGGTATTTACATTTGTTGTGACTACTTTAAGTAATTAATTAGCTCTTTAATTACAAGAAGGAGCTTGTAGCTCATTGGTAATACCTTGCACTGCTGAACCAAGCCACCAGAGTTCAAATCCCATACCCCACATTATTTTTAATATTGTTTTATTTTGGATTTTTAGAATACCAACAGTTTACACGTGCATATCTCACAAAAAACCCCACTACACTAGAAAAAGTAACCATGCAAGAGGAATCACCAACCGACGGCACGGATTCCGGCCGTCTGACTCGGCCAGAATTGGCCAACTCGGCCGGCGGACCGGCCGACTCGGGCCGCCGCCGCCGGCCGGAGTTGCCGATTCGGCTGAGTCCCCAACATAGAAATTGTGCCTCTTGGCCTCCCCTGTACACCTGCACACTCTAATTACTTAGACCAGTAACAGAGCATTCATAAAACCCCAATTACTCCACTTTTAATACATTTTAATATATTTTATTACATTTTTTCAATTAAACTTTTCATCTACCCTAACCCTATCGTAACCCTATAAATATAACCTCTAAATACTACCCCCTCACCCCAAAATTCTGAGCAAACTCTCAAGAAATTTCCTAAAACTCTAGTGTGCATTTGAAGTGAGCAAAGAGGCGAAACTCCGGCGAATTTTTCGGCGACAACCCTAGGAGTTCCCGGTGACGAAACGGTGCACCGGAAACTACATCCTCTCCTTCTCCTCTTTAAGCTAAACCCGTAAGTCTCACCTTCCCCCTTCTCATACGAAATTCTAAAACCCGACGGAATCGGAGCAAATCCGATTTCCGATTCGGTTCTTCCAAAAATCTCACTTTTCCTTTAATAAATTCTTGTTAAACCATTACATGTTGACTATTAAACACTAACTAATCATATTGAACAAGTTCCATATCAAAAGAAATTGCTATTTCCATTTTACCGTACTTTTTCATTAAAATACCATATAGTTTCATTTTCGACATTTAAACATCACAAACTTACTATACCTTTAAGTAGATCATGAGATAATGACCTACCTCCTCACAACACTCATATGCAACATAACACAATACGTTTCAGGAACATAGAATACGGGAAAACGAAACATTTTAAATAAATACCATTACTATTAAAACTGTTTTCTAAAAGATTAGTATTTTACACAAATCTTTGCAAAGCGCCGCTACAACCCATTTTGGGGAACCCGACTGGGATGGTGCGGATTATCGCACATCCCTGGGCTTAGTAGTGTGAGATGCAGATCTCCGAAAGGAGCATTCGGTCTCGAGAGATTTAAAATACGACATTTTAAGAAAATGAGATTTTTAGAAATATAAAATATATATTAAAATTATTTTTATATAATTATGAATATATTTAACATTAAAATATCTATTTTGAAATAATATAAATATTCCAACTCTTTTCAAAAATCACAAGAATCACTTTACATTAATATACCATGATTCCATACAAGTCAATATTACAATAAATACCCTTTATTATGAATTTAAGATATTTTCACTAAAAATATCACAATTATAAAATGTACATTCATGATAACTCTAAAGACGATAACTAAATATTTGGAGAGTATTTTGAAAAGTATATAAAAGTATTTTTACATAAAACCCCCTCAAGTTCTATAAATTACCCTAAGGACCCTAGTAAATATAGCTTTAAGCGGGACCAATCTCTTGAGCCTCAGGGAGCCAGAGAAGTGGGTGGTTGCCTATCTAAGGTAGACAACTTAACAACGGTGTTATCAATACGGTAATCGTCTTTGAAAAAGACACAAATCATGCCGCCCATGTGCAGCGGTTACCGATAACATCAAAACCATCAGGACTTCAATTTACTTTTCTAATTGTCTGACTCAGACTGAGTCTCATTAATAAACTGACTTGAATATGATTCAAGTACAATTTACAATCTACAATGTATAATCTGCAATCTATAATATTACAATTCAACATGAATCCATTCAATCTATATTAACTGAACCGAACCATGGATATACTTCCATTTACATGATTCTCCAGTTACATCCATGATTCTACAGTTACATCCATTTACTGATATCATGGTTTCGGTAAGTCATCCAATTATACAATCTATACATTTTACAATACAAGACAATACAATACAACTATACAAACAAGATATCTCGGGGTTTAAGGGGTAGATTGGTACGGAAGGTGTTAGAAGTGGCACGAGACAGTAAGATTAAGACACCTAACCTATATTTCGTTACTGTTGTACCGTGGCCCAACGGTTCCTTGTACATTCCGTTTGCCCTAGTCTCTAGCATATGGAGACTCCTCTCGTATACACTGGTATTTTTCTGTACCAAGCTACAAACAACAACATTAACACCATATTATAACAATATAATACAACTTTAAAAGCTACCTTATTATTCTGTCTATTCTATTTCTCACTTATCTTTGGAACTTACCGAGCGATCTGTTCGCTGAAAACATTCTCTTCTTTCTTCTTTGAATGTCGTCAGGTGATCTGGACACGTCAGAGATCGAGCCCAGCGCTGAAGACTTGGACCATTTCTTTGAAGACCCGGAGCTTTAGTTCATTGTACACTTTTATTTCAGTACCTTTCCTTTTCTGTTATACCATTGTTTAGGTATTGCTTTATTTCAGTTGTATTTACATTTTCATGCATTGTACAGAAAGAATGTGAATAAATAAAGTTGATGTTTTATTATATCTTATTTCTTGTGCATTTACTTTTATATTGCTTAGATACGCTTAGCGTATTTACTTCACAGTAAATACGTAGCGGTCTCGTCGCGTCCTCTGCCCGTATACTGGGAAGCGGGACGTGACAGATTTTGTTGGTGGCACATGCAGGTCAGAGCTGTATGGAACACTACCATGCAACTTTGTTCTGTGTGAAAAACCTAAGCAATATAACACAAGAACCCGAACCTAAAACATTCTTTATAATTCATGTTCCTTGAATCTTATCATTTTATATACTTTGAATCTGTCCTAACCCAAATTTTTCTTCAAGGTTATGGATTCACCAAACAACACAAGCACCAACTTCAACAACACTCTACCACCACTACCAATCATACCTACTGTTCCTGCACTACCCACCGAGCAAACAGTTCTGCTTGAGGCAATCCACAGCCTCTTAGAGGGACTGCAGCAGCTCTTGAACCGTCCCGAGACTGAAGCACCTGGGATGAAGCAATTCAGAGCTTTGCATCCCAAACAGTTCTCCGAAAAGGGAAGCCCACTAGAAGCTGAAGAATGGGCACAAAGTATAGAAGATGATTTGGCAGCGGCACAAGTGCCAGATATAGCTTGGGTTTGTGTGGCAAAATTACAGCTCACGGACAATACACGGAACTGGTGGAAGGCGGAAGAAAGCCATCTTGATCAGCCCATTGAATGGAAGACTTTTCGTGATAGGTTCGATGCGAAGTACTTCCCTGAGACTGTCAGGTTCGACATAGAACAACAGTTTATTCATCTGCAACAAGGTTCGATGTGGATCAAGTCGGTAGATGAGTATGACGCTGGGTTCACCATGCTCAGTCGGTAAGATATGTCTCAAATAATTTGAAATATCACTTACTACATAGCTAACACAATCCTTTAAACAGATTCGCGGCACATTTGATACCGACGGATGAGATCAGAGCCCGTCGATTTCAACAAGGTTTGGACACGGAAATCCAGGCTGTACTAGCCACAAGGAAATTTCCGACTAATGAGGAGGCTCTGACAGCTGCCCGCAGTTATGAGGCAGTGATAAAGGGGAAGGGCAGACTTCAGTCTGCAGGAGTTAAACGCCCTGTCAACCAGATGACAAGAGGAGCCTCGTCCAGGCCACCTTTTGTACCAAGGCGACAGGGAGTACCGAACCATCGTCCCAGCCCAGCCTTTTGTACCTACTGCAAGAGATCTGGACATTTGATGCAAGACTGCCGATGAGCCAACCGTCTTTGCTTAGTCTGTGGCTCAGCTGCTCATGATATTGGATCTTGTCCTTATAGAAAAAATCCAATTGCTGCACCCAGGCCAGCAAACACTTACCCACAGCGCCCAGCCATCCAGGCACCAGCTCCAAGACTTGCACTATCTGCTCCACCATCTAGAGGACCACAAGCTGCACCACCTCCTCGTCAGTTCCATCAAGCTCAAAGGAACGTTACGAAGAATGCTCCTCAGGCTAGGAGGAATGTACCAAGGCGCCAGGCTTTCACGATGACCGTGGAAGAAGCTGAGGCCACTGGCCAAGTTATCACTGGTAAGCATTTCTTCTCAACCTTTATTTCAGTCTTGCTACTTATCCACATACATTTCCCCATACCTAAAACATATCCCAAATACCTTAGCTACAATCTTAGTATCCTCAATACCTGCACTAGCACTGTTCGATACTGGAGCATCTCACTGCTTTATGTCGCAACGGTTCGTCTGAACCCATGCGATTCCAGTCACACCGCTTGTATCTAGCTGTAATGTCAGTTCAGGAAATGATGTTTTAAAGGCAACAATGGGATACAGCTTGTGTCCAGTAGTCGTCTGCAGCAGAGAGTTCTATGCTGACTTCAAAGTGCTGGACATACCGAACTTCGATGTGGTTCTAGGTATGGATTGGCTTGGAACTTTTTATGCTACCATCGACTGTCATCAAAGGAGGGTAGTATTCGAGATTCCAGACCATCCGGTCTTCTATTTCAAAAGCGGAGACCGTACCCTAGAGCCAAGTACATACAAAGCGAAGCCAAGGGAAGCAGTAGTTGCAGCAGCTCAAGCGGAGGAAGAATCAAGTCCAGATATGGTTCGAGAGTTCGACGACTGTTCCCTGATTAAAAATGTCACGCCCCGCTTCCCAGTGTACGGCGAAGTGGACGCGACGAGGTCCGCTACGTATGTACTCAGAAGTACATACGCTAAGCGTAGCTAAGCAATATAAAATATTACACAAGAGACAAGAGTATAAAAATAACAGCAACTTTTATTTATTAACATTCTTTGTACAAAACATGGAAAGGAAAAAAATTACAACTGAAATAAAGATGCTTAAACAGTGGCATAACAGGAAATGGAAAGTACTGAAAAGAAAAGTGTACAATGAAATTATACTGCTGGGTCTTCGGCAAAATACTCCAAATCTTCTTGTGATGGCTTAACTTCCGCCGGGTCCAAGTCACCTGACGACATTCAAAGAAAAGAGAAACAGAATGTCGTCGGCGAACAGATCGCTCGGTAAGTCCCAAAAGTAAGAGGGAAGTAGAGAAGACAGAATAAGAAGAAACATTTTTAAATTGTAAACTATTGTTGTAATGTTATGTTAACGTTGTTGTTTGCAGCTTGGTACAGAAGAATACCAGTGTATACGAGGGGAGTCTCACCTGCCAGAGACTAGGGCACGTGTAGTACAAGGAACCGTTATGCCACGGTACAACAACAATGGGATTCAGGTTAGGTGTATTAATCTGACCACCTCGTGCCACCTTTAACACCTTCCGTACCAATCTACCCCTTAAACCCCGCGATTTCTTGTTTGTATTGTTATCATGTAAAATTGTATTGATTGTAAGATTGATTAACTGACTGACCGAAACCATGATATCAGGAAACGGCTAAAACCGTAGAGTCATGTAAATGGAATACTGGGAAACATGTAAAAGGAATATATCCATGGTTCGGTTCAGTCAAGTTATATAGATTGTTAACTGGATTCAGGGATTCATGTATTCGTATTGAGTTGGAATATAAAAGAATATAGATTGACTTGAATCATGTTCAAGTCAGAAATAGTCAGACTCAAACCCGAGTCAGACTAAAAGAAGGTGAGTTGAAGTTCAATAATTGTTAGGGGCCTTATTGTAATTTATAAAACTTGAGGGGGTTTTATATAAAAAGTACTTTTGTATAGATTTCAAAATACACCTCAAGTATTTGTTATTCGTCTTTATAGTTATAATGAGTGTGGATTTTATTTGTGTTATTCTAGTGAATATATCCTAATAAAAGTATTAATTGATTTATTTGAAACTCAGGGTATTTTAATGTAACTTTTAAACTTGTAATTTTAGAAAAAGTGAAAACTTTATATTATAATAAAATAGGTGTTTAAATGATATTTATATATATAATAATACAAGAATAGTTTTAAATAATAATTTATTTTCCAAAATCTCATTCTTTTCTTAAATGCCGTATTTTAAACCTTTCGAGACCGGATGCTCCTTGCGGAGGTCTGAATCTCGCACTACTAGCCCGCGGGTGCACGATGAACCGTACTATCCCTAACGGGTTCCCCAAAGGTGGGTTGTAGCGGCGCTTTGCTTAGGTTTAATAAATACTATTCATTTAGAAAAACGGTTCTATAAATATAAGGTATTTATTCGTAAAAGAGTATAGTTTTCCGTATTTTAGTTGTTAGGGTTTCCTAAGCCAACTAGCCTATTTCTAAGGTCTAAACGACAAGTCATTAGAAGTCTCAAATCGCCTCTTCACCGTCAATTGCGGCCAGGTAAGTGCCAGGTAAGTGGGAAGGAACCACAGTTGTGGGCCTAATTAAAAACCACTAGCCTAGACACACTTGCCTAGATACCACAAGACAGTTTAGATAAACGATCGATGTCCATGACCTATCGTGCTTTCATTTTAAAAGATTTTATTTAGGATTGTGTACATCTTAAAGCTTTTAGAAAAGGTTTATAAAGAATGTGGTATTTTAGTGAAAAGTCCTGTATTTTCGTATTTTATATTTTTTTAACGATATCAATTAAGGTTATATTTGTGTGTGTGTAGAGGTAGGTCATTACCTCGTGACTTATTTTAAGGTATTGCGAAGTTTAGAGGTTAAATATGATATATTAAACTTGAAGGTATTTAAACGCAAGAATACGGTATTTGAAAATGTTATCATTTCATGTGTGAAAATTCATTCAAATTGATTTCTACAAGTTTAATGGTCAAGATAGAGATGTTTAGGAATGATTCAGTTGATTAGAAAAAGAAAAATAAACATTATGGTATTAAAGCGAAAAGGAATACGATATTGCAAAAGCTTATCATTTCATGTGCGAAACTTTGTCCAAATTAATTGTTATGTGATTAATAGTCAATATGGATGAGTTTAGGTATTATGAAATTAGTGACAAGTGAGATTTTATAGAAAAACCGAATCGGAAATCGGTTTGTTCTGATTTCCGTCGGGTTTCACAATTCCGTATTTTTGAGAAGTAGAAAGAAGAAAAGAACGGGACTTACGGGTTTAAACTCTTCTAAAGAGTAAAGAGAACTAGGAAGAAAGGCCGAGGTGTGGTTTCGTCGCCGGTTGCTTCAAAGCACGTCGCCGGAATTCCTTCAGGGCTTCGCCGTGAACTCAGTTTCAAAGCACACACTTCTTGGAAAACTTTTGAGAGAGTGGCTTAAGATTTTGGGGGGTGAGAGGGTAGTGTGTAGGGTTGGTATTTATAGGGTTAGGGTAGATGAAAAGTTAAAAATAAAAATGTGATAAAATGTAATAAAAATGTATTAAAAGTGGAGTAATTAGGGTTTTTAAAGAGCTCTGAAAGTGGTATGAGGCTGAAACTTTGCAGGTGCGTAGGGAATATGAAAAGACACAACTTTCATGTTGTGACCATCGCCGGAATCGGCCGAATCGGGGGTGACTCGGCCGTGACTCGGTCGGATCACTGAGTCGGCCGAGTCAAGGCCGAGTTGGCCGATTCCCGGCCCAGTCCGGTGACCTGGATCCCCCCAACGGTTCATCTAACTCCTGCAAGTGTTACATGTTTGGGTGTAGTGGGGTTTTTGTGAGATATGCACGTGTATACTCTTGGTATTCTAAAGGTTTTAAAAAAAATCAATATTAAAAATAATGTGGGGTATGGGATTTGAACTCTGGTGGCTTGGTTCAGCAGTGCAAGGTATTACCAATGATCTACAAGCTCCTTCTTGTAATTATTGTAGAGAGATAGATACTTAAAGTGTTATCAGCAACATTAATACTCCAAGTATACTTCAAATTTAATTCAAATTTAGGTATACAAAAAATTGGAGTTGTTACAATCTACCCTCCTTACAAAAATTTTGTCCTCGAAATTTACAACTTTTATTTGAGGACTAGTTTACAAAAAGGTGCGGATATCTTGCACGCATCTCATCTTCCCTTTCCCACGTGGATTCTCCTGGAGTGTCTTTTCTCCACATTACTCGGACCAAATTAACTTCCTTGTTCCGAAGTGTCTTCACTTTTCTATCCAGGATTTCCACAGGTTGTTGCTCACAAGACAAGTCGGGCTGTATAGTGAGCTCAGAATGATCAAGTACATGGCTGGGGTCACTCACATACCTTCTGAGTTGGGATATGTGGAACACGTTATGCACTCCTTCCAATGAGGGTGGAAGTGCTAATCGGTATGCCACTTCACCGACTCGTTCGAGTATATCGAACGGTCCAATGTATCTCGGACTCAACTTTCCCTGTCTTCCAAATCGGATCACTCCGCGGTTCGGAGAGATTTTCAGGAATACATGGTCTCCTGGCTGGAACTCCAAATGTCGTCTCTTTGCATCAGCCCAGTGTTTCTGTCTATCTTGGGCTATGCGCATTCTTTCCCTGATAGTACGAACCGCATCAACGGTCGCTACTATCATCTCTGGTCCCAGAAGTTCCCTATCTCCGATGTCTTCCCAACTTAATGGCGATCGACACTTCCTTCCATACAATGCTGCAAAAGGTGCCATTCCTATGCTTGCTTGGTAGCTGTTGTTGTATGCAAACTCCACCAGATGCAGGTGATCTTCCCACGATCCTTTGAAGTCGAGCATACATGCTCTGAGCATATCCTCCAAGATCTGAATAGTTTGTTCCGACTGACCATCTGTTTGTGGATGATAAGCCGTGCTGAAGTTCAGACTTGTTCCCAAGCTAGCTTGCAGACTCTGCCAAAATTGCGATCGGAACCTGGTATCACGATCGGAGACAATGCAGACCGGTACTCCACGAAGTCTCACAATTTCCTGTATGAGTTCATGGGTATCAGAGATAGTACATTATGAAGAGTTTTTAAATCTAAATTAGATTATTACCTCCATGTACTTCTTCGCTAGTGTCTCAGTCGATTGGCCAACTCGAAATGGGATGAAGTGAGCCGACTTTGTAAGTCGATCCACAATGACCCATATTGCATCGTTACCCTTTGTGCTGCGGGGAAGAGCAGTTACAAAGTCCATCGTGATATGCTGCCACTTCCATTCTGGAATTGGTAACGGTTGAAGTAGTCCAGCTGTCCTGTGATGTTCAGCCTTTACTTGCTGACACACCAAACATTTTGCGACGCTTCTGGCTACTTCACGCTTCATTCCATGCCACCAATAATTCTGACGTAGATCTTTGTACATTTTGGTACCTCCAGGATGTACTGAATAGGGAGAGCTGTGAGCTTCTTTCATTAACTCTTCCCGAACAGGACCCTTTGGTACACACAATCTGCTGCCGTATCTCAAGGATCCGTCTTCATGGATGATGAAATCTGTTCTGAGTCCATTCTCCACTTGTTCTCTGATCTTTTGCAACTTAGCATCGCTGGCTTGAGCTGATTTGATATGATTGACAATGGTTGATTGAACTTGTAGATTCATCAAACTCGAAACATCACCTGGCATGACTAGTTCAATCTCCATCTGATGTAAGTTTTGCCGAAGCTTCCACTGGGCGGTGAGATTCATTGCTAATGGTTGGCGACTAAGAGCATTAGGTACTACGTTCACCTTTCCTGGATGATATTGCAAGTTGATGTCAAAGTCCGCCATGAGTTCTAACCATCTTCTCTGCCGCATATTCAACTCCTTCTGAGTAAACACATACTTCAGACTTTTATGATCTGTGTAGATGTTCACCCGTTCACCAAGTAAGTAGTGGCGCCAAATTTTGAGAGCAAAAATGACGGCTGCCAACTCCAGATCATGCGTCGGATAATTGCGCTCATGAGTCTTCAGTTGTCTTGAAGCATAAGCCACAATCTTACCGTGCTGATGTAGAACACATCCTAATCCCTTGCCGGATGCATCACAATGCACTTCGAATCCTCCAGATTGATCCGGTATGACGAGAATAGGTGCAGATGTCAGTCTTGACTTGAGTTCTACGAAAGCTTGCTCGCATGCTTCTGACCACACAAATTCTTCATCTTTTCGTGTGAGCTTGGTCAGGGGTATTGCTATCTTCGAAAAGCCTTCAATAAACCTTCTGTAATATCCAGCTAAACCCAAGAAACTCCGAATATCCTTCACTGACTTCGGTGTAGGCCATTCGCTAACTGCCGAAACTTTTGCTGGATCCACAGAAATTCCTTCTCCTGATACGATGTGTCCAAGAAAACCAACTTGTTTTAGCCAAAACTCGCACTTGCTCTATTTGCTATAAAGCTTATGTTGTCGAAGAGTTTCCAGGACAATTCGTAGGTGCTCTGCATGCTCTTTCTGATTCTTAGAATATACCAGGATGTCGTCGATGAAGATGACAGCAAACCTGTCTAAATATTCCCGGAAGACTTGGTTCATAAGGTTCATGAAGATTGCTGGTGCATTGGTCACTCCAAATGGCATTACTAGAAATTCGTAATGTCCATAGCGAGTTCTGAAAGCTGTTTTGTGAATATCAGCTTCCTTGACCTTCACTTGATGATAACCTGAACGAAGATCTAGTTTAGAGAAGACACAAGATCCACTTAGCTGATCGAATAAATAGTCGATGCGCGGGAGTGGATACTTGTTCTTTATAGTGACTTCGTTCAAGGCCCTATAATCGATGCACATTCTGTATGAACCTTCCTTCTTCTTAACCAATAATACAGGTGCTCCCCAACTTGAAGTGCTGGGACGAATCCATCCTTTCGCCAGTAATTCGTCCAACTGTGTTCTTACTTCCTTCAATCCTTCCGGACTTAGTCTATAAGGTGCTTTGATCACTGGTTGTGCTCCTGGTACTAAGTCAATACTGAATTCAAAAGCTCGATCGGGAGGCAAACCTGATATATCGTCAGGAAATACATCATCGAACTCTCGAACTACCTCCGGTCTTGGTTCTTCTTCTGCTTGAGCTGATGTAACTACTGCTTCCCTTGGCTTTGCTTTGTAAGTACTTGGCTCCAATGTACGGTCTCCACTTTTACAATAGAAGACCGGATGGTCTGGAATCTCGAATACTACCCTCCTTTGACGACAGTCGATGGTAGCATAAAAGGTTCTAAGCCAGTCCATTCCTAGAACCACATCGAAGTTTGGTATATCCAGTACCTTGAAGTCAGCATAAAATTCTTGACTGCAGACGACGACTGGACACAGGCTGTATCCCATAGTTGCCTTTAGAACACCATTTCCGGAACTGACGTTCCAGCTGGATACAAGCGGTGAGACTGGAATCGCATGGGTTCGGACAAACCGTTGCAACATAAAGCAGTGGGATGCTCCAGTATCAAACAGTGCAAGTGCAGGTAGTGAAGCTACTAGGATTGTACCTAAGGTATATGGAATAGGTTTTAGGTATAGGGAAAGTGTGTAGGTAAACAAAACTAAAAGATAAGTTTGAGAAGGAATTTACTAGTAATGACTTGGCCAGTGGCCTCAGCTTCTTCCACAGACATCATGAAAGCCGGCGCTTTGGCACATTCCTCCTGGCCTGAAGAGCATTCCTCGGAACGTTCCTTTGAGCTTGATGGAACTGTCGAGGAGGTGGTGTAGCTTGTGGTCCCCTGGGTGGTGCGGGCAGTGCAAGTCTGGGAGCAGGTGCCTGAAGAGCTGGTCGCTGCTGATAAGTATTTGCTGGCCTGGGTGCAGCAACTGGGTTCTGTCTTTGGGGACAAGACCCAATACCGTGAGTAGCTGAACCGCAGATCAAACAAAGGCGGTTGGCTCGACGGCAGTCCTTCATCATATGTCCAGTTCTCCTGCAGTAGGTGCAAAAGGCTGGGCTAGAATGATGGGTTGGTACTCCGGGTCGCCTTGGCACGAAAGATGGTCTGGACGTGGCTCCACCTGCCATTTGGTTGGCAGGGCGTTTGACTCCAGCAGACTGAGGTCTGCCCCTCTCTTTTATCACTGCCTCATAACTGCGGGCAGCTTCTAGTGCATCCTCATGAGTCAAAAACTTTCCTGTGGCTAGAGCAGCCTTAATCTCTGTGTCCAAACCTTACTGAAAGCGACGGGCTCTGATATCGTCCGTCGGTATCAAGTGTGCCGCGAATCTGTTTAAAGATTGTGTTAGCTGTGTAGTATATGATATCTAAAAATTGAACTATTGTGACATATCTTACCGGCTCAACATAGTGAATTCAGCGTCGTATTCATCTACCGATTTATCCCACATTGATCCTTGCTGTAGATGAATAAACTGTTGCTCCATGGCGAACCTGGCAGTCACAGGGAAATATTTCGCGTCGAACTTCTCGCGAAATGTCTTCCATTCAATCGGCTGTACCAGACGGGTTTCTTCCGCCTTCCACCAATTGCGAGCATTATCCGTGAGCTGTAGCTTCGCTACATGGACCCAAGCGTGGTCTGGCACTTGAGCTGCTGCCAGATCGTCTTCGATGCTTTATGCCCATTCTTCCGCTTCAAGAGGGCTACCTTTACCAGAGAACTGCTTTGGGTGCAAAGCTCTGAATTGCATTACTCCCGGTGCATCGGCCTCAGGACGATTCAAAAGTTGTTGTTGTCCCTCGAGAAGACTGCGGATCGCCTCAAATAGCATCGTTTGCTCAGTGGGTGGTGCAGGAACAACTGGTGCGAGAGGTAGTGCTGGAGGGGTGTTGTTGACGTTGGTGCTGGTGTTGTTTGGGGAATCCATGACCTTGAAGAAAAATTTAGGTTAGGATAGATTCAAATGCATGAAATGATAAGATTCAAGAAATAGAAATTTGCAAGATTCAAGGGACATGAATTGTAAAGAATGTTTTAGTTACCGGTTCTTGTGTTATATTGCTTCGGTTGTTCATACAGACTGGAACTGAATGACAGGGATTCATACAGCTCTGACCTGCATGGGCCACCAACAAAACCTGTCACGCCCCGCTTCCCAGTGTACGGCGAAGTGGACGCGACGAGATCCGCTACGTATGTACTCAGAAGTACATACGCTAAGCGTAGCTAAGCAATATAAAATATTACACAAGAGACAAGAGTATAAAAATAACAGCAACTTTTATTTATTAACATTCTATATACAAATCATGGAAAGGAAAAAAAATACAACTGAAATAAAGATGCCTAAACAGTGGCATAACAGGAAATGGAAAGTACTGAAAAGAAAAGCGTACAATGAAATTATACTGCTGGGTCTTCGGCAAAATGCTCCAAATCTTCTTGTGATGGCTCAACTTCCGCCGGGTCCAAGTCACCTGACGACATTCAAAGAAAAGAGAAACAGAATGTCGTTAGCGAACAGATCGCTCGGTAAGTCCCAAAGGTAAGAGGGAAGTAGAGAAGACAGAATAAGAAGAAACATTTTTAAATTGTAAACTATTGTTGTAATGTTATGTTAACGTTGTTGTTTGCAGCTTGGTACAGAAGAATGCCGGTGTATACGAGGGGAGTCTCACTTGCCAGAGACTAGGGCACGTGTAGTACAAGGAACCGTTATGCCACGGTACAACAACAATGGGATTCAGGTTAGGTGTATTAATCTGACCACCTCGTGCCACCTTTAACACCTTCCGTACCAATCTACCCCTTAAACCCCGCGATGTCTTGTTTGTATTGTTATCATGTAAAATTGTATTGATTGTAAGATTGATTAACTGACTGACCGAAACCATGATATCAGGAAACGGCTAAAACCGTAGAGTCATGTAAATGGAATACTGGGAAACATGTAAAAGGAATATATCCATGGTTCGGTTCAGTCAAGTTATATAGATTGTTAACTGGATTCAGGGATTCATGTATTCGTATTGAGTTGGAATATAAAAGAATATAGATTGACTTGAATCATGTTCAAGTCAGAAATAGTCAGACTCAAACCCGAGTCAGACTAAAAGAAGGTGAGTTGAAGTTCAATAATTGTTAGGGGCCTTATTGTAATTTATAAAACTTGAGGGGGTTTTATATAAAAAGTACTTTTGTATAGATTTCACAATACACCTCAAGTATTTGTTATTCGTCTTTATAGTTATAATGAGTGTGGATTTTATTTGTGTTATTCTAGTGAATATATCATAATAAAATTATTAATTGATTTATTTGAAACTCAGGGTATTTTAATGTAACTTTTAAACTTGTAATTTTAGAAAAAGTGGAAACTTTATATTATAATAAAATAGGTGTTTAAATGATATTTATATATATAATAATACAAGAATAGTTTTAAATAATAATTTATTTTCCAAAATCTCATTCTTTTCTTAAATGCCGTATTTTAAACCTTTCGAGACCGGATGCTCCTTGCGGAGGTCTGAATCTCGCACTACTAGCCCGCGGGTGCACGATGAACCGTACTATCCCTAACGGGTTCCCCAAAGGTGGGTTGTAGCGGCGCTTTGCTTAGGTTTAATAAATACTATTCATTTAGAAAAACGGTTCTATAAATATAAGGTATTTATTCGTAAAAGAGTATAGTTTTCCGTATTTTAGTTGTTAGGGTTTCCTAAACCAACTAGCCTATTTCTAAGGTCTAAACGACAAGTCATTAGAAGTCTCAAATCGCCTCTTCACCGTCATTTGCGGCCAGGTAAGTGCCAGGTAAGTGGGAAGGAACCACAGTCGTGGGCCTAATTAAAAACCACTAGACTAGACACACTTGCCTAGACACCACAAGACAGTTTAGATAAACGATCGATATCCATGACCTATCGTGCTTTCATTTTAAAAGATTTTATTTAGGATTGTGTACATCTTAAAGCTTTTAGAAAATGTTTATAAAGAATGTGGTATTTTAGTGAAAAGTCCTGTATTTTCATATTTTATATTTTTTTAACGATATCAATTAAGGTTATATTTGTGTGTGTGTAGAGATAGGTCATTACCTCGTGACTTATTTTAAGGTATTGCGAAGTTTAGAGGTTAAATATGATATATTAAACTTGAAGGTATTTAAACGCAAGAATACGGTATTTGAAAACGTTATCATTTCATGTGTGAAAATTCATTCAAATTGATTTCTACAAGTTTAATGGTCAAGATAGAGATGTTTAGGAATGATTCAGTTGATTAGAAGAAGAAAAATAAACATTATGGTATTAAAGCGAAAAGGAATACGATATTGCAAAAGCTTATCATTTCATGTGCGAAACTTTGTCCAAATTAATTGTTATGTGATTAATAGTCAACATGGATGAGTTTAGGTATTATGCAATTAGTGACAAGTGAGATTTTATAGAAAAACCGAATCGGAAATCGGTTTGTTCCGATTTCCGTCGGGTTTCACAATTCCGTATTTTTGAGAAGTAGAAAGAAGAAAAGAACGGGACTTACGGATTTAAACTCTTCTAAAGAGTAAAGAGAATTAAGAAGAAAGGCCGAGGTGTGGTTTCGTCGCCGGTTGCTTCAAAGCACGTCGCCGGAATTCCGTCAGGGCTTCGCCGTGAACTCGGTTTCAAAGCACACACTTCTTGGAAAACTTTTGAGAGAGTGGTTCAAGATTTTGGGGGGTGAGAGGGTAGTGTGTAGGATTGGTATTTATAGGGTTAGGGTAGATGAAAAGTTAAAAATAAAAATGTGATAAAATATAATAAAAATGTATTAAAAGTGGAGTAATCGGGGTTTTTTAAGAGCTCTGGAAGTGGTATGAGGCTGAAACTTTGCAGGTGCGTAGGGAATATGAAAAGACACAACTTTCATGTTGTGACCATCACCGGAATCGGCCGAATCGGGAGTGACTCGGCCGTGACTCGGTCGGATCACTGAGTCGGCCGAGTCAAGGCCGAGTTGGCCGATTCTCGACCGAGTCCGGTGACCTGGATCCCCCCCGACGGTTCATCTAACTCCTACAAGTGTTACATGTTTGGGTGTAGTGGGGTTTTTGTGAGATATGCACGTGTAAACTCTTGGTATTCTAAAGGTTTTAAAAAAAATCAATATTAAAAATAATGTGGGGTATGGGATTTGAACTCTGGTGGCTTGGTTCAGCAGTGCAAGGTATTACCAATGAGCTACAAGCTCCTTCTTGTAATTATTGTAGAGAGATAGATACTTAAAGTGTTATCAGCAACATTAATACTCCAAGTATGCTTCAAATTTAATTCAAATTTTGGTATACAAAAAATTGGAGTTGTTACAAAAAATCAGGAAAAAGCTTCAGAAGAGGCATCACGTGCTCACACGTGACCAGTGGTCACGTGTTGGCACGTGATGGTTAAGCAGCGGCCAAAGAACAGAGCGCAGAAGAAGAGAAGCCCATTTCAGGGGTCGCGTGCTCACACGTGACCACGGGTCGCGTGCTCACACGTGACCAGGGGTCGCGTGGCCACACGTGACCGGATCTAAAAGTCTTATTCGTTAACAGAATTAAATTCTGAAGAGAGATCATTCAAATCTTTCCAAAAAGGAGAAGAATTATCTGAAACCGTTGGATCAATGAATCTGAAGGTGATTAAATATCACCAATTTATGGAAAAATCTTGGACATGAAAAGATTTCTCCCTAAATCTAACCGAAATAACAAAGAGATATCTTTGGATTTAAAATCCAAAGGTGAATAAAATTCACCTAATAATCTAAAGGCCCAGATCAATGATGAAAATAAGTCAAATCTCTCAATAAATAAATCGAATCTTTCAATGAGAGATTTACCAAACAGATTGATTCTTTTCCTTCTCCTATAAATAGGAGCCAAATGAGAGAGTTATATACACACACGGAGAGAGAGAGAGATATAGAGTCTTGGAATCTTGAAAATTCAGAAGGAAGAATTTGATTCTCTGCAAAAGAAAAACCCTAGGTAAGAAAAGAAAAGGGAGGCTTCAAAAGAGAATTTAATTCTCAAAAGAGTTTAACTCTTATATAAAGAAAAGAACTTAGTTCTTTCTCTGGTTGAGGATCTACAAAATGCATATCTCTCCATGAATTGAGAATTTAATTCTCATTGGGTTGAGATCCTGCCATGCAGATCTAAAACATAGAGGAGGAATTGAGCTTTGAGAATTTAATTCTCACAGAATGATAGGAATTTAATTCCTTCAGAATGGACAGAACTAGGGTTTAACCCTAATTGAGAACTTAATTCTCTCAGATTTACAGAAATTTAATTCCCTTAAAAAGAAATTAGGGTTTCACCCTATGCCAGAATCTAATTCTTTACATATATGGGGAATTTAATTCCTACAGAAAAGAAATTAGGGTTTAACCCTATATAAGAATATAATTCTTCAGAAGAAAACAGGAATTTAATTCCTCTAAAGTTTATTGCTAGGGTTTGACCCTATTAAGAATTTAATTCTTAAAAGATGAACAGATATTTAAAACATGCAAAGAGTCAGAGTCACATGCTACCACGCGACCCCTGCAAAGATCCACAGAAAAGAACTTTAAGGCAACACCTCACGTGTTACCATGTGACCCCTGCAAAGATCCACAGAAAAGAGCTTTGAGGCAACGCCTCACGTGCCCCACGTGACCCCTGGAGCACACAGAGAAAAAAGCAAAAGAAACAGAAAAGAGCTCTAGGGTGCTCGCACATGCTACCACGTGACCCCTTGGCTGAAGCTCTAACAGACAAACACCCAAATTCCCATCACGTGACAGCACGTGATACTTCAAAGTATTCAATACTTTTGACAGAACAAAATAAAGGGAAGTAGGGCGCTCTCACGTGCTACCACGTGATCCCTCTTGCCTTAGTGTTTAACACTAAATTTAAAATCTCTGTTCCCAGTGATTAACACTGATTTGCCTTAGTGTTAAACACTAATTTGAAATCTCTATTGCCAGTGTTTAACACTGATTTGCTTTAGTGTTTAACACTAATTTGAAAGCCTTGTTGCTAGTGTTTAACACCGACTATATTTTAGTGTTAAACACTAACTTGCTAATCTTGATCTCAGTGTTCAACATTGTTGGTCTTTAGTGTTTAACACTAGATTTAGCCCAATTGGCTAAGTTTCTAGAGGCAAAGCCTCTCCTTCAATGAACAACAGAAGGCCAATATTCCAAACATGATTGGACTTAGCCCAAGCTGGCCATAAGTCCTCAATTCAAACTTAACTGGGCTAATGGGCTCATAATATAATTAAGCGGTCTTGGTTCCAAATTGGGCCAAAGATCATTTAATCTACCTTGGTTTAAGGGTACATCTCTTCACTCCTTTGATACTTGGCGTTGTAATCTCTCAACGTCTTCAAAGAGGTGACGGGTCTCGATGACCACATATTGATACGGACTGTGGGGTCCTTAAACTCATGGACTATGATGTCCTTAACCTTGACCGGAATGTCTTAAAACTAACAACGGACTATGATGTCCTTAACCTTGACCGTGATGTCTTAAAACTAACGCCGGACTGTGGAGTCCTTAAACCCATGGACTATGATGTCCTTAACCTCGACCGGAATGTCTTAAAACTAACAACGGACTATGATGTCCTTAACCTTGACCGGGATGTCTTAAAACTAACACCGGACTGTGGAGTCCTTAAACCCATGGACTACGATGTCCTTAACCTTGACCGCAATGTCTTAAAACTAGCATTGGACCGCAACGTCCTTAAACTACCTACGGACCGCAATGTCCTTAAACTACCTATTGACCGCAATGTCACTGAACTAAACAACATGGCCCCCATAATTGTGCTCTTGTTGGATCTAAACGATCCCGTTAAGTTGATCTTAGTCTAAAAACTAGACTAACGTATTCTTAACAAATGTTTAAGTCGATCTTAGTCCCAAACGAGGCTAACGTATCCTTAAACCCAAACCCCCAAACCCAAATCTAAGATAATACGGATTTGGACTAGTCCACGCCATACGGGCGATGACATAACTCAGTCTCCGTATACAATCCACGGGCAACCAAACACAAAACAAACACACACGACACGAAGTGATCATCTGGAGAAGGAGAAAGTTGTTACCGCAATGCGGTAGCGTAATTAACTGCAGGGGCTTGCGCCTGCAGGGAAGAGCGTCCCCACAATTAAAAACCCCTCAAGCGAGGGGGAATCTGACGAAATCTGCTATATCGGACGCATCCGTTTAAACCTTCGATATGCGGTGCCATAAATCAACTTGGCATCTTCGGAGAGGTAGACGGATAGCACCAATTAGCATCTGCCTCGAATTTCAGGCAAGACGTCCGTCGCGCCGTCTTTCGGAGGGGAACAACGATGTGTTTCCTGACGATATATCAGGTTTGCCTTCCGATCGAGCTCTTGAATTCAGCATTGATTTAATACCAGGAGCACAACCGGTGATCAAAGCACCTTATCGATTAAGTCCGGAAGGTTTGAAGGAAGTCCGAATACAGTTGGACGAATTACTGGCGAAAGGATGGATTCGTCCCAGCACTTCAAGTTGGGGATCACCTATACTACTTGTGAAGAAGAAGGAAGGTTCATACAGAATGTGCATCGATTACCGAGCCTTGAACGAAGACACTATAAAGAACAAGTATCCACTCCCACGCATCGACGATTTATTCGATCAGCTAAGTGGATCTTGTGTTTTCTCTAAATTGGATCTCCGTTCAGGTTATCATCAGGTGAAGGTCAAGGAAGCTGATATTCATAAAACAGCTTTCAGAACTCGCTATGGTCATTACGAATTTCTAGTGATGCCATTTAGAGTGACTAATGCACCAGCAATATTCATGAACCTAATGAATCAAGTTTTCCGGGAGTACTTAGACAGGTTTGTTGTCATCTTCATCGACGACATCCTGGTGTATTCTAAGAGTCGGAAAGAGCATGCTGATCACCTACGAATTGTCCTGAAAACTCTTCGTCAACATCAGTTATATGCCAAATACAGCAAGTGCGAGTTTTGGCTAAATGAAGTTGGTTTTCTTGGACATATCGTATCAGGTGAAGGAATCTCTGTGGATCCAGCGAAAGTTTCAGCAGTTAGCGAATGGCCGACACCAAAGTTAGTGAAGGACATTCGAAGTTTCTTGGGTCTAGCTGGATATTACAGAAGGTTCATTGAAGGCTTTTCAAAGATAGCAACACCCCTGACCAAGCTCACACGTAAAGATGAAGATTTTGTGTGGTCAGAAGCATGCGAACAAGTTTTCGTAGAACTCAAGTCAAGGTTGACATCAACGCCTATTCTCGTCATACCGGATCAATCTGGAGGATTCGAAGTGCATTGCGATGCATCCGGTAAGGGATTAGTATGTGTTCTACATCAGCACGGTAAGGTTGTGGTTTATGCTTCAAGACAGCTGAAGACTCATGAGCGCAATTATCCGACGCATGATCTGGAGTTGGCAGCCGTCATCTTTGCTCTCAAGATTTGGCGTCATTATTTACTTGGTGAACGAGTGAACATATACACAGATCACAAGAGCCTAAAATATGTGTTTACTCAGAAGGAGTTGAATATGCGGCAGAGAAGATGGTTAGAACTCATGGTGGACTTTGACATCAACCTGCAATATCACTCAGGGAAGGTGAATGTGGTTCCAGATGCTCTTAGTCGCCAACCATTAGCAATGCATCTCACCGCTCAGTGGAAACTTCAACAAGACTTATATCAGATGGAGATTGAAGTAGTCATGCCAGGTAACACTTCAAGTTTAATGAATTTATAAGTTCAATCAACCATTGTCAATCAGATCAAAGCAGCTCAAGCAAGTGATGCTAAGTTGCAAAAGGTCAGAGAACAAGTGGAGAATGGACTCAGAACAGACTTCATCATCCATGAAGATGGATTTTTGAGATACGACAGCAGATTATGTGTACCAAAAGGTCCTGTTCGGGAATAGTTAATGAAAGAAATTCACAGCTCTCCCTACTCAGTACACCCTGGAGGTACCAAGATGTACAAAGATCTACGTCAGAATTATTGGTGGCATGGAATGAAGCGTGAAGTAGCCAGAAGCGTCGCAAAATGCTTGGTGTGTTAGCAAGTAAAAGCTGAACATCACAGAACCACTGGGTTCAACCGTTACCAATCCCAGAATGGAAGTGGCAACACATCACGATGGATTTTGTGACTGCACTTCCTCGTAGCGTAAAGGGTAACGATGCCGTATAGGTCATTGTGGATCGACTCACAAAGTCGGCTCACTTCATCCCATTTCGAGTTGGCCAATCAACTGAGACACTAGTAAAGAAGTACATGAAGGTAATAATCTACTTAAGATTTAAACTCTTCATAATATACTATCTCTGATACCCATGAACTCATACAGGAAATTGTGAGACTTCATAGAGTACCGGTCTGCATTGTCTCCGATCGTAACACGAGGTTCCGATCGCAATTTTGGCAGAGTCTGCAAGCAAGCTTGGGAACAAGTCTGAACTTCAGCACGGCTTATCATCCATAAACAAATGGTCAGTCTGAGCAAACTATTCAGATCTTGGAGGATATACCCAGAGCATGTATGTTAGACTTCAAACGATCGTGGGAAGATCACCTACACCTTGTGGAGTTTTTGTACAACAACAGCTACTAAGCAAGCATAGGAATGTCACCTTTTGCAGCACTGTATGGAAGGAGGTGTTGATCGCCATTAAATTGGGACGACATCGGAGATAGGGAACTTCTTGGACCAGAGATGATAGTAGCGACTGTTGATGTGGTTCGTACTATCAGGGAAAGGATGCGCATAGCCCAAGATCGACAGAAGCACTGGGCTGATACAAAGAGACGTCACTTGGAGTTCCAGCCAGGAGATCACGTATTCTTGAAGATATCTCCAAACCGCGGAGTGATCCGATTTGGAAGATGGAGTAAGCTAAGTCCGAGATATATTGGACCGTTCGACATACTTGAACGAGTAGGTGAAGTGGCATACCGCTTAGCACTTCCACCTTCATTGGAAGGAATGCATAATGTGTTCCACATATCCCAACTCAGAAGGTATGTGAGTGACCCCAGCCATATTTTTGATCATTCCGAGCTCACTATACAGCATGACTTATCTTGTGAGCAATAACCTGTGGAGATCCTGAACAGGAAAGTGAAGCCACTTCGGACCAAGGAAGTCAATTTGGTCCGAGTGACGTGGAGAAAAGACACTCCAGGAGAGTCTACTTGGAAAAGGGAAGATAAAATGCATGCAAGATATCCACACCTTTTTGTAAACTATTCCTCAAATAAAAGTTGTAAATTTCGAGGACGAAATTTTTGTAAGGAGGGTAGACTGTAACAGCTCCATTTTTAGTGTACAAAAAGTTGCTTAAAAATTTATGTATATTTGGGGTATTTACATTTGCTGTGATTACTTTAAGTAATTAATTAGCTCTTTAATTACAAGAAGGAGTTGTAGCTCATTAGTAATACCTTGCACTGTTGAACCAAGCCACTAGAGTTCAAATCCCAAACCCTACATTATTTTTAATATTGTTTTATTTTGGATTTTTAGAATACCAACAGTTTACACGTGCATATCTCACAAAAAACCCCACTACACTAGAAAAAGTAACCATGCAAGAGGGATCACTAACCGACGGCATGGATTCCGGCCGCCTGACTCGGCCGGCGGACCGGCCGACTCGGGCCGCCGCCGGCGGCCGGAGTTGCTGATTCGGCCGAATCCCCAATATAGAAATTGTGCCTCTTGGCATCCCCTGTACACCTGCACACTCTAATTACTTAGACCAGTAACAGAGCATTCATAAAACCCCAATTACTCCACTTTTAATACATTTTAATATATTTTATTACTTTTTTTTCAATTAAACCTTTCATCTACCCTAACCCTATAAATACAACCCCTAAACACTACCCCCTCACCCCAAAATTCTGAGCAAACTCTCAAGAAATTTCCTAGAACCCTAGTGTGCATTTGAAGTGAGCAAAGAGGCGAAACTTCGGCGAATTTTCCGGCGACAACCCTAGGAGTTCCCGGCGACGAAACGGCGCACCGGAAACTACGTCCTCTCCTTCTCCTCTTTAAGCTAAACCCGTAAGTCTCACCTTCCCCCTTCTCTAATCTTTCTGAAAATACGAAATTCTAAAACCCGACGGAATCGGAGCAAATCCGATTTCCGATTCGGTTCTTCCAAAAATCTTACTTTTCCTTTAATACAATCTTGTTAAACCATTATATGTTGACTATTAAACACTAACTAATCATATTAAACAAGTCCCACATCAAAACAAATTGCTATTTCCATTTTACCGTACATTTTCATTAAAATACCATATAGTTTCATTTTCGACATTTAAACATCACAAACTTGCTATACCTTTAAGTAGATCACGTGGTAATGACCTACCTCCTCACAACACTCATATGCAATATAGCACAATACCTTTCGGGAACATAGAATACGGGAAAACGAAACATTTCAAATAAATACCATTACTATTAAAACCTTTTTCTAAAAGATTAGTATTTTACACAAATTTTTGCAAAGCGCCGCTACAATCCATTTTAGGGAACCTGACTGGGATGGTGCGGATTATCGCACATCTCTGAGCTTAGTAGTGCGAGATACAGACCTCCGCAAGGAGCTTTCGGTCTCGAGAGATTTAAAATACGACATCTTAAGAAAATGAGATTTTTAGAAATATAAAATATATATTAAAATTATTTTTATATAATTATGTATATATGTAACATTAAATATCTATTTTGAAATAATATAAATATTCCAACTCTTTTCAAAAATCACAAGAATCACTTTATATTAATATACTATGAATTCAATACAAGTCAATATTACAAATAAATACTCTTTATTATGAATTTAGGATATTTTCACTAAAAATATCACAATTATAAAATCTACATTCATGATAACTCTAAAGACGATAACTAAATACTTGGGAAGTATTTTGAAAAGTATATAAAAGTATTTTTACATAAAAACCCCTCAAGTTCTATAAATTACCCTAAGAACCCTAGTAAACATAGGTTTAAACGGGACCAATCTCTTGAGCCACAGGGAGCCGGAGAAGTGGGTGCTTGCCTATCTAAGGTAGACAACTTAACAACGGTGTTATCAATACGGTAATCGTCTTTGAAAAAGATACAAATCCTACCGCCCATGTGCAGCAGTTACCGATAACATCAAAACCATCAGGACTTCAATTTATTTTTCTAATTGTCTGACTTAGACTGAGTCTCATTAATAAACTGACTTGAATATGATTCAAGTACAATTTATAATCTACAATCTGCAATCTGCAATCTACAATATTACAATTCAACATGAATCCATTCAATCTATATTGACTGAACCGAACAATGGATATACTTCCATTTACATGATTCTCCAGTTACATCCATGATTCTACAGTTACATCCATTTACTGATATCATGGTTTCGGTAAGTCATCCAATTATACAATCTATATAGTTTACAATACAAGACAATACAATACAACTATACAAACAAGACATCTCGGGGTTTAAGGGGTAGATTGGTCCGGAATGTGTTAGAACTGGCACGAGACAGTAAGATTAAGACACCTAACCTATATTCCGCTGCTGTTGTACCGTGGCCCAACGGTTCCTTGTACATTCCGTTTGTCCTAGTCTCTAGCATTTAGAGACTGCTCTCGTATACACTAGCATTCTTCTGTATCAAGCTACAAACAACAGCGTTAACACCACATTATAACAATATAATACAACTTTAAAAGCTACCTTCTTATTCTGTCTATTCTATTTCTCACTTATCTTTGGGACTTACCGAGCGATCTGTTCGCTGACGACATTCTCTTTTTTTTTTCTTTGAATGTCGTCAGGTGATCTGGACACGTCAGAGATCGAGCCCAACGCTGAAGACTTGGACCATTTCGTTGAAGACCCAGAGTTTTAGTTCATTGTACAATTTTATTTCAGTACCTTTCCTTTTCTGTCATGCCATTGTTTAGGCATTGCTTTATTTCAGTTGTATTTACATTTCCATGCATTGTATAGAAAGAATGTGAATAAATAAAGTTGTTGTTTTATTATATCTTGTCTCTTGTGCATTTACTTTTATATTGCTTAGATACGCTTAGCGTATTTACTTCACAGTAAATACGTAGCGGCCTCGTCGCGTTCTCTGCCCGTATACTGGGAAGCGGGGCGGACATAGGAGCAATAATCTGGGTGATGAACTTTGTTTGCTTGATCGGGGTGCTTGGACTCCGGGAATGTCATCATCTAATGTTTCATGACAAGGTCAAAGATTTTCCTTGTCTTGTCTTGAGGGAAAGAATATACTCGACCCATCTTTTTCTTAAGAGACGGATTCCGACTGACCTTTTCTCGATCGCGTGGCCTTTTGAATCCATTTTGCCGCCGTTGAACATTTTTTCCGTTCTTCAACTTGTTTTTGTCTCCGTCTCGGGCCTTTTTCTTATCTTGGGAATGCATGGCGGGCTGACGGTGGAGGGCATTGTCATCCTCCGTAGCTTGCTGCGGGAGGCGTTGTGTCTTGGCCTTCTCGTAAATGGCCAGTTCGCGGCTGTGGTCGTTCCGAACCTTTTGACTCACTTCCCTTACTTGCTTGCCCATCTGTTCTTCAAACGACGGACTTGGCATTTTTATGGCAGGACCTCGTTCTGGTTCAACGTCAGTGTCTTTTAAATGAGCATCATCTTCTTCATTAAGGTCCTTTATGACATAGCAGCCATGGAACTGCTCCCGTTTCTTGGATTGGACATATCCAAGCCCGATCGTTTCCATTTTTCCGTTGGGCAATTTTCGCTGAGTTCCGGGGACGTTCCAGATCCTGTTGTAGAATTGGGCTTGTCGCACGGTTTGCTTGAAGGGTATGCCTTGGCATCTCAATAACCTTTTTAATCTCTCTGCGTAGTATCTGGGCAGACGATCGGTTGGAGCCCGTCGAGAGCAAAATCGGCACCATGCCAGATTTCTCTTTCGAATTTGGTCTCCGTAGATCGATAGAATAGGATCGCCTTTTCATCTCTTCGCCTGGGAGGGACGTAGAATGTTTGCAGCTCTTGCACACTATATGTTTCAAGCGCATCAAGCTCTCCGTAGTGCTGCCGCGGAACTATGGCGATTTGCAAACTCTGATCATCTCCAGTGAGGGCATGTATTGATGGACGGACCGAGAACACTGTGTTGACTTCGTCTTCAAAGTCGCTACCAAAGACCAGGATAAAGGTAGATGGTCCCGGCCTGTTGCATCGGGACGGCCCCGAATAGACTATAACTTCTTCCTCCTCGGTATCGCTCCCGAAGACCGGAATAGTGGTGATAGCTTTTTGCTTATCCTCCGGTTTATGGCATCTTACCGTATCTTCAAAGTCTGGTAGGAAATACTTTGCGTCTTCGTATTTGCGGACTTCATTTACGAAGAATGGGTTTAGTTCCCCCGTCACGGTGTATTCAAGACCATTTTTGAAATACTTCATACACTGATGTTGTGTAGAAGGGATGATGTTGTACTCATGTAATCAAGGCCTGCCGAGCAATGTGTTGTAGCAGGTCTTGACGTCAATGGCATGAAATTTGATGTCAGTGACGAACAGCCCAAAGCGTAACGTCAGTATTACAGACCCAAGCGTCCGTGATGACTGGGAGTCGAACCCGGAGATGGTGATTTTATCCCGAACGAGGTGCTGAATGCTCATGCAGATTTCTTTTAACACCCTCACATTTAGGAGGTTAACAGAGGACCCGTTGTCAACTAAGATCTTCCCTATCTTGATGTCATGGCAGTACCCGGTGACATACAGGGGACGGTTGTGCTCGCACGTTCCGAGGAGGAGATTTTCATCGCCGAAAGTGATGTCAGCTGTGTGCACTTCTTCCAGCTCGTCCTTCATCTTTTCTTCGGTAAGGAAAGCTTGAAACTGGTCAGGCTCTTGTAATGCCCTGATCAGGGAATCTCATGCATCTTTAGACAGGAGAAGGGCATCCAAAACGCTTAGCTGTGAGGGTATCTTTCTCAGGTGTGCTAGGACGTTATAATCCACTTTGTTTTTCTTGGGCGGGTCCTTGGCTGCCAGCTCTTCGACAACTCGGTCATCGAGGGCGATATCGTCAGGGAATTTTTCCTTCCCCTTATCATTTTTGTTCGATCCCTTGTTTGTAGGTCCGAAATTCTTTTTGGGCAACGTACGACTACGCAGCTGAATGTTCTCACAGTTCTTTATCTCTTCCTCTTTTCCTGAGGTGGATTTCTTGAAGAGAGGGCCGAGAGCTTTCGTCATCAGAATCACTTCCGAAGGTGAGAACTTGAGATCTCTTGGTATCAACCATGTGATAGTTTACGACAGTTCTTTTGTGCTCATCTGTCGTATTTCTCTTCTCCCGACGAGTTTTGCGCTTCATCCGCTTGAAATGTTGTCGGTGAGCAACGTATCCTTGCCAACACTTTTTAAAGGCCATGCATTCTTCGGTTGGGTGTGCAACTTTCTGATGGTATAAGCGGTAGTTAGGATGTACATCCGCTTCGTCAAGGCGTATACCGCCGGGAGTATTTCGTTTGGAAGATGGCAGCTTCATTCCCATTGACAGGGCTTTGGCGAACCGTTTCCTTGTCTTAAACTTGCTTTTGTCTGCCACGAGCGTGCTTCGATCTGGTTGGAGTGCTTTGCGACTCATCTCTATCATGGCTTCCTCAATTTGATGGCGATGCCTGGACCTTTCGAATATGGCCATTTCACGCTCTTGATCAGTTTTGCTCTTCTGACGGGCTTTGTTCAACAGCATGTCAATCATCTCTTCTGACGGTTCCAAGGATTTTGGCACCGAACCTGCCCCCAGCTCCTCCATATTATCTTCTAATGCTGAGCGAGCTTCTTCATCATTTATGGGTGAATGAGAGATTATGTGACAACTTGCCACATAATCCTCGGGTTCTTCCGACGAGTCGTTTCTATCGTCATTATCATTATCTCCGCTCTCCAGGATATGGCTGAGAAATTCTTGGAGTGTGACCGGGGTTCGTGCCTTCCGGTTATATTCTTCCAATGTGTCAATATGCTTTTGCAGATCCGTGCATTTGTCATCAGACTGTGTGGGCTTTTTGGTCTTCTTCTTGTTCTTCGAAAACTTTGACGGCCGGGCCTGGGTGTTTTGCTCATTGCTGCCAACTCTCGATGTTGGGCGCGGTTTCAGCATCCCCTCAATGATCTCTGGCTCTAGCGGGCTTTTCCATCTGATTGCCGGACATGCTTGAAGATCCTTGAGCATTCTCTTAGTTTTGTCTAAAAACAACTTCCTATGGAGCTTCCTCTATAGATGAGCATGATGCCCCCGGCGTGTCCACCTTTTTAGGAGCATGCGGTTGTGCTGGGTTTTCCTTCCAGTTTTCGGACAATGCGACTTTGTCTTGTTGGTATTGGTCCACAATCCAGTTTTTTAAGACGAAGCAATATTCGATCGGATGGACCAATATTCGGTGATAGGGGCAGTAATTGGGATTGTTGACGTCACCGGGCTGCAGTGGACGTTTCGGATCTGGCAGGGTGATGAGCCTGTTGCGCACCGCTAGTTCGAACAGTCTCCTCCTTTTATCCCGGGGAAACAAGTAAGGACGTCTCAACTTCTCGTCAAAGAATCGCGATTTGTTGCCTTGGCGAGCAACCGGTTTCGGATCACTCGGCTGTTGCTGAGCGTTGGCGACAAAGGTCGCTTCACCTTTCACCTTCTCATTTCGAAGCTTCGTTTTCGAGGAGGGCGGTCTATGGCCCATCTGGTCCATATGGGCCAGCTTGTCGATTAGGGCCTGGAAAGTGGTCGGCTTGAAGAACATCATGAATTCGGATATAGTTGCTTGTGAATCCAGGGTCCCCACGAACATGCCCACGGCAGGAGCTCCTTCTATGCGTTGTTCGCATCTCGACCATAAGTTCCGCCACCGAATTGCATACTGAACCCATGTCTCTCCTGGCTTCACCCTGGCATTGATCAATGCCGTGATCGAGGTGCGTTCGTTGTCGCTTGCGAAACGCTGGGTGAATAGCAACTCTATTTCTGTAAACGTTTTGATGGAGTCGTTCGGAAGCTCTGAGTACCATTCAAAAGCTGTCTCCGCTAAACTGCCGACGAACTGGCGAAGTAGCAATTTGTCGTCACCTCCAGTATTGCCGCAGAGAGCCTTGAACTGAGCGACGTGCTGATGGGGGTTGCCTGTCCCTTTGTACACATGAAATTTGGGGATCGTATATCCCGGCGGGTACTTAATTTGATCGTTCCAGCCTGGATATGGTCGCCCAGTTCTGACGACTCGCCCGGTAGCTTCATTTGTCTGATAAGCTCGTATCTGTTGAGCTATGCAGTAATCAAGCGCAGCTTTCGAGATCGTCTCTTCCTTGGCCGCTGATAAAGCCGGAAGAGGGTTTGATGTCTCCCCTCTGTCATCTTCAATAATTATTGGGGGATCTTCAGCTGGAGGATCCGGCTGGATCATCATGCCCACCATATCTTGAAACATGAGCGCCATTTGTTTTATATTAGCCGCTTGTTCCGCGGCCTCTTTATCTTTTTTCTCGAGCATTCTTCGGAGGAACTCGGCGTCGGTTTCTTGCTCCTGGTGTTGATCCGATGATACCTCCGGGCTTTCTTTCTGCCCAGTGAGTGCGGCCATCTTTGTCATCATCTCCTGGAGCTTTTGTTGCTACTCCTGGGCTTTCGTCACAGACCGAGTGAGTGGTCGATAACCCGTAGAAGTACGGCTTTCCTCTTTTCCGGAAGCCATGTAGACGGTGTGCACTACCATTCCCCCAGACTTGGGGCGTTTAGGTTCAGTGCCCTTAAGATTTGTCTTAGACATAGGGATTTTCTCCGGCCTTCTCCTTTTATGGGCGGTTGAAGTTGAGGGGGCTGTAATAGGCACTTCTGTAGACGACACCTTCCATAGCATGGCGGCGGGATGGTCCTCCTCCTACCGAACTTTCATTTTCTTCTGTCGGCGGGAGTAGTCTTTGTTGATTACAGAGTCCTGAACTCTTCGCCAGACCCCGTGGATTTTAGAGGACAGACGCTTAGGGGGTTGCTCCGGCTTCACTTTAGTACTATTCTCCACAGGTGGAGGAGAACTTTTCAATACGGCAGTTGGAGAGTTCTTGCGCACCCTCCTGAGCGGCTCAAAGCAGTTCCCAGTTGGAACAGCAGCATCAACTTCTACCCTTGGAGCTAGTGGGGTAAGTCCAGAAGGAGAGCTGCCCCCAGCTTTCCTCACTCGACGCCAGTGACGACGTCGAGCATGTCTTGCAGATGGGATTGGCTCAGTTACGGAGGTGGCTTCATCATGCTCCCCATTCTGGTGAAGGGCTGCTGGGGTCAACCTGTCGAAAACTGGCGTCCGCTGAGAAGGAACGGTCAATCTTACGAAGACCGACTTTGTGGCAAGGGAAGCATTTTTAATGACCTCACCCGAAGTAGGAATTGGGATGGTCAGTCTTGCAAAGACCGATCCCTTAGCAGGAGAAACCCTTCTGACGACTTCGTTTACCAGAGCTGGGATGGCTATCCGCTTCGGGATAACTCTTTTGGGTATTGCAGGCTTCTTCACGGACCCACTTGAGCTTTGGCCTAGTCTGTTAAAGACCGAGGCGTTGGACTTGGACGACTCGTTGAAAGGGGCCATGGTAGTAGTAAGCTGATCAAAGACCGACTTCTTTGGAGCTTCCTGTGATGGCACTGGAGCGTTGAAGCTCATTGGCGAGAGCATGGTCCAGAAGAACAACCCAGTGGTGGCCTGTGTCACCTGTTCCACAGGTATTGCGGAGATGGAGGCCGCTTGGAGCCCGTAAGTTACTCCTCCAGACGGGACGGAGCGGGAATTGTTGCAGTTAGTGCAGCTGGAAGCCATTGATCTTCTTTTCTCTGCACGGGAGCAAGACACCAAATCTTAGTATCTCGAATCCACAGGCAACCATAGCAGACCGTGATTTGTTCGCGAAACATGACATACAAAGTGTGGAGTAGAAAGAGGAAAAGGTCCCACCGGGCGTGCCCGCCGAAAGACGCGACCGGGACGTTGGGACGTTTGGCCTGAATTTTGGGGGCGGATGCTATTTTGTTTTATCCGTCCACCTCTCCGAAGATGCCAAGTTGATTTATGGCACATTGTATCGGAGGTCTAAATGGATGCGGCCGATGTAGCAGACTTCGTCAGATTCCCCCTCGTTTGCGAGGGGTTTTTGATTGTGGGGACGCTTTTCCCTGCAGGCGCAAGCCCCTGCAGTTAATTACGTTACCACGTAGCGATAACCACTTTCTCCTTCTTCAGATGTTCACTTCGTGTCGTGTGCGTTTGTTTTGTTTTAGGTTGCCCGTGAATTGTACACGGAGACTAATTTATGTTGTCGCCCGTAGGGCGGGGATTAGTCCAAATCCGTATTTTCATAGATTTGGGTTTGGTTTGATTTAACGATCATTAACCTCATTTGAAATTAAGATCAACATAAATATTTGTTAAGGATATGTTAGTCTAATTTTAGACTAAGATCTACTTAACAAGATTTAGGATCATTCAAATCCAACAAAAGAGCATTTGGGCTCTATTGCTTTAGTTTAGGGACATTACGGTCTATTGGGTTTAAGGACATCATAGTCCATGGAGTTTAAAGACATCATACTCTATGGGGTTTAAAGACATCTTAGTCTGTGTTTAAAGACATCATAGTCTGTAGGGTTTAAAGACATCATAGTCTATTTTTAAAGACATCATAGTCTGTAGGGTTTATTAACATCATAGCCTGTGTTTAAAGACATCATAGTCTGTGGGATTTTGGTTTAACAGTTTGGGGATGCACCAAAAGTTATTGGTTATTGGGACCCTTCACCTCTCTGAAGACATTGCAGAATTACGACATGTATCAGAGGTGTGGAGAGATATACGTTTGAACCAAATTTCATATTGAGGGAAGATGTGGGATGAACATCATCTTAGATGCCACATGTAGGAAATCACTAGTCATCTTTAGAATTAAGATCGAATTGGGGAGACCTGAGTATAGGAGTTCGTTTGATTGGTGACCAAAGAAGGTTTTGGTCTCCGGAGACTTAGCTACTTTGTGCTAAGGTTGACCTCTCATGGTGTTAACATTAACATTTGCTCGGCGTTCCCATGTGAGCCTCTAAAGCAGTGTTAAACATTGAAATTTGGAGCGCTCACATATGGCACGTGAAGAGACTGAGTTGGGCATTACTTCTTTTGGGTTTATTCCCTTGTTCCTTTTATAAGTGCTCAGCCCTATTAGGGGTCACGTGGGGTTACGTGCGGCGCCCCAAAATAGGAACCATCTCGGGTTTATACCCCTTTGCTTTTGCAAGTGCTAAGCACTTTAGGGGGTCACGTGGGATCACGTGACTCGGTGTCAATTGTTCCTTTCGATCATCAACAGATGCTCACGTGGGAGCACGTGATCTGCCATTATCGTGCTGGGCACTAATCTCTTTACGTGCATGGAGATCTTGAGTTTTGAGATTTTCAAGCCCCTTAAGAATTAAATTCTTTCATAAGGGCTAATCCTTGGTTTTATTAGAGGAATTAAATTCCTATATGTTCTCGTAAGAATTAAATCCTTTGAACTTAGGTTTTTCCCCTAAGTGTGAATCTACATAACAGAATCCAGAATCTGTTTACCGCCGAAAGAGGCGACCGGGACGTTGGGACGTCTGGCCTGAATTTTGGGGGCAGATGCTATTTGGTTTTATTCGTCCACCTCTCCAAAGATGCCAAGTTGATTTATGGCACCGTGTATCGGAGGTTTAAACAGATGCAGCCGGTGTAGCAGATTTCGTCAGATTCCCCCTCGTTTGCGAGGTTTTTTTTATTGTGGGGATGCTTTTCCCTGCAGGCGCAAGCCCTTGCAGTTAATTACATTACCGCGTAGCGATAACCACTTTCTCCTTCTCCAGATGTTCACTTCGTATCGTGTGTGTTTGTTTTGTTTTAGATTGCCCGTGGATTGTATACGGAGACTAATTTATGTTGTCGCCCGTAGGGTGGGGATTAGTCCAAATCCGTATTTTCTTAGATTTGGGTTTGGTTTGATTTAAGGATCGTTAACCTCATTTGAAATTAAGATCAACTTAAATATTTTTTAAGGATATGTTAGTCTAATTTTAGACTAAGATCTACTTAACAAGATTTAGGATTATTTAAATCCAACAAAAGAGCATTTGGGTTATATTGCTTTAGTTTAGGGACATTACGGTCCATTGGGTTTAAGGACATCATAGTCCATGGAGTTTAAAAACATCATAGTCTATAGGGTTTAAAGACATCATAGTCTGTGTTTAAAGACATTATAGTCTGTAGGGTTTAAAGACATCATAGTCTGTGTTTAAAGACATCATAGTCAGTGGGATTTTGGTTTAACAGTTTAGGGATGCACCAAAAGTTATTGGTTATTAGGACCCTCCACATCTCTGAAGACGTTGAAGAATTACAACGACATGTATCAGAGATGTGGAGAGATATACCCTTGAACCAAATTTCATATTGAGGGAAGATGTGGGATGAACATCATCTTAGATGCCACATGTAGGAAATCACTAGTCATCTTTAGAATTAAGATCGAATTAGGGAGACCTGAGTATAGGAGTTCGTTTGATTGGTGACCAAAGAAGGTTTTGGTCTCGGGAGACTTAGCTACTTTGTGCTAAGGTTGACCTCTCATAGTGTTAAACATTAACATTTGCTCGGTGCTCACGTACTCCCACGTGAGGCTTTATAGCAGTGTTAATCATTGAAATTTAGAGCGCTCACGTGTGGCACGTGAGGCGACTGAGTTGGGCATTACTTCTTTTGGGTTTATTCCCTTATTCCTTTTATAAGTGCTCAGCCCTATTAGGGGCCACGTGGGGCACCCCAAAATGGAAACCGTCTCGGGTTTATACCCCTTTGTTTTTGCAAGTGCTAAGCACTTTAGGGGTCACGTGGGATCACGTGACTCGATGTCAGTTGTTCCTTTCGTTCATCAACAGATGCTTACGTGGGAGCACGCGATCTACCATTATCGTGCTGGACACTAATCTCTTTACGTGCATGGAGATTTTGAGTTTTGAGACTTTCAAGCCCCTGAAGAATTAAATTCTTTCATATGGGCTAAACCCTGATTTTATTAGAGGAATTAAATTCCTATATGTTCTCGAAAGAATTAAATCCTTTGAACTTAGGTCTTCCCCTAGGTATGAATCTACATAACAGAATCTTCCCGATAAGAATTAAATTCTCAACTTGTGGAGAGATCTGCTTCTGCTGATCTCAACCAGAGAAAGAACTAAGTTCTTATGGGTTAAACCCTGGTTTTATCAGAAATTAAATTCCTATGTGCTTTTTAGGAGAATTAAATTCTCTGAACTTAGTTTTTCCCCTAGGTTTTGGATCTGTATGGCAGAATCTTCCTGATGAGAATTAAATTCTCAACTTGTGGGGAGATCTGCTTCGATAGATCTTTTACCAGAAGAAATAACTAAGTTCTTTGGAAGAGTTAAACTCTTGTGGAGACGAAGAAGAAGTAAGACACTTTCTGTGTTTTTGTTCCTTCTTACCTAGGGTTTCTTCTTTTCTTTTGAACTCGCAGTTTATGGGGGGGTTTCTTCTGTTCTTCTTCTTTCAATTTGAAACTTATGGGGAGGTTCTTCTATACCAGACTTGAAGTCTTGGGTCCTTTATATAGGGAGGCTGATTTGTTGATTCAGTTAAGGAAATCTCTCATTGAGAAATTTCTTAATTGATTTGAAGAATTTATCCACCGTTGGATCTTTGATCTCAGGACTTCTGTTTTAAAGAAGACATTTCTCTTGTTTTTTAACAAGATTGGGAAAATATTTTCTCATACAGAACTTATTCTGTATCTTGGTGATTTTTAATCACCATTGGATCTTTGATCCAACGGTGCTCTGATTTACAAAGCACAATCTTTCTTGTTTAGAAAGATTGGAAAAATATTTTCCAAATAGGATTTGGATCCTTTTTATTTAGAATTTAATTCTATCGGCTCAGAAAGCAATTGAGATCTCTCACGTGCAGCGCGTGACCCTTCACAGAATTAACTTGGTTCGTTTGTATGCAGCAGTCCAAACAGAGGGAAGGCATCACGTGGTAACACGTGAGCTTTTCTGCTCTTTGTTTGTTTTATAACCGGGTCCTACACGTTTTGTGTGAAAGACGATCACATGCTTGCACATGAGGCTTTAATTACTGCTTACTAAGTAGAGCCGCTTACTCTGTATACAGATGCATCACGTGCTTGCACGTGATGCTCCACTAGCGGGAAGTTTTTCCTTTCCCTCTCTGAGTCTCTTTATAAGGGATCGATGATCACGTGCTTACACGTGATGCTTCCATTAGTGGGGAATTTTCCCTTCCCCTTTTCTTTCTAGATTTTTATAAGGGAACAAGAGGTAAACATGAATCTAATGTAAGATTTAACCTCAAGATTTACTATTTCTGATACCCATGAACTCATACAGGAGATCGTGAGATTACATGGAGTACCAATTTGCATTTTCTCCGATCGTGATACCAAATTCCGATCGCAGTTTTGGTAAAATCTGCAAACTAGCCTGGGAACGAGTCTGAACTTCAATACAGCTTACCATCCATAAACAAATGAACAGTCTGAGCGAACAATTCATATTCTAGAAGACATGCTAAGAGCTTGTATGTTAGATTTCGGAGGATCATGGGAAGATCGATGTAACGACTCTGTTTTAATGTACAAAATTTTCTTAAAGTTAATGTACTGAATGAGTATTTGCGAGCCTGAGTATACTTTAAGTATTATTTTGTTTGAAAAACAACAAGAAACAACTTGTAGCTCACTGATAAAGCTCTTGCACTGCTGTGACGTAACCCCTGCGTTCGAATCCCATCAGCCATATATATTTTTTTACTGATTTTTTCTTTTAAAGTTTTTGGAAGCCCAAAAGTTTACACGTGCAATACATGTAAAAATGAAAAGTCAGATTAAATAAACATGTGGAATATATTATATGAACAGACCCCGAAACGTGGCACAAATCCCACCCCACTCCTCTTCCAATCGACCGGCGAAGAAGCCCTTTGGGCCAGCGCCGCCGGGCTTGCCCGATGGTAATGCCCCCAAACTTTGCCCAAGTGACTTTTCCCCTACCCCCACTACTCCTCTTCTGTTTGTTTTCCCTGTAATTATCCAGAGAATTAAAAATCACCATTAAACCAAATTTTAATGCATTTTAATTCTTAAAACCCTAATTCTATCCTATAAATACAACCCCACCCTTAGCCCTCTCCATTCTGAAATCCATTATCAATAATTCTCAAATTTTTCCAATTCAAAGAAATGTATAAGTGGAGTTAGCCCAAGGCCACTTTCCGGCGACGATTCAAGAAGATTCTGGCGACCCCACGACTCCAAGAAGCTCTCAACTTGTTCTTATACCTTCCCTCCCTCATTCCAACTCGTAAGTTCCCTCTTTTCTTCTCTCTTCCTAACTTAAAAGGTTCTCTTTTCAAAACTCGTCGGAAGTAGAGTTATTCCGACATCCGATCCTACATTTGTTAAAAACACTATCTTTTTTAATAACCAATCATCCAAATCATTATATCTTGTTTAATAATCTCGAAACAAACTTTGAGAACAAGTTTCATATTAAAATACCATGCTATGTAACTTTTATTGCACCTTTACGTTTAAATACCACAAACTTTACATACGACATCTTTTATCATATTTGCTTGTACTACCTTTAGGAATATCTCACGAGATAATGACCTACCTCTCACAACACGCGTCTTAACATAGCACGATTTTCTTTTAACAATATTTTTGGAACAAATACGACTTTTACATTAAAATACCATAAACTATTAAAAACCGTATTCTTTAAATTTGTATTATTTACATTCCTTACAGTTAAGCCTCTACAACCCATTTTGAGGAACCCGATCGGGATGGTGCGGGTTATCATACATCCTCGGGAATAGTAGAGCGAGATGCAGACCTCCTCACGGAGCATCCGATTTCGATGGAATTTTTAATGCAATTTTTAAGAATAACGTGATTTTCTATTAATAAATAAATTTTATTTTTTATAATTATATATAAATATTATCAAATCATCTATTTTAAATATATAATAAATTCCATGTTTTCCAAACAAAAGGAAAGAATCACAAGTTTCATGAAAATATTATCAAGAATCCATAGAAGTCAAATTTACACAAAAATACCATATATTATTTAAGTTAGGTATTTATTCACTAGAATATCTCACTTTTAAAAATTACATCCATGAAAACCATAAATACGATAAATAAATACTTGAGGATTATTTTGAGATTATACTAAAAATATTTTTCATAAAACCCCTCAAGTTATATTAAATCACAATAAGGACTCTATTAAATATAGGTTTAAGCGGGACCAATTCTCTTGAGTCTCAGGGAGCCGGAGAAAGTGGGTGCTTACCTATTTAAGGTAGAAAACTAAAACGGGGTTATCGATGGTAATTGGCTTGGAAAAAGTCACAAATCCTGTCGTCCATATGCAACAGTTACCGATAACTCTAAAACCCAATTCAGGAATCTAATTCTGTTTAAGTGTCCAACTCAGACAGAGTCTCAGTCTAATCTGAATACAATCCATATATGAATACAATTCAAATATAACTCCAATACAACATGAATCCATATATACTGGAACTTGAACATGAATACCAGAATACTATCAAATATCAACATGACTCGGCTGGACCGAACCATGTATATATATTGACTTGACTACATGACTATCTGTTTACATCCTTATTCGTTTATATGAACAATCTATACCATGGTCTTGGCAAATCTTATATTTACAAATCATTAAAATCAATACAAAATACATTACAGTGTTTTTAAAGGGGTAGACTGGTACGGAATGTGTTAAAAGTGGCACGATGATGGTCACTATAATACACCTAACCTGAACATCCGTTGTCATTGTCTCATGGGTTTTGACGGGGCCTTGTACTCCATATACCTTAGTCTATGGAGCAAGTTGGACTCCTCTCGTAGAC
Organism: Agapanthus africanus; assembly: GCA_030015575.1. Classification (NCBI taxonomy): domain Eukaryota; kingdom Viridiplantae; phylum Streptophyta; class Magnoliopsida; order Asparagales; family Amaryllidaceae; genus Agapanthus; species Agapanthus africanus. The sequence goes on along the minus strand of JASDDO010000008.1, from coordinate 5,271,759 downwards.
ACTGGCACATTCTGTACCAAGTTACAAACCACTAGATTAGCATAACAAACATACATTATACAGTTATATTCTCTTTAATTGTCCATTCTATTTTCTCTCTCTCTCTTTTGAGACTTACCGAACGATTGTTCGCTGACTACATTCCTTTTCTTTTTTTTCTCTGGAATGTTGTCAGGAGGACCCGACTCTCTGGAGATCAAGCCCAGCCAGGACGATTTGGAGCAGTTCATTGAGGACCCAGAGCTCTAGTTCACTTGTATATACTTTTACTTTCAGTTCATGCCATTGTTTAGGCATTTCTTCAAGTATTGTATTTACTTTTCAGTGTATTGTAAAGAATGTTTAATCAATAAAAAGTTGATGTTGATTTATATCTTTTGTCATTTCTTATGTGCATTTCTTATGTTGCTTATTTACGCTTAACGTATTTACTTCTGAGTAAATACGTCGTGGGCCTCGTCGCGCCTTCTTACCCGTACACTGGGAAGCAAGGCGTGACAATCACCACATCTTATGGGGTTTTCATACAACGACAGCTACCGGGCGAGTATTGGAATGCCACCATTTGCAGCTCTCTATGGAAGGAAGTGTCGATCACCACTAAGTTGGGATGACATCGGAGATCGTGAACTACATGGACCAGAGATGATTGTGGTAACTGTGGATGTAATCCGCATGATCAGGGAAAGAATGCGCATAGCTCAAGACCGACAGAAGCACTGGGCTGATGTGCAAAACGTCGACACCTGGAGTTCTAACCTGGAGATCATGTATTCTTGAAGATCTCTCCAAACCGTGGAGTAATTCGCTTTGGCAAGAGGGGTAACCTTTGTCTGAGATATATAGGACTGTTCGACATTCTCGAACGAGTCGGAGAAGTGGCATACCGTTTGGCACTACCACCCTCATTGGAAGGAGTACACAACGTGTTCCACATATCCCAGCTTTGAAAATATATGAGCGATCCCAGCCACATCCTTAATCACTCTGAGCTCACTGTACAAACAGACTTAACTTGTGAGTAACAACCCGTTGAAATACTAGACAGAAAGATAAAGTCACTGAGGAACAAAGAAGTGAACTTGATCCGAGTGATGTGGAGAAAAGATTCGCCAGGAGAATCAACTTGGGAGCGAGAAGATGACATGTGTGCAAGATACCCTTATTTATTTGTAAATTAGTCCTTATATAATTGTAAATTTCAATGACGAAATTTTTATAAGGAGGGTAGAATGTAACGACTCTGATTTTACTGTACGAAATTTTTTAAGTTAATGTACAGAAAGGAGTTCCTTAGCCTCAGTACAAGTTATAAATTAAATTTGTTAAAGAACAGCAAGAAGTAACTTGTAGCTCACTGGTAAAGTTTTGCACTGCTGTGACGTAACCCCTGTGTTCGAATTCCATCATCAACATATTATTTTTTTCAGAATTTTTCTTTTAAAATTTTTGGAAGCCCAAAATTTTACACGTGCAATGCACGTAAAATGAAAAGTCTGAAGAAAACAAACATGTATAAAATGATATACAAACAAAGAGAGACACTTGGCAGAGATCCACCAGCCCCTACCCATAAAATGGCCGGCGAGATTCGCCCTAGGGCCGGCGGCGACGGGTCCCCCGTGGGGAAAAATCTCCATACTCTGCACACCTGACTCTTGGCCTACCCGCATTACCCCTATACTGTTTGTTTTCTCTGCAAATCAATAGAGACTTCAATTTCATCCATTAATCCAATTTTTAATGTATTTTAATTCATTCTATCAATTCTAAAACCCTAATTCCACACTATAAATATAACCTCATACCCTACCTCCTCCTCATTCTAAAAATTCTAGTCAAAAATATCAAAATTTTCTAAGTACAAGTAGAGTTGAAGTGGAGTAAGCCCAAGAACAACTTCCGGGGAGGATCTATACAAGTTCCGACGACCTTCCGACGCCACGAAGGCTACCGCACTTTTCTTCTACCTCCCCTCCCTCCTTCTAGCTAGTAAGTTTCACCCCCTTCTTCTCTTTATACTTAAAATAAGTATCTTTTTATAAAAACATGTCAGTAAATGGAGTTATACCGATATTTGTTTCTAAAATCTTTGAAACTACGTCTTTTATTAAGCATTACTCATTCATTTTTTATACCTTGAATTGTTAAACATGAAACTAATAATAAGAAACAACTTTCACCCTAAATCATCATGCTAGGCAATTTTAAATTGAGTTTTAATTTTAAATATCATGAACTTTGTATTTACCGTAATTTATTGCTTGGCTTAAACTTACCTTTAGAAAACATCACGAGGTAATGACCTACGCTTCACAACACACATGATTTCACAGCACGATTCTCTTGTAACATAATTTTTTTTATGGCGAGCAATACTTTTCATTAAAATACCGTGAACTATAAAAACCCAGATTTTTTTAAAATAGTATTATCAAACTCTTTGCGATTATGTCTCTACAATCCATTTTGGGGAACCCGCTATTGGATGGTGCGGATTATATTGCACATCCCCGGGCTAGTAGAGCGAGATGCAGACCTTCTCACGGAGCATCCGATCTCGAAAGAATTTTAATACGATTTTTAAGAAAACGAGATTTTCTATTTAATAAAAATAAAATAAATTTTTATAAATATGTAAATATTATCAAACCATATATTTTCAAGTTATAATAAAATTCCATGTTTTTCTAAAAATAAAAGAATGACAAGTTTCACCAAAATACCACTAAGTATCAATACAATACAAGTTTTACACTTAAATATCATGAACTATTCAAGCTAAGTTAATATTTACTAGAATATCTCAAATCTTAAAAGTTACATCCATGAAAACCCTAGATACGATAAATAATTACTCCGGATTTATTTTGAAGTATATAAAATATTTTTTCATAAAGCCTCCTCGAGTTATATAAAATTACAATTAAGGACTTTAGTAAATATGGGTTTAAGCGGGATCAATTCTCTTGAGCCTCAGGGAGCCGGAGAAAGTGAGTGCTTGCCTATTTAAGCTAGAAAAACTTAACGGAGTTATCAATGGTAATTGTATTGGAAAAAGACACAAATCCTGCTGTCCATGTGCAGCAGTTACCGATAATTCCTAAACCTAATCAGGATTCAAATCAGTTTTAAGGTGTCTGACTCAAGGCTGAGTCCAAATCAATCTGAGTCCAATCCAAACATGAATCCAATATACCAAACATGATTACTTGAATCTGAATCTGAATACCAGAACAAGATCAATATGCAAACAAGACTTGACTTGACTGACCCATGGCTATATCTTGATTTGATTACATGCCTACTTGATACATCCTGAAACCGTTTACATGAACAATTTATATCCATGGTATCGGCAAGTCTGATTACTACAATTTATATAATATACATTACGGGGTTTAACGGGGTAGACTGGTACGGAATGTGTTAAAAGTGACACAATGATGGACACTAAAAGACATCTACATGAACATCATGTGCCGTTGTCCCGTGAGTTTTGGCGGGGCCTTGTACTTACATGTTACCATAGTCCACAGGATAGTTGGACTCCTCTCGTATACACTGATACATTCTGTACCAAGTTACAAACAACTACGTTAGTATAACAAACATATATCTGTTTATATTACCTGTACACTTCTCTTTACTTGTTCTATTACATCCTTATCTTTGGGACTTACCGAGCGCTAGTTCACTGACGACATTCATGTCTCTTCTTTCTTTAGAATGTTCGTCAGGAGGATCCGACTCTCAGGAGACCGAACCCAGCCAAGAGGACTTGGATCAGTTCACAGAGAAGCCAGATTTTTAGTTTTTACTTGTACTTATTTCCTTTTTATTCGTATGCCACTGTTTAAGTATTGCTTTTATCATTGTACATTACCTTTTCAAATCAGTTGTAATGTAATGAAAGGATGCTAATAAAATTCGATGTTTATTATTACATCTCTTGTTATTCTCGTGTATTCATTTATATTGCTTATTTACGCTTAACGTGTTTATTTCTGAGTAAATACGTCGCGGCTTCGCTACGTCATCTTCTCCGTACACTGGGAAGCGGGGCATGACACACACGACAATCGCGTAATTTTCAAAAATCCTATATATTTTTGTTTTTCTCTAGTTTATTTCAATATGTTTCTTGTTACATCACACACGAAAATGAAGAAATTTTTAAAACACAAAATCTTTTTTATTTTTCAATTCTTTAATATTTTTCATGCTACAGTAGATGTCCATCACGAAATTTTCAAAAAATTATAAAATTGTTTATTTTCATCAAATTTACAGAAATTTGCATGCGAACATACAAAAATTACGTAGTTTAAAAAAATATAAACCTTTTTGTTTCTTCGTTATTTTCAATATTTTGCTTGTATACATAGCATATGACAATCGACTAATTTTTAAAAATCTCAAACTTTTTTTATAGCTTTGTCAATGTTTTGCTTACTATCTTACATACACAAAAATTGTATAATTTTCAAAAATCTCATTCGTTTTTGTTTACTTATTTTCCCTCAATTTTTTACTTGCTAAGCCTTACAAATATCATGAAATTTTAAAAAATCTCAAACTTTTCTATTTTTATAGTTTTCTCAATATTTTGCTTACTAATAAATACAAATATCATGAAATTTTCAAAAATCTCAAACTTTTGGACTTTCTTCGATCTTTTAATATTTTGTATGTTATAGCACATGTTAATTATGAAATTTTAAAAATACCAAAATTATTTGTTTTTTAAAATTTAAAAAGTTTTACACGCAACCACACAAAAATTGAATAATTTAAAATCATAAACTTTTTTTTATTTTGTTCGTTATCTTTAATATTTTTCTTGTTATAGCACACGACAATCGCGTCATTTTCAAATATCTAAAACTTTTTTGGTTTTTTAGCCTTTTCAATGTTTTGCTTCATCAACAAAAATGGCGTAATTTTCAAAAATCTTAAACTTTTCCATTTTCGTAGTTTTTCTCAATAATTTGCTTGCTATATAACATACAAATATCAAGAAATTTTCAAAAAATCTAGAATTTTTCTGCTTTCATCGATCTTTTAATTCTTTTTATGTTATAACACATGTCAATTGCGAAATTTATAAAAATTCAAAAATTATTTATTTTTTTCAAATTTAAAATATTTTGAAGGCAACCACGCAGAAATTGCGCAATTTTCAAAAATCATAAATTTTGTTCTGATAATTATTTTCAATATTTCGCTTGTTATAGTACACGATAATCACATAATTTTCAAAAAAAATCAAACTTTTCTTTTTATTTTATAGTTTTATCAATGTTTCCCTTGCTATAGCACGCGAAAACCGTGTAATTTCAAAAATCTCAAATTTTTTGTTTTCGTAGTTTTTCTCAATATTTTCCTTGTTATAACATATAATCATCATGAAATTTTCAAAAAATCTCATGCTTTTCTATTTTTTTTATCATGTAAAATTTTGATGCCATAGAACATCTCAATCGTGAAATTTACAAAAATACTAAAATTATTTGTTTTTCTTTCAAATTTACAATATTTTGCTGGCGTCCTTACAAAAATTGCTTAATTTTCAAAGTCATAAAATTTTTTGTTTTCTTTGTTCTTTTCAATATTTTGCTTTGTTATACCACAAGACAATCGCACAATTTTCAAAAACCGCAAACTTCTCTGTTTTTAGTTTTTTCTTCAATGTTTTGCTTACCATGTCACACGAAAATCGTTTAATTTTAAAAAATCACTAATTTTCTATTTTTTTAGCTTTTCTCAATTTTTTGCTTACTATAACATACAAATATCATGGGATTTCAAAAAATGTCAAATTCATATATTTTTTCTTCGTTTTTAAAATATTTTGCAAACCATAGCACATGTCAAAACTGAAGTTTACAAAAACCTCAATTTTTTTTAGAATTAACAATATTTCGCACGACCACAGAAATTGCATAAATTTTAAGAATCAGAAACTTTTTTGTTTTTTTCGTTCTGTTCAATATATTGTTTGTTCCGGCACACGATCATCGTGTAATTTTCAAAAATCTCAAACTTTTCTATTTGCTAGCATTTTCAATGTTTTGTTTAATCACACAAAAATCGCGTGATTTTCAAAAACCTCAAACCTTTTGTTTTCGTAGTTTTTCTCAATTTTTTGCTATAACATACAAATATCATGAAATTTTCAAAAAATCACAAATTTATCTATTTTATTCGATCTTTTAAAAAATTTCATATTATAGCACATGTCAATTACAAAATTTACAAAAATTCCAAAATTATTATTTTCTACAAATTTATTTTATTTTGCACATGACCGCATAGAAATTGCGAAATTTTAAAAAATAATAAAAAAAAATGTTTCCTTCGTTATTTTCAATACTTTGCCAAGAACAAGACAATCACGTAATTTTTAAAAATCTCAATATTTTCTTTTTTATTATTTTTTCTCAATATTTTGCTAGTTATAACACATGCTAATCACAAAAGTTACAAAAAGCTCAAAACTATTCTTTCTCTTTAAATTTACAATATTTTACATGCGACCACACAGAAATTGCATAATTTTTCAAAAATAAAATATTTTTTGTTTTTTCACCTTTTCAATATTTTTCTTGTAAACCACATTACAATCGCGTAATTTTTAAAGTTCTTAAACTTTTCATACTTTAAGTTTTTTTCAACACAAGATGATCGCGTAATTTTCTAAAATATCAAAATTTTCTATTTTCTTAGTTTTTCTCAATATTTTGTTTGCTATGGATCATGAAATTTTTAAAAAATCTCAAATTTTTCTCTTTTTTTTCAATCTTTTAATATTTTGCAAGCCATGGCATATGTGAGTTGTGAAATTATAAATCCTAAAATTAATTTTTTCTTCAAATATAAAATATTTTGCACACGGCCATAAAGAAATTGCGTAATTTTCGAAAATTATAAAAAAAATTATTTTCTTTGTTATTTTCGATATTTTGTTTGAGCACACGAACAATCGCGTAATTTTAAAAAATCCTATATTTTACAGTTTTTTCAGATTTTTTATCAGTGTTTGTTTGTTATAATTACAAATTTCTCAAATGTTGAAATTTTCAAAAATTACAATTTCAAATGTTGAAATTTTCAAAATTTTGTTTGAGCACACGAAAATGTTGAAATTTTCAAAAATTAAAAATTTCTCTATTTTTCCGCGTTAAAAGTATTTTGCAAGCAATAGCACATGTCAATCGCAAAATTTACAAAAAATTCCAAAATGATTTGTTTGCTTCAGATTTACAACATTTTTGCACACGACCATAGAGAAATTGCATAATTTTAAAAAATCATAAACATTTTTGTTTTCTTTGTTATTTTCAACATTTTGTTTGCCATAGCATACGCTAATCGCATAATTTTCAAAAATCTTAATTTTTTCTCTTTTTAAATTTTTTCGATATCTAGCTTGCTATATCATACGAAAATCTCGTAATTTTCCTAAAATCTCAAATGTTTCCATTTTCTTTGTTTTTCTCAATTTTTTGTATGCTAAACATACAGATATCATCAAATGTTCAAAAATCTCAATTTTTTTTCCAATTTTTTTTATATTTTAAGATTTTGCACACCAAACATCGTATATAGTGAAATTTAAAAAATCATAATTTTTTTTAAATTTACAATATTTTGCACGCGACCACACAGAAATTGCACAAATTTCAAAAATCATATTTTTTTTGTTTTCTTCGTTACTTTCAATATCTTATTTGTTACGGCACACGACAATTGCGTAATTTTCAAAAATATCAAAGTTTTCTGTTTTCTAGTTTTTTCAATGTTTTGCTTGCGCAGACGAAAATAGCGTAATTTTAAAAAATCTTAAGCTTTTCTGTTTTCTTGGTTTTTTTCTTCAATTTTCCGTTTTCTATATAACATACAAATATTATGAGATTTTCGAAAATCTAATTTTTTTTCCTTCAATTTTTAAAAATTAGGCATGTTATACCATAGTCAATCGAGAAATTTTCATAAATCCCGAAACAATTGTAATTTTTTCTAAATTTACAATGTTTTGTATGCGACAACATCTCAAACTGTTATGTGGTTTTAGTTTTTTCAATGTTTTGCTTTGTTACACAAATAACGTGTAAGTTTCAAAAATCTCAAACTTTCCTATTTTCGTAGTTTTTCAAATATTCTGTTTGCAACATACAAATATCCGGAAATTTTCAAAAAACCTCAAACTTATCTATTTTCTTCAATCTTTTAATACTTTGAATGCTATAGCACATGTCAATTGCGAAATTTATAAAAATTCCAAAATTATTTATTTTCTTCAAATTTACAATATTTTATACGCGACCACACAGAAATTGCGTAATTTTCAAAAAATCATAAACTTTTTTCCTTTATTATTTTTAATACTTTGCTTGTTATAGTACATGTCAATCGCATAATTTTTAAAAATCTCAAACTTTTCTATTTTAAAAATATTTTCAATATTGTACCAGCTAGCACACGAAAACCGCACAATTATCTAAAATCTTCAACCTTTATGTTTTCTTACCTTTTCTCAATATATCACTTGCTATATAATACATGTTACCTGCGAATTTACAAAAATCCCAAAATTATTTATTTTCATTAAATTGACAATATTTTGGATGTGACCACACGTTAATTGTGTAATTTTAAAAATTCATAAAAAAAATCTTCTTTATCTTCAATATTTTGCTTGTTATAGCACATGGCAATCGCGAAACTTTTTAAAAATTTTAATTTTTTGGTTTTTTTAGTTTCTTCAATCTTTTGTATGGTAGAACACAAATATCGCGTAATTTTAAAAAATCACAAACTTTTCTGTTTTGTTTGTTTTCTCAATATTTTGCTCGGTATAACAAAAAAATATTATGAAAATTTAAAAATTCTTAAATTTTTCTGTTTTCTTTGATTTTTTAATATCTTGCATGCTATAGCACATGTCAATCGCGAAATTTACAAATATCCTAAGATTGTTCGTTTTCTTCAAATTTAGAATATTTTGCATGCGACCACATAGAAATTGTGTAATTTTCAAAAATCATAAAATTTTTGTTTTTTCGTTATTTTCAATATTCTTCTTTTTAGCACACAAAAAATGCGTATTTTAAAAAATCTCAAGATTTTCTGTATTTTCAAAAATCATAAACATTTTCGTTTTTTTCAATATTCTTCTTTTTATAGCACACAAAAATCGCTTATTTAAAAAAATCTCAATTTTTCTCAATATTTTTTGCTTGCCAAACAAATATCATGAAACTTTCAGAAACCCCAATTTTTTCTATTTTTAAAATATTTTACATGTTATAGCACATGTCAATCGAAAAATTTACAAAAATCCTCAAATTATTCATTTTGTTCAAATTTACAATATTTTGTATCCAACCACGCAGAAATTGCATAGTTTTCAAAAATCATAATCTTTTTGGTTTTCTTCGTTATTTTTGATATCTTGCTTGTGCACACGACAATTGAGTAATTTCAGAAATCTCAAACAATTCTGTTCTTTAGTTTTTTCAACGTTTTGCTTGATATAGCACACGAAAATCACGTAATTTTCAAAATTCTCATACTTTTCTGTTATGTTAGGTTTTCTCGATATTTAGCTTCCTACAATATTCAAATATTATGAAATTTTCAAAAATCTCAAAATTTTCTATTTTCTTCGATTTTTAATATTTTGCATGATATAGTACATGTTAATCATGGCATTTACAAAAATCCCAAAATTATTTATTTTCTTCAAATTTACAATATTTTGCACGCGGCCATATAGAAATTGCGTAATTTAAAAAAATCATAAACTTTTTCGTTTTCTTTGTTATTTTCAATATATTGCTTGCTATAACATATATATATCATGAAACTTTCAAAAATCTCATTTTTTTTCTATTTTCTTCAATTTTTAAATATTTTGCATGTTACAACATATGCCAATCGTGAAATTTACAGAATTCCCAAAATTATTCGTTTTATTCAAATTTATAGTATTTTGCATGCAACCACAAATAAATTGCGTGGTTTTAAAAATTAATTATCTTTTGTTTTCTTCGTTATTTTCAATATTTTACTTGTTATAGCAAATGACAATCTCAAAATTTTGTTTTATCTGTTTTTTTGATATTCTTGCTTGCTATATAACATAGAAGATCAAGGTATTTTTCAAAAATATATACTTTTTCTATTTTTCTTCCTTTTACAATATTTTGCTTCTTACATCATACGAAAATGATTTTTAAAAATCTCAATTTTTTCAATTTTACATTTGTTGTACTTTAAAGCACATGAATTCGTAAAATTTCGAAAAATCTCATCGTTTTTCTTCAGCTTTTTATTATTTTATTTGTTAGAGCATGAAAATTCCAATATTTTAAAAAATCCAAGAATTTTCTGTTTATTTCGATTTTTCAATGTTTTGCTTGCTATAATAAATGAAAATCATATAATTTTCAGAAATCTAAAAAAATTTCAGTTTTCTTCAATTTTTCATGGTATAAAACATGAAAATCCCAAAAAAATTAAAAAATACGAAAATCATGAAATTTTAAAAGATTGCATAACTTCCATTTTTTTTTTCAGTTTTCCAATATTTTACTTTCTATATTTTTGGAGAAATTTCCGATATCAAGGAACAAAAAAATGTGTGAAGTAAAAGATGAAAATTAAGCCCGTCCATTGCTCCTAAAATTTAATAGAACAAAGTAACTGATCTGAACGACTTAGATTTTAGATGACAACAAAACTCTAGAAACACACGGAAATCATAAATTTTTTAAAAATTTATTTTATTTGTTTTCTTTTTTCAATATTTTGTACCCTGTAACATTTGAAAACCGTAAAATTTCAAAAAGTTTTAAATTTTTTGGGGGTTTCAGTATTTTGTTTGTTCTCGCATACGAAAATCAAAATACAAAAATCACAAAAATCATAAAATTTTCAAATGTCTCAATATTTTATGTTTTCTTCCATTTTTCTATATGTTACATGTATACGTTAAGAAAATCACAAAAATTTAAAAAATCTCAAAATTTTCAATTTTCTTCCATTTTCTCAATATTATGCATTATATATAGCACATGAAATTTTTTAAAAAATCCGCTTTTTTCAAAATTTTAATATTTTACATGTTATAGCAAATGGAAACAGTGATTTTTTTTAAGATTGTCAAAATGCTTTGTTCTTTTCGGTTTTCTATTTATTATTTTACAATACGATATGGAAATCACGAAATTTTTAACTTTTTTCTTTTCGTTTTTTCAATATTTGGCATTCTATAACCAAGAAGTTGAGAATTTTTTTGATATTTTACAAGTAAAATCTAAAGCAATTAGAAAAAAAATAGAATTTTTTTAAAGAATGAAGCTGATCAGAATTTTTCAACCATATAAGTGTAGCTATATGGAATAAAACAGTGATAAATATTGAGTATGAAACCAATTAAAAATAATTCATGACCCAAACGTAGTAATAAGAGAATTAAATAAGAACTAGATAAACGTTAGCTGTATAAGAAAATATTCTCATATAGTTTTATGTATATCACATAGACTGCAACAAAGAAAAGAGTAATACTTTACCTACCGGGCTTGAAATCATGCCACAATCTACCGAAGAAATAAAATGGCTTGATCCACAACACCTAAATACTAAAGTCAAACAAGTAAGCCCATGGTATTTGTCTCACAGCATCTAGATACTAATATCAAACAAGTAAGCCCATGGTATTTATCTCTTGAGTAGATTGTGGTAGAATTTTAGCTCCGGTCGGTTAAGCATTCAACCTTTAAGAACATGATTTTATAATTCCTAATATTTATTGGCGGCTTATAGATTTGTGTTATTTATTTAGGTTTTTATAAATAAACAATTACTTTGAACCGGCCAAAGTTTTTTTGGGATATCAATGAGTTTTAAATTAATATTATAATATAATTCCTACCGAACATGTTGACTAACTTAATCTTCCATATGACAAAAATAAATCAAATGTTTTAAAACATTTTTTCCCGTTAAACAAACCACCACTGTGAGATAGAATAACGAGACTCACATCATTTAAATAAAAAATTACCGGCGGTGAGCAACGTTAAGCAAGCAATTTTTTTTTTCCTTGTAAATATGAGCAGGAACCATATTTTACCGTAACCTGTGAATGGTTTGAAACAGCGTGGGCCATAAAAGCTTGATCTCTGTGGGACCTTGCAGCTCCCACCTGGGTTTTTAATAAAAGCCATGTGATTTTATCGACGTGGATCCCAAGGGCACAGTTGCTGGCCACGCCATCAGTTCATTCATCGCATTTTGCGAAAAAAGAAAAGAAAAAAGAAAGAGGGACATCAAATGAAACTCATTTTTCGTTTTCTACTCAAGAAAGCATAAACACGAATTACTCAAAATATAACGTACAATACCGTGCTTTCGCTGTTATAAAACCTAGCAGCTGAACATTTGTTTGCAAGGGTGTTTTCATTTTTTGTTTTTTAAAAAAAAGTTCTCGTTCTTTCAGGTAGCATACAAGTAATTATAACAAATACTTATGTCAAAAGGTAAGAGCTATAATTTCAGCTGATGCAAATCAAATCTAACCAGATGCGTATCAGACATGATATAATACACTAGATATCATATATTTCACTTTCTAAACAAACAGTTCCATTTTCTGCAAAGTTCTTCCTATAAAAGTTACATTACGCTCTAGTTGTTAATTTATTAAAGAATAAGATTATTTTTTAAAACTAGCCCTTAAGCCTAACATCTCCCACACATCTACGGTTCCGGAACACGTTAAATTAAGAATAAAATTATTAATAACCAAAAGAAGGTTGATGTCCAACAACAACATTGTCATGTAACTTTATTAATTTGGAAGCATCAACTCTGCAATCACACACAAGTAAAATAGCATGGCTTTATAAATTTGAAATTTGAATAGGCATGTACAATTAAGAATCTAACATACAGATTAGGCATGGCTAAGCGAGCCGGGACGACCCACTTCGCGAATCTCCCGACTTGCTTACTAGTCGAGGCGTTTAGCCGACGAGGCAAAACGAGACGAGTTCAACAACAGCGGAGCCTGACCCTGTTCGTCTCCCCACCTCGTCTAAATGAATCGTGAGACGAGGTGAGATGACCCGCCCGAATCAGACGAGTTGACTGCCCGACTCTCGTTTTGTTTAGAAAGAAAAGAAAAAAAAATCCTTTCTTGAGACGGATCGGTGTTTTTTAAGACGATTCAAAATATTTCAGGAAAGTTGATTCTTCTTTGTTTCTTTAAGACGGTACAGGCTCTGTTTGAGCCGACTCAAAATATGACAGTTGCGAATTGTCGAAATACTTTTGACCCGATCACTTTCCTATTTTGTGAGATTATTTCCCATCTATTAAAAGAGATTAGCTTGAACGAAATTTTATCAGAATCATTATAAAAAATTAAATCAAATTACAGTTAGATAATATAATTTGTTTTTTTTATATTAGAGACCGAACCCACTCAGGCTGTCTACGTATGCCTCCCAAATATCGAGCTCAATGGGAGGGAATAAGGTCTTGGTTCTTTTTCTACTATTACAGCTCTCATTTGCTACTCGTTGCCGCCGGTTGTGGTTCCTCCTTCGGTGTTGATCTCGTCCGATCCTGTAAGCTCCTCAGGTAGATAATCCGGGCCCATACTGATTGCATTTTGTTTCCTGACAGCCGCTACTTCCCAATCTTGCGAACAAACCATGCACTCTGTGGTGTCGTACGCCAAACTGCATCTCTTCTCGCTTAATATCCTGCCACTTGTACTAAAAACACTTTTCTACGCTGTTGTGGACACTGGAATGATTAGTGAATCACGGGCCATAGAAGAAAGCACCGGATACAAATGTCCGTGACTTTTCCACCAGGCTAAAACATCAATCTCATCTACAATATGTAATACCCAGTTTCCCTATAAATATCTTCCGTATTTTAAATAAATGTTTTCCCCAAAAAAACTTCTATTTAAAATTTTACAATTAATATTTCCTATATTTTTCTAAATATAATTTCTAATTTTATATTTCCTAATCTAAAACCTAAACCCTAAACCTTTTCCAAATCCAAACCCAAACCCAATCCCTATTCCCAAAGCCCAAACCCCAACTCGGGCCCGAGACCCTCAACCTTTCTCTCTCCTTCTCTCTTCATCCCTCTTTCTCGTTCCACAAGCCCTCCCCTCGCAACGCCCCCGCGATTCCTACAATGCCTCTCTTTATCAATCGTTCCCTCCCTCTCTCCATCTCACTCTCTCAGTTTCTCTCCCTCACTCCCTCACTTCGCCGACGAACCTCCTTGGCCACCTCCGCCAGAGTCTCGCCAACCTCCTCGGCGACCCCTAGCTCCTCCTCCACGAGCACCGACAACGTCATCGTCATCTCTACGAGCAAGCTCAAGCCTCCTCTTCACAAACCCATTCTTTTCACCACCGAGCACCACCACCTCTTTTCACAGCCGACAAGGTCACTGCCACCGGCCACCCCATCTCTCGTCCCCACAACGCCCCGAACTCCTCCCCCCAACTCCACCGAGCTTCCCTCCAACTGAGACCACTTCTCCAAAGCCTGGCTGCAACTCCATCTCTTCACCGACCTGCTTCGTCGTCGTCAGCCGCCTCCAACGTGACTTGTGCCTCTGACCACCGCGACCACCAGCGCCACGATCCGACCCTAACTCCACCACCGGCGACCTCCTTTCGCCGACCTCATCACCAACCGAACCCCAATGTCCCTGTTAGTTATATGTATGCCCTAGAGGCCATTACTATACATAGGATGTATAATGTAGTGAATGCTTGGACATATATAGGGAGGACTTTCTTACTCGACATGATAGTATGCTATCTGGTTGCACTTTACCTTAACGTGTACACTGATTGTCTCTCTGTTACATGTTGGTAAAGCCCTTAGGATGAGTACTTGACTACCTGGACTATGATGCGGATCATACTAGTGGGGACATGGTAGTCCATAAGTACATCCTTCAAGGTCCCTAGTCGTGGGTATATCGAGACGGGGCATCGATATACCAGAGTAGACTAGCGTATACCTTCTCGACCCATGCAGATGGGCGATGGATGATCCCATATCCATTGGTGTTTGACATCAGAGATGGTATGCGGGTGCTCAGTGGAGACTGGGTACACTGGACGGACTCGCCGAGAACTCCCAGATGGTATTATACCTTACGTCAGATGGCAGTTCTCTGGTGACACTGGTACAAAGTAGTCTGTTGACCCGAGATCGTCATAGAGTCTTGTGTGGTTCCCACTGTGCTTTAATTTTCACCTTACCACGTCCAAGAGGGCGTGCAAAACGGTGGCTTTTGGGTACAGTCCCGAATCACATGGAGGCAATGAGCGATAGGAGGGGATTCGTCTCTCCCGGTATAGAGAGTTGATGTTGCGCTGTGTTCGATTGGCTATAACCGGAAATCCCTAGCCAGGGTTGCTGAGATTTACTGGTAAGTGTTACCAGTAGTTTCTCGAACTGTTATAGACCTCATATCGACACGACTTATCGAGCTGTTGGGGTCTGACGTTTACCACCCCTAGGCGAGATATGCGACATATCAGACGACGAGACCGGACTGTACGGTAAGTGTTACTGGTTGGATTCACAGGAGTATGAGCGGGCTTGCTCGTCGATCTTCTGATCGCTCAATAGCCGGGTGGCCGTTACGTTTAGCAGACCGCTTGCGGCTTGTGGGTGTTTGATATGATCATCATCTGCTGCCGGCGTATTGACGAGTCTTTAGAGTCCTACACAAAGGTTTCCTGGCTCAAGCGAAACGAAATAGGAGCGCATATGAGATATGTGCGGGACCGAGAATAATGCGTGTATGTGATACCGTATTCTATTCTCGCGATAAATGTATCGATTGGTTGTATGCGATATAACCTAGTTATCGAATCGAGGATTGATTCGATAAGCCGATACGTTGGATATTAGTCGGTCATATGCGATATGACCGGATCGTTAAATCAAGTGTTGATTTAATGATTTAATGTATAATTATATATTTGATATATTATTTTGCATTAACTAGTATAGGTTCACTTTAAATTGGATTTTCTCACTTGTAACCATCAATGGTGATTTGATGAAAAGAGTGAGAAATCCAATTCTAAAGTAAACCCACTTCCTATTTCTTCATCCTCTACCTCTTGCCAAGTAGTATAGGGTGTTTTCTTCACAAGTTTCATGACTTGGTGAAGTGGGAGCTTGATTTTGTGATGCCTCGACGTAGATCATCTTCGGCATCGTAGTCGATGACCTAGCCCGTCCATTTCTTCGATGAAGCCGACACTAGAGTCCAAGATCCGATTTGTACAGCGGAGGGACGCCTGCGTGGAGCTAAGGAAGTGGAGAACCGTATCTATAAAGGTTGCAGTCTTTTTCTTTTAGTTAAGTTGTTAACTAGTTATCTTTTTCGCCTAAAAATCTAGTTAACGATCCGTATTAGGGTTTCTCGGCACTTGTAAAATTTGAATCTGGCATGGTTGATGCCTTGTGAGACCTCATTAGCATGCTTAGGAACCCTACAGTAGTATCAGAGTCTAGCTAGAGCCTTAGGCGATGCGTAGACGAAGTTTTAAGTCCGATCGAACCGAAACCCCAATTCCAAAATGCTCTCTGGACTTTTTTCAAAAACTGGGTTTTTTCCAGATTAAAAATGCTTAAAAAATTCAGCAGGAAATTCTAAGAATTACGGTGCAAAATTTGACAAAAGATATGTCCAAAGTGCGGCGGAACCGCGGCAGAAGCCTGGCTTCTGCGGCGGTTCCGCGGCCATCTGATGACTTCACCTTCCCATTTTTGCACAGTAATTCCTCTTTTCTGATGCTGAGTTTTCTGGGAATTTTTAATTTGCACTCAAGAGTTGAGTTTTCTGGGGTGTTTTGGAGCTTCGATGATTCGATCGGAAATTTCAAACTTTGTCTATGTGTTTTCCGGATATTTAGAATATATTAAAAGGTTCGACCGGATATAAATACCCAATTTTTCCCCTGCCGGGAAATTTCCAAGTGTTGGATTTTTCCGTAGTTTAATGACGTTCTAAGTAGTGCAAGTAACGCGATGGACCCTCTAGAAGACAACAAACCTTAACTCGATTATGTGACCGTCTTGAACTGCCCTTTGAACCTTAGGGTTTGAGGGAGTACGGCGTGCCACATGTGAGGCGTTGGCTTGACCCTTCTACGGCTGGACCGTTGCTACTGAGGCACGAAATGAATGTTTTTAAGCTTATTTCATGTGTTGAGCTGTTTCGGGAAAACTTGGGTGTTGGAAATGTTCGATCGGAAAGTTTAATATTTTCTATTTATCTGGAATGTGATACAATATTTGGAATCCACAGGTAGTTATGAGATAACTGAATGAATGTTATAAACATAGCATTTTAGTCTCACTTGATCGGTTGCCACGGAATTTTGATGTGATCAAAAGTCCGTCGCAATCATGTAGCGTACGCGGATACTCGCCGATAAACTTAATAGACAGCCTCACTCCATAGACCCGACCAAGTGACTGTAGGAGAACCCCGTCGCCGAAAGCATCCGTTCGGGTGCTCGCGGCAGCGGTGTTCCGCCTTGGTGCACTTCGTCGACGGTGTCGGGGGGTGCGGCCGCCTACTAAAGTTTGCGACGAGCATTCGATCTGGATGTCGGGAATCTTGTTGAATTGCCCGACTTGATATTGAAAAGAGTTTTCGATAATGAGACTAAAATGCGGGATTTATAATTGTTAGGCATGCGATGTCTAAGGAATTCATTTGATTAGGCATGCGATGTCTATGCAGGTTGCGGATTCCAACTGTTGTAGTTTTACACTTTCTTTTCTGTGACCGTAAGTGTAATATGTGATATCGCCGGTTTCGTTGCTATATGTCAACGACAATTGGGATGCGCATATTTACTTATGTTGATGACATGTGATGTTGTGTGTTGCTGGATATGTTATATTGGATCGTCGTGTTTGAATAGCCGGGGGGGGGGGGTTTTATGTGAGATGAGTGTTTTTCATTTTCATTCATATAAAAACTTGTATGTAATATTCTTTTATTGGGGCACTTTCAGGTTGCGGAAGATGTCACCCTTTGTATATTATTTACTTTTCCGCACTAGGATAGAGCCAAGGAGGGGAGCACAAGTAACCGGGTTCTGGAGTCCAGTGGGAGACCAACTCGAGGAGTCGAGTCCGGGTCTCCTAACTCTAGAATTGGTAGGGTTGCTTGCCGCTCTCGTAGGGGTCTAGGGATGTGGGTTTGGCTATTCATCACGACCGTGGAATCCGTGTTTTATACTGGCTCGTATTGAAAACACGGACGTCCTAGTATATCCAATATTTCATATATTTTTTTCTGCTGCGATATCTGTGATGTGATCATGTGATATGTTCTGTGATGGATACTATATATAGTATATATGATATATTATATAGGCGTTATTTATGTTTTACACTCGCGCTAGCCCTGTCCCGCTCTGTCGTTAGTTACCTAACCTAACGGTGCACGAGGGGACATCGAGGCGAATGCGGATGGCATAAGTATACGTCGTATTTATCTGTGATGTTTAGGTACTTAAATGATGGGACTTCATTAATGTGATTAATGAAAGAAAAAAAACCTAAGATGTTGTAGAATCGAATTTCAAAAATAAAACAGGTAGCTACAGTTCTTGCTTTGCACAGCGGTATATATGATATATCCTGCACCTTATTCGATGAGGAAAGGACCGAGATCCCTTCACAGGGAGTGACTCCTTTAGCAATAACTGGCATATGCTACAACCCTCGGTTTGTCTTTTTGATTGCTTCTATAGTTTCAGCTTTGCACAGTGATATATATGATATATCCCGCACCCCATTCGACGAGGAAAGGACCGACGATCCCTTCACCGGGAGTGACTCCTTTAGCAAAACTAGAAAAGCTTCAAAAACACTCCATTTTAAAATCATTTGATTCTACAACGATATCAAGTTCATTACGCAATAGGTTTTCAGAAAAACCTGTCGTAGCCCTCCGTCATTTCAGATAAGTAGTAGTTAGTATTCGTGCTGGGTTTGTTGGCCTTTGTCAAGGCGCAGTGTGCGGTAGCTAACTGATGCTTATCTGCTTATGCATATGATGCAGATTGGGTTAGGGTAGTCGTGCGACCTTGTTGGTCTTTGTCAAGGGTCGTGCGGGTGGGTTTAATTCAATCAGGAAATGACGGGTTGAACTTGACTAGCATCCTATGGTTTGTTGGCCTTTGTCAAGGTCATAGGAGGTTAGGGGCAAAATATTATCGGGAATTTCAAGTGTTGAAATTTGCAATGAGATTGCATACCTTCTATGAGATAGTTGGATCCCGATACCCACTGTGAGTAATTGTTACTCCTGGGAGAGTTTTACACATTACAATTAGCCGATCAAGTAGGTGTCTAGAAAGGTGTCAACGGGGTTACGCCTCTGGGAAAACGATGTTTACATTAATTAGGTTCGTACGAAAGCACGGGGGACCTCCCTCAAAGTACCGACACTGGCCTGGCTGAAAGATTGGCGAACTTGTAGTGTGTAATTAATCCCGGCTAGTCTTTCCTTTTAGGGTTTGAAGGAAGATTTGATAAAAACAGTGGGAGCCATCCTGATTAGATAAAATAATAACCAATCTGATCTTGCAAGAGCGCACGCAGAGTGTTTTCTTCTCTCTCTCTCCAGGTAGCGACCATATCACGCCTTAATCAAGATAATAATACGGATTATTGACCGAACCCACTTGTTATACTGAGCTGGGGAACGTTGGTCCCGCTCCAACTTATAATTGTTATAAGACAGAGCAGGAAATTGGGGAATACCAGAATTCCCATGCCGCCCAAACGAAGAGAGTGCATGCTGATGCATCATCTTCGGGTGTGTTCATTATACAGAACTGTTTCTCAGTATTCTTTACGTCCTGGGTATGTGATACCAGATCAGGATCCCGCATATGTAATTTGTTACATGGGCTACAGATAGGTAAAGAACTGAGAACGGGTGATAAGTTTCATGAGGCAGAAAACGGGGCAAGTGTTGCAGCCAAGTCTGTTGGTTACTGTCACCCTGTATTACCAATACATTGATTCTGAACGAATGTTATTAGATACCGAACCTGATATACAAAATCATATCTATCTCTTTATTAGTAAAGAAATGATAAAATTTTGTATAGTTGGATAATGTTTTGAACATTTCCTATATCAAAAGTTGATCGGTTCAGGCACGTTATCTAAAAGTATTGATGTTCTAAATCAAACTACAGTTCTTTAGTATACGGAACACACACAAGAGGAAGAGTTCAGAAATGAACAAATCCTTCTTGAGGCATTGAAAACTAGGTCATATCAATGCGATACGACTGGCTAAAGTTACATTTTAGATGCATATTTAAATCAGTTTGAATTTACATCTTGTGAAACTTGCCAGTCATGTCACAGAGATAAGATGACCATAGCTCCGTTTACTGGAAACAGAGAAAGAGTTAGTGAACTCTTGGGATGATACATGTTGATGTATGTAGGTCCCCTGTCTACACTTGCCAAGACCGGTTCTTTATACTTCATTACATTCTCTGATGATTTTTCGAGATTCAGACCTATGTTCCTGTTGAAACACAAGTCCGAACCTTATGAGATCTTCACAGAATATAAGTTAGAAGTAGAGAACCAAAATACGGATATAAGTATTATGTCCTATGATGAGATCAAGGAGGAGAATACTTGAGCACGAAATTCTTGGACTTTTCTAAAGGAGAATGAGATTCTCTCTCAGCATTACTCCTCCGAATACACCATAACACGATGGTATATCGGGGCGGAGCAATCACACCCTATATGATAAGGTGTGCTCTATGATGAGTACTACTGAGTTACCTATTTCCTTTTTGGGAGTTATGCACTTATGAAGTTGCATACCTATTGAATAGGGTTCGATTCAAATCAGTGCCTACCACTCCATATAAGATATGGTATGGGAAGAGCCTATCTCTTAAGTAAGTTAAGGTTTAGGATTGTACGGCCTATGTCTAAAGCAAAATCCGGACAAGATCGAGGTAAGGTCAGTTCTGTAGAACTGGAAAGGTTCCAGCTATACAAAACTGCAGCTGATGATTTGACAGAACCAAAGGATTCAATAGTTTCCGACGAACCTCAGCCTCTCCGCCGATCTGGTAGGGTTCCTCATCCGCCTGAGAAATACCTTGGTTTCTCGATAACAGTGGGAGCGAGGATTACATCATGAGATGATGACCCAACTAGTTTCGAGCAGGCCATCAGGAGTGCGACTCTGTAAGAATGGCTGGATGCTTTGCGATCTGAGATGGAATCCTTATACACCAACAAAGTATGGACTTTGGTTGCTTTATCTGAAGGGTTAAATCCCCATCAGGAGCAAGTATATCTTGAGAAGATTACTTGGTGTAGATGGAAAAGTTGAGACTTTCAAAGCTAGACTTGTTAAAAGGTTTGCATCATTGACCAGGTATGGATAATGATGAAACCTTTTCCAGTGGCTATGCTTAAGTCCATCTGGATCCTACTTGCCATGGCTACATACCATAACTATGATATCTGGCGGTTGGGTGTCATGACTGCTTTTCTAAATGATGTTTTAGAAGAGAGAGTCTATAAGTACACAGTCAGAGGGCTTCGTAAACAGTGGGAGCAGCGGAAACGTGTACAAGATGCTTTATAGGATAAAGCAGGCATCGCGGAATTGGAACATCTGTTTTGATGTAGTAGTCAAACAGTTTGACATCATCAAAATGGTAGATAAACCTTGTATATACAAAAGGGTAGTAGGGAGTATGGTGATGATCCTCGTAGAGTACGCGGATGACATACTCTTGATAGGGAAGGAGTTTCCTATGCTACGCTCGGTCAATCTCCGCTTATCACAATGATTCTCCATAAAGGATCAAAGTGATACCTCCTAAATCCTGGGTTTTGGATCTATGAGATAGATCTAATTGGATGTTAGGATTCTCACTAGTTGTAGTGAGATGGTATCAATCGATCCTGGGGAGAATCACTGGAAGGGTTCCAGAGTGATAAGGACGACTGAAAGTCAGTCACAGGCATTGTCTTTACCCTCAGTAAAAGGACGGTATGTTGGAAGAGTTCCAAGCTAGATACCGTGGCTCACTAGACGATAAATGCAGGATACATCGCTACTTAAGATGCTACCAAAGAGGAAGTCTGGGTGTATAATAGTTCATGAGATGAACTTCGTTCCTCCCATTGTGTGACAATGGAGTTGTGGCTTATGCCAAGGAACACCCGTCCCATCAGTGATCCAGACATATTCTAAGGCAGTATCACCTGATCATGGAGATGGTTGATCTCTAAGGTGATCAAGGTTAAGAGAGTAGACTCAGAGGATAACACGGCGGATCCACTCACGAAGGCCTATTCTCAGAGAGAGACTTTTATGGGATGGTTGAGTATGAGATACTACAACCACTGCTACAGATGGCCCTAGTGCAAGTGGGAGATTGTTAGTTATATGTATGCCCTAGAGGCCATTACTATACATAGGATGTATAATGTAGTGGATGCTTGGACATATATAGGGAGGACTTTCTTGCTCGACATGATAGTATGCTATCTGGTTGCACTTTACCTTAACGTGTACACTGATTGTCTCTCTGTTACATGTTGGTAAAGCCCTTAGGATGAGTACTTGACTACCTGGACTATGATGCGGATCATACTAGTGGGGACATGGTAGTCCATAAGTACATCCTTCAAGGTCCCTAGTCGTGGGTATATCGAGACGGGGCATCGATATACCAGAGTAGACTAGCGCATACCTTCTCGACCCATGCAGATGGGCGATGGATGATCCCATATCCATTGGTGTTTGACATCAGAGATGGTATGCGGGTGCTCAGTGGAGACTGGGTACACTGGACAGACTCGCCGAGAACTCCCAGATGGTATTATACCTTACGTCAGATGGCAGTTCTCTGGTGACACTGGTACAGAGTAGTCTGTTGACCCGAGATCGTCATAGAGTCTTGTGTGGTTCCCACTGTGCTTTGATTTCCACCTTACCACGTCCAAGAGGGCGTGCAAAATGGTGGCTTTTGGGTACAGTCCCGAATCACATGGAGGCAATGAGCGATAGGAGGGGATTCGTCTCTCCCGGTATAGGGAGTTGATGTTGCGCTGTGTTCGATTGGCTATAACCGGAAATCCCTGGCCAGGGTTGCTGAGATTTACTGGTAAGTGTTACCAGTAGTTTCTCGAACTGTTATAGACCTCATATCGACACGACTTATCGAGCTGTTGGGGTCTGACGTTTACCACCCCTAGGCGAGATATGCGACATATCAGACGACGAGACCGGACTGTACGGTAAGTGTTACTGGTTGGATTCACAGGAGTATGAGCGGGCTTGCTCGTCGATCTTCTGATCGCTCAATACCCGGGTGGCCGTTACGTTTAGCAGACCGCTTGCGGCTTGTGGGTGTTTGATATGATCATCATCTGCTGCCGGCGTATTGACGAGTCTTCAGAGTCCTACACAGAGGTTTCCTGGCTCAAGTGAAACGAAATAGGAGCGCATATGAGATATGTGCGGGACCGAGAATAATGCGTGTATGTGATACCGTATTCTATTCTCGCGATAAATGTATCGATTGGTTGTATGCGATATAACCTAGTTATCGAATCGAGTATTGATTCGATAAGCCGATACGTTGGATATCAGTCGGTCATATGCGATATGACCGGATCGTTAAATCAAGTGTTGATTTAATGATTTAATGTATAATTATATATTTGATATATTACTTTGCATTAACTAGTATAGGTTCACTTTAAATTGGATTTTCTCACTTGATGTGCACATTGTATATGTGATATATTTTTGTGTGCACTTGATTGTATCATGTTTGATGATACATGCTTTCTTGGGTTTGTGTAAAGATTAAACCATGGTTATTTAAATGGTTAGGGTTTTGATTTTCACTTATTTATTTATTTATTCATTTTTTTGTGAAAAGATAAAAGAAAAACAAAATGGTTGCTTTCAAAGATGAAGCTTGTTGAAGCTTCATGAAGGTTTGACTAAAGTGACCATTTTGTCTTCATGTCTTAACCTAATCATTCAACTTAACCCTTGTTTAGTCTCTACACTTAACCATGGTTGGTATATGATAAGTATTCATTTTCTTTTCTATTTTCATATACTTATCATATTATCTTCTTCTTCTTCTTCTTCTTCTTCTTCTTCTTCTTCAAAAAGAAAAAGCTTGTAACCATCAATGGTGATTTGATGAAAAGAGTGAGAAATCCAATTCTAAAGTAAACCCACTTCCTATTTCTTCATCCTCTACCTCTTGCCAAGTAGTATAGGGTGTTTTCTTCACAAGTTTCATGACTTGGTGAAGTGGGAGCTTGATTTTGTGATGCCTCGACGTAGATCATCTTCGGCATCGTAGTCGATGACCTAGCCCGCCCATTTCTCCGATGAAGCCGACACTAGAGTCCAAGATCCGATTTGTACAGCGGAGGGACGTCTGCGTGGAGCTAAGGAAGTGGAGAACCGGATCTACAAAGGTTGTAACCTCTTTCTTTTAGTTAAGTTGTTAACTAGTTATCTTTTTCGCCTAAAAATCTAGTTAACGATCCGTATTAGGGTTTCTCGGCACTTGTAAAATTTGAATTTGGCATGGTTGATGCCTTGTGAGACCTCATTAGCGTGCCTAGGAACCCTACAGTCCCCTCCTCCTCTATCTTCCCCTTCACTGCAGCGCTACCTGAGCACCAACACGACCACCTCCACGTCACCAATAGCCTCCGTCGCCATCGTTCTGCACCAACGGAACCATCCTCACCTCCTCTTCCTCACAATCCTTGAGTTTCTCAACCCTCAACCCAACTTCACCCATACACCGACGAACCACCATGACTCCGACCAACTTGCAACCGCCATCTGAGCCCTTTGCCATCGCCGTCTCTGGCCAACATCCATCGCATCGATGCCCCGTGCTCCGCCGCGACAACACCAATGCCAAACCCTAGCCTATGCTACGTCGTGCCGCTGCCGTCACCGTCATCACCCCCGTCTACCGCAACCACGACCGACGAGCTCTCCTCTGCTCACTGTAGCCCAGTTCCGCCACCATCGCACCCTCCACAGCATCAATCGACGCCAAAATCAATGTCCGACATTTCGTCAAACACGTACATTTATCGCGATCCGCGCTGTTTCGGCTGCCGCCATCAAAATCTAAACCGTGGTCTCAATCTCTGTAGCTGTTGCGATCGTTAACGCAGTCGCCGTCGCAATATCGCACACGTTCGTCGCAACCCCTATCGCGCTTGAGCCTCGCGTCACGCCGTACCGATTCCACGACGTTTATCGTTGTCTCGTGTGTCGAGACGAATAATCTGCACATTCGTCGCTTCTATATCAGCGACCGAGGCAAGTGAAATCCCTATTCACTTGTTTAACATGCTATAATAAGTGTTAGCTAAAGAAACTATATTATAACTGGATGTATAAATAAATATAATTGGATCGAAACCTATACTTGAATTTTGTGTAGTGAATCATCGTGCCGTTTTACTTAAGTAGAGTCCGACTAGGGCTTATTACTGTGTTGGTAACATGTATCAATTAAATGGTAAACATCTAATTTAGTTTGTTAGAAGAAACGTTAGTTTCGATCGATGATCGAATGTTTATCTTAGGTGTTCAATGCGAACCTTATGCGAAAACAAAATCTAAAATGGCGGAACTCATGATATTTAGACCCTAACAATGTTAACAAACATTCTGTAGAAAGTTGGTGGCAAATCGATATTGTTTTCACACATATAGTGACGCCTTAGCTTCTATACCGAAACTCGCGTTTTACTAAACACTTGACTCCGTTAAATTCATAACTAATTCCAGAAAAATCCAATAGCAGCGCCTGGGTTCGTTGTGAAGTGTATTGCATGATCTTTAACACGACATGTAGGTTTACTATTGTATACATCCTCTGAATATCGAAAACAAAGAACTTACCTGACCTTGGACTGCAGTCCAGAGCAGGAACTTACCCCTTGACATGCATTTATACACCTGAAATCTTAATGTTTAATTGTGATAATGTGCGAAGCCAATTACCGCTGTGTAGGCAATTGTTTTAGCTTTCCAATGGTACCGGTTTTACTAAATTCCAGTATCATTTGGTATTTAAATTATATTTTAAACGGATGACATGTACGGCAAATTTCTGTCATTTCAGCCTGCACCCTTCATTAGTAATCTGATCATAACTTCTAAACCAAGAAGACTATTGTTGATCCGTATCTTGCTCTGTGAAGTTAACTCACAGCCTTACAATTAGTTGAACAGTAGCGTCGTCTAATTATGATCCCAAGATGGAGTAAAATGTGTTACGAAACGGACTTTCAGTTCAGAAATTGGTTTTCCAGCAGTAAACACTTAAAATGGAATGACCATAACTAGCAAACCTGAAACCCGATTGACACAAAACCAATTTTTTTGTACAGATAATTAAATGTACTACCTACTCCTTTTATATAGTTTTGCTTAATTATGCACGTGTGATTTTATGTGATTTTTCTAATCCAACCAACACCGTTTGCTCATATATATTCAGTAGTGTATTTACTATATCCCATCATGTTGCATGACTGTCATACCCTTATAAATAGTGTTCATTTGCATCGATATCCTAATGACCGTGGTACATTACCAAGTGCTAAATGTTAGTGATCGGATTGTGGCAAGTACGTTAGTGTAAAATCGTGAATGAATAATGGAAGTGACAAGTACTTGCACATAATCAGCGGAACCAGTTAGTTATTGCATTGTCGACGCCTATGAGACATATATAAATGTAACTATAACTGGTATGGGACGGGTATGGAAGCACTTATATTAGTGTCATAGATAAGATATCGAGCACTGTCCATTTATCTTGGATACCAGTCGAGACATGCTTGATGGAGACCCTGTCTCCAGTTCTCGCGTAGACTTGTCATAAAGCAACTGGTATTTGGATACATGGTCGATATTTGATGTAGACCGCGGGATGTGAGGTAGTTTGAGTGTGAGTTCGATCAACGGAATCTTAGGAATCCCACTGCCGGCATATGTAGTGATTTCGAGAGTTGTATGAATGGTATTTCTGATTCTTAGTAACATGATTCGGGCCCGTGTTCCCTTGCCTTTGGAGCTTACCCTTGGGTTAGGGATACTTCTACGGTGGTTGACGCTCACACCTGGACTGACGATAAGCTTAGTGATCTGGACATTGAGACTTAAAGACTGATAGCTTTAGTGACATGGACATTGCATTGATTACTGATTCGATACACATGCTTTACTGTTTACCTGTACCGGTTATTTCATGTTCACGTCATTACTCTATACTTACTGCTTTAAGTTTATCATCGTTGCACATTATATATGTATATATTGCTATTGCGTCGCTCTGACGACCTAAATATGCATGCTCAGAGTGAAAAGTGGACTTAGCTTGGATCAGGACCTGCCTTACCTCGAGAATATTGCAGACATTTAGATCAGCGACGTCAGCGCTATCTTCCCTTTGATTCTATCTGGTTAGTTTTACATCTGTTTTGATAGATTTAGTAACTGCATTTCTCATTACTTGTGCTATGATTACTGATTACCACGTAATACTAAAAGCCGAAGTGTGACTATGGCAGAATATTTCCTTGACCGTAGGAGCATGAAAGACCTTGTGACCCCTCGTATTCCATATTTTGGGAAGCGGGGCGTGACACAATATAATCTACGTCTAAAGTTTGTAAATTTATTGTTAATTCATTTAAAGATGACGATGATGAGGCCACGAGGTCTCGTGCTCTTTTCGACTGTCGAATAAGTGCAAAGGCTGGAGTCGAAGCACGTGAACTGGTTGCGACCAGTAGTCTAATATTTCTATCAACAGAAGATCATGCAACATACAAATCAAACACTTCATTAACGGTATTAACATAAACATCAATATCTATACTATGCTCCATGCATCCATGAAACCCGTGTAAAAGAGCCTCCAAACCTTCAAATTTAATTCTAGGGTCCATTACCAAACACAAACAGTAAACACTTGGAATTTCAGCGTAATATTTTGAAATCTTAACCCGCATAGCAAGTATAACGGGATGAAACATCTTATTACCAATATGATTAGAAAAATATTGAGCTATATTATATAATTCAGAGGCAATAATATGAGAAGTGTGAGTGTAACTAACATAAAAACGTTTGGTTGCTATTTTAAAAATCATAAGAAAATCTTTGAGAAGTTTTGCAGCCGCCCAATAATGTTCTATCAAGTGGTTTTCTACAGGCATTTGCTCATTCCACATGTTATTAATAATTCTGCTAGTCTTTGATGCAGTATAAAACATGTCATATGTACTATTCCACTTAGTGATCACATCTTTTTTAAGGGATGACCTTTATCATGCAGCCTGACTGAATATTCAGATTTTATTTTTCCAGAACTTTTAATAGATCTACACGCATCTTTAATTGTTTGAATATTTGAAGAATATACTTGATATGCATCCAGTACAGCAAGATTAAATATATGACATATACAACGAATATGAAAAAAACGGCCACTGCAAATTGATTTTCACAGCCTAATAAGTTCAGTAACAGCAGAATTATTGTTGCTAGCATTATCGAAAGAAGTAATAAAATTTTTATTTACACAATGATATTCCTCTAAAATAGATCTAATTTCAGAAGTTATATTAAAAGCGCTATGCGGGAATTGAAATTGTCTAAAATCAATAATTCTTTTTTACAA
Source organism: Agapanthus africanus (assembly GCA_030015575.1). Lineage (NCBI taxonomy): Eukaryota > Viridiplantae > Streptophyta > Magnoliopsida > Asparagales > Amaryllidaceae > Agapanthus > Agapanthus africanus. Next base: position 5,242,907 of record JASDDO010000008.1, on the reverse strand, counting down.
ATATCAGTCAGAATCTATCCACTGTGCAGTAACACAAATCCAGTGAATTTCCCTTCTATCAGTCCAAACATCAGAAGTCAATTAAATACTAGTATCTAAAATGGTAAAAGTAGCAATTAATACATGTTTACCGCCGTCGTCGTTATAGAGGCTAAAATAACGTCTTTTAAGCGTACTCCTCGGAACCTTTTTGTATCCCAGTTGTAATGCCCTTTAAACGTACCGCTCAAAATGTTGGCTTTCTCTGAATCCGAAACGTGTTCATCTTCCATAACAAATCTTCTCATTTCTTCAACATTTAAATCATGAATATATCGAAAAGACCTTCACCGGAGAAAGCAATTTGTGATTGTGTAGAGTAGAAACCGGCAGTGCTATCGAAGTGTTTTTTTACATGTTTATGTAAAGTACAGATGTCGGTACTTTCCTTATGTTTATATGCAATGACACGATATTTACATACTGCGAATTTAACACTTTCTCTCTTTTCAGTTATATAGTGGTCCTAAACATTACCACTAAGCGTACGTTTTCGAGGTTCTCTAGAGTAAGTATGGATCCTTCTACTTGTGTTTCTAATTCGGAATTAGGAACTTGGGTTTGATGCGTATATTGTCCATATAATTTTTAACTAATTAAAAAAATTAAATATTAAATATTACAATACCGACAATACCAAATTTACCGCAGAAATAGTGCTAATAAAGTAAAAATAAAAACAAGAATGAGAGCAAAATTCCAGAATAGCAGTAGATTAGAATCAGTCAGTCGGAGTGTCGAAAACTCAGGGTCGTAGCTTCAAATCTTGGAAGTTGAGATGGTGTTTTTTTATTTTTAATTTGGAAGGAAAAAAGATTTGAAATGAGAAAAAAATGGGGTAGAGTCGTATTTATGAGGTTTTGGAAATTTTAAAAAATTATAGCCGTTACGAGATGAAGCGAACCAAGTTGTGACGAGTCAAATCGTTTTGCCAAGGCATCAATAAATAATATAGGGCCTACAAGTAATAGTGAGAAGTACATCGGCCATCAAATTGAATGGGGACCATATTAGTCTTATTATTAAAATTAGGATGAGTCAATTTTGGAGGACTGTTTAACTTTCCTATGAAAGGGTTAATTGCTAAATAATACCCCAATGTTTCACCTGTTTTGCATGTATATACCTTATTGATTTTTTCGTTGCACTTATATATTCTAAAGTACAAACCGTTGATACCTTGCTTTAAACAAAATCCATTATGGTTTACACTTTAGGGTATCTAAGTACAGTGAAAAAATCAATGAGGCATATAAATGCAAAGTAAGTGAAACATTAGCAAATTATTTAGCAATTAACCCATGATAAAATCATTAGTTACAAGTATGAAAGGAAACTAATCAAGTAATGCCGTGGATTGCTTGTATGATTGTGGCAGGAAAGTTGCAGAGGACTCTGGAATTCTCCATAATTTACCTTCAACTTTGTATAAGAGTTTCTTTCTCCTTCTACCGCTATTTTCAGGTTGCTGGCTTGCAGCATAATGAAAGTGGAAGTTAATGGAGCATACTAGCTTAAGCAAATTTGATAATCAACATACAACTAAGCTATATCAAGAACAATACCAACACAACAATTACAAAGGTGTGACTTGCACATAATAAACAGTTGTGTTGCCCAAAAACATAGATATTGAGACAGATGAGAGAGTGGGGAACAAAGTTGTTTTTCCTAAACTAAAGCAAAAGGTCGAAAAAATGGCCTCAATTGTACTCCTCCTCAAAAGCATGTTTGGTCTAGCAGGACTCATGATAGAAATTAGTTTCCGTCATCAATTGTATACTACATCATAGCCGTCTACAAAGCAAAATATTATACAAGATATTTCTCAGGTATAAGTTTATTTTTAATATAAAAAAACTGGGAATTTTAGGACCCCATTGTGTTCCTTGTGTTATCAGATTAGTAGTACAATGTTCGGGAATTACAGAATATCAAAAGGAGAAAAAACTCTAAGAGTACAAAATAAATTGGTATCAGTAAGAGATCCCGAGCCTTGGGAGACTTGAATCCGCAATGTTTTTGTTCTCCCTATATTTATGTGTGACTTTTGCTTCAGTCACTTTTATAAGAAACTTTACTGCCTTCACAATGCAGAAGAGGGTCAAGGAATTTTGGAATCAGTTTCTATAAGAATTCCTTCGATATGCAGTAGGAAACAAGGCAATAAACCATCAAGCATAGCCCTTGCTTCTATTACCAAAAGTAGTGCAATGCTCATTTGGTTTCTTTAATCGAAAAGGAGATTATGAAAGTTGCATAGATTCACAGTAGGAATCATGTCCAAACATTAAAAGTTTTTAGTAGACTTGGACCTTTCTTCTTTTGGAGCCAATTTTCATGTTTTAACTGCAACAAATTAGCGACACTTTCATAATTGTCATGCATACTTTATTTCTTCTCACAATTGAAAAAGGACCCTGTTAGCCAAAATTTGTTCTCTCTAATCAAAACTTCCTCTTCTCTTGGAAACCTCTTGTTTTGATCAAAACTTTCCTAAACCATTTTTTTTAAATTACAAATGACACAGGAGATTCTATGCTGACCGTCTATCCACTGTAGAATCCATGTCAAAATGTCAGTTTAGAAAAGTTTACTTGATGAACTTTTAATTTGTGCCAATTATGATCCTGTTTAACAAAACAAGGGACAAGAGAATTGAGAAGGAAAGGTTTTAACTCTTTAAAAAGAAGGTGTGTTATAAACACCATCTTGTCATGAGAAAGAGTTAAATGGAGCCTATTGAATTCAAACATAAATTCAATATAAATATAATAACCAGAATGATTATTCTAATTTGCTCAAGCTTTGAAAATAAAACTGGATTGCCGGGGTCCAATTGACTCGACCAATCACTTCATAAATAGATCACCTAACAATAACATCTACGAAAAAATGGATTTAACTCCTTAGGTTTAAAAAGCAATAGGAAAAACTCCCTATGTAAAAAAAAACCCCATGAAAACTCCCTAGAATCAAAAAGTTATAGGACAACCTGCCACTTTTTAATATTTCCATATTACCCTTGTCAACTTCTGGCAAATAACTGCTACATTTAGTAGATAAATGCTATATCTAGCAGGTAAATTATGACACTTATTAGATAACTGCCACATCTGATAAATGTAGCAGTTATTTGCTAAGTGTAGCAATTATATGCTAGAAGTTGATTAGGGTAATATGGGAATATTACGAAGTAAAAAGTAGCTAGTTGTACTATAAAGACTTAAAACTGTAACTTTTTGGATCCAGGAAGGTTTTCACAGGGTTTTTCCTATTGGTTTCTGGACCCAGTGAGCTAGACCCATTTTCTCTAAACATCTAATACTCAATAAATAGAGGATCTTACAGCCGCAAATATTCCACAAGACTAAAAACAAACAAGATAAGGATCGCCCCTATTTCAAGTTTCAACACTGATCATGATTCCAAGCGAAACCAGTATGCATCTAGTTATAACTTATGCAACATATAAGTTTTAGGCTTAATTCCAAAAAAAAAAACAAGCCAAACACTTTGGCGCGGGCAATTTTTTGGAACTAGCACTTTTTTGGAAATATTTAGTAAAATGGTTTCCAAAAAAATTATTTAGCAAAATGGTGTCGGGAAGGTGATCAGCCCGGTTTAGCCGTTTTTAACTAAAACCGCACTTTTAAAAAGCGGTTTTAAGGATAAAAACTAAACAAAAACTTGTAACTGTAAAACCACACTTTTAAAGTGCAGTCCTTAGCCCAAAAAACACGAAGCCCACAACCCCTAAAGTTCCAGGTGTTGAGGATTTTGCGGTCTAAACCCGCACTTTAAACGTGCAATTTTAATTAAAAACCGCCAAATCACACTAATCACGCCTCAACACCATTTTGCTAAAAAAAATTTGGACACCATTTTGCTAAATATTTCTAAAAAGGTACCGGTTCCCAAAAATTGTCCCTTTGGCGCAATTACGAGAAATTTCCAAAAACTATCATAATTATAAGAAACTACTATACTTTGAAAGTTTTGTGGTAGTTTCTTACAAATATTGCTGACGTGGCACCTTAGTTACCGTAGTTACAATAGTTTTGCTTATTTTTTTGAAAGTTTTTGGTTGTTTCTTGTAGTTTTTGAGAGTTTCGGGTTAGTTTTTTTTGTAGTTTTTGAAAGTTTCGGGTTAGTTTCTAGTAGTTTTTGAAAGTTTCGTGTTAGTTTCTTGTAGTTTTTGAAAGTTTCGTGTTAGTTTCTCATGGTTTGAAAATATTTGGTAGTTTCTCGTAACTAAACCAAAGTATTTGTTAGTTTTTTTGGAATTAAGCCTATGTTTTGTCACAAGAAACAGAATAAACAAGCTTAAACACCGTTATCTTATTATCATACATCGACTTAGATTGATTTGGAATTCAAAGATGGGGTACTTGTATGCAAGAATCTTCATAAGTGTAAAATACTGTAAATAAATTTCATAAGAATTAATTGTTTGGTGCAGCTATATGAAGTGAACGCTAAGAAATAAGGTACTAACACTAAACCTACATATCTAGATTGCTTATAGCCTTATAACATCAGGATCAAAAAATAGGACAAGGAAACCAAGAACAAATGCATAGTTATCATAAAAACAAGGAAAAAAGTATGAATCATAGAATTGCTTGTGGCAATAATTCATACTGGTAATTACCTGGAGCATATTTCAAGAGGAAATTACTTACAGTACCTGTAACACCCGAGCCCGATACTACTATTTTCTGTTACCGGTTGAGCGTTAGATATTACTCATTTCATTTAGCTTGCATGTTTGACACTTACCGTGAAATTTTATCTGGAAAGTCATTTCTGCATATAACAAATTTTAGCACCTAAAATAAAATTAAAAATACCTATCTTGGCCTACTCGACACCCCTAGCCGCGTGGTAGCGTCCGTGCATCGAGTTCTCGTCCCGTTCGGTGAAACGAGCAAGTTTAGACGGCTACGCGCGCGTATAGGTGTCCGACTTGGGGGTATGCTTTTTATTCACAAAACATTTCATTTTAAAATTTGGAACCCGCTTAAAATTCTATTATTTAAATTTCAAATTTTTGGACCCAACCCGGGCGCAATTTGGAAATGTTTCATTTAACGCCAAAATCCCAAATTAATAAAATATTCGAAACCTTATAATATTCTTACTGTTAATTCTTAAATCTTTAATATTAAATCTTTTAACCATTTAAATCTCTCCCTGGCCAATCACGAGGGTTTTAACCCCGTGGGCCCCTCCTCTAACGTCTCTCTCTAGCTTTCTCTATATCTTTCTCTCTCTAACTCTCTTTCTCTCTCTCCCTAATATATAAATTCCCCCCTTCATTTTTCCTTCTTCACGTAACCCACGCGAGAAAACCCATCGCAAACCCTAGCCCTAGCCGCCTCCACCGTCGCCACCGCAGCTCCGACGCCGGCGCCGGCGCCATCGTTGCCCTCGCCTCCGTCTCCTCGTACCAACCTCGACATCCCCTCCTTCTCCCCGTGTGCACGGCGCCGCAGCAACCCCGGACAACCCCCGTGCCTTCTCTGTACGGCCGGAGACGTCGCCGGCGACCTTCGTCGTCGTCACCCGCGCCGCCTTCAGCACCCCCTCATCACTTGCCCACTCCAGACCCGACCACCTCCTCTCCCTCTCCACTTTCCTTCCCGTTTCCCATACCCGAGCCCTAGCACACCGCCTGCAACCTCCTCGCCGGCGCCCCACCGCCGTCGACCCTGTCGCTGTCACGCCCTCTGCAACACCTGTAAGCCATCTACTCCTTTTCCTCCTTCCTTTCTTCTCTGGTTCCTTTGTATTCTTGTTTGCACAACTTGATGTTTCACTGTTCGCTTTTTCGCCGGAATCCGACGATGCCGGTGACGTGTCCCGACGTTCCAGCGAGGTACCCCGATCCGCGTGGTTCCATTGTTCGTTGTTTGGGTTCAATCCGTGAACCGTGCGTCCGTCGCGAGTTTCCCCGCCGACGTTACGTTTTTCCCGGTTCGCGACCCGTCGAGGCAAGTATCACTTGCTACATGCTATACTATATATTTATATATGATTGACATATTAAACCTGTAAAACTTAACTTGGTATAGTCGTTTCTCATTTGGTTGCAATATGACATATATCATTTTACAGTTAACATAAAATCTACAGTTTGCTAGTTTAAACCTAATAACCAAGTTTATTCGTTAATCACATTTTACTGTTTAATAGATGGTAGCACTTACCCATGTAGTTCTATCACATTCGGACATTCGTATTCAAGGGCTTGATATAACTGTATTGCATCATCATTTAAACTATTGCACTGCTAAGGGTGCTCAAAACCTGTTAATATATTAAAACGGCTGCATTGTATTAACACACTCTTGTGATTGAATGAAACTGCTTATTGTTGTTTAACTTATTGCTTACTTCCTGCTGTTAATCCCCTGTTCGATTATATCTGTTGTGAGCACACCCACGATATTGTTACATCTTGACTTGACTTGGCTACACACATATATATATATTAATACACCTGACATGGTACCGTATACTGTTGACTTGACCTAATGTACCATGACCCAATGTACCATGACCCGACCTGTTACCTGATCTCGTGCCTAATGCCAACAAACCTGACATGTAGTCCTCATGGACCGTTCCTGTTGTCTATCCAGACAAACCTGTTTTTACCTGATCCTATGTTGGCATTAGTTCTTGATTACTGAATACCTGACCTGACATACATAACTTGGGGTTATGGGGAAATCAAAGGTGAAACCGACTTGTAACTCAACAGTTCGATACCTGTTCTGATCAGTCTTACGGGCTAAGCCAGCCCCGGAGTGATGATGCTGACATCACTCGCCCATCCTGCTACCTGTTACTGCCTAGCGGCACGTCTCGGATTCAGCCCCGAGGATCTTGACCGTGGTCCCGGGCACACACGGGATACTATTGAGTTACATCGACGATTCATCAATTGATTTCAAAGACTTTAGACTAGAAAACCAGATAGAACAGTTTCGTTACCCACTGCACACTACCCTGCACTGCTTGTTTCATACTATTGCTTTATTCATGTTTATTTCTGCATTGCCTATTACACTGTTCATATTATATTACTAGTTGACATGACGCGCTGACGTCTGGGTTTTGCATGGCCCAGATTCTGTACCACTGTCGCAGTCCGAGCAGGAGTACTTCAGCCAGCAGGCTGAGCGGTGAGGTGTTAGTATTAGTTAGTTTTATTTCCTGCATTTATTTCCTGATGTGAGCCCGCATTATGGGACATACTTTTCAGTTATTTGTATTGGATCATTGGCTTCCGCGCTTATTTATTATTGACTCCTGTTATTCTGGATTATGGACATGTTTTAGAAATTTTATCTTGTTCTTGATATCTCTACAGCCGTAATGTGACTGTGGATGGATACTTCCTACCCACAGGTAGCATGGTTGGCCATGTCACGTGTCCAATCTAGCGTACTCTGGGAAGCGGGGCGTGACATGGTTCTTTTGGTATCAGAGCATAGGTTAGTTGGGTTGATTCTTTTGTAGTTGGGTATTGTACCCAATACACGAATCAGAATACCCGTGTTTAAGAAACATGTCCTGCCACTTTGCCATTTACCATTCTTGAATCATATTCTTCCTGATTATATCTTTTACGACGTGCAAACTTACTTTGCATGTCGACTCGAAAACCTGATTTCTTGTTATCCCTAGGACTTAGGCGACTTGGGTGGAATTAAGTAATTGTGGCTATGATACCGCGGCATAGTTACAATGCGGTACTCTATTTAAGTATCTTGGAGTTCTAGCCTTGATCTATATATCAAATCTATCATCATGCTAATGTTGGATGTTTTCTTGATTTCAGGAATATGGCAGGTAAGAATTTGAAGACGTACCAAAGGCGTGTGGACGAAGACGCCATGCTTGGAATGATAAGGGGAATGCTAGATAATCAAAAGAGGCAGACCGAGCTGATCCAGCAGCAAGCAGACTCGTTTCAGGAAGGTTTGCAGATCGTTCAGCAGTCTGTGAACAGCGTTGGAGCTAAACCAGTTGACCGAGTAGGGACCGTGGCAGATTTCAGACGTTTGGGTCCGTCTACATTTACTGGTTTGGAGGAGCCGTTGCCAGCCGAGCAGTGGCTAGTTGACACGGAGAATTTGTTGATTGCGGCACAGATTCCAGATGACAAAAGAATTGATGTGGTACGCATTTAGTTAGTGGACTACGCCCGAGAATGGTGGCTTGTGGAGGAGACCCGCTTGTCCAAACCGATCAAATGGGCGGATTTTTTCTAAGAGTTTCCTGGAGAAGTTTTTCCCGCGAACTGCACGGGAGGAAATGGAAGAGAAGTTTATTGGGCTGAGGCAGAATGGAGCACCCGTGGATGTGCATGCAGCAGAATGGACGAGACTCAGCAGATTCGCTGGACCTTTAGTTGCCAACGATGCAGACAGGGCACGGAGGTTCATGCGCAGCTTGGATGTGGACATCCAGAGGCAGATTGTCTCCCTGGGTTTGACCACTTTCTCACAGGTTCTTACGGCAGCTCGGGAACAGCAGAGGTTATCTGGGATGAAAGGGAGCTTGCAGCAGACAGCAGTTGCGGCAAAGAAGCCCGCATTTGTACCTAACAGAGCTCATGGTCGCAGAGGTATTCCGGTGGACCGTCGAGGTGTAGCACCCATGAAGAAGCCTGTGATCGTTGATCGAAGAAAGAGCGTGATTTGTGACTACTGCCGTTTACCTGGGCACGTGCAGAAGGATTGTCGAAGGAGGCCGGGACTTTGTTTGGTTTGTGGAGCGGCTGATCACGCAGTTGGTGCCTGTCCGTCGAAGCTTCGTACGAGGGTTGATATTCAGAAGCCTCCGCAGAAACCGTTCCAAGGGCAGAAACAGCTGACTCAAGGACCTAATCAGGCTCGAGCTTTTACCTTGACAGCTGAGGAAGCTAAGGCATCAGGAGAAGTGGTTTCAGGTATTCTACTCGTTCATGGTTTTCCCGCAGTGGCATTATTTGATTCTGATGCATCCCATTATTATATGTCATCCAAGTTTATAACTGCACACTCGATTGCCTGCACGACCCTGTCTAGTTTCTGGGACATACACACTGTGAATGGGAAAATTATATCTAGTAGGGAATGTAAAGACTGTTCAGTTGTTGTGTGCGGACGGGAGCTTTTTGCAGATTTCTTGGTGATTAATACGGGCAGCTACGGGGTCGTCTTGGGAATGGACTTTCTTGGCACTTTCCACGCTCACATTGACTGTAGGGCAAGGAAGGTAATTTTCCAGATTCCCGAACATCCTGAGTTTACCTTCACTGGAGGAAGCAGTTCTGTCGGGCCAGTCGAGTTTAGGGCTAGGCCGACAAATGTTATTCTTGCAGCAATGGAAGTTGATAGTAGTGAAGAGCCGGCGGTTGTTCGCGATTTTATGGATGTGTTTGAAAATATATCAGGTTTACCGCCGAAGCGAGACGTGGAGTTCGCAATTGATCTTATTCCTGGTGCAGCGCCAGTATCTAAAGCGTATTATCCGATGGCACCAGTAGAATTGGAAGAAGTTAAGAAACAAGTTGCTGAATTTCTTGAGAAGGGTTGGATTCGAAGCAGCAACTCGCCTTGGGGAGCTCCAGTCCTTCTAGTAAAGAAGAAGGATGGCACGAAAAGGATGTGCATCGACTATCGAGAATTAAACCGGGTGACTATTAAGAACAAGTACCCGATCCCTCGCATTGGAGAACTTTTTGAGCAGCTTAGTGGCGCGAGGGTATTCTCGAAGCTGGATTTGCGATCCGGATATCATCAGGTTCGAGTGAAAGCTGAAGATATTTGCAAGACAGCGTTCCGAACTCGGTATGGGCATTACGAGTACTTAGTGATGCCCTTCGGAGTAACGAATGCGCCGGCAATATTCATGGATTTGATGAACCGAATCTTTTCACCGTTCTTGGACCAGTCCATTGTGGTATTCATTGACGATATTCTGGTTTACTCGAAGAGTTTTGAGGAGTATGCTGAGCATTTGAAGATCGCACTGCAGACATGAGAAATTGTATGCAAAGATGAGTAAGTGCGAATTTTGGCTGGAAGAAGTGAAGTTTCTGGGGCATGTTGTGTCGGGCGATGGAATCGCCGTCGATCCCGAAAAGATTGCAGCAGTTCGAGATTGGCCGATTCCAAAGAATGTAGCTGAGATAAGAAGTTTCCTTGGATTAGCCGGATATTACAGGAGATTTGTTGAGAACTTCGCTCGTCTGGCAGAACCGTTGACCAAGCTTACGCGCAAGGAGGTACCTTTTGTATGGACGGATAAATGTGCGTTAGCTTTTGAGACGTTGAAACAGAAGTTGATAACCGCCCCTATTTTGACCGTGCCAGACAATTCTGGAGGATTGGTGATTTACAGCGACGCATCTGGAAAAGGATTAGGATGTGTTTTGATGCAGCATGGGAAAGTTGTAGCGTACGCATCGAGACAATTAAAGACCCATGAGTTGAATTATCCAACTCACGACTTGGAGCTTGCGGCTGTGATCTTCGCTTTGAAGATTTGGAGACACTACCTTTTGGGCGAGAGAGTCGAAGTTTTTACAGATCATAAGAGTTTGATGTGTTCACTCAGAAGGAGTTGAATATGAGGCAGCGTAGATGGTTGGAGCTGATGGCCTACTACGACCTTGATCTTAAGTACCATCCGGGAAAGGTTAACGTCGTGCCGGATGCGCTTAGTCGGTTACCAGCAATTCAGGTGTTAACTACGCAGAGGGAGATCATTGCAGATTTTCGAAGATTTGACTTGGAGGTTGTGCTACCGCATTCTACGGGACAGTTGATGCAGTTGCAAGTACAGTCGTCCTTGGTTGAGAAGATTAAAGCGGCACAATCGCAGGATCCTAGACTGCAAAAGTTTCGAGAGCAGGTTGAGGCTGGACTACGAACAGATTTACTGGTCCACGAAGATGGTTCGTTGAGGTATGGTAGCCGTTTGTGTGTGCCAAAGGGAGATGTTCGTGAAGAGCTTATGAAGGAGGCACACAATTCAGTTTACTCTGTACATCCAGGAGGCACAAAGATGTACTGAGATATTCGATAGCATTTCTGGTGGGAAGGCATGAAACGGGAGATTGCTCGCTTCGTGGCTAAGTGCTTGGTGTGTCAGCAAGTCAAGGCTGAACACCAAAGGGTTGCTGGTTTATTGCAACCACTTCCGATTCCTCAGTGGAAGTGGGAACATATAACCATGGATTTCGTGACGGCTTTACCGCGGAGTCCAAAGGGCAACAATGCAGTATGGGTGATTGTTGATCGGTTGACCAAGGCAGCTCACTTTATTCCTTTCCGGGTTGGTCAATCAACGGAGACTTTGGCAGAGCGGTACATGCAGGAGATTGTAAGATTACATGGCGTACCGGTGAGCGTCGTGTCCGATCGGGACACTCGGTTCTTATCACACTTCTGGAGGAGTTTACAGGAAAGTTTGGGGACTCGATTGAAGTTTAGCACAGCTTATCATCCTCAAACTGATGGTCAGTCGGAGAGAACGATCCAAACTCTTGAAGACATGTTGAGAGCATGCATGTTGGACTTTAGGGGTTCGTGAGAGGATCATCTACACTTAGTGGAGTTTTCTTACAACAATAGTTTCCAAGCAACTATTCAGATGGCTCCGTTTGAAGCTTTGTATGGTCGTAAGTGCCGTTCACCTGTTTGTTGGGATGATGTTGGTGAACGAAAATTATTGGGACCAGATTTGGTGGTGCAGACAGTCGAGAAGGTTAACACTATCAGAAAGCACATGAAGGCAGCTCAAGACAGACCAAAAAGTTGGGCTGACACGTCAAGAAGACCTCTAGAGTTCGCCGTGGGTGATTTGGTATTCTTGAAGATATCGCCGACTAGAGGGGTGATTCGTTTTGGGAGTCGAGAAAAGCTTAGTCCTCGATTCGTTGGACCCTTCGAGATATTGGAGCGCGTTGGAGAGGTAGCGTACCGTTTGGCGTTACCGCACTCCTTGGCGGGTGTGCACGATGTGTTTCACGTATCTCAATTACGAAGGTATGTTCGAGATGAAACACACGTCTTGGATCATTCGGAGTTAACAGTACGGGAAGACCTGACTTTTGAGGAGCAACCGGTTGAAATCATGGATCGAAGGGAAAAGGTTCTTAAGAACAAGGTTATCCCCCTTGTGCTCGTTTCTTGGGGTAATCGATCGCATGGAGAGTCCACTTGGGAGCGAGAAGATGAGATCCGGCAGAAGTTTCCTCACCTTTTCCTGTAGTTTTCTATCTTGTATTCTTGGAATTTCGAGGACGAAATTCTTTTGTAGTTGGGTATAATGTAACACCCGAGCCCAATACTACTATTTTCTGTTACTGGTTGAGCGTTAGATATTACTCATTTCATTTAGCTTGCCTGTTTGACACTTACCGTGAAATTTTATCTGGAAAGTCATTTCTGCATATGACAAATTTTAGCACCTAAAATAAAATTAAAAATACCTATCTTGGCCTACTCGACACCCCTAACCGCGTGGTAGCGTCCGTGCATCGAGTTCTCGTCCCGTTCGGTGAAACGAGCAAGTTTGGACAGCTACGCGCGCGTACAGGTGTCCGACTTGGGGGTATGCTTTTTATTCACAAAACATTTCATTTTAAAATTTGGAACCCGCTTAAAATCCTATTATTTAAATTTCAAATTTTTGGACCCAACCCGGGCGCAATTTGGAAATGTTTCATTTAGCGCCAAAATCCCAAATTAATAAAATATTCGAAACCTTATAATATTCGTTATAATATTCTTACTGTTAATTCTTAAATCTTTAATATTAAATCTTTTAACCATTTAAATCTCTCCCTGGCCAATCACGAGGGTTTTAACCCCGTGGGCCCCTCCTCTAACGTCTCTCTCTATATCTTTCTCCCTCTAACTCTCTTTCTCGCTCTCCCTAATATATAAATTCCCCCCTTCATTTTTCCTTCTTCACGTAACCCACGCGAGAAAACCCATCGCAAACCCTAGCCCTAGCCGCCTCCACCGTCGCCACCGCAGCTCCGACGCCGGCGCCGGCGCCACCGTTGCCCTTGCCTCCGTCTCCTCGTACCAACCTCGACATCCCCTCCTTCTCCCCGTGTGCACGGCGCCGCAGCAACCCCGGACAACCCCCGTACCTTCTCTGTACGGCCGGACACGTCGCCGGCGACCTTCGTCGTCGTCACCCGCGCCACCTTCAGCACCCCCTCATCACTTGCCCACTCCAGACCCGACCACCTCCTCTCCCTCTCCACTTTCCTTCCCGTTTCCCATACCCGAGCCCTAGCACACCGCCTGCAACCTCCTCGCCGGCGCCCCACCGCCGTCGACCCCGTCGCTGTCACGCCCTCTGCAACACCTGTAAGCCATCTACTCCTTTTCCTCCTTCCTTTCTTCTCTGGTTCCTTTGTATTCTTGTTTGCACAACTTGATGTTTCACTGTTCGCTTTTTCGCCGGAATCCGACGATGCCGGTGACGTGTCCCGACGTTCCAGCGAGGTACTCCGATCCGCGTGGTTCCATTGTTCGTTGTTTGGGTTCAATCCGTGAACCGTGCGTCCGTCGCGAGTTTCCCCGCCGACGTTACGTTCCGTTTTTCCCGGTTCGCGACCCGAGGCAAGTATCACTTGCTACATGCTATACTATATATTTATATATGATTGACATATTAAACCTGTAAAACTTAACTTGGTATAGTCGTTTCTCATTTGGTTGCAATATGACATATATCATTTTACAGTTAACATAAAATCTACAGTTTGCTAGTTTAAACCTAATAACCAAGTTTATTCGTTAATCACATTTTACTGTTTAATAGATGGTAGCACTTACTCATGTAGTTCTATCACATTCGGACATTCGTATTCAAGGGCTTGATATAACTGTATTGCATCATCATTTAAACTATTGCACTGCTAAGGGTGCTCAAAACCTGTTAATATATTAAAACGGCTGCACTGTATTAACACACTCTTGTGATTGAATGAAACTGCTTATTGTTGTTTAACTTATTGCTTACTTCCTGCTGTTAATCCCCTGTTCGATTATATCTGTTGTGAGCACACCCACGATATTGTTACATCTTGACTTGACTTGGCTACACACACATATATATATTAATACACCTGACATGGTACCGTATACTGTTGACTTGACCTGATGTACCATGACCCGACCTGTTACCTGATCTCGTGCCTAATGCCAACAAACCTGACATGTAGTCCTCATGGACTGTTCCTGTTGTCTATCCAGACAAACCTGTTTTTACCTGATCCTGTGTTGGCATTAGTTCTTGATTACTGAATACCTGACCTGACATACATAACTTGGGGTATGGGGAAATCAAAGGTGAAACCGACTTGTAACTCAACAGTTCGATACCTGTTCTGATCAGTCTTACGGGCTAGGCCAGCCCCGGAGTGATGATGCTGACATCACTCGCCCATCCTGCTACCTGTTACTGCCTAGCGGCACATCTTGGATTCAGCCCCGAGGATCTTGACCGTGGTCCCGGACACGCACGGGATACTATTGAGTTACATCGACGATTCATCAATTGATTTCAAAGACTTTAGACTAGAAAACCTGATAGAACAGTTTAGTTACCCACTGCACACTACCCTGCACTGCTTGTTTCATACTATTGCTTTATTCATGTTTATTTCTGCATTGCCTATTACACTGTTCATATTATATTACTAGTTGACATGACGCGCTGACGTCTGGGTTTTGCATGGCCCAGATTCTGTACCACTGTCGCAGTCCGAACAGGAGTACTTCAGCCAGCAGGATGAGCGGTGAGGTGTTAGTATTAGTTAGTTTTATTTCCTGCATTTATTTCCTGATGTGAGCCCGCATTATGGGACATACTTTTCAGTTATTTGTATTGGATCATTGGCTTCCGCACTTATTTATTATTGACTCCTGTTATTCTGGATTATGGACATGTTTTAGAAATTTTATCTTGTTCTTGATATCTCTACAGTCGTAATGTGACTATGGATGGATACTTCCTACCCACAGATATCATGGTTGGCTATGTCACGTGTCCAATCTAGCGTACTCTGGGAAGCGGGGCGTGACAGTACCATATCTCCCTCTTGCGGTATAAACACTGGAAAAAACCCGAGAAGAAATAATTTATTGGCATAATTAAAACAAGAGTCCATACAAATCTATATAGAGAGAATTATAGATGACCTCTCAATCTAATAATAAAATATATTCATAACTAATATCTACTAACTAAATATACTCATAATTAATATATAACAACTAATTATATTCTTAACACTTCCCCGCAAGCTGGAGCATAGACGTCAATCATGCCAAATTTGTACAGAAGACGAGCGAAAACTGGCCGAGAAAGAGATTTGGTAAGGATATCTGCTAGTTGAGTCAAAGAGAAAACATGTTGGAGTGCAACCACCTTATCTGTCATCTTGTAATGAATGAAGTGGCAATCTATTTCAATATGCTTAGTCCGCTTATGAAAAACTGGATTCCCAGCAATATGGATTGCGACCTTGTTATCACAGAAGAATGTAGTTGGAAGAGGAGAAGAAACCCCAATATCTGCCAGAATAGAGGTACGCCATATCAACTCAGCAACTGTATGCGCCATAGATCTATATTGAGCCTTTACAAAAGAACGGGCCACTATATTTTGCTTCTTACTCCGCCATATAACCAAGTTTCCTTCCAAGAAGACACAATAACCACTTATGGAACGACAATCATCAATAGATCTAGCAAAGTCAACATCCGCAAAGGCTGTGAGCGACAAGATAAGTGAAGGTTTGTAAAGAAGACCATGTCCTGGAGATCATTGATGCATCTGAGAATATGCTCAACCACCTTAAGATGAGAGGTTAAAGGATTCTGCATATACCGACTCACTGTGCTAACGGTAGAGGCAATATCAGGACGAGTGACAGAAAGGTAAATAAGCTTCTCAACTAGACATCGATGTCGTCCTGAGTCGAGTAGTGAAGGATCCTAGGGAGAGCTCAATCGAGATAGCTTAACTGAGAAATCCACATAGGTGTTTGCTGGTTTACATCCAAGAAATCATATCTCAGATAGAAGATCAAGTGCATACTTGCGCTGAGAGGGCTGTAATCTACCAGAATTCCGTGATATTTCAATTCCAAGAAAGTATCTAAGTGGCCCAAGGTTTTTGGTATGGAAGTGTGAAGCCAAATGTTCTTTCACCTTAAAGATGCCAGCAGAATCATCTCCAGTAATGATAATATCAACATACACCAATATGATTACCCTGCTCTGAGGGCGATTATATGTAAAAAGAGATGTGTCAATGCGACCGCGTTTGAAACCAATCTGTCGTAGAACCATACTAAATTTTTCAAATCAGGCACGTGGTAACTGTTTCAATCCATATAATGATTTTTACAGAGAAGACAAATCATAGACTTATCTGGTCGCTCAATGCTAGAAAGCTGCTGCATCTAAAGTGTAACACCCTAGTTCATTTATACCATATTCTCTTTCATTATTTTCTTGTGGCTATTTCCTATTTTAATTCGCTTTTGTGTTTTGGCTGACATGTATATTATCCGTATTTTCAAGCAGTAATTTTAGACCCGACCCGGACGTTTTTTGGACTATTTTGTATTTAGCCTAAAACTCAACTTTTATTAATTTTATATTCTAATATCCTCAATCATATTTTAAACAAACTAATATTATGTTATACTTTTATCCATTAAAATTTTTACCAAACTAAATAATTTTACCAAACCAAATATATTTTTAAATCTTTTAAATTCTAAACAAAACTTCAGCACATATATTATATACGAATATATACTAAATATTTTTTAACTAAAATATATTTTTACATATCTCTCTCTCTTTCCTCACCTGTCTGTCTCTCTCCTCTCTCTATATATTACCTATATAACATATTATATTTTTTATAAACCTATTATATTTACAACTCAGCCTCTCTCTCTCTCCTCACTTCTCTTCTTCTTCCCACGTCTCGCGAGGACCCAAACCCTAGCCCACGCCTTCTCCTCGCGTCGCCGTCGCAAACCTCACCTTCGCCCATCACCCTTGTTTTCCTCTCCTCCTCGACCACCACCTCAACCTTACCTCTCTCCCCTTTCATCCCCGACGACGTGAACCGCAACAACCCAACACCCGAACCCAGAGCCCCTGCCCTCGTCGTCGCCTCTGCCCTCGCCTCACGCTCGTCGTCGTCGCCTCCACCGTCTCCGATCCTCTTTGACCACCTCTTCTCCCTCTCTCCTAGCTCTCTTTCTCTCTAGGTTTCTCTCTTCTGCTCCTGCTGCTGATGCGACCTCTCATCAATGGCGACCATTGGCGCTTGCCTTGTGCCCTCCTTGTCGAAGCTTGCGGTGACCAGATCCCGCTCCCCTCTGCCCCTCTTCTCCTCTCCTCAACGCCTCGACCTCAGCCTACGATCGTCGTCGGCGATCTCTCTCAACCCTCTGCGACTCTCTGAGAGAATGGTGATGCGGGGTGGGGGGGGGGAGGCGATGTACGCCACGTGTGCGGCGTCGGATGTGGCTCAGCTGAGGAGCGCGAGAGAGGAGATTAAGGAGCTTCTGAAGACGAAGTTTTGTCATCCTATTTTGGTTCGCTTCGGATGGCACGATGCTGGTACATATGACAAGAACATTGAAGAGTGGTCCCAAAGAGGAGGAGCTAATGGAAATCTGCGATTTGAGATAGAATTGAAGCATGCAGCCAATGCCGGTCTTGTGAATGCTTTAAAACTTATTCAACCTATCAAGGACAAGTATCCGGGTGTTACTTATGCTGATTTGTTTCAGTTAGCAAGTGCTACATCTATAGAGGAGGCTGGTGGCCCAAGGATCCCCATGAAGTATGGAAGAGTGGATGTTTCTGGACCTAAGCAGTGTCCAGAAGAGGGAAAACTCCCTGATGCTGGCCCACCTTCGCCTGCTGCACATTTACGAGATGTATTCTACAGAATGGGGCTTAATGACCAGGAAATAGTTGCATTATCTGGTGCGCACACACTGGGAAGGTCTAGACCAGAACGGAGTGGTTGGGGAAAGCCCGAAACAAAGTACACGAAAGATGGACCCGGGGCCCCTGGTGTCCAGTCATGGACTGTGCAATGGCTGAAGTTTGATAATAGCTATTTCAAGGATATCAAAGAAGCAAAAGATGAAGATCTGCTAGTTTTGCCTGCTGATGCTGCTTTATTCGATGATCCATCCTTCAAGGTCTATGCTGAGAAATATGCCGAGGATCAAGATGTGTTTTTTTAAGGATTTTCCTGAAGCTCATGCCAAACTTAGCAACCTAGGCGCCAAATTTGATCCTCTAGAGGGCCTCTTGATAGATCCAGTTCCGGAGAAATTTGTTGCAGCGAAGTATTCTTCTAGCAAGGATGAGCGTATAACTCTGATCCCAAGTGAATCCTAGCTGAGTTCGTGCCTCACATCTTCGTACATCGTTCTTCCGTGACCCTTATCCTCCAGGTAAGTACTCTTGCTTACTTTTGGTCGATGTACATCGGCTTTCCTTTATGGTTATATATATATATATATATATATATATATATATATATATATATATATATTTCCTGCACTGTTAGAACAAAAAGGGAAATGTGTTGGTATCTATTCTTCGTTATATCATACAAATATATATATAGGCAAATTTTTATGTAGCAAGTGAGAATAATTAGCAAGTGTGGTTTTAAAATGAGATTTATTTTTAACTATAAATAAAGTTCGAAAGTTGATAACCTATCTCACATTTATATGTTTCTAGTCTGATTGTGATTAATATACCCATATTAAGGTTAACGGTAAAGATAACAATTATGACTCATACCAGCTGGTACACCACATTTATGCAGTTACTATTACCTGATAACTATTACCACTTACATGTCTTGACTATTCATTACTCTAGTCTTCTTGGGCGAGATCGCTGATAAGGATGCTGAACTACATTACATGACATGACACAATCTATACTGTTTACAAGTTTTATTTCCATACAATTACCATACCTCAAGTTCCTGTCTTTTCAGCATTCTTAATTAGTGCTCTAGTCATTACCATAGTAGCTATAAATACGTGGGTGTTGGAGTAGTTTGAGTGTGTGTTGTACAACAGGATCTCAGGAGTCCCATGCCTGCAGCTCGTACCGGGCTATAGCGGTCTCATGATTACAGCTCGTACCGGGCTATAGCGGTCTCATGTTTACAGCTCGTACCGGGCTATAGCGGTCTCTTGTTCATTCCACAGTTGGGCCCGTGTTTCCTAGCCCTTGGGGCACCACTCTTGGGTTAGGAATACTCCGGCAGAGGTTGACGCACACACTCGAGCTTACGATAGGATAGTTTAACTTTTAGTGACCAGTTAGGTTATGACTTGACCCCTTACATACATGTTTCATAGTGTTAATGCATCTAATTATTTATATACCTGTTTTTCTTGCGCACCGGGCTTCACTATTTTCATATATTCATGTTATTATGCTACACACGCACTTTTTACGTTGAGTACTTGCTGGGATGTTCTGACATCTCTGAGATTTGCCATCTCAGGTTTAGAGACAGGTTTTCAGGCCGAGCAGGATCAGAGCGGCTACTGGGACTTTGCTGAAGACCAGTAACCGTAGGTTTATTTTCGCCCCTTTTAATTAGCTTTTAGCATGTGCGCCCTTCTGGGACATTAGGACTTATGTATCTTTCCAATTTTGTTTTCTTTTCGAACCTATTGTATCGGATCTTTTTGCATCAATTATCTAATGGACCCATTTTTTTAGAATTCCTTGTGGTTTCATCGTAGCATGATTATCAGTATTATTCCTTTCGATATTGAATTTTATTTTTGACAGGTTAATCCAGACAGCCTTATGTGACTATGGAAGGATCTTTCCTTACCGTAGGTAGCACGGCTGGCCTTCGTCGCTTCCCGTATTCCATATTTTGGGAAACGGGGCGTGACATAAAGTCTCTGAAAAATTGCCATTAAGAAAAGTATTCTTCATATCAAGCTGATGAAGTGGTCATGCTTTTGAAACAGCCAGGATACAAGAACACGAACCGAGGTCAATTTGACAACTGGCGAAAAAGTCTCAACATATACCAAACCATACTACTGAGTAAAACCATTGGTCACCAATTGAGCTTTGAGACGGTCAATCGTCCCATCTGGATTCTACTTGACAGCAAAGATGTTAGTGTATATGCCCTAGAGGCCATTACTGTATCATACTAGTTTGTATATTACTTGATGGAAGCTTGGGATATTCACCTTGTATAAACAATCTTGCTCAACATAGTAGTATGCTACTTGGTTTGTTTCTACTTTAATGTGTACTTGTGTTTATTTCAGTATATCACTTATACGCATTAGTGGAGCCCTTAGGATCTTTGCTTGATTACCAGCGTTGTGATGGCAGTCACACTAGTGGGGGCTGGGTAATCTATAGGCACATCCTTATACAGGTCCCTAGTCGTAGGACTATCGAGACAGGGCATCGATACTCCGGAGTAGACTAGCGTATGCGCTTCTCATCCCAGTGTGGGAGATGGTCTGTCCCACAGCCATCAGTACGTCGTACTGGAGATAGTATACGGGTGCTCGTTGGGTTACGAGTACACTGGACAGGACTCGTCGGGAACTGACAGGTTGGTATTATACCTATCGTCAGTTATCAGTTCCCAGGTGACATGAGTACAGCTTAGTCCGCTGACTTGACACTGACACTTCGCCTCGAGTGTGTTCCCACTGCACTTTGATCACTACCCTACCACGGCTCAAAGGAGTCGTGCAAACAGGTGGTGGTTGGGTGCAGTCCCGAAGCACTTGGAGGCAGTGACGGTTAGACAGGATTCGTCTCTCCCGGTATTGGGGGTTGACATCGCGCTGTGTCTAGGAGAGCCATTACACGAGTAGTCCCTGGCCAGGGCAAGCGAGATATACTGGTAGGTTTCCAGTGTTATCTCAGGGTGTTTTGGGCTTCACTCCGACACGACTTGTACCGCTATTGGGGGACTGACGTTTTACCGCCCCCTAGGCCCGCCATGCGATGTATCAGACGAACAGACCGGACTGTACGGAGAATGTCACATTCAGACTCAGTAGGAGTTCAGATAGGGTTTCACCTCGTCAGCCTTCTTGTCGGCATCTACCTGGGGACCGTTACGCACAGCTAGTGCCGCTTGCGGTCTGTGGTTAAACCCACTGCCAGCGTAGTGTCGAGTCTTTAGAGTCCCACACAGAGGGTATTCGCCTCTGGGCAAAACAGAGTAGAGGTCGCATGGTTTTGCGACAGGGTTCGTTCTCATCCGCGCACTGGTGCACGTTTGGAGTCCGGACGGATTATACTGGCAGGCTCTGGTTTGAGCCAGATACTGGTATATGTTTTGGGGGTTGCTTTTATATCTTGGTATTCTTGTTCCTCGGAACGAGAATGCAGGTGTGTATGCACAGTTGCTTGAGGCGGAGAATGAGGTTTTTCATTAGGGTTTCGGATCGGGTGCGTATGCACAGTTGACAGTCTTCATTTTCCAAACCCTAATGGATTTATATATTATCTATTAATAATAGTAATTAAATAAGAATTATGTTATGGTTGTTTTTTGTTGACTTGTTGACCTTGGTTGACTTGTTGACCATTGACCACTTTCATGCCTTGAAAGTCTTCCTTGATTCATGCTTACACTTCATTTAAAGAAGCATGATAATGGTCATTCCAAAATTACCATCAACTATTCTTATTTCAATTATTATCATTTAGATAATTCATTTTTTTTGCAATATGGTTGCAAGAAAGAAATAATTGAGCTCATTCTATCATAACCTCTCTCTCTCCTCATTTCATCTTCTTCCTCCTCTTGAAAAGAGAAACCTTCTCATGTGTTGAGAATCATTCTCTTTAGATAGAAAAGCAAACCCTAATCACTCTCTACTCATTCTAGGATGAAGGTTTAGCAAGCCGGAAACCCTAGTTCACTCAAAGATCGAGGAAGAGCCCAAAGTCGAACCTTCGAGGTGGATCCATCTTCGACGGGAGAAGGCGACGTAAAGAGAACCATCAACCTCTACAAGGTTTGAAGAAGAAGGAGTTCAAGTTAGGTATAACCATCTTCCATAGTAGCTAACTCTCTTTAGCTAGATTGCTAGTTTTAGTTTAGACAACGATCCCGACCAAGTTTAGTCCATGTTGCCTCTTGCGATAAAAATTCGTTTTTTTTATACCGTTTCCGCCTCCCCGTAAGCACCGGGGGTCGCAATATGGACTTACAGTGGTATCAGAGCCTAACTAAACTTAAACTAGCTTGGTAGTGAAGTGTAACGAAGTTCGGAAACGAAAAATCACAAAACCGGAAATTCAAAACCCTAACTTTCTGTTGAAATTTTTTCTGCTCAAAATGAAAAACTTTATACTTGTAAATTCGTCTCAGGGTTTTCTAAGAACACACAAGAAAAACGATAGCATGTTTCCTCCAAGCCGCCGCCCTTCCGCGGCCTCACCTACTCATCTGGCCGCGGAACCGCCGCAGGTTGTAGTCATCTTTGCATCGTTTTTCGTGCAGTGTTCTTCTGTGTTGGTTTTGGGATTTTTCAGATATATTATATGTACCCAGATTTTCCAGAACTGAAATTCACTTTTGGGGTCCTATAATTCCGTATTTTTTTCCGAACTTCACTGCACTTTGGCTATGTTGGTTATATCTGTGATGTTTGCATGTATTGAACGTCGGCTAATCGCTATAAGTCGATTAGTCGGGGTTATACATGATCTGTAATGTGCTGGAATGTGTATATGAATGTGTTGGACTGTCGCGGGTGAATAGCCGGGGTGGATGTGAGATGAGCTTTTGTTTTTCTTTCATTCATTGTAAATGTAAATTGATGTAATTATATTATTTGTTTGGCCGCACAACCGGGTCGGGGTTGTAGCCGTCATTGTATAATTCTTTTTACTGTTTTTGCTCCTAGGATAGACCCATGGTGGGGTGCACAAACTACCGGGAACTTGGCGGGTAGTTTGCCGCACCCGTAGGGGTCTTGGGTGGGGTATTTGCTATTCACCGCGACCGTGTTATCCGCTTTTCGTTTCAGGCTCGAAAGAAATGCGGATTGCTAGTATATCCAATGTATTCATCTGTGATCTGTAATGTCTATCATTGCTTTCTATTTAGGCGTTGCTTATGTTTTACAGCCGCGCTAGCCCAGCCCCCGCTCTGTCGTTAGTTAAGTAACCTAACGAGTGATGACGGGACCCCGTGGCGAATGCGAATGGCATAAGCGTACGTCATATTTTGGTTGTTTTCTGCAATGGTAGGAATTAAATGATGGGACGCATTAAAAGAACTAATGCAAGAATATCACGCATTAAAAGAACTAATGCAAGATAATAAACCAAGTTTAAGTCGATGGAACACTTTCGAAAAACCACTCGGTTCTTTTCAAAACTAACTTTTAAATGCGGAGCTTGAGCCACTCCTTCTAAAAGCTATCTCGTTCCATCGATTATATCAAGTTCACTACGTTCACGGTTTCGCCAAAACCATTCGTAGCCCTCCGTCGTTTCACATAAATAGTCAATAGTATTCAAGCTGTGTTTGTTGGCCAAAGTCAAGGCATAGTGATTGGTAGCTATTGGATATTCATGTGCAGCATAGATAGATGCGTTGATTTGGAACAGTCGTACTGCCTTGTTGGCCAAAGTCAAGGGTATGTACGGGTGGATTCAAATTAACCTGGATAACGACGGGAAGAACTTGACATGTGACTTATGATTTGTTGGCCAAAGTCAAGGTCATAAGAGCATGGGGCAAAAATCCACATCGGGAGTTTCATAAGTACTGAAACTTGCTAGATTTGCATACCATTTGGAGTGTGATGATTATGGTAGGATTCCTTCATTTTCGTCACGCGATGATATTTGGATCCCGATCCTACTGTGAGTATATGCTACTCCTCGGGAAATTTCTCACTAAACGATCAATGCTATAAACCTAGTAGGTGCCTAGAAAGGTGTTAGCGGGGCTACGCCCCCAGGGAAAAGAGGTTCTTAAATTAAGGAACTTCGCGAAAGCGTTGGAAAACCTCCCTCGAAGTACCGACACTGGCCTGGCTGAACGGTTAAGCAAGTATTGTACGGTGGGATTGATCCCGGCTAATTCTTCCTTTGTGGTTTGAGGAGGGATTCGAGAGACAGTGGGAGCCATCCTGTTTAGACAAATTAAAAACCATTCTAAACTTGCAAGAGCATCGTGCTAAGTGTTTCTTCTCTCCCCCTGCAGCGACCAAATCGAAATGACTGGACTTAAGTTACTTCTAGATAAAAACATACTGACAGGGCCAAACTACAAAGATTGGCTCAGGAATGTCAAATTGGCAATCTCTTACGACAAGCTGGGGTATCTTCTTACCACCAAAGCTCCCCCCGTCCCAGGTCCCACCTCCAGCGTCGCGGATAAGGAAATCCGTTAGACTTGGGAGATTGACAGCGCGAAGGCCAGATGCCTCGTACTTGCCTCGATGGACAATGACCATCAGAGGAGGCACGAGAATATGGATTTGGAATCCATATTTCTTCATACAAAAGAACTGTATGGAGAGCAGTCTCGTATCGCAAGATACGAAGTGTCGAAGAAGTTATTTTCGACTAAGTTGGCCGTCGGATCATCGGTAGCGGACCACGTGCTTAAGATGATTGGCTACACTGAGGAGCTCGCGGAACTTGGGACCACGTTGGATAGTGAACTCTACACAGATATAATTCTCCAGTCCCTTCCATCCACTTACGCCCAGTTCATACTGAATTTCAACTTGCAAGAAAAGGAAGTTGAACTTTCAGAACTCCTCAACCTGCTGAGGAGCGCAGAGGGCACCCTACAGAAGGGTAGGGATATATCCACTTTGTTTGTAGGAGGATCTTCTTCTTCTAGGTCCAAGGCGAAAGCCAAGGGAAAGAAGAGGAAAGCCCCCGCCAAACCAAGGGGCGGTGTTAGTAAAGTGGGTGCGAAGGGAAAGGAAAAGGCAACAAAGATAGCGGGGAAGCTTGTTGGTAAAGAGGAATGCTTCTATTGTCACAAGAGTGGACACTGGAAGAAAGATTGCAGGGCTTGGAAAGCCAGGACACAGGAACTGAAGCAGGTTGCAGCTTCAGCTTCAGGTGTGTATGTTATTGAAAACTGTCTTTCTATAAACTCTACTTCCTGGGTATTGGATACCGGATCAGGATCTCATATCTGTAATTCTTTGCAGGCGTTGAGAAACCGTAGGTTTTTGAAGGAAGGTGACATGACCCTCAGAGTTGCGAACGGAGCTAGCATGGATGCTAAAGCCGTGGGGGACTATCACCTAGGAATGTCAGATGGACATGTTTTGGTTTTGCGTAATTGCTTTTTTGTACCCAACGCAACTTGTAATATCATTTCTGAATCTTTGGTTTCTAAAGAAGGTTATGAATTTGCGTTTGTAAGTAATGTTGTTAACATTCACCTTAATCAAGTTCTGATTGGGTCAGGTACATTGAGCAATGGTATATACGTATTAAACCAACCACAGATTTTCAATGTCCAGAATACACACAAAAGAAAGTCACCAGATATTAATCAGACTTTCTTATGGCATTGTAGACTGGGTCACATCAATGAGAGAAGGTTGACTAAGTTACATACAGAAGGATATTTGGATCCGTTCGAATATCAATCATATGCCACTTGTCAATCCTGTCTCAAAGGAAAGATGACAAAGACTCCGTTCACTGGACACGGAGTAAGAGCGAGCGAGCTCTTGGGACTCGTACACAGCGACGTGTGCGGTCCAATGTCTACACATGCACGAAACGGTTATTCTTACTTCATTACTTTTACGGATGATTTTTCAAGATACGGTTATGTCTTCTTAATGAAACATAAGTCAGAATCTTTTGAAAAGTTCCAGGAATTTAAGAATGAAGTAGAAAAACAGACCGGCAAAAGTATCAAGATTCTAAGATCGGATCGAGGTGGAGAATACTTAAGTGCCGAGTTCCTGAATTACTTAAAAGAGAATGGGATTCTCTCTCAGCTTACTCCTCCATACACTCCGCAACACAACGGTGTATCGGAGAGACGGAACCGAACCCTATTGGATATGGTACGGTCCATGATGAGTAACGCTGAGTTACCGCGATCATTCTGGGGGTATGCACTAGAATCAGCTGCGTACCTTTTGAACCGAGTTCCTACTAAGACTGTGCCTACTACACCATATGAGATGTGGTGTGGGAAGAGACCCCATCTCAGTCACATCAAGACTTGGGGATGTCCAGCTTTTGTTAAAAAGCAGCATGCGGACAAGCTCGAGGCACGCTCAGTACAGTGTAAGTTCGTGGGATATCCAAAGAACTCCAAGGGATATTTCTTCTACTGTGAAGAGGAACAAAAAGTCCTTGTTTCTCGTCATGCCTACTTCTTGGAAACTGAGTTTTTGGAAAACCAGATAAGTGGGAGCACAGTAGAACTGGAAGAAATTCCAGAACCACGGACTATTACTGAAAGCTTAGTGGAACCAGAGGGTTCAAATGAACAGGACATTCCTATGCCGCTCCGTAGAAGTAGTAGGCAGTCTCATCCGCCCGAGAGATACTACGGTTTTCTCATAGACGGGGATAGAGAGGATTGCATCATAGACTATGATGAGCCTACTAGCTTCCAGCAGGCCGTTCAGAGCATTGACTCGGTAAAATGGCTGGATGCAATGCGGACCGAAATGGAGTCCATGTACACCAACAAAGTATGGACGTTGGACATTGCTCCAGACGGGGTAAAACCCGTAGGATGCAAGTGGATCTTCAAAAGGAAGATTGGTGTAGATGGACAGGTTGAGACCTATAAAGCTAGACTTGTAGCAAAGGGTTTCCGTCAAAGACCTGGCTTGGACTACGACGAAACCTTTTCTCCAGTGGCTATGCTGAAATCCATTCGGATCCTTCTTGCCATTGCTGCCTTCCACGATTATGAGATTTGGCAGATGGACGTAAAAACCGCTTTTCTAAATGGAAATTTAGAGGAGTGTGTCTATATGGATCAGCCAGAGGGTTTCATTCAGAGTGGGAGCAGCGGAAAGGTGTGCAAGTTGCTTAAGTCCATCTATGGACTAAAGCAGGCATCGCGGAGTTGGAACATCTGTTTTGATGAGACGGTCAAGGAATTTGACTTTATCAAAAATCCAGATGAACCGTGCATCTATAGTAGATTTGTAGCGAGAACTGTGGTATTCCTTGTTTTATACGTGGATGACATTCTCTTAATAGGAAATGACATTCCTATGCTACAATCTGTCAAGGGTTTCTTGTCACACAGGTTCTCCATGAAAGACCTGGGTGATGCCTCTTACATCCTGGGGATCCGGATCCATCGTGATAGATCCAAGAGGATATTAGGACTTTCACAGTCCAGGTACATCGACACCGTACTGAAAAGATTCAGTATGGAAGATTCCAAGCGCGGTAACCTACCGGCTTGTCACGGGATCACCCTCTCTAAAGAGATGTCTCCCAAGACTGATTTGGAGAGGGATCGCATGTCTATTATACCCTACGCTTTTGCGGTAGGCTCTATAATGTATGCGATGTTGTGTACCAGACCGGATGTAGCTTATGCACTGAGTGTAGTAAGCCGGTATCAGTCAAACCCTGGGGAGAAACATTGGATAGCGGTAAAGAACATTCTCAAGTACCTAAGGAGGACTAAGGAGATGTTCTTGGTGTATGGCGGAAAAGACCTCCAGATTGAGGCCTTTGCTGACTCCAGCTTCCAGAGTGACAAGGATGATTCCAAGTCCATGTCGGGTTTTGTCTTTACCCTCAACGGAGGGGCGGTGTGTTGGAAGAGTTCCAAACAGGAAACCGTTGCAGACTCGACTATGGAAGCGGAATACATCGCTGCATCTGATGCCGCAAAAGAAGCTGTCTGGATAAGGAAGTTCTTAAAAGAACTTCAGGTGGTTCCGTCCATTGTTGACCCAGTACCTCTGTATTGCGACAACAACGGGGCTATAGCTTTAGCAAAGGAACCCAGGTCCCATCAGAGATCCAGGCACATCTTGAGGCGGTATCACCTGATCAGGGAGATCGTGGATCGCAAGGAGATCGAGGTTCGGAGGGTTGCTTCAGAAGAGAACACTGCAGATCCATTCACCAAGGCCCTACCCCAGACTCAGTTCGAGCGGCTGATCGAGATGATAGGTCTTCGATACGCCAGTACATGGCCTTAGTGCAAGTGGGAGATTGTTAGTGTATATGCCCTAGAGGCCATTACTGTATCATACTAGTTTGTATATTACTTGATGGAAGCTTGGGATATTCACCTTGTATAAACAATCTTGCTCAACATAGTAGTATGCTACTTGGTTTGTTTCTACTTTAATGTGTACTTGTGTTTATTTCAGTATATCACTTATACGCATTAGTGGAGCCCTTAGGATCTTTGCTTGATTACCAGCGTTGTGATGGCAGTCACACTAGTGGGGGCTGGGTAATCTATAGGCACATCCTTATACAGGTCCCTAGTCGTAGGACTATCGAGACAGGGCATCGATACTCCGGAGTAGACTAGCGTATGCGCTTCTCATCCCAGTGTGGGAGATGGTCTGTCCCACAGCCATCAGTACGTCGTACTGGAGATAGTATACGGGTGCTCGTTGGGTTACGAGTACACTGGACAGGACTCGTCGGGAACTGACAGGTTGGTATTATACCTATCGTCAGTTATCAGTTTCCAGGTGACATGAGTACAGCTTAGTCCGCTGACTTGACACTGACACTTCGCCTCGAGTGTGTTCCCACTGCACTTTGATCACTACCCTACCACGGCTCAAAGGAGTCGTGCAAACAGGTGGTGGTTGGGTGCAGTCCCGAAGCACTTGGAGGCAGTGACGGTTAGACAGGATTCGTCTCTCCCGGTATTGGGGGTTGACATCGCGCTGTGTCTAGGAGAGCCATTACACGAGTAGTCCCTGGCCAGGGCAAGCGAGATATACTGGTAGGTTTCCAGTGTTATCTCAGGGTGTTTTGGGCTTCACTCCGACACGACTTGTACCGCTATTGGGGGACTGACATTTTACCGCCCCCTAGGCCCGCCATGCGATGTATCAGACGAACAGACCGGACTGTACGGAGAATGTCACATTCAGACTCAGTAGGAGTTCAGATGGGGTTTCACCTCGTCAGCCTTCTTGTCGGCATCTACCTGGGGACCGTTACGCACAGCTAGTGCCGCTTGCGGTCTGTGGTTAAACCCACTGCCAGCGTAGTGTCGAGTCTTTAGAGTCCCACACAGAGGGTATTCGCCTCTGGGCAAAACAGAGTAGAGGTCGCATGGTTTTGCGACAGGGTTCGTTCTCATCCGCGCACTGGTGCACGTTTGGAGTCCGGACGGATTATACTGGCAGGCTCTGGTTTGAGCCAGATACTGGTATATGTTTTGGGGGTTGCTTTTATATCTTGGTATTCTTGTTCCTCGGAACGAGAATGCAGGTGTGTATGCACAGTTGCTTGAGGCGGAGAATGAGGTTTTTCATTAGGGTTTCGGATCGGGTGCGTATGCACAGTTGACAGTCTTCATTTTCCAAACCCTAATGGATTTATATATTATCTATTAATAATAGTAATTAAATAAGAATTATGTTATGGTTGTTTTTTGTTGACTTGTTGACCTTGGTTGACTTGTTGACCATTGACCACTTTCATGCCTTGAAAGTCTTCCTTGATTCATGCTTACACTTCATTTAAAGAAGCATGATAGTGGTCATTCCAAAATTACCATCAACTATTCTTATTTCAATTATTATCATTTAGATAATTCATTTTTTTTGCAATATGGTTGCAAGAAAGAAATAATTGAGCTCATTCTATCATAACCTCTCTCTCTCCTCATTTCATCTTCTTCCTCCTCTTGAAAAGAGAAACCTTCTCATGTGTTGAGAATCATTCTCTTTAGATAGAAAAGCAAACCCTAATCACTCTCTACTCATTCTAGGATGAAGGTTTAGCAAGCCGGAAACCCTAGTTCACTCAAAGATCGAGGAAGAGCCCAAAGTCGAACCTTCGAGGTGGATCCATCTTCGACGGGAGAAGGCGACGTAAAGAGAACCATCAACCTCTACAAGGTTTGAAGAAGAATGAGTTCAAGTTAGGTATAACCATCTTCCATAGTAGCTAACTCTCTTTAGCTAGATTGCTAGTTTTAGTTTAGACAACGATCCCGACCAAGTTTAGTCCATGTTGCCTCTTGCGATAAAAATTCGTTTTTTTTATACCGTTTCCGCCTCCCCGTAAGCACCGGGGGTCGCAATATGGACTTACAAAAGATCCATCGACAGCCGACAACTTTCTTATCTGAAGGCAGAGATACCAATTTCCAAGTCTGATTAGAGCGCGGTGTGACAATCTCCTCTACCATAACTGCATGCTAACCTAGATGCTGAAGAGCTTCCTGAACAGAGAAATGAAGAGTGATGGCAGATAAGGAACAAACAAACTGACGAGCAGATGGTATGATAGAAAACAAAGTTAGAAATTGGATGTGCAGTAGTACATAAACGCTTACCCTTGTATAAGGCAATAGGAAGAGCGAGATCTTCTTCTAAAGGCAATGGCGGTGGAGAACCAGGAACAGTGGACTGCATAGGAGTACCCGCAAAAGAATCGTTAGAAGTATTGGTGAGAAGGGTTGGGACAACTTTCTTACGACGGTGATACACCTGTGGATAAGAGGCTATATGGTGAAAACTAGGGCACATAGGTTGAACAGACGAATCAAGTTCTGAGAAAGGTAGGTGTGGAACAGAAATAGTAGGAGTGAGATCCTTAACAGGTGGTGGAAAATAGGCTTGATTTTCTAAAAAAGCAAAATCGCATGAAGTACAAACTTTAGATGAGGCAGGGTCAAAGCAAACATAACCTTTCTGGGATCGGGAGTAACCTACAAACACCATATGGGTAGCTCGAGGATCAAGTTTATCTACCTGTGGACCTAGAATATGAGGATAGTATAGACAACTAAACACTTCAGCAGGAACGGGAAAATGGTTGCCCTGTGGAAACAAAATAAAGAAAGGGGACTGGTTGCCTAGGACCGAAGAAGGCATGCGATTGATATATAAACAGGTAGCTAAGACGGTAAAATTCCACAATCGCTTAGGGATATGCATATGCAAAACAAGAAAACGAGCTATCTTAAGCAAATATCGGTTCTTCCGTTCAGCAATCCCATTTTGCTGAGTATAAGAACATGAAGTTTGATGCAATATACCATGGATTTGACAAAATGCAGTAAACTCCGTGCTAATATACTCATTAGCATTATCTTAGCGAAGAAACTTTACCGGAACACTAAATTGATTAGTAATCTCAGCTACGAAGATTTTAAATGTAGATAAAAGTTCAGACCTATTACGCAGAAAATAAAACCAAGTCATACGTGAATGATCATCGATAAAAGTCATAAAATATTTATAACCAAACACACTGAAAAATTTGAAAGGACCTCGAATATCGGAATGAACTAATGCAAATGGCAAATCATGTCTTTTCTTAATTAGAAAAAAAGATGAGCAATGGTGTTTACCAAGAATACAAGATTCACAAGTGAACTCTGATAAATCAATAGAAGGCAGTATGGTACGTAAAGAAGAAAGAGGAGGATGACCAAGTCTCCGATACCACTGAATAGTAGAAACAGCTGCAGACGTACTAGAAAGGCAATCAACGTAGTACAATCCATTTTGTTCATGCCCCCCACCAATCTGCTGCTTCGTCAGAAGATCTTTTATCACCAAGTGAGATGAATAAAAAAATACGGTGCAGTTTGAATCATTGGTAAGTCGACGAATAGAAAGCAAGTTTTGTTTTAACGATGGCACAATTAAAGCATTTTTTAAGCGTAAAAATGAAGTGACAAATTAGCAGAGCCAGAAACAGGTGTGGTATTACCATCAACCATGGAAATCAACTTGTGATGACTAAAAAGCAAGATCAGACGGTCCATCACCAGACATGTGATGTGAGGTTCCGAAATCAGCAACCCATGAATTAGAATGAGAAAAGAACGATATACCTGATGAAGTAGAACAGTTGGCAGGAGCTTCAGAAGAGAGAAGACGATACAACCGGCCGAACTCAGCACTGGATAAAGGAAAATTTTCGGCAAAAGAGGAATGTCGGTCAGTGGCAATTAGTGCTAATGACCGACGAGCTGTAGGTATATTATAAGGGTAGCCTACTTCTCCCAATATCAGTCTTCGCGATATTTAGTGCCATCGCAATAAGCACAATAATGGCCAGGACAATCATAGCCATGTTCATGGAAACCACGGCCACGAGCAGTAATAGAAGGACGACCACATGACGACCCACGGCTACTAGAGACAAATTTAGAATCCATGACGAACGGTGCAAAAGATAAATCACGAGAGAGAATAAGTTGTCTAAAAACCAAAGCAAATACAGGCATAAAGAAATCATAGCAACACGGTCGAATAGCTCATTGTCATTAACCGAGCGGGGCGAAGATAACTGTTGCCATGCGGCTGTTGACAAGGGAAAGAACTAGGATTCGAGAGGGCTGCGATTGGCAAGGAGTGGTAGAAAATACTGCAGCGAAGTTATGTAGCAAGACGAAAATTTCTGTAGCACGGCGAAAATCGCTCTAGCCCGGCAAAAATTATTGTTGCAACTTCGAACCTTACTGTAGCACCATGAAAAGCACAGTAGCATCGAAAAATCTCTACAACAGCGCGAAAGGTACTGTAGCAGCACGAAAATCACTGACATCATCAAAAAACTGTAGCATAGCCAAAATCACTGTAGCATCGCTTTAAAATTACTGCAGCAGCACGGAAATCACTGTAGCACGTTGAAAATTAGGTTTAGGGGTGGAGTGGGGCTGCAATAGAGAGAGAAACAGGTAGGGCTAGAGGATTGGGGTTAGGGTTTGGGAAGAGGATTATGATTAAGGTTTAGGTTTTGGAAAACTAGGATTTTCTCTCAATTCTTTTCAAAGTTCTGGTACCATGAAAAAAACTGAGAAGAAATAATCTATTAGCATAATTAAAACAAGAGTCCATGCAGATCTATATATAGAGAGTTATAAATCAACTCTCAATCTAAAATATATTCATAACTAATATGTACTAACTAAATATACTCATAACTAATATATAATGACTAATTATATTCTTAACAAACACTAACCTGAAATTGAATTGGTCAAGCACGATTATTTGGAGCGAAAAAGTCATCAATGCAAACCTGCATTATTCTTGAAAACAAACCCATCTGCGACCAAGGGCAGAGTGTTCCACACTTTCAGCAACAGTGGGTTATTTTCTCCTGCAAATCCAAGATTTTTAAAAAAATA
Organism: Agapanthus africanus; assembly: GCA_030015575.1. NCBI lineage: Eukaryota > Viridiplantae > Streptophyta > Magnoliopsida > Asparagales > Amaryllidaceae > Agapanthus > Agapanthus africanus. Next base: position 5,209,439 of record JASDDO010000008.1, on the reverse strand, counting down.
ATATAAGACCTAGAAGAAAAGGACATGACTGAATTGTTTAGATCAACTGAAAAGGATTCAATATTCACCTGTGGTATTCATGTTGCTCTCCACACATCCTGCAGCATACTGAGAACCCTCAAGTACAAAAAGTGCAAATTCCCAATTGGAAATGAGAGTCATAGAAAGATCCAAGACTCTTCTACATCAATTCTAGGTTCCTGGAATCAAGAATTTCACATTGTTCAGCAAACTCAAGTTGTAAGACGTCTAGAGGCCATTGAGATATTACAATTTGGTATGTAAGATAAATCATAGACATTACTGAATTGCTAGGGAATTGTTTGCCTTCACTTGTAAATGGTAAAATCTCTAAAAGGCGATGCTGAAAAAACTCTTCCCAGAGCCTTTACATATACTTCCTACAAGATGATTAACAGATGTATATGCTCAGCAGTGTATTGTACATCTCCAAGATGAATCTCTTATATGTTATTTTAATATGAGAAAATAAAATATTGAATGATATTCTAAAGAATTTACTACATTGGCAATCAAAAGGGAAACTATCCACTTTTTTTTTGGGTGATAAACAGTCTCCACCTTCGAGATCTACACGACCTGTAACAAAGAAGCTGAACTTCATATGATGCTTTTTGTCTATTTACCTACGAGAGTAAAATATTCTATTGTTGAAAACCATTAATTTTGCAACCATCCAGTGGAAAAATGAAGAGCAAAAGAGCATGCATACCCCCTGATCTTTGGTCTATCATGTTGTGGGCTATAAAAGCTAAAATGGTCAGGAAAACATTAATCCAAAAAGGTTGAGGATAGTTGACCTTTGAACTGCCAATTTAGGGAGGGAAAAAAACCCTAAGGTGCCACTACATAGTTTGTTTCGATTTTAGTATTTACATGATATCATGTGGTTCGGGAATATGTTTAGTTTACCACTCGGCTTATTTGTGTCTTGGATTAAATATAATTCAAGCATAGCAAGTCTATTATCTTATCCCTTCTACATTTCCTGGGCTATAGTTTCCTCAGCCAGTTTCTAACCTTTGTCAAAGCTCTCATGAAACCTTATTTTCCCCAGCAAACCCCCAATTTGATAGAAATGTTTTAGGATTGATGATGATGAAGATATAATGTAATCATTTTCAACACAAAGATTTTACGTTTATGCCAAAATCATCTACAAGGCATAAAATTGAACAAAAGATCCCGAAAAACAAAAACCTTAAGACCTCGCTAGGGAAAAATGCAGGCTTACATTTGAAAAAAATAAATATACAACCAAATTAAAGAAACTCCAGAAAAAATGTAATTGTTACAAAGAATTTGAGAATTGATATCTGAATCTAACTTTCACAGGGAGCTAATCACAAAAAACATAATTTCCCAATTGACAAACAAGCAGGACAAATTCACTCACCTTAAGGGTCCATAATCTCTTCAACTCCTCTCATTGACTTTCAAGTTCAGAGAAAGAGATCAAAAACTCAACTTCAGTGGGTGAAAAGTAGCGGCGTGCAAAAGATAAGATGTTATTCCTTAACTCACGTTATTTCTCTTCCACATCATTACATCAATACCAATCTACAAAAGAAAATCAGCATGGCTTACAGAAAGTTCAAATCTTGTGCATGTATATAAGAAATATCGTATCAATTGAAGTATTTTGAAATGGATCGAACGAAGATGGATGTTTTCTCCGCATAATGGTAATGGGAGGAACTTGCTAATTTTCTTTTTAATATAATTGAAGTTTCTTCAGAATATTTATTTGAGCAAAACATGTTAGATTCTATTTCCTCATTCCCTTGGTGCAACGACCCGTATAGAATAAAACAAAAAATGCTCTTCATCCCTCCGTCTCATCTCCGTTCATACGTATGAAATACATATATGGGGTTGGCTAAAATTTTATGTGATTTAGTAACCAAAATATACATTCTATTATTACCGGATCGATCAGTATGGTTCGACACATGCACCAATGCTTTTCAAGGGAGCCCAATATGCAATGAACATAATTGATCTTATTGAGAAATCGATGTCTTACTCCATAGATTTTAAATTATGCGCTCTTGACTGATGACAGGATCAAGGGTAATCCTGATGCAATCATGGTCACCACACAAGCAATTAAAGATGTATGTGAAATATTGAAATGTAAAGGTGATGGGGCCAAGCTACCATGTTCTCAACTACCTGCCCACAAGAATTAGATTACTGTGTTATCAATGTTGTAGCTAAAGAAAGACCAGATGAGTAATTTATTAAATTGACCCAAATGCACATTACATTGAAAACAAAAATGTAAATATGCAGCTTTCTACTGCTTGCCAGCTGACAATTTCATTACCTCAGGTTTGCCAAATTTGTTTTTCTTGAACTTCAATTAATTCGAACCAGTCTTGCCATTAGTGCTAATCTAACAAAGTCAAAGCCAACCATTCATAGCGATGCTCATTGTTCGTGTTCTGCAACTTCATTCTTACAAGATTTCAAAAATAATTATAACTATAATAATACATGAAGCCTGCTTGGAAAGCATAACAGTTTTCGTGCCAACTTGGAATGAATAAATGCCAGCTGTCTGTCAAAGCTATCCATCGATAAAATACTGAAGGAGGGTCATGCTCATGAATTTAACTGAATTTGCAAACATATATACAACAAGCACACACAATGAGTAGAGCACAATGTGAAACAAAGTAAATAAATATTACCAGGTAATTTAGGACATACATCTTGCAAGAGTCATGTGCCCCAATCCTCGAGCTAGCACAGCATTTTTCTTGAATTTTACCTTTGTTCATTTTTCACATGGTGAGAGAAGTTTTACGTACTACCTCAGCAGCAAGTCATCCTTCACCCCCTCCAGTACTACATAACCAAAGTGTGTCCCCACAAATAACAAAAGAATTACCAATAAATTCGCACCATCTTAGATATATGTAATCAAACCAACACAATTAAAGAAATATCATCATTCATCAAATGAGTGGGATATTAAAATTCTTCTTTATCATCAATTATGTATTCTTATATCAAGGTTACCCCAGAACAGTATGTGTTGGAAACCATTTCTCACAGCATTGAACTCTTAATAATTTCTTCAATGGGTCATAATGATGTTGTAGCAAGAACTTGATAGCTCCCACATAAGGCCATCAGCATTAACTAATAACACAAACAATCTAAATCTGTCTGCCCTTCGACTCCATCATGTCTTCGTGTGGATGAAGCTTCATCAAAATGCATCATTTGGTTTGGTAAAATTTAAAATGATGACCTAACAAAAATTTATCAAATCTAACAAAACATTGTATATATACCAAAATCAATTCATGTAAAATGTTTTATCCGAAATTAAGTGAAAGTTACCAAAATTCGAACAGAATAAATATCAGAGAGAGGCAACAATTAGGGTTACATGAACTTCAGAATCAAGATCCTATTGGGGAAATAAATTTTTCATATCAATGAAATCTATGACTAAAATTAAACAAAGATCAAAATTTACAGATTAAGAGATCGAGAGAAGGAGAAGAAAAAATTCAAGATGTTACCTCGGAGACGAAAGGGGTAAAATCTTCATCCCTCGAATCCAACCTTGCAAAACCTAACAAAAGAATCGAAAAGCCCTAGAGAATGAAGCTGTGAGATAACTGAAAATAAATTGTCAACAAGCCCCCGGCCCGTTCGGGAGACGTCTAAGAACCCCTGCAATTTTCGAAATTGTTGGGAAGGGTCACTGTTCAGATTCTTCGTGAAAAACCCCATAGAGAGACCATTTGTATTAATTTCAGCATCCACTGCTGAATGAATAATGAATGGACTTGAAGCGGGCCGGGGGCTTTTTGACATACCCTTACCGAAAAGGAGAAGCGCTTTTGTAGTGGGCTATTTTAGACGCATTGGCTAGCTGCCCGTTTAACGCGACAGATTAGCCCATGAGTTTTGGTCCAAAATGACGAGAATGCTCCTCCCCTCTCTTCGTCTCCCCTCGCCCGCCCCCGCCCCCGCCCCCGCCCCCGCGCCCGCTCGAATCCGAGGCATGGCCTCCGAATCCGGATCCGATACCTTAACGGGCTCGTACCCGAAACCCGTGTCACCGCCTTACCCGGAGCTGTCAAGGGAGGTGGAGCTGAACCGGGCGATCTGTGCTGAGGCGAGATCGGCGAGCCACGTTGTGTTCGAGGACACGCGGCTGGCCGTCGTGAACAAGCCATCGGGGGTTTATTGCGAGGCACTTCTCTCGCTTCTCGTCCTGGTATTAAATTAAAAAAAAAACATTTGCTTTTTGAGTTCTTACTTTTTTCAAAATTTGCAGTTTTGGAACTGTTTATTGCTACCGTTATGCTTCGACTCTTTGTTTTGGGTGAAAACATGTTAGATTTGTATGATTAGTGATGCATATAGATAGATTTTGATGTTACAAAAGTATCCCCACTTCATATTGACTGACTGATTGGTCTTTCGAATCGAAAAGTTAAAATGTTGGATCCGGTTTTCTTGGCATGTGTTATGTGCATTAAGTATCCCCAAACTAATCACTTTTTTTTTAAACATTTTAGAACATTAGAAGTGATCAGGTATAGAGAACCTCCTGAGGTTGACACTACCAAAATAGAATCAGTTGTGGTTCAAGGGAAAGAAGAAGAATGGGATGGTGATGATGAAGATAATAAGAAAATGGATGAGATACTGGTAAGAGCTTATCCGCGGAGTGGGCGTACACATCAAATTCAGCTCCACTGTCAATATCTTGGGATCCCGATTCGAGGCGACGTGAAGCATGGAGGTGTTTATGAGTGGAGTGGGGAAATTTTTGATGGCCATGAGTTGCACGCTGAGAGCTTGTCATTTAAACATCCTGTTACTGGAGAGGATGTTCAAGTCCGTGCTCCTGCTCCTCTGTGATTAGCAGATGCTCTGAAAAGGGATTTGGTTATGTAAGTTCATGAGTGTAGGGGGAAAATGTGATGTCCACGAGCAGCTTGCTGAGATCTTATCATTTAAACTTCTCATTGCTGGTGAATATGTTCACTTTCGTGCTCCTCCTCCTCCTTTGTTCTAGATACTCTGAGAAAGATTTCCACACAAAAAAAACTCTTACAAAGGAAGCAGTCTAGCTAATTGTTGATTGTATTGTTTGAGTTATTGCACTTATGCTCTATTGTTCTCCAGTTGTTCATTTTGACTGCAATGGAATTAACAAGTGCTCGCAAAATGAAACTCAATTAGCTAGTGTTGAATGAAAAAGCCACTTCTAATTTGAATTTTAACCTCTCTGTATCACATATCAATTAAAGTTTAGAGTCAAAATTAGTATGTAAAGAGGGGAAAGAAGCTCGGGGATTAGTTGCTTATAGGGTGATTATAGCACGTCTATTGTCTTTCTCCTTCCCTAGATGTTACCGACCAGTCATTTAGGATTATGGCAGTCCCTTCCTTGCCAATAGTTTTCTCGGCTAGGGATTTTGCACTGATTATGAGAAGGTTTTGAAGTCGGGTAGTAGTCTATTGTTGGAGTTTGCCAAATCTTCTTAGAAACATGCTTTAAAGTCAATTCCATTCTGATGGAAAGGGTCTTAAATGAGGTAAATATACAAGCAACAGGAAGCTAGTAGAAGGCACACTCAAAAACATAAAGAAAGAACTGAACATTGATATTAATACCATTGCATATTCCATCTCGTATACTTCGGGATTTGCTATATCAAACTTGGAAATTTCTTATGCTTCGCATATCCAAATCACACACGCCCACCTGCTTGCACACTCCATGATATGTGTCTTAATCCTTTTGTAATTCATATTAAAGTGAGTTACTTGTAAGGTGATTGATGGTTAGCAACAAAAAAAATTGCATCATACTTTCATGCAACAAATGTTGCATGCGGCATTTATTGCAAAAAAATGGTCCAAATCCATTGTTTGGTTATCTTCAAATTTTGTAATTGGATTTCCAAATCCAAACCATTTTTTGTGTTTGGCTGAACAAAAAACTAAAGAATGCGACACTTGTTGCAAATTTGCACATGTGGCATATACAAAGCTTATGTGGCACCCCATAATAATTATTATACTCACCGTTCCCTAAGTTGCAACTCTAGTTGCAAGCAAAATGAGTGCAACAAATATTGCAAGAATTTGATGCTTTTTGCATCTCCATTTCCATTTCCAACTCAAGTTTGTTGCTTACCAAACGTAGGAAATGTAAATTTTTTGCAACAAATGTTGCATGCATCTCCAAATCCTATCTACCAAACAGCCCCTAAATGTAGACTAAAATTCAAAGGCTTATGGTGTCTTTTCAAATATAAAACAATTACATGAAGTGATTCAAGGAAGTCCTAGTATGTAGATCGGTGACCTTGGTTATTGCCTAGTACAATAAGAATCAGTGGCCTCAGTTGGCAAGCAGTTGTGGAGTTAAGGTATACCATTAGATGTACCTTGCGCAGGTGCTCGTTAGAGTTGACTTGAAAGAAGTGCTTGCAGTCATTTCTAGAAATAAATCATGTTATATCCCAGGTATCTGTGGCATTCTGCATAAATTTAGTGAGAAATGAAGAAGATATTTGTTTGTTAGGTAGTTAATTCACATATTGAGTGAATTGTGTCTCTGTACAATCAACTTTGCAGAGAAATCTTTGTCACTGTCAGTCATTCTCTTCGGTGATTTTATGTCATCATAGAAGATGCAGACATAGTCTTTTACATGTCCTAAGAAATGTGAAGATAATTCGACGAGTTACATAAGATATTGTTGGGGTCAAAATTTGCACCTCAGTTGACCGAGTCAAAGTCAAGGTCAACCCCAAGTAAGCGGGTCCAAGCCCAAGCAAGTGGGCCCATACCCAGGTCGAGCCCCGCGGTCGGCCTCCTCCATGCCAAAATAAAAATCGTGTAATAAATAATTTTGATGTAATTTTTTATGCATGAATGTAAGCAAAATGGGCATAAAGTCAATTTTTTGTAAAGCCCATGACTTATGTGCAAAAAAATGAGCATATGAAGCATGCGATGGGCAAAATACCATTTTGTAAAGCCCAAGGGGCTATGTGTAAATGTGTAAGTCTATATAAGGCAACATGATGATGAATAAAGGATAATTTTTCATTCTCTCAAATTTTAGGGATCTTTGTGCCTCCTTCTTCTTCCTTAAGGTTCTAAACCTTCTTCCCATTTTCAATTAAATCAAGAGTTTTACTCTTCCTTTTCCAAAACTAAATAGTTTTTTACCACAAAACCCACAATGGGGAACTCAGATCTCCCAGCAAATCTCAAAAATGAGAGATTTTTAAAATCTCATACTTCATGTTCTTCAAGATCCGGCCAACAGAGGAGGAAGAAGGAGACCCATCTTCAAAAATCCCACTTTGGGGAAGATCTAGGGCTCAAGGGAGAAGCCCCTTTCATCAGCTCCAAAAATATCTTAGGAGTTCAACTCCATAAGTCAAATCGGAAGCACAGCTCCCAGTGCAGAGACCAAGTCCCTTTCCTGCTGATGCTGAGCGTCCGCGTGCCAAGCACGTGGGGCACTGGCGCCCAGCGCCCACGTGCCATGCACGTAGGGCGCCAACACGCTAGCGCCCACGTGCCAGGCACGTGGGGCGCTAGCTGTCACGACCCGAAAGAGCACGTGACTGGCCCTCGAACGATATGAAGTCTATAGGACTCCATCTGATCCAAGTAAGCTAAAAGCCCAGAAATCTAAAACCATTTAAGGAGTAAATAGGGAAAATTAGTTTTAAGAGGTAAAGAAAACATGTTTGAAAATCAAGTTTTTAAATAACTAAGCCGAATATGAATTTTTTTAAAATGTGTAATTTTTCCTGAAAATTTCGGCAGAGTTTCCTTTGTAAAAACTGGCCCCGAACGGGGTACAACAAGAATAATATATATGACATGGTAAAAGGCATCCCCAAGCGGGAGCTAGCTCTTCGTCAATCGACGGTCACAACCACGCAAGCAATAATAATATACAACGCCAAGGGGCGAGGATCAAAACTGAAAAGAAACTCAAAAACAGCCAGAAAACCGCAATACTACTAGCGCGACTCTAAGGTCGAAATAAAACAACACTGTTTTCTAAGTCTGAAACAAACTACAAGTTTTGGTTGATGGACAATTCTTGATACAATAAAAATACATGAACAATGGCGGTTCTGATACAAAGAACCCACCTAACCAAGCAAGTCACCCATAGGAAGCAGTGTGCCAGAAATGCCGCTATGGAATCTGTACGGCAAAAACCTGCAAGAACTGGGGCACAACGGGGGTGAGTTGCCAACTCGTGAATAGAAAATATCTACAAGCAGAGATCGAATGCATGACCTATCCTAAGTCAATACGATCAGATAATAAATAAACCTCAATATGAATAAAGCTGAAGCATGCTAAACTGGCAATGTAATCTCTATACATGAGTGTAGTGCCAAGTGCTCGTGCTAGTGCCTCAGGTAATAGCATGTCATGAATATGAGGTATAACCAATGTAATCAAATCTGCACACTCGTGGATCCCGTCTACTCGTCACCCACTGACAATAACCACCATGCATGTAAATATCATGAATCATGTGCATGGGAAATAATATGAGGATATAACCACCCGTGTCCCTCGCGACACATCAAAATCATGGAACCAGGGTGCCCAGCATCGACACCCGAAAACATCATGAAAACTGTGCCCAGCATCGGCACGTAAATCCTCATATATCGGGCTCCGTCAGTCCGGATCGGCCCACGGGCTCTGTCTGCGGTATCGGCCCTCGGCCCCGGCAGTATGCCCAAAACATCTATCGACTCTGGTCGGTATCCTCCGGATAACCGCCAGGTCCAACCAATCACCGGTAGGTACTCGCCCGCCTCCAGGCTCAATCGGCAAAGCTCATCGATCATCTTGTCGAGGGGAACCATACCGGGTCCATCATGTACCCGCAATCGGCTCATCCACGCCTCGATTCGGGTTACACATATCGCTCTCAGCACCGAGAAAACACATGGTGGACGCACTGAAATATCATATCAAGGGTAACCGGGTTTTTTAAAGAAATGACATATTCTCTTTTGAAATACCCTCGGTTCCCAAATCCAGAAATATCATAGAAACAACATATCTCAATGCGTACAGTCAAAGCATGATGTATGCGGCATGTAACAGTAATGCAAGCATATCAGTAAGTCATGCAACATGGAATAATAATGTGCACATGTCGAGGGAGACCGCTCTTTTAAAAGGAATCTGTTTTTAAAGAGTATCTTGCGGTTCCCAAATCCCCAATCAAGCTAGAATCATCTATATATGTGTACAGGTATAAGTGTACAATATGCCATGCCAGAATCATATCATGAATGCAATAGTACTATAGTGTAGTGACATGGCAATTATCGATGATGAGTGTGTGAGCCGGCAACAAGTGTACGTGGAACATATACATCATCGATAATGGTGCTGGTGTCCTAGCAGCATGACTGAATGTCACAACAATACAAGCGATGCAATGCAAATAGCAGGAATATACGGAAACGAATGATCAACGCAAAAGTACAGAACCTGCCCCAATAGATATGTCATGCAACCTTGCCTTTTGAAATAAGACGAATCAGGGCTTTTGGTAAAGTAAGGGCTACGGTGTTTTAAGAAAAGATGCATCATTTGAAAATATCCGTATAACCCTTCTGCTTATCTTTAAAATATCCCCGATTCGTTAGTTTTGAAATAGGTATGACTCGGTCTAGTCTAATGTCTACTAAATAATCTAGACAGGAGGGGTATGAAACCACCTAATCTGAGTCAATATATAAATATAGATATGATAGTCGGTGATCTCGCCTCAATAACATATCGTATGATATCCTCGAGTCATGAGTGCGGATTTATCATCAATATCGGCTCGTACGGTAAATCGTCGTACGGCATCCCAATAGCTGGGTAGGGGTCAATATCACACTATCTCATCACATATCAGGTATCACTTATCATCAGATCACACAATCTGGGGTACTACTGTAAGTCTAGTACAAATCGACACCATCTATAAAATATGAATGCGGGTAAAGCACATGTCCAAAGGCTCGCTAAAACTATCATATCGCACCTCAAAGGCAAACTATGTCACATCGCCGATCTCACGGCCTCACATCAAGTATCATCTCAAACCATGTATCATCCTCCAATCCCGTATATAAACACATAGTCCCATACCCATGTGTAGATATACGCACCATCATATGCACTCTAATAAATGAAAGAATGAATGCAAGTATGTGTGTAAATGTATGTGTGAGTGCAACCACTACTCTAAGGTTCGCACTATACTAAACCAATATATTCTTATCATCAAAATATCATTATTACCATCAATAACCCTAAACAACACATAATAAATATTCGTGTGTATACGTATTCGTATACATCACCACGGACTGCGGGGGTGCTATACGCCATCCACCCGACTTCTCCCCGTAGATATAAATCTACTCACCTTGCTTCTCGTGTGCCAAAGCCGATGTCGCTATCTTCACCTCCTTTGCCTCAACATCACGCGGGGTACCTACAAGTATATCACAATGCTAAAGCACATGAAAATCACATTGGAAACCAAAATGGCACACGCTACCCGCATAGGTAAAAACCCATCGACTCGCATGTAAACACAATCAAAATCCACTTGTCGTTGACGTCCAAACGCCACCCGACAGGAATGAATCACCAAATACCAAAATCCATGCTAAAACAAGTCCCAAATTATACACCAACATAGGAAAATCAACCCAGATTTCATCCTAGATGGAATCAGTCAAAACTAGACATACTCGGGGTCAAAACTAGAGGAAATGGGGGCATGCACAGAAAACGAGGCAATTCCTTAAAATACCTTATTTTAGAATTTTCCATAATTTTTCCCCATTTATCTGTATTTAATTATTCCCGATTATTAAAATATTCATTAAAATAATATTAAAATATAAAAATTCCCGAAAATAATATTTTATTATTTTGGAAATGTTACAATCTACCCCCCTTAAAGAAATTCGGTCCCCGAATTTAAATTTAAAACCCCAAATTCTAAAACATTTCGATACGAATTCCAAGTCGTCGGGGCTCCGAAATCATCAACACATAAAACGTCACAGCGCAATGCATGCGCATGAGTACTGAGCAGATAACTCAAAAACAACGCTCCATCAAGCATCCCGCAATCATCGGAGTCAAGGTAAGGACACAATGTCAAATCCAATACAAAATCGATATGATATGGATCAGAACTACACATGCAGACATCCAATCTATACATGTGAATAGCTGATGTAAAAGCATGCCAAATCCTTTTTAAGTCGCTGTGCGATGCGCATAACACTGCACAGTGGCGGACGTTTTTCATAAGAAAGTAACTATATATGTATATATATATTCTTTGTTTAATAAGCACGTTCCGCCGTTTTGAAAACAATCAGAAGGGTTTCCTTGTTTTTTTTTTAAAACGTTTCGTGTCATATCGGACACGTAGGTATATACTGAGACTATAGCTCGCTTTTCGGAAATCCCTTCGATAACTATCGATGCATGCAAAATATATCCAGGCACTGTCCACTGACTAGTCCTGCTCAGTATGAAAGCAAATATCCCACATCATAAAAATGTACTGTTCCAAAAGGAATAAATCTCAAAAATATACATAACCCACCCTGTGCATCTGGTGCGCACGGGAATCAAAATCCATATATGTGCTAAACAGATGCACATAACAGCATCTAGGTGCAACGGGTGTTCACGAAGCATCTGTCATAGGCAACGTGTGTGCCTGACAGCCAAAAACCCGGTGCATCTGACATGCACGAAGAAATCTCGATTTAGTGCATCGGGTGTGCACCAAAATCGTATCTCAAAACATGCGCCCAACATGCGCGGAAATCCAAATCGGTGCATCCATCGTGCACGAATGAAAATCTAAACCCTGCGCACTCAATATGCATGGAATCACAAAATCCAATAGCAACGTCGAATATGCGTAAGTCCAGTCAAAAGCACGGAGTGCAAGAATCCACATCAATATCACAATCAAAATCGACATACCGAAAGGCATCAAATCGAAGTCAGGTGCAATCGTAATGCACAAAATATAAATCCGGTGCAACAAAGGCACGAAATATAAATCTGATGTGATAAACGCAAGAAACATAAAACTGGTGCGACAAATGCACGAAGTATAGAACTGGTGCATCCCATGCACAAATACCAAGCAATAACTCAAATACGTAAGCAGCAACACCAAGTGTATCCAGATATGAAGAAAATCATAAACGTGTGCAGCTGCGGGCACAAAACACATATCGATGCACTACAAGCACATATAAGCTATACCGAGTGCAAAATCAAAACACTAAAATTACATGAAACTCTGCTGGAAGCGTAAATCAAATCACCAGCATAAAATAGGCATGAAATCGCAATCAACAGCTCAAGAGTAATAACTATGTACAAGGTATAAATACCCAGTAGGTGCAACCATGGTGCACAAAATCAAATATCATGAAACTCAGTCATCAAGACTAAATCATGCGAATAGATCGTCCAAAATACCGAAATCCAAAGCAACGGATACGTGATAATCAAATCACAAAATCACAAATCATAATTACCGTCGTCGGTATATCCTTCTTCAGGGTCGAGAAGGTACCGGTACATCCGATGCTAGCGGCGCAAGATATCTACTTGCCTCTTGCTCGCGGCTGGCGTCCTCTGCCTCTGGTTCCTGATCTTTCCTGTAGATTACCAACTCGCAATCCATCGGCTCATCGGCCCGGTCAGGTGTGCTGACAGGAACGATTCCGTTCTTGCACTTCCCTGGTCATCTCTCGGTCAATCCTCACGACCGCTCGTAAAGCAGCACATCTCTGGCGCCGACCTCGGGTCCTCTGAATGCATATCACACATCCGATCCTGGGTGCAACTCTTATTGCAGCAGTGTACTGGAAGGAATCCTACTCAAGGTCTCTTCTGATCTTGCCTAAGCCAAACTGTAAGGAGGCTGGTACTCTGGCGTAATCTTTTCTCGCTCTCTGGACCTCTGCGTCCTTAGTACAACATCTCCTCGGAAGCTGGTCGCATCTCTGCGTCTCTGTATGCATGTCCGGCCTTTAATCTTAACGGGGTGTAGTAACAGCTCGTCTGCCTCTCGCACGAACTTCTTGTCCCGCTTGTCTGTATCATCGACCATTCGACGTCGCGTCTTTATCTGCACACTGCAATGTCCTCGGCTACGGTCCACCCGAAGTCTCTAACACGGACTCGAAATCACGAACTCAGTATCTTCATCACTCAGTAGAAGATATCTAGCCGAACACGTCCTCAGCGTGCATATCGCATCTCTGATGTCAGCGGAGTGGAACGTCATCTCGTCGAAATCTCGTGCAAACTCTTTACTCCACCTTGCTCCACTATCGACTGATTCGGACTCATCTCATCATGGCTACACAGACTGCGCTCCGACGGCTATGCTCGTATCTGGAGTCTCCCAAGCAGTGTCCCATCACATGATATCCGAATGATGTCGAATCATCCGATCGACTCGTCAGAACCTCACAATCCCCCAAGAGCTCAACATCTCGGGTACAGTTTAATAGTATCGAGTACATGCCACAGCGTCGGTGGTCCAGCCGTAGAAGGGCAAACCCAAGCCTCACTAATGGCGCCGAGGAACTGCCGCAAACCCTAAGGTTCAAAGGCTTTCACACGGTCATTAAGTCGAGTTAGGGTTTCATTCTTCTAGAGGGTCCATAGAATCACCTGCATGTCTTTCCGTATACTTTAAACTTGGAAAATGGGTTCCTGACCTTCGATCGTCTCAATCGACTCTCAACGAATCTGCGTGAAGTCGCCTCTAGCTGGAATCAATCTATCTGATGACCTCGCATCGGGGTAAGCGAACGAACCATATGTCCTAGTCATTCATCCTCGGTGACTAGCGACTCACTACCATATCTCTAAGAATATGCTCATGCTGCAGTAGCTCCAATCATCTGGGCGATATCTCATCACTCGCAGCAACAACTGGCTCATTCGTCGGTACGCTAAGCAGCGCCTCAACCATCATGAATAAGCGATATATCAGCAGTCATCACATCCTGGCTGGCCTCTATCAGTGGCTTAATCCTCTGGTACCGACCGGTATGTCCTAGAAATCTCGCAACAGCGATCTGTCAAACGCCCAACGTGCGGAAACACAATAAGACGACGCCTCAATATGCAATCGTATTCCTCGGGAATCACGCCCTGGTCAGTCCTCGTCTACGACGAGCTCATGCTGACAACTCGAGCCGTAGCTCACTCTGCCCGTGCAATCGCGGCAGCAAAACCATAACCAGTATCGATGAAGATAGATCATAGGAAGGAATATGACACAATGCAAGGAAATGTACAACCTAAGGTTTCTTAAGCGGAGTGGCGTGTCGTAAGTATGCCGCGGAACATACCCACGGTACGTCACTCTACTTTAGTCACCTATTCCATCAACCAAGGGTCATCCTACACGACGAAAGTTCGGGTCTAATACCCCCCTCGACCAAGTCTAAGTTCCGTAAGGTCAAGCCTAAGTTTCTTATAGATAACACCCTAGGCTCCACATAGTCAAACTTAGACTCGAACCAAGGTCAACCTAGCGCTCTGATACCAACTTTGTCACGACTCGAAAGAGCACGTGACTGGCCCTCGAACGATATGAAGTCTATAGGACTCCATCTGATCCAAGTAAGCCAAAAGCCCAGAAATCTAAAACCATTTAAGGAGTAAATAGGGAAAATTAGTTTTAAGAGGTAAAGAAAACATGTTTGAAAATCAAGTTTTTAAATAACTAAGCCGAATATGAATTTTTTTAAAATGTGTAATTTTTCCTGAAAATTTCGGCAGAGTTTCCTTTGTAAAAACTGGCCCCGAACGGGGTACAACAAGAATAATATATATGACATGGTAAAAGGCATCCCCAAGCGGGAGCTAGCTCTTCGTCAATCGACGGTCACAACCACGCAAGCAATAATAATATACAACGCCAAGGGGCGAGGATCAAAACTGAAAAGAAACTCAAAAACAGCCAGAAAACCGCAATACTACTAGCGAGACTCTAAGGTCGAAATAAAACAACACTGTTTTCTAAGTCTGAAACAAACTACAAGTTTTGGTTGATGGACAATTCTAGATACAATAAAAATACATGAACAATGGCGGTTCTGATATAAAGAACCCACCTAACCAAGCAAGTCACCCATAGGAAGCAGTGTGCCAGAAATGCCGCTATGGAATCTGTACGGCAAAAACCTGCAAGAACTGGGGCACAACGGGGGTGAGTTGCCAACTCGTGAATAGAAAATATCTACAAGCAGAGATCGAATGCATGACCTATCCTAAGTCAATACGATCAGATAATAAATAAACCTCAATATGAATAAAGCTGAAGCATGCTAAACTGGCAATGTAATCTCTATACATGAGTGTAGTGCCAAGTGCTCGTGCTAGTGCCTCAGGTAATAGCATGTCATGAATATGAGGTATAACCAATGTAATCAAATCTGCACACTCGTGGATCCCGTCTACTCGTCACCCACTGACAATAACCACCATGCATGTAAATATCATGAATCATGTGCATGGGAAATAATATGAGGATATAACCACCCGTGTCCCTCGCGACACATCAAAATCATGGAACCAGGGTGCCCAGCATCGACACCCGAAAACATCATGAAAACTGTGCCCAGCATCGGCACGTAAATCCTCATATATCGGGCTCCGTCAGTCCGGATCGGCCCACGGGCTCTGTCTGCGGTATCGGCCCTCGGCCCCGGCAGTATGCCCAAAACATCTATCGACTCTGGTCGGTATCCTCCGGATAACCGCCAGGTCCAATCAATCACCGGTAGGTACTCGCCCGCCTCCAGGCTCAATCGGCAAAGCTCATCGATCATCTTGCCGAGGGGAACCATACCGGGTCCATCATGTACCCGCAATCGGCTCATCCACGCCTCGATTCGGGTTACACATATCGCTCTCAGCACCGAGAAAACACATGGTGGACGCACTGAAATATCATATCAAGGGTAACCGGGTTTTTTAAAGAAATGACATATTCTCTTTTGAAATACCCTCGGTTCCCAAATCCAGAAATATCATAGAAACAACATATCTCAATGCGTACAGTCAAAGCATGATGTATGCGGCATGTAACAGTAATGCAAGCATATCAGTAAGTCATGCAACATGGAATAATAATGTGCACATGTCGACGGAGACCGCTCTTTTAAAAGGAATCTGTTTTTAAAGAGTATCTTGCGGTTCCCAAATCCCCAATCAAGCTAGATTCATCTATATATGTGTACAGGTATAAGTGTACAATATGCCATGCCAGAATCATATCATGAATGCAATAGTACTATAGTGTAGTGACATGGCAATTATCGATGATGAGTGTGTGAGCCGGCAACAAGTGTACGTGGAACATATACATCATCGATAATGGTGCTGGTGTCCTAGCAGCATGACTGAATGTCACAACAATACAAGCGATGCAATGCAAATAGCAGGAATATACGGAAACGAATGATCAACGCAAAAGTACAGAACCTGCCCCAATAGATATGTCATGCAACCTTGCCTTTTGAAATAAGACGAATCAGGGCTTTTGGTAAAGTAAGGGCTACGGTGTTTTAAGAAAAGATGCATCATTTGAAAATATCCGTATAACCCTTCTGCTTATCTTTAAAATATCCCCGATTCGTTAGTTTTGAAATAGGTATGACTCGGTCTAGTCTAATGTCTACTAAATAATCTAGACAGGAGGGGTATGAAACCACCTAATCTGAGTCAATATATAAATATAGATATGATAGTCGGTGATCTCGCCTCAATAACATATCGTATGATATCCTCGAGTCATGAGTGCGGATCTATCATCAATATCGGCTCGTACGGTAAATCGTCGTACGGCATCCCAATAGCTGGGTAGGGGTCAATATCACACTATCTCATCACATATCAGGTATCACTTATCATCAGATCACACAATCTGGGGTACTACTGTAAGTCTAGTACAAATCGACACCATCTATAAAATATGAATGCGGGTAAAGCACATGTCCAAAGGCCCGCTAAAACTATCATATCGCACCTCAAAGGCAAACTATGTCACATCGCCGATCTCACGGCCTCACATCAAGTATCATCTCAAACCATGTATCATCCTCCAATCCCGTATATAAACACATAGTCCCATACCCATGTGTAGATATACGCACCATCATATGCACTCTAATAAATGAAAGAATGAATGCAAGTATGTGTGTAAATGTATGTGTGAGTCCAACCACTACTCTAGGGTTCGCACTATACTAAACCAATATATTCTTATCATCAAAATATCATTATTACCATCAATAACCCTAAACAACACATAATAAATATTCGTGTGTATACGTATTCGTATACATCACCACGGACTGCGGGGGTGCTATACGCCATCCACCCGACTTCTCCCCGTAGATATAAATCTACTCACCTTGCTTCTCGTGTGCCAAAGCCGATGTCGCTATCTTCACCTCCTTTGCCTCAACATCACGCGGGGTACCTACAAGTATATCACAATGCTAAAGCACATGAAAATCACATTGGAAACCAAAATGGCACACGCTACCCGCATAGGTAAAAACCCATCGACTCGCATGTAAACACAATCAAAATCCACTTGTCGTTGACGTCCAAACGCCACCCGACAGGAATGAATCACCAAATACCAAAATCCATGCTAAAACAAGTCCCAAATTATACACCAACATAGGAAAATCAACCCAGATTTCACCCTAGATGGAATCAGTCAAAACTAGACATACTCGGGGTCAAAACTAGAGGAAATGGGGGCATGCACAGAAAACGAGGCAATTCCTTAAAATACCTTATTTTAGAATTTTCCATAATTTTTCCCCATTTATCTGTATTTAATTATTCCCGATTATTAAAATATTCATTAAAATAATATTAAAATATAAAAATTCCCGAAAATAATATTTTATTATTTTGGAAATGTTACACTAGCGCTTGGCGCCCGCATGCCATGCACATGGGGCGCCGACGCCCGCGTGCCGCGCACGTGAGGCACTGGCCCCCACGCGTCCTTTGGACGCTTTTCCCCTTCTTATACACACACACTCCACGACACTGTCCCTGTTAGAAAAAATTTCTAACGGAGCGCTACCCCGCACCCCGTAAGGGGGCTGCTAGCCCCCTTGACTCCCAGCCCGCTATCCGGGTAGCGGGACCCCCGTAAAATCTCTATGCCCCCCGATATATCTGATTCCCTTTCAAAACACAACACTGCACATTGAGTTCGCATGACCTGTTTGACCCGTCAATCGGAAGTTCTCTCACTCCAAAGGCGAGAGATAATTAACACCAGCTTAGTCCGCGGCTGCCGGAGATTCGGATCCCCACAATCAATAAACCCCGGCCTATCCTAAGCAGGAGGAATCTGTAATGTGCCTGACTAGCGCGCGCGTATTCCCATCTCAATGGGGTGACGAAAAACACCCTACAGATATCCCATTGCAGCTAAATGTATGCACATTCCTTTTGTTTATGATGAATTTTGGTGAGTATTACTAGCATTTTATATTCTTGAATTAATAAAGATGCTCTCAATAATACTTAAGTTTTCTGGCTTATTAAAGTGTTGAGATAGAGTTTGATAAAATGTGAGGATGCTATCCAATGACGGGATGCAATTTCTGTTATTAAAAAGAATAAAAAAGCTTTAGGGAGGAATATGACAAAAGAACGCAAGGGGATATTATATATAGAAAACCAAGAAAGATTTCACAAATCCATACAAAAGATAAAAATGTAAATTAAGGGCATCGTGTTCATCAAAACCTTCTAAGAAACAACTTTGGAGATGACAAATTCGCAATTTTTTAGTGTAACCTGTATCTGTAGAGCCACCCTGCCCTAGCTCCTGTCTAGGTTATTTGAAAGACTATTGCTGCCACTTCAAATATTAAGTGTTTTCCATAAGATGATCCTACCACATTAATCTCAAACATATTGTTTAATATAGGACATCTAACAAGTACTTAATAGTTTACGACTTTGAGAGGTACATGCAAAATGCAATATGGTTATAATGTAAACCAAATTGAAAGTTGATTCTATTACTTCCATACAGAACTTATCCTTTTGGCATTATTTTTTTTGCGACGTTAGAATGGTTTGACTCCATAAACCCAATATAGTCCCCCGTGTTATCTAAATTGAATGTCAAGGTCCACTGTTCATCCTCCAAAAGGACCCTGAAACCCCCTGATGGCTCTTTTCATTCCTTTAAAAGCTGTGTATTCTGTCCTTTTAAACAGATATACGTAATAGACGGATTTCGGTACATGCAGATTTTTTCCTTCATATCCAAAGAATCCTTCTGTGTTAACACTTATGAACTTGACATTGAGAAGCCCTAAGACTATGGAGTTTTTTGATATTAGTTACATGATGTTGATGGTTTGAGTTAGTCCCATCATGCTTGAAATTATTGTTCTAGAGAGGAATAGATGAATCATTTGTGGAGAATTAGACTAGATATCGGAGTTGATCGAATGCGTAACAAGAGAATGCTATGAGAAAGTCACTAATGATGGATTCATTATGCCCTAAGTCTCACAGCTGATGGCAAGGGGTGTGTTTAGTTGTGACTTGGAGTAGAACTTCAAATTATGAAGTGATAAAGTATCGAGCAAGATATCATCAGCTTTATCCAGGAATAAGAGTGGCAGGATGGAACATCTCTATGGGCAGTGAGTTCTAGTTGTTTCCAAGAAGTTGTGTTAGCCACGATGTCTCTTTCATTTTTTAAGATTCAATTTCAGCCTCTCTTTTAAGTATCGAATGAGCTAACCTTAGGTATATCACTCGTCTGAATGTGGTTCACTAGAAAATAAAGGGACACCATTGGAATCAGCGAGGCTCATTCTCACTAATGTTTATCATGCGTCGAAGCATATACCGTATGGAAACTTGTTAGGTGAAGCTGACACATTCATATGTTACACAATACCTATACTTCGGATGTTTACGTCATCCTAGCGTTGAATTCATTTGCATTAAACGATGATATAAGATTCATCCCCCCCTAGAAAAAATAAGGAAGGTTTCCAAAGGGCTCTCCCCCAGACGAAAGGTTGGCATCCAGTTTCTATAAAAGCTTCTTTTGAGATTGGCCTTTTATGTGCTTGTTATCATTTCCGAGAAGCTATCCTGAGGTAGAACGAAGATTTACCATTCTCAATCAGAAAGGAAAGGTAAGTTCCACTCTGAATCCATAATGTCCTTTTGAAAAATACCTCTCCCATAAGATCTTAATGTTGTAGTTTTCCTTGTTTCTCTTTCCCCTCTTCTATTGGTTCAGGAAAGAAAAATGGCAGCAAATGAGGGGGCTTCTTCTTCAAGGGGACTTCTTTTTCCTGGTGAGTCTCTTCTACGTTTATAGCTCTGTTGTGGGTTTTTGTTGTTGGCCTGTGGGGAACCTTTACCCTTTGATTTTGCGATTTGGGTGTAAATTTCCTATATCTAGAGACCTTTAAGATCCACCAAGTTTATGGGTAACTTTTTATTGAACTTTCTTAGTAGCAAATACTATTATTCTAGTTTATTTCCCATTTTGGTTCAGTTTTATCATGGAAGAAGATCTCAATTTCTGTGGTGCTTGTCCTTTTTCCTAAAAATGGCATGTATTTCTTATTTAATCTGTGTATTTCACTGTTAATTAAATAGGAGATAGTTTATTAGGTTGCATGTGAAATTCCCATTATGTTGGTGGCTTTTATGGATGCTTTTCATAAATGCTGGATATTTAATTTCCTAATATGTATTTAATCTTTGTTTGCTTGGAATCATGAAAACTATCAATATATACAATATGAGAAGAATTCCAATTCTATCCTGTGAGCTTTGATTGTTATTTGCAACCATATCTTGGAAATTAGTGAATGCTTAAATGTTTGTCACTTCATTTCCTATTTTCTAACTATATTGATAAATTATGAAGGCCATGGACTGATTATGATTATGAGTTATTGAGTGTGTTGAGTTAAATAATTTATGGTTTTAAGCTATTGGATTCCCAAAAGCAAAGTTAATTTGTTCACAATGCCTTATATAAGCATTTGGAGTTCTAGTAAGTTTTCACATGATACATGGTATCTTTTAGGCTCATTGTATGCTTAGAAGTATTGTGAGAATCCGTCTTCTCTCTAACTAAGAACTGTACCGTAGGTTTTCTGAGCTTTAATATGTATTTTGGGATAAACCATTAGGATTTAAGCGTCACTCTCAACCATACACCGCATGCATTTACTTTGATAGGGGGACAAAAAGATGTTATTCTTTAATCTAATTTACATGCTATCATACTAGTTACCCGTAAAATTCAACAACCTTATGTGATATGACTTTCAACCTAGTACACTTCTTCTCTCAGAATATATCCGGAGGTCAAATACATTCCCGGAAATGACTCTGGAGGAGAAAGAAAGATTCATTGAAGAGCTAAGTAACATATCAGAAAAGGCACAGAGGAAGCTATCGCTCTTACAAAAACCAGATATTTTAGAGCTCGTCAATGTAGAGACAAGAAAGGAGCGAAGGTCGACCAACAAAACCAACAAAACCAAACGAGAACTTATCAATCTCCTGTGCAATATCATTTCTACAAAGATTAATCAAGGAGAAAGGCATTTTGTTGGGCCTGCATGTTATGGAACCTTATCCATACCTCCATTGAATGTCCCAGCCTCCGCCAGCAGGAAAAGAAAGCGTGACCACCCATTTCGCCTGCCCTTGCATCGAAAGTGCCCAAATTCATCTTGTCAAGCTGCATTGAAGCTGGATGATTCTTTTTGCAAGCAGTGCTCATGTTATATCTGTTTTAGGTATGATAAACACAAGGTTCCAAGTTTTTGGTTAGTATGTGAGTCAGAGACTCATTTGCTAGGGAGACCATGTGGATTGTCATGTCATCTTGAGTGCGCCCTTGATGAAAGAGCAGCTGTCATGGCAAATGAAAGTGGCACAAAGATGGATGGAAGCTTCCCATGCAAAAATTGTGGAAATGTGAATGATCTAATCAGGTGATTCCAGCAATGTTCATCTTTCTTCTTTCTATAATAGGTTTATTAGTTTTAGTGTTTTCTTAGTTATCGACTATTACTTGGGCAGTTATTCAAATTTGCTTGAATTTTGTTTGCAGTTTTAGTTTCTCCAAAATTTATTGAACAGGCTTATCCTGTTAGGCTAAGTGCATTTTTTCTCCCCTCAAAAGAAGAATATCTCTACCCTTTTTAAGTTTATGTCTCTCTTTACGAATCATGGCACGGCTCTTAGGATTAATATATCATAGATTAACTATCCAAGAGAGATTGATCCTGACTTCCAACAGATCAATGGTATTACAAACTAAAAGCTAACTGAGACCATTAATCATACATCATGCAACTTTGCAGACTTATCTGCTTCTCGATCTCAACAAAATTTCCGTTATTTTATCATCCGCGGACTCTTTAAAATTTAAATCCGATTTCTATTAGGGTTTGGTTGGTCAATTCTAGTGGGAATAGGGTCAAACACCTATTACTAGCTATTGTAGTTTGGATCTATTTTCCAATAAAATAACATAAAGGCATCAACTGTACATTAAACTACTCACAAACACATTAATGTATGGATAAATCTGTTCATTCCAAACAATTCTGATTAAAATGTTCATGATAAGCATAAATATGTTCCAAACAAACATAGAAAGGGTGCTCCATGGGAACAAATATAGACCTCGTTTCATTTTCTGACGAAATTAAGTAATTAAACTAACACTAAGCTACATATGCACGATATGCCGCATAATATAATGAGAATTTTCAGAGTAGTATCAGAAATACAGCAAAAATATTTTTAAATGATTTTTTTGGAAAAGCAATCATATTTGTTTTTCTTTCAATGTCTATCGTTGTTTTTTTTCAAATAACCTGCAGATATGTTTGAACACTTTGTTTGTAACTTGTTTCGGCCCCTGCAGTTGCTGGAGAAAGTTGTTGATGGAGGCCAAGGATGCTCGAAGAGTGAGCGGACTTTGCTCCCGAATCGACCTGAGCTACAAAATCCTCAACTCAAGCGAGAAGTATCAGAATCTCCATGTGATTATACACTCTATTAAGATCGAATTGGAGGATGAGGTGGGATCACTCAGCAACCCCCCATCAAGCATGTCTCGTGGGTTAGTCCAGCGCCTTTCTTTCGGCAGAGAAGCACAAAAGCGTTGCTCTCTAGCTATAGGTTTACTGGATTCTATATCCCTAAGCGCTCCACCGTCCGAACTCCCTGAAGATATTGTGGTGACAAATGATAATAACTTGGAAGCGGACGTAAATTTTCAAGGTCCTGAACTAAAAGCAGACAAATCCAGGGGTAAGGACGTGTTGATGATAGACTTGAATAAGGTTCCTGAGAATCATGTCGAGGGCAATCATTCTATTGATGGAGAACTCAGGTCAGCTGGAAATGGGATTGCTGCAGCACCAACCTCAACTTTTTATCTTGATCCTTCTCGCACTGGAATTGAACAAGGCAATGAAGGGTCCAAAGCAAGGAATGAAATAAAAGTGGGCTGCAACTCTGTGGAGCTTAGGATGATGGATACCAACTACCAGAAGATTGTGAACACAATTAGGCTGATGGAGCGTGATGGGGACATGGACAGTAGCTTTAGGAAAGAGTTCGTCACGTGGCTTAGCATGAGGGCGACTCCAAAGAACACAATGCAAGTTGCTGTTTTCCTTGATACCTTTCATGACGATCCCAAGAGTCTTGTGGAGCAATTGGTCCACACCTTTGGTGAAGAAACTTGCAGCATGCGACCTCCACTAAATGCAATTGTGAGCTGATTGGAATGACGGGTATGTAGTTTCAATCGAATCGTTGAAAAGTCTATAAACTAACTTCTAAAAAGATAATAGTGTAGCTCCATGTCATTTTATTTACATCCATAAACTGGCCAATTTTATTTATATAGTACAAAACGAATCTAAAATTCATCTCATGGTCCCCCGGCTCCGAAATTCCAAAATGAATAAATTACGAACCTACCAGTTCTGCACCCGCCTCCCCTTTTCCCAAACAATGTTTTGGATTTAGCTTACCCTAAAATTATCTGTTTTTTTCCAAGAATAATTAAAACTAAAACTCTATGCTATTTGAATGATGTTATAATTGTGTGCATGCAGGGCACCACGGGTTCTTTGTTTTTCTATTGCTCTTCGGCCTTCTGGAAGGTAGAAAAGAAGCCTGTGTATTTTACAGTTCAGGAGGAGAGGGTGCATGTCCTCAATGTATACAAGATCTCATTGCACCCCCAACAATGATCATCGAATAATTTGTAATGTTCCATCAAGTTTGTTTTGCGAATTCAGTTCAGGTTAGACTATATTATGATCTATGGTGGGTCATCGAGTTTTTTCGATGCCTACTTTTTGGAGGCTCTATAATAATGTACCGCCCTCGGTTTATTATTTTGTTAAAGGTCCTAGGTCCTATTAACATGCGAAGGTAAAACTTCTATATTTTTCTTTTTCTTTTTATGGATGATTGCCTTGTATAGGAAATTGATTTGTTATAACAAAATTTTACAATTTTTTCCGAGGATCAATATATAATATCTTAGACGTGTGCACTCTTTATCTTGATACTTGACTTGAGCATTAAGAGATTTAGACAGACTAATAATCCCTTGGCCGAAAGTTGTCTAAATCCATGTGAATCGCCGATTTGTTCCAGTTGATCCTCTGCCCTGTTTTCGTCATATACTGATCGAGCAATGTGTGCCATGCTTGGTCTGCCGCATCTTATGACTCACCGAAAATGACCACATCACGTAATGTGAGACGTACAGTAGAATCTTCGCTTAAGCGTAAATCCCGATAATAGCTTGGGAGCCACCATGCGACTAATGAGCAAAAAGAAAGGGTGTCCGCGGGAAGTGATGAAACTGAAAGGCGAGGAGGGATCTCCCTACCAGTATACCATCGTAGGCAATGCATGAACACAATTTGAGCAGATGCCATTGATCAAAATGCAGCAAGCAAGAGCATCTTGGCTTCTAGATATAAACATATAAGGTTTTGGATCTATTTTATGGATCATTGAAATAGGCGATGTGCAATTCCCAATGTGAGGCTTTGCTCCCCTTGAAGCTTCAGCCTTGCCATAAACAGTAAAATCATGTGCGGTCTAGGTTTAAATTATCCATACTAACAAAAATTATACCAGTCTTTCACTAAACCACCAAAGTTTAATGAGTTACAGTTAAATGCTAAATAAAACTTCATAAAAACAGAACCTTCTGTTAGAAATTTATACGTGTGTTGCAGGAGGAGAACAAGAAGCTAAGAATAAGGAGCAAACGACAGAGGCGAGATCCTAATTTTAGAGAGACTTCTGGGGCAGGCTAGTGAGAGGAAAGAGCTCAATTGCAAAGCAGACACAGATCAAGCAAAGATGAGGTAGCTAGCTGTTACCCCAGGCCGAGCAAGCACCGCAACACAACAGCGAGGAAGAGACCGATGAGGAATCTGAAGGTGAGTAATCACGTACGTGAAGCATGGAGGAAAGAGCTAGCAGGCTGCATATATATTTGCTAAGGGGGTGCACTATATTTTGCACATTTCATGTTTATTCAGCTTGCAAAACTTTTATCGCAAATCTTGTGTCATTTTTCTTTGATTTTTTTGGATCCGTCTATTGCTATTTATTCGCACATCGAGATGAATCATAGTTACATATTATTACAAAGAAGGTTGTGGATCGTAGAGGATTAATGCTTTGAATAACATGTGAACCATATCCCCACATGTATTATTGTTCCAATGCTATCCTGCTAAAGACCGCATATCAAACCCTAAACAGCATGATTGTGGATTGTAGATGATTAATCCATGGGTATAAGGATTGCTCCTATTTTGTGCAGCTAGTTGTTTACCCTCTTTTATACCTTTAATGCATAACATTTAAAATAGATAGAATTTAAACAAAACAAAAGTTTTTGGTTTGAAATTTGACCAAAGGATACTCGGTTAGAGACTTCTAACAAGCGTAAGCACTTCTTGTTAATTATGCCCTATTGTTGTAGATATGTCTAGACGGGTGGTACTTGTTAGATAGCTCAAAAACACATCACGGGAAGAGAGAGATCATAAAAATGTACTCGCAAGCAAGCAGAGATAACAAAAAAATTCATTACATTGAAAATTGTGATGTTACATTGGTTTCTACATATAATTCAGATGTACAGCATATATAATCTTACATTGTACAAAAGAAAGAAATTAAATACTCAAAAGAACGAATTATTTGAGTAAATAACAATATGTGGGGGTCTAATGTCAATTTTGACATTAGCAGAGCATAGGCGAATACACTAAGTGGGACTCTACCTAGCCAAGCATGAGCGGATACCCTAAGAAGAACCCAGCCAAATGCAAAGTGAAGCGAGAACTCTGTTTGGGGTTTCCGCATATAGCTTACTGAGCGGATACCTTATTTTAGGGTTTCCGCTGGAGCAAGGTGAGGGCGGATACTCAATTGAAGTATTCGAAATTGTTTAACACAAGAATTTGGCATTTATAGACGTTTTCTGTTATTTTTGCGCTAGGATAACTCTTTGTGTTGTTTCTAGAGCTTTGCTATGAACACAAGTGTATGGGTTATGTTCGAAGCATGTGTGAGAACACTGAATTTCATTCATGTTATGTTTTACATAGAGAAAATAGGGTTTCTTCCTATTTTTCAAGTTTTGTATGCAGAAAATAGCGGTAGAGCTTCGTCTATTTTCAGATTGTCCATGGAAAATAGGGTTTTTTCCTATTTTCAGTTCATATAAGAAAATAGGGTTCCCCCCTCCCCCCCTTCAAGTTTGACATAGAGAGTTTCATCTGTGTCTGTGGTCCAAAGCGCCATAGAATTTCCTATGTCACAATTCGCATGCAAGAACATAGAATTGTCTTTATGTTACTAGTTCTACTGTCTTTTTTAGAACATGAGAAGTTTCATGTTCTTTATCCAAGAACAGAAACACGGTTGTGTTTGAGAACTTGTAAAGTTCTTCAAAAGGTACTCCTGGATAGTAAAGATTACGAAAAGGAAGAACGGAGGAACTTAGCTCCAAGTTCATACGTTGTCTCTTTTTCCTTTCATCAAGTCAATTGATCATCTATATGTTTTCTGCCCCTTGAAAATGATATTTATAGGGGGTGGGGAACAGTTATAACCTATTCCTATGTTTCAGGGGAATATGGGAAGGAATGGGCCCATTACATCTATAAAATTGGCTAGGAGGCTATTCAGATATCTCATTTTGAGGTATCCGCCGCTGCTTCAACCGAAGTGGTTAGAAACGGATACCCCAAGTGGGGTATCCGACATGGGGGTACCCAACATGGGGTATCCGCTCATGTCAAACTAAGTTGCATACTTGGTTTCATGGGGCGGGATTTTCTTCAAGAGTCAATATTTTTGACTTCAACACTAGTTGAATCAGTATGGTTTTATTGCACCGCATAATTAATATTTTCCTAAACATGCAATGTCACAAGACAGACCTACATACATACTAAAGAAAGCATTAGAACTAATGCAGCAACAATTGAAAGGGCAGAAATAATCCAGAAAATATAGCAAATTAGGCATTATCACCTACAAGAATCATTTTTTCACTATCTAGGCCGAAAAAAATATTATAGTTATGAACTTATGAATGATGATGTACTGAATCTACGGTTGCAACGGTTAAAATAAATGCGATAAGCTTAGGTAATATTCATCGATTATCACTTTGTGGTTATGCTTCGATGTTGTGTGTATTGTGTTCATTGATTGAGAACTGGTATCTGACATTACTAAATTTAGCAAGGCATCCACAAATCCATAAATGTGTCCTAGTCTTTGGCATTAATGCGTTCACTCGATAATTTCAAATATCGTTCAACAAGCGGTATATTGAAATAGATATCTTACACTCTTGCGTTTAAATCACTTGGCTCGTTGCTTTGACAAATAACGAAGTGAGCAAATTAGATTAGTAATTGTGTAGCGTATGGAATTACAATACTGATGGAGCTCCTTCTCGGGCCTCCGTCAGATGTTGTCTTCCGTTGATCTCGAGATGAACTTGACCGATTATCCTTCGTTACGTGTGGGTCTCAATAGGTTTTGAAAGGAGAAGGTGGGGTGAGGAGGCTGTCGCCGAGTACCTGCAAAGAAGTCCCGGGATGGTTTGATACCACCGAGGACCCTCCGACGCTCAAGTTAGTGATGAGATCCGAGCAGAGTAACGGCGTAAGTGTCAAGAATGACTTACCTGACCCCTCTGTGATGGAGGTTTATATAGCGGTGGTGGCACGCAGCAGCAGGCGCGAGAATCTCGCCGGCAGTTACGCTCCCGACGTCACGCTCGTGCAGAGAGCGGATCGCCCATTAATGGGGATCGTGATAGCATGGAATGTGGGATGTTGTTGGCGTAGAATCTGCGCGTGGCGAGATTCGCGGAGCGGCGGTTACGCCTGTGAGTGGTGGAGTTGGTTGGAGGGCCGAGGAAGACGGCCTCGGCCGGGGTCGGGGATGAGCGAGGAGGCCTAGGAGTCTTGGTCTTGTGGCAGCTCGGGGCGAGCTGAGGGGGCGAGGAGGCTAATTCGCAGGGGGCCCCGAGGTGTGCTAGTTTATGCTTGCAGGTCGGGCGCATGGTGGCCTGGTCGGCCGCTGTGGGCCCTTTCTTCCAAGTCTTGGGACACGTCATCTGCCATGTGTCTTGATCTTGGAGGTCGCCAATATCGAGCACTACCATTAGCCCCCCACTCTTGCCCCGACCAGCTAGTGGTCGGGTCAGGAGTGGACTGCCGGGCCTCCTGAGGTGAGATCTCTTCTATGGTTTCGTCAGGGCGAGCCCTCGGTCCATTGGTTGTCTTTTCTGCTAGCGAACCAAGGCAAGATCTCCGCACCTTAAAGAGGGTGTGCCGGTTCGTGCACTATGTGACTGAAGCAATGGTCCACGTGTCAAAGGACGACTGGCCGGTGCGACGTACGCGGGCCTACAGCGCCCGATTGGATGCAGTCCAGTGCAGGACCGACACGTGGAGCGATCAGAGCCGCTGGGCGTGATGAGTCATTTCGGCGGGAATTGACGAGCGCCGTTGGATGCGGTGATAAAACGGGGACGGGGCCCGCCCCAGGGCCCCCAACCTTTCATCTCCCTTCTTCCTCGAGTCACTGTCGCTCGGCGTTCTTCCTCCTTCGTGATACATGGTTCGCTCCCACTTTTCGGGCGGCTCGTGCCGGGGGGAAGCTAGTGGCGTAGCCGAGCCCCCGGCCAACTTGCGCCCTCCACCGGATTCTCCGCCGACGGCGGGGCCGTCCATTTCGTCAGCGGCATCTGGGAGTTTCTCTGGCGGCGGCCGGAGTCGTCAGCCGTTACCCGAGTCTTAGACTGGTGACGGGAGGAAAGGTGAAGGCCGGCCCATTCCTAAGAGGAAAAGGACGGTCTCTCGTGCGCCGCCGTCGAAAGCCCCCGAAGGGATTCCCGTGCGGGAAGGGGGCTCCGTCTTCACTGCTCCGTCTGGGCTTTCCGTTGCCACTGGTCTGCTCGCCGGGATGGAGGAATCGGCTGGGGGAAAGCTCCCGTGTGGCTCCTTGAGGGATTAATTGGAGGCCATGGCCCAAGGGGCGGTCCAGGTACGAATCCCCCTACGCGCATTTGCCTTGGTATGCCTTTCCTTGGTTCGGATGCTTCTCGGTTTCTCATCGGCTTTCTGTCAGGTTCTTCAATACTGCGTCCTTGCCATTCGCATGGAGGCCGAGGGGGCGTTCCACACCCTGAGGCCAGTGGAGGCGTTTCCTTCAGAGGTTGAGATCTTGCAACGTGACCTGCGCCGGGAGAGGGATAAGGTCGACGTCGTGGCGGGCCGGGCGGAGGCTGCGGAGCTCGCCAACTCGGCGGCTCGGGGTGCCCTTCGCCGTCTGAACACGCCCCTCCGGATTGCCGATAGGAAGCTGGCGGACATGGCCAAACGCTTTGCGGCACTGGAAAAGGAGAGGGACGCGAGCAGGGGGGACGCTGAGGCGGCGCTGCTGAAGGCCCAGGTTGCCGAGGCTCGGGCTAAGAAAGTTGTGGCCGAGTATAAGGCATCGGAGCAGTTTTACGCCGAGCTCGGGGAGTACTCTGCCATTGTGTGGAATAAGGTTTTGGACGCCGTGAAGGAACAGCTTCCCGAGTTCGACGATGGTGAACTCCGCGCTCTGGTTCGCGACGAGGTCTCCGGCGAGGGATGACGAGGGAAGCCGGGCGCGCCCTTGATGGCAAAGTCTTCGGTGGTAGGGCCTTAGGCCGTGACGCCGACGATGAAGTGGTCGAAGTAAGCCTCCGGGCAGTTTGTAGGGCTGGGGGGCCAGAGTACCCTTTGTAAAGATCTTGATTTTGGCAATAAAAGAAAAAGGAACCCTTGATTCGTTGGTTTGTATTTTGTCTCTTTTGTTTTTGTTTTTTTTGTGTGAAGGACGTTCGTAGGATGTCCTAACTTGTATTGTTGTGTTTCCGTGTAAGGTTGGCCATATGTCCGGTGATCTCATATCGAGCTTGCCAGCCGGCGAGGGTGCCAGGCGCTGCCGCGGAGGTATCCTCATGTATACCTCGGAGGTATCCTCACGTACCCCTTAGGTCGATGGGAGATCGTCCAGATTTGGATGAACCAGCCGTCCTTCCGGGTGTCTCGGATCCTTAAGCACGGCCACAGGGCAACCGGTCGGGCTTGGCCGGGCAGGGTGGCCGTTTGGTTGCCGCTGCGAGGGCTTTGGGCTGCTGAGGGCCACTAAGAATGACCGGGTCATGATGATGCGTGGTTGCCTCTTGGTGAGGGATCTGATCTCTGGCGTCGTGGGTAGGCAACTACCAGCCGGAGATTTTGACGAGCAGGGTAGCTGCTCGGTTGCCTCTCGCGAGGGCTTTTGATCCTTCAGGACGGGGACCGAGCAGGGTTACTGCCCAGTGCCTCTTGGTGAGGACTTTGATCCCTATCGGTTGTGGTAGGAAGCTACCAGCCGGGGATAGCCGAGCGAAGACCCGACTGCCTCTGGGAGGACTTTGGTCCTTGGCGCGGGAAGAGCTATAAGACTGTAAGAAGCCCACCAAGGTCCCTTGGCTGGGCAGGGTCACTGCCCGGTGCCTCTTGGCGAGGGCTTTTGTCCTGAAAGATAGCCGAGCGAGAGAACCTCAGGCTCGACTGCCTCTAAGAGGGCTTTTGATCCCTGGCGTTGTGGCAGGGAAGCAGCCCGCCGGGGATAGCCGAGCGAGAGAACCTCGGGCTCGACCGCCTCTGAGAGGGCTTTGGTCTCTGGCGTTGTGGCAGGGAAGCTGCCCGCTGGGGATAGCCGAGCGAGGGAACCTCGGGCTCGACCACCTCTGAGAGGACTTTTTGATCCCCGGCGTTGTGGCAGGGAAGCTGCCCGCCGGGGATAGCCGAGCGAGGGAACCTCGGGCTCGACTGCCTCTGAGAGGGCTTTTGATTCCTGGCGTTGTGGCAGGGAAGCTGCAAGCTGGGGACAGCCGAGCGAGGGAACCTCTGGTCCGACCGTCTCTGGGAGACCCTTCTCGTTATACAGGGGGAACCCCACCGGGAAAGAAGGTTCGAAAGTTTCTTTATTCGTATGGATAGGAATCCTAGACAACGCTATACACCATCGTTTCAAAAGGAGATCCCGAGCGGTAGCCGGGGTGCGGTGCTTTGCTAGTTTTGACTTCATAGGTATGGCTTGAGCTTCTCCACGTTGTAAGGCCGAGAGAGCTTCCGTCCGTTCGTGTCTTGCAGGCGGTAGGCTTCGCCGGGGAGTGCTTCGAAGACGAGGAAGGGACCTTCCCACTTTGGGGAGAACTTGTGAAGCCTGCCTTGGTTGACGAACTCGTTCTGCCGTAGGACCAGATCCTCGGCCTTGAAGGATCGGTGTTTTACCCGATCATTGTAGTACCGGGCCGTCTGCTGTTGGTAGGCGGCGGCTCTGATCTGGGTCCGATCCCTTTTCTTCAACAACACGTCGAGGTTGGTTCGTAGTGCCATGGTGTTTGCTTCATCGTCAAAGTGCTCGACTCGGTGGCTGGGTAGCCCGATCTCCGCTGGGACCATTGCTTCGGTCTCGTAGCAGAGGCTAAAAGGGGTCTTCCCGGTTGAGGTCTTTTTTGACATGCGCAGGGCCCATAAAACCCGGGGTAGTTGCTCGACCCAACCGCCTTACCTCCCTTCCAGGCGGGTTCGGAGGCCCCTGAGGACGTCCCGGTTAGCGACCTCGACCTGCCCGTTACATTGGGGGTGCGCGACCGCGGTAAACTTCATGAGGATGTGGTATTCTTTGCATAAGTCCCTTACTTTCTCGTTCTCGAAGTTCGTCCCGTGGTCGGTGATGATGCACCTTGGGATCCCGAACCGGTGAATCAGGTTGTTTTGGAGGAACTTGATGGTTGTGGCGGCGTCCGGTTTCCTGATGGGAACGGTCTCGATCCATTTGGTGAAATAGTCCACCGCGACGAGGACGTATTTGTGTCCGCCAGTTCCTGTGGGGAACTGGCCGATCATATCCAATCCCCATTGGGCGAATGGCCACGGGGACGTCAGGGCCGTTAGCTCGGTAGCCGGGAGGCAGGGGATACTGCCGTGGAGTTGGCAGCTCTTACACCTCCTGACCAGCTTCAGGGTGTCTTCGTGCATGGTGGGCCAATAGTACCCCTGAAGTAGTGCCTTTTGGATCAAAGTTCAAGCCCCCTGGTGCGCGCCGCCTACCCCTTCATAGATTTCCCGCAGGACGTAGTCGGCCTCGTGGGGGTCAACGCACCGGAGCAGGGGCTGAGTGAAGGCCTTCTTGTAGAGGTTCCCGTTGCTCCAGACAAGTGGGTGGCTCTGGCCCGGAGGCGGCAAGCGGCTACTTTGTCTTCCGGGAGCGTGTCGTTTTTCAGGGATTCCACGAGAGGCTTCCTCCAATCTGGGTCATTCTCCTGTGTTGCGTACACTTAGAGTGTCGCCGCCTCGTCTCCAACGCTGGGTCGGGCCAATGTTTCGAAGAGTATCGACCGCCTGTTGCTGGCCGAGTATGATGAAGCCAACTTACTTAGGGCGTCTTCTTGAGCATTCATTTGTCTGGGTATTTGTTCCACATGGACTTCGTCGATGTTTTTCGGAGCTTCCTCACCTCGTCTAGGTATTTCATCATTAGGGGCTCCCGAGCCTCGAAGCGGCCGGTTACTTAGCCGACGACTAGGGCTGAGTCGCTGCGGACCCGGATGTCCTTCGGTCCCAGCCCGACGGCCATGCACAGTCCGGCTAGGAGGGCTTCGTACTCCGCCGCGTTGTTCGATACTTTGAAACTGAGCCTCAAGGAATACTCCATCTCGGCTTCGTTCGGGCCCCGGATAATGAGGCCGGCACCGCAGCCTTCCTCGGTGAAAGACCCGTCGACGTAGATGACCCACTCCGGGGCCGAGCTAGGGCCTTCCTGGTCGGGATGCCGGGCCGCGAGGGGCGGCGCGGGATCCTGCTTCCTGCTAGGAATGGTGCATTCAACAACGAAATCGGCCAGGACCTGCGCCTTGATGGCTTGCCTCGGGCGATACCTTATGTCGAATTGAGACAGCTCCCATCTCCATTTCTGTAGACGGTCTGAGGATTCTGGCGATGCCAGGATAGCCCCCAAGGGGCGCTCAGTGAGGACGATGATAGTTGTACAGTGTTTTTCGTCACCCCCATTGAGATGGGAATACGCGCGCGCTTGTCAGGCGTACTACAGATTCCCCCTGCCTAGGGTAGGCCGGAGTTTATTGATTGTGGGGCTCCGAATCTCCGGCAGCCGCGGACTAAGCTGCCGTTAATTACCCCTCGCCTTTGGGACGAGGGAACCTCCGATTAACGGGTCAAACTGGTCATGCGAACTCAATGTGCAGTGTACGTGTGTTGTGTTTTAAAAGGGGGGTTTGGATATATCGGGAGCCACGCAGAGTTTTTACGGGGGTCCCGCTACCCGGATAGCGGGCTGGGGGTCAAGGGGGCTAGCAGCCCCCTTGCGGGGTGCGGGGCAGCGCCCCGTTAGAAATTTTTTTCTAACAGGGACAGTGTCGTGGAGCACGTGTGTACGCCAAAATGTTTACATATGTATATATATATATATATATATATATATATAAAAGAAAGAAAGGGGGAAAAGGCATCCAAAGGATGTGTGGGGGCAGCACCTTGGGCGCTGTGCGCCTGTGTGCTGTGCGCTCAGGCGCTAGAGTGCCACGTGTCGGCACGTGGGCGCTCTGCGCTTGAGCGCTGGGCACTTGAGCGCAAGCGCACCACGTGTCGGCACGTAGGCGTTTTGCGCTCGAGCGCCTGCGCTGGAGCGCAAACGCGCCACGTGTCGGCACGGGGGAGACTTGCGCTCGAGCGCTTACGCTTGGGCCAAGCGCGCCACGTGTCGGCACCGGGGAGACTTGCGCTCGAGCGCTTGCGCTTGAACGCAAGCGCGCCACGTGTCGGCACCGGGGCGACTTGCGCTCGGGCGCTTGCGCTTGAGCGCAAGCGCGCCACGCGTCGGCACGTGGGCGACTTGCGCTCGGGTGCTTGCGCTTGAGCGCAAGCGCGCCACGTGTCGGCACCGGGGCGACTTGCGCTCGAGTGCTTGCGCTTGAGCGCAAGCGCGCCACGTGTCGGTACGTGGGAGCTCTGCGCTTGAGCGCCGGCGAGAAAAAAGTGGCTTTTAGCCTAAGAAACAGAAGCTATGCTTCAGAAAGGAAATATTTGTTATGTATATATGTATGGAGTTAAACTCCTGGGATGTTTTGAAGCTGATAAAGGGGGTTCTTCTTCTTCCTTCTGTTGTTTGGCCGGATCTTGAAGATCAAGAAGTAGGAGATTTTAAAAATCACTCCCTTTTGAGATCTGATGGGAGATCTGTGTTCCCCTTTGTGGGTTTTGTGGTGGAAAACTACTTAGTTTTGGAAAAGAAAGAGTAAAACTCTTGATTTAATTTCAAAAGAATTGAGAAGGTTTAGAACCTTAGAGAAGGAGCAGGAGGCACAAAGAACCCTAGTTTTTGGGGGAATGAAAAAGTCTTTTCTTTTTTTTATTCATCATTATGTTGCCTTTTATAGGCCTACATATTTGCATATAGCCCCTTGGGCTTTACAAAATGGCATTTTAGCCATCCCATGGCTCATGTGCCATTTCATTTTTGCACATAAGCCATGGGCTTACAAAATATTGGCTTTATGCCTATTTTGTTTACATTCATGCATAAACAATTACATAAAAATTATTTATTACATGATTTTGTTGTTGGCACGGGAAGGCTGGCCGCGGGCTCGACTTGGGCATGGGCCCGCTTGACCTGGGCTTGGGCCCACCTGGCTTGGGGTTGACTTTGATTTTGACTTGGTCAACTGGGGTGTAAATTTTTTACCCCAACAAATTGCCCCCCATCAATAAATGCACACTGCATATGTGGGTCGTGTGCATGAAATTGATGGATCTTCTTTTGCGTGGATGCGACTTGCTTTGGTTCCCACTTTTTGGGATGCACTGCCCTTTTTACGACATGGACGGTCGGTGCTTGACGCGTCTCCGAGATAGAGTGTCCGTGGTAGACGTTTCCTTAGCCCGGAGTGATTTCGTTGACGTGCCCCCAGCGCGGAGTGTCGCTGGTCGACGTTTCCCTGAGGCGGAGTATCGGCTGGTTGACGTGTCCCCGAGACGGAGTGTCTGCTTGACGTTTCCCCGAGACGGAGTGCCTGTTGTTGAACGTATCCCCGACGCGGTGTGTCTGCTAGTTGACGTATCCCCGAGACGGAGTGTCGCTGTCGGACGTTTCCCCGATGCGGAGTGTCTGTGTTGGACGTTTCCCCGATGCAGAGTGTCGCTTGTTGCCGTGTCCTCGGCACGGAGCGTCTTCTTGACATTTCCCCAGCACGGAGTGTCGCTGTCGGACGTTTCCCTGATGCGGAGTGTCTGTGTTGGACGTTTCCCCGATGCAGAGTGTCGCTGGTTGACGTGTCCCCGGCACGGAGTGTCGGTGGTTGACTTTTCCCCGGCACGGAGTGTCGCTGATGGACTTTTCCCCGGCGCGGAGTGTCGGGTTGACTTTTCCCCGGCGCGGAGTGCCGGTTGTAGGACGTATTCCCGATACGGAGTGCCTGTTGTAGGACGTATCCCCGATACGGAGTGCCTGTGGTAGGGCGTATCCCCGATACGGAGTGCCTGTTGTAGGACGTTTCCCCGATACGGAGTGCCTGTTGTAGGACGTATCCCCGATACGGAGTGCCTGTGATAGGACGTTTCCCCGATACGGAGTGCCTGTTGTAGGGCGTATCCCCGATACGGAGTGTCTGTTGTAGGACGTTTCCCCGATACGGATCCCCGATATGGAGTGCCTGTTGTAGGGCGTATCCCCGATACGGAGTGTCTGTGTTGGACGTTTCCCCGATGCAGAGTGTCGCTGGTTGACGTGTCCCCGGCACGAAGTGTCTGCTTGACGTTTCCCAGGCACGGAGTGTCGCTGTCGGATGTTTTCCTGATGCGGAGTGTCTGTGTTGGACGTTTCCCCGATGCAGAGTGTCGCTGATTGACGTGTCCCCGGCACGGAGTGTCGGTGGTTGACTTTTCTCCGGCACGGAGTGTCGCTGATGGACTTTTCCCCGGCGCGGAGTGTCGGGTTGACTTTTCCCCGAGACGGAGTGTCTGCTGCTGGACGTTTCCCCTAGATGGAGTGCCTGTTGTAGGGCGTATCCCCGAGGCGGAGTGTCTGTGTTGGATGTTTCCCCGATGCGGAGTGCCTACTGTAGGACGTATCCCCAAGACGGAGTGCCTGTTGTAGGACGTATCCCCGAGACGGAGTGCCTGTGGTAGGACGTATCCCCGAGACGGAGTGTCTGTTGTAGGACGTATCCCCGAGACGGAGTGCCTGTGGTAGGACGTATCCCCGAGACGGAGTGCCTGTGGTAGGACGTATCCCCGAGACGGAGTGTCGCTGGTTGACGCAGAGGTCGATGTTGGAATTGGTTGGTTTGATTTGTTTGATTTGAGTTGACATCAGCATCGCTGTACTGGAATATGGTACCAGGAGCGAATCATCGTCTGCCATGAGAGGATTTGGGATTGGTTTTTTTGTCGGCATCTGCATTGCTGCACTGGAGTAATGCCAGGAGCAACTCATCATTTGCCCCGGGAGGATTTGGGAATTGGGTTTTTTGCTTGGCATCAGTATCACTACACTGGAATATGGTACCAGGAGCAAATCATCATTTGCACCGAGAGGATTTGGGAATTGGTAGCTTAGGAGACAGGTTTAGATCCCTATCACCTAAGGCTTTTCAATTTTATAGGCCGTGAGGATCCCATAAAAGCATTTTCTCCCTACGGGTCGTAAGGATCCCGCAGGTGTATTTTCTCTTTAGGAGTCGTGGGGACTCCTAAGTGTGTTGCTCCTTTGTGAGTCGTAGGGATCTCACGCGGGAATTTTATCCTCACAAAGTCGAGAGGACTTTGCGAGTGCATTTCATTTCTTTTTCTTTTTTTATACGAGTTTGCGCCCTTTCGGGTTTTCACAAACTCGCCGGCAGTCCTGCTGTTTTTACTCACGGAGCCCTTTCGGGTTTTCATCCGTGCCCGTTTTGCTTGTGGACATACCGTTCTTTTTTTTTTTTTGAAGAGATCGGGATTGTTTTACGCCCGTGGATTGTATACGGTTTTGCAGGAGGTATGATCCAGACCGTAGGGCCAGAAAAATTTCGGGACTTTGTTGGCGTCTGCATCGCTGCACTGGAATATGGTACCAGGAGCGACTCATCATTCGCCACTTAGGATTTGAGTTTGGAATTTGGTTGGCGTCTGCATCGCTGCACTGGAATGTGGTACCAGGAGCGACTCATCATTCGCCACTTGGGGATTGGGGAGCGATGGCTTAGGAGACAGGTTTAGATCCCTATCACCTAAGACTTTTCAATTTTATGGGCCGTGAGGGTCCCATAAAAGCATTTTTCTCCCTACGAGTCGTAAGGATCTCGCAGGTGTATGTTCTCCTTAGGAGTCGTGAGGACTCCCAAGTGTGTTTTTCCTTCGTGAGTCGTAAGGATCCCACGAAGGTTTGTTCTCCTCATGTATCGTGAGGACATATGAGTGGATTTCTCTCGTTCCCAGTTTAATGACTTAGAGGTCGACTGTTTCCAGTTTAACGACTTAGAGGTCATCTGTTTCCAGTTTAACGACGTAGAGGTCATCTGTTTCCAGTTTAACGACGTAGAGGTCTATTGATGGCGAGCTTGGAATTTTGGGGTAGGGGCCGGCATCAGCGTTGCTAACACTAAAGCAGAGGTGCCAGGAGCAATTCATCATTTGCCTACTCTTGTTGGCGGAGCGATGGCTTAGGAGACGGGTTTAGGTCCCTGTCGCCTAAGGCTTTTCAATTTTATGGGCCGTGAGGGTCCCATAAAAGCATTTTCTCCCTGCGAGTCATGAGGATCCCGCAGGTGTATTTTCTCCTTAGGAGTCGTGAGGACTCCTAAGTGTGTTTTTCTTTTGTGAGTCGTAAGGATCCCCCAAAGGTTTGTTCTCCTCATGTATCGTGAGGACACATGAGTGAGTCTTCTCAATGGAGCATAACTCCAAAGGCGGAGACCAGCCGTGTAACTAGTGATTACGGTGGGGCATGGGTATGATGAGAATTATTTGAGCCCGTGGATTGTATACGGCAGTCAATTTGGGGACTGGCCGTAGGGCTAAAAGAATTTTGGGAAATTGGATTTTTGTTTGGCGTCTGCATTGCTGCACTGGAATAATGCCAGGAGCAACTCATCATCCGCCCTTGTTTTTTTGTTTTTGTTTTTGTTTTTTGTTTTACCGCGATCGCTCTATCATTTCAGCTTTTCTTATCGCGAAGGTCGCGATTGCCCTATCCTTTCTGCTTTTATTCGCGGTTGCCCAATCATTTCGGCTTTATTTTCATCTTTATTTTACTCGCTGATTTTTATTGCGAGTTGCCCCATCATTTCGGCTTTTATCTTTCTTTTATTTACACTTTTTTTTTATTTACATTTTTTTTACATTCCCAGTTTAACGACTTAGAGGTCGATTATTCCCAGTTTAATGATGTGGTGGTCGTCTGTTCCCAGAGAAAGGCGGGTGTTTGAGAGAGTCAGGTCCCTGAAGGACTTCGGTCCCCGTTTGTATGAAATTGGTGGTCGCGGCTTGATTGTTCGTTAACACGCCAGGGGATAATGATATTTCTCCCGCCTTGTATTGTTTCTCGACCCAATCCTTGAAGATGCAACAGTCTTCAATAGTGTGCCCCAGCACTCGGTGGTATGGGCAAAAGTTGGGATGATCAGTCTTGTTCGCTTCACTTAGCCTTCTCGGTTCTGGTAGCCGCAGGCCATTCTTCAGAGCGTCTTTAAAAATTTTGTGGACCTTATCCCTTCGGAACGAGTAGACCTTATTTCTTCTTTCCTCCAAAGTTGGCTCTCGAGACTGGCCAGTTTTTGCTCCGCCCGTTCTCTGCTTATCTGGAGAATCGGTGATGTTAGAACTTCCGCCTTTTCGGTTGTCGTCCCTCCAAGGTTTCGGTCTGTTTGTGAACTGAAGATCCTGAGCGGACTCGGGCTTTGAGCGTTCCAACGTTTGGACCTTTTTGGTCAGCTCTTGGAATGTTTTGAGACCCGCGGTACACAGAAACGGGGCCATCCAGTTGTTGAGATTTCCGACAAGGAGACTGACAGATTGGTCCTGCTCTATCGGCGGTTCGCATTTGACGGAGAGATTACGCCATCGGGTTATAAAATCTGTGTTGCTTTCGTCGCTCTTGGGCTTGGTCCTTACGAGCTCGGCAATGGTAATCTTATCGCTGACGCTCATAAACCTCTGCCGAA
The DNA here is from genome assembly GCA_030015575.1 of Agapanthus africanus. NCBI lineage: Eukaryota > Viridiplantae > Streptophyta > Magnoliopsida > Asparagales > Amaryllidaceae > Agapanthus > Agapanthus africanus. The sequence goes on along the minus strand of JASDDO010000008.1, from coordinate 5,169,436 downwards.
ACAGAGATTCCATTTGGACAAAAGTTGTGACGGAGCCATCTGGTATGCTCGCGTACCAGTCGAAAGCAACATCGGTCAAGCTATTAACGAACTGGCGGAGGAGAAGCGCATCATTGCCCCCAGTATTCCCGCATGAGGCTTTGAAGTGGGCGATATGCTGATTCGCGTTTCCCGTCCCATCGAATCTTCCGAATTTGGGGATGACATAGCCGCTAAGGAATTCCACCAGATCATACTGAGCAGGATATGGTCTCCCACTACTGCTGATATCTTTTTGTGCTTCGGCTTCGGCCACCAATGTTTTGACTTTGCTGGCAACCAAATCCATGATTTGATCTTGAGTTAGCGGGCTACTGTCATCGGTAGCCAAGAAATTTCCTGAGATAGGATGCGACTGATTTTCATATAGTTCGCCCACTTTTGGATTTGAGGGAATAGGTGTCGGCTGCTTTGGGGCACCACTTCCCGGTTCACGAGCAGAGCCCTCCGCTTGATTGGGTGGCTGAGAGGCAAGTCGGGCCGTGAGCTGCATCACGACATTCGTTAAGTCATCGATTTTGGAGTAGAGTTTGGCCATCTCCTTGTCTTTGCTTCTGAGCTGCTTTCGAAGCTCTTGAAGCAGCTCTTGCTCTGCGGTCCTGGGGCGGAAAGTCGGCTCTTCTTCGCTTTCCGAGCCCGACTCCTCATGGACCGAAGGGTCTTTCTGCTTATCAGCCTCACTGGGAAGGTCTTCATTACATTCCAGAGGAGGCTGGCCTTGGGATGTGGCAGCCATATTCACGCCAGATTGGATTTGGGATGTGGTGGCCCCGTCCTTGCTCTTGCTGCGCGTGCCCACCATGTAGACAGTGTGGACCTCACATCCAGTCGTCTCTTTCTCATTGGCGGGGAACTTAAAGAAGACATCCGATCGAGTAGTGGTCAAGAGCACCGCTGGAGCTTGCTCGGAACGCGTTGTAGCTTTGTTGGTGTTGACGGCCTTGCCCCCAGCTGGGGCCAAGGAAAGTCGTTCAGACACCGACTTACGTTTGGGTTGGGGCGCCCTTGAGATCACCACATTTGGTCTCCTGCCTTTCGAGACCGGTTTGTCTGCCACCGGGGCTTGAGGAGCTGGGATGGCGCCAACTGGCATGAACATAATAGAGCCGAATGGTAGCAGCGGCTCCTCCCATTGTCGCCCGAGAATGGCCGGAAGGACCGTCCTGGAGTCTATCTTCATTGTGTAAGAAATGGGAGCTAAGTTCATCTTTGGAGATATTGTTGCAAAGTGATTGCTTGAAAACCTGCATGAAAAAGCATTATTTTAGTATAAGTATAGACATGTATATGGATTGAGTTCGCATGAACGCTTAACCCGAAATATGGGAGGAGAGATTGGTCCCACCGGGCGTGCCAAAATCTGTAGGGTGTTTTTCGTCACCCCATTGAGATGGGAATACGCGCGCGCTTGTCAGGCGTACTACAGATTCCCCCTGCCTAGGGTAGGCCGGGGTTTATTGATTGTGGGGCTCCGAATCTCCGGCAGCCGCGGACTAAGCTGCCGTTAATTACCCCTCGCCTTTGGGACGAGGGAACCTCCGATTAACGGGTCAAACTGGTCATGCGAACTCAATGTGCAGTGTACGTGTGTTGTGTTTTGAAAGGGGGGTTTGGATATATCGGGAGCCACGCAGAGTTTTTACGGGGGTCCCGCTACCCGGATAGCGGGCTGGGGGTCAAGGGGGCTAGCAGCCCCCTTGCGGGGTGCGGGGCAGCGTCCCGTTAGAAATTTTTTTCTAACAGGGACAGTGTCGTGGAGCACGTGTGTGCGCCAAAATGTATACATATGTATATATATATATATATAAAAGAAAGAAAGGGGGAAAAGGTATCCAAAGGATGTATGGGGGCAGCACCTTGGACGCTGTGCGCCTGGGTGCTGTGCGCTCAGGCGCTAGAGTGCCACGTGTCGGCACGTGGGCGCTCTGCGCTTGAGCACTGGGCGCTTGAGCGCAAGCGCGCCACGTGTCGGCACGTAGGCGCTTTGCGCTCGAGCGCCTGCGCTGGAGCGCAAACGCGCCACGTGTCGGCACGGGGGAGACTTGCGCTCGAGCGCTTGCGCTTGAGCGCAAGCGCGCCACGTGTCGACACGGGGGAGACTTGCGCTCGAGCGCTTGCGCTTGGGCGCAAACGCGCCACGTGTCGGCACCGGGGCGACTTGCGCTCAGCGCAAGCGCGTCACGTGTCGGCACCGGGACGACTTACGCTCGGGCGCTTGAGCTTGAGCGCAAGCGCGCCACGTGTCGGCACGTGGGCGACTTGCGCTCAGGCGCTTGCGCTTGAGCGCAAGCGCGCCACGCGTTGGCACCGGGGCGACTTGCGCTCGGGCGCTTGCGCTTGAGCGCAAGCGCGCCACGTGTCGGCACTGGGGAGCTCTGCGCTCGGGCGCTTGCGCTTGAGCGCAAGCGCGCCACGTGTCGGCACGTGGGCGCTCTGCGCTCGGGCGCCGGCGAGAAAAAAAGTGGCTTTTAGCCTAAGAAACAGAAGCTATACTTCAGAAAGGAAATATTTGTTATGTATTTATGTATGGAGTTAAACTCCTGGGATGTTTTGAAGCTGATAAAGGGGGTTCTTCTTCTTCCTTCTGTTGTTTGGCCGGATCTTGAAGATCAAGAAGTAGGAGATTTTAAAAATCACTCCCTTTTGAGATCTGATGGGAGATCTGTGTTCCCCTTTGTGGGTTTTGTGGTGGAAAACTACTTAGTTTTGGAAAAGAAAGAGTAAAACTCTTGATTTAATTTCAAAAGAATTGAGAAGGTTTAGAACCTTGGAGAAGGAGCAGGAGGCACAAAGAACCCTAGTTTTTGGGGGAATGAAAAAGTCTTTTCTTTTTTTTATTCATCATTATGTTGCCTTTTATAGGCCTACATATTTGCATATAGCCCCTTGGGCTTTACAAAATGGCATTTTAGCTATCCCATGGCTCATGTGCCATTTCATTTTTGCACATAAGCCATGGGCTTACAAAATATTGGCTTTATGCCTATTTTGTTTACATTCATGCATAAACAATTACATAAAAATTATTTATTACATGATTTTGTTGTTGGCACGGGGAGGCTGGCCGCGGGCTCGACTTGGGTATGGGCCCGCTTGACCTGGGCTTGGGCCCACCTGGCTTGGGGTTGACTTTGATTTTGACTTGGTCAACCGGGGTGTAAAATTTTTACCCCAACAATGGTGTGTGCTTGGAAGTAGTGCCGCAGCTTCCGCGAGGTTACTACGAGGGTCAGGACAATCTTCTCTATGGCGGGGTATCTCGTCTCTGCGTCTTTGAATACATGGCTCACATAGTACACTGGCCTCTGCACCCCCTCGGCTTCTCGGACGAGCACCGACCCCGCTGCCTGGTCGGATACTGCCAGGTACGTCGACAGCTCGTCCCCTTCCACGGGCCGGGTGAGCAGGGACGGTGTTGCGAGGTGCCTCTTCAGTTGGTCGAAGGCGGCTTGGTAATCTTCCGACCACTCGAACCTTGGAATTTTCCTCAGCGCCTTGAAGAACGGGAGGCACTTCTCCCCCGACCTGGACATGAAACGGCTCAGAGCGGCGATCCGCCCTGTGAGCCGCATGATTTCGACGTTGATCCTGGGTGCGGTCATGTTCAGGATGACGTCGATTTTCTCGGGTTAGCTTCAATCCCGCGGTGAGTGACCATGAACCCGAGGAATTTCCCTCCGGTAACTCCGAACGCACACTTGGCGGGGTTCAGCTTCATGTTGAACTTGCGGAGCACCTTAAACGCCTCGCCCAAGTCCTTGATATGGTCGGCCGACGAGACGGACTTAACGAGCATGTCGTCGACGTAGACCTCTATGTTTCTGCCGATCTGCGGCTTGAACATGCGGTTGACCAGCCTCTGGTATGTGGCCCCGGCATTCTTGAGACCGAAGGGCATCACTCTGTAGCAGTATACCCCCCGGTCCATCGTGAATGCGGTCATGTCTTCGTCGTCAGGGTTCATGCGGATTTGGTTGTAGCCGAAGAAAGCGTCCATGAAGCTCAAGAGCTCGTGCCCGGCCGAGCTGTCGACGAACTGGTCTATGCTGGGGAGCGGGAAGTTGTCCTTGGGGCAGGCCTTGTTGAGGTCGGTGAAGTCGACGCACATACGCCACTTCCCATTCGATTTCTTGACCAGGACCACGTTGGCCAGCCACTCCGAGTAGGGCACGTTCCTTATGAAGTTGGCGGCAAGGAGTCGGTCAACTTCTTCTTCGATGGCCTTTTGCTTGACCGGGGCGAAGCTTCTTTACTTCTGCCTGACGGGTCGGGCAGTAGGATCAACCCCGAGCTTGTGGGAGATGATTTTGGGGTCGATCCCAGGCATGTCGGCTGGGGCCCAGACGAAGACGTCGGCATTGCTCCGGAGGAACTCGGTCAGGTCATCCCGCTGGGTTCCCGTCAGGAGTGACCCGACCTGGACAGTCTTCCCTGGGTCTCCTTCCGCTAAAGGCACCTCAGTCAGCGGCTCGACCGGTGCCCCCACGGACCTCCTTCCGCTCGTCCCGGATGTCCAGGGACCCCTCCATGCCGCCGCACACATCGGCGCTATCAGCGTGCTGCTCGAGGGAAGATACCTCTGTCAGACCTACCTCCGCGACCTGTTGGCTTCCGTAGGCCCTGCCCATCCCACCCTGGTCGAGGGGGAATTTTATCACCAGGTGGTATGTCGAGATCTGAGCCTGGAGGGAGTTCAGCGTCGACCGGCCGAGGAGAACGTTGTAGGCCGAGGGGACCCTAGCCACAATGAAGTCCACTGGCAGCGTGCGCGCGCGGCCAGGCTTCCCGATCGTGAACTGCAGGGTGACCACCCATTGCGCCGGGACGGAGTGGTTGGCGAATCCCGAAAGGACGTGGGAGGTCGGCCTCAAGTCTGCTGGGGCCAGCCCCATTCGCAGAAAGCAGTCGTGGAAGAGGATGTCCGCCGAGCTGCCTGAATCGATGAGTGTTCGGTGGACCTCGTATTGGTGAATCCGCGCTACGATCACCGACGGGTCACTATGGGGCACAGATATACCGTGGAGATCCTCGTCGCCAAAGGTGATGGGCTCCCGGCCCCTAGCCTTTTTGGTCAGACGGTCGCCAGAGCCTGTGAGGCGGCGGCCTGCGGGGAGACCGTCGACCTTGGGCGAGGGTCAGCCCGCGTCCCCGTTGCGAGGGAGGCGGTAGCGGGCGTTTGGACCCTTAGGGGAGTTGGTTGCCATGCGGGCGGAGATCGGAAGGCCAACTTTGTATTTTGTGGAGTTAGAGTTCCCACAGACGGCGCCAACTGATGGAGCTCCTTCTCGGGCCTCCGTCAGATGTTGTCTTCCGTTGATCTCGAGATGAACTTGACCGATTATCCTTCGTTGTGTGTGGGTCTCAATGGGTTTTGAAAGGAGAAGGTGGGGTGAGGAGGCTGTCGCCGAGTACCTGCAAAGAAGTCCCGGGATGGTTTGGTACCACCGAGGACCCTCCGACGCTCAAGTTAGTGACGAGATCCGAGCAGAGCAACGGCGTAAGTGTCAAGAATGGCTTACCTGACCCCTCTGTGATGGAGGTTTATATAGCGGTGGTGGCACGCAGCAGCAGGCGCGAGAATCTCGCCGGCAGTTACGCTCCCGACGTCACGCTCGTGCAGAGAGCGGATCGCGCATTAATGGGGATCGTGATAGCGTGGAATGTGGGATGTTGTTGACGTAGAATCTGCGCGTGGCGAGATTCGCGGAGCGGCGGTTACGCCTGTGAGTGGTGGAGTTGGTCGGAGGGCCGAGGAAGGCGGCCTCGGCCGGGGGTTAGGGGATGAGCGAGGAGGCCGAGGAGTCTTGGTCTTGTGGCAACTCGGGGCGAGCTGAGGGGCCGAGGAGGCTAATTCGCAGGGGGCCCGAGATGTGCTAGTTTATGCTTGCAGGTCGGGCGCAGGATGGCCTAGTCGGCTGCTGTGGGCCCTTTCTTTCGAGTCTTGGGACACGTCATCTACCATGTGTCCTGATCTTGGTGGTCGCCAATATTGAGCACTATCAAATACCAATAGTGAAGAAACACAACCGATTAACATATATCAAAATTTCATCTCAGCCATAGAGGTATAATTTAAGAAAAGGAATGGTCATTAGAATAATAAAAGGTAAGATCCAGTTCAATCCGAGATCCTATTACACATCTCAAGATTTTATCCCTTGCTTTTGGAAAACGAGAAAATAGAGGAAGACATGTGGTAATTTTGATAACGATGATGAGATGAGATTATGTTTTCACTGCAAATAAAGATTTTTTGAGCTTAGAAGGCTTGTGCTACCCATTATCACTATTAACATTTAGTCAATTGCAAAATGCTAAATATGTACCTCTCGGCTTTGCTTGTAACCAAGAGAATGAACAGGAGTTTGAAAGTTGCTTGGATACTAGCTATGGAAAGAACAAGAAACACATTAAAGGAATAAGATAAAATGGGCATCTCTAACACTAAATAATATATATATATATATATATATATATATATATATATATATATATATAAGCTAACCTGGCATGGATTCTTATGTGTTCTGTAAATCGTACGCGCTTCAGACTTGTAAAGAGATTTCCATTTCTATAATGAAGTACTGTTTCGGGTAAAGATATGTCCATAAGGGGCTGTTTGGTTGCAGGATTATGGAATTTGAATTCCAAAAATAGTACGGTTGAAATTTCTGGATTTGGTAATTTGTTGTTTGGTTGGTTTTGGATTCCTAGTATTGGATTTGTAGATCCTTATAATCTTTGTTTGGTTGGTGGAAAAAAATGGGATTTGGATTTGAGAATTTTAGAGAGAGATAGAGAGAGAGAGGATTGTTAAATAAATAAAGTGCATGGGCCCCATCTAAAAGTACAATGAATAGTGCCAAATTCTTGAGAATCCTTGAAAATTTTTAGGATTCATGAATCCTTCTTTTGTGGTAGGCTTCCCATACAAAACAAAGGAATCCTAGAAATCCTAATCTTGCAACCAAACACAAAATTGTGGAATCCTAGGATTCCACAATCCAAAATCCAAATCCAAACCCATAATCCTGCAACCAAACAGGCCCTAAAAAAGGTGAAAAAATAGGAGAAAATTGAAATGGAAAAAAGAAATGGCAAAGATTACCTCCTCTCCTTGAGGGAATTAATCTAACTGCATATTTGCTATAAGTCTGAAATGAAATTTCTCACGTTAAGAACAAAAATAAAACTTATAGGTTGATAAGGAAAAAAAATATATTTAGAAAAAGATATTGTTATACCAGCAAACCAGTAACAAGCCGATGATATGGAATAGAATCAAATCCGCTCCGTCTAAACTTGGTCTGGCCCATTAACTTCTGAACAAGTCAGCCATCTATAAAGAAATCAATCAAACATTAGAAAAAACATAGAATAATCGTAGTACTCAAATAAATATGTTTAGCTAAGTTATACCATATAAAAATCAGAGTCTATAAGATAAAGCATGTAGCTGTAAGAAAGATCGATCAAATGGAAATGGTCGGCCAACGATATCTCCTCCTGGTTCATAGGTATGTAAATAAACAATAACACTCATTAAATAGATAGTAATAAAAATTGTATTAAAAGGTTATATTCCACATCTTACCTTCACTAGAGACCGAACGGCATGTGGATAAACTAAGTGGAACCCCGGATCCTGCAGGATAGAGTGGACGTATAGGTTCCTAACGGTATCATGCTAACCAAGAAAAAAAAGGTTTTTACATTAATAATCCCAAAATGATTTCGATCAAATCAAAATCTATAGTACTCTACCAAGTAAAAATGATAAACAAGTTTTGGTAGTCCCTTGTATATATTCACATCAAATTATATACTCCTCTAATTATATTGTGTATGGTTGCAATGTAGGATTTATTTAGCAAATTGGAGTGAAATTAGTGAATAATTATGAGGGATTGTAAGAAACAATAAAATAAAATAGAATATGAAAGGATATGTATTTAAAGAACTTGTGTTCATTTTTATTAATTATAGGCATGGTTAGAATATATATGAATATAGTATGAGACAATTAATTTTTTTAAAACTTTATGTTCATTTATAGTAATCAATTATCCTCATTATTTATATTCTAATTGTCTCATGCTACCCATGCAAGTATGTAATCTGAATCTAATTTAAATTGTATATTTATAATACTCTATTAAGTTAAAATGTGATCCATGTTTTGGTAGTTTTTTTTCATATGCACTCCTTTTTGCATGTACTCTACTAAATGAAAATGAGATATAATTTTTCGGTAGTCGCTTTTTATATGTTCACTTTTCTTTCTATATCTACACTCTTATAATTTAAAATCTATCTATTTTTAAAAAAATAATTTAAATAAAAACAGAGTAATGATATCATCAATTTTTAATTGGACTATGCATGAATGGTATGGGAATTTTTTGTAAAAGTTCGTTTGCTCTCTTTAAAATCTTTCTGTTGCAAAGAAAACATTTCAAATAAAAAGTAAAATCCGGGCACTAACATCATAAATTAATTGGATAACGCAATGACGCGTAAGGAATATAATCAATTAATTGAACCATGTTTCATCCGCCAGAAAATTAATTGGACCATGCATTTTGCAAAGGATATGAATAGCCTCGGTTTGTCGCTCAACTCCAAATATGACAATCTAACTTTGCATAAAATAAAACCATGCAAATTTTGTGGCATGAATTATTTCTTGCACATGGTAGTGATAATATATATTTATTTATTAGACCATGCATCATGCATGGAATATGAAAGCCTCGACCTTCATGTATTACCTGCTACTATAAATTAATGTGACTTTAAATTCACTGTAATGAAGCCAATTACCTCTTTGGAGCATTTATTATAGATTCTTATCCATTACACCATGGCTATATAAATAAGACAATTATCATTATAGAGATCTATAACAAGTATTTTCTCTTTGTAACGTATTTGTTAGTTTCTTAAAGATTGTTTCTTCAAAAGTATATACCATCATGGTCATGGCTTGTTGTTCTCGCTCTTTTTTTTTTCTTTCTGCTTATTCTTGTTCTTGTCATACTTGACTTTATAATTTGATTCTGTTTTCTTCAAGATTGGTGATGGCAATAGAGTGGGACCATTAGAAGTATTAAATGCAGCTTGCATGAGCTTCTATAATTGATCTCCATGAGAAATAAAACTACCATCTGTGAGTCTTTACATCGCGTGCCACTGGTGTAAAAAGCCCCATGAAACCTTGCTTTAGTGGAAAGCGGTCATGAAGTGCTTCGCTTTCGTATAAAGCGGTAACCTTTGTGCTTCTTTAGTGGCCTGAAATCCAGCTTTGGCCCGCTTTTATGTGCTTAAAACCCCGCTTAAACCCGCTTTTAAATTGTTTATAAATGAATAAAGTTCTTATTCTATTCAAAAATTTAAATTTTCTTATTCTATTAAAATTGCCTAATCTACACCATTATTTTTTTAGACCATATATTATGACATATTTATTAATTTGTCTTAAAGTTATACAAATATTTTTATTATTGGCTATAAACTTCATAGAATACAATAAAGAAAAGGGAAAAATGGGTCTAACTCTCTAGGCTTGAAAAGCAATAGGAAAAACTTCTCGGCCAAAAAAAATCCATGAAAAACTCCCTAAATTCAAAAATTATAGGTTTAAGTCCCTATAGCACAACCAAACACTTTTAACTTTTAATATTCACATATCACCCTTATCAACTTCTGACCGATAACTGCTACATTTAGCAGGTAAACTGCTACATTTAGCAGATAAATGCTACATTTACATTCTGCTACATTTAGCAGATAACCGCTACATTTATAAGATGTAGCGGTTTACCTTCTCCTTTTCTTTGACTCATTTTCACCCACTTTAGTCTGTACATTGTTTAATTAGACTTATTATTTTCCGTCGTTGAAGTTGAAAAGGAAGGAACACATATACATACATATACATACGCACGAGAAAACTTAAATATCAACTTCCATAACCATGGCAACTGCCCTCTCCAACTCATACAATGACCACATTTGCATGCTTTTTAGTATCATCTACCATTGTTGTCGCCATTTATAGCATGTCTATTTTTGCTTTAGCTCGAATTAAAGTTGATGCACTCGCAAGCAACGAGCATCTAAATGCTTGGTAGATATGATTAAAGAAATCATTGGAAGGCCTAGCCAGATGTGACTAATTTTGATTAACCGCCTCGAATTTTATCACATGTTGCCAATGCAACTAGGGGTTATATGTATATATGCATATGCTGAGTTTGACGATGAAACATTGAGGAATTTACTGAAAAATAGACGGTATGATGATATCAATGAAGAAATGCACAGGAATATGTTAATTGATTACTCCAAAGATACAAAATGTCCCACTTCAAATATTAAGGTGTCTTCGGAATGCTACGAAATCGGGCGTCCGTAGTTTCTAGCAATGATTTCTTTTTAACTCTTTTACTGAGGAAAATAAAGCCAATTTCCTTCAAAAAAAAAAATTTATTTCAAAAGATAAATTACCTTTATTTCCTCCAGCTTTCCCGAGCAAATTTCCGTGAGGATCAGAGATGGACAACTCTTTGAGATAGAGAAATGCATGCTCGTGTAGGTGTAGGGTTAGGGTTAGGGTTAGGGTTAGTGATGGAGGTCCTTTTCGGGTCTCCGTCAGATGTTGTTCTCCGTCGATCTCCCGGTGGATTCTGATGATTATCTTCTGTTGCGTGTGGGTCTCAATGGGTTTTGGTGGAAGAGATGGTATAAGAAGTTGGTGTCGAGTACCTCCAAAGAAGTCCCGGGGTGGTTTGGTACCACCAAGGACCCTCCGACGATCAAGTTAGTGATGAGATCCATGCAGAGTAACGGTTTAGAAAAGTAAAGAATGGCTTACTTGGCCCCTCTGTGATGGGGGTTTATATAACGGTGGTGGCACGCAGCAGCAGGTGCGAGAATCTCGCCGGCAGTTACGCTCCCGACGTCACGCCCACGTAAAGAGCGGATCGCCTATTAATGGGGATCGTGATGGCGTGGAACGTGGGATGTTGCTGGCGTAGAATCTGCGCATGGCGAGATTCGCGGAGCGGCGGTTACGCCTGTGAGTGGTGGAGTTGGTCGGAGGGCCGAGGAAAACGGTCTCGGCGGGAGCTCGGGGACGAGCGAGGAGGCCGAGGAGTCTTGGTCCTGTGGCAGCTCGAGGCGAGCTGAGAGGCCGAGGAGGCTAACTTGCAGGGAGCCCCGAGGAGGGCTAGCTTGTGCTTGCAGGTCGGGCGTAGGGCGGCCTGGTCGGCCCCCGTGGACCCTTTCTTCCGAGTCTTGGGACACGTCATCTGCCACGTGTCCTGATCATGGAGATTGCCAATATTGAGCATCATCATTAGCCCCCCACTCTTGTCATGACCAGCTAGCGGGTCGGGCCAGGAGTGGACCGCCGGGCCTCCCGAGGTGAGCTCCTTTCTAGGACTTTGTCGGGACGAGTCCTCGGGCCGTCGGTTGTCTTTTCCGCTAGCGAATCGAGGCGAGATCTCTGCATTTAAAGATGATACGCCGGTTCGTGCACTCTGCAACTGAAGTGACGGCCCACGTGTCGAGCGTCGATTGGCTGATGCGACGTATGCAGGCCTGCGGCGTCTTATGGGACGCAGTCCAGGGCAGGACTGACACGTGGAGCGATCGGAGCCGCTGGACGCGAGGAGCCGTTTCGGCGAGAGATGACGGGCGCCGTTGGATGAGGCCGTATGTAGCAATAAACATGGGTGGGGTCCGCTCTAGGGCCCTTACTCCTTCATATTTCTCTCTCCCAAGTCTTGGTTGCTCGGCGCTCGTCTCCATTCCCCCGCTTTCAGCCCTTGAAGATTCTTTTTCCCAAGGTTAGATGTCTTCCTCTGTAGAATCAGTAGACGTTGTAGGAGTAGGTGCTAGGGTCCCTTTAGCTGTGTCTGAGTCTCCTCGGGGAGCAGGGGTTGGATCCTCTCCCCGGGATCGTGAGGCGGGAGCCGCCTTCAGGGAGGAGGCGACAGATGTGGCCCCTGGCTCCTCGTGCTGGGTGAGGCATGAGGACAAGCTCGCCAATGCTCGAGCTCGCTTCCACATCCCCTCGCGTTACACGCTTCGATTGGCCAAGGAGGGAGAGAGGGCAGATTAGGTACGGGGCAGGGAGATCGCCCTGTATCTGGAAGCTTTTTGGGGCGGAATGCGCCTGCCCTTCTCTCCTGAGGTCGTCGCCGCGCTGAATTTCTTCGGTTTGGCCCCTGGCCAATTAGTGCCGAACTCGTGGAGGATCCTTCTTGGGTTCTTGATTCGCCTGAAGTTACGGGCGGTTCCCTTCAGCCTTCCCCTTCTCGATTCCTCTCTCGTCTTCAAGAGTCACCTTGGTGGTCGAGCGGGCGACCCGAGATGGGTTTATCTCACTTTCAGAAAGCGGCCGGGGGGCGCTGCCGGGACCGGGGTCATGGCCTTGCCCTCCTCCATTCATGATTGGAAAAAGAAAATTTTCTTCGTTTCCCCTCCCGAAGGCGAGGACTGGCCCGTGCCTACCAAGTGGTCGAGGGAGAAATGTCTGCCGGGGAACCAGTCCGATGACCCCGCCGCGGTGAGAGTGGCGTCGTGGGAGCCCATCCCCCGACCTGACGTGCTGCTGTCCGAGAGGGTCTTAAGCTGGGCCGGGCTTAGCCCCATCGAGTTCGTCGGTAAGTTAGGCTTGCTTTTTGGGTTTGTGTTTTACTCGTGTCGCTGATTTGTTGGGTATTTGTTTCGTGCAGGATCCATGGTCTTCGCCTCCCTCAGAGCTTCCATGCGCCGCCGAGGCAGCCTACGAGGGCCGGGGGCGCCAGTTCTTCTTGTACAAAGCCCGTCCCGGCTCCTACCGCTCTGGCGGCGATGTCCCGCGAGCGCCCGGGGGCGGATCCTGCCCCGGGTCCCAGCAGAGCATCGGGCTGGAAGCGGGCCCTGATCCAGGAGGACCCAGCCTCGGAAGAGGAGATCGGCACTCCCTCGGAGCCGATCAAGAGGAGCTCCCGGAGGCCCTCCCGGGGTCGGTCCTCACCGACCATGGTGGAGGAAGGGGGCATCCGATTCGTGGTGCCATCGGGGTTGTCCATTGCGGATAGCCTCCTGCTCGAAATAGAGACCTCGGCCGGGGGTAGAGTTCCCGGGGGGACCTTCAGGGCTCAGCTGGCGTCCATCGCCCAGGAGTCCGTGCAGGTAAGTTTCTTGGTTCATTGTGATATCCAGTGCCCCCTTCATCTTTCTGATTTTTTCCGTGTCTCCCAGGTTCTCCAGCACGTGGACCTCGCCCTGCGCATGGAAGCCGAGGTGGTTGCCCCGGCGCTGGAGGCTGCGGGTCAGCTCGCCTCGCTGCAAGAGAGCTCCAGACGGGAGCTGGAGGCGATGTCGGCGAGGGTTGCCGTCTTGGAAGGCGAGGTGGAGGCCGGGAAATGGGAGGTGTCCTGGCACCACGAGGCTGCGGTGATCACCGAGGTCAAGTTCGAGGACGCCCAGGTGCTCGCCGGCAACCTGAAGAGGACGGTGAAGGCCCTCCGGAAGGAGCTGGGGGCGGCGTCCGAAGCGGCCAAGTCGGCTGAGTCGAGGGCGATGGAGGGCTATAAGAAGTCGAAGGACTTCTATGACGACTTGGCCGTGGCCACGACCCGCATTTGGCACGACGCCCTCGATACCGTTAAGGCCCGGATGCCGGAGTTCGCCGACGCAGATCTCCCGGCCGAGTTCCCCCTCGTGGGCGCCGACGAGCAGGGGGAAGAGGTTCCTGGAGAAGAGGCCACCGAGGATCCCGCGCGCCACGTGGTGGAGGTCGAAGACCTCAAGGTCGTACCTGGCCCCGAGGTGTAGAGCCCCCATTTTCCTCCTTTTATTTTGTTTTTTGAACTTTGTAAGGCTGGAGAGCCCAAAAAATACCCTTTGTAAAACTTTTGTCTTCGATAATAATAAAGTTTTTCTTCCGCTCCATAGAATTGCGTTCTACCATCTGTTTGTGAAGAATGCTCGTAAGATATCTTTGCTTGTATCGTTGTGCTTTTATGTCAGGTTGGCCATCTGTCTGGTGATCGTCCGTCGAGTTGACTTCAATCACTGGCCGATGAGCGTGCCAAGCGCTGCTAAGCAGGTATCCCCCTGGGCCCCGGAGTCGAGGGGAGATCGTTTAGACTTGGATAAACCTGACGCCCCTTACTGGGGTCTCGGATCCTCCGCGGGCCACAGGGCATCTCTGATTTCGAGCATTGACCACCATCCGGGGGTGACTGGGTAGGGTAGCTGCTCAGTCGCCCCTTGCAAGGGCTTTCTGGTCCCTGGCGTTGTGGTAGGTGGCTACCCGCCAGGGATGGCCTAGCAAGGACTCGACTGTCTCTAGGAGGACTTGGGTCCTTAGCGCAGGAGGGGCTGTAAGAAGCCCGCTAAGGATTACCAGGCAGTGAAACTGCGCGGTTGCCTCTTGGCGAGGGCTTTGACCTCTAGCGTCGTGGGTTGGCAACTACCAGCCTGGGATGAACGAGCGGGGTAGCCGCTCTGGCGCCTCTTGCGAGGGCTTTTGATCCCTAGCGTCGAGGGTAGGGAACTACCAGCCAGAGTTGACCGAGCAGGGTAGCTGCTCGGTTGCCTCTTGCGAGGGCTTTGATCCTTCACGACGGGGACCGAGCAGGGTTACTGCCCAGTGCCTCTTGGCGAGGACTTTGATCCCTGTCGGTTGTGGTAGGAAGCTACCAACCGGGAATAGCCGAGCAAGGACTCGACTGCCTCTGGGAGGACTTTGGTCCTTAGCGCGGGAGAGGCTGTAGAAGCCTACCAAGGACCCTTGGCCGGGCAGGGTTACTGCCCGGTGCCTCTTGGCGAGGGCTTTTGTCCTGAAGGATAGCCGAGCGAGAGATCCTCGGGTTCGACTGCCTCTGGGATGGCTTTTTGATCCCCGGCGTTGTGGCAGGGAAGCTGCCCGCTGGGGATAGCCGAGCGAGGGGTCCTCGGGCTCGACCGCTTCTGGGAGGGCTTTTTGATCCCCGGCGTTGTGGCAGGGAAGCTGCCCGCTGGGGATAGCCGAGCGAGGGGTCCTCGGGCTCGACTGCCTCTGGGAGGGCTTTTTGATCCCCGGCGTTGTGGCAGGGAAGCTGCCCGCTGGGGATAGCCGAGCGAGGGGTCCTCGGGCTCGACTGCCTCTGGGAGGGATTTTTGATCCCCGGCGTTGTGGCAGGGAAGCTGCCCACTGGGGATAGCCGAGCAAGGGATCCTCGGGTTCGACTGCCTCTGGGAGGGCTTTCTGATCCCTGGCGTTGCGGTAGGGAAGCTATCCGCCAGGGGTGACCGAGCAGGGTAGCTGCTACGTTGAATCTTGACGAGGTGTAGCCCGACCGTCCAGCTGTAGGTGCGGGGAATGGGAACGGTCGGGGCAACGGCGTGCGTAGCCGGTGCATTGAATGCGGGGGGAGGCGAAGCGCTAGGGGCGCGTCGCTTCGATTCCACCGGAGAAGGATTGATGGCTGCCGCGTGGCCGCAACTCCCTGGGTGAAAGCGGGCAACTGTTGAGCTGCGCAGTGGGCTATATAAGGCTGAAGGAGTACTGGTCCTTCCATCCTTCATAAACAGGTCGTCGAGAATGCAAGACTTCCCGTTTACCATCCCCGACATTGTCCACTTTGAAGACGTGTACCTTTACGACCAGTACTGCACCGAGGACACGGTGCAGCTGGTCTATGGGAGCATCGAGGACCATTTCGACCGGCTGCTCCCCCGACGCTCCTCCCTGCTGCAGCTGCTGATGTACTCCATCTGGAGGGCGTCGCCGGGGCTTTACAACCCCCTGTCTGAGATGCTCTATGACGAGGCTGTGGGCAAGCTGCGGTCTTTGAGGCGCTTCGGCCTGATCTCTGCGAACCGGATGGCCCGCTCAGAGGCGCTCGTCCGCGAATGCTACGAGCTGAGGCTCAGGATCGACGCGCGCGAGGGGAACCGGGGACAAAGGTTGGGCCTTGCGAGGCCCCGGTTGGCAGAGATCTTTACCGAGTATCACGAGCAGTGCTCGCTGCACCCCCTTCCCCCACTGTTGTAATTTTCTTTTCTTTTCGCATGTATGGCTGAGGAGCCCATAATACCTTTTGAATAAACAAAGCTTTTCTTTCCTTTTCGCAATGCTCCATTGACCTTTATTAAATTAACAATAGATCCTAGGAAGAGTTTACATTGCTTTAAAAGAAAGGTACAGGCTAGTAGATGACTTCATTGGCTTGGGCCGGGCTTCCTGAAGGACTGTTGGCCCCCGCGCTCGGCATAGGGTATGGGGCTCCCTAGGCACCGGGCTGGCCGTCCGCTGAAACGAGCATGATCTGACCGATGGTCAGGTCGGCGGGAGGGTGATGCTGCTCCTGCTCGCGGTCGGCCTGTCGTTTGTCCCTCAAGTAGGCGGCGAGGTGCCCAGACCGGATGAGCTCTTCGATGTAGTCCCTCAGTTGCTCGCAGTCCTCCGTGGCGTGGCCCAGTACCCGGTGGAAAGCGCAGTAGGGGCCCCGGGTTCGCTTTGCAGCCTGACGCGGGATTGGAGGGAACTTGAAGAACCCCTCGTTCTGGGCCTCCTCCAGCAACACTGCAAGGGAGACGTTGAGGGGGGTATACTCCTGGAACTTCGGGTGGTAGGGCTGCTGTCGCTCCGGCCTTTCCTCCCGAACCCTCTTCTTCTGGTCGGACCGTTCTGCCCGGGGGAGGTTAGCGTTCACCTCGGATTCCAGCTGAACCTCGCACTCGGTCCACGCCTTGACCTCGGCCATGGTCTTCGGTTGTGCCAACGCGAAGGAGCGCAGCCATTCTGTCACGCCCCGCTTCCCAGTGTACGGCGAAGTGGACGCGACGAGGTCCGCTACGTATGTACTCAGAAGTACATACGCTAAGCGTAGCTAAGCAATATAAAATATTACACAAGAGACAAGAGTATAAAAAGAACAGCAACTTTTATTAATAACATTCTTTGTACAATGCATGAAAGGAAATACAACTGAAATAAAGAGATGCCTAAACAGTGGCATAACAGGAAATGAAAAATACACAAAGGAAAAGTGTACAATGAAACTAAAGTGCAGGGTCTTCGGCAAACTGCTCCAAGTCTTCTTGAGATGGATCGATTTCCGCCGGGTCCAAACCACCTGACGACATTCAAAGAAGAAAGAAATAGAATGTCGTCAGCGAACAGGTCGCTCGGTAAGTCCCAAAGATAAGAGAGGAATAGACAGAGAGTAAGAGAGGGAGAGTGTAGCTTTTAATGTTGTATTATAATATTGTAATGTTGTATTAACGCTGTTGTTTGTAGCCTGATACAGAAGATGTCAGTGTATACGAGGGGAGTCCCACTTACACCGGGGACTTTGGTATCCTGTAGTACAAGGCTCCATCGATAATACCACGGAACAACGGCATGGATGTAATTACGTCTTAAGTGACCACCTCGTGCCACCTTTAACATATTCCGTACCAGTCTACCCCTTAAACCCCGCGATGTCATATTTGTATTGTTATCTTGTAAACTTGTAATGATTGCTTGATTGACTTGATTGACTGACCGAAACCATGATATCAGGAAACGGTTATAACCGTAGAGTCATGTAAATGGAATACTGGAAATCATGTAAAAGGAATATCCATGGTTCGGTTCATTCAAACAGATTGTTAACTGGATTCTGGGATTCATGTATTCAAGTTGTATTGGAATATAATTGAAATATAGATTGACTTGAATTATATTCAAGTCAGAATTAGTCAGACTCTAACCCGAGTCAGACTAAAAGAAAGATAATTTGTAGTTCTTTATTTGTTAGGGGCCTTATTGTAATTTATAAAACTTGAGGGGGTTTATTGTAAAAAGTAATATTGTATAGTTTGCAAAATACACCTCAAGTATTTAATTATCGTCTTTATGTACATACAACAATTTAATGATCAAGATAAATATGTATACATGTTCGAATAACATGAAATGAGTCAAGTATATTATTCGAGTAACTACCATAAACAATGCTGTAAAGAAATATTATGTACGACTAATTAATCAAGTTGAAAGAATACGAGAACATAAACAAAAATATGGCTCTAAGTGTTTTGCATGCGTGAGTTACAGTTTCACCTAAATACGACTACCGGTTTGAGAGATATATATGTTTTCGTATCGTTGCGCAAAACGGATCAGAATCTATTCGGCACCGTCACATATTTTTAAAACGCAGTTTGAGTTAACTTCTATCGGGTTTCAGGTTACGAAAATTATTAGAAAATTGTAGTTATTTTGATGTACTTATCGAAAACACCAAGATTCATATGATTTGGATTTCTGAAGCTCTAGTTATGATCATTTTAATATCAGCATTTAAAACAGAAATTCAGATTTCTGGACAGCAACTATATATTCTATTGCAAAGCCTATATCAGGTTGTTTCATGCATTCCTAAGTAATATAATATACAGAAAATTATAGTTCTATAAATGGTGCATCTACACATCTAAATTTTGTCACAAACGGACATCGGGTGTTCGAGTTATGTCCAATTTAAAAACAGTGTGCGAATCGGAACAGATTCTGTCCAGATCCGTCACTTAATATTGTAACACAGTTTTCTATATTTTACGTCGGTTTTCAGTAAAAATATAAAACTAATAAAATCTAGTTCATTCGATGTAGATATCAAAAACACATGAGTTTGCTCAATTTGGATACCGGTATACCAAGTTATGTGTCCTACAAATTGACCGATAGCTGCAGTTTTCTGTTTTACGATCAGTGAATAAATACGATGTAATTCCTAAACCGTTATGCGGATCGATCTAAAATTTTTACAGCGTATACAAAATAATATATTATATCATATGTAAATTTCCTGAAATTTTCAGAGTTAAAAATTAATTTATAAAAATTAATTTAAAACTAAAGGTATTGATATGTATACTAAAATCGGCAAAAAGATTAACTAGAATTTTCACGCAAGCTTCATCTTTTCTTTTAATAATCAAACCGATTCCATGAGATATCGTAGATATATTATGGATTGAAATTTATGTTCTCACAACTTGTAATAAACATTCATAATCATGATGAAAGAATTAAAAATACTTTAATTTGAACAAGAGATAATAAGATATTATTAAACCATATAGAATCATATATATCTAAACTTATGTATATGTATATGTATATGTTTATGTGTGTCTTCTCTTATGGATTATGATATGAAAAGAATAGGGGGTTCACGATGCATGACAAGAGGAAAAAATAGAGGTGAGGGGAAAGGAGAGAGAAGGGACTTACATACACAAGCCGGTATTGTCACCGGGCTTGTCTATCCGCCGATAGTCTCGCGTTACTAGCGAGACCTTCTTGAAGACTTCTTCATGTTCTTCTTCTTGAACTTTAGGTGAAGAGGGAGAAGTGAGAGATGGAAAAATATGAGGAAGGAAAAGATAGAGGACAATAAAGATGGTGTAATGGTGAATTATAATATATGCATTTAACATGAGAATTAAAAGAGAAATGAAAAGTCACCATTCATTTTGGAAATGAAAGGTCTCATTTGTAGGTTATGAGAAGAATAAAAAAAAATGATAAAAAATAATTGCAAGAATGGGGATTTGAACATGCGACTTATGGAATAACAATGCAAGGACTTAACCAATGAGCTATAAGGTTGTTCATGCACATATTTAATTAGAATTAAATATATGATGTTGCTTAAAAAGAAAATGGGCTTTTTAGATGGGCTGTATAGAATAAGAATAATGGATTTGGGTTAAATATTTATGAAAGGAAAAATAAGAATGAGAAGTTAAAACTTAAATATAAGAAAAAGAAATTGTACCTAGAAAAAATACATAATAGATTGAGGAATAAAATAATAATAAATTTAATAGAAAAAGGAAAATACCAAGTACAAATAAATACGGTATATTATTGAAGAGGGATAATACAAATGTATAAAGATTTTGGGGTCATTACACATTCCTTGTGCCTCAGGCCAGATCTAAGCACCGTGATGACGGTCTCGTCCCGGTGCTCGGGCACCTCGAGAAGGGCGTTGTAGAAACGGGTAATGTAGGCCTTGAACGTTTCCTTGTCCCCACTCTTAACCGTAAAGAGATAGTCGACCGTGCGCTTCTGTCGACGGTTCCCAACGAAATGGCCGAGGAACTGAGTAGCCAGCTCGTCGAAGGTCGAAATCGAGGGGGGCTTGAGCCCCCAGAACCAGTCCCGACCTGCGCGGATAAGGGTGGCCGGGAAGGCCCTACACTGGGCTGCGTCGGAGTGGTCCTGGAAGATCATCCCTGCGGTGAAAGCGTCCAAATGGTCCTTCGGGTCGGTTTTCCCGTCGAACAGAAAGACCTTCGGGGGCTTGTTGCGCGAGGAGACGTGGACGGCGAGCAATTCCTCGGTGAACGGCTTCGTGAGCGAGTCGGAGGCGTACTTGGCCCCGTCGCTCGAGAGATGAGCCCCCTAGCGCATGCCCTCGATTTTCTTCTCGAGGGCGTCGAGTCGACCGTGATATCCCGAGGAATCGGAGCCTTGGGATCTCTGGTCTCCGCTGCGGGTGACCCGCGTCTGGGAGCGGCCCCGGTTCCTCTCGAGCCGCCGAGGTGAACCTCTTCTGTGCGGCCCCGCCGAGTGTGGCGGTGTAAACCATGCCTGTGGATAGGCGAGATGACTGACATCTCCTCAGGGGGATAGGGGTCGCGAGGAGGCTCGAGGCGAGGTGTTCTGGCGTTTGGAATGGAGCCGTGGGGCGCCCAGCGGGCCTCAGGGAGCACCGGCTCGAGAGATTGGTGGCGAGGAGTCGCATCCTGCTGGTGGTCAGCTGTCCAGACAGGGGCTGAGCCTTCTGGAGGTGGTGGAGCGGCGATCTGGGGCCCAGGCCCAGCCGTTTCGATGCGGACGAGCGCCTCCACGAGAGACTGCAGCCGATCTATCCGGCCTGCGAGGCCGCTGATGACGGTCGCTGGAGGAGGCTCATCCCCGCCTTCGGTGAGTGGAAGGTGGCGGCTAGTACCGGGATCTTCAGGATGGTTGCTCGCCATTTGGGCGGTAATCGGAAGGCCAACTTTGTGTTTTGTGTAGTTAGTTCCCACAGACGGCGTCAACTGATGGAGGTCCTTTTCGGGTCTCCGTCAGATGTTGTCCTCTGTCGATCTCCCGGTGGATTCTGATGATTATCTTCTGTTGTGTGTGGGTCTCAATGGGTTTTGGTGGAAGAGGTGGTATAAGGAGTTGGTGCCGAGTACCTGCAAAGAAGTCCCGGGGTGGTTTGGTACCACCAAGGACCCTCCGACGATCAAGTTAATGATGAGATCCGAGCAGAATAACGGCTTAGAAGAGTAAAGAATGTCTTACTTGACCCCTCTGTGATGGAGGTTTATATAACGGTGGTGGCACGCAGCAGCAGGCGCGAGAATCTCGCTGGCAGTTACGCTCCCGACGTCACGCCCGCGTAGAGAGCGGATCGCCCATTAATGGGGATCGTGATAGTGTAGAACGTGGGATGTTGCTGGCATAGAATCTGCGCATGGCGATATTCGCGGAGCGACGGTTACGCCTGTGAGTGGTGGAGTCGGTCGGAGGGCCGAGGAAGACGGCCTCGGCGGGAGCTCAGGGACAAGCAAGGAGGCCAAGGAGTCTTGGTCCTGTGGCAGCTCGAGGCGAGCTTAGGGGCCGAGGAGGCTAACTTGCAGGGAGCCCCGAGGAGGGCCAGCTTGTGCTTGCAGGTCGGGCGTAGGGCGGCCTGGTCGGCCCCCGTGGGTCCTTTCTTCTGAGTCTTGGGACACGTCATCTGCCACGTGTCCTGATCATGGAGATTGCCAATATTGAGCATCATCAGTTAGGGTTAAATGGAGAACTCATTAACGATGCTGCAGCTGCTATTGATTCTTCTTCTTCATCTTCTTCTTCTCTTCTCTTCTCTTCTATTGCCGCGGCTTTCCAGCCTTCTATGTCGTCGATCGCCTACGATAAAAGGGACTACTTATGTTTTTGCCACCCTAATGTAAGTTATTAGGGCCTGTTTGGTTGCACAATTATGGGTTTGGATTTGGATTTTGGATTCCTGGGATTCCATAATTTTTTGTTTGGTTGATGGATTTGGATTTTTATGATTCCTTTGTTTTTTATGGGGGCCACCACAAAATAAGGATTCTTGAATCCTAAAGAATTTCAAGGATTTTCAAGGATTTGGCACTATTCATTGTACTTTTAGATGAGACCCGTGTATTTTATTTATTTAATAATCCTCTCTCGATCTATCTCTCTCTAAAATCCTCAAATCCAAATCCTACTTTTTTTCACCAACCAAACAAAGATTATAAGGATCTACAAATCCAATACTAGGAATCCAAAACCAACCAAACAACAAATTACCAAATTCAGAAATTGCAACCGTACTATTTTGGAATCCAAATCCCATAATCCTGCAACCAAACATGCCCTTAGGGAAATTTCATTAAAGCCACTCTGCACTGTACAAGAGAAATTTTTTGGCACAGAAATCCCTGGACTTTTCCGTTACGAGCGATCCCCTTCAGACCGGAAAAAACTTCTCTATAAGTGCTTACTGAGAAAATTTCTCTATTAATCCCTTACGATCCCTTTGATCGGCTTTGAGATTCGTGCAAGGGAAGTGTGCGCAAAAAATTTTTGTACGGATCTCAAAACTCATCCAAGAGCTTACGAGAGGTTTGTAGAGAAATTTCTCTGTCGGCCTTCGTGGTGAAGATTTTTATCCTCGGAGACCCTGGCCTGACGTTAAAGTTTAAACGTTTTAAGTTAAATTTTTATTTTTTTGTCCTGAAAATGCCTTTTTATTATCCTTTTAAGAGTCCGCTATATGGCAGGGTATTTTGGTCATTTCATTAAGAAATTAATGACATGGTGTTCTCGAAAGGGGTCACGTGTAACGAAAGAAAGTTTAGGGGGTTTCGGACACAAAAAAATCTCCAGAGCAGTTTTGGAAACATATGTTACATTACTGGGTGATTTTGATGAAATTTCCTAAGTTGCTGTAGAAAAGTGCTTAACCTACCGTGCTTGAATCCTACAACAATCCATGCAAGAGTGGAAAAAATGGTGGGACTTACCCAAGATACAAACGTAAAGGGCCCGCTTGTTTGATACTAGCACCCACATGTTGTGGGACCCACCAATTTTTCTCTCCATAGATGGCAGTAGTCAGAAACAATACTCATTATATTACATGTCATGATTGTTGGCTCATACTCATTAACGAGACTCTTATTAATATTTTTACTGACAACAAAACTTCTTTTTTTTTATTTATTAATGAGCTGAAAATTCAAACGGTTAAAGATATTTTAAGGGTTGGGACGATTAAAAATTTAAAAGTATATTAAAAACGAAAAGCTTAAAATTTTCTATTTTAGATATTGAGAATTTGTATTGCCGGTATGTCATAATTTTACAGACTGATGTAGGAAAAAGAAGTCTAATATGTTAGATTAGCGTACTGATTTTTGTCTATGTGAAAAATTGTTGGAATTTGTGAATTGTAAGAAGTTAGGGAGTAATCTAAAATTTCTCATGGCTAAAAAATAAATCCATTCTTCATGCTTGGTAAGCAGCATTAAAAAATATACGGAAACAAAAATCATATATCGCAACAAAAGCATTCAAGCAAACTTGAAGAACATGATTATATAATTCCTGATATTTATTTGCAGGTTATAAAGTTTTTGTTAATTATTTAAAAGATTTACAAATTAAATAAGTATTCTATCTTTAACCAATGAAATTTAAATTTACAAATTAAACCATTTGACTAACTTAATTTTTCCTGTGCCAAAAATAGATCATACGTCTTTGCGTTTTTTTTCCTCGTTAACCCATGTATCTTGTGAATGCGTTTAGAACGAAAACTTTTTTTAAAGGATCCAACTTTTATTGTTGCATTTTTGCTAAAAAGAAGAGTGATAGGCATGAAATGCTTTTTAATTTTTTTTCTCATGAATTGTTTATAATATCGTTGGATTCTTTCCACAACCTTGTTTGCAAGCATATTTATTCTTTATTTCTCATACTTTCAGAAAGTATACAATTAACCGTCACAAAAATATCTAAAGTTAACGAGTCAAAATTTCACGTGATGCTTACCTAATAACATTAAAATACTTACTATAACAACCATACCATCCATTTTATGTTTTCTTCAAGGTTGCCAAAAGATATTTTAAGGTGATCTTAAAAATAAAATTATCGATAACCAATAGAAGATTGATGCCTAACAATAACAATGTCCTGCAACCCTATTAATTTAGAAGCATCACCTTGACAATCCCACAACGAAAATAGTAATACTTTACCTTTCAGCTTCAAATCCCACCACAATCTAAGACAAAATGGTGATGGTACCACCTACAACATCTAGATACTAATCTCAAACAAATGGGCCCTCGGTGTGTCTCTTGGGTATATTGTGGTAGGATTTCAAGCCCGATATGTTAAGTATTTTTCTCTTCAATATGCATCTACTAATTGCAACCGATCAAAATACGGATACGCTGATGCGGGGTTTTCATAAAAAGCAAGGAAAAATTATTATCGATATTCATAAACAAGACATCATCGGTCATCACAAATGAAAGTAAAATACATAACGTCTGAAACTGAATACATAAAACATGAATACATAACCGTGTCAGGAACGAAAGCTCCATGGCAAAGCGCCTGTATGACCGAGGTATGCCGAAATCATGCCTTGATACGCCAATCTCATCTTGGTGATGTTATGTATTCAGTTTTGTATTCTCATACTCTTCGTTGTCCTTTTGCTTTTTCCTTTTAATTCTGTTTCCTTAAAACCTGTTTAATGACACGCGAGGGCTTTTTTAAGGCTTTTGTTTTACCTCAAAAAGAATACATAAAACATTAGTTTAATTTTCTATTGAGGACATGCTAATCCCAATATATTTGGAAAACGTCGGAAACTACGTGCGTGATTAAATTGCCCCAATATTATAAAATTCCCGTGTGCAGCACACATTCGTATGGGTCTGAGTAAACAAATATAACCCTCTGTTTTTAGCCTTGGGTTCTTCTCACGTGATGTGAATACCAATCAACCAAATTAATGAACAATGATTATTCGAGCGAGTCATCAAAAAAGTGATTAGCTTCACACCTTAAATAAATTGTTTCTATTGTTAAACTCCACAAATACAATGGCGCACCGAAATGAAATAACGGAAAAAACAAAGAAATTTACAGCCCAAGAAATTAGGTTCTTCTGAGTAACAACTAACAAGGTAAATACGACAACAATTCAAAGCTTTAAAGTTGTAAAGCTAACATAACATCTCCACCGTTTACCTCAAAAAAAAGAAAAAGAATAAAGGTCCTAAAACTAACATAATTGTGGAGTGGTAAGCCGATGTGTCAGTGATGATGCTCAATATCGGCAACCTTCAAGACCAGGACACGTGGCAGACGACGTGTCCCAGAACTCAGCAGAAAGGGCCCACAGGAGCCGACCAGGCCACACTGCACCCGACCAGCAAATACAAGCTGGCCCTCCTCAGGGTCCCCTGCAAATTGGCTTCCTCGGCCCCGTAGCCCACGATGGGTCGCCACAAGACCTGGACTCCTTGGCCTCCTCGCTCGTCCTGAGCTCCAAGCCGTGGCCATCTTCCTCGGTCATCCGACCAAAGTCACCGCTCACAGGCGTAACCGTCGCTCCGCGAATCTCGCCATGTGCAGATTCTAGGCCAACAACGTCCCACGTTCCACGCCATCAATCCCCATTAATGGGCGATCCGTTTTCTACGCGGGCGTGACGTCGGGGGCGTAACTGCCGGCGAGATCCTCGCACCTGCTGCTGCGTGCCTCCACCGCTATATAAACCCCCATCACAGAGGGGTCAAGTAAGCCATTCTTTACTCTTTAAGCTGTTACTCTGCTCGGATTTCCTCTCTAACTTGATCGTCGGAGGGTCCTTGATGGTACCAAACCACCCCGGGACTTCTTTATAGGTACTCGGCACCGAACTCCTCATATCACCTCTTCCACCAAAAACCATTGAGACCCACACGCAACGGAAGATAACCACCTACGTCCACCCGGAGATCATCGGAAGACAACATTTGACGGAGACCCGAAAAGGACCTTCATCAGTTGGCGCCGTCTGTGGGAAAGTAACTCCACAAAACACAAAGTTGACCTTCCCATCTCCACCCTCATGGCAAGCAACCATCTTGAAGATCCCGATACCAGCCGCCTTCCGCTCACCGAAGACGGGGATGAACCTCATCCGATGACCGTCATCAACGCCCTCGCAGACCGGATAGATCGGCTGCAATCCCTAGTGGAGGCCCTCATCCGCGTCCAAACGACCGAGCCCGGGCCCCAGATCGCCGACCACCAGTAGGCTGTGTCCCCTGGCCACCGATCTCTCGAGCCGGTGCTCCCT
This sequence comes from Agapanthus africanus, assembly GCA_030015575.1. Lineage (NCBI taxonomy): Eukaryota > Viridiplantae > Streptophyta > Magnoliopsida > Asparagales > Amaryllidaceae > Agapanthus > Agapanthus africanus. The sequence continues at coordinate 5,142,980 of JASDDO010000008.1, read as the reverse complement.
GAGGCCCGCTGGGCGCCCCAGGGCTCCACGCCAAGATCCGCCACCAGGACACCTCGCCTCGAGCCTCCTCGCGACCCTTATCCCCCTGAGGAGATGTCGGTCACCTCGCCTGTCCACAGGCGTGGTCAACCCCACTACCATCGGCGGGGCCGCACAGAAAGGGTCCGCTCCGGCGACTTGAGAGCTACCTCACCCCAGGACCTGAGGCATCTCCTCGTGAGGAACCAGGGCCGCTCCCAGACGCAGGCCACCCGCAGCGGAGGCCAAGGGTCCCAAGGCGCCAATTCCTCGGGATATCATGGCCAGCTCGACGCCCTCGAAAAGAAAATCGAAGGCATGCGCCGGGAGGCTCACCTCTCGAGCGACGGTGCTAAGTATGCCTCCGACTCGCTCACGAAGCCGTTCACCGAGGAATTGCTCGCCGTCCACGTCTCCTCGCGCAACAAGCCCCCAAAGGTCTCTCTGCTCGACGGGAAAACCGACCCGAAGGATCATTTGGACGCTTTCACCGTGGGGATGAGCTTCCAGGATCACTCCGACGTCGCCCAGTGCAGAGCCTTCCCGGCCACCCTTATCCGCGCAGGTCGGGACTGGTTCCGGAGGCTCGAGCCCCGCTCAATTTCGACCTTCGACGAGCTAGCTACTCAGTTCCTCAGCCATTTCGTGGGGAACCGTCGACAGAAGCGCACGGTCGACTACCTCTTCACGGTTAAGAGTGGGGACAAGGAAACGTTCAAGGCCTACATCACCTGTTTCTACAACGCCCTCCTCGAGGTGCTCGAGCACCGGGACGAAACCGTCATCACGGCGCTTAGATCTGGTCTGAGGCACAAGGAATGGTTGCGCTCCTTCGCGTTGGCACAACCTAAGACCATGGCTGAGGTCAAGGCGTGGACCGAACGCGAGGTTCAGTTGGAGTCCGAGGTGAATGCTAACCTCCCCCGGGCAGAACGGCCCGACCAGAAGAAGAGGGCTCGGGAGGAGAGGCCGGAGCGTCAGCAGCCCTACTACCCGAAGTTCCAGGAGTATACCCCACTCAACGTCTCCCTCGCAGTGTTGCTGGAGGAGGCCCAGAACGAAGGGTTCTTCAAGTTCCCTCCGATCCCACGTCAGGCCGCAAAGCGAACCCGGGGCCCCTACTGCGCTTTCCACCGGGTACTGGGCCATGCCACGGAGGACTGCAAATAACTAAGGGACTACATCGAAGAGCTCATCCGGTCTGGACACCTCGCCGCCTACCTGAGAGACAAACGGCAGGCCGACCGCGAGCAGGAGCAGCATCACCCTCCTGCCGACCTGACCATTGGTCAGATCATGCTCGTTTCAACGGACGGCCAGCCCGGAGCTCGGGGATCCCCATGCCCCATGCCAAGCGCGGGGGCCAACAGCCCTTCAGGGAGCTCGGCCCAAGCCAATAAAGTCATCTACTAGCCTGTACCTTTCTTTTAAAGCGATGTAAATTCTTCCTAGGATCTATTGTTAATTTAATAAAGATCAATGGAGCATTGCGAAAAAGAAAGAAAAGCTTTGTTTATTCAAAGGGTATTATAGCTCCTCAGCCATACATGCAAAAAGAAAAGAAAATTACAACAGTGGGGGAAGGGGGTGCAGCGAGCACTGCTTGTGGTACTCGCTAAAGATCTCCGCCAACCGGGGCCATGCGAGGTCCAACCTCTGTCCCCGGTTCCCCCCGCGCGCGTCGACCCCGAGCCTCAGCTCGTAGCATTCGCGGACGAGCGCCTCTGAGCGGGCCAGCCAGTTCGCGGAGATTAAGCCAAAGCGCCTCAAAGACCGCAGCTTACCCACGGCCTCATCAAAGAGCAGCTCAGACAGGGGGTTGTAAAGCCCCGGCGACGCCCTCCAGATGGAGTACATCAGCAGCTGCAGCAGGGAGGAATGTCGGGGGAGCAGCCGGCCGAAATGGTCCTCGATGCTCCTGTGGACCAGCTGCACCGTGTCCTCGGTGCGGTAAGGGTCGTAGAGGTACAAATTTTCGAAGCGAACAATGTCGGGGATGGTAAACTGGAAGTCCTCCATTCTCGACGACCTGTCTGCTAAGGATGGAAGGACCAGAACTCCTTCAGCCTTATATAGCCCACTGCGCAGCTTAACAGTCACCCGCTTGCACCCAGGGTGTCGCTGCCACGCGGCAGCCATCGAGCCCTCTCCGGTGGAATCGAGGCGACGCGCCCCTGGCACTTCTTCTCCCCCCGCATTCAATGCGCTAGCTACGCGCGCCGTTGCCCCGACCGTTCCCATTCCCCGCACCTACAGCTGAACGGTCGGGCTACTCCCCGTCAAGATCCGACCCAGCAGCTACCTTGCTAGGTCACCCCTGGCGGGTAGCTCCCCTACCACAACGCCAGGGATTGGAAATCCCTCCCAGAGGCAATCGAGCCCGAGGATCCCTCGCTCGGCTATCCCCGGTGGGCAGCTTCCCTGCCACAACGCCGGGGATCAAAAAGCCCTCCCAGAGGCAGTTGAGACTGAGGATCCCTCGCTCGGCTATCCTTCAGGACAAAAGCCCTCGCCAAGAGGCACCGGGCGGTAACCCTGCCCGGCCAAGGGTCCTTGGTAGGCTTCTACAGCCCTTCCCGCGCTAAGGACCAAAGTCCTCCCAGAGGCAGTCGAGTCCTTGCTCGGCTATCCCCGGCTGGTAGCTTCCTACCACAACCGACAGGGATCAAAGTCCTCGCCAAGAGGCACTGGGCAGCAACCCTGCTCGGTCCCCGTCCTGAAGGATCAAAGCCCTCGCAAGAGGCAACCGAGCAGCTATCCTGCTCGGTCAACTCCGGCTGGTAGCACCCTACCCACGACGCCAGCGATCGAAAGCCCTCGTAAGCGGCACCAGAGCGGCTGCCCCGCTCGTTCATCCCAGGCTGGTAGTTGCCTACCCACGACGCCAGATGTCAAAGCCCTCGCCAAGAGGCAACCGCGCAGCTTCACTGCCCGGTCATCCTTAGTGGGCTTCTTATAACCCCTCCAGCGCTAAGGAACCAAGCCCTCGCTTGGCCATCCCTGGCGGGTAGCTCTCCTACCACAACGCCAGGGACCAGAAGGCCCTTGCAAGAGGCGACTGCGCAGCTTCCCTACCCAGTCACCCCCGGATGCGGGTCAATGCTCGGAATCAGAAATGCTTGCCAGCCCGCGGAGGATACAAACCCCTGTGAGGGGTGTCAAGCCTATCCCTGTCTAGATGATCTCCCTTTGACTCCGGGGCCCAGGGAAACACCTCCTCGGCAGCACGCTCATCGGCCGGTGATTGAAGTCAACTCGACGGACGATCGCCAGACAGATGGCCAACCTGACATAAAAGCACAACGGTACTAGCAAAGATATCTTACGAGCATTCTTCATAAACAGATAGTAGAGCGCGACACAATTCTATGGAGCCGAAAAAAAACTTAAACTTCATTACTACCAAAGGCAAAAGTTTTACAAAGGGTATTTTTTCTTGGCTCCCCAGCCTTACAAAATTCAAGAAAACAAGGTAAAAAAAGAAGAACGGGGGCTCTACACCTCGGGGCCAGGTAAGACCTCGAGGTCCTCAACCTCCACCACGTGGCGCGCCGGGTCCTCGGCCACCTCCTCGCCGGGAACCCCTTCCCCTTGCTCGTCGGCACCCACGAGAGGGAACTCGGCCCGGAGCTCTGCGTCGTCGAACTCCGGCATCCGGGATTTGACGGCATCGAGGGCGTCGTTCCAAATGCGGGTCGTGGCCACGGCCAAGTCGTCATAGAAGTCTTTCGACTTCTTGTAGCTATCCACCGCCCTCGATTCAGCCGACTTGGCCGCCTCGACCGCCGTCCCCAGCTCCTTTCGGAAGGTCTTCACCGTCCTCTTCAGGTTGCCGGCGAGCACCTGAGCGTCCCCGAGCTTACCCTCGGCGATAATGGCGGCCTCGCGGTGCCTGGTGACCTCCCGTTTCCCGGCCTCCACCTCGCCTTCCAAGGCGACAACCCTCGCCGACATCGCCTCCAGCTCCCGCCTGGAGCTCTCTTGCAGCGAGGCGAGCTGACCCGCAGCCTCCAACGCCGGGGCTACCACGTCGGCTTCCATGCGTAGGGCGAGGGCCACATGCTGGAGGACCTGGGAGACACAAAAGATCATCAGAAAGACGAATGGGGCACTGAATATCACAATGAACCAAGAAACTTACCTGCACGGACTCCTGGGCGATGGACGCCAGCTGAGCCCTGAAGGTCCCCCTAGGACTCTGCCCCCTGCCGAGGTCTCTATCTCATGCAGGAGGCTGTCCGTGCATCTCATGCAGGAGGCTGTCCGCCACGGACAGCCCTGACGGCACCGCAAATCGCAGACCCCCTTCCACCACCACGGTCGGCGAGGATCGGCCCCGGGAAGGTCTCCGGGAGCCCCTCTTGAGTGGCTCCGAGGGAGAGCCGATCTCCTCTTCCGAGGCCGAGTCCTCCTGAATCAGGGCCCGCTTCCGGCCCGACGCTTTGCTGGGACCCGGGGCTGGGTCTGCCACCGAGCGCTCACGAGGCGCTGCCACCGGAGCGGTGGGAGTCGGGGCGGGCCTCGCACGGGAGGAACTGGCGCCCCCAGCCCTCGTAGGCTGCCTCGGTTGGCTCATGGAGGCCCTGAGTGTGACGAAGTCCATAGGTCCTGCACGAAACAAATACCAACAGATCAGCAACATGAGTAAAACATAAACCCAAAAAGAGCAAGCCTAATTTACCAACGAACTCGACGGGGCTAAGCCCGGCCCGGCTCAAGACTCTCTCGGACAACAACACGTCGGGTCGAGGGATGGGCTCCCACGATGCCACTCTCACCGCGGCGGGGTCATCGGACTGGTTCCCCGGCAGGCACTTCTCCCTCGACCACTTTGTAGGCACGGGCCAGTCCTCGCCCTCGGGAGGGGAAACGAAGAAAAATTTCTTTTTCCAATCATGAATGGAGGAGGGCAAGGTCACGACCCCGGTCCCGGCGGCGCCCCCCGGCCGCTTCCTGAAGGTGAAATAAACCCATCTCGGGTCGCCCGCTCGACCACCAGGGTGACTTTTGAAGACAAGGGAGGAATCGAGAAGGGAAAGGCTGAAGGGGACCGCCTACAACTTCAGGCGGATCAAGAACCCAATGAGGATCCTCCACGAGTTCGGCACTAACTGGCCGGGGACCAAACCGAAGAAATTCAGCACGGCGACGACCTCAGGAGAGAAGGGCAGGCGCATTCCGCCCTAAAAAGCTTCCAGATACAGGGCAATCTCCCTGCCTCGTACCTGGTCTGCCCTCTCTCCCTCCTTGGCCAGTCGAAGCGTGTAGCGCGAGGGGATGTGGATGCGAGCCCGAGCATTGGCGAGCTCTGTAAGTCGATGTACTACACCCCACGATGTGCGGGGAGGCGGAAATTTGAAAAACGATCATGTTCTATGTACTAACATCGACTAACCGCAAGAATCATTGCTAAACGATAACTAACATATGCATAGGAGTTCTTAACTACTATGAGAAGTGATTATACCTAATGAACCGTGTCCTTCATCTTTTCGTTCTCCACCTCCTCCTCGGCCTTCTCCACGTAATAGACAATCCACCCGAGAGCTTCTATACCAAGCTTCACCTCTAAACTTGAGATAACTAGGTTTCTTTAGTTGCTAATCAAAGGTACCTAGATGATATAGAGATTGGTTATGGGTTAATTAGTTTATCTAATCTTTGATCTCAACTCATGAGGGGTAGGATTAGGGTTTGAAGAAAGAGTGAGCTTGAGGAGAGAGAAGATGAGCATGAAATATGATATAATTGTTTCTCACTTCTAATATATCATGAAGCATAAAGATTTATCAAATAAATAAATCTAAGTGATTTATCATCATGCTTCATTTAATATTTCAATGAATCATTAAGTGAGTCATTAAGAAATAAATGCTTCATTAACTCACTTGAATGATTCATCTAGTGAGTCACAAATGCATTTAATATAAATGCCACCTAAACCCTCAAGTCACCATGCTTCTAGAAGCTTCCCGTAAAATTACGAGAACGCCCCTCCTATCCGTGAAAACATGGAAAAACTTTAGACTGTATAAATCCAATAATCCGATACTAGAATCTGGCTTAAACCAAAGCCGACTAGTAAAAACTGTCCTAACGTCGTACGTGCGTAAACACCCGTATGCGTCCGAACCCTTGTCGTAAAACCATACGACCTCTATATCGTTTCGACTGGAGTAGGGAAACTCTCTGTGTGGGACTCTAAAGACTCGACTACTACGCTGGCAGTGGGTTTAACCACTGACCGCAAGCGACACTAGCTGTACGTAACGGTCCCCAGGTAGATGTCGATAAGAAGGCCGATGAGGAAACCCATCCGAACTCCTACTGAGCCTGATGTGACAATCTCCGTACAGTCCGGTCTGTTCGTCTAAGACTATCGCATATCCGGCCTAGGGGGCGGCAAGCGTCAGTCTCCTAAAAGCAGAATAAGTCATGTCGGAGCGAAGCCCATTACACCTTGAGAAACTACTGGAAAACCTACCAGTAAATCTCGCTTGCCCTGGCCAGGGACTTTGCGTAATGGCTCTTTGACACGGCGCGATATCAACTCCCAATACTGGGAGAGACGAATCCTGTCTAACCGCCACTGCCTCCAAGTGCTTCGGGACTGCACCCAACTGCTACCTGTTTGCACGACTCCTTTGAGCCGTGGTAAGGTAGCAATCTAAGAACAGTGGGAACACACTCGAGGCGAAGCAACAGTATAAAGTCTGCGGACTATGCTGTACTCATGTCACCTGGGAACTGTTAACTGACGACGGGTATAATACCAACCAATAGTTCCCTGCGAGTCCTGTCCGGTGTACCCGTAACCCAACGACACCTGTATACTATCTCCAGTACGACGTACTGACGGCTGTGGGACAGACCATCTCCCCAGCTGGGATGAGAAGCGTACACACTAGTCTACTCCGGAGTATCGATGCCCTGTCTCGATAATCCTACGACTAGGGACCTGAAAAAGGATGTGCTTGTAGACTACCCAGCCCCCACTAGTGTGACTGACATCACAACGCTGGTAGTCAAGCAAGATCCTAAGGGCTCTATCAATACGTAAACATATTAAGATAGAAAAAACCAAGTAGCATACTACCATGTTTAGCAAGACTGTTATATAACTGTGAATATCCCAAGCTTCCATTAAGTAATATACAAACTAGTATGATACAATAATGGCCCCTAGGGCATATACACTAACAATCTCCCACTTGCACTAGGGCCATGTACTGGCATATCGAAGAGCGATGATCTCGAGTAGTCTCTCGAACTGAATCTGAGGTAGGGCCTTCGTGAATGGATCAGCAATGTTCTCTTCAGTAGCAACTCTCCGGACCTCGATCTTCCGGCGATTAATGATCTCCCTGATCAGGTGATACCGCCTTAAGATGTGTCTGGACTTCTGTGATGGGACCTTGGTTCCTTCGCTATAGCTATAGCTCCGTTGTTGTCGCAATACAGAGGTATTGGATCAACTATGGTAGGAACCACCTGAAGTTCTGTTAGGAACTTCTTCATCCAGACCGCTTCTTTTGCGGCATCGCAAGCAGCAATATACTCCGCTTCCATAGTCGAGTCAGCAACGATGTCCTGCTTAGAACTCTTCAGCACACCGCCCCTCCATTGAGGGTAAAGACATAACCCGACATGGACTTGGAATCGTCCTTATCACTCTGGAAGCCGGAATCAGCAAAGGCCTCTAACTTGAGGTCTTTTCCACCATAAACCAATAACATCTCCTTAGTCCTTCTCAGGTACTTGAGAATGTTCTTTACAGCTATCCAGTGATTCTCCCCAGGGTCTGACTAATACCGGCTTACCACGCTGAGTGCGTAAGCTACATCTGGTCTGGTGCACAACATCGCATACATTATAGAGCCTACCGCAGAAGCGTAGGGTATAATAGACATGCAATCCCTTTCCAAATCAGTCTTAGGAGACATCTTTTTGGATAGGGTGATTCCGTGACAAGCCGGTAGATTACCGCGCTTAGAATCTTCCATACTGAATCTTTTCAGTATAGTGTTGATATACCTGGACTGCGAAAGTCCCAACATCCTCTTGGATCTATTACGATAGATCCGGATCCCTAGAATGCAAGAGGCATCGCCCAGGTCTTTCATGGAGAACCTGTGTGACAAGAATCCTTTGACAGATTGTAGCATAGGAATGTCATTTCCTATCAATAGAATGTCATCCACGTACAAGACGAGGAATATGACACTTCTTGCTACAACTTTACTATATATACATGGTTCATCTGGATTTTTGATAAAGTCATATTTTTTGACTGTTTCATCAAAACAGATGTTCCAACTCCGCGATACTTACTTCAGTCCATAAATGGACTTAAGCAACTTGCATACTTTCCCGCTGCTCCCACTCTGATTGAAACCCTCTGGCTGATCCATATAGACGCACTCTTCTAAATTACCATTCAGAAAAGCCGTCTTTACGTCCATCTGTCAGATTTCATAATCATGGAAGGCAACAATTGCAAGAAGGATACGAATGGATTTGAGCATAGCCACTGGAGAAAAGGTTTCGTCATAGTCCAAACCAGGTCTTTGACGAAAACCCTTTGCAACAAGTCTAGCCTTATAGGTTTCCACCTGCCCATCTACACCAATCTTTTTCTTGAAGATCCATTTGCATCCTATGGGTTTTACCCCATCTGGAGCAAAGTCCAAAGTCCATACTTTGTTGGTGTACATGGACTCCATTTTGTTTCGCATTGCATCTAGCCATCGTACCGAATCGCCGCTCTGGATGGCCTGCTGGAAGCTAGTAGGTTCATCATCATCAATGATGCAATCCTCTCCATCCCCATCGATGAGAAAACCGTAGTATCTCTCAGGCGGATGAGACGGCCTACTACTTCTGCGGAGGGGTGCGGGAATGTCCTTATCTTCTTGAACTACTGGTTCTACCAAACTTTCAGTAGTAGTTTGTGGTTCTGGAATTTCTTTCAGTTCTATTTCGCTCCCACTTGTTTCCTTTTCTAAAAACTGATGTTCTAGAAAATGGGCATTACGAGAAACAAAAACCTTTTGTTCCTCTGCGTAATAGAAATAATATCCCTTGGAGTTCTTTGGATATCCCACAAACTTACACTGTACTGATCGTGCCTCGAGCTTGTCCGTATGCAGCTTTTTAACAAAAGCTGGACATCTCCATATCTTTATATGCTGAAGATAGGGTTTCTTCCCACTCCACGTCTGATATGGAGTGGTAGGCACAGTCTTGGTAGGAGCCCTGTTCAGAAGATATGCTGCTGATTCTAGCGCATAACCCCAGAAAGATTGCGGTAACTCAGCATTACTCATCATGGAATGTACCATATCCAATAGGGTTCGATTCCGTCTCTCCGATACACCGTTATGCTGTGGAGTGTATGGAGGAGTAAGCTGAGAGAGAATTCCTTTCTCTTTTAGGTAACCTAGGAACTCGGCACTTAAGTATTCACCACCTCGATCAGATCTTAGTGTCTTGATACTTTTGCCGGTTTGGTTTTCTACTTCATTCTTATACTCTTGGAATTTCTCAAAAGTCTCGGATTTATGTTTCATCAAGAAAATGAATCCGAACCTAGAGTAATCATCCGTAAAAGTAATGAAATAGGAAAAACCACCTCTTGCATGTGTAGACATTGGACCGCATACATCGCTGTGTACGAGTCCTAAGAGCTCGCTCGCTCTTACTCCATGTCCAGTGAATGGAGTCTTTGTCATCTTTCCTTTGAGACATGATTGACAAGTGGCATAAGATTGATATTCGAACGGATCCAAATATCCTTCTCTATGTAACTTAGTTAACCTTGTCTCATTGATGTGACCTAGTCTATAATGCCATAAGAAAGCCTTATTTAAATCTGGAGACTTTCTTTTTAGTGTGTTCTGGACATTGAAAATCTGAAATTGGTTTAAGACATATATACCGTTATCCAGTGTACCGGACCCAATCAAACTATGATTAAGGTGGATGTTAACAACATCGCTTACAAACGTGAAATCATAACCTTTATTTGATAACAAGGAAACAGATATGATATTACACGTCAAACTAGGTACACAAAAACAGTTATGTAAAACCAAAATGTGTCCACTCGTCAATCCTAAGTGATAATCCCCGACGGACACAGCTCCCACGCTAGCTCCGTTAGCAACCTTGAGGATCATATCACCTTTCTTCAGCACTCTACGGTTTCTCAGTGCCTGCAATGAATTGCATATATGAGATCCCGATCCGGTATCCAATACCCAGGAAGTAGAGTTGATTGACAAACAATTCTCAATTACAAACACACCTGAAGTCGAAGCCACAGCTTGCTTCGGTCCTTGGTTCTTGACGTTCCACGCCTTGCAATCTTTCTTCCAGTGCCCTTTCCTATGACAATGGAAGCACTCATCCTGGGCCACTACTGGCACCGCAACCTTTTTCTTTCCCTTCGCTCCCACCTTACTAACACCTCCTCTAGGTTTGGTGGCGGCCTTATTCTTCCTTCCTTTGGCCTTAGCCTTAAACCCGGAAGAAGAAGCACCGCGAACAAACATAGTGTGTGTTTCCCTTGCCTTCTGCAAGATGCCCTCTGCACTCCTCAACATGTTAAGGAGTTCTGAAAGTTCAACTTCTTTTCTTTGAAAGTTGAAATTCAGAATAAATTGGGCGTAGGTGGAAGGGAGGGACTGGAGAATAAGGTCTGTATAGAGCTCATTATCCAAAGTCGTCCCAAAGTCTGCGAGCTCTTCAATATAGCCAATCATCTTTAGGACATGTTCTCCTGTCGATGATCCGACGGCCAACCTCGCTTGAAACAGGTTCTTCGAGGTTTCGTATCTTGCTATACGAGATTGCTCTCCATAAAGTTCCTTTGTATGGAGAAATATGGCATCTAGATCCATATCCTCTGCCTCCTCTGATGTTCATTGTTCATCGAGGCAAGTACGATGCACTTGGCCTTCGCGCAATCTAACTCCCAGGTTTTGCGGATTTCCTTATCCGCATTACTGGATTTGGGACCTGGGACTGCAGGTGCCTTAGCAGTGAGGACATACCCCAATCTATCGTAGGTCAAACCCATTTTGACATTCCGGAGCCAATCTTTATAGTTTGGCCCTGTCAGTATATTTTTTTCTAAAAGTAACTTAAGTCCAGTCATATTCAGGGTCGCTGCAATTAGGAGAGAGAGAAGAAAACACTTTAGCATGATGCTCTTGCAAGTTTAGAGTGGTTTTTAGTTTATCTAAACTGGATGGCTCCCACTGTTTTTCGAATCCTTCCTCAAACCAAAAAGGAAGAATTAGCCAGGACTATTCTCATCGTACAATACTTGCTTAACCGTTCAGCCAGGCCAGTGTCGATACTTTGAGGGAGGTTTTCCAACGCTTTCGCGAAGTTCCTTAATTTAAGAACCTCTTTTCTCTGAAGGCGTAGCCCCGCTGACACTTTTCTAGACACCTACTTGGTTTATAACATTGATCGTTAAGTGACGAATATCCTGATAAGTAGCATATACTCACAGTAGGATCGGGATCCAAATATCATCGTCTGATAATGCTGAAGGAAACCTACCAACATTCATCAAACTCCAAATGGTATGCATCTCTTTGCAAATTTCAGTTTCTTTAGAAATTCCCGATATCAATTTTTGCCCCATGCTCTTATGACCTTGGCTTTGGTCAAAATGTCATAAGTCACATGTCAAGTTCTACCCGTCATTATCTTGTCAATTTGAACCCATCTGTATATACCCTTGACTTTGGTCAAATGATAATACGACTGTCCCAAACTAACTCATCTATCTATGCAACAAATGAATACCCAGCAGCTACCAAACACTATGCCTTGACTTTGGCCAAAATACATAGCTTGAATACTACTGAATACCCAAATGAAATGACGGAGGGCTACGAATGGTTTTGGCGAAACCGTGAACGTAGTGAACTTGATATAACCGAAGGAACCTGATAGCTTTTTAAAAGGAGTGGTTAAAGCTCCGCAATTAAAATATCTTTTGTTTTAAAAATAACCGAGTGGTTTCTTTTAAATTGTTCTAACGATTAAACTTTGGTTTATTTTCTTTGGATTAATAATAATGCGTCCCATCATTAACCTATCATTGCAGAAAATAACGAAAATACAACGTCCTCTTATGCCATCCGTATTTGCCACGGGGCCCCGTCATCACCCGTTAGGTTACTTAACTAACGACAGAGCGGGGGCTGGGCTAGCACGGGTGTAAAACATAAATGACGTCTAAATAGATATCATATATAGATATTGTACATTCGTCAGACTCAATAATAAGCATTCCAGATCACATATGAACATTATTGGATATGCAAGCAATCCGCGTTTCTTTTGAGCCTGCAACGAAAGACGGATTACACAGTTGTGATGAATAGCCATTACCCCACCCTAGACCCCTACGGATACGGCAAACTACCCGCCAAGTACCCGAAGTGAAGCGGTCTCCCTCAACAACGTGAGTAGGCCACTAAACACTTCAAAGTACCCGGTAGTTTGTGCACCCCACCTTGGGTCTGTCCTAGGAGCAAAAACAGTAAAATGAAATAATACAACGGTGGCTACAACCGCAACCTGGATGCGCCCCGCAAAATAATATTACAGCATATTACAATTACATCGAATGAATTAATATAATAACCCATCACAAAACCCCGGCTAATCATCACAACAATCCAATACAGTTCATAATCACAAACAGTTAAAATCATCACAGAAATGTGCAACCCCCTGCCAACCGACATACTAGCAGTTAGGGGAGGTTTACGAACACATTAAACAGTTCACAGATATAATCAAATTAGCAAACATCGTATAATTTCGATCGAGCAAACATATCAGATTCTACTCCAAAACTTCTCTGTGCACCTGAGACTTGAGCAGAAAATAAACATTCCAGAAAAGACAAAAACACCACAGAAGAGCCACTGGAAAAACTTGGGGCTGAATCGGCTTCAACTCGGCAGCGAATCCGCGGCGGATCAGTGGGATCGGCCGCGGTTCCGCGGCTGTTTGGCCGATTCATGCACCCAATTTTTTTAGTGTTCTTATAATTTGCTGTAGGTTATTCTGGAGGTCCCTGAAAAATTTTTAGACCTCATTTTAATTTCGACAGAAACTATGTGATATCGATGTTTTTTCCGGTTCGTTTCGTGTTCGAAATTGTAACGACTTTGCTAATGAGTTAATTATTGTTTAGCGAGGCTCTGATACCACTGTAAGTCGATGTACTACACCCCACGATGTGCGGGGAGGCGGAAATTTGAAAAACGATCATGTTCTATATACTAACATCGACTAACCGCAAGAATCATTGCTCAACGATAACTAACATATGCATAGGAGTTCTTAACTACTATGAGAAGTGATTATATCTAATGAACCGTGTCCTTCGTCTTTTCGTTCTCCATCTCCTCCTCGTCCATCTCCACGTAATAGAAGATCCACCCGAGAGCTTCTACACCAAGCTTCACTTCTAAACTTGAGGTAACTAGGTTTCTTTAGTTGCTAATCAAAGGTACCTAGATGATATAGAGATTGGTTATGGGTTAATTAGTCTATCTAATCCTTGATCTCAACTCATGAGGGGTAGGATTAGGGTTTGAAGAAAGAGTGAGCTTGAGGAGAGAGAAGATGAGCATGAAATATGATATAATTGTTTCTCACTTCTAATATATCATGAAGCATAAAAATTTATCAAATAAATAAATCTAAGTGATTTATCATCATGCTTCATTTAATATTGCAATGACTCATCAAGTGAGTCATTAAGCAATAAATACTTCATTCACTCACTTGAATGATTCATCTAGTGAGTCACAAATGCATTTAATATAAATGCCACATAAACCTTCAAGTCACCATGCTTCTAGAAGCTTCCCGTAAAATTACGAGAACGCCCCTCCTATCCGTGAAAACACGGAAAAACTTTAGACTGTATAAATCCAATAATCCGATACTAGAATCTGGTTTAAACCAAAACCGACTAGTAAAAACTGTCCAAACGTCGTACGTGCGTAAACACACGTATGTGTCCGAACCCTTGTCGTAAAACCATACGACCTCTATATCGTTTCGCCTGGAGCAGGGAAACTCTCTGTGTGGGACTCTAAAGACTCGACTACTACGCTGGCAGTGGGTTTAACCACTGACCGCAAGCGGCACTAGCTGTATGATTGAATACGATTTTCGATTGTGTAGTATGAAATTGTAAAGAAATCACAACCAAAAATTATTTGACCGCAATCAATAACGGTGTCGAATTGTAGCGCGTTAGTAAGCGCGGATCGTCCACAGGGATTGTGCGATTCGTTCGTATTTGTTTTGTTTTGAATTGAAAATTAATGAGAAGAGAAAAGAAAACTTGATTATATGATTTATATCAATGAATTTCAAGAATCATCTAAATCTCATCAAAAATCAAGAAAGCATTAAAAAAAATCAAGAACAAGAATTGATAGAATTTCAATCGATTAAAGTTTCAAGAATTGAAATGTAGCTCGTAGGAGTCGATTAGATCATAGATGTGAAGAAGACTAGCAATTACCGTTTCTTATCCATTAACGAGTTGATGCTAGGTCGATGTCGATTTATCGAGGATTAAGAATCTTGCGAAGAATTAGGGTTTCCTTATCTTATCCTTTGTCCTTTCGGTGAATCACATTCACAAGATAGCTTCTAGGAAATCCAATGATCGATCGTTGATCTCTAGTTCCGTGCGAAAATAATCAAGAATGCATTTCGCAATCGAAACTAGATCATCGATCATTCAATTTTCAAGAATTTACAATCGTTATAGGACTTAAGAAAATGTTTAAAGATTCATCAACATCATCATTCTACCGATCGTCTCGACTCTTCCACGAGCGGAGTTTTACTCAAGTATCATCACAAAGAATACATTCAAGAATCGAAATTGAATCATAATGCTTGAATTGAAAGATAAACAAGTTAAAAGAATCTCACATTTATTTATTCAACAATTTATTACACTTTGCTCAAAGAACTACAATAATTTAAGAAGGGAACAAGATCGTCGAATCTAGCGTTGCATCGGCTCCTTGAGTCGCGGATCGGCTTGGATCACATGCTCCGATGAAGTCCGGCTTCGCTTCTAAAGGATGGTTGAAGGCTTGCTTTGCTTGAACTCAAAGATCTTGAACTTTGGCTTTCTTGATTGGATTAGGGTTAGGGTTTGGAGGTGGCAAGTGTTGGGGTTGAAGAGATGATAGAATTTCAACAATAATCAACAACCTTTTCAAGTGAAGCCTAGGGTCCTTTTTATAGGCTTAAGAATGATTAGCTTCCTTAAGAAGCTTGGATTAGGTTAGCTTCCCTTGTAAGCTAGTTAGTTAGGTAGAAGCCTCTAGAACTAGTTAGTTAGGGTTTAGCTTCCACCTTAAGCTAGGAGGTTTGGGAGAAGGTTCTAGGCTTTTAAGCTAGTTAAGGTGAAGCTTGCTTTGGAAGCTAGGACATCATTAGCTTAGATCAAAGGACTTGCTGATCTGGCAGAATGTTCTGGAGTGTTCTGGCAATTGCAGTGGCTTAAAGGAGTTCTGGCCTTGAGAGAAGAACACTGGACTGAAGTTGAAGTGATGACGTGGCACAACGGCCGCGGATCCGCGGCTCAATGGGAGCTTTAGGGCTTAAAACTTCATGTAATGTTTTCTTCTGTCTTCACGTGTACTTTCTGATATGTTGATTCCCTGAATGCCTTCTGGATCTTTGCCAGATTTCAAATCCTTGAGTTGGCGTATTTTTTTAACAGCACTGTTATACAAATTTGACCTTTCTCCTGGAATTTCCTGCACAGACTTCGAAACAAGTGTTGCGCAATACAGGGATGATGCGATGCCATGATAAACAGTCAATTTCCCTTAAAGTGCCGGTTTTAGAGTATAACACATGCAATCTGTTATTTTATGACTGTTTTGCTAATATGTGCAATATGAATGCCGAACACCTCTAGATGAATGCAATAGATAGGGAAATTGACGTGTTAAAAATACATTATTTTCGACTGATCAAATTCCCCCAAACTTATTTTCGGTCGTCTCGAGCGAACTGTTTTATTAAAAAGAGAAGGAGAAAATAAAGAAAGAGAAAAACTAACTAGCACACTTTCGTAGGCAACACGATTGCACTGAGCACGTGCAACAAGCCTTTAAACCTCTAGGTGCCCCTCGTAGGAGGAGTGTTGTCTCCTAAGGGTTTTCAGCGGATTGCACCCATAAAATCCAATAATAAAAGGAACACCGTGAATATTACATTTAAAGACAAGAATTGTAAAAGAAAAGCCTTGAAAATTAGGGTTTTCAACTAAGCTAGCTTTTCGGTTGTCATGAGCCCTATCTTAATAGTCATGAAAAGATGTCAGAAATCACGTCATCCCTCAATAAAACCTCGTCTTATTCTTCATTCCTTTCTTTCTTCCAAACATCGATCATATAACCCTACGTGTGTGTAAAGAACATCCCTACACCCGGAGAATTCAATTCAAGCTATCATACTCTTGCCCGTCAGCCTCAGTACTTTTTAATTAATGAATATTTAGATGAGATTGCTCACACACTTTCATGCAACCGTTAATACTTCTTGAGGTACTAACCGACCGATTACTCATGTGCTTGCTTATTTGGTGTATTTTCCTCGTCTTGCACCACCTAAGGCTTAGCAGTGACTCCCAGACCAGTTGGCCTTAGGGCACTAGGTGAAGAGGTACCCTCGCTATATTTTTTTATTGCTGCCTTGGCGATAACAAAACCAGTGTCCATTTTTCTCACCATTTTATATTTTCTTCATTATATATTTTTTTCTTCATACATCGGCTTTAAGACAAGAGCATTTCAAGGTATCCTCTACTATCCCGGGCTTCAAGACGTGTGTAAGTGCGAATAGCAGGGTATCAACGTTCAAAATGTTTGGCTTCCAGAATAGGAACTATTTTTCAGACTTATTTTTATTCTCAGATTAGTGACTTCCTTTATCTTAGTAACCCTTGGGACAATGGCTCATAACTACTTATTACTAGTTCGTATAAGAAAACTTCTAATTTTCTTAGTTTTCTTAAATTTTTCTAATCTCATGGATGTAATTTTTCACTATCTAATCATTTATTATCTTATTTATGTACAAAAATTTTAAATATTAAATATTTTTATATTTTGAAAATTTTTAAATTTTTATAGGTTTTGAAAAATTTTAAATTTTTATAGGTTTTTAAAGAAATGTCTTGTGCTTATGCAAATGATGCGAAAATAAGCACAAACCTCCCCCAAACTTGTTTTCAACAGTGTCCTCACTGTTGCCAACCGCTATATCTACAAAAACCTGTAAGCTTGGGAGGAATTTATTAGTGGGGGCAAAATATATAAGTGAAGATCTTCCCCCAAACTTATTCTTTTCACTCACCTCCATTCAAAAGATGATGCAGTAATCTACAGGACATGGAGGTGAGACGGAGGAATTCTAATCAAGATAAACTGGCTACTGTAAGAACAGGAGCTCCTCCGTGGGGTCAGTGGAAAAATACGGCTTTAATCTATGTCTATTAACTTAAAAAAATGTGCCGTTTTTAACATTTTCTACTTCTACTGCCCCATGCGGGTATACAAACCGCACAATAAAAGGTCCCTTCCACCGAGATCGAAGCTTACCCGCGTGAAGGTGTAGTCGTGAATCATAAAGAAGGACTTGTTGACCAGGTGTAAATGTTTTCCTCCAAATATTTTTATCGTGAAAAACCTTAGTCCTATTCTTTACGATTACAGCGTTATCATAAGCTTCATCACGGAGTTTGCTTAGCTCGTTTAATTGCAGCTTCCGAAAGTTGCAGGCTTGATTTAAGTCAAAGTTGATTTCCTTAATAGCCCACAATGCTTTATGCTCAATCTCGACTGGCAAGTGACATGCCTTTCCAAACACTAACCTATATGGAGACATCCCTAGATCGGTTTTATATGCAGTTCTGAATGCCCAAAGAGCATCCGTCAGTTTGGTCGACCAATCTTTTCTATTCTTCGCAACAGTTTTCTCCAGGATTTTTTTAATCTGTCTATTTGAAATCTCAGCCTGCCCGCTCGTTTGGGGATGATAGGGTGTAGAAAGTCTGTGGTTGATTGCGTATTTCCGCATCAGAGTCTTGAAAGACCTGTTGCAGAAATGTGTCCCGTTATCGCTAATGATAGTGCGTGGGTGTCCAAATCGCGAAAAAATATTTTCTTTTAAGAACTTAATGACAACCTTTTTGTCATTAGTGCGACATGGAATGGCTTCAACCCACTTTGAGACGTAATCAACCGCAAGCAGTATGTACAAATTCCTAAAGGAGTTGGGAAAGGGACCCATAAAGTCAATGCCCCAAACATCGAAAATTTCAACCACTAATATAGGTTGCTGAGGCATTTCATTTCTCCGGGAAATCCTACCCGTGTGCTGACATTGTGTACAAGTTTTGCAATAATCAAATGTGTCTGAACAAGGTTGGCCAATAAAAACCGCATTGCAAAACCTTCTCCGCCGTCTTTCTAGGACCGAAGTGACCCCCACAGACCTGATCATGACTAAAAGATAGAACACTCTTGAACTCCTCATTCGGGACACACCGGCGAATGATCTGATCAGGACAATACTTAAACAGATAAGGTTCATCCCAGTAAAACTATTTTACTTGGGATAGAAAACGATATTTGTCCTGTTTTGACCAATCGCTTGGTATCAGTCCCGTAGCAAGATAGTTCACAATATCCCTGAACCAAGGTTCCTCGGATACGTTCAAGAGTTGTTCGTCTGGGAAAGAATCATTGATCGGCAGGGTCACAGGGGAAGAAGAGATGCGTGAAAGATGGTCGGCTACAACGTTTTCACATCCTTTCTTATCTTTAATAACAAGATCAAATTCATGTAATAGAAGGATCCAACGTATTAGCCTACCTTTTGCATCTTTCTTCGCCAAAAGATGTTTCAAGGCGGAATGGTCAGTGTACACAACTATTGATGAGCCAATCAAGTAAGGCCTGAATTTTTCTAATGAAAATACAACCGCCAAAAGTTCTTTTTCGATAGTTGTATAGTTAATTTGAGCATCATTCAGGGTCTTACTTGCGTAATAGATCACGTGGGGCATCTTTTCAATGTGCTGTCCTAAGACTGCACCAACTGCAAAATCTGATGCATCACACATAAGCTCAAAAGGGTAGTCCCAATCTGGAGATGATAGAACGGGGGCTGTAGTGAGGGAGTGTTTGAGTGAGTCGAATGCTGCCACACAATCCGAATCAAAGTGGAAGGTCGTATCCTTGGCCAAGATAAGAGTTAAAGGTCTAGCAATTTTACTAAAATCTTTAATGAATCTCCTATAAAAGCCCGCATGGCCAAGAAATGATCGGATATCCTTGACGCTTTTGGGATGAAGAAGGTTTTGAATGACCTCTATTTTAGCTCTGTCAACCTCAATGCCTTTCCGTGAAATAACATGTCCAAACACAATTCGCTCTTGGACCATGAAATGGCATTTTTCCCAATTCAAGGTTAAGTTCTTCTCTTTGCAACGAGTAAGAACCGTGTCAAGATTCGATAGGCAGTCAGAAAAAGAGTCTCCAAAAATCGAGAAATCGTCCATGAAAATCTCCAAAAAATTCTCAACCATGTCAGAGAATATCCTCATCATACACCGCTGAAAGGTAGCGGGAGCATTGCATAACCCAAAGGGCATGGGACTATAAGCAAAGGTGCCAAAAGGATAAGTAAATGTGGTTTTATCTTGATCCTTTTTGTCAATGGGAACCTGATTATAGCCAGAGTATCCGTCCATAAAGCAATAATACTCACGTCCAGCTAAGCGTTCCAGCATCTGATCAATGAAAGGTAGAGGAAAGTGGTCTTTTCTCGTAGCGGCATTGAGTTTTCTGTAATCAATACATACACGCCACCCAGTTTGAGCGCGTGTCTGAATCAACTCATTTGCCTCATTGGTAATAACAGTGATGCCAGATTTCTTAGGAACGACATGAATTGGACTCACCCATTGGCTATCGGAGATTGGGTATATAATATCATTATCAAGGCATTTGACGATCTCTTTCATCACCGCTTCCTTCATGACGGGGTTCAACCGTCTCTGTGGTTCTCGGGTTGGTCTGGCATCATCCATCACATGTATATGATGTTCTACAATCAAGGGACTAATCCCTTTGATGTCCGCCATGGTCCAACCAAACGCCTCCCTATTAGATCTCAATACCGATAAAAGTGCATTCTCTTGCTCTGATGCTAGAGAAGCAGATATGATAACCGGTAAAGATTCATTCTCACCTAAATATGCATATTTAAGATGAGAAGGTAAAATTTTGAGATCTAATGCTGAAGGAGAAATAATAGAAGGTGGGATCATCGAGTGATTTTCGGAGTCACAAAGAAGCTCATAGCCTGTGAAAGATACAGACTCGGGTGGTGATAAGTCAGGAGTGTCGGACTCAAGCGTGGGAAAGGTGTCCTCACTAAGATCATGTGTAAGATCAAACAGTGATGTGGTAGTGTCGTCGAGATCTGTAAAGCAAAGTTCATCAACTCCGCAACTTTCGGGAGCAATCTCGTGGACAGAGCACACATCAAGAATATGAGCAGAGGGTTCTGATGGCTGACTTCCAACTTTGTAGATGTTTAGTTCAATGGTCATATTTCCAAATGATAAGTTCATTGAACCGTTTCTACAGTTAATGACAGCATTGGAAGTGGCAAGGAATGGTCGACCCAAAATCACCGAAATTTGACTCCGTGGGTTTGCTACAGGTTGTGTATCGAGAACAATGAAGTCCACAGGGAATATAAATTCCCCGACCTTTATCAACACATCCTCTAGTTCACCCCTAGGTTTGGTGATCGAACGGTCTGCCATTTGGAGAGTGCAGTGAGCCGGTTTCAACTCTCCAATCCCTAACTGCTCATAGACAGAATATGGAAGTAGGTTAACACTTGCGCCAAGGTCTAAAAGAACACGGTTGATATTTTTACCCCCAATAGAAATCGATATCGTAGGACATCCTGAGTCCTTACGTTTCTTTGGTAGCTGTAGGATAAAAGCAGTGCTAATATTATTAGACATGAAGACCTTCTTTGGCACTTGAGTCTTCCTCTTCCTAGTGCACAAGTCTTTAAGGATTTTCGCATAAGCAGGGACTTGTTGAATCATATCTAGGAGAGGGATGTTGATGTTAACCTGTTTGAACATTTCCATAATTTTCTCCATATGTGGACTCGATTTGTTACCCCTTAACCGATTCGGGTAAGGAGCTTTAGCAATAAGCGCTGGGTCCATCATAGGAGAAGGAAGTGGGGGTAGACGTGATCCCAAAAGAGGAGTAGGGATCGTCTGTGGAGAGCTAGAAGAGGTTTGCTGAGGTGTCGAGCCTAGAGGGAAACGGAGAATAGGCTCGTGAGAAGGCGGTGGGGTAGAAGAACAAGGATTAGAAGTAGAAATATGTGTGTGTGAGGAAAGGTCTCAGCCGGGGTGTTTTAGATAGGATTTTCAATATCATCAATTTCATCCCCAACATGGTTATTCAGCACTCTTCCTGATCTCAACGTTGTGATGGCATTTACATTGTAATGCCCAAGATTCGGTAGGGGTTGAGACGGTAGTTTCCCTTTTTCTCTCGCACTCATTTCGGCTTTAAGTCGTGCAATTTCAGCTTCCATCACTTTGATACTCTCAGCTTGGGACGCTGAGTCTTTCTTTATCTCACTGACGGAAGATCTAACCTCAGCCGACACCTCTATGAAATTTGACAAGAGTGACTTCATGGTTTGTGTGAATTGAGAGAACTCGTCAGAACAAGTCGACTGCATAGGATTAGACGGTGCAGGAGTGTTGACCTGGTTTTGAAAATTTTGTGACTGGTAGGGGTGCTGAGTGAGTTGAAGTGGTTGCTGTTGTAGTGGAAGAGCCCTTTGGAATTGATTCGGGTTTGGAACCGTGTTTTGAGATTGGGATTGGTTCCAAGCAAAGTTCGGGTGATTTTTCCAACCCTGATTGTACGTGGAAGAATATGGATCGTTTCTAGGTCTTTGAAATGCGGCATTGGTATGCTCGTGACCTTGAAACGGAGAGATTAATGGACATTCTTCCATTAAGTGAGAAGGATCAGAACAACACCCACATACAGTTTTGGGGAGCGACATTGGGTTTAGGGAGGCTGCTAAAAATTTATGTTCCATAGCCTCGAGCTTTTTTTGCATTGCTGCCATTTCAGCTCGAACACCTATAGACACATCAATTTGGTGTACACCACCCCTAGACGATGACATGTTTCCACTCTCCCACTGTAAAGACTTTTCAGCAAACTCTTCTAAAAATTTACAAGCTTCCCCATCATCCTTGGTCATAAAATTGCCTTGACACATAGCTTCAAGGTTCTGTTTAGTGTTTGGGTTAATGGCCTCATAAATGATTCGGCACAGATCCCATCTCGGGATGCCGTGATGAGGACATTGAACCAATAGATCCTTGAAGCGTTCAAAGCACTTTGAGAACGGTTCATTCGGAAGCTGGGTGAATTGATTGAGTTCGCTACGGACTCGAGCTGTCTTTTGCATAGGGTAGAATTTCTTAAGGAATGCCGCAACGAATTCTTCCCAATTCGTAATGGAATGTGCGGTAGTGTTATATAGCCACTTCTCGGCTATATCGCACAAGGTAAATGGAAGAAGACGTAGACGCATAGCATCCACAGAAAGTTGTGACGTACCCATCATTGCGCATACATTTTCAAATTTTATGATAAAAACGTATGCGTCCTCAGACTCGAGACCGTGGAATTTGGGTAGAAGATTGATGTACTGAGGTTTAATCTCAAAATTATCCCCGTTGGCTGGTGGTGTGGATAAGCAGGTCGAAAGAGGACCTCGCATAGGATAGCACCTCTCTTAGAGAGAGATGCGGGGTGGATTCTGCACACCAACGGACGGCGGTAGAGTAGTGGTAAAGAAGTTCGATGGAGACGGATCCATCGATGTGGGTGTGGTGGTGGGTAGATGTAATACCCAGCCCTTTTATACCAAAAATTTGTATTCTGTTACCTTAAAGTTCTATTTATTCTTAATTATGAGTTAGGTATTTATAATTTTATTTATTTTATTTATAAATTTATTATTTGTCAAAACCACATTGAACCCAAACCCTAATTCTAATTACTTTTTCCAAACCAATCCCAAGCCCATTCATGTATCTTTTTCATAAACTCAATTCCTTTTAATTATCCTCGGCCCATTCTTTTAAACTAAACTCCATCTCTTTTATTCAAATCCCCACCTCATTTTTCTCCCATTTTCAGTCTTTCCTCGGCCCAAAATCTTTTCGGCCCTCTCTCTATATTTTTCCCACTAAATTTACCATTTAAATTCCAAGCCCGGCCCCATTTCCTTTTTTCCATTTAATCTTCAATTTCTTTTCACTGGCCGACCCAGTAGAATCCCCAGCCCACTTCAATTTTGCACAGCCCGCTTCACCCACCACCCGACCCGCACCGCTTCGCAACCCGACCCGACCCCACTCCTGTTCATCTTCTCTCTCCCTCCTCTAAAGGTAACTTCTCCAGTTCGCGCGCGCGATTCCTTTTCCCCGCCGCGCCTCGCGCCCACGCCCACTACTCCCTCGACCCGCCTCCTCCGCTCACGCCTGTGCCCACGACGCTAACGCCAGCGACCACGCCGACCCGTGCTCCTCGCCTCCGCCGACGCCCACGCTCGTGCGCGTTACTCCCACGACGCACGCCTCGATCTCTCCTCGCGATCACCCCGCGTCTCTCTCTCATCTCATTCCTTCTCCCTCCCTCATTCTACTTTTTCTCCTCCTTTCCCATTCCCTTTCCTGACCACCTTTGCACCCATCGCCTCCATCTCATCGACACCACCACCATCACCCTCATCGGCAGCGAAGCCCCACCGATCCGCCGGCACCATCCTCCCTCCTTTCCTCTGTTCTCTACACCTCTCTGACACTCTCTCTCCTCTCGATCCCTCTCTTTATCTTATCCCTCTCTCTCCCTCTTTCCCGCTCCCTTGCTCGAACCCATGCCCCCGCGCTCGTCTCGTCGCTGTTGCCACCACCGCCGACATCACCCTCACCTGCCTTCCTCCCTCTCTCCTCTCTCCAAAACCCCGAGCCCCTCCTCACCTCACCTGCATACCCGACCTCAACCCAAGAACCAACCTCCACCGTGCTCCTCGTCGTCTCCAACCTCCTAGCTCCGGCCACCATCTCCGCAACTCCGGCCATCTCGTCGCCACCAGCCCTAAGACGACCTCCTCACTGCCGCGAACATCAATGAGCCCCCTCAATAGCTGCACCCTCTAGCTGACCCCTGCAGCCCAAGGCCGACCCATCACCGGCCACCCAACCATAACTCCTAACTTCTACCCGAGCCCTCTGCGTCGTCGGCCATCGCCTGAGATCGTTGCTGTCGTCCGAAGCTGCCCCGTCTCCATCTCCGAGCCAAGCTCCACTGCGTCGAGCCCCACGACACAAGCCTAAGCCTAGCTAAGCCTCGTCGTGGTCTTGTTGCGTCCCGCCGTTGCCGTAGCTGTTAGTCACCACCGTGCCGCGTCGCCGCCGTACCATCGTCGATACGTGTTCAGGCAAGTTTTATACTTGCTACATGCTAATTAGTATTTGTTACAAACTATAATCATATAAATTTTATACTAAACATCTTCGATAAATTACACGATGCAACTGCTTGATGTGTGATCCCAATAAAATTACTTGTCTAATTTGACGGAACTAGATTGTTCTTGTTGGCCCTTGGTGTGATGAATATCTTGTGCAAATTTCGTTTGATAATATGACTGTTAACGACTACAACAACTACCCCAAGGTTTAATCGTAAAACTGTAATTTTACTGTACCTGAAAACCGTTAAATTCACCATAAATCATATACATACTAGAATGCTGCGCTCGAGGGCTCAAATCGAAGCCAACTCATCGAAATATAACCTTACACTAGTTTCCAGATATTCCTGTACTCAAACTATGTTGATAATTGGATCGGAGTGCAACTCTGGACTGCAGTCCAGAGCGACTCCAGTTGTTGCTTGTTGTTCCGTAATGGATACCACAAGCTCTCCTTAACTCGTAGATTGCGGAACTCCACTTCTTATTATAGGTGAATCTGTTAGCTAGGCAACACAATTGATTTCTTTCTGTTTCGTTACCGTTTGATATTTATTCTGTAATTTAAAAGATCGGGACACATAACAGTTCCAGCAGAATTAGAACTGACATATTAGTATTGAATAATGTATATCTCCTGACGTGCAGATGCGATTGAAGATCCGTCTGTTGCGTTGAAAACCTTACTGAAAACCCTAGGATTCATTCAACTTTAGCATCGCTAAAAACTGATCCCAACTAAGATTAAAATGCATTGCGAAATGGATTTCTGATTCTGAAACCGGATTTCCAGCCGCGAGCGCTTAACATGAAATGGTTATAACTATTGATCCTGGAACCCGATTGGCTTGAAACTAAATTCGATGGACAGATAACTGAACATACTAATTACTATCTGTTTATCATTTCGCTAAATTATATATGTATGTTTCATGATAAATCGTGCAAGTGATAGAATACTGTTTTTATGACACTTTAATCATGCTTATATACTGTTCACGCATCATATCATACCCATATCGTTGCAGTGATAACCTAGTGATATCGTGCATTTACCTAGTATTAGATTTTAGTGATGATTGTGGCAAGTACGTCAGTGTTCGTGTATCCGTGAATAAGTGAAAGTGATACGTACTTGTACACAATCAGTGACCCTATTATTCTATTGCATTGTCGACGTCTGTGGGATGCGTGTACGTGTGACTATAAGTGGTATGGGACACTTATGAAAGCGCTTGCACAGGTGTCACAGATAAGGCACCAGACTCTGCCATTTATCTTAGGTATTAGTCGGGACGTGCTTGATGGAGATCCTGCCTCCAGTTCTCGTGCAGACTTGTCACGGATCGATTAGTATTTAGGGTTATGGCTAGCGTTTGATGTAGACCACGGGGTGTGGGGTAGTTTAAGTGTGGGTTCAACAGAATCTCGGGAGTCCCATGCCGGCTTATATATTTAGGGAGATATATGGAGATTTACAGGGTATGCGATATACACCGTGATATACATGTTACATGTTGGGCCCGTGGTCCCTTGCCCTTGGGTTCTACCCTTGGGTGGAGGACACTCGCGAGGGGTTGACTCTCACGCTTAGACTGACGATAGGCTTAGTGACCCGTGCAGTGAAACTTAGAGACTGATAGGGATACTGGCATTTATATTTCTTATATACTGTGTTAACATACGTGACATATCGTTCTACTGCCTTACTGTTCCGCTGCATTGATTACTGCACATTCATATTCATGATGTCATTGATTTACTGCTTCACATATCTATTATCACTGTTAGAACTGTCACTTGAATTTATACATATTATATTGCTATTGTGTCGCTCTGACGACCTGAGTATGCATGCTCAGTGTGAGGAGAAGATTTAGCCTGGACCAGAACTAGACGTGCATCACAGACTTCTTGACTTGCCATTCCGAGTTACATTCGTTTGTTTCCCATCAGGTCAGTTTATATTATTGTTTCTTTCAGTTACTGCATTTCTCATTACCTGCGCATCATTTACTGTTTACCATGAAAAACTAGAAGCCGAAGTGTGACTACGGCAGGACATCTCCTTGACCGTAGGAGCATGGCTGGCCTTGTCTATCCCTCGTATTCCGTATTTTTGGGAAGCGGGGCGTGACAGTAAAGGAGAGGTAAATGTAGAAATACCAACTTCGGAGTCGATCGGGGGAACGCGGACTAAACGGGCACTAGAATCCCGTGTCCAGCCTATCTTGCACTAAAAAGGGTTAGTACAAGTGGCAGCGTGACTTATAATTAGGGGAAATGAATGAATGCGGTGTTTACTTTGAAAAATGGACGGATTTTTGAAAAAATGATGCGATCACAACAAATGCAACAAGCAAAACCCTAATTCTAGTGGTCGCCTAGGTCAAAGCTCTAGACCGCTCCTAACTGCCAAAAGACAAGTCGCAGGATAAATCCTCCACTGCCTCTTTGTCTCCCCTGTGGCCAGGTAAGTGCCAGGTAAGTGGGAAGGTACTCCACTACGTAAGTAGTGGGCCTAATTAATAACCACTAGCCTTAGACACACTTGCCTTAGACACCACAAAAGAAACGCGGATAAGCAATGAATTACCCACAGCCTTCTCTTGTCCTAAGTGAGCGCGACGGTCCGTAGAGTCATATCTAGATCTTTTTTAGTTAATGAGGGTAAATGCGGATGCAAGTTTATGATTTTTGGGGGCTTAGGAAGGGTAATGAACTCCCCACCTAATCTGGATTTGGCCGTGCCCCTTAATATCCGTATTAATATGCAAACAACAAAAAACCAAAAACACGCATAATTTTTTATTGCTTTTTGCGGCGCTGCGATTTTTGCAAAGAAGCCTGCAGAAAATTGTTAATTGGAGCAAACAGAGGAGGAGATAAGAAAGTAAGAAAGCACCTGAGTGAATTTTGTACAGAGAGGCTCCTGTTCAACCGCGGTTCCGCCGCAATAGCTCCCTTACACCGCGGATGCGCGGTGGGATGAATAGTTCACTGCACAAGAAATTTACAGAGAGCTTCTGTGTAGCCCCTGAGTCCTCTGGAATATTCTGAATAATTTTTCACTTGCTCCACAGCTTCCAGAATTCCTCGCAACAAATCACAACAACACGTTTAGATTTTTGCGCGAATTTTCATCTCAAGATTATAATGGAATAAATCTTTTCAACCCAAATTTCAAATAAAGAACGAATTAGCGCACGATCCCCGGCAACGGCGCCATTTGATTGAATACGATTTCCGATTCTGTAGTATGAA
Source organism: Agapanthus africanus (assembly GCA_030015575.1). Taxonomy (NCBI): domain Eukaryota; kingdom Viridiplantae; phylum Streptophyta; class Magnoliopsida; order Asparagales; family Amaryllidaceae; genus Agapanthus; species Agapanthus africanus. The sequence continues at coordinate 5,115,005 of JASDDO010000008.1, read as the reverse complement.
ATTGTAAAGAAATCACAACCAAAAATTATTTGACCGCAATCAATAACGGTGTCGAATTGTAGCGCGTTAGTAAGTGCGGATCGTCCACAGGGATTGTGCGATTCGTTCGTATTTGTTTTGTTTTGAATTGAAAATTAATGAGAAGAGTAAAGAAAACTTGATTATATGATTTATATCAATGAAATTCAAGAATCATCTAAATCTCATCAAAAATCAAGAAAGCATTAAAAAAAATCAAGAACAAAAATTGATAGAATTCCAATCGATTAAAGTTTCAAGAATTGAAATGTAGCTCGTAGGAGTCGATTAGATCATAGATGTGAAGAAGACTAGAAATTACCGTTTCTTATCCATTAACGAGTTGATGCTAGTTCGATGTCGATTTATCGAGGATTAAGGATCTTGCGAAAAATTTGGGTTTCCTCATCTTATCCTTTGTCCTTTCGATGAATCACATTCACAAGATAGTGTAGGGTGTTTTTCGTCACCCCAGTGAGATGGGAATACGCGAGCGCTTGTCAGGCGTACTACAGATTCCCCCTGCCTAGGATAGGCCGGGGTTTAATGATTGTGGGGATCCGAATCTCCGGCAGCCGCGGACTAAGCTGCCGTTAATTACCCCCCCGCCTTTGGGGCGAGGGAACCTCCGATTAACGGGTTAAATTGGTCATGCGAACTCAATGTGCAGTGTGCGTGTGTTTTGTTTTGAAAGGGGGTTTTGGATATATCGGGAGCCACGCAGAGTTTTTACGGGGGTCCCGCTACCCGGATAGCGGGCTGGGGGTCAAGGGGGCTGCTAGCCCCCTTGTGGGGTTCGGGGCAGCGCCCCGGCCCGAAAATTTTTTTGGAGGGGGAGAATATGGCGGAGTATGTATATGTGTGAATTTGTATACATATGTATATGTATATGTATATACATAAAAAGAGGGGGAAAAGGCATCCAAGGGATGCGTGGGGCAGCACCTTGGGCGCTGTGCGCTTAGGTGCTGTGCGCAGGTGCGCAAGCGCGCGCGCCACGTGTCGGCACGCGGGCGCCTTGCGCACTTGCGCAGGTGCGCAAGCGCGCGCGCCACATGTCGGCACGCGGGCGCCTTGCACACTTGCGCAAGCGCGCAGGTGCGCAAGCGCGCGCGCCACGTGTCGGCACGCGGGCGCCTTGCGCACTTGCGCAGGTGCGCAAGCGCGCGCGCCACGTGTCGGCACGCGGGCGCCTTGCGCACTTGCGCAAGCGCGCGCGCCACGTGTCGGCACGCGGGCGCCTTGCGCACTTGCGCAAGCGCCGGAGAGGCACAAGAGGCTTTTAGCCTGAAAAAAGGGATTTCTCAAAGGAGAAATCAGAGAGGAGTCGGGCTCCTGAATGTGTTTTGGGTTTAATGGAAGTGGTTCTTCTTCTTCCTCCTGTCGCTTGCTGGATCTTGAAGATCAAGAGATGTGAAATCTCAATATCTCTCCTTTTTAAGATCTGATGACAGATCCAAGTTCCCCTTTGTGGGTTTTGTGGTGGAAAACTATTTAGTTTTGAAAAAGGAAGAGTAAAACTCTTGATTTAATTCAAAAGAAAGAAGAAGGTTTTGGAACCTTGAAGAAGGAGGAAAGAGCTCAGCTCTGAAACTTTTTTGGAGAGAGAAAAAGTTATGAGATATTTTCATTATCTTTGCCTTTATAGGCCATACATTTTACACATAGCCCCTTGGGCTTCACAAAATGGCATTTTGCCTATTTCATGGCTCATGTGCCATTTCTTTTTGCACATAAGCCATGGGCTTTACAAAAATTTGGCTTTATGCCCATTTTCTTACATTTATCCATAAAATAAAATAAAAGAAAATGCAACAAGATTATTTATTACAAAAATTTTATCTTGGCGTGGAGGAGGCCGGCCGCTTCATGTTCGGGCTCGACTCGGGCATGGGCCCACTGGGTCTGGGCTTGGGCCCACTTGGCTTGGGGTTGACTTAGATTTTGACTTGGTCAACCGGGGTGTAAATTTTTACCCCAACAGATAGCTTCTAGGAAATCCAATGATCGATCGTTGATCTCTAGTTCCGTGCAAAAATAATCAAGAATGCATTTCGCAATCGAAACTAGATCATCGATCATTCAATTTTCAAGAATTTACAATCGTTATAGGACTTAAGAAAATGTTAAAGATTCCTCAATATCATCATTCTACCGATCGTCTCGACTCCTCCACGAGCGAAGTTTTACTCAAGCATCATCACAAAGAATACATTCAAGAATTGAAATTGAATCATAATGCTTGAATTGAAAGATAAGCAAGTTAAAAGAATCTCACCTTTATTTATTCAACAATTTGTTACACTTTGCTCAAAGAACTACAAGAATTTGAGAAGGGAACAAGATCGTCGAATCTAGCGTTGCATCGGCTCCTTGAGTCGCGGATCGGCTTGGATCACATGCTCCGATGAAGTCCGATTTCGCTTCTAAAGGATGGTTGAAGGCTTGCTTTGCTTGAACTCAAAGATCTTGAATTTTGGCTTTCTTGATTGGATTAGGGTTAGGGTTTGGAGGTGGCAAGTGTTGGGGTTGAAGAGATGATAGAATTTCAACAACAATCAACAACCTTTTCAAGTAAAGCCTAGGGTCCTTTTTATAGGCTTAAGAATGATTAGCTTCCCTAAGAAGCTTGGATTAGGTTAGCTTCCCTTGTAAGCTAGTTAGTTACGTAGAAGCCTCTAGAACTAGTTAGTTAGGGTTTAGCTTCCACCTTAAGCTAGGAGGTTAGGGAGAAGGTTCTAGGCTTTTAAGCTAGTTAAGGTGAAGCTTGCTTTGGAAGCTAGGACATCATTAGCTTAGATCAAAGGGCTTGCTGATCTGGCAGAATGTTCTGGAGTGTTCTGGCAATTGCAGTGGCTTAAAGGAGTTCTGGCCTTGAGAGAAGAACACTGGACTGAAGTTGAAGTGATGACGTGGCACAACGGCCGCGGATCCGCGGCTCAATGGGAGCTTTAGGGCTTAAAACTTCATGTAATGTTTTCTTCTGTCTTCACGTGTACTTTCTGATATGTTGATTCCCTGAATGCCTTCTGGATCATTGCCAGATTTCAAATCCTTGAGTTGGCGTATTTTTTTAACAGCACTGTTATACAAATTTGACCTTTCTCCTGGAATTTCCTGCACAGACTTCGAAACAAGTGTTGCGCAATACAGGGATGATGCGATGCCATGATAAACAGTCAATTTCTCTTAAAGTGCCGGTTTTAGAGTATAACACATGCAATCTGTTATTTTACGACTGTTTTGCTAATATGTGCAATATGAATGCCGAACACCTTTAGATGAATGCAATAGATAGGGAAATTGACGTGTTAAAAATACATTATTTTCGACTGATCACTGTACGTAACGGTCCCCAGGTAGATGTCGATAAGAAGGCCGATGAGGAAACCCATCCGAACTCCTACTGAGCCTGATGTGACAATCTCCGTACAGTTCGGTCTGTTCGTCTAAGACTATCGCATATCCGGCCTAGGGGGGCGACAAGCCTCAGTCCCCTAAAAGCGGAATAAGTCGTGTCGGAGCGAAGCCCATTACACCTTGAGAAACTACTGGAAAACCTACCAGTAAATCTCTCTTGCCCTGGCCAGGGACTTTGTGTAATGGCTCTCTGACACAGCGCGATATCAACTCCCAATACCGGGAGAGACGAATCCTGTCTAACCGCCACTGCCTCCAAGTGCTTCGGGACTGCACCCAACTGCTACCTGTTTGCACGACTCCTTTGAGCCGTGGTAGGGTAGCAATCTAAGAACAGTGGGAACACACTCGAGGCGAAGCAGCAGTGTCAAGTTTGCGGACTATGCTGTACTCATGTCACCTGGAAACTGTTAACTGACGACGGGTATAATACCAACCAACAGTTCCCTGCGAGTCCTGTCCGGTGTACCCGTAACCCAACGAGCACCTGTATACTATCTCCAGTACGACGTACTGACGGCTACGGGACAAACCATCTCCCCAGCTGGGATGAGAAGCGCACACACTAGTCTACTCCGGAGTATCGATGCCCTGTCTCGATAATCCTACAACTAGGGACCTGAAAAAGGATGTGCTTGTAGACTACCCAGCCCCCACTAGTGTGACTGCCATCACAACGCTGGTAGTCAAGAAAGATCCTAAGGGCTCTATCAATACGTACACATATTAAGATAGAAAAAATCAAGTAGCATACTACCATGTTTAGCAAGACTGTTATATAACTGTGAATATCCCAAGCTTCCATTAAGTAATATACAAACTAGTATGATACAATAATAGCCCCTAGGGCATATACACTAACAAGCTCGTCCTCATGTCTCACCCAGCACGAGGTGCTGGGGGCCACATCCGCCTCCTCCTCCCTGGAGGCGGCCCCCGCCTCACGATCCCGGGGAGAGGATCCAACCCCTACTCCCCGAGGAGACTCAGACACGGCTAAAGGAACCCTAGCACCTACTCCTACAATGTCTACTGATTCTACAGAGGAAGACATCTAACCTTGGAAAAGAAAATCTTCAGAGGCTGGAAACGAGAGAAGGGAGACGAGCGCTGAGCAGCTAAGACCTGAAAGAGGGAAATATGGAGGAGTGAGGGCCCTAGAGCGGGCCCCACCCCTGTTTATTGCTACACACGGCCTCATCCAACGGCGCCCGTCGTCTCCCGCCGAAATAACTCTTCGCTCCCAGCGGCCCCGATCGCACCACGTGTCAGTTCCGCGCTGGGCCGCGTCCCATCAGAAGCCGCAGGCCTGCATACGTCGCGTCAGCCAGTCAACAAGCGACACGTGGAGCGTCGCTTCAATCACAGAGTGCACGAACCGGCGCACCTTCTTTAAATTCGGAGATCTCGCCTTGATTTGCTAGCGAAAGAGACAACCGACGGCCCGGGAACTCATCCCGACAAAACCCTGAGAAGGAGCTCACTTCGGAAGGCCCGACAGTCTACTCCTGACCGGACCCGCTAGCTGGTCGGGACAAGAGTGGGGGCTAATGATGATACTCAATATCGGCGACCTCCAAGATCAGGACACGTGGCAGGCGACGTGTCCCAGAACTCAGCAGAAAGGGCCCACAGGAGCCGACCGGGCCACCCTGCACCCGACCTGCAAACACAAGCCGGCCCTCCTCAGGGCCCCCTACAAATTGGCCTCCTCGACCCCGTAGCCCGCGCCGGGCTGCCACAAGACCTGGACTCCTTGGCCTCCTCGCTCGTCCTGAGCTCCAAGCCATGGCCATCTTCCTCGGCCATCCGACCAAAGTCACCGCTCACAGGCGTAACCGTCGCTCTACGAATCTCGCCATGCGCAGATTCTACGCCAGCAATGTCCCACGTTCCACGCCATCAATCCCCATTAATGGGCGATCCGCTTTCTATGTGGGCGTGACGTCGAGGGTGTAACTGCCGGCGAGATCCTCACACCTGCCGCTGCGTGCCACCACCGCTATATAAACCCCCATCACAGAGGGGTCAAGTAAGCCATTCTTTACTCTTTAAGCCGTTACTCTGCTCGGATTTCCTCTCTAACTTGATCGTCGGAGGGTCCTTGGTGGTACCAAACCATCCCGGGACTTCTTTGCAGGTACTCGGCACTGAACTCCTCATATCACTTCTTCCACCAAAACCCATTGAGACCCACACGCAACGGAAGATAACCACCTACGTCCACCAGGAGATCATCGGAAGACAACATCTGACGGAGACCCGAAAAGGACCTCCATCAGTCAGTGTCAGATCCAAAGATCATACGCTCATGACGGATCTCTTTTAATCTGCCACATATCAATAGAGCGGGTCGTTGAAGCTGCAATATTAGCATTAGGTTTCACATCTCGCACATCACGTATAACTAGTTAGTGGTATAACGGAAGAAAAAAAAGAAATTAGACAAAAGGTTTAACACTGATTAATTGTTTAATAAATTTGCCAAAGCTCATAATGTGGTGACCAGATCCATCATCAAACGAAAGACACTAAATGATAGGTCAATTTTACTACTACCTCTGCTATGGTAAAAGAGATGTAGAGGGACAAAACAATCTAGTATCAGATAAAGTCAATGGTGTTATACTGAGTGCCGCTCTTGCCCAGCCAGTAGTGAATGCTCTTTACAATTGAGCAAGAAGTTTGGTATCCAAACCCAGCCTGCATTAGATTATGATCTATTATCCCGGAAGAAAAAAACGGTGAAATATCTATCTGCTACCATGAAAATAGGACCTTTCCTCAATTGATACAATGAACTCTTTTCTTTTTTGAGGGGCACTCGCCCATAAGCCCTAAGCAATGCATACAACACACATAACACACCCACAACCCCTTGTATGTTATTATCTAATTATAATGAAACCCCGAGTGAGATGATTCTCTCGTGAGCTAGGCCGAAATGGTCGAACCATGTTATATCAGGTGTGATGTGCTTGTTCTCCTTCTTTGTTACTATATTGTGTGCTCAACAATTTGAGGGATCTATTTCCCCAACATCCCTTGCAATCCTTTCCATCTTGTACAAAATCTAAGAACCATTACTTTTAGGTTTAAGATGTATAGTTACTTGTCGGGATTAAGCTTTACCCTTTAACCCCATAATATATTTTTTGCTCCAAATTTGTCAAAGTGAACTTTAGTATTATCGATGACATGGTAAATTGGCAAAACCTAAAAAACACTCTTTTCTTAAAACAATATTTCTCCTATCCGCAACTAAGGTTTTCCAACAATTTGCCTAACAGGATAAAGCAAGCGTATAAAAGTTGTGTATAAGAGTAGTTCACAAAACGTAACTTAAACCTATACTGTCCTAGGAGTTGTTTGGGTCTTTTATAGGCACGGGCACTTCCTTTCACCACCTATCACCGTTGCACACCACCTTTTACCAAATTTTTTTTTTTAATGAATACATTCAATACATTTCTGGTAATCATATTCATCAAACCCGCGGATTTAATGGGCTTGATTATGTTCAATGCATTTTCTTGTATCCATATTGTCATGTCCCGCTTCTTAATATACTCAAATACGGAAATATAACAAAACCAACCGTACTACCTACAGTAAGAAAATATTTTCTCATAGTCACATTATAGCTGTCAATCAGTAATTAAGAACAATATAATAATAAATCTATGTATCACATGTCCAATAACCACAACAAATAATAACATGAAACAATAGCGGAAGCAATACGATTCAAAGAAATAAAGAAACAAATATCCAAATCTTACCCCCTTTCGGGTTTATAAAATAAACCTACAACGTGCAATACTTGAAAATAAACCTAAACTATGACAATTATCTCATCGGGATGCTCCTCACTGATCAGCAAGCTTATTAAAATACTCACGATTCTCCTCTGCTAAAATCAAAAGACCTGGGCCATGCAAAACCCAGACGTCAGTACGTCATAAATAATACATTCAGTATGAAATATAGTATATATCAGGTGCAAGAATTATATGCCATGAGTATGAACGATAAGCAATAGCAATAACATGTAATGTAACAAACAAGATATATATAGTCAATCATGTCACGTGTATCCTATGTGTTCATGTGTCTAGGTCCTCTATCCTAAAGGTATTTAAAACCAATTAATATAATTCTCATCATAACTTATCAGTATATATCTCGTTCATTCCCCACGGGACCATGGTACAATATATCCCATTCTTTCCCCACGGTACCACGGTACAATTAACAATGGTTATTCCGTTCATTCCCGGAGCCACGACAACAATAACATTCTCTTGAGTTACGTTTCAGTTACAATCTTGATTTCCCATTTTCTCCAGGTTTCATGTTCAAGTCATGTATCAATGTAATATCTATCTAATACCAACACAGGAACAATCAGGTACATGTTACATCCATCAAGACAACAGGTCCGGTCAATTTCAGTAGTTGTTGGTATGGGTAAATATCACATGGTAAGTATAAGCACCGTCACAGTGACGATAACGATAATGAGATAACAAGCTCAAGCATGTGTTAATGAAACAATCAATATACTAGTGTTTCCCCCAATCAGAGCAAAGCGCTGTTTGAATTTCAAAAATTCAAAATTTGAAGCAACGCTTCGAATTTCTTGCGCTGCGCGCAACGCGCCACGTGTCAAAAGATGATACGTCAGCGCAGCGTCTAAGGCAGCGCGCCCAATCAGAGTAAGCCTCTATTTAAAACAAAAATTAAAGGAAGCAACGCTTCAGATAATCTGCGCTCTGCGCTGCGCGCCACGTGGCAGCGCAGTTGTGCTGCGCTCTGCGCTGCGCGAACGTGGCAGCGCAGTTGCGCTGCGCGACACGTGTCAAGCGCTGGTGCATCTGCGCCAAACAGAATTAAAATTTTAATAAGATCTTTCTGTTCTTGTTAAAACAAGAAGATTGTCTTCTGTAAAACAGAAGCCCTTGGATCAAAGATCCAACGGTGGGGAAAATTCCCCAAATCACTCAGAGAAAGATCTCTTTAACAAATTTAACAAATTTATGGGCACTATATAAAGACCCCAACTCAAAAAAAAAACATGATCATCATCAAGATCGAGAAGAAAAGAACTCTGAAGAATTTGAGAGAACTCTTCAAAAGCAAAAAAGAAAAGGTAAAAACCTTTAGAAAAAGAGAAGATTCTCTTATGAACAGATCATTGATCTAAGAACAAGATCAATGATCTTCAATAAAAAAGAAAAAGAAATAAGGACAGTGCCTTGCACTTTTTATGAACCACTGGTTCTTTGAAAACAAGAAAAAACTTGTTTTCTTTGATCTAAAATTGATCCAAAGATAAAACAGTGCCCTGCACTTGTAAATATTGCACTGTTGCGCTCCTGCGTTGGCGCAAGCCACCAGGAAGCGCCACGTGTCAGCAGCGCAACAGCACAGCGCACTGCGCTGCTGCGCTTGCGCTCATCAGAGCGCGACACGTGTCAGCAGCGCAAGCGCAGCACACCGGCGCAGCGCACTGCACTTGCATGATACGTGTCATCACCACAAGCGCTTGCGCTCGGTGATTGGCGCAAAGCGCCTGACAAATGCACTGCATTGTTTACTAAAGGGCCAGGCCCAAATAAAAAAGGCTTAGTAGGCCAAAATAAATTGCAATGCAATAAAAGGGCAGAGCCCAAGCAAAATTGATGCTCTGCATCATTTATAAAAGGGCAGAGCCCAAACAAAATAAGAAATGCAGTGCATTATTAAAAAAAAGGGGCAAAGCCCTAGCACAGGCCTAATAGGCCAAAGACAAATAAAAGCGTTGAACATTTTTTTAACTGGACTTAGCCCAATCATGGCCGTAAGTCCTCAAATTAAATTGACTGAGCACGGCTGCTCCCTTAAATCAATTTACATCCGGTTCAAGGGTACATCTCTGAACTCCTCTGACACCTATCGTTGTAATCCTTCAACGACGTCAGAGAGGTGATGGGTCCCGACAACCACACATCGATACGGACTGCGGGATCCTTAAACTCGTGGACCGAAACGTCCCTAAATTAATATTCGTCCCAAAATGGGAATGTTGGACCGAAATGTCCTTAAACTAATGCCCGTCCCTAAATGGGAATGATGGACCCCCATGTCCCTAAACTGGAATATGGACCATCACGTCCCTAAACTGGAACATGGACCGCAATATCCTTAAACTACTTATGGACCACTACGTCCCTAAACTGGAACAGTAGAGCCCCCTAAACGCTCTTCTGTCGGATCTAAACGATCCCGTTTAAGTAGATCTTAGCCCCAAACACGGCTAACGTATCCTTAAGCATTTCAACAGACTACATATTCCCTAATCAACTTCGGTTCAAGGGTACATCTCTGAACTCCTCTGACACCTATCGTTGTAATCCTTCAACGACGTCAGAGAGGTGACGAGTCCCGACGGCCATATATTAAATGGATCACCACGTTAAGTTGATCTTAGTCTCAAACAGGACTAACGTATCCTTAACGAACGTTTAAGTTGATCTTAGCCTCAACACGGCTAACGTATCCTTAAACTAAAACCCCAAACCTAAATCTAAGTAAATACGGATTTGGACTAATCCACGTCCTACGGGCGACGACATAACTTAGTCTCCGTATACAATCCACGGGCATCCACAAACAAACAAACACACACGACACGAGGTGAAATTCTGGAGAAGGAGAAAGTTGTTACCGCTATGCGGTAGCGTAATTAACTGCAGGGGCTTGCGCCTGCAGGGAAGAGCATCCCCACAATCAAAAACCCCTCAAGCGAGGGGGAATCTGACGAAGTCTGCTATATCGGCCGCATCCGTCTAAACCTCTGATACACGGTGTCATAAATCAACTTGGCATCTTCAGAGAGGTAGACGGATAAAACCAAATAGCATCTGCCCCGAATCTCAGGCAAGACGTCCTCACGTCGTCGCCGTCTTTCAGAGGGGAACAGATTCTGGCACGCCCGGTGGGACCTTTTTCTCTTTCCACTCCACACTTCATGTGTCGTCTTCGCGAACGAATCGCGGTTTGTTAATGGTTGTCTTTGGATTTCAAGTTACTAAGATTTGGTCTTTTGCCTGGCGCAGAACTCAAGCATCAATGGCCTCTAACTGCTCGAACCGCTCGAAGTGCCAATGCAACCGACACTCCACCTCACCTGGAGGTGTAGCATATGGGCCTCAAGCGGCCTCCATCCTTGCCCTGCCGGTAGAACAGGTGACCCAGGCCACCACCGGCCTGTTTTTCGGGACCATGATCCCGCCTGCAAGCTTCACCATGCCAATGTCCGCACCGGAAGTGAACAAGAAGTCGGTCTTCGACCGGCTCACTGTTACAACGACCCCTGTCAACGGGTCGTCCAATTTCAAATCAACAGCCTCTGTCTTTGCCTGGCTGGATCAGAACTCTGATGGGCCCCCCAGGAAGCCCATGAACTCTAAAATGGCTGTCCCAAGGAAGGCAACAACCGCTGCTCCGGAAGTCGTCAAGGCGGCTTCTCCTGTCAAAGAGTCAGTCTTTTCAAGGCTGACTATTCCTGCTCCTGCCCCTGTTCGAGGATCTGTTTTTGACAGATTGAATATCACCCCTCAAAGGACAACCTCAGTCTTTAAGAGGTTAACACCAGCGGTGCCTCATCCGGACAGGGGGCAAGAAGAAGCTGTCTCTATCGCCGAGCCAGTCCCAACGGCTCGTCATGCTCGACGTCGCCATTGGCTATGAGTGAGGAAGGCAGGGGGCAACTCCCCCTCAGGGCTAACTCCACCTGCTCCAGTGGTGGAAGTCAATGCTGCTGTTCCAACTGGGAACAGTTTTGAACTGCTGTTCCAACTGGAAACAGTTTTGAATCACTTAGGAGGGTACGTAAGAACTCTCCAACTGCTACACTGAAAAGATCTCCTCCACCTGCGGAGAGAGTTCCGGAAACGAAGCGGGAGCAGCCACCTCAACGGCTGTCCTAAAAAATATACAAGGTTTGGCGGAGAGTTCAAGACTCCGTAATTAACCCAGATCACTCTCGTCAACAGAAAAAGGCGAAGGTGCCAGAAGAAAGGGCCCGTCCTATTAAACAGCAAAGGACAGCAATCGCCAGGGTGCCCACTACAACGGCCCCTTCAACTTCAACGGCCCACAAAAGAAGAAGGCCGGAGAAAATCCCCGCGCCCGCGGCAAATGCCAAAGGTGGTGAGCCTAAGCGCCCTAAGTTCGGGGGCATAATAGTTCATACAGTATACATGGCGTCGGGAAAGGAGGACAGCCGTGCATCCACAGGTCATAGACCGCTTACACGGTCAGTGACTAAAGCTCAGGAACAACAGCAAAAGATCCAGGAGATGATGAACGCGATGGCCGCACTCACTGGGCCAAAAGAAAGCCCTGAAACGTCCTCGGATGAACGTCAGGAACAAGAAACTGACGCTGAATTCCTTCGTCGGATATTGGAGAATAAGGATAAAGAGACTGCGGAACAAGAAGCCAGCATAAAGAAAATGGCCCTCCTGTTCCAGGACATAGTGGGTATGATGATTCAACAAGATCCCCCTGCTGAAGATCCTCCGATCGTCCTTGAAGACGATAGGGGAGAAACGTCAAATCCTCCACCGGCTCTGTCAACAGCCAAGGAGGAGACAATCTCCAAAGCTGACCTGGACGAATATATAGCTCAGCAGATCCGGGTTCATCAAGCGACTGAAGCAGCCGGTCAGGTCGTAAAAACGGGGCGACCATATCCGAGCTGGTACGACCAGATCAAGTACCCGCCAGGCTATACAATACCAAAGTTCCATGTGTATAAGGGGACTGGCAATCCCCACCAGCATGTTGCACAGTTTAGGGCGCTTTGCGGAAACACTGGCGGTGATGACAAATTGTTGCTTCTCCAGTTCGTTGGTAGCTTATCAAATACATCATTCGAATGGTATTCCGAGCTCCCGAACGATTCTATCAAGACCTTTGTGGAGATGGAGCTGCTGTTTACCCAGCGTTTCGCGAGTGCCAGCGAGCGTACCCCGATAACGGCATTGATTAATGCCAGGGTGAAGCCGGGCGAAACATGGGTCCAATATGCTATACGGTGGCGGAACTTATGGTCAAAATGCGAGCAGCGCATAGAAGAAGCTCCTGCAGTGGGTATGTTTATGGGAACCCTTGATCCGCAAGCAACCATTTCGCAATTTATGATGTTCTTCAAGCCGACTATCTTCCAGGCACTAATCGACAAACTAGCGCAAATGGATCAGATGGGCCATAGACCTCCCCTCCCAAAACCGGACTCCCGAAATGAGAAGGGGAAGGGAAAAGCGATCGTTGTCGCTAATGCTCAACAACAGCCGAGCAACTTGAAACCGGCTGTCCGCCAAAATAATATGCGTCCGCACGTACCCCTTGAGGAGAGGCTAGGACGTCCTTACTCGTTTCCCCAAGATAAGACGAGAAGACTATTCGAGCTGGCGTTGCGCAACCGACTAATAAATCTGCCGGATCCAAAACGTCCGTCGCAACTAAATGATGTCAATGAGCCTAACTACTGTCCCTATCACCGAGTATGGGTCATCCAATCGAAGATTGCTACATCTTCAAAAATTGGCTTGAAGACCAGTACCAACAGGGCAAGTTCGCGTTGTCCGACAGATGGAAGGTGAATCCGCCACAGCCCCACACCTCTAAAAGGATGAATATGTCAGGGGCGACGTGCTCTCTCGTCGAAGAAGCCCCATAGGAAGTTGTGCTATCAGCCAAGACAAAGAGAATGTTGAACGATCTTCAGACATGCCCTGCGATCAAGTGAAAGAACCCGTTGGAACCATAGGTCATTGAAGGAATGTTGAAGCCGCGTCCAACTCAAAAGATCGATAGTGGTGCCCCAAGCACTCATAACCAGCCATCAAAATCTTCAAAGAAGAAGAAAAAGAAATCAAAGAAGCCCGTGAAGCCTGGCGACAAGCGCACGGACTTACAAAAATAAATTGACGCACTGGAGGAATACAACCAGAAGGCACGGACTCCCATTACACTCCAAGAATTCCTCAACCACGTCTTTCAAGAGGAAGATGAGAGAGAAAGTTCGTCGGATGAATTTGAAGAATACGTGGCGAGCTGTCATGTGATTTCCCATTCGTTCACGAACGATAAGGAGACTCCTTGCACTGAAAAGCTGGGGGCAGATCCTGAACCAAAAATTCTGGGGCCATCGGATGAAGTAATTGACGCATTCCTCAATGAAGCTCTCTTAAAAAGTAAAGCTGATCGGGAGCGCGAGGCGGTCATATTTGAAAGGGCCAAGCGCCAGCGCCTTGACGAAAGAGCTCAGTCACTCTTGCTGAAGCAAAATACACCCACTGCGGATAAAATCAAATTCAAGATAAGGAAAAGGTTTGCTAAAACCGTGTCAATGGGTATGAAGCTACCATCCTCTGAGGGAAGCGTTACTGGTGAAGCAGAAATGCACCCCTCCTACTGCTTGTATCATCGGAATATTTAACACCCCACTGAAGAGTGTAAAGCTTTCGATAGATGGTGGCAAGGATATGTTGCTCACCGACAACATTTTAAGCGGGAAAAGCGCAAAACTCGTCGGGAGCAGAAAGGTACGACCGAGAAGCTTAACAGAACTACCGGCAATTGTCGCATGGTGAACGCCGGGGGATCACAAGTGCTCACATTCGGGAGCGATTCTGACGAAGAGCTGGCTCTTAGCCCCCTCTTTAAAGAGTCCACTTCGGGAAAAGAAGAAGAGCCGAAAGTTTGCGAAAATATCCGACTGCGTAATCGGACGCTACCTGAAAAGAATCTCGGACCTGTTCCCCTCCGAATGGCGGCGCACAAGACTGCGATGTCTTGGCACTGAGACTCGGGGCAGATGCTAATTGGTGCTATCCATCCACCTCTCCGAAGATGCCAAGTTGATTTATGGCACCATGTATCGAAGGTTTAGACGGATGCGGCCGATGTAGCAGACTTCGTCAGATTCCCCCTCGTTTGAGGGGTTTTTGATTGTGGGGACGCTCTTCCCTGCAGGCACAAGCCCCTGCAGTTAATTACGCTACCGCATTGCGGTAACAACTTTCTCCTTCTCCAGATGGTCACTTCGTGTCGTGGGTGTTTGTTTTATTTGTGGTTGCCCGTGGATTGTATACGGAGACTGAGTTATGTCGTCGCCCGTAGGACGTGGACTAGTCCAAACCCGTATTATCTTAGATTTGGGTTTGGGGGTTGGGTTTGAGGACACGTTAGCCATATTTGAGGCTAAGATCAACTCAAACGTTTGTTAAGGATACGTTAGTCCAGTTTGAGACTAAGATCAACTTAACGGGATCATTTAGATCCGACAAAAGAGCAATTGGCTCTAATGTTCCAGTTTAGGGACATAGTGGTCCATTAAATGTATGGCCGTCGGGACCCATCACCTCTCTGACGACGTTGAAGGATTACAACGACAGATGTCAGAGGAGTTCAGAGATGTACCCTTGAGCCAGAGTTGATTAAGGGGTTTATAGTCCGATTTGGGACTAGAGTCTGTTTGAAAGTTTAAGGATACGTTAGCCATTTTTGAGGCTAAGATCAACTTAAACGGTTGTTAAGGATACGTTAGTCCAGTTTGGGACTAAGATCGACTTAACGGGATCGTTTAGATCCGACAAAAGAGCAATTGGCTCTAATGTTCCAGTTTAGGGACCTAGTGGTCCATTGCCAGTTTAGGGACATGGGGGTCCACCTCCAGTTTAGGGACATGGTGGTCCATGTTCCAGTTTAGGGACGTGGTGGTCCATGTTCCAGTTTAGGGACGTGGTGGTCCATTGGTAGTTTAAGGACGCATAAGTCCATGGGTTTAAGGACCCCACAGTCCATATGGGTGTGTTTAAGGACGCATTAGTCCGTTAGTTTAAGGACGCATAAGTCCGCGGGTTTAAGGACCCCACAGTCCGTATCTTGGTTTAAGGACGCATAAGTCCATGAGTTTAAGGACCCCACAGTCCGTGTTGATGTGTGGTTGTCGGGACCCGTCACCTCTCTGAAGACGTTGAAGGATTACAACGACAAATATCAGAGGAGTTCAGAGATGTACCCTTGAACCAATGAGTTGGTTGAAAGAGCAGATGTGCTCAGATCAAGATGATTTGAGGACTTATGGCCAGTTTGGGCTAAGTCCAGTTATGTTTGAAATATTGGCCCTCTGTTGGTCCATTGAAGGAAAGGCTTTGCCTCTGAAACTTAGCCAATTGGGCTGAAGCTAGTATTAAACACTAGAAACCAACAGTGTTGAATACTGGGAATAAGATAGCAAGTTAGTGTTAAACACTAAAAGATAATCAGTGTTAAACACTGGGAACAGTGTTTTCAAATTAGTGTTAAACACTAAGCAAATCAGTGTTAAACACTGCAAATAGAGTTTTCCAAATTAGTGTTAAACACTAAGACAATCAGTGTTAATCACTGAGGACAAAGTCTTCGGATTAGTGTTAAACACTAAGGGGAGAGGGGTCACGTGTGGACACGTGAGAGCGCCCTGATTTCCCTTATCTTATTCTGCAGATCAGTGTTTTAACTCTTTTAATTCTGACGGCCATCACGTGTGAGCACGTGATGGAGGACCCCGCTCTGGTCTGTTGGAATGCTCATTAGGGGTCACGTGGTGACACGTGAGGGCGCCCTAAATGTGGAGCCAGATCTCCTTTTGGTTTATCCTCAAATCTGCGAACAAGTGTTAAACACTTTTATTTTTATTTTAGAGCATCACGTGTTGGCACGTGATGGGGTTTATGCGTCGAATATTACAGCACTTGCTGAGGGGTCACGTGGGGACACGTGAGAGCGCCCAAAGCCTTCATTCCCTTTGCTTTTTCTTTCTGCGTTCTGGGAGTCACGTGGGAGCACGTGGGGTGATACTTCAAAGTTCTTTGCAGGGGATCTTTTCAAGGGTCACGTGGGGGCACGTGACCCTAGTTCTTTTCATGAACAGAGATCTTTTAAGAATTGAATTCTTGGTAGGGTTAAACCCTAATTATGATTTTGGAGGAATTGAATTCCTATCGTGAAAGAATTAAATTCTTATTTAGGATAAAACCCTGATTTCTTTTTAAAGGAATTAAATTCCCAGATCTGTAAAAGAATTAAATTCTTGATTAAGGTTAAACCCTAGTTTTGTTTTAGGAGAATTAAATTCTCAAAACTCAATTCCCCTTCTAAGTTTAGGATCTGCATGGTAGGATCTCGACCCGATAAGAATTAAATTCTCATCCTATGGGAAGATGTGCTCTATACAGATCTTCAACCAGAAGAAGAACTAAGTTCTTCCTTTTTTTTATAAAAGTTAAACTCTTAAATTTTGAGAATTAAATTCTCTTTTTGAAGTTAATCCTTTCTCTTTTCTCACCTAGGGTTTTTTCTTTTGCAGAGAATTAAATTCTCTTCTCTTTTCTTTTTCCTCTTGAGAATTAAATTCTCCTCCCTCTGTTTCTTCTCTCCCAAAAGTAGATCCCCCTTCTCTTCTCTTGGCTCCTATTTATAGGAGGAGGAAGAGAATAAATTTGTTTAGCAAATCTCTCATTGAGAGATTTGATTTGTATGTTGAGAGATTTGATTTGCATTTATCATTAATCTGGGCCTTTAGATCATTCAGTGAATTTTATTCACCGTGGATTTTAAATCCAAAAGATATTCTATTTGTTATCCTGGTGAGATTTTCAGGGAAATCTTTCCTTGTCCAAGGTTTTTCCATAAATTGGTGATTTTTAATCACCCTTGGATTTTTAATCCAACGGTTCCCCATAACCCTTTTCCATTTGGAAAGATTCAGAAACTTTTAGAATTTAATTCTATTAAATTATAATGCTTTTAAAGCCAGTCACGTGCTGGCACGTGACCTTTGGTCACGTGTGAGCACGTGACCCCTAATTGGGTTCCTTTCTCAGCCGCTTATTCATGTTTCAGTTTTAACCATCACGTGTCAACACGTGACCATTGGTCACGTGTAAGCACGTGATACCTCGTTGAGGTATTTTCTGACTTTTAGAATTAAATTCTATTCATTATTTTAGAGGCTTTAAAAGCCCATCACGTGTCTGCACGTGACCCATGGTCACGTGTGAGCACGTGATGCCCCATTGGGGTCTTTTCTGAGTTTTTATTATATTTTTTAACCCCTCCAGCGAGTTTTTAAAAGCCCATCACGTGTGGACACGTAATTCCTCATAACTTTTGATCCCGGATGAATTACGAGGCCCATAATATATCAAATCGAAGGGTTTTTCGAGCCGCTTTCGATACCATCAGAATTTATCTGTTTCTCATTCGGGAGTTTGTCAAAAAACAGATCGGAAGATACTTGTTCCCATTTTCTTAAGCGTATCGCCGCCATTTGATACCTCGGGCTCTTTCGCGCAGAAATTTTCGGCGGGAACAAATGCCCCCCACTACTTTGCCCACGTAAGTATATACGTGGGTGAAGTAGTGCAAAGTAATGCATAGCGTATGACCAATTTCGGGTTGGTATATTACTTTCAGAATCTTGATCTGAGAAGATAACGAGCGGACACAAGCGTCGTCATTTATCATTGACTCAAATCTCGACTCTTAAGAGATATAGTTCCAAACCCTTAACTCCATGAGCCGCACCCTTCTATCTCTTTATATCTTACTCTGGAGTGAAGTAGTTTATATGCTCATGAGTAGCTTTTCCATTTCAGTGGCATGTAGTTTTGGCGAGTGTGGCTCATAGACGGTCCATCTTGACCTCTTTGCAGGGCAGTGATGGCTTAGGAGACAGGGTTAGGATCTGCCACCTAAGACTTTTCAACTTTATGAGCCGTGAGGGTCTCATAAAGACTTTTCTCCCTACGGATCGAGAGGATCTCGTAGGTGTATTTTCTCCTTAGGAGTCGTGAGGATTCCTAAGTGTGTTTTCTCTTATAAGTCGTAAGGATCTTATGAGAGAATTTTTCCCTCTTACGAGTCGAGAGGACCCGTAAGCGGTTGTTCCCCTCCTTGTCGAAATTCGACTTCGGAGAGTGAGACCCGTGGATAGTATGCAAGAGACCATTTTGGGCCGACTTGCAGGATCCCAGTGCTTAGGAAACAGGTTTTTTAATCCCTACTGCCTAAGGCTTTATCTCACGAGTCGAGACGAATCGAGAAGTTCTCGCAAAGACATCATTTTCCTCACGAGTCGAAACGAATCGAGCAGATCTCGCAAGAATATCCTAACGTCACAGTTAACCTCTGCTCTTTACGACAGAAGTCCGTTAGGGTCTGTGGTACTTAGGGTTTTGGCCGTCGTACCATCACATGAGCTGATGTATTCCTCGATAGGCAATCGTGCTGTTCGAGTAGCCCTGCGACTGCCGTGTCTCTGATCCCTTCGGGGGCTGGACAAGACGTCTTCAAGCAATCCTCCTTGGCAGTTTGACCGTCGGAAGAGCAAGCGCTAGGAATTTGCCATGCCGCTTTTTACTTGAGGTTAGGCTCATTTTGGAGAGCCCCGATGAGTCATAACCACTCCGCGCTGGTGTGGGATGATCTCCGATAGTCTTTCAGGCTTTATATGACTTGCCGTTAAGACCCTGAAGCTAGGAATTTGGCCTTTGCTTCGTTTGCTGGCATTGCGTCCTCTGTATCGAGACGAATGTCGTGGTTGTCTCTAGGTTGCTGATGAACCGTCGAGATTTGGAACTAGGGATTTTGCCGTGGCTCCTTTTGGTGATGTTGCGTCTGCTGTATCGAGACGAACGTCGAGGTGGTGACCACTCCATGTGGGATGATCTCCGGTAGTCTTTCAGGCTTTATATGACTTGCCGTTAAGACCCTGATGCTAGGAATTTGGCATTCGCTTCGTTTGCTTTGTCATGTGCGAATCCTGTTGGAGGAAGAACGTTGTTGTGACATCTCGTCTGCTGTATCGAGACGAACGTCGAGGCGGTGACCACTCCATGTTGGTGTGAGATGATCTCTGATTGTCTTTCCGGTTTTATATGACTTACTGTTAAGACCCTGAAGCTAGGAATTTGGCCTTTGCTTCGTTTGCTGGCATCGCGTCCTCTGTATCGAGATGAATGTCATGGTTGTCTCTAGGTTGCTGGTGAACCGTCGAGCTCTGGAACCAGGGATTTTGCCGTGACTCCTTTTGGTGATGTTGCGTCTGCTGTGTCGAGACGAACGTCGAGGTGGTGATCACTCTATGTTGGTGTGAGACGATCTCTGATTGTCTTTCAGGCTTTATATGACTTGCCGTCAAGACCCTGAAGCTAGGAATTTGGCCTTCGCTCCGTTTGCTTTGGCGCGTCCGAATCCTGCTGGGGGAAGAACGCTGGGGTGACATTTCATCTGCTATATCGAGACGATCGTCGAGGTGGTGACCACTCCGCGCTGGTGTGAGATGATCTCCGATTGTCTTTCAGGCTTTATATGACTTGCCGTCAAGACGTATGAAGCTAGGAATTTGGCCTTCGCTTCGTTTACTTGTACTGCGTCTGCTGTATCGAGACGAATGTCGCGGTGGTGATCACTCCATGTTGGTGTGAGGACCAGGATCCGCTCTGGTCGTTTCCCACGGGACCGAAGAGCGACGTTGTCCGCGTTCCACGTGACCAGGAATTTTGCTCTAGATGCTTCACACGGGTTCACTGCCGTGTTAGGCGAGGACTAGGCTCCGCTCTGGATGCTTCGCACGGGTTCACTGCCGTGCTCTGCGAGGACCAGGATCCGCTCTGGACGTTTTCCACGGGGTCAAAGAGTGACGTTATCCGCGTTCCACGTGACCAGGAATTTTGCACTAGATGCTTCACACGGGTTCACTGCCGCGTTAGGCGAGGACTAGGCTCCGCTCTGGATACTTCACACGGGTTCATTGCCGTGCTCTGCGAGGACCAGGATCCGCTCTGGATGTTTTCCAAGGGGTCAAAGAGTGACGTTATCCACGTCCTACGTGACCAGGAATTTTGCACTAGATGCTTCACACGGTTTCACTGCCACGTTAGGCGAGGACTAGGCTCCGCTCTGGATGCTTCGCACGGGTTCACTGCCGTGTTCTGCGAGGACCAGGATCCGCTCTGGACGTTTTCCACGGGGTCAAAGAGTGACGTTGTCCGCGTTCCACGTGACCAGGAATTTTGCACTAGATGCTTCACACGGGTTCACTGCCGCGTTAGGCGAGGACTACCCTCCGCTCTGGATGCTTCGCACGGGTTCACTGCCGTGTTCTGCGAGGACCAGGATCCGCTCTGGACGTTTACCACGGGGTCAAAAGGTGACGTTATTCGTGTTCCACGTGACTAGGAATTTTTTTGATTTTATCCGCATTTCACGGAGTTGGGATTTGACTCTCTGTGGGAGTACATCGTCGAGTCATGGAACTGGAAGTTGCCGCTGTTCCGCTTTGCTTGATGATGTGTCCGCTGTGACGAGACGAGTGTTGAGGTGGAGCTAGGATTTTGCCGTCACTCCGCTTTGCTGACCATGAGGTCTTTTATTAACTTTGCATGTATATCCTGCTGGACTGCGAAGGAACGCCGTTGTTAACATTGCGTCTGCTGTAACGAGACGAATGCTAAGGTGGAGTTGGGATTTTGCCGTTACTCCGCTTTGTTTCGACCGTGAGGTCTTTTGTTGACGTTGCATCTGCCTCCAGCTGGACTGTGGAGGAACGCTGTTGTTGACATTGCGTCTACTGTATCGAGACGAATGCTGAGGTGAAGCTGGGATTATGCCATCGCTCCGCTTGATGGTGTAATATCTGTGTCCTGCTGGAATGAGGAGGCACACCGTTGGTGATCTCTAAGTTGTCGATGTTGACGTCGAGACCCTGAAGCTCGAGATCTTCGTTTGCTTCATTTGTTGACATCGTGTCTGTAATATTGCGACAAAAGTCGAGATGGTCTCTAGGTCGTCTATGAACCGTCGAGATTTGGCTTCGCTTTTCGTTGGAGCCTGTCGGGAAGGTAAGGTTCCCTCTTTGTTTGTGCCCCTGGATTGTATACAGGGATCGATGTGATCTCATCTGTAAGGCAAAAAGTTTCATTCTTTCATCATTTTTTTTATTCTTTCCGCGATGCTCTATCATTTCAGCTTTTATATCGCGAAGGTCGCGATCGCCCAATCATTTCGGCTATTTTTCGCGGTGCCCAATCATTTCGGCTATTTGTTTTATTTTTACTCGCTGCTTTTTATTGCGAGTTGCCCAATCATTTCGGCTATTTTGCATGCATATATATTTTTTTACCTGCTGATTTTTATTGCAAGTTGCCCCATCATTTCGGCTATTTCGTATGCACGTATGGATCGCTTTTTTTTTTTATCGCGAGTGTGGAACTTGGAATCTGGTGCCAATCTCAGCGTCAGTATCGCTACGACTGGAATATTGCCAGGAGCGAATCATCATTTGCCATGAAAGGACTTGGAACTTGATACCGGTTTAGGCATCAGCATCGCTACAACTGGGATATTGCCAGGAGCGAATCATCATTTGCCGTGAGAGGACTTGGAATTTGATACCGGTTTAGGCATCAGCATCGCTACAACTGGGATATTGCCAGGAGCGAATCATCATTTGCCTCTATCGTTGTCGAACAAAGGTGGCTTAGCGAACATGGTTAGGATCCCGTCGACTAAGGCTTTTGACTTCGTGAGCCGTAAGGGTCTCACAAAGCTATTTCTCCCTACAAGTCGTGAGGATCTCGTAGGTGTGTTTTCTCCTTAGAAATCGTGAGGATTCCTAAGTGTATGTTCCCCTGTAAGTCGTAAGGATCTTACAAAAGGGTTTTCTCCTTACAAGTCGAGAGGACTTATAAGGGTTGTTCACCGTATGGACATATCCCCAGTCACGGGTGGGACTTGGTTAGGGAAATGTTTATTCGTGCCCGTGGATTGTATACAAGGGCCGGTATTGAGCGGCTTGTAGGGCCAAAAGGTTGTGGGGGTTGCTTAAGAACAGGTTCAGGTCTCTGTAACTTAAGACTTTCAAATCTTATGAGCCGTGAGGGTCCCATAAGAGAGTTCTCCTTACGAGTCGTGAGGTTCTCGCAAGTGTAATTTCTCCTTAGGAATCGTGAGGATCCCTAAGTGTGTTGCTCCCTTGTGAGTCGTAAGGATCTCACGCGGGTGGTTTCTCCTTACAAGGTCGAGAGGACCCTACAAGTGTCTTTTAACGAGGTTGCGCCCTTTCAGGTTTTCACAAACACTCGCCGGTAGCCCTGCTGTTTTTACTCACGGAGCCCTTTCGGGTTTTTATCCGTGCCCACTTTGCTTATGGACATACCGTTCTTTCTTTTTCTTTTTTCTTTTTTTTTTTTTACGAGGTCGCGCCCTTTCGGGTTTTCAGGAACACTCGCCGGTAGCCCTGCTGTTTTTACTCACGGAGCCCTTTCGGGTTTTCATCCGTGCCCATTTTGCTTATGGACGTACCCTTTTTTTTTCTTTTTTTTTTTTAGCGACGTCAGCCTGAAGATGCTGCGGGTTGGGAGTAGTTTAACGACGTTTCGGTCATTTGCAAGTTTTAGGACATTGCGGTCCGCCATTAGTTTAAGGACGTTTCGGTCCACCGTCGCCGTATTTGAGACGCATCTCTAGTTTACTGACTTTTCGGTCTATGGGGCTTTCTCTATGAAAGAGCACGATGCCCCCGGCATGTCCATCTTTTTCTGAACATGTGGTTGTGGCGGGCTCACCTTCCAGTTGTCAGACAACGCGAATTTGCCCTGTTGGTATTCATCCTCAATCCAGCCTTTGAAGACATAGCAATTTTCGAGTGGGTGACCCATTACTCTGTGGTAGGGACAATAGTTAGGATTGTTAACGTCACCTGGCTGCAATGGACATTTTGGATCTGGCAGAGTGATGAGCCCGCTGCGCACTGCTAGCTCGAACAGTCTCCTCGTTTTATCTTGAAGAAACGAGTAAGGACGTTTCAACTTCTCATTGAGGTATCGCGGCTTGTTGTTTTGACGACAAAACGGTCTCGGGTTACTCGGCTGTTGTTGAGTGTTGGCAACAAAGGCCGTTTTTTCCTTTTCCTTTCTCATTTCGTTTTCTCCGTCGTTTGCGGGTCCGAGATTCTTTCCGGGTAGTGTAAGATTGTACGGCTGAACGTTCTCGCAACTCTCCAATTCTTTTGTTTTAGAAATGAGTTCCTTGAAGAGAGGGTTGAGGGCGGCTTCTTCGTCAAGATCGCTTCCAAAGGTGAGAACTCGTGATCCCCCGGGCTCGTCCCTATGACAATTGCCGGCAACTCTTTTATGCTCATCTGTCGTATTTTTTCGCTGTCTACGAGCTTCACGCTTTGTCCTGTTGATATGTTGTCTATGAGCGACATATCCTTGCCACCAACACTTAAAGGAGTTGCAGTCTTCAGTAGGATGTGCGATCTTATGATAATATAAGCAGAAGTTAGGGTGTACACCCGTTTCATCAAAATGTATACCACCAGGAGAATTTTCTCTGAAAGAGGGCGGCCTCATCCCCATTAATATGGCTTTGGCGAATCGTTTCCTTGTCTTGATCTTGTTTTCATTTGCGGCGTATGTACTTTGATCTGGTGGGAGTGTTTCGACCCTTTCATCTAGTCGCCGGCGTTTGGCTTTCTCGAATATGGCCATCTCGCGCTCTCGATCAGCTTTGCTTTTAAGACGGGCTTCGTTCAGGAAGGCATCGATCATCTCGTCTGATGGCCACAGAAGTTCTGGTTCAGGCCCCGCCCCTGGTTTCTCGGTGCAAGGAGCCTCTTTATCATCTATCAATGAGTGAGAGATCATGTGACAACTTGCCTCCAGTGTGTCCGTCTTCTTTGGAGTGTGCGGCTGTGGTGGGTTTACCTTCCACTTTTCAGACAGCGCAAACTTGCCTTGTAGGTACTGATCCTCGATCCATCCCTTAAAGACGAAGCAATCTTCGATTGGATGGCTTACCGCTTGGTGGTAAGGACAATAATTGGGATCGTTGACATCGCCTGGCTGCAACGGACGCTTTGGACTCGGCAGATTGATGAGTCTGTTGCACACTGCCAGCTCGAACAGTCTTCTCGTTTTATCCTGAAGAAATGAGTAAGGACGTCCCAGTCTCTCCTCGAGGGATGGGCGTGGATGCATATTGTTTTGACGGGCAACCGGCTTTAAGTTGCTCGGCCGTTGCTGAGTATTGGCAACGAAGGTTGCCTTCCCTTTCCCCTTTTCATTCCGAGGCTCTGTCTTTGAATAAGAAGGCTTATGGCCCATCTGGTCCATTTGGGCCAGCTTGTCAATCAAGGCCTGGAAGGTGGTCGGCTTGAAGAACATCATGAATTTGGAGATAGTTGCTTGAGGGTCGAGAGTACCCACGAACATGCCTACGGCAGGAGCTTCTTCTATGCGTTGTTCGCATCTCGACCATAGGTTCCGCCACCGGATTGCATATTGCACCCACGTCTCTCCTGGCCTTATTCTGGCATTTATTAGTGCTGTTATCGGGGTGTGTTCACTAGCACTCGCGAATCTTTGTGTAAATAGCAGCTCCATCTCTTCAAATGTTTTGACAGAGTCGTCAGGTAGCTCCGAATACCATTCAAAGGCTGTTTCTGCTAAGCTACCGACGAATTGTCGTAGTAACAATTTGTCATCGCCTCCAGTATTGCCGCATAAGGCCCTGAATTGAGCGACGTGCTGATGCGGATTTCCCGTTCCCTTGTATACATGGAACTTAGGGATCGTATATCTCGGCGGATAACTGATTTGGTCATACCAGCTCGGATAGGGCCGTCCGGTTCTAGCAATTTGCCCAGCCGCTTCATTTGCCTGGTGAGCTCGTATTTGCTGAGCTATATGGTCATCCAGTGCGGCCTTGGAAATGGTTTCTTCCTTGGCAGCTAAAAGAGCCGAAGGAGGATTCGATATCTCTCCTTTGTCATCTTCAAGGGCAATCGGAAGATCTTCAGCAGGAGGATCTTGCTGGATCATCATCCCTACCATATCTTGGAAGAGAAGCGCCATTTGTTTTATTTTAGCCGCTTGCTCTGCGGCTTCTTTGTCCTTCTTTTCGAGGACTCTGCGTAGGTAGTCAGCGTCAGTTTCTTGTTCATGACGCTGCTCTGATGATGCCTCCGAGCTTTCTTTTGGCCCGGTAAGTGCGGCCATTGCAGTCATCATCTCCTGAAGCTTCTGTTGCTGCTCCTGGGCTTTGGTCACAGATCGGGTGAGCGGTCGGTGACCCGTCGAAGCACGGCTTCCCTCCTTTCCGGAAGCCATATAAACGGTGTGCACCACCATGCCCCCAGACTTGGGGCGTTTGTGTTCGGTGTCTTTGCGATTTGCCAGAGACACAGGGGCTTTTTGCGGCCTCCTTTTTTAAGTGGTTGACGTTGAGGGGGCCGTTGTAGTGGGCACCCAAGTAGCTTTTTCTTTTTGTGGCTTGACAGAGTAATCCTTCTCCTTCCGTACCTTCATCTTTTTCTGTCGGCGGAGATAGTTTTCACCAATCACCAACCCTTGGACCTGTCGCCAGACTTTGTAAATTGTATAGGACAGCCATTGAGAGGACTGTTCTGGCTTGGCTTCCTCAACATTTCCCACCGGAGGAGGGGATCTTTTTAGTACGGCGGTAGGACAGTTTCTACGCACCGTGTTCAGCAATTCAAAGCTGTTCCCGGTTGGAACAGCAGCATCGATCCCCACCGTCGGAGCTGGTGGCGTAAATCCAGAGGGGGAGTTGCCCCCAGCCTCTCTTACTCGACGCCAGTGGCGACGTCGGGCGTGTCTTGCGGATGGAGCCACCTCCGTTGTTGGATAAGCTTCTTCCTGCCCCCTGCCCTGGGTAGGGGAAGCAGCTTTGAGGACCTCGTCTGGAGCAACAACCGGAATAGCCAGCCTTGTAAAAACTGACTTCTTGGAAGGAGGAGCCTTTCCGATAATTTTGTCCGCTTGAGCCGGGATGGCTATCCGCTTTGGGATGGCAGCTTCGGGTATCACGGGCTTATAGACGTTCTGGCCCAGTCTATTGAAAACTGAAGTATTGAAGTTGGGCGACCCGTTGAGAGGGGCCGCGGCAGTGGTGAGCCGATCAAAGACCGACTTCTTTGGGGCTTCTTGCAAAGTCATTGGCATTGAAGCTCAACGGTGGGAGCATGGTCCCGAAGAATAATCCAGTGGTGGCCTGAGTTACCTGCTCCACTGGCATCTTGAAAAGGAAGGCCGCTTGGGGCCCATAAGTCACTCCTCCAGCAAGGACCGAGCGAGAGTTGCAGTTGCAGGTAGTGCAGTTTGAAGCCATTGATCTTCTGTTTTCTGCACGGAGCAAGACACCAAATCTTAGTACCTTGAATCCACAGGCAACCACAGTAAACCGCGATTCGTTCGCGAACACGACACACGAAGTGTGGAGTGGAAAGAGGAAAAGGTCCCACCGGGCGTGCCAGAATCAGTTCCCCTCCGAATGGCGGCGCACAAGACTGCGATGTCTTGGCACTGAGACTCGGGGCAGATGCTAATTGGTGCTATCCGTCCACCTCTCCGAAGATGCCAAGTTGATTTATGGCACCATGTATCGAAGGTTTAGACGGATGCGGCCGATGTAGCAGACTTCGTCAGATTCCCCCTCGTTTGAGGGGTTTTTGATTGTGGGGACGCTCTTCCCTGCAGGCGCAAGCCCCTGCAGTTAATTACGCTACCGCATTGCGGTAACAACTTTCTCCTTCTCCAGATGGTCACTTCGTGTCGTGGGTGTTTGTTTTATTTGTGGTTGCCCGTGGATTGTATACGGAGACTGAGTTATGTCGTCGCCCGTAGGACGTGGACTAGTCCAAACCCGTATTATCTTAGATTTGGGTTTGGGGGTTGGGTTTGAGGACACGTTAGCCATATTTGAGGCTAAGATCAACTCAAACGTTTGTTAAGGATACGTTAGTCCAGTTTGAGACTAAGATCAACTTAACGGGATCGTTTAGATCCGACAAAAGAGTAATTGGCTCTAATGTTCCAGTTTAGGGACATAGTGGTCCATTAAATGTATGGCCGTCGGGACCCATCACCTCTCTGACGACGTTGAAGGATTACAACGACAGATGTCAGAGGAGTTCAGAGATGTACCCTTGAGCCAGAGTTGATTAAGGGGTTTATAGTCCGATTTGGGACTAGAGTCTGTTTGAAAGTTTAAGGATACGTTAGCCATTTTTGAGGCTAAGATCAACTTAAACGGTTGTTAAGGATACGTTAGTCCAGTTTGGGACTAAGATCGACTTAACGGGATCGTTTAGATCCGACAAAAGAGCAATTGGCTCTAATGTTCCAGTTTAGGGACCTAGTGGTCCATTGCCAGTTTAGGGACATGGGGGTCCACCTCCAGTTTAGGGACATGGTGGTCCATGTTCCAGTTTAGGGACGTGGTGGTCCATGTTCCAGTTTAGGGACGTGGTGGTCCATTGGTAGTTTAAGGACGCATAAGTCCATGGGTTTAAGGACCCCACAGTCCATATGGGTGTGTTTAAGGACGCATTAGTCCGTTAGTTTAAGGACGCATAAGTCCGCGGGTTTAAGGACCCCACAGTCCGTATCTTGGTTTAAGGACGCATAAGTCCATGAGTTTAAGGACCCCACAGTCCGTGTTGATGTGTGGTTGTCGGGACCCGTCACCTCTCTGAAGACGTTGAAGGATTACAACGACAAATATCAGAGGAGTTCAGAGATGTACCCTTGAACCAATGAGTTGGTTGAAAGAGCAGATGTGCTCAGATCAAGATGATTTGAGGACTTATGGCCAGTTTGGGCTAAGTCCAGTTATGTTTGAAATATTGGCCCTCTGTTGGTCCATTGAAGGAAAGGCTTTGCCTCTGAAACTTAGCCAATTGGGCTGAAGCTAGTGTTAAACACTAGAAACCAACAGTGTTGAATACTGGGAATAAGATAGCAAGTTAGTGTTAAACACTAAAAGATAATCAGTGTTAAACACTGGGAACAGTGTTTTCAAATTAGTGTTAAACACTAAGCAAATCAGTGTTAAACACTGCAAATAGAGTTTTCCAAATTAGTGTTAAACACTAAGAAAATCAGTGTTAATCACTGAGGACAAAGTCTTCGGATTAGTGTTAAACACTAAGGGGAGAGGGGTCACGTGTGGACACGTGAGAGCGCCCTGATTTCCCATATCTTATTCTGCAGATCAGTGTTTTAACTCTTTTAATTCTGACGGCCATCACGTGTGAGCACGTGATGGAGGCCCCCGCTCTGGTCTGTTGGAATGCTCATTAGGGGTCACGTGGTGACACGTGAGGGCGCCCTAAATGTGGAGCCAGATCTCCTTTTGGTTTATCCTCAAATCTGCGAACAAGTGTTAAACACTTTTATTTTTATTTTAGAGCATCACGTGTTGGCACGTGATGGGGTTTATGCGTCGAATATTACAGCACTTGCTGAGGGGTCACGTGGGGACACGTGAGAGCGCCCAAAGCCTTCATTCCCTTTGCTTTTTCTTTCTGCGTTCTGGGAGTCACGTGGGAGCACGTGGGGTGATACTTCAAAGTTCTTTGCAGGGGATCTTTTCAAGGGTCACGTGGGGGCACGTGACCCTAGTTCTTTTCATGAACAGAGATCTTTTAAGAATTGAATTCTTGGTAGGGTTAAACCCTAATTATGATTTTGGAGGAATTGAATTCCTATCGTGAAAGAATTAAATTCTTATTTAGGATAAAACCCTGATTTCTTTTTAAAGGAATTAAATTCCCAGATCTGTAAAAGAATTAAATTCTTGATTAGGGTTAAACCCTAGTTTTGTTTTAGGAGAATTAAATTCTCAAAACTCAATTCCCCTTCTAAGTTTAGGATCTGCATGGCAGGATCTCGACCCGATAAGAATTAAATTCTCATCCTATGGGGAGATGTGCTCTATACAGATCTTCAACCAGAAGAAGAACTAAGTTCTTCCTTTTTTTTATAAAAGTTAAACTCTTGAATTTTGAGAATTAAATTCTCTTTTTGAAGTTAATCCTTTCTCTTTTCTCACCTAGGGTTTTTTCTTTTGCAGAGAATTAAATTCTCTTCTCTTTTCTTTTTCCTCTTGAGAATTAAATTTTCCTCCCTCTGTTTCTTCTCTCCCAAAAGTAGATCCCCCTTCTCTTCTCTTGGCTCCTATTTATAGGAGGAGGAAGAGAATAAATTTGTTTAGCAAATCTCTCATTGAGAGATTTGATTTGTATGTTGAGAGATTTGATTTGCATTTATCATTAATCTGGGCCTTTAGATCATTCAGTGAATTTTATTCACCGTGGATTTTAAATCCAAAAGATATTCTATTTGTTATCCTGGTGAGATTTTCAGGGAAATCTTTCCTTGTCCAAGATTTTTCCATAAATTGGTGATTTTTAATCACCCTTGGATTTTTAATCCAACGGTTCCCCATGACCCTTTTCCATTTGGAAAGATTCAGAAACTTTTAGAATTTAATTCTATTAAATTATAATGCTTTTAAAGCCAGTCACGTGCTGGCACGTGACCTTTGGTCACGTGTGAGCACGTGACCCCCAATTGGGTTCCTTTCTCAGCCGCTTATTCATGTTTCAGTTTTAACCATCACGTGTCAACACGTGACCATTGGTCACGTGTAAGCACGTGATACCTCGTTGAGGTATTTTCTGACTTTTAGAATTAAATTCTATTCATTATTTTAGAGGCTTTAAAAGCCCATCACGTGTCTGCACGTGACCCATGGTCACGTGTGAGCACGTGATGCCCCATTGGGGTCTTTTCTGAGTTTTTATTATATTTTTTAACTCCTCCAGCGGGTTTTTAAAAGCCCATCACGTGTGGACACGTAATTCCTCATAACTTTTGATCCCGGATGAATTACGAGGCCCATAATATATCAAATCGAAGGGTTTTTCGAGCCGCTTTCGATACCATCAGAATTTATCTGTTTCTCATTCGGGAGTTTGTCAAAAAACAGCCCGGAAGATACTGGTTCCCATTTTCTTAAGCGTATCGCCGCCATTTGATACCTCGGGCTCTTTCGCGCAGAAATTTTCGGCGGGAACAGGACCCTTAAACAAAAAAGATAAAGGGAAAGAAAAGGTCTCTGAGGATATTACCTTAGATGACCAAGTCATGGAAGTGCTAGCCGCCAAGGACCCACCAAAGAAAAATAAGGTGGATTACAACGTTCTAGCGCATCTGAGGAAGCTACCCTCGCAGCTCAGCATTCTTGACGCCCTTTTACTATCAAAGGAGGCGAGAGATTCGTTAATTAAGGCACTACAGGACCCGGAGCAGTTCCAAGCTTTCCTGACCGAAGAAAAGATGAAGGATGAATTGAAAGAAGTGCACATGGCCGATGTCACTTTTGGCGATGAAGACCTTCTCCTTGGGACGTGCGAACACAATCGCCCCTCGATGTTTCAGGATACTGCCACGATATAAAAATAGGCAAAATCCTGGTCGACAATGGATCTTCCGTTAATCTCCTTAACGTGAGGGTGTTAAAGGAAATTTGCATGAGCGTCCAGCACCTCGCTCGAGACAAGATCACCATCTCCGGGTTCGACTCCCAATCATCAAAAACTCTTGGATCTGTGATACTGACGCTGCGCTTTGGGCTGCTCGTCACAGACATTAAGTTCCATGTCATAGATGCCAAGACATGCTACAACGCTCTGCTCGGCCGACCATAGTTACACGAGTACAACATCATCCCTTCTATACAGCATCAGTGTATGAAATATTTTAGGGATGGTCTCGAGTATACCGTGACGGGAGAACTGAATCCATTTTCCGTGAACGAAGTTCGCAAATATGAAGATGCCAAATACTTCTTACCGAATTTCGAAGACACGGAAAGGTGTCACAAGCCGGAGAACAAAACTAACGCTACCATCCCTGTCTTCAGCAGTGATACCGAGGAGGAAGAGGAGATAGTTTATTCGGGTCCGCCCTAATACAACAAGCCGGGACCATCTGCTCCTACGCTGATATTTGGTAGTGATTCGGAAGACGATGTCCATGCTGTATTCTCTGCTCGGCCCTCAATACAAACATCCGCCGATGAAGAGCAAAGTCTGCAAGTCGCCATGGTGCCGCTTAAACATTATAAAGAACTGGATGCGCTCGATACTTACAGTGTAGAGGAGCTGCAGACGTTCTATGTCCCTCCCAAGCGAGAAGGCGAAAAGGCAATTCTATTCTACCGCTCTGAAAAAACCAAAGTGGAGAAAGAAATTTGGCATGGTGTGGATCCTACGCTGGACAGGCTTCAGCCCATCCGTCTCCCCAGATATTATACAGAAGGCTTGAAGAGGTGCTAAAGCGCCAAGGGATACCCTTCAAACAGACTGCTCGAAAAACCAAATTCTATGACAGGATCTGGAACGTCCCCGGGATTCAACATAAGTTGCCTAGTGGGAAGATGGAAACAATCGGACTTGGATACATTCGATCCAAGAAACGAGAGCTGCTCCGCGACTGTTACGTCGTGCATGACTTCAATGAAGAAGGGGATGATCAATAAGAGGACGCTAATTCTGAACCAGTAAAAGTTCCTGATGCAAAAGTGCCCAGTCCGTCGTTTGAAGAACAAATGGACAGGCTTATAAGGGAAGCTGGTCAAAAAGTCCAAGACGATCACAACCGCGAAATGGCCATCTAAGAGAAAACCAAAACGCAACGCCTCCTCCAACAGGCCGTGAAAGATGAAAGTGCCGCCCCCTGTCAACCTATTACAAAAAAGGCTCGACGCAGAGGCAGAAACAAGTCGAAAGGCCAAAGAGGTGCTCAACAGCAACAAAGCGGAACTAAGAAGCCACGCAAACGAGAATCAAGCGGTCCTGATCTATCCCTCATAAAGAAAATGGGTCGAGCGTACTCGTTTCCTCGGGACAAAACAAAGAAGATACTTGATCTTGCTCTAAAACATCAGATGCTTACACTGCCGGAGTCCAAAAACCCCGAACAAGCAGGTGAAGTCTCTCACCCAAACTATTGCTCCTATCACCGAGTAATAGGGCACCCTCTTGAAAACTGCTTCACCTTCAAGAATTGGGTTGAAGATCAGTATCAGCTTGGCAAGTTCGCTCTGTCTGACAATTGGAGGGTAACGCCGCCACAGAAGCACGAACCCAAAGCCACGAGAACGGAACCAACTCCATATTGGGATTGGAAGCGGATTCGCACTTGTCACATGATAACAATATTAAAAGAAGAGCCCGAGAACATAGATAACCTTCCCTGGTGCTTCGACAATAGCAATGATGAGGTGATCTCAGAATTTCCACCATCTCTGAAAGAACCGGAGGATGGAATACACACCACCGCAGATAACCTCAAGAAAATTGAGTTGGGGACGGCGAACGACCCGCGACCGACATTTGTCAGCGAGCTGCTATATGAAGAAAAGGTGGCTGCGTTAAAAGACGTCCTTGTACAGCATAGAGATTGCTTCGCATGGAGCTATTCCGAAATGCCGGGACTAGATCCGGAAATTGCTGTGTACAAATTGGCGATATCCCCGGACATCAAGCCGGTCAAACAGGCGCCGAGGAGAATGCGGCTCGAGCTTGAGATGAGTATCAATGCCGAGGTTAAGAAGCTAATTGACTCCGGTTTCATCCAAGAAGTTCGATATCCTGAATGGATCGCCAACATCGTCCCGGTGATGAAGAAAAATAGGACGGTGCGCATATACGTGGACTTTCGGGATCTCAATAAAGCCTGCCCGAAGGATGATTTCCCAGTGCCAGTCACCGAACTGATGATAGACAATACATCCACTCATGTGGTTTTCTCCTTCATGGACGGCTCATCAGGGTATAATCAGATAAAGATGCATCCCGAAGACCAGAAGCATACCGCTTTCCGGATCCCTCTGGGGATATTTTGTTACAAGGTGATGCCCTTCGGTCTAAAGAACGCCGGTGCCACCTATCAGAGGGCCATGATGAAGATCTTCGATGACCTTATACATGAAATCGTCGAGTGGTATATCGACGACCTCGTGGTTAAGAGCAAATCATACGAGGAACATCTCGAGCATCTAAAGACTGTATTTCGACGCCTTCGACAATACAACTTGAAGATGAACCCTCTCAAGTGTGCATTCGGAGTTTTTTCGGGCAAATTCCTGGGATTCATCGTCCGACACCGAGGTATCGAGTTAGATCCATCGAAGATCAAGGCGATCATGGAAATGCTTTCGCCTAGAACTCTCAAACAGCTGCGGTCTCTCCAAGGGAAGCTCGCGTACATACGGCGATTTATAGCCAACCTTTCAGGAAAGTGCCGTCCTTACAGCCACCTGATGAAGAAGGGAACTCCATTCGTCTGGGATCAAAAATGCCAGGACGCGCTAGACGAAATTAAACAGTACCTGCAGAATCCGCCAGTGTTGGCTGCTCCGGTTAAGGGAAAGCCTTTCATTCTTTATACAACCGCCCTCGAAGGTTCTTTAGGCGCATTATGGGCGCAAGAGAATGATCAGGGGAAAGAAAGGGCACTCTACTACTTAAGTCGAGTTCTTCTGGTGGCAGAAAGCAACTACTCTCCCATTGAAAAACACTGCCTGGCGTTGATCTTTGCGATAACAATGCTCAGGCACTATGCATTGGTACATGAAGTCCGTCTCATCTTGAAGGTGGACCCCCTTAAATATTTAATGTCAAAGGCCATATTAACAGGGCGACTCGCTAAATGGGCCCTACTCTTGATGGAGTTCTCGATAACCTATCAACCTCTCAAAGCAGTGAAAGGCCAGGCTATTGCCGACTTCCTTGCCGAGCATCCGATACCTGCTGATTCTCCTCTAAATTGCGATCTGCCAGACGAACATGCGTTTGACGCGATTGACGGAGGTGATACCCGATGGGAGCTTTATTTCGATGGAGCATCTTCCATGAAGAAGCGCAAACAAAGTACGCCCATAGTCAAATCAGGGGTAGGCCTTATCTTCGTGACCCCACAAGGAGGGATAATGCGCTTTGCTTTCTCCTTGACGGAGCCGAGGACGAATAATGAAGCCGAATACGAAGCTTTAATAGCGGGACTTGAGATCGCCATCGACATGGGAGTTGAAAACCTCCTCATATATGGAAATTCCCAACTGGTCGTCAGTCAGGT
Source organism: Agapanthus africanus (assembly GCA_030015575.1). NCBI lineage: Eukaryota > Viridiplantae > Streptophyta > Magnoliopsida > Asparagales > Amaryllidaceae > Agapanthus > Agapanthus africanus. Next base: position 5,080,515 of record JASDDO010000008.1, on the reverse strand, counting down.
AAACGGTGAATACCAAACGTGCAAACCAGAGCTGGTGAAGTACGGCGAAAAGGTGCAACAACTGTTGACCCAAATCCCCTCCTACACTTTGGAAAGCATACCGCGCGCGGAAAACAGCAAAGCAGATGCGTTGGCCAAGCTCGCTAAGGAACTGGCTGATGAGAACCTCGATGACGTAAGAATCGTGGTATAAAGCCATCGGGTGCTCGCCCCAGCAGAAATATCTCCGGAATCACCCAAAGAGAAGGAAGCGACTGAGCAAATGACCCTGCAAATAAAAGACCGGGAAAAGGCCGAGGATTGGAGAGAAGTCTTTATAGACTACTTCAAATACCGTCGAACGCCCGAAGATGCGTCCTCAAGATATCAGCTTATGAAACGAGCTCTGTCTTTTGCCTTCGTCAATGATACTCTGTACAAGATGTCGTTTGATTCTCTATGGCTGAGATGCCTAGGACCTGACGGAGCGGAAAGAGTCGTTCAGGAAGTTCATGACGGGCTTTGTGGTTCTCACCAAGCGGGTCCGAAGATGAAGTTGAAGATCAAACGGATGGGCTACTACTGGCCCACGATGATTCAGGACTGCCTCGAATATGCGAAGCAATGCCACTCGTGCCAAATCCATGGGGACTTCATCCACCAGCATCCAAATCCGCTATATCCAACGATGGCTAGCTAGCCGTTCGAAATGTGGGGAACTGACATAGTCGGCCCCATCAAACCAGCATCGTCTAGAGGACATCGTTTCATCCTAGCTACGACTGATTACTTCTCCAAATGGGCAGAAGCAGTACCGCTGAGAGAAGTGAAGACGGAGAATATCCTCCATTTCTTCAAGACGCACGTCATATACCGGTTTGGGACTCCGCGACGGATCATCTCCGATAACGGACCAGCCTACAGGAGCCACAAGATCAGCCGCTTCGCGCAACAACACAATATAGACTGGAGATATTCCTCAGTTTATAATCTGCGAGCTAATAGTCTGGCTGAGGCCTTCAACAAGACCTTGACAAAGATCATGAAGAAAACGGTGTCCCGAAATAAGAAGGACTGGCACGAGAGACTGCAAGAGGCTCTTTGGGCGTATCTAACTACGTTCAAGACGGCCATGAACACAACGCCATACGCATTGATATTCGGTACGGAAGCAGTACTCCCCCTCGAGATAGAGCTACCCCTCTACGAGTGGCAGTCCACCACGAGCTGATGAACGAAGAAAATGCTCACCTTCGGCTTGAGGAGCTTGATGCCCCTGATGAAACACGGCTCATAACGCAACAAAATCTGGAGGCTTATAAAGCAAAGATGACGCGCTCATATGAAAGATTGACTCGGCCGAGGACATTCCGCCGGGGCGAACTCGTGCTAGTGGTCAAAAGGCCTATGATCCCCAATCGCGCCAAGCGGGGAAAATTCGAGCCAAATTACGAAGGCCCGTACATCATAGACAAGGTCTACCAGGGTGGAGCCTATCTACTCATGGATATGCACGGTGAAAGGCCTTTCAGGACAATAAACGGTCGCTTCCTGAAAAAATACTACGCTTAATGAGCCACAGCCTAGGTCAATGATAGATGACGACGACTATGTCCGCTCGCTATCTTTCTAAGTTCAAGCTTTATAAGCAGTAGCCAGCCTTCTCAAAAACGGACCGAAACGTCCTTTAACTAATTGTTTCCTGATTTAAAATCAGGAAAGCCCACGGAAGAGGCTTCAGAAAAGGGTCATGTGCTTACACGTGACCATCAGTCACGTGTTGACACGTGACATCTAAAAGCATCGGTAAGGCAAATTCAGTTTTCCGACTACATCAAAGAAAAGGGCTTCAGAAAGGGTCACGTGCTCCCACGTGACCTGGGTCACGTGTTGGCACGTGACAATAAAAAACGGCTTCAAAGGCAAACCGGTTCCCTGATCAAATCAAGGGAAAGGCTTCAGAAGAGGTCACGTGCTCCCACGTGACCAGGGTCACGTGTTGGCACGTGATAATCAAAAGCAGCAGATTTGTTCTCCGGTTAAACCAAGAAAAAGGCTCCAGACGAGGGTCACGTGCTCACACGTGACCAGGGGTCACGTGGTGGCACGTGACGGTTAAGCAGCGACCAGAAAGCAGAGCGCAAAAGAAAGAAGAGGGCTCGTTCCAAAGGGGGGTCACGTGCCCACACGTGACCAAGGGTCACGTGGCCACACGTGACCGACTTCAAAGCCCATTTGTTAACAGAATTAAATTCTGAGAAAAGACCTCTCAAATCTTTCCAAAAGCAACCAGTTGCATTAAAGATTTAAAGGTGATTAAATATCATCTATCTATGGGAAAATCTCGAATTTGGGAAGATTTCCCCGTAAAATCTAACCGAAATAACAAAGGAGAATCTCTGGATTTAAAATCCAATGGTGAATAAAATTCACCTAATAATCCAAAGGTCCAAAACGAATTATGGATACAAATCAAATCTCTCAATGAAAGATTCATCAAAAACTAATTGACTCGGTTGCTTCTCCTATAAATAGGAGCCAAGAGACACACAAAAGGAGAATATAGGCAGAGGGAAGAAAAGAGAGAGAGCCTTGATACTTTAGAGGAATTTGGATCTTCTGCAAAAGAAAACCCTAGGTAAGAAAGGGAAGGTTTCATTGAAAGAAAAGAGAATTTAATTCTCAACAGAGTTTAACTCTGATATAAAACAAAAGGACATAGTTCTTCTCTCTTTGATGGAGGATCTGTAAAGTGCACATCTCCCCTTGAGTTGAGAATTTAATTCTCAATGGGTTGAGATCCTGCCATGCAGATCCAAAGCATAGAGAGGGAATGGAAGCACGAGAATTTAATTCTCACAGAACTATAGGAATTTAATTCCTTCAAAATAAAATTAGGGTTTGACCCTGTGTTATGGGAATTTAATTCCTTCAGAATGAAAAGAATCAGGGTTTAACCCTAGTTAAGAACTTAGTTCTGTTAAAACAACAAGAATTTAATTCCCTTAATCTTATTCCCCAGGATAATTCTCTAACAGAGAGTGGGGGTTTAATTCCTTAAAGCTTTTAACCCTATTCAGTTCTTCATATATATGAGGAATTTAATTCATACAGAAAATTCAGAATTCAACTCTTCAAAAGGAATTAGGAATTTAATTCCTCTGAAATTATTGTTAGGGTTCAACCCTACGAGAAATTTAATTCCTGAAAGGGATTAACAGATCTTCTAAACAACTACAGAAAAGCAGGGTCACGTGTCACCACGTGACCCCCCCAAAAGATCGACAGAAAGCCCTTTGAGGCAGTGCCTCACGTGACCCACGTGACCCTTGGCAGAGGCTTTAACATACTCCATTCAAACACCTATCACGTGATGACACGTGATGCTCCAAAAGATGCAATCTTCTCAGCAGAACAAACGAAGGGAGGGCGCCCTCACGTGCTACCACGTGACCCCTCTTGCCTCAGCGTCTAACGCTAAATTGGAACCCCTGAATTCAGTGTTAAAACGTTGTTTGGCCTTAGTGTTCAACACTAAGCAAAGAACTTTATTTGCAGTGTTCAACACTGATTACCTTAGTGTTCAACACTAATTTGGGATTTCTGTTGCCAGTGTTTAACACTGGTCTGTTTTAGTATTTAACACTAATTTGAAGGCCTTGTTGCTGGTGTTTGACACCAACTATCTCCTAGTGTTAAACACTGACTTATCAATCTCATTCTCAGTGTTCAACACTGATTGGTCTTTAGTGTTTAACACTAGGCATTGGCCCAATTGGCTAAATGGCCAGAGGCAAAGCCTCTCCTTCAAGGGACCAACAGGAGGGCCGATGTCCCAGACATGATTGGACTTAGCCCAAGCTGGCCATAAGTCCTCAATTCGTAATTAACTGGGCTAATGGGCTTATAACATAATTAATTGGTCTTGATCCCAAATTGGGCCAAAGACTATTTAATCCACTCCGGTTCCAGGGTACATCTCTTCATTCCTTTGATACTTGGCGTTGTAATCCCTCAACGTCTTCAAAGAGGTGACGGGTCCCGATGACCACACATTGATATGGACTGTGGGGTCCTTAAACCCATGGACTACGACGTCCTTAACCTTGACCGAGATGTCTTAAAACTAACAATGGACTGTGGGGTCCTTAAACCCATAGACTACGACGTCCTTAACCTTGACCGAGATGTCTTAAAACTAACAATGGACCGCAATGTCCTTAAACTACCCATGGACCGCAATGTCCTTAAACTAGCGATGGACCACTATGTCCCTAAACTGGAACGATAGAGCCCAAACGCTCTTTTGTTGGATTTAAACGATCCCGTTTAAGTTGATCTTAGCCTTAAATATAGCTAACGTATCCTTAAACCTTTCAAACAGACTTTAATCCCAAACTGGACTATAGATCCCCCCAATTAACTCTGGTTCAAGGGTACATCTCTGAACTCCTCTGACATCTGTCGTTGTAATCCTTCAACGTCGTCAGAGAGGTGACGGGTCCCGACGGCCATACATTAAATGGACCACTATGTCCCTAAACTGGAACAATGGAGCCCAAATGCTCTTTTGTCGGATTTAAACGGTCCCGTTAAGTTGATCTTAGTCTCAGGTTAGACTAACGTATCCTTAACAAACGTTTGAGCTGATCTTGGCCTTAAATATGGCTAACGTATCCTCAAACCAAACCCCCAAACCCAAATCTAAGATAATACGGATTTGGACTAGTCCACGCCCTACGGGCGAGGATATAACTCGGTCTCCGTAAACAATCCACGGGCAACAAAACATAAAATAAACACACACGACACGAAGTGACCATCTGGAGAAGGAGAAAGTTGTTACCGCGACGCGGTAGCGTAATTAACTGCAGGGGCTTGCGCCTGCAGGGAAGAGCGTCCCCACAATCAAAAACCCCTCAAGCGAGGGGGAATCTGACGAAGTCTGCTACATCGGACGCATCCGTTCAGACCTTCGATACACGGTGCCATAAATCAACTTGGCATCTCCGGAGAGATGGACGGATAGCACCAATTAGCATCTGCCCCAAACCTCAGGTGAGACGTCCCGCGTCTCGGCCGCCGTTCGGAGGGGAACAGATTCTGGCACGCCCGGTGGGACCTTTTCCTCTTTCCACTCCACACTTCGTGTGTCGTGATTCGCGAACCAATCGCGGTTTGCTAAAGGTTGCCCTTGGGTTTCGAGATACTAAGACTTGGCGTCTTGCTCATTGAAGAAAGCAAAGGATCGATGGCTTCTACTTCTGCGAAATGCTCCAACTGCTCGGACTGCAATTACGACCAACGCTCTGCCTCGCCAGGAGGTATAGCCTACGGACCCCAAGCCGCTTCGTTATTCACAATACCGGTGGACCAGGTGACTCAGGCCACTACCGGATTGTTCTTTGGGACTATGCTCCCACCGACAAGCTTTACGGCGCCGGTGCTGACAAAGGAAGCTCCCAAGAAGTCGGTCTTTGATCGTCTTATCCCTGCTGCGGCTCCTCTCAACGGGTCGCCCAACATCAGCGCCTCGGTCTTCTCTAGATTGGGCCAGAAATCCTGTGGACCCATCATGGAGCCTACAATCTCAGAGAAGGCTGCTTCTAAGAAAGTGACCGGTCCTGCTCCCGAAATCGCCAGGGCAGCTTCCCCGGCCAAAAAGTCGGTCCTTACAAGATTGACGGCCCCAGCTCCCGCTCCTGCTACCTAAAGGACATCGGTCTTTGACAGGCTAACACCAGCAGCGACCCCCCACCTACACAGGGGGCAAAATGAAGCCATTCTCCCCGCTGAACCAACGCCGTCCGCTCGACACGCTCGACGTCGCCATTGGCGCCGAGTAAGGAAGGCTGGGGGCAACTCCCCCTCTGGGCTAACTCCATCAGCCCCGATGGCGGAAGTTAATGCTGCTGTTCCAACGGGGAACAGCTTCGAGATGCTAAATAAGGTGCGAAGGAATTCTCCTACTGCGGTGCTAAAGAGGTCTCCTCCCCCACTAAAAAAGGTTGTGGAGATAAAGTCAGAGCAGCCCCAATCCCCTCAACGGCTGTCTTCCAAAATCTATAAGGTTTGGCGGCAGGCCCGAGATTCGATGATCGATCCAAACTTCTCCCGCCAGCACAAGAAGCTGAAAATCCAATCGGAAGCCGGTCACCAGGCTAAACCACGAAAGGCTGTCTGGACGCCCACCTCAACGGCCCCCTCAACCTCCACTGCTCATAAAAGGAGGAAACCAGAGAAGATCCCCCAGCCTGCAACGACAGCCAAAGGAACTAAGCCTAGACGCCGTAAGTCTGGGGGCATGATGGTCCACACCGTATACATGGCGTCAGGAAAAGAAGACAGCCGTGCGTCTACAGGTCATAGACCGCTCACACGGTCGGTGACCAAAGCTCAGGAGCAACAGCAAAAGCTCCAGGAAATGATTAATGCTATGGCCGCACTTACCGGGCTAAAAGAAAACCCAGAAAGGTCTTCGGACGAACGCCAGGAGGAAGAAACCGACACCGAATTCCTTCGCCGAATATTGGAGAAGAAGGACAAAGAGGCTGCTGAACAAGCAGCCAACATACAGCGTATGGGCCTCCTATTCCAAGATATGATAGGAATGATGATCCGACAGGATCCACCCGCTGAGGATCCCCCGATCGTCCTTGAAGACGACAGGGGAGAAACGTCAAATCCACCACCGGCCCTCTCAACGGCCAAGGAGGAGACAATCTCTAAGGCTGACTTGATCGACTATATAGCCCAGCAAATTCGGGTTCATCATGCGACTGAGGCAGCTGGTCAAGTCATAAAAACGGGGCGGCCATATCCAAGCTGGTACGACCAAATCAAGTACCCGCTGGGTTACACAATTCCCAAGTTCCATGTTTACAAGGGGACCGGCAATCCCCACCAACATGTCGCCCAGTTCAGGGCCCTTTGCGGTAACACCGGCGGAGATGATAAACTGTTGCTTCGCCAGTTCGTGGGCAGCTTATCAGAAACAACGTTCGAATGGTATTCGGAACTCCCGAACGATTCTATCAAGACGTTCGCTGAAATGGAGTTGCTATTCACTCAGCGATTTGCAAGCGCCAGCGAACGCACTCCAATAACGGCACTAATTAACGCCAGGGTAAAACCAGGCGAAACTTGGGTCCAGTATGCTATACGATGGCGGAATTTGTGGTCGAAATGCGAGCAACGCATTGAGGAAGCGCCCGCGGTGGGCATGTTCGTGGGAACCCTAGACCCTCACGCAACTATCTCCCAGTTTATGATGTTCTTTAAGCCAACCACATTCCAGGCTTTAATCGACAAGTTGGCTCAGATGGACCAAATGGGTCATAGACCGTCTCCCCCGAAGCCAGAACCTCGGAATGACAAGGGTAAAGGAAAGGCCACCTTCGTCGCGAATACCCAGCAGCAACCCAATGCCCCAAAGCTGACGGATCAACTGGAAGAAAGATGCCGGTATTATAATGAGAAGATGAAGCGTCCCTACTCGTTCCCACGGGACAAGACGAAACGGCTATTCGAGCTGGCAGTACGCAACAGACTTATAAACCTGCCAAATCCAAGGCGACCGCCACAACCCACTGAGGTGAACAACCCCAACTATTGCCCTTACCATCAAACAGTAAGCCATCCGATTGAGGATTGCTTCGTCTTCAAAGGATGGATTGAAGATCAATACCTCCAGGGAAAGTTTGCGCTGTCCGAAAAGTGGAAGGTGAACCCGCCACAGCCGCATACTCCTAAGAAGACGGACGCACCGGGGGCGACTTGTTCCTTTATTGAAGAAGCTCCATGGGAAATCGTGCTATCAGCTAAAACCAAAAGGATGTTGAGTGACCTTCATGCGTGCCCAGCAGTTGAATGGAAGAACCCGCTTGAACCTCAAATCATCGAAAGGATGTTGAAGCCGCGCCCAACTACAAAGATTCGTGGTGATGGCCCAAGTACTCACACCCAACCGTCAAAATCTTCGAAGAAAAAGAAGAGGAAATCCAAAAGGCCCGTGAAGCCTGGAAACAAGCGCACGGATTTGCAGAAACAGATTCACGCGCTGGAGGAGTACAATCAAAAGGCACGGACTCCCGTCACACTGCAAGAGTTCCTCAACCACGTCTTTCAGAAGGAAGATGAGGAAGAGAGCTCATCGGATGAATCCGAGGGATATATAGTGAGTTGTTATGTGATTTCCCACTCGGAAGATGAGAAAACTCCTGGCACCAAGAAACTGGGGGCACACCCTGAGCCAGGACTTGTGTGGCCAACAGATGAAATGATCGACGCCTTTCTGGACGAGATTTGTCTAAAGGGTAAAGCAGATCAGGAGCGTGAGATGGCCGCATCGGAAGGAGCCGAACGCAGGCGACTAAATGAAAGAATTGAAGTACTCCCGCCAGATCGAAAGGCATCCGAGGCAGACAAGAAGATATTCAAGACGAGAAAAAGGTTTGCCAAAGCCATGTCAATGGGAATGAAGTTACCACCCTCGGAAGGAAACACGCTCAATGGGGTGGAGAGGCACCCTGATTATTGCGCATATCATCGGAAAATTTTACACCCCACGGAGGAGTGCGACGCCTTTAAGATATGGTGGCAAGGATATGTTGCTCATCGGCAACATTTTAAGCGCATGAAACGCAAGACTCGTCGAGAACAAAGAAGTACTGCCGACGAGCACAACAGGACCACTGGCAACTGTTACATGGTTAACGCCGGAGGGTCACAAGTTCTCACATTTGGGAGCGACTCCGATGAAGAAATGGCTCTGGGCCCTCTCTTTAAAGAATCTGTTTTAGGGAAAGAGGAGAAATCGGAGGCCTGCGAGAACATTCAGCTGCGCAATCGCACACTCCCAGAAAAGAATCTCGGGCCCGCGAGTAGAAAAGATAAGGGAAAGGAAAAGTTCACTGAAGATATCACTTTAGATGACCAAGTCATGAAAGAGCTGGCTGCCAAAGACCCTTCTAGGAAGGGCAAGGTGGACTATAACATCCTAGCGCACCTAAGGAAGCTACCTTCTCAGCTTAGTATTCTCGATACCCTCCTATCATCAAAAGAAGTGCGAGACTCACTAATTAAGGCGTTATAAGAACCTGAGCAATTCCAAGCCTTCCTCGCCACTGAAAGGATGAAGGATGAATTGGAGGAAGTGCATACGGCCAACATCGCTTTCGGTGACGAAGGCCTCCTTCTCGGGACGTGCGACCACAACCGTCCCCTATATGTCTCCAGATACTGCCATGATATCAAGATAGGCAAGATCCTGGTGGATAATGGATCCTCCGTTAATCTCCTTAATGTTCGGGTGTTGAAGGAAATCTACATGAGTGTGCAACACCTCGCTCGTGACAAAATTACTATCTTCGGTTTCGATTCACAATCGTCACGGACTCTCGGATCCGTGATACTAACATTACCCTTTGGACTCCCCGTCACAGACATCAAATTCCATGTCATTGACGCCAAGACCGGCTACAACGCCTTGCTCGGTCGTCCTTGGCAACACGAGTACAACATCATCCCTTCTATACAACATCAGTGTATGAAGTACTTTAAGGATGGTTTCGAGTATACCATAACAGGTGAGTTGAACCCATTTTCCATGAACGAAGTCCGCAAATACGAAGATGCGAAGTACTTTTTGCCAGATTTCGAGGATACAGAAAGGTGTCACAACCCGGAGAACAAAGCCGCCGCCACCATCCCTGTTTTCGGGAGTGATACCGAAGAAGAAGAAGAGATAGTTTATGCCGGGCCATCTCAACGCAACAACCCGGGGACGTCCGCCCCCATGTTGGTCTTCGGAAGTGACTCGGAAGATGAGGTTAATGCCGTGTTCTCCAATCGGCTGTCAATACAAGCACCCCCTAGCGATGATCAGAGTTTGCAAATCACCATGGTGCCGTGGGAACACTACAAGGATCTCGACACACTTCAAGCTCACAATGTGCAGGACCTGCAAACATTTTACGTCCCTCCCAGGCAAAGGGGTGAGAAGTTAATCCTATTCTACCGATCCTCAGAGTCGAAAATAGAGAAAGAGATCTGGCATGGCACGGATGTTACACTCGACAGGCTCCAACCTATCCGTTTGCCCAGATACTACACAAATGGACTAAAGTGGCTATTGAAGCGCCAAGGAGTACCCTTAAAACAGACTGTTCGACAAGCTCGGTTCTACAACAGGATTTGGGATGTCCCTGAGACCTAACGCAAATTGCCCAACGGGAAAATGGAAACACTTGGGCTTGGATACGCGAGAACCGGAAAACGGGAACGGGCCCACAGTAGCTACGCCATATATACTTTCTTTGAAGAAGAAGATGCCCCGTCAGGAAATGCCAACCCCTCATCAAAACTAGATCCCGCGATTGAAATGCCGAGTCCGTCGTTTGAAGAACGAATGGACAAGCCTATCAGGAAAGTGGGTCAAAAAGCTCGGGAAGACCACAACCGCGAGATGGCCATCTACGAGAAGGCCGGGACACAACGTCTATTTCAAAGGGCTGCAAAAGACAAAGATGCTCATTCTTGTCAACCCGTTGTATGAAAGGCCTGACGCAGAGACGGAAATAAATCAAGAAGCGGAGAGAGGAACCGACAACAACAACGCAGGATTAGAGAGTTACGTGATCGGGTATTGCGCGGCTCGGATTTGTCCCTCAGGAAGAAGATGAGTCGAGCGTACTCCTTCCCCCGAGACAAGACGGAGAAGTTACTCGAGCTCGCTATAAAACATCAAATGATCGCGCTTCCAGAGTTTAAGCACCCTGAGCAAGCTAACAGGGCTTCTCATCTGAGCTATTGCTCTTATCACCAAGCCATAGGACATCCTACCGAAGACTGCTTCACCTTCAAGAACTGGGTCGAGGACCAGTACCAACATGGCAGATTCGCTTTATCCGACGGCTGGAGGGTAACGCCGCCACAAAAGCACGAACCCAAAGCCGCAAAAGCAGAGCCAGATCCACCTCAGTCCTGGAAGCGGATTCGCACCTGTTATACGATTACGATATTAAAAGAAGAGCCCGAGAACATGGATGACCTTCCCTGGTGCTTTGAGAACAGCGATGATGAGGTGGTCTCAGAATTTCCACCAGCTCCAAAAGAACTGGAAGACGGCATACATACTACTGCAGATAACCTCAAGAAGATTGAGTTGGGATCGGCAGATGACCCGCGACCGACATTTGTCAGCGAGCTGCTATCTGAAGAAAAGGTGACTGCGTTAAAGAACGTGCTTCTACGGCATAAAGACTGCTTCGCGTGGAACTACTCCGAGATGCCAGGATTAGATCCCAAGATTGCTGTGCATAAATTAGCAATATCCCCAGATATCAAGCCAGTCAAGTAGGCGCCAAGAAGGATGCGACTCGAGTTTGAAATGAGCATCAACGCCGAAGTCAAGAAGCTGATCGATTCTGGATTTATCCAAGAAGTCCAGTATCCCGACTGGATTGCCAATATCGTCCCGGTAATGAAGAAGAATGGGACGGTACGCATATGCGTGGATTTCAGGGATCTCAATAAAGCCTGTCCAAAGGACGATTTCCCAGTACCAGTAACCGAGCTAATGATAGATAACACGTCCACTCACGAGGTTTTCTCCTTTATGGACGGTTCGTCAGGATACAATCAGATAAAGATGCATCCCGAAGACCAGAAGCATACCGCTTTCCAGACCCCTTTGGGTATATTCTGCTACAGGGTTATGTCCTTTGGTCTAAAGAACGCCGGCGCTACCTATCAAAGGGCCATGACAAAAATCTTCGATGACCTCATACATGACATTGTCGAGTGCTATATCGATGACCTTGTAGTAAAGAGCATGTCATACGAAGAGCATTTAAAGCATCTGGAGACTGTATTTCAACGCCTTCGGCAATATAATTTGAAGGTGAATCCCCTCAAATGCGCGTTTGGAGTCTCCTCGGGTAAATTCCTGGGATTCATCATCCGACATCGAGGTATCGAAATAGATCCATCTAAGATCAAGGCGATCATGGAAATGCCTCCGCCAAGAACCCTCAAACAATTGCGGTCTCTCCAAGGGAAGCTCGCATACATCCGGCGATTTATCGCCAATCTTTCAGGCAAATGCCGTCCTTACAGCCACCTGATGAAGAAAGGAACTCCATTCGTTTGGGATCACAAATACCAAGGTGCACTAGACGAGATCAAGCAGTACCTGCAGAACCCTCCGGTGTTGGTTGCGCCGGTCAAGGGAAAACCCCTCATTCTTTATACAACCGCCCTCGAAGGTTCCTTGGGCGCATTATGGGCACAAGAGAACGATCAAGGGAAAGAGAGAGCACTCTACTACTTAAGTCGAGTTCTGCTGGGGGCAGAAAACAACTACTCGCTCATTGAAAAACACTACTTGGCGTTAATCTTCGCGATAACAAAACTCAGACACTATGCGTTGGCGCACGAAGTCCGTCTCATCTCGAAGGTGGACCCTCTTAAATATTTGATGTCGAAGGCTATACTGACGGGTCGACTCTCTAAATGGGCTCTACTCCTGATGGAGTTCTCAATAACGTATCGACCTCTTAAGGCAGTGAAAGGCCAGGCCATTGCCGACTTCCTCGCTGAGCATCCAGTACCTGCCGGTTCTCCTCTGAACTGCGATTTGCCGGACGAACATGCATTCGACGCGATCGGCGGCGGTGATACCTGATGGGAACTCTATTTTGACGGGGCATCTTCCATGAAGAAGCGCGAACAATGTACCCCTGTAACACCCGAGCCCAATAATACTATTTCTTTTGCTAGTTGAGTGTTATAAATTGCTCATTTCAATTATCCTGATTGTTTGGTGCTTATTGCAAAATTTTAACCGGTTAAGTCATTTTGACACATAACAAATTTTAACACCTAAAATGAAATTAAAATATCCATATTGGCCTACTCGTCGCCACTAGTCGCGTGGTAGTGTCCGCGTGTCGAAATTTCGTCTCGTTCGGCTAAACGGGCAAGTTGGACGACTACGCGCGCGTGCAAGTGTCCGACTTGGGGGCATGCATTTTAATCATTAAACACCCCTTTTCAAAATTTGGAACCCGCTTAAAATCCTATAATTTGAATTTGAAACATTTGGGCGCAACCCGGGCGCGATTTGGAAATGTTTCATTTAGCGCCGAAAATGCCCATTTAAATTTTATAATCTAAACTATATAATATAAATATACTCTGTTATTTTAACGTCTAAATCTTCTTTAAAAATCTTTATTAAATTTCTTTTCTTTTGGCAGCCAATCACGAGGGGGGGTTTCACCCTCGTGGGCCCCAGCTCTCTCTCCGTCTCTCTCTTATTCTCTCTATCTCTCTCTAATCTCCTTCTCTCTCTCTCTCTAACAAACCCTCTCTCTCTCTTCCTTTAAATCTTCCCTCTCTCTCTTCATCAGATCTCTCTCTCTCTCCCTCTATATTTATTTTCCTCACGTCCTCAACTCGAGAAACCCATCGCGAACCCCTGAACCCTAACCCTAGCCTCCCCGCGCCTGCGCCGTCGACCTCCCCGCGACCTCGCCGTCGCCGTCCTCGCCTCCACGGCCGTACCGCACCCCCTACCTTCTTCCTCCCTCCTTCCCGAGCCTCCAAACCCAATCCCGACGCCACCACCAGCACCCAGTGCCGCCGTCGCCGCCGCCTCCCCACTCCGACGACACCACCACCATCACCCTTGCCTCCGCAGTCTCGTCCCGACCTTTCCACCTTCCTCCTCCTTCCCTCGCCGGCGCTGCAACAGCACCCAAGCCACAGCACTACCACCTTCTCTGTTCGCCGGAGATCACCGCCGTCGATCTTCGTCGTCGTGCCTGTGCCACCGCCGACCACCTCCTCTCCCCTTGCAACCCAAACCAGGCCTCTACCTCCCCCCTACTCACAGCACAACCCGACCCAGCCGCCTCCAGCACTGCAGCCGCGTTCCCTGTTCGCCGCCGGCGCCCCTCGCCGTCGAACCCGTCGTGGTTGCCCTGGTTCTTCCCTGTAAGCATCCCTTTACCTTTCCATTCGTGTTAAACCCCCCGCTGGTCTTAGTGTGCGGTATCGTATGTTTTTGCTAACTTGTTGCCGTTTTGACTTTTCGCCGGATTCCGGCCGTGCCGTCGTTTGGACCCGACTTTCCAGCGGAGTACTCTGGTCCGTGTGGTCCCGTTGTTCGCTGTTTGGACTCGATCCGTGGCCCGTGCATCCGTCTCGTATTTTCCGCCGACATTGCATCCGTGTTTTCCGGTTTGCGAAACCGTCGAGGCAAGTATCCGAATACTTGCTCTAACATGCTAATACAAGATCAAGTCTTGCTAAACATTTAATTATCATATTATTTATTACAACCACACAGCTGTTAGTAATATCGATATTATATTATAACTAGAATTGACGGTTGAATATCTCCTTGACATTAAATCAGTATGGTAGCTTCGTGAAGTTAAGTGGTATGCTTTTAATCCATGCTTTAACTAACTAAACCAATTAGATCGTCCTTGCTTTATTCGTTAAACCATCCATGAGACAATTATTTATGCTTTAGTCTTAAACTCATGTAGCTTCATTACTTTATGTTGTTGATATTGCTTCACCTTGTGACTATTGCACCCCAAGGGTGCTTGAACCTGTTAATAAAGATAATACAAAGCACCATTGTGATTAAGTGACTATTATTGCTGTTTACTTCAAAGTCTTGCGGCTGTTACTTATTCGATTGTATACCTGTTGAGAGCACATACTCGATTGCATTACATATTGACCCGACCCTGCTACACATGACACATACATACATACCGACTCATTCTGTGTACCATGACATGACTTGTTACCTGATCTCATACCTAATGCCAACAAACCTGACTTGGGGTCCTCATGGACCATTCATGTTGTCTATCCAGACAAACCTGACCTGTTACCTGATCCTGTGTTGGCATTAGTCCTTGATTACTGAATACCTGACCGGACATACATAACTTGGGGGTATGGGGAAATCAAAGGTGAAACCGACTTGTAACTCAACAGTTCGATACCTGTTCTGATCAGTCTTACGGGCTTGGCCAGCCCCGGAGTGATGATGCTGACATCACTCGCCCATCCTGCTACCTATTACTGCCTAGCGGCACGTCTCGGATTCAGCCCCGAGAACCTTGACCGTGGTCCCGGGCACGCACGGGATACTATTGAGTTACATCGACGATTCATCAATTGATTTCAAAGACTATAGAGTAGAAACCTGATAGGACAGTTTAGTTACCACTGCACATTACCCTGCACTGTTATTTCTTAGTACTGCTTTATTCATGTTTATCCCTGCATTGCTTATTACCATGTTCATATTATATTATTGGTTGACATGACGCGCTGACGTCTGGGTTTTGCATGGCCCAGATTCCTTACCACTGTCGCCGACCGAGCAGGAGTACCTCAGCCAGCAGGCTGATTTGTGAGTTCTGTAGTGGTTAGTTCATTTATTGCATTTTATTTCCAGGTGCGATCCCGCATTATGGGACGTACCTTTCTATTATTGTATTGGATCATTTGCTTCCGCACTTATTGTTTATTGACTTTTGTTATTATGGATTTGGACATGTGTTAGATTAGTTTATTATCTTGTTCTTGATATCTCTACAACCGTAATGTGACTGTGGATGGATACTTCCTAACCACAGGTAGCATGGTTGGCTATGTTACGTGCCCGATCTTGCGTACTCTGGGAAGCGGGGCATGACAACCCCCATAATCAAATCGGGAGTAGGCCTCATCTTCGTAACCCCACAAGGAGGGATAATGCGCTTTGCTTTCTCCTTAACGGAATCGAGGACGAACAATGAAGCCGAATACGAAGCTTTGATAGCGGGTCTCGAGATCGCCATTAACATGGGAATTGAAGACCTCTCTATATACGGGGATTCTCAATTGGTTGTTAGTCAAGTAAATGGTGACTACCAAACGTGCAAACCGGAGTTGGTGAAATACGGCAAAAAGGTGCAACAACTATTGACCCAAATTCCCTCCTACACTTTGGAAAGTATACCACGTGCGGAAAATAGCAAAGCAGACGCGTTAGCTAAGCTCGCTAAAGAACTGGCTGACGAGAACCTCGATGACGTCAGAATCGTGGTACAAAGCCGTCGAGTGCTCGCCCCAACAGAAATATCTCTGAAATTATACGAAGAAAAGGGGGCGACTGAGCAGACGACTCTACAAATAAAAGACCATGAGAAGGCCGAGGACTGGAGGGAAGTCTTCATAGACTACTTTAAGTCCTACCGAATGCCCGAAGAAGCGTCCTCAAGATATCAGCTCATGAAACGAGCTCTATTTTTCGCTTTTGTCAACGACACTCTATACAAAAGATCGTTTGATTCTCTGTGGTTGAGATGCTTAGGACCTGACGAAGCAGAAAGAGTCGTTCAGGAAGTTCATGACGGACTCTGCGGTTCTCACCAGGCAGGCCCGAAAATGAAACTGAAGATCAAACGGATGGGTTATTATTGGCCCATGATGGTCCAAGACTGCCTCGAGCATGCGAAGCAATGCCACTCGTGCCAGATTCATGGAGACTTTATCCACCAACATCCGAATCCACTACACCCAACGGTGGCTAGCTGGCCATTCGAAATGTGGGGGACTGACATAGTCGGCCCCATCGAGCCAGCATCGTCCCGGGGACATCGTTTCATCCTGGCGACAACTGATTATTTCTCCAAATGGGCAGAAGCAGTACCGCTGAGGGAAGTGAAGACGGAGAATATCCTCCACTTCTTCAAGACGCACGTCATCTATCGGTTTGGAACCCCACGGCGGATTATCTCCGATAATGGGCCAGCCTACAGAAGCCATAAGATTAGCCGCTTCGCGCAGCAGCACAATATAGACTGGAGATATTCTTCAGTTTACAATCCACGAGCTAACGGTCTGGCCGAGGCCTTCAATAAGACCTTGATGAAGATCATAAAAAAGACGGTGTCCCGAAATAAGAAAGACTGGTACGAGAGGCTGCAAGAGGCCCTTTGGGCCTATCGAACTATATTCAAGACGGCCACGAACACAACGCCGTACGCGTTGGTATTTGGGACGGAAGCAGTGCTCCCCCTCGAGATAGAGTTACCCTCTCTACGAGTGGCGGTCCACTACGAGCTGACGGACGAAGAAAATGCTCACCTTCGGCTTGAGGAGCTCGATGCCCTCGACGAAACCCGGCTCATAGCGCAACAAAATCTGGAAGCTTATAAAGCAAAGATGACGCGCTCATATGAAAGATTGACCCGACCGAGGACATTCCGCCAAGGCGAACTCGTGTTAGTGGTCAAAAGGCCTATGATCCCCAATCGAGCCAAGCGGGGAAAATTCGAGCCAAACTATGAAGGCCCGTACATCATAGATAAGGTCTACCAGGGTGGGGCCTATCTACTCATGGACATGCACGGTGAAAGGACTTTCAGGCCAATAAACGGTCGCTTCCTAAAGAGATACTACGCTTAATGAACCACGGCCTAGGTCAATGATAGATGACGACGACTATGTCCGCTCGCTATCTTTCTAAGCTCGAGCTTTATACGCGGTAGCCGGCCTTCTCCATGTCGGACCGAAATGTTCTTAAACTAACAACGGACCGAAATGTCCTTAAACTAACGACGGACCGAAATGTCCTTAAACTAACGACGGACCGAGACGTCCTTAAACCAACGACGGACCGAGACGTCCTTAAACCAACGACGGACCGAAATGTCCTTAAACTAACGACGGACCGAAACGTCCCTAAACTACTACCGCAGCATCCTTAGGCTGACAAAAAAAAAGGGAGAAAAAGAAAAATATATTAAAAAAAATGATAAAAAAAAATGGTATGTCCATAAGCAAAATGGGCACGGATGAAAACCCGAAAGGGCTCCGTGAGTAAAAACAGCAGGGCTACCGGCGAGTGTTCGTGAAATCCCGAAAGGGCGCGACCTTGTAAAAAAAAAAGAGAAAAAGAATAAAAAAAACGGTATGTCCATAAGCAAAATGGGCACGGATGAAAACCCGAAAGGGCTCCGTGAGTAAAAACAGCAGGACTACCGGCGAGTGTTTGTGAAAACCCGAAAGGGCGCAACCTCGCTGAAAGACACGTACAGGGTCCTCTCGACCTTGTAAGGAGAAACCACCCGCGTGAGATCCTTACGACTCACAAAAAAGCAACACACTTAGGGACCCTCACGATTCCTAAGGAGAAAATACACTTGCGGGATCCTTACGACTCGTAAGGAGAATTCTCTTATGGGACCCTCACGGCTCATGAGATTTGAAAGTCTTAAGTTACAGAAACCTAAACCTGTTCTTAAGCAAATCCCCCACAACCTTCGATACTGCCCTACAAGAGGCTCAATACTGACCCTTGTATACAATCCACGGGCGCGAATAAACATTTCCCCAGCTAAGTCACACCTGTGACTAGGGATATATCCATATAATGAGCAACCCTTGTAGGTCCTCTCGACCCATAAGGAGAAAACCCTCTTGTAGGATCCTTACGACTTACAGAGGAACATACACTTAGGGATCCTCACGAATCCTAAGGAAAAAATACACCTACGAGATCCTCACGACTTGTAGGGAGAAATACCTTGGTGAGACCCTTACGGCTCATGAAGTCAAAAGCCTTGGTCGACAGGACCCTTAACCCTGTTTGCTAAGCCACCTTTGTTCAACATCGACAGAGGCAAATGATGATTCGCTCCTGGCAATATTCCAGTTGTAGCGGTGCTGATGCCGAAATCGGTGTCCAAAATCCAAGCTTGCGGCGAAAAAGCTAGCAAGCCACACATGCCTACTAAATAGCCGAAATGATGGGACAACTTGCAATAAAAAGCAGCAAGTAAAAATGTATGCATAAAAAAAAATATAGCCGAAATGATGGGGCAACTCGCAATAAAAAGCAGCGAGTAGAAAATAAATAAATAGCCGAAATGATTGGGCACCGCGAAAAATAGCCGAAATGATGGCGCAATCGCGACCTTCGCGATATAAAATCTGAAACGATAGAGCATCGCGGAAAAATAAATAAAATAAAAATAAAATTTATGCCCTACAGGTGATGTTCCATCACACCCTGTACACAATCCAAGGGCGTAAACAAAAAAGGGAACATACCTCCCCCCAGGTTTCACCAAAGAAAGAAGCTAAATCTCGACGGGTCACAAGCGACCTAGAGATCATCCCAACACTCGTTTCGTAACGACGGACACAACTTCAAGCTAAGCGGAATAGCGGCAACTCCCAGTTCCATGGCTCGGTGGTATACATATCGCCAAACAGTCAAACCTCCATCCCGTGAAATGCGGATACAATCAGTGAAATTCCTGGTTACGTGGAATGCGGATAACATCACTCTTTGACCCTATGGAAAACGTCCAGAGCGGATCCTGGTCCTCGCAGAGCACGTCAGTGAACCCGTGTGAAGCATCCAGAGCGGAGCCTAGTCCTCGCCGAGCGCGGCAGTGAACCCGTGTGAAGCATCTAGTGCAAAATTCCTGGTTACGTGGAACGCGGATAACGTCACTCTTTAACCCCGCGGAAAACGTCCAGAGCGGATCCTGGTCCTTGCAGAGCACGGCAGTGAACCCGTGTGAAGCATCCAGAGCGGAGCCTAGTCCTCGCCGAGCACGGCAGTGAACCCGTGTGAAGCATCTAGTGCAAAATTCCTGGTTACGTGGAACGCGGATAACGTCACTCTTTGACCCCGGGGAAAACATCCAGAGCGGATCCTGGTCCTCGCAGAGCACGGCAGTGAACCCGTGTGAAGCATCCAGAGCTGAGTCTAGTCCTCGCCGAGTACGACAGTGAACCCGTGTGAAGCATCTAGTGCAAAATTCCTGGTTACGTGGAACGCGGATAACGTCACTCTTTGACCCCGTGGAAAACGTCCAGAGCGGATCCTGGTCCTCACAGAGCACGGCAGTGAATCCGTGTGAAGCATCCAGAGCGGAGCCTAGTCCTCGCCGAGCACGGCAGTGAACCCGTGTGAAGCATCTAGTGCAAAATTCCTGGTTACGTGGAACGCGGATAACGTCACTCTTTGACCCCGTGGAAAACGTCCAGAGCGGATCCTGGTCCTCGCAGAGCATGGCAGTGAACCCGTGTGAAGCATCCAGAGCGGAGCCTAGTCCTCGCCGAGCACGGCAGTGAACCCGTGTGAAGCTTCTAGTGCAAAATTCCTGGTTGCGTGGAACGCGGATAACGTCACTCTTTGACCCCGTGGAAAACGTCCAGAGCGGATCCTGGTCCTCGCAGAGCACGGCAGTGAACCCGTGTGAAGCATCCAGAGCGGAGCCTAGTCCTCGCCGAGCACGGCAGTGAACCCGTGTGAAGCATCTAGTGCAAAATTCCTGGTTACGTGGAACGCGGATAACGTCACTCTTTGACCCCGCGGAAAACGCCCAGAGCGGAGCCTGGTCCTCGCCAAGCACGGCAGTGAACCCGTGTGAAGCATCCAGAGCAAATACCGGACCGTGGAGTCCTTAAAATCCACGGACTATGATGTCCTTAACCTCGACCGTGATGTCTTAAAACTAACGATCAACCACCCCGATTCCCTACGGATTCTGCCTTGGTTTAAGGGTACATCTCTTCACTCCTTTAATACCTGGCGTTGTAATTCCTCAACGTCTTCAAAGAGGTGACGGGTCCCTGCAACCAAACATCGGACTGTGGAGTCCCTAAATTCACGGACTATGAGGTCCTTAACCTTGACCGTGATGTCTTAAAACTAACATCGGACTGTGGAGTCCTTAAATCCACGGACTATGAGGTCCTTAACCTTGACCGCGACGTCTTTAAACTACGATACCTGGAGAAACCCCTTACTCCGTGAAACACGGACAAGAGCGACCACATCCAGCACTTGCAGGCCCTCACGACCTGTAAGGAAGAAAACTCTCTTGTGAGATCCTTACGACTCTCAAGGGAAAACCCGCTTAAGAATCCTCACGATTCTTAAGAAAAACTTACACCTATGTGATCCTCTCGACCTGTAGGGAGAAAAACTCTTTATGAGACCCTCGTGACTCATAAAATACAAAAGTCTTAGGAGGCAGATTTTAACCCTGAATCCTGAGCCATCGCTGTCCTGCAAGGAGATCAAGATAGAATATCCGCAGAATACATTCAATAAAAAGGGGACACACCATTGAGAAGAAAAATGTATCTTTTATTCATAAACCAAAATGGGTACAAAGTACACTTCATGAAAGAAACAAAAAAAGAGAGATTCTCTCATCCATGAGTATGTACAAAAAGAGGGAAAAGATACAAGTCCTCAAGCCGGCGGGCGATACAGTAATTTTACCAGCTCATCGTTCTGTTGCTGAGCCACGGCTTCATGACGCAAGATCTCCAGGAGACGAGCCTCCGCCTGAGCTTGCTGAGCCTAATACAAAGCAAGCCGAGCTTTGAGCTCTTTCTCGGTGGCTTTATGAGCCTCGACCCTTTCACGAGTGAACGTGGCAGCTTTATCGAGAGCCACCACCTCTTTTATGAACTCCTGAAGCACCCGCCAGAGTTTGTACGCTTTGTTGGCCTTGGCGGTGAGATTAGCTTGAAGCTCACTCAGCGCCTTAGAAGCCAACTCCCTCTCCGAGAATTTACGACCGACCCCTTTCCTCGCACAACAATGTGTTCGCCACGTGTCGCCTTGTCAGGCAAGTTAAGCCCACTGTCATGACCGCAGCCTCTGAAACCGGATAGGAATGCTCTGGATTGTATAAATAAGCTCCGGTTGATAGCAGTAGTCGAGCTAAAGCATGCGTACATCATCGGGTATGGGAAGCAATAAGAAAATTTCTGACGTTATCCTGTCAAGCATGCGTTCGCAATTATAAAAAAAAGAAAGAAAGGAAACAATATGCGAAGCTCTGATGTGCATGCGACATGATGATAATATTGGCGACTAAATAAAGTCTTCATAAGAAGAACACAAAGTTTATTTATGCAAGCGAAAACATATATACAAGTACCAAGCCTACATGGAGGTTCAGCATAAAGCATACAAAAAAAGGGACTAATTTAAATATTCTACGCTAGCGGGAAAAGGTCACCAAACACGGGATCAGTAGCACAAGGGTTAACAAAGCAAAGAACAAAATTCTCCATCTCTCTCTCCGCTCTCTCCAGCACGTCAAAGCGACGGTTCTCGCGAGGAGTCGCTCCCTATCGATTGGTGCCATGTTCGTCCGCGAAAGCAAACATAATAGCTCGCCGGGCCCTTATTTAGCTCAGCAATTGAATCAAGCAGTCCTTCAAAGCCTGAATAATCAGGCACGCTTCGTGAAAGCCCTCGAGCTTCTCTTCAGCCGCATCAAGCATCGCCAGGGTCATCTCTGCCGGGTGAGGAGGAATGTCTGCAAGTAAGGCCGTGAGGATCATCCGGAGCCAGAGGGAACCCATTGGGAGGGGAAACCCCCTACGGATCGAGAGTTCATACATCGCCGAGTCGCATTCATCATCGGTAAGGAGTGGATCCACCAACCGGACGGCAAAACGGGGGATCATCTCCTCGATAGGAACTTCCCATGGCTGTCGATGAGCGTGTGGACGGTTGCAGGCCATGGCACTTAGTTCTCGAATTAAATCGCGTTAAAATGGGAATAAAAGTTCTCTGTGAAAAGAAAAGGAAAACCATTGCCTCAGATATAAAGGGGTGCATTAAGTGCTGTGCGCGGAAAATCTTGCATGGTGAAGCTATTTCCAAGGCCTAAAAAAAAGGAAAGGCATCGAAAATCAAGGAGATAGGACTATTTCCAAGGCCCTTTTTCTGCATCTGATATTGTGCACTGAAAATATGGCATGGGAAAATTTTGTGAACAGCCCCATCAAGGGACCCCACGTGCAGAACACGTGAGGCCCAAACCTGATGTACACTAAAAAAATGGAGTAGCACCCTGCATATTAAAAGCACCACCACCAACCGTAGCAAAATGATAAAATCCCAGAGAAAGGCATGCAAACATGGAAAGACATAATAAAACTTATTATTCATACTTCAAGAAGCTCATACAAAATAAAGAGGACACGTTTACAATGGTAAGACTTCAGACGCAAGGCACGGATTAAGAAACTCAAGCTTAACTTTGTCCAAGATTCTCCAAGCATTTCGAACCTCCCGAGTATGTTTTCTCTCACGATCACAAGCGTCGGGGTCCTCGCGAATGTCCTCCACCCTCCGATAGGCGGCAAGTACGGCCGACTGCTGAAATGCCTGGTGCAAGAGATCAATGAGGTTGTCGCGCCTTCTCTTCGAGATTAGACTCATAAGATACACCGAATGTATCTTGTCCTCAGCAACGTCCAATGCCCTGAGCGGTACTCCGGCACAGAAGAGAGGAAGCGCCTCCCAAATCGCCAGCACGATGAGTCTCAAAAGAGGAGAGCGACGGGGGAGTAGCCGATGGTTGTACTCGTTAAAGCGGCTCATAATCTCAGCACTCTGAGCGTCGGTGAACTCCTGGTTCCGACTGCGGCCCAGCGCACGAATGTTCCCATAGGAAATGATTTCGTCAAGACCGTACATATGGACATCCATAATACCTGAAATAAAGGTCATGAGAATTGTTATAAAGCTTCTGTTTCATTAATTACAGAATGACAACCTAGGGTAAGGAGACCCTAAGGAGCCTCCATGGGAAGAAATTGAGTTCTTCACAGGAATTAAATTCCTTATTAAGAAAAGGGAATTAAATTCCCCAAAAAGCCTTTTCTGTGAACAGAGTTAAACTCCATGGATCATCATATGAACCCTAAGAAATCTACTGTTGGAGGTTAAAATGGTTTCGTATTTTGGTTAAGAAACTTGAAGAAAAATGGGTTCCTTGTTGAAAAAGAGTAAAAACCCTTGTTTTGGATTTGAAATCCAAAGGAATGTGGAAGTTCGCTGTTTGTCCAAGAACATTACCTGAGGAGGAAGAGCCCTTTTAAACAGAGTTAAACTCTGAAAATGTTTCAAGGCAGAGAACTAAGCGCTGGAAGAAGAGAATTAAATTCTCAGAAAAAGTTCTCAAAGGAAGGAGATGAGCAAAGTGAAGGCTCTTCGGAAGGGACATGAACATTTATAGGAGGTGATGGAAACGTTTCATCTCCCCAAATCCCTAGAGGAATCCAACGGTCACAAAAGGTGACAGCGTTGCACTCACGAGCGGACACGTGAGAACAACGCTGTGGGGGCATTTGTTTCCAGATTTAAAATCAGGAAAGCCCACGGAAGAGGCTTCAGAAAAGGGTCACGTGCTTACACGTGACCATCAGTCACGTGTTGGCACGTGACATCTAAAAGCATCGGCAAGGCAAATTCAGTTTTCCGACTACATCAAAGAAAAGGGCTTCAGAAAGGATCACGTGCTCCCACGTGACCTGGGTCACGTGTTGGCACGTGACAATCAAAAACGGCTTCAAAGGCTAACCGGTTCCCTGATCAAATCAAAGGAAAGGCTTCAGAAGAGGTCACGTGCTCCCACGTGACCAGGGTCACGTGTTGGCACGTGATAATCAAAAGCAGCAGATTTGTTCTCCGGTTAAACCAAGAAAATGGCTCCAGACGAGGGTCACGTGCTCACACGTGACCAGGGGTCACGTGGTGGCACGTGACGGTTAAGCAGCGACCAGAAAACAGAGCGCAAAAGAAAGAAGAGGGCTCGTTCCAAAGGGGGGTCACGTGCCCACATGTGACCAAGGGTCACGTGGCCACACGTGACCGACTTCAAAGCCCATTTGTTAACAGAATTAAATTCTGAGAAAAGACCTCTCAAATCTTTCCAAAAGCAACCGGTTGCATTAAAGATTTAAAGGTGATTAAATATCATCTATCTATGGGAAAATCTCGAATTTGGGAAGATTTCCCCGTAAAATCTAACCGAAATAACAAAGGAGAATCTATGGATTTAAAATCCAATGGTGAATAAAATTCACCTAATAATCCAAAGGTCCAAAACGAATTATGGATACAAATCAAATCTCTTAATGAAAGATTCATCAAAAACTAATTGACTCGGCTGCTTCTCCTATAAATAGGAGCTAAGAGACACACAAAAGGAGAATATAGGCAGAGGGAAGAAAAGAGAGAGAGCCTTGATACTTTAGAGGAATTTGGATCTTCTGCAAAAGAAAACCCTAGGTAAGAAAGGGAAGGTTTCATTGAAAGAAAAGAGAATTTAATTCTCAACAGAGTTTAACTCTGATATAAAACAGAAGAACATAGTTCTTCTCTCTTTGATGGAGGATCTGTAAAGTGCACATCTCTCCTTGAGTTGAGAATTTAATTCTCAATGGGTTGAGATCCTGCCATGCAGATCCAAAGCATAGAGAGGGAATGGAAGCACGAGAATTTAATTCTCACAGAACTATAGGAATTTAATTCCTTCAAAATAAAATTAGGGTTTGACCCTGTGTTATGGGAATTTAATTCCTTCAGAATGAAAAGAATCAGGGTTTAACCCTAGTTAAGAACTTAGTTCTGTTAAAACAACAAGAATTTAATTCCCTTAATCTTATTCCCCAGGATAATTCTCTAACAGAGAGTGGGGGTTTAATTCCTTAAAGCTTTTAACCCTATTCAGTTCTTCATATATATGAGGAATTTAATTCCTACAGAAAATTCAGAGTTTAACTCTTCAAAAGGAATTAGGAATTTAATTCCTCTGAAATTATTGTTAGGGTTCAACCCTACGAGGAATTTAATTCCTGAAAGGGATTAACAGATCTTCTAAACAACTACAGAAAAGCAGGGTCACGTGTCACCACGTGACCCCCCCAAAAGATCTACAGAAAGCCCTTTGAGGCAGTGCCTCACGTGACCCACGTGACCCTTGGCAGAGGCTTTAACATACTCCATTCAAACACCCATCACGTGATGACACGTGATGCTCCAAAAGATGCGATCTTCTCAGCAGAACAAACGAAGGGAAGGCGCCCTCACGTGCTACCACGTGACCCCTCTTGCCTCAGCGTCTAACGCTAAATTGGAACCCCTGAATTCAGTGTTAAAACGTTGTTTGGCCTTAGTGTTCAACACTAAGCAAAGAACTTTATTTGCAGTGTTCAACACTGATTACCTTAGTGTTCAACACTAATTTGGGATTTCTGTTGCCAGTGTTTAACACTGGTCTGTTTTAGTATTTAACACTAATTTGAAGGCCTTGTTGCTGGTGTTTGACACCAACTATCTCCTAGTGTTAAACACCGACTTATCAATCTCATTCTCAGTGTTCAAAACTGATTGGTCTTTAGTGTTTAACACTAGGCATTGGCCCAATTGGCTAAATGGCCAGAGGCAAAGCCTCTCCTTCAAGGGACCAACAGGAGGGCCGATGTCCCAGACATGATTGGACTTAGCCCAAGCTGGCCATAAGTCCTCAATTCGTAATTAACTGGGCTAATGGGCTCATAACATAATTAATTGGTCTTGATCCCAAATTGGGCCAAAGACTATTTAATCCACTCCGGTTCCAGGGTACATCTCTTCATTCCTTTGATACTTGGCGTTGTAATCCCTCAACGTCTTCAAAGAGGTGACGGGTCCCGATGACCACACATTGATATGGACTGTGGGGTCCTTAAACCCATGGACTACGACGTCCTTAACCTTGACCGAGATGTCTTAAAACTAACAATGGACTGTGGGGTCCTTAAACCCATGGACTACGACGTCCTTAACCTTGACCGAGATGTCTTAAAACTGACAATGGACCGCAATGTCCTTAAACTACCCATGGACCGCAATGTCCTTAAACTAGCGATGGACCACTATGTCCCTAAACTGGAACGATAGAGCCCAAACGCTCTTTTGTTGGATTTAAACGATCCCGTTTAAGTTGATCTTAGCCTTAAATATGGCTAACGTATCCTTAAACCTTTCAAACAGACTTTAGTCCCAAACTGGACTATAGATCCCCCCAATTAACTCTGTTTCAAGGGTACATCTCTGAACTCCTCTGACATCTGTCGTTGTAATCCTTCAACGTCGTCAGAGAGGTGACGGGTCCCGACGGCCATACATTAAATGGACCACTATGTCCCTAAACTGGAACAATGGAGCCCAAATGCTTTTTTGTCGGATTTAAACGGTCCCGTTAAGTTGATCTTAGTCTCAGGTTAGACTAACGTATCCTTAACAAACGTTTGAGTTGATCTTGGCTTTAAATATGGCTAACGTATCCTCAAACCAAACCCCCAAACCCAAATCTAAGATAATACGGATTTGGACTAGTCCACGCCCTACGGGCGACGACATAACTCGGTCTCCGTAAACAATCCACGGGCAACAAAACATAAAATAAACACACACGACACGAAGTGACCATCTGGAGAAGGAGAAAGTTGTTACCGCGACGCGGTAGCGTAATTAACTGCAGGGGCTTGCGCCTGCAGGGAAGAGCGTCCCCACAATCAAAAACCCCTCAAGCGAGGGGAAATCTGACGAAGTCTGCTACATCGGACGCATCCGTTCAGACCTTCGATACACAGTGCCATAAATCAACTTGGCATCTTCGGAGAGATGGACGGATAGAACCAATTAGCATCTGCCCCGAACCTCAGGTGAGACGTCCCGCGTCTCGGCCGCCGTTCGGAGGGGAACACTAATGTCGGACCGAAACGTCCTTAAACTAATAACGGACCGAAACGTCCTTAAACTACTACCGCAGCATCCTTAGGCTGACGAAATGAAAATAAAAAAAAGTATATATAAAAAATATATATAAAAGAAAAAATATAATAAACGGTATGTCCATAAGCAAAATGGGCACGGATGAAAACCCGAAAGAGCTCCGTGAATAAAAACAGCAGGGCTACCGGCGAGTGTTCGTGAAAACCCGAAAGGGCGCGACCTCGAAAAAAAAAGAGAGAGAGATTAAAAAGAATAAAAAAAATGGTATGTTCGTAACCAAAATGGGCACGGATGAAAACCCGAAAGGGTTCCGTGAGTAAAAACAGCAGGACTACCGACGAGTGTTTGTGAAAACCCGAAAGGGCGCAACCTCGTTAAAGGACACTTACAGGGTCCTCTCGACCTTGTAAGGAGAAACCACCCGCGTAAGATCCTTACGACTCACAAGGGAGCAACACACTTAGGGATCCCCACGGTTCCTAAGAAGAAAATACACTTGCGAGGTCCTCACGACTCGTTAGGAGAACTCTCTTATGGGACCCTCACGGCTCATAAGATTTGAAAGTCTTAAGTTACAAAGACCTAAACCTGTGTTTAAGCAACCCCCACAACCTTCGATATTGCCCTACAAGCGGCTCAATGCTGACCCTTGTATACAATCCACGGGCGTGAATAAACATTTCCCTAACCAAGTCCCATCAGTGACTGGGGATATGTACGTATGATGAACAACCCATGTAGGTCCTCTCGATTTACAAGGAGAAAACCCTCTTGTAGGATCCTGACGACATACAGAGGAATATACACTTAGGAATCCTCACGATTCCTAAGGAGAAAATACACCTACGAGATCCTCACGACTTGTAGGGAGAAATATCTTTGTGAGACCCTTACGGCTCATGAAGTCAAAAGCCTTAGCCGACAGGACCTTAACCCTGTTCGCTAAGCTACCTTTGTTCGACATCGACAGAGGCAAATGATGATTCGCTCCTGGCAAGACCCCAGTCGTAGCGGTGCTGATGCCGAAATCGGTGTCTAATTTCAGGTTTACGGTGAAGAGCCGGCAGGCCGCACATGCATACGAAATAGCCAAAATGATGGGGCAACTTGCGACAAAATCAGCAAGTAATAATGTATGCATGGAAAATAGCCGAAATGATTGGGCAACTCGCAATAAAAAGCAGCGAGTAAAAATAAAATAAATAGCCTAAATAATTGGGCACCACGAAAAATAGCCGAAATGATGGGGCAATCGCGACTTTCGCAATGTAAAAAGCTGAAATGATAGAACATCGCAGAAAGAAATAAAACAAAATGAAAGAATGAAACTTTTGCCCTGCAGGTAAGTCCATAGTGACCCCTGTATACAATCCATGGGCATAAACCAAAAAAAAAAGGGGGACTACATTTCCCCACCAGGCATAGTCACAAATTCGTCATTCGGGAATAATTCGGCGAGGTCGAAAATTCGGATTCGGAGAATTATTCGGAAAAAATCGGCAGGTATTCGGGAAAGATTCGGTAAGTGTTCGGGAAATGTTCGGGAAGGATTTTGAGCAATAAATTAATATATGAGACGCTAGGTTTTGATTTTGTGAATTATTTGCTGTTTTTTGAATTATTCGGTGTTTTATCACATAATTCGGGAATAATTCGCGAATTATTCGGCCAGTTCGGCAATGGCGATTAATTCGGAGATTAATTCGTCTGATCAAGAATTCGCGAATTATTCGCGAATTCGGCGAATAATTCGCGAATTATGTGACTATGCCACCAGGTTGTGTCAAAGGGAAGTCAGAACTCGACGACCACATCTACGGCCTGGAGACCAACAGCGGCGTTCCTCCTCATTCCAGCAGGACACGGACGTGACATCACCAATCGAAGCCACGGCAAAGTCCCCAGTTCCAAGACTCTACGGTTCACAGACAACCTAGAGTCAGCCAATGACCTCCATCTCGGAAACAAGTCAGCCAATGAGCTCCATCTCGGAAACAAGTCAGCCAATGACCTCCGTCTCGAAAACATGTCAGTCAATGACCTCCGTCTCGGACACAAGTCAGCCAATGACCTCCGTCTCGGAAACAAGTCAGTCAATGACCTCCGTCTTGGAAACAAGTCAGCAAATGACCTCCGTCGCGGAAACAAGTCAGCAAATGACCTCCGTAAAACAAGTCAGCCAATTACCTCCGTCTCGGAAACAAGTCAGCCAATGACCTCCGTCGCGGAAACAAGTCAGCAAATGACCTCCGTCTCGGAAACAAGTCAGCCAATGACCTCCGTCGTGGAAACAAGTCAGCCAATGACCTCCGTCTCGGAAACAAGTCAGCCAATGACCTCCGTCGTGGAAACAAATCAGCAAATGACCTCCGTCGCGGAAACAAGTCAGTCAATGACCTTCGTCGTGGAAACAAGTCAGCAAATGACCTCCGTCGCGGAAACAAGTCAGCCAATGACCTCCGTCTCGGAAACAAGTCATCTAATGACCTCAGCCGTGGAAACAAGTCAGCCAATGACCTCCGTCTCGGAAACAAGTCAGCCAATGACCTCCGTCTCGGAAACAAGTCAACCAACGACCTCCGTCGCGGAAACAAATCAGCCAACGACCTTCCCGTCGGAGCAATACTTCGACTCGGAAATAAGTCAACTCACCAACCGCTTACGGGTCCTCTTGACTCGTAAGAGGGAAAATTCTCTTATAGGATCCTTACGACTTATAAAAGAAAACACACTTAGGAATCCTCACGATTCCTAAGGAGAAAATACACCTACGAGATCCTCTCGATCCGTAGGGAGAAAAGTCTCTATAAGACCCTCACGGCTCATAGAATTGAAAAGTCTTAGGCGGCAGATCTGAACCTACAGCCTAAGCCATCGCTATCTCTGGGCAAAAACTAAGATGCTTACTCTATTATCTGTTAATTGTGTTTATCAAGACAGCATGCTGATAATAAGAGAAGGGAGAAAGCAAAGAAATAGTACAAGACATTCAAAAAGAAAAAATGTGTATCTTTATTTATTGACTTCAATCAAATACAAGGTGAATCGTATAAAAGAATAAAGAATGGATACATATTTGAAAAAAGAAAAATTTTACAAATACATTGATACAAAGGCAGCTACTGGGAAGGAAGCGTCTTAAATAGCTCTATCAGTTGTTCGCACACTTCCTTCCATGCCTTTTCCTGAACGGCCACCAACACCAGTTCTGCCTCCACCTGAGCCCTTTGCTGCAAGAGAGATGCAAGCTGCTCCCCAATGGCCTGCTGAGCTGCTTCGCGGTCTTGGGCATTACGCTCGGCAGCGTCAAGCTTCTGCTTCAAGTTCAGCCCATTTGAGATTCGCTCCAGAAGGCCCTCGAAGACAACCTTCACCTCGGCAGCGTTCGCCTCGACTTCGGCACGTAGGCGAGCAGTTTCGCTTAAAGACTCCTGACACTCCTTCATCCTTAAAGCTTCTTCTTGTTCCAAATGGCGGAAATGAGAAGTGCTTTGCTCGAGCCATGCTGCCCGTTGAGTGCTCACGGCCAAAACCTCAGGGGCAGGACACATTGACTCCAGCTGATGCAGGCGAGCCTCGATCTCTCTGCAGTGGTTAACCCAAGACGCAACTATGCCCTCGTCATGGAAATTTACGAGTATCACCAGCATCGGGTTAACCGCCGTAGCGAAATCTGCAGCAGACGTAGGAGTCTCAACGTCGAGTTCCTCGATGTAGTCACTCAACATGCGCAGACTATTCGCGGCGCCTTTCGAGGACGGACGTCTCAGGAAAGGGCCCGCCGGCATTGTAACACGAGGCTCGAAGGGCGCCGAGACCGGAGTGACAGCTAAAAAAAAACAAGATACGATTAGGCGACACTTTAAGAAAGACAAAAAAAGGGGAGGTCATCAATGCAATAGTTTGCTATACCAGCTGCAGCAGGTGGCAAGGCCGGAAGGGCCAGTGGCGCGGCCGATCGTTCATCCTTTCCTTCGATTTGTAGCACTGCAGTCAGGACGAGAAGAAGTTAGAAATAATTCCATCACTGAAAAAGAAAGATATCAGTCAGAAACTATACTCACCAGTGCCACCAGAGGGAGAAGCGAGTTCCGATGGGAAGGAGAAGTGTGGGAGCAACACCTGATAAAGATGGTCAAAAAGCACTCCTGAAAAGACACAACAGTATGACTTTAGTACATAAATTATGCGTCAGAAAAATAAGATTAATAGGTTGCAAATCCATAACTTCCAACATCTTTGATGGTATAAGAGAGGGCTGAGAGGCGACCACCGCCAAGGCAGTAGTTGACGGCGCTCTCTCGAACAACGGAGTATCGGCGCTGGCCGCACCTGCGTTAAAAATAAGGATAAACTTATCAGAAGCGGTTGCAAGATAAAAAAAAGGGGGGGACTATAACTCGAGATTTACCTGATGAGCCGCCGGCCGAAACAGAGGCGTCTCCCTCCTCCATCGACATGAGGCCACCGCCAGTGGCCTCATCACCCGACTCAATGGGGGCTGTCGTCGTGCTTGCGCGGCCGGGAGACGGCGGAAGACCGTAGACGGGGAGGGCAATAATCGGAGCATTGCCAGACTCTTGAGAAGGAGCGGCTGGCTCTTCCCCAAGAGTCGTGCCCATCTCACCCGCTACTTCTTCGGGCTCAGCGGTCTCCATTGTCTCATCCGCCATCACCAGGGGGTCACTGGCCTCAAGCGCCTCGTCCGCCTCTACCTCGGGCTCAATTGTAGCGGTCGTCTCATTTGCCGCCATCCCAGGCTCGGCATCAACGACCTTCTCGGGTGCGACTCCCTCAGTCCCCAACTCAGGTTCAGCAACCCCGGCGACGTTGCCCACCGTCGGCTCGGGTTCGACCAATGCCTCTTCCTCTGGCCCCTCAGGTTCGACAATCTCCGCCTCCCCCTCGGTTGGACTTGGCCCTGCAGGACAGAATATATAAGAGTCGGCAGATTTATAATTCTTACAATAAGATTTTGAAGGGAATATTACCTGAGGTGGACTTATCGTTAGCCTCCCTATTTGCGTGCGCCGCCTGTCTGTGAGCTGTAGACAAGGCGACCGGGGGCTCTTCTGAGGGAGTATCAGCACGAGGGACGGTGCTTGGGCCCGCTCCAATAGCCAAAGCAGCCCTACGTGCCTTCGCTTCGCTCCTCAACTGCTTCCTCTCCTCTCGGGCCGTCGCGATGGACCTCTTCGACGCTTCCTTCATCAAGGTGTCGTCGTCCTCATTTAGAGTTGCCTCCAGAGCCTTTAAGGCATCTCTCATCGGCTCTTCAAGTTGGGCCTCTCGTGGTAGCCCCGAGGAGGCAGAAACATCGGCGGCTGGCCCGGGAAAAGTCTCCGCGTCACCTGGCGGGATCGGCATTGTGGTTCCTGTGATAAAAAAGGGGAGATTAGATCGATCATAACGCAGGGAGAATAAAGACTTGATGAATCGAAATGTACCAAGGCCTAAAGACGCTCTAAGTCGTTCCTCCTCTTGGAAAGTCTTGAGGGAAGCAGCAATGGATTCTTCAGTGGTGATGCCTGTTTAAAGAAAAGAAAGGAAAGACGTTAGTCAAAGGCAATAATAAAGATATGATGCAATAAAAAAATGAGACTAGTGATTACCCAATTGCGCAAGCTTAGCTAGCCACGCGTCGCGCCTCGCCAACCGCTCTGAAGCTACGATGGCGGCCTCCAAGTCCGTGTCATCCGGCGGCATGACTAAGCCCATGTTGGTCCCGTACTCACCCAGGCCCTCACCATAGGGAGCATGGGGTTCCTGACCGAACACAACGTCAGCTGCGAAGAGCGACTTCTTTTTCTTCTTCTGCCCACCAGCCCTAGGTGCACCCGGGATCGCCTTGCGCTTTGCAAGCACCTTGGGGCGGTGGGTCCCAATGTCCGCACCAACACCAGACTCCGGCGAGGCTACAACCACTGTTTCCACAGGAGCACAGGGCGCTGGTGGTGCATCCGCAATATCGGGAAGCGGCGATCCGTGTGGAGGACTCTGCGCACGCGGTGGTCCGGCCCTAGCATCTTTCAGAGGGGTAACTACCGGGGTCCTTGGCACTAGAGGAGCTTTGCGGTCGCTATCTGGAGGCACACCCTTACGGTCGACCAGCAGTCGCTTTTCTTCCTTTATAACGGCTCCTGTCGCATGATTGTACTATTCTGTATATACCTTGAGGAGTCGTGGGGCGCAAGCCGGCTCGCTGATAAAAAAATGAGAACCCGTATTAAGACGCATGAAGTGGTGAAGCGCGCTCCGTATCCCTTCTTCAGTAGCAACGGGTTCCAGCAGGAAAGCCTCCAACGACACCCCTTGATTGTAGCTCAGTTGCTGGGCGAAACGGTGCGGGTTGTATCTCATGAAAATCGCCGCACCGTTCTGCCTAAACACCAGGAAGCCCGGTCTGATGGAATATAGATGGAGGGTCTCCCGGGCTGTCAAAACTGAGGCTCCATCTTTGAAAGTGTCTTGTAATGGCCGCACTGCAGTGGTAGATGCCTTTCCAATAGTCAGCACTTTGTCAATGAAAGACACCCCGTCTCCAACGGTGTGGGGGCGAAGGAGCAAACCCCTGGCATTCCATGGCAATGGAGTCACAATTGATGCGCCAATCAGCTGTATGATTCGAGGGAAGCTGCACCCGTCATAGAACGACGGCCTTTTGTGCATGCCGAAAACACCCGATGTGTGTAGCTCGAGCCATGATACGAAGTAGTGCATCGGGAAGATCACGTGCAGTACCCCAGGCTCATTAGCATCTGCCGCCTGACTGAGGCCGTGATACAAGTGTGCCAAGCCGGCGATCCCAACGGCCACTTTTACCCCAATGGTCATCCGGTGAGCTGGGTAAAAGACAGAGGGCCGCATATGGCGAGAATGCATCGGGAGCGCAAACCAACTCAGCCATAGCCCAAGAAATCCTAAGAAGAAGGCCTCCTCATCCATCCCGGGGGCTGCAACTTCTGCAAAAGACATAGTCGGGGAGTTACGAAGGAAAAAACCCTTTTGGTCTACTTCCTTCGTCGGCAGGTTATCCAAACCTAGACCGAAAGGGTCATCAAGTGTAGCAAACTTGGCAGCTTCTGCCGAGAGGACGTTTGGGTGAAGAAACCGAGCGATGAAATCCTCAAAGCTAACTCCGCGACTCCCACGTTCGATGAAAAGGGCCTCATAGATGTTCAACACTTTGATCAAACTTGGGAATTGGTGTTGAACTGCATTCTCCGGAGTGAGGCCCCTTACTGCCGGCTTAGCACCGAAGACATACTCGTCCGTAGGAAGCAACTCCTCATAGTGCTCCCCTATAACCGGTAAGCCGGAGACCTCTGTGAATTCCTCCAAAGAAATCGACACTTCCCGGTCCATTTCGAGGAAAGTGTGAGTAGGAATGTTCCACTGCTCCAAGAAGGCCTTGAACCACCAGGTGGGAAGCGTGGGATATTGGAAGAGGGAGACGTAAACCGCAGTGTACAACCCTAACCTTATCAACTGCGACTTCTTCGCCGACAGAATATAGCGAGCCCATGGCAGATAGCCGATCGGGTGGCGGGGGATCAGACCTATGTTATATGATTGCCCCCAAGGTCGCGCCTCGCCTTGACAGATACGGCGTCCCAGGATATCCAAAACCATAGGACGCTGAACCGGAATTGCATCTATGGCGGGATGAAGAAAGCCCTTCGAAGTCCAATCAACCATCTCCACGGCATACTGCACCGGGGGTGGGCTGGCATAGTGGATCGCCGTAATAGGCTCTGACGGCACTGCACACGAAAAACTCCGACGACCCATGATAATCTGATTGTACCACAACCCCCAAAGGTGGAGATTCTTATATTCCGGGTCGTGGTCCCTGATCATAGCTAGGACTTCGCGATCCACAGACGCTTCGGGAAACCCTTCCTCCGAACGAGCAAATGGGAATGAGGTATCGAAAGACATGGTCACTGCAAGGGAACAAAATTAGCCATTAGTGTTGTAATTCCAGCGCTTAGCGTTTAAATTTTTTTTATTAATTAATTATTAAATTAAAAATTAATTAAAATTAATTACACCACACTGCAATGCAGTGGGTAGGGGACCAAATGGGGACCCACAAAATCTGGATAACAGTGCATCATTTAATAAGACAATCCCATCATTGGATGAGACTGTCAATTAATGAAAAGATCCCCAAGAGAATATCCTCATTGATAGGAAATCCCTAGAGACAAGGAGAAAATCTCCTCTTTTAGAGCAAAGCTCTGTCACAGAGTGACATTTGTCAAACTCTGGTCTCAAGGGAATAAAATTTCCTAAAAAGAGCCTAGCTCTATAATAATGATAAAAACTTTAACTCCTAAAGATTAAAAATTTGGGATCTTAAAGATCCATGAAAACTTTTAGGAGTTCTCCATTTTCAGATCAAAAAAGATCTACATTTGATCCATGCGCAAAGCTCTGTTCATGGGTTAAAACCCATGAACAAGATCTCTGTAGATATATGAACTTTTGAGAGCAAGGCTCTGTTGATGAAGCCCCAAAAGGGTTTTCTTTAGATCAAAGATCTATAAGAGCAAAGCTCTGTTAATTAAATTTAATTTAAATTAAAATTTTTACCTAAGATGGTTCTAGGTTCTGAACTTTGAAAGTTCTTAGAAAGAAACAAAAGCAAGGCTCTAAAAGTTCTTAAGCAAGAGCAAGGCTCTGAAATTCAAGATTCAAGAAAATGGTAAAAAAATTTACCAAGGACCAAGGGTCCTATTTATAGGCGTCTGCGCCTCTTCAACTCACCTGATTGATCCGACAGTTGAGATCTTGCCACTGCTGCACTCACGTATGCGCCACGTAAGCGCAATGGTGGGGGGGCATTTGTTTCCCCCAATCAGAGCAAAGCTCTGTTTGAATTTCAAAAATTCAAAATTTGAAGCAACGCTTCACATTCCTTGCGCTGCGCGCAACGCGCCACGTGTCAAAAGCTGATACGTCAGCGCAGTGCCCAAGGCAGCGCGCCCAATCAGAGTAAGGCTCTATTTAAAACAAAAATTAAAGGAAGCAACGCTTCAGATAATCTGCGCTCTGCGGTGCGCGACACGTGGCAGCGCAGTTGCGCTGCGCTCTGCGCTGCGCGACACGTGGCAGCGCAGTTGCGCTGCGCTCTGCGCTGCGCGACACGTGTCAAGCGCTGGTGCATCTGCGCCAAACAGAATTAAAATTTTAATAAGATCTTTCTGTTCTTGTTAAAATAAGAAGATTGTCTTCTATAAAACAGAAGCCCTTGGATCAAAAATCCAACGGTGGGGAAAATTCCTCAAATCACTCAGAGAAAGATCTCTTTAACAAATTTATGGGCACTATATAAAGACCCCTAGACACCAACTCAAAAAAAAAAACATGATCATCATCAAGATCGAGAAGAAAAGAATTCTGAAGAATTTGAGAGAACTCTTCAAAAACAAAAAGAAAAGGTAAAAACCTTTAGAAAAAGAGAAGATTCTCTTATGAACAGATCATTGATCTAAGAACAAGATCAATGATCTTCAATAAAAAAGAAAAAGAAATAAGAACAGTGCCTTGCACTTTTTATGAACCACTGGTTCTTTGAAAACAAGAAAAAAACTTGTTTTCTTTGATCTAAAATTGATCCAAAGATAAAACAGTGCCCTGCACTTACAAAGACTGCACTGTTGCGCTCCTGCGTTGGCGTAAGCCACCAGGAAGCGCCACGTGTCAGCAGCGCAATAGCGCAGTGCACTGACACAGCGCACTGCGCTGCTGCGCTTGCGCTCATCAGAGCGCGACACGTGTCAGCAGCGCAAGCGCAGCGCACTGCGCTTGCGTGACACGTGTCATCACCACAAGCGCTTGCGCTCAGTGATTGGTGCAAAACGCCTGACAAATGCACTGCATTGTTTACTAAAGGGCCATGCCCAAATAAAAAAGGCCTAGTAGGCCAAAATAAATTGCAATGCAATAAAAGGGCAGAGCCCAAGAAAAATTGATACTCTGCATCATTTATAAAAGGGCAGAGCCCAAACAAAATAAGAAATGCAGTGCATTATTAAAAAAAAGGGGCAAAGCCCTAGCACAGGCCTAATAGGCCAAAGACAAATAAAAGCGTTGAACATTTTTTTAACTGGACTTAGCTCAATCATGGCCGTAAGTCCTCAAATTAAATTAACTGAGCACGGCTGCTCCCTTAAATCAATTTACATCCGGTTCAAGGGTACATCTCTGAACTCCTCTGACACCTATCGTTGTAATCCTTCAACGACGTCAGAGAGGTGATGGGTCCCGACAACCACACATCGATACGGACTGCGGGGTCCTTAAACTCGTGGACCGAAACGTCCCTAAACTAATATTCGTCCCAAAATGAGAATGTTGGACCGAAATATCCTTAAACTAATGCCCGTCCCTAAATGGGAATGATGGACCCCCATGTCCCTAAACTGGAATATGGACCACCACGTCCCTAAACTGGAACATGGACCACAATGTCCTTAAACTACTTATGGACCACTGCGTCCCTAAACTGGAACAGTAGAGCCCCCTAAACGCTCTTCTGTCGAATCTAAACGATCCCGTTTAAGTAGATCTTAGCCCCAAACACGGCTAACGTATCCTTAAGCATTTCAACAGACTACATATTCCCTAATCAACTTCGGTTCAAGGGTACATCTCTGAACTCCTCTGACACCTATCGTTGTAATCCTTCAACGACGTCAGAGAGGCGACGAGTCCCGACGGCCATATATTAAATGGATCACCACGTTAAGTTGATCTTAGTCTCAAACAGGACTAACGTATCCTTAACGAACGTTTAAGTTGATCTTAGCCTCAACACGGCTAACGTATCCTTAAACTAAAACCCCAAACCCAAATCTAAGTAAATACGGATTTGGACTAATCCACGTCCTACGGGCGACGGCATAACTTAGTCTCCGTATACAATCCACGGGCATCCACAAACAAACAAACACACACGACACAAAGTGAAATTCTGGAGAAGGAGAAAGTTGTTACCGCTATGCGGTAGCGTAATTAACTGCAGGGGCTTACGCCTGCAGGGAAGAGCGTCCCCACAATCAAAAACCCCTCAAGCGAGGGGGAATCTGACGAAGTCTGCTATATCGGCCGCATCCGTCTAAACCTCTGATACACGGTGCCATAAATCAACTTGGCATCTTCGGAGAGGTAGACGGATAAAACCAAATAGCATCTGCCCCGAATCTCAGGCAAGACGTCCTCACGTCGTCGCCGTCTTTCAGAGGGGAACAACTAGCATAATTAGAATTATCATAAGTTTAGGCAAACAAGCAACGTACCGGCATTATAAGTTCAATGTCAGATTTGAATATCATATTTCAAACTAGTTTAAACGATCAAATAAGATCATTTTCTAATATTATCACTAATCTATCTATCACGCCCCGCTTCCCAGTAGATGGAAACGGTGACGTGGCAACCCCGCGACGTATTTATTCTGAGAAGGTCGTTTCTCTATAAGCAACATAAACTAACAAGAACAAACAAAAGAATAAAATCCAACTCTGATTTATTGCATTCATGATTCATACTAGACAAATTATCCGAATACAAGATATTTAACATGATAAGCCTTAACAAGGAGGCATACATAAATAAGGTGAAATGAAATAAAAAGCTGAATGAAACTAAATGTCCGGTTGTGATGCGAACTGATTGTACTCCTCTTCGACCGCTTCTATCTCCTTTGTCTCAATACCATCCGACGAACATTCCAAGAAAAAAAGAAAGATGGATGGAATGCCCGTCAGCGAACTAACGCTCGGTAAGTCCCTAAAAGGATGGAGTGATGTATATAATGAAATGTAGGGTGTAATACGATATATGGTATAGTATGGATATAAATCATGAACATGTAAACAAGTATAATAGCGTACAAGGTAATGTGTATGTCAACTATAACAGCATGGAAATGTACATCAGCATAGCAAACAAGTATAACATGGCCGTGGAGTGTAGGTATAGTGAACATGAAGTGAATGTAAGTGTCCTAAAAGTTATCTAAAAGGGTAAAATTAATTAACATGAGTTCAAGTGTGAATGTCAACCGATCTCAAGAGTATTCTCGAACTCAAGGCTATCGTCCAGGGGTAAGGAATTACGGGACCAAAATAACGGTACTTCAATTATTATCGAAGTATTCCAAACCCAACAGGCTATCATCCAAGGGCTTGGAAACACGGGCCCTCATTCATGAATTTGTGATGTACCGTTTCAGCCCGGTACCACAGCAACGTTATTTGTATCGTTTTAGCCTGGTACCACAGCATCATTATTTGTTATAATGGGACTCATGAGATTCCGTTGGATTCATACTCAAACAACCCCAACACCCCGCGTATATTAGTCTATGATTAAAGCTACAAGTCTTGTCCAAATCTATGAATACATAAGAGAGTGCAATTCAAGTATCGAGTCAAATTCAATTATTCAAATCAATGGTTCATGTATTCATGTCAAGTGTTCATGTCAAGTCATTACGTATTCATGGTTCGGGTCAAGTCGAGTCAAGTATGCAATAGGTTTATGTCAAACATATAACATCTAATTATGTATTCATGTACATGCGATAATTAAGAGATCAGGGAAAACACGGTATACATGTTCGAACGGCATGAAATGAGGCAAGTACATTATTCGAGTAACTATCATAGACAATGCTGTAAAGAAATATTATGTACGACTAATTAATCAAGTCAAATGAATGCGGAATATAAACAGAAATATGTCTCTATGTGTTTTTTATGCGTGAATTCCAGTTTTACCTAAATACGACTATCGATTTGGAAGGAATATATGTTTTCGTATCGTCGCGCAAAACAGATCAGAATCTGTTTAGCACTGTCATATATTTTTAAAACACAGTTTGAGTTAATTTCTATCGGGTTTCAGGTTACGAAGATTATTCAAAAATTGTAGGTATTTCGACTTACTTATCCAAAACACCAAGATTCGCACGATTTGGATTTCTGAAGCTCTAGTTATGATCGTTGTAACATCAGCGTTTAAAACAGAAATTTAGATTTCTGAACAACAACTATATATTGTATAGTAAAGCCTATATCGAATTGTTTCATGCATTTCTAAGTAATATGGTATACATAAAATTATAGTTCTATAAATTGTGAATCTACACATCTAAATTTTGTCACGAACGGACATCGGGTGTTCGGGTTATGTCCTATTTAAAAATAGTGTGCGAATCAGGACAGATTCTGTCCAAATTCGTCACTTAATATTGTAACGCGGTTTTCTATATTTTACGTCAATTTTCAGTAAAAACTTAAAACTAAGAAAATCTATATTATTCGACGTAGATATCCAAAACACTTGAGTTTGCTCAATTTGGATACATTTAGACTAAGTTATGTGTCATAGAAGTTAACCAATAACTGCAGTTTTCTGTTTTACAAACAGTGAATAAAAACGATATAATTCCTAAACCGTTATGCGGTTTAATCTAAAATTTTTACAGTATGTACAAAAAAATATATTCTATCATATGTAAATTTCCTGAAATTTTCAGAAATAAAAATTATTTTCTAAAAATTATTTTAAAGGTAAAGGTATTGATATGTCATATGTAAGAATGAGAAAACCATGATATTTATTCGCAACTTCATTTTCTTTTACAAAATATAAATAAAGTAATTTAAAATACAGCGATAAACGATATATCCTAATTGTTCTCAGCAATTTTAATATATAAATTGCTAATAGCGACAAAACTGATACAATACTTATTTTCCTAAGAACTTATATATGAATATATATTATACCATATCATTTTCCTCTAGGTTTATTGTATTATTAATTATGGTAAATCTATATGCAAGATATGGAGAAAA
The DNA here is from genome assembly GCA_030015575.1 of Agapanthus africanus. Classification (NCBI taxonomy): domain Eukaryota; kingdom Viridiplantae; phylum Streptophyta; class Magnoliopsida; order Asparagales; family Amaryllidaceae; genus Agapanthus; species Agapanthus africanus. Next base: position 5,039,031 of record JASDDO010000008.1, on the reverse strand, counting down.
GTTATAATTCAATTAAACGACAACGTAACTTGAATAAGAGGCAGTCATTAGTCTAATCAAAATTATATAACTTTATGTGTGTGTTTTGATATGTTTCCAATATTTATATATAAAACAATATTTTTATTCATTTAAGGACTATGATATGATACGAGAGGCGGTTCATGGTAATATGATAAGAGAAAAATAAAGAGAAAGTGGTGGAGGTAGAGAAAGATAGAAGGGACTTACATACACAAGCCGGTATTGTCACCGGGCTTGTCTATGCGCCGACAGCCTCGCGTTTTTAGCAAGACTTTCTTGAGAATTTTATCATGTTCTTCTTTGGGGAATCTAAATGAAGAGAGATATGCGAAATGATAGAAATGTGTGATGATGAAAAGAAAGATGAGTGAGATATAAAAAAATTTATGCCCGCCGTAATTCTAATAAATTATGGCTCATAACTATTCTAATTATTTTGGGAGTTAAAAAGAAGACGAAATGAAAAGTCTCATTTGTAGGTTATGAGAAGAATAAAAATTGATAAAAAAAAATAATTGCAAGAATGGAGATTTGAACATATAACTTATGGAATAACAATGTAAGGATTTAACCAGTGAGCTATAAAGTTGTTCATGCACATATTTAATTAGAATTAAATATATGTTGTTGATTGAAAAGAAAATGGGCTTTTGGGCTCATAGTTTTATAAAAGAAAATGAAAATGAGATTGGATTTGGGTTATGGGCTGGGTCAGGTCTTGCGTTTAATTAGAAATAGGTTAAGATTTAATTTAAAGAAATGAGTTTGGGAAAAATAGATAGAATAATAAAATAATATATTTGATAGAAAACAAAATTTACGGAAAAATACTACGAATAAATAAATACAATATGTTACTAAAAAAAGAAAACACGAAAGTATAGTAATACTAGGGTTGTTACACTATCAATGTGAAATGTTAATACACGATATTAGTTTATTTTACCAATATTGAATAATATGAATATTTCATACTTTCAGGTCTCACAAATTTGATATATATATAGCCAATATAACCTTTTTTGTAAACAGTGTATAATTATCATCTATATATTTTACCATTATAATAAATAAATGAAATATGTAAAATTGTTATGTTATGCTATCTATACTATAGTTATTGTGTTAATATAAATAAATTACCATGTTAATACTCATGTTGTAATAATAATATATATAACTTGGCATAATATATCTATAATAATAGTAGATATTACGGCAAATCTAATTCTTTGTCGTACAACATGTAAAGCAGGTATTCGATACTTGTCTCAACGACGATGATCACGAAACAACACGCCGCGAAGCAAAAATCCAAGCTTTAATGGTCGGCTACACGGCTCATCCAGAATGTAGGCTCGGTTAGGTTAATGAAAAGATATGAAGAAGGGGACGATGATGATGATGATGTGTGTGTGTAGATTTATAAACTTACTTGTTGGGTTGTTTGGATGAGAGAGAGACCTAAGAGAGGGAAGACAGAAATGTGATTGGAAAGAGAAAGAGAGATAAATTATTTATATATAGAGAGAGAGAGAGAATAATGGAGGAAAGATGCCATAGGAGGGAATTTCCTTCTATGGCGTCGAGAAAACACACCCTTCATCGTGTTTTCCGACGATCGGAATGCATCATCTTCATCGTTATCATCTAAGATATGGGTACACCAAATTTCATGTGATTCTACAACTTTTTCACTGTTGAATTAGTGGGTTCAAAATTAACGGTTTACCGAGAATAAAACATTTTACATTGCTAAATCAACAGTGAAAATGTTGTAGAATCACATGAAATTTGGTGTACCCATATTTTAGATGATAACGATGAAGATTATGCATTCCGATCGTCGGAAAAAATGGCGGAGAGTGTGTTGTTTCGACGCCATAGAAGGAAATCCCCTCCTATGGCCTTTTTCCTCCATTATTCTCTCACACCTGTGGGTGTGAGAGAATAATGGAGAAAAAAGGCCATAGGAGGGGATTTCCTCCTATGGCGTCGAAAAAACACACCCTCCACCATTTTTTCCGACGATCGGAAGTGTGAGAGAATAATGGAGGAAAAAGGCCATAGGAGGGGATTTCCTCCTATGGCGTCGAAAAAACACACCCTCCACCATTTTTTCCGACGATCGGAATGCATCATCTTCATCGTTATCGTCTAAGATGTGGGTAAACTAAATTTCATGCAATTCCACCACTTTTGCACCGTTGAATTAGCAATGTAAAAAGTTCTATTGTCGGTAAACCATTAATTTTGCACCAACCAAATAAACAATAAAAAATGGTATAATCACATGAAATTTGGTGTATCCACTATCTTATCATATTTTTTCTCTTAAACTATCATACTAATATATCTCCTACACACACATAAACAAAGTTAATTTGCACAAACCCTTTAATATAAGTTTACAAGATTTAATTAAAAGGGATTTTAAAGATCTTATCATAACGAATATTAAACTACAATATATTTATGGTTAAAATAATCTAGACTATATATTGTATGCCTATTAATTAATTAAGATAGAAACAAAACCTAACACTAAAAAATATTACATGAATTATTTAAATAAGATACTAACAGATTAGCACACAAATCTTTAAAACTAATCATCATATATTTACCAAGCTAGATAACTATAACCATAATATTATATCTGGGAAATATTAAACTCCAAATTAAAAATAGATTTAATTGAGAAAAAATACACTGATACTATTGTTATACTGTACGAATGTCCTAAGGTACTACACATATTCATTGATCCTGCAGATTCGATAAATATGATCATGGTTCAATGCATTTTCTCTGGATTAAAATTCTTTGAATTAACATATAAATGTCTCAATAATTGTTCATTGCGTATTGATCTAAAATTTCTAATAGTTGCAACTGCAGCATAAGTAGAAAAATGGTTCTGAAAATGTTCTCTGTCCATGTCAGAGATAACGTGAGACATGAGCAGGATGGAACATGAGGATCCAACCTATATGCGGGGTACCCATGCTCTTGCTCATGTCTCACATTTTGAGGGAAATGGCCCTAAGAACATTCTCATAATCATTGACCTCCCACCCAAAAAAATGAATATCCATGTCTATCTAGAAACCAAATTTAAGAAAAAGTGGCCACAAATTAATGATTTCGGAGAAAATTAGTGGGTCCCTGGATGTGTGCTTGTATTTGGTGTGTGTGGGAGGGGAATGGATTATTCTGTGATGGTCATATATGTTCGGACAAAAGAAATAAATAAGAACACGTGACTCTACCAAGCTAGCCGAATGATACCTGAAATTCTCCGTCTCTTTATCTCTATTGCCCGTATGCATGACACCCGGATCCGGTACACTAAATAACCTTTTCTTTGTTGGTGGGGGTGGGGGTGGGGGTGGCGTGGGGGGCAGGGGCCGCAGCGCAGGATCCGCCCCCATGTACTTCTTACCCAACATATCTAATCTATCCAATTCCAATGCAAACGATGGGCTGTCCTCAATCCACATTTCATCCAAGGAAAACCCCAAAAAAAATGAGGAAATAATTATAAAGTTGGAAGCAACAAAGAGAATGAGAAAGACAAAGACCCATAAATCGAGCAAAATCATACAAATCGATTACACAAGATAAAAAAGATATGGTTTTTTTTCTGAAATAGGGCAGTTTGAAATTAAAATTATAAAAATAGGATAGTTTGATTTTTATTTGTGATAATAGGGTGGTTTGTGGACCCCCCTTCAGGTTAATTTTTTTTTCATATATATAACAGAGAGCGGGTTTTGAGAACCCGCTCTCTCCTTTATAAAGGAGACCCGTCCTCTTCATATTTGAGGAGATGGTGGGTTTCTAGAAACCCGCCCTTTAAACTCGGGAGGGGGTGGGGTCCACCAAACCGTCCTATTATCACAAATAAAAACTAAACCACCCTATTTTTATAATTTTAAATACAAACTATCCTATTTCGGCAAAAAAAAACCCAAAAGATATTGATACTTGTGGGTTTCTTATTCTTTCCAATGGCCAACAACTCCCCCCATTTGTTCAATCTTGCTTGTAACAACAGATAAATAAAAAAGACAGAGAAGGGAAAGGAAATCAATTTCTGGTTTAGTTTTTTCTTGTTCTTCAATGGCTGTGGCTTCTGGAGCTTTCAAGGTCTGTTCTGGTCTAAAATCGGCTGAGAATCGCCTGTATTCTCATAAATGTCATGCGCATCTCAGTTCTCTCTCTTTGGTTCCCATGAGAGGAAGGTATTTTGCTTCTCTATCTATCTTTTTGTAATGTGGGTCTAGATTTCCTCTAATGTTTGGGTTTTTGATCGAATTTGCTGATGGGTTCTTGCAATTGCTTGTTTTCTGCTATCTATCCTCATTAAAAATTTGTTTTGCAATCATTCTCTGGAATGGGTAGCTTATCTTTTACAATGCGGGGTTAGATTTGGACGTGAGGTTTTGGGTTTTTGTAACTAGAGTTGCAGGGCTCAAAGTTACTTTATTTGCTCATTAAATTTTGTTTAGGCAAAAATCATTAGTTTATTGTATCTGTAATAGATGGTGGTTCATGTTTGATGATCAATCCAAACTGTAGATCTGATATTGCATTCTAATCTATACATCGATTCGAACTAAATGTATCCAAATGATTTCTTGGTGCAGGCTTAAATCAATGTTAACATAGCGGTACTCTATCATTGCTCGCCGTCAACTAAATGTCTAGATTATTAGAATTTGGAGTTTTTTTTAAACGGCAACGAAGCCCACCGGTCCCGCATGCCCCTCTTGGAAGTACTAAATGGAAGATCCCGGGTCTCCCCTACAAACCCCTATTGCCCACCACTGGCCTATATGCCCCACACAAATTCGGAGTTTTATTCTACTAATAACTCTAGTATAGTTCTTGACCTTAACGAAAACTCGTGATGTTAAGAAACCAAACATAAATATCAGTATATTTTTAATACTATTATTCTCTATATTCATGAACAAGTATTGAAAAATGCACGGAAGAACAAATCATTATGATTTGAATCAGCTGCTTGTTACTTTTTTTTGGTAATTAACAGATTGTTGTCAATAGAACTCAAGAATCATGTGTGATAAGAAAGCATATGAACTCGATCAATTTTATGAAGAGATAAACCATCTCAATTTATACACTTCATAACATAACTAACTAATAATTAATAATCCTACCAATCAAACACACTAATCATAATCTCAATAATATAAATCAGAACTTATCTGAATTATGATAACCACAATATCTAATACAGTTATATTCAGATATCTCATAATCAGACGGCTTCCCTTAAACTCACTGTGGATAACCGGGAGTTTGGATAATATGTTGAACCAAAATATGCAACTTGTATAACGACGAAAACGGATTGCAAAGTAGACCGAATAACATGCAGTCTCTTTCGCTGGAAATGCTAAAAGAAGAAGAAGCTCTTAGAAGACGTCATAAGAAAAGAATAGCTGCTTGGACGGAAGTAGATCATGCCGCTAGAAGACGTCATGAAAAATAATAGCTGTTTCTGTATTAGATATTATGGTTATCATAAATCATATAAGTTCTGATTTATATTGTTGAGATTATGATTAGTGTGTTAGATTGTTAGGATCATTAGTTATTAGTTATGTATTTGCTTTCTTATCATCATAACAAAACTAACTGATAACTAATAATCCTAACAATCTAACACACTAAGCATAATCTCAACAACATAAATTAGAACTTATCTGATTTATGATAACCATAATATCTAATATATTCAGATATCTTATAATCTAACCACGTGGTGTTATGATTTTAACCTATGCTCTGTGATTATTAGATTATCATCATCGAGAACTGTGAGAATTCCTAGAGCTGCATCTCCCACTGCCGTGGAGGTATAAGAAACACCAGTACAAAATCAGTGCAATTGGCAAGAATTGCATCCATGTTTTGCTTAAAATCTTTGTATTGACAGGATGTGAGTCCTAATGAGACTGATACAGTTCCGACTCCCAAAGTTATAATAGATCAGGATTCAGACCCTGATGCAACTATTGTTGAAGTAACCTTTGGCGACCGCCTCGGTGCTCTTCTTGACACTGTATGCTATCGTATTCTTTTGTTTATTCTGTCTTCTTATAATCTTCTTTGTTTTAAGCTTTACAAGTTTATCTTCTCCCTGTATGAAGATGAATGCACTTAAGAATCTAGGCCTGAATGTTGTCAAGGCTAATGTCTTTTTGGATTCTTCGGGAAAGCACAACAAGTTTGCTATCACTAAAACGTAAGCTCTCTTCAAGATTTTTCCCCTGAATTGTCTTAGTTAGGGAGAGATTGCTGATTTACTGCTTAATTTGCAGGTCTACCGGAAGAAAAGTTCATGAACCTGAGTTGTTGGAAGCAATACGCTTGACAATTATAAACAATCTTCTTGAATATCATCCGGTAATTAACCATTATTAAGGTAGCTTGTTTTATCTGTGTTTGTTTTTGTACATTTGCCGTTATTATGAACAATTCTATGCTTGGTTAATTAGGAATCTAGCACTCAGTTGGCTATGGGAGCAGCCTTTGGAGCTGATCCGCCTAAGCAAGCGGTTAGCATTATCTTACTTCTTTTATTTAATTAAAAATAATATATTAGATAAGGTTCGAAACTGTCGGATAAATCAATTGGGCAATACCTAAATAGGGTGTAGATTTGATCAAAACTTCTTATGCATTCTGCTTCTTTCTTGCCAAACTGAATTTAGTTTTTCTCACTTGAAAATTTTGACCGATGTTGGTCTAAAAGGGATCCTTTTTTATTTGTTTATAGTACTTGTCAGTATATTTTCTGATTTTCATCTTCATTATATATTATATTGCAAATGCTCCGCACCAAGTGTTCATTGCAACTGTACATATCATTGCCTATCATATGACGATATATGCTTTTTGAGAAAAATGTTATTGAAAACAAGGGAGCTGAAGTAAATGCCTTAGATTTTTATGTAATCACAACATGCATCTGCTATTATATTCTGCTTTTGTTACCAAAATTTTGTTGTTTTTACACGTTTTATGTTCAGGTTGATGTGGACATTGTGACACATATATATGTTTATGAAGATGGCCCTAATCGGAGGTATATTAGTTAAAGTTTGAGAACACATTTCCATGATCATCTATATTTAATAGAGTTTCATCTTAGAAACAGTAAATAATAGCAAGGATGCTCACACAACACTACAGAATACACATTGAACTTTTCTTTTCCTTATATATGTTCTTCTGCATGTGAATATATCACCGGGGTTTCTTCCAGGCCCTCGAATTTATCACATTATTTTTACCTTTTAACGCGCTTCAATCTATTTAGTAAAAGTTAACTCCGTAGAATTTCAACAAATTGGTCTATTTAACTATTAGATGCCCATGTAATGTTCCCTATATAACCTGTTTAATATTTTCCAATTCCAACAAATAAGGCCACGTCTAGGTAGGTCCTGCAGCATCATAATTTTCATGGCCAAAACTTCGGCTGATGCTAAGTTTATGGCTTGCTAGCTCGGATGAATAGGAAGAATTAATGCATACGAAAGGCAGAGACCAATTTAATATCAAAAAATGACTCATCTGGCTTGGAATTCCAATTATATGTTAATTAAGCAATAATCTCATTTCCATTTATTCACTAGACTGGAAAATTGCACTGCAACTGCCCCCAAGTCTTCTTAATTAATTGTTTCTTATTTTTTTTCTTCGATCCGATGCAAGATACTAACCCAGTACTTCTTTCCTCATTAATTTTTTTTAGCTTACTAGTGGTAGAAGCAGCAGACCGTCCTGGATTGTTGGTTGACCTTGTTAAGATCATCACTGACATAAATATCACAGTTCAATCAGGAGAATTTGACACTGAGGTAACTCGATGGCACCAAGCTTTGTTCGCCTTGCTCTCTCCCTTAAAATCTACTGAGAGATGACAAGTTCCCAATAATTTTCTCTTCTTGCAGGGATTGTTGGCTAAAGCGAAGTTTCATGTCAGTTATAAGGATAAACCTTTAATCAAGCCCTTAGAACAGGTAACACTTCTTAGGATAAACCTTTAATCAAGCCCTTAGAATAGGCAACACTTTTTCTATTAGCCGCATGCCATCAACAAACGCAACAATTTTTTCGCCCATTTATGTTTTTTTGAATTGCAGCTAACAAATAGCACACGTTTATATTGCAGGTTCTTGCTAATAGTTTGAGGTACTTCTTGAGGATACCAACAACAGAGGATGCAAGTTTTTAGCCATCTCCACGGTGACCATATAATATGTGACTGAACTTAAAAATTGTATGGAATCAAGAGGTTTATAACAAACCAAGAGAACATTTCCCAGTTTTCTCATTGAATATTGTGTAAACATTCCTCAAAGGATACATATAGCAAAAATGCTCCCATTTGTTCGCCAATTGCTTATATATATATATATATATATATATATATATTTCGAGTTTGAAACATAAGATCCGGCAAACTCCAAGCCTGGTTGATTTTGTAAGCCAGGCTTTTGTATATGCTACCTTCATGTTAGAAACTCTGAGTAAAAATAGGTGCAGCTCAGTACCGAGAACCAACTGCAGTTAACAATGTATCAGACAACAACAAATAAGGCAAAGAAGCTAGAAGCTCGTCAATGATTCAATGAACCCCTTATCAAATATCTTGTGACTTGCCGCCCATTCTTCCTGAGATTATCAAAAAGAAATTGCAGAAATTTGATGAGACAACTAACTCACACGGGGACAAAAGAAATTGCAGAAATTTGATGAGGCAACCAAGCCCCACACAGGGACGGAAAATAACTTGTATCATCAGGATTAGACTCTATATACTAAAACAACCTTCTAAAGTAAAAGAAGATTGAGCATAAGAGCTGAAAACTAATCAACTTCAACTTCTTGAGCACATTAGCAACATCTCGGAACAGAATCAACCATACGAAACGGATCAGAAAACATAATCAGTGAATCAAATACATCTTATAATGATCTTGTAAGAACATGCCTAAATGCCTGCAAATATCAACATTAGAAAAGTACCAGCAATATAATGGCACCGATAGTGCCTACTATATAAATACATAATGCACGGAACTAGCCATTCTATAACAATGCACAGAAACAAGGGAAGAAGGTAAAATCCTTATGTACAGCACTTTGATTTCCTACAAAATAAATAGCAGAATGACAAGCAACCAGTCCATAATCATTCGACAGTGCCTAATATATAAATACATCATGCACATACTGGTAGGTGCACTCCTTCAGATTTTTTCTTTCTTTTTTTAAGCAGCCCAAGCACGGGACAATCATCTGCTACATGAAAATGTATAGCTCTTCACCCATTCTACAGCAATGCAGACCCAGGTAAGTAAAATCCAATAACAACTTCAGAAGCTAACCTAAACCAACATCACTTCCCGCCCCCACTCTTCTCATTTCTCTTTCTTGTTTCTTCTTCTTTTTTTAAATCCTTTTTTGGTAGATTTTTTCATGCTCAACGAGCAAGTCTTATTCTTTATCAAAAGAGCATGCTGCTGCTTTTTTTCACTCATCTTTTCATGTGCAACTCTGCACTCCATTCATCTCATAGACAGAACTAGCCAAAGAAAGCTCATACAGCTCGCTCAGCATCCACTCCTCCCCAGTCTGACCTCCAAGCACTATTGCCCTCGTCCCCCCAACAACACAAGTGCTATGTCCCCAAGCAAACCTCTGAGGCCGGCCTGGTACATTTAATATCCTCCAAGTCGGCTTCTCTTCCGTGGGGTCCAGCAAATAAAGCTGTGACGCTGAGTGAAGCCCGGCCACAGACCCACCAAATATCAATATCCTCCTTCCTGGTAAGCTCACCGCCACATGATCAAGCCTCGGCGGCGGGCCAATACCTGCCGGGTTCCCAGCCCCAGGCATCCCACTCCCCATAACATACCTCCAACATGGCTCCTCCTTGCTCAAATCCAATGTAAACACATCACTCGATCTAAGCCTGAGGGGCCCGCTTTTGGCGAGACCCCCAAACATTAGAATCTTGCGACTGTCGTAGACCGAGAGCGAGTGGCCGAGCCGAGAAGGTGGGGTCCATGAAACAAGTACTTCTCGCCAAACAGGTTTTTCCATTGTGAGATCCAATAAGAAGGTGTCACTGAGAAGCACGCCCGAGTCTACGCACCCGCCCGACACCACGAGCTTGGTGCAATCGAGGGTGCAGGAGCTGTGCCAGGATCTCGGGAGCGGTGGGGCAAGCCCGGATACTTCACGCCAAGTTGGATGCTTCGCGTCGAGATCCAATATGAATACATCATTTAACAACCCTTGCCTTCCGCCTCCACCGAATACTACCAACCATGACCCCTTTAGGCAAGATAAGGTGTGGCCCCACCGGTCTGGGGGCAGGGAGCTCACCTTCACGTGTCTCCACTCAGGTTCGGTGGCGTTTAGATCCAAAACAAATGTGTCATTCATTGGTTGCATGTTTATGCCTTCGCCGCCAAATAGAACGACTCGGTTTCCAACAGCACAAGCACTAAAATTGCATCGTGATGGCTCAACTCCTACAGTTACTTTTCTCCATGCCACGGCTTCAAGAGTGCTCAGCTCTCTTGCTAGTCTTCTCCAACCGGATATTTTTGCAGCTGGCACGGTTTCTAAAGCACGAGTCGAGTCGCTAGCCCATGGGTTTTGGCAAACCATTTTCCAGAGGTCCTCGCTTTTTGTTAGCTGGTAGAGTCGCTTGCACACTGAACTGACCGATGCTAGATCTCTTGGGGCCAATCTTGAGATAATATTGTGAGAGATTACCTCGTCGCTCAATTGAAACATGCTACAAAATTCACGACATATATTTCCGGCGTGTTCTATTGAGACAGGGTAGTAAAATGAGTCATATGGAAATCGAGTAAAAGCTTGCACAGGTTCTTTTATGAGAGAACCGGGAGGTGGACCTAAATCGACATTTGCTTCAGTGAAGAATTGAATGCCAAGAAAATGGGTTATTTCATCGTCGCCGTATATTGGAGTTAGCTGCAATCTGTTCATTGATGGACATCCATCCTTTTTAAAATTCAATAGATCACCCTGGAACGGTATTCCATTTTCAAGGCAACGTCTTATTTCAGAAACGACCGTTGAGTCCACTAGTGGATGTCGCCTCTGAGCAAATGGGCCTCTGCATTGCAAGAATCGGCAATTTAGCTCCGTTATAGTTTATATTAAGATTGGTAGGTAAATTTTAAATGGGCTTAATTTGGTAATAGAAGTCCCCATAGAATACAGAAAGATATTGTTTCGGGGGGGGGGGGGGGGGGGGGGGCTTGGGGAGATATTAATACCTGAAGCTTGAAATAGAAAATTAGAGAACTTTTTCACAGAAAATGTAGATCTGATTGAAATTAAATTGCAGGATGAGATTCACTGAGGGAAATCCAACAAGGAAAAGTCATGTTAATAATTAATCAGTTGATAACCATGCAATGGAACTGAAGATTAGAAAGAATTTTTTCTATGACAGATAAAAGAACAATATATAGAAATCATAGACAAGCATCATCCGGACAGTAGAATGAAACATTCTTCAAAAGCCTCTCTGTAATACAGATATTTAATCTAAAGCCAAAAAATGGCCATAATAATAGACAGATCCCTATATCTATATGATAGAAATGGTTAAAGAAAGTTAATTCTTCAATTTGTATATCATCTCAATTGGACCTAGAACCATAACCCAAGTCCAACACGTTTGTTGATTCGGTTGCAAGTACATGTATATTATACACGGGCGGGCGCACATACTGATACGCATGCATATTCAACAAGACATAAGTCACATAACTTCCCAAAAGTTTTATGATATAAGTGACTGTCAATTTGTGTATCATTTCAAGTTTGGCCAGGACTCCAGAATCATAAAGTCAAACTCGATGCATGCATATAGGAACTATCCATTAGCATTGACAGTATTTAGTAGGAAGAATAAGGAAAACATAACTGCCATTTAACATATATGATACAGGAAGCATACAAAAAAGAATAAAGGGAGGTTAATGTTTCATACCATATAACTAGTCATGTCTGGAATATAAAATATTCGTATTTACTTAATTAAAATATATATTCGTATTTACTTCATTAACAAATTTCATAAATGGATGTTGCAATTTTCACCGGTACATAATTTAGAAAACAAACGCATGTTATGATGGATCTCCTTTCAAATATTAACAGTGCAAAAGCAACAATAACACTTTTGTTGAGAGGAGTCCCAGTCATCAGATTTAAGCAATTATAATTATAATTATTTTTTAATCAAGCCCACTCCTATTATGGTATCCATTTAGATGATTTGGAATAGCCCATTCTGATTTTGGTATCCTTATGGTTCATGCCTCAAGCACCAAAGTATGACTGGATTTACTAATTAACATCCCCTGGTCAATATAACCTCTGAGAAATAGCCTCTTTCAGAACTTGTCTTAGCAGATAGTTACTGTACAATGCTTTGGTTCTGGTCGAATCAAATATGCCCTGTCATAATGACGTAGAGCTGCAAAACTAAATCCAGTGGGAATCACTAAACAACATGATATTGGGCCATCTTGGCAGAAATTACCAACCGCTACACATGTTATGTAACCCGAAATATCTGACCCTTGCATGGCTAGTAAAGCCCAATTAAGTAATCAAATCTATCGCAACAATACCACTGTTCCATTACAATTTACAATAAACATGTATGATGCAGCCTTCTCTAAAACAAACTACTCTCGACCACATATGAAGCAACCGAGCAATATTGTGACCATGGCATCTGATATTACAGATCACTAAAACAATTTATTTTTGTCTGAAGTTTGCATCAAATATTGCCGGCTGTTGGAGGCTATCTTCCCCACTACCCGACATGTGGACTTAGCATGTCTGTTAAATGGAATATGAAGCAGAATTAATTATACTGAAAGCTAAGATTAGCATGATCTACCCATGGAGACAGTCTTTTTTACGCTCGCAAACACTGGATGCTATGGACAGTCCTAAATGACCACCTTTTTTTTATCGCCGTATTTCCCCCCTGAAAACCCCCTTCAAGCTTAACCCTCAACTGCTTGCGCTTAGCTATGCTTTCTGCTTGCCACAACATCATTCATGATTTATATTGATTTCAAATTTAAACCAACTCTTGCTATTCCAAAAATGAGAAATATTATGGAAAACTAATCATTAAACTTGAAAAGGTCCCATTTTTCATAATCAAAGATCAAGATCTCTTGAACAAGAATCAATTTGCCCACTTGATTCTGCATGTATTCCTTAACAATATAATCAAGTTGATTAGATATTAGTCTTCTTTGCTATACTATCATATAGGCGCACGACCATTGTCTTATAGAAAGCCCCAGGGCCAGCTTGGAGAAGAGGCATATATATGGGATAATATAAAGCCTGAAGAAGTGAAATATGCAAGAGAATGCATCAGACCTCTGACACTTCATGGTTTAAATTTTTGGCACCTCTGCCCAATTTAAAATGTCGAGTTAACATATGGTAATATGTAATTGGATTCCCACACAATGTATTGCAAAAGTCATGATTACTACGGAAATCCACTTCGAGCCACAAAAATATCATTCCTTTCATAACCACATTAGGCTACTTCAATGAGCTATGAGGTTTGAACAATGATAGGAAGCGATGATCATAACAGTTTTTTGGTTCCAAGTTCAACAGCAGCAGCAATAACAAAGGCTTGTTCCAAAAGCTTTTGGGGTCGGGTAGTTAAATCCTTTCCTTTATGTGGGATGTCTGACCTAAACCAATCCTCCTCGTATATGTAAACATGGGATCAAAAATGAAAATGCAGGGCATTAAGAATTGCATAGGAATTGATTTGCGTCTTTAAGACCTAATGAGAAGCATGGCTAGGTTAACAAAGTATTGGTGCGATTTTTGCTTCATCTACACTAACCCGCAAATTGTGTCTTCCCTTCTGTTCACTAATTCAGTCATTATAATATAGGAGTGGATGTGTCACACATCGTCATAGGGCACTCATGGTAACAACTATCAAGGTCTAGGTTAAAAAGATACCCATGAGTATTGGAAGATGCATTAAAGAAATTTAATATCATTTAACCTCGATGAACACTGGTTGTGAAGTATTATCTGATAAATTCCCTTCTATAACCTTCATACTCAACAATACAAGGACTTTAGCTTGAACATCAAACTTCGCCTACTCAGAGCTTGAGATTTTGGTTAACTTATGAAATCTTCATCATCATTTTTCATCTCCTGTTTTAATAATGACCTAGGTTGCACGGACACGTCTTTTTGGTTGCCGTATCCGTGTTGGACAAGTGTCGGACATGGATTTGTATCTGACACTTGCCCGACACGTATCCGACACGGAATTTCCATGTCCCGCTTCGAAATGAGACAGCTTTGGATTTGGACACGTGTCGAACACGTTTAAGTGTAGCCACGACACCAAATGCGATTCCCGTAGTAGCGGCGACTTTATTTTTTTCACTTAAAAGCGAGAAAAAACATGATCTTAGTAGAACTTTTTTGTATTGTTGGCTTTTTGCTGAATATATTGTTGTAATGTTATGTTACTATTTTTATTATAATTATAAATATTCGTGTCCCCGTATCCTATATTTTGGGATTTTACCGTATCACCGTGTCACATCGTATAGTGTCCGTATCCGTGCGATCCGTGCAACCTTGATAATGACAATACCCATACCGTGTTGATTCATTCGCCAACCCATATCACCACCATTACGACACCGAATCCCCCAATCCCACAAAAACCCAAAAAACTCTCATCAAGATAAGATTTAAAAGGGCTAATAATGATAAGATGAAGAAACAACGGCTCTGGTGTCAAAGTAATGCAATCTCAGGAATAAAAGCTCTCTCTGAGATAGTTTTAGGTCATGCAGGACGAAAAAGACTCGAGATATGAAAATGGCAGATGTTCTAAGATTGCGTAATCCTATAAATTCTTGCTTATCATACTGATGAAAGAAGTTAGAGCAAGCTCATCCTCTGCTTAAGATGGAATTTAAGTTCAACTAGACGTAATTAGTTAAGGTTTGAACTGTTCGAGAATTTATCAAAAGACATTCTATAACTATAGCTAGTTATTACAATCTAGAAATGGAAATGCATTGCATCTATCATCAATCAAAACTTTAATCTGACCATAACCTAACAGATCCAAAAAAAATTACAACTCATCAATTACTTTCAAGCACTCACAAATTCAACAACAACAATAAAGGCATCATTCCAAGACTTTTGGGGGACGGCTAAACAAATCCCTTTCTTGGGATTTCAAAACTAAGAGAATCCTCCTCATTTATCAAGAATGGGATCATAAATGGATTCGTAGGGCATTAATCATTGCAATCCTAAAGGCTCTAATAAGAAGTATGGTTCAATTACCCGTATATTGATGCAATCGCGCAAATGTTTGCATAATTTGATTCTTCTGGATTAACTCGTCCAAAAATACAATGTGTCTTTCGGCTCTTCTGCTCTATAATTTTACTACTATAATCTATGGGTGGACGCCTCATACAACTTTATGTAACACTGACTGTAACATCTACTGATATCGGTTGATGAGAATGCACAAGTATTGGAAGACACGCCAAGGAACTAAACTTGAGATCATTTAATCTCGATCAATGCCTCTTATCAAAGTATGATCGGATAAACCTTCCATTGTGGAACCATTATATTTGCCGACTTTTAAGGAGGGGTTTAACTGACTTGAATCTCGATCATTGTCTAAGCTTGCAAATTTAGTAAGATTTCATTGTCAGATTCATTTGATGAACGTATGACCACCACCACTCAAATACCGATGATGCTCAGTACTGAAAACTCTCCAGATCATAACACATGGCAGATGATGTGTCCCAAGGCTTACGGGAAAGGAGCAAGAACGGTACATTGGAGGTATATCCCGGACCTTCGACCCGAGGATGTTCTCGACCTTCGATGACCTCCCAGAGCACTCTTATGCTTGTCCTACAAACAACCATTGGCTCACCTTCGAGCTCTCATGCACGTTGGGCCTCCTCAGCCCTCCCAGCTCGCCTCCGAGCTATCACAAAACCAAGCCTGCTCGGCTTCGCGCTCGCCTCCGAGCCTCCCGGCGAGCTCGGCTTCCTTGGTCTCATCGACCGACCCGAAGCGCGGATCGTAAGCGTCCCGGACATGGCTCCGCGAATCTCGCCATATGCGAGATATCCGCCGCCCCATGATCCCGCGTCCCACGCCATCACGTTCCCCCGTTAACGGGCGTATCTCGCCATTAATGGAGAATCCCGCCATTCGTGCAAGCGCGGCTCTAAGGGCGTAACGGCCGGCGTAAATCTCACGCCCGCCAGCCCATGACCGCCACTATATAAACCCTCTCTCAGACGACCCTGATAAGGCAATTATTATCCAATAGGCCGCTGCTGCCCAAATACCTCGACTAAGTTGATCGTCGGAGGGTCAACGGTGGTACAACCACCCCGAGACTTCTTTGCAGGTAGCTCAGCTTCATTCCAAATCAAGTCCACTGAGATCTAAACGCTTCAAGAGGCAACCCTCAAACCCAATCTCAGTCATCCATCAACGCTCGCTACAGATCATCGGAAGACAACATCTGAAGGAGATCAGGCCTCCATCAGTTGGCGCCGTCTGTGGAAACGTCGAAAATTTCGCTCAACGAAATTTGATCTTCCGATCTCGAACTCATGGCGAGTGATCACCGCGACGATCTAAGCACTAGCCGCCGTCCTCCACACAACGGAGGCGCGGATGGATCCCCTCCTCCACGAACGCCATTCACGCACTGTCTGCGCGAATAGATCGGCTCACGTCCATCATGGATGCGCTTGTCCGTGTTCAAACGGCGGGACAAGCTCCCCAAGTCGCCGATCCCCCGTCTCGGGAGCAACACATAGGGAGAGAAGACATTGCCCGCGCCAACACATCCGAGCACCGCCTCGCTATCTCCGGCGGCCACAGATCCCCGTGGCAACCAATTCGATGATCCGGTGGGCACCTCACAGCTCAACGCCGAGATCATATGAAAGTGCACCCCGCCCTGAAGCCCATCGTGCTCCTGTCCCTCCCCAGGAGGTGTCAGTCAGCTCGCCTGTCCAGGCATGGCCTGTGTCCTTTCCCTCGATAGGTTCACGCAGACGGGACTCGCCACGATAGCTCGAGGACGACCTCGCCAGGGGACCTGAGGAACCTCATTGAACGGAACCGGAACCGCGGCCAGGCGCAGGCCGCCAACAGCAGGGGCCATAAATCCGAGTATGCCGGATCCTCAGAATACCACGACCGACTCGATGCCCTCGAAAAGAAGAGTAGTCCTTCAAGCGAGTAGTCCTTCAAGCGATCGAGGGTATAAATCGGGAGAGTAGTCCTTCAAGCGACGGGGCTAGATATGTCGCCGACTCGCTTACGAGGCCCTTCACCGAAGAGCTGCTCGTTGTCCACGTCTCTTCCAGGAACAAGCCTCCAAAGGTATCACTCTTCGACGGAAAGTCCGGCCCGAAAGACCACTTGGACGCGTTCACGGCAGGGATGAGCTTTCAGGACAACTCCGGCGCCGCACAATGTCGTGCATTCCCCGCCACTCTCATCCGCTCTGGACGAGACTGATTCCGAGGACTCACACCACGCTCCATCTCTACCTTTGATGAGTTGGCCACCCAATTCCTCGGTCATTTCGTCAGGAACAGGCGGCAGAAGCAGACCGTTGACCACCTCTTCACCATAAAGAGCGGGGACATGGAGTCTTTCAAAGGATACGTCACCCGCTTCTACAGCGCTCTTCTTGAGATCTCAGAGCACCGGGACGAGACGGTCATCACGGCCCTTAGGTCGGGTCTTAGGCACAAGAAGTGGCTCCGCTCCTTTGCATTAGCGCAACCTAAGACCATGGCCAAGATAAAAGCCTGGACCGAACGAGAGATCCAGCTCGAGTTCAAAGTGAACGCGAACCTACCCCGGACTGACCATGCCGATCAAAAGAAAAGCGCCAGAGAAGAGAAAAAGAAGATTGACCGGCCAAACCCGTACTCCCCGAAGTTCCAGGAGTATACCCCACTCAATATCTCCCAGACAGAGCTGTTGGAGGAGGCAAAGGGCGAGAGATTCTTCAAACTCCCCCCGGTCAACAATAAGGCGTCCAAACGAACACGAGACCCCTATTGCGCTTTCCACAGGTCGCAGGGACACCCCACCGAAAACTGCAAACAGCTTCGAGATTACATTGAGAAGTTAATTCGCTCAGGGCACCTGGCAAAATATTTGCGGGAAAAGCGGCAAGCAGACCGAGAGCAAGAGGAGCGTCTCCCTCCCGGCAAGTTGATGATCGACCAAATCATAGTCGTATCAGCGGGGGGTGCGCCTGGAGACGGCGAGATCCGACGCTTCCTGCCAGTCGAAGGGATAAGCAGCCAGCCCATGAAGAGGACCAAAGCAGCCGAGCCCATTACCTTTACCGACGAGGATCTCCACGGGATATCCTTGCCTCACAACGACCCCCTCATGATTACAGCACGGGTCGACCGCTACGAGGTTCAAAAAATACTAGTCGATTCAGGAAGCTCGGCAGACATTCTCTTCTACGACTGCTTCCAACGTATGGGGCTTAGCCCGTCGGACCTGAGGCCAACCGCCCACATCCTGTCGGGGTTTACTAACCACTCCATCCCGGCGGAAGGAGTGGTCACCCTCTTGCTTAACATCGGGGAGGCAGGCCGTACACGTACCGTGCCTGTGGAGTTCATCGTCGCCAGAATTCCATCGGCCTATAATATCCTTCTGGGACGCCCGACGCTAAACTCCTTCCGGGTCCAGATATCGACCTACCACCTTGCGATCAAGTTTCCACTCAACCAAGGCAGAATAGCTGGGCCTACGGGAACCTGCAAACCGTAAAAATTTGCTTCACAGCGACATCTATGCCCGAAGAGCGAGGCGATGACCTTGAAGGCCCGGAGGATTTCAAGGGGTCCTTGGATACTCGAGACGAGCAAAAAGAGATCCGAGCCCCGGTAAAGCCGCTAACGGAGGTTCCCCTCGTCGAAGAGGACAATGAATGAACCGTCCAAATCGGGTCGCTCTTAACAGGGGCCCAATGCGACGACCTTGTCCGCTTCCTCAGGGGGAACTCGGACGTGTTCGCTTGGGCGCCCGCCAACATGCCTGGGATCGACCCCAAAGTAATCTCACATAAGCTCGGGGTCAACCTGACGGTCCGACCCGTCAGGCAAAAGAAACGAAGTTTCGCTCCGATCAAACAAAAGACGATCGAGGACGAGGTTGACAGATTGCTCGCAGCCAACTTCATTCGAAACTTGGCCTACTCAGAATGGCTGGCGAATGTGGTAATGGTTAAAAAGGCGAGCGGAAAGTGGCACATGTGCGTCGAATTCACAGATCTCAACAAGGCCTGTCCGAAAGACAACTATCCCCTCTCAAATAGACCAGCTTGTCGACAGCTCGGCAGGCCACGAGTTACTCAGCTTCATGGATGCTTTCTCCGGCTATAACCAGATCCGTATAAATCCGGCAGACGAAGAACTCACCGCATTCACAACGGACCCGGGATATACTGCTATAAAGTGATGCCCTTCGGCCTCAAAAATGCCGAGGCTACATACAACGCTTGGTCAACAGGATGTTCAAACCACATATCAGGAGGAACATGGAGGTTTACGTCGACGACATGCTCGTTAAATTGACCTCGTCAGAAGAGCATGCCAAAGATCTTGGCGAGACTTTCAACGTCCTCCGCAAATACAAAATGAAGCTAAATCCCGCCAAGTGCGCGTTCGGGATCACTAGTGGAAAGTTCCTCGGATTCATGATTACCCACCGAGGAATCGAGGCTAACCCGGAGAAAATCAGCACAATCCTTAACATGGCCACGCCAAAGACCAACATCGAAATCATGCGGCTCACAAAGAGGGAAGCCGCCCTGAGTCGTTTCATGTCAAGATCCGGGGAAAAGTGCCTCCCATTCTTCAAAGCCCTGAGGAAGATTATAAGATTCGAATGGTCGGAGGGGTGTCAGATCGCTTTCGAACATTTGAAAACACACCTGGCGACTCCCCCACTGCTCACCTGGCCAATTGAAGGAGACGAGCTATCGCCGTATCTAGCGGTGTCCGATCAAGCTGTAAGCTCGGTGCTCGTCCGAGAGGTCGAAGGAGTCCAGAGGTCGGTCTACTATGTAAGCCACGTCTTTAAGGACGCGAAAGCAAGATACCCGGCCATAAAGAAGATTGTCCTAGCGCTTATAGTGGCCTCAAGGAAACTACGGGACTACTTCCAAGCACACACCTTCCTCGTTCTCACTGAGCGCCCTTTAGAGGCTATTCTCGCCTCCATCGAGTCTTCTGGTCGTTTGGAGAAGTGGAGGTGGGAGTTGTCCCAATTCGACATAAAGTACCGCCCGAGGCATGCTATCAAGGCACAGGTCTTGACCGATTTTATCGTCGAATGCACTATCCCCAACAAAGAAGCAGTGTCTGTGCCGGCCCCCGGATCTCAACCTTCGATCAAAGAGGGGCCCGACTCCATTCCCGACTGGGTCCTTTACGTCGATGGGTCATCAACCGAGAAAGGCTGTGATGTCGGCCTCATCATTCGGAGCCCGAACGAGGCAGAGATGGAATATTCCTTAAAAATCGGGTTCAGAGCCTCAAACAACGCCGCGGAGTACGAGGCTTTGCTCGCTGGACTACGAATCGCCTCCGGCGGGGCTGAAGACGATCCAAATCCGCAGCGACTCCGCCTTGGTCGTAGGCCAAGTGACCGGCCGTTTCGAGGTACGGGAACCTCTAATGGTGAAATATTTGGCCGAGGTAAGAAGACTACGGAAGGACTTCGACAAAGTTCAAGTGGAGCAGATCCCCTGGCACCTAAACGCCCAGGCCGACGCCCTGTGCAAGCTAGCTTCCTCCTACACGGCCAACAACAAGCGAAATATCCTCTTCGAGGTTCTTTCATGGCTCGGCGTGGAAGACAGAGCGATAACACTCCAAGTTTATACAGCTTGGGAAGAAATCCAGGATTGGAGGAAGCCTTTCATGGATTCCTGAAGGAGGGTACGCTCCCAGAAGATCGAGGAAAAGCCTGCAGCCTCCGAGCCAAAGCCCGCCATTTCGTCTGGAGCAAAGGGAACCTCTACAAGAAATCCTTCACTCAACCCCTGCTTCGGTGCGTCGATCCCCACGAAGCCGACTACGTCCTCCGCGAAATCCACGAAGGGGTCGGCGGAGCAAATCGAGGAGCCCACACCTTAGCTCAGAAGACACTCCTCCAAGGATACTATTGGCCGACCATCTATCAGGACGCCCAAAAGCTCGTCAGAAGGTGCAAGAGCTGCCAATTCCACGGCAGCATACCCCATCTTCCGGCTACCGAGCTAACGACCCTAACTTCCTCCTGGCTGTTTGTCCAGTGAGGAATGGACATGATAGGCCAGTTCCCTACTGGTACGGGTGGGTACAAATACATCCTTGTCGCGGTGAACTACTTTACGAAGTAGATCGATGCCGTCCCCATCAGAAAACCGGGCGCCACCACGACCATCAAGTTCCTGTAGAACATAATATTCCAGTTCGGGATCCCGGCGTGTCTCGTCACCGACCATGGGACGAATTTTGACAACGAAAAAGTCCAAGGATTCTGCAGCGAATACCATATACTGATGAAGTTCGTCGCGGTCGCGCACCCCCAGTGCAACGGGCAGGCCGAGGTCGCTAACCGGGACGTCATTTGAGGTCTTCGAGCTCGCCTGGAGAGACGGCAGGGCAGTTGGGTCGACGAATTACCCCGGGTCTTATGGGCCTTACGCACGTCGAAGAAGACCCCACCGAAGAAGACCCCTTCAACCTCTGCTACGGCACCGAGGCAATGATCCCAGCAGAGATCGGGCTGCCCAGTTAAAGGGTCGAGCACTTTGACGACGAAGCAAACACCTCGGCCCTCCGGACTAATTTGGACATCTTGTTGGAGAAGCAGGACCGGGCACAGGTCAGAGCTGCCGCCTACCAACAACAGACTGCCCGCTACTACAATGCACGAGTCAAGCATCGCGCCTTCAAAACCAGAGATTTGGTCCTAAGGCGGAACGAGTTCGTTGATCAGGGCAAGTTGCACAAGTTTTCTCTAAAGTGGGACGGCCCCTTCCTCGTCTCCGAAGTCTTTGCACGGCGGTGCCCATCGCTTACAAGACGCTGCAGGTCGTAAATTTCCACGGCCTTACAACGCCGAGAAGCTCAAGTTGTACCTTTGAAAGTATATCTATGGATACATGTTTCTTCTTTGACAAAACGATGTAAATTTTTTTCTAAGTTTCTTAATAATAATAAGGAACTTCCCCTATATGTTTCCATCCTCCTCGGCTCAAAGCTCACGAAGTTCGTTTCGCAAAAATACTTAAATACACCCAGAAGACAAAAAGGAAACAATAGAACATCGCAAAAAGGAGAACTTTGTTTATTTATCAAAAGGTATTGTGGGCTCCTCAGCCTTACATAAAAATTGAAATTACAAAAGTGGGGGAACGGGGTCAAGGAAGCATTACTGGTGATACTCTCTGGAGATCTCCGCCAGACGAACCCTTGCCTCTTCAGGTCGCTCCCGCTGATGCTGCCCACGAACTCGGGATGCCACGGAAACACAGGAGCCTCTCGGCGATCTGTCTCTTTTGAAAGCACTCCAAAATAAAGACCAAAGATCGGTCGTGTCTACTCTTCGAGATGAGGCCAAGCACGTAGATCGTACGCGTCTTGTCGAGTGCCTCATCCAGCAACTCTTCGGAAAGGGGGTTGTACAACCCGGGAACCTCTTCCAGATTGCGTACATCAGCAATTGGAGGGACGACCGGCGAGGAAGGAAACGGCCGATATGGTCCTCGATGCGCTAGACCACTCCCCGGTACCTCTCCTCGGAAACGGACTAGTCGTAGATAGATGTCATTGGGAGTAATGATCTCTTCGATCGCATAGATACGCCCGGCCATCTCGAAAAAGTAATGCTGAAAAGTTGGCATCTCTTTCTCTTTTTATAGCCTCCACAGAATCCCCAAGGGCCCAAATTTGCGCGCGCATGGACGCGAATCCTGGGATTCGCTCAATTCTACCAATACTGTACTGCCACGTTGCAGGTATCCTGTATTTCTCGACGAATCGAAGTCAGAACGACACGGTTCTTGGAACGCCTCGCCTCACCTATGCATTTCTGCCGCGTGCTGCCCGCGACGGTCACTCTTCTAGGTATTCACACATCTAGAAAGGCCGGGCAAAAGTTTACTACCCACCGACACCAAGGATCGAAGCACTCATCAAGAGGTCATCGAGCAGCTTACCTGCTCAGTCAATCCTTGGTTGGTAGTTTACTATCCACCGACGCCAAGGATCGAAGCCCTCGTCAAGAGGCCACCGAGCAGCTTCTCTGCTCGGTCCATCCTTAGTGGGTAACTCCTTACCCGTCTACGCTAAGAATCGAAACCCTCGTCAAGAGACCACCGAGCAGCTTCCCTGCTCGGTCCATCCTTGGCTGGTAGTTTACTACCACCGACGCCAAGGATCGAAGCCCTCATCAAGAGCCCACCGAGCAGCTTCCCTGCTCGGTCCATACTTAGTGGATAACTCCTTACCCGTCTACGCTAAGGATCGAAGCCCTCGTTAAGAAGCCACCGAGCAGCTTCTTTGCTCGGTCCATCCTTAGTGGGTAACTCCTTATCCGTCTACGCTAAGGATCGAAGCCCTCGTCAAGAGGCCACCGAGCAGCTTCCCTGTCCGGTCCATTCTTAGTGGGTAACTTCTTACCCATCTGTGCTAAGGATCTAAAACCTCCCAAGAGGTCACCGAGCAGCTTCCCTGCTCGGCCTATACTTAATGGGTAACTCCATACCCATTTATACTGAGAGTCGGAAGCCCTCAACCTCGTCTACGCCGATCTATCTTCATAAAGATGGTCGCCAGTCCAACTCGAGAAAATGGGCGAGTCTGCGCCTTTCTACTCGGAAGTACCAACTGACATACCTTCAACGTACGATCGCCACCTCGACTTTGGGGCCATAACGACGCCGACCTTACACCGGCCATTGTACACTGACAAATAATTGGGTTTAACTCGACGCGTGATTGTCAACTAAAGGATCGGTCACCGACCTAGCGCTCATCAGGCGAGCAAAATGAAGACATTGTCGCAAAATGGAAACATTGCCTCAAAAATTTCTGCAAAAAGGCTTTATTTACAACTCGGGAACCTGTACAAAGGTATTGTGGGCTTCCCAGCCTTACAAAATCGCCCGAAGGCTCACAAAATTCAAAACAAGGAAAAAATAAAAAGGCAGGGAGACTCATGCCTCGGGGCCGGGGAGGACCACGATGTGCTCCGCGGCAGCGTCGGGAGCCGAGGTGGCAGCTTGAGGGTCGGCGCCCACAGCAGGAGCTTCGACACTGGGAGTCGGGATGACCGACTTCTCCCCAACGCTTCCGGCAGCATCCCCTACACCTCACCCTCGAAGAGGTACTCGAGCCAGAGCTTATCGTCGGGAAACTGCGGCATCAGTGCCTTGATGGCGTCGAGGGCATCATGCCAGACGAGGGCCGAGGCGTTGGCGAGATCGGCGTAGAATTGATCCGACGTCTTGTAGCACTCCACCGCCTTCGCAGCCCGGAGGTTGGCGCGCCTCATCCCTTCCTTCAGCGTCTCGTTTTCCCTTTTTAAGATGTCCCGTGTCTTCTTCAGAGTGGCGGCGAGCACCATGGCATCCTCCAACTTGGCCTCAACGACCTTGTTGGACTCCATTATGGCTCGGATGGACTCCCGGAAGTTGGTGTTCACCCCCTCCTCGACAGCCACCCGGTCTTCAAGGGCGGCGACCCTCTCCCTCACCTGACACAACTCCCGGCTCAGGCTCTCCTCCTGCGAGGAAGACTCGCCCGCTAGCTGCAGCGCCGGAGCGATTTCCCCATGCTCCATATTGGCGACGAGGACGCAGTGCTGGAGGACCTGAGGAAAACAAAAGGAGGGATTAAAAAAGTATACGATCTTGCAAACAAAAGGACTTAATGAAAACCTGAACGGGAGGCGGACACTAACCTGTACAGCCTCCTGAGCTATGGCCGCGATTTGGGCCTTAAAGGTCCCTCAGGGGATTCTGCCTCCAGCCGACCGCTCCATCTCGAAGAGCAAGCTATCAGCGACAGAGAGCTCCGAGGGCACCTCGTAGCGAAGATCCCCTCCTGCACGAAGATGGGGGAAGACGGGGCTCGGGACACCGTCCTCTTGCGCCGCTTAAGGGGGGCCACAGTAGGGTCAGCCTCATCCACCACCTCCAGGACCTAGGGTTCCTGCTCCCGAGCATGTTTGCGGCTCTCCCCATGGCTGGCCTCCGGAGCCCAAAGCATAGAGAAACGCCTAACCGAAGCGGTCGCCGGCACGGCCGGGCTCGAGGCGGGGCGTGATGAGTCGGCGCCCCCGGCCTTCCTCCCTTGCTTCTCGGCTATGGCAGCCTGAAATTTAGATCGGTCCATCGGTTCTGCAAAAAAAAGGCGAAAATACAAAGAGGAGATTAGCAATGCCAGAGAGAATAGAAGAATACACAGGTCTAAACAGGTTGCCTAAGCTCCTAATTTACCCGCAAACTGAGCGGGGCTGAGCCTGGTCCAACTGAGGGCCTACTCGGACAGCAACACATCGGCCCGTTGGACGGGCTCCCACGCCGACACCGCCCTCGCTTCAGGATCGGACGACTGCTTCACCCGTGGGCAGTTGGCCCTATGCTACTGGACAGGCACAGGCCAATCCTCACCCTCGGGTGGCCCGACAAACAAGAACTTCTCCTTCCATTCATGAATGGAAGGAGGTACTGCTACGACCCCCGACCCGGCCGTCCCTCCTCTATGTTTTCTAAAAGAAACATATACCCAGCTAGGCTCGTCCTTACGAGTGCCGGGATGATTTTTATAGCATAGGGAGGAAAGGAGAAGGTTCAGGCAGAAGAGGATCTCCTACAGTCTCAACCGGACCAGGAACCTGAGGAGAATCCTCAACGAGTTCGGCACTAGCTGGCCCGGGGCTAATTGAAAGCAACGCCGCGCCGCACTCACTTCAGGGGAGAAGGGCAGACGCATTCCGACCCAAAAGGCTTCCAAGTACAAGGCAATCTTCTTGCCCCGTACCTGGTCTGCCCTCTGTCCCTCCCCGGCCAAGTGAAGCGAGTAACCGGGGGGAATATGGAAGCGAGTACAGATTGTGGTGAGCTCGTCCACATGCCACAGGAGGGAAGGCGCGTCACGGGCACTCCTGACACGCGCTTTGGGGACCGTCCCCGCCGCGCAACCCCGGGTGGCCTGACTAACCCTAACTCCCTGGGGGGATTCCGACTCGAACGAGGAAGAAGCGGCAGAAGAGTCCCTAGACTCTACCTCTACTATCTCAACAGACTCCCCAGAGGAAGCCATCTAACCTGAGCAAAGGAAGGAGACGTTCGAGGAAAGAACGCAAGAAATCCGACCTAAAGGGAAGAGCGCCAAGGTAACACACGCAGCGATGAGGAAATTATAGCAAACTGTGGATCCTGGATGGTCCCGCCTCTATTTATAGCATTCGGCAAGCGCATCCAACGGCGCTGATCGATTCCCGCCAAAACAGACACTTCGCGTTCGACGGCCACCAACTTTCCACGTGTCACAAGAGCATTGGACGCGTCCCTTCAAGCGCCAAGGACACCGGCGGCCCGTCACGTCAGCAAACCAGCGCCGGACGCATGGCCTGGCGCCTCAACGAACATACGATCGAATCGACGCTTCCTCTTTAATGCACGATCTCTTCTCTGATCCGCTAGCGTCATTAAAAAATACGACTAATTACCCGGAAATCCGCGCCGACGATGTCTTCAAATAAGAACTTAGCCCGGGTGACCGATCAGACCACTCTCTACCCGACCCATAAATAGGTCGGGACGAGAGTGGGGGGCTAATGATGATACTCAGTATTGAAAACTCCCCAGATCATGACATGTGCCAGATGACGTATCCCAAGGCTTACGGGAAAGGAGCAAGAACGGTACATTGGAGGCATATCCCGAGCCTTCGACCCGAGGATGTTCTCGACCTTCGATGACCTCTCAGAGCACTTCTATGCTCGTTCTACAAACAACCATTAGCTCACTTCCGAGCCCTCCTAAACGCTGGGTCTCGTCAGCCCTCTCAGCTCGCCTCCGAGCTATCACAGAACCAAATCTGCTCGGCCCCCCGCTCGCCTCCGAGCCTCTCGCCGAGCTTAGCTTCCTCGGTCTCATCGACCGACCCGGAGCGCGGATCGTAAGCGTTCCGGACATGGCTCCGCGAATCTCGCCATACACGAGATATCCGCCATCCTACGATCCCGCATCCCATGCCATCACGTTCCCCCGTTAACGGCCGTATCTCGCCATTAATGGAGGATCCCGCCATTCGCTTAGGCGCGACTCCAAGAGCGTAACGGCCGGCGTAAATCTCGCGCCCGCCAGCTCATACCTGCCACTATATAAACCCCCTCTTAGACGACTCAAATAAGGCAATTATTATCCAATAGGCCGCTGCTCTGCCCAAATACCTCGACTAACTTGATCGTCGGAGGGTCCACGGTGGTACAACCACCCCGGGAATTCCTTGCAGGTAGCTCGGCTTCATTCCAAATCAAGCCCACTGAGATCCACACGCTTTAAGAGGCAACCCTCAAACCCAATCTCAACAATCCATCAACGCTCACTACAAATCAATGGAAGACAACATCTGAAGGAGATCAAGGCCTCCATCAAATACCCTCACCACACAAAACCCAAACCCGCTCATAGCAAGATGGGATTTCTTTTGAGATGGAGCATATAACGATAAGATGAAGGATACAAGGTCTCGGCCTCGATCTATTGCAATTTCAGGGTTCCTTGGCGACATCTTGGGATGGAATTGGCAGCTGTTCTAAGGTTGCATAATCCTATCAATTCATGCTTAGGTGATAACACAGGCTCTACTTGATATCAAAGAGAATATTGGTTCGGCCAAGATAATGTAATACAGTAATAATCTAGGGTTTGAATTGTTTCAGCATCATCATATTCTATACACAAGAAATGGAAATCAAACACTAAACATAGCAATTAGCAAGAATCGAAACCCTAATCCAACCAAAACCTGAACAAATTCAAAAGAACAACGAACTCACCAGTTCCTTCCAAGGGCCTCTTCGGCTCGATACCCCGTCCCTTTCTCAAACCCTTCGTTCACATAAATTATCGGATGGTCCGGCTCGATCGCGTCAGTAACCACGAGCCCATACGAAGCGGGAACTGAAAGCCCAGGGAAGAAGCCTCCGCCGATCGAGAACGGGCCTCCTCCGCCGCCGGCGGCGAAGGCCCCCTCCTCTTCCTCCTCCTCGCCGGCGCTGGAGTCGTCGAGATCGCTGTCCCACTCCATGAAACGAAGCCCTAATTCTCAACCCATCGACGCTCCGAGATGAGCTTTTATAATATCAAAATCTAAGTTCGTAGGATTTATACCTACAAACTTAGATTTTATTATAAAACCGTAAGCGGAAATGTAAGTAGTAAACCATACTTGATTTGCATTTTTTCTAACACCCTCTAATTAATTATCGTTACAGAGAGTTAATAACATTCAATAAACATAAACATAAACAGATTTATGAACCAACAAAAAAAAATGCGCACCAAAAAAGAATGCAAAGCTAAATTGGATGTTATTAAAAGAGAAAATTGAAGAACGGTTAAAATAATGACACGCCATGATAGGTTTTCTTACAATACCAAGAGCTTTGAAGATAAAAATAACAAGTACTAAAATTTGAGATTTTTAAGATCGATTCATAGATTTATGGATGAAATATAAAACTAGGTTCATTATAAAAACGGAAAAAGAGAAAGAATTCGGAATGCCTTATAAAAGATTTTATGATCGACCGAATAATTTGGTTTGCAGGATCAGAGTATTATGATATATTACTTAGTTAACTTTACTATTCCTTAACTTTTTTTTATAAAGTAGAGTTGACCAAAAATCTACTAGACCTCGGTTGAAGGAATATTATGATATATTCCACTCTCTCTTTGGAGCTGTTAGGATGTGAATTTTAATCACTCGGTTGAACAAAAAAAAAAATCCCATACAAACAGACCTCGTTGGACCACGTGCTTTGTCTGTTTAATAAAATGGAACCCATAGACAAAGACGCCGGTAAGATCCAAACCCGACCCAACAGCGAAACGGGTCGGGTTAAGAAACGAATCACCGCCATAGAGAGAGCAAAAAAATAATTTTTTTTTAAAATGCCAAAAAAGCTTTGGCGATTCAGGTCTTGGTTTGTTTGTGGTTCATTTGTTGCTCCGACCCCTCGCTGTTTCCATCACTCGTTTTTTGATCAATCGAGAGAAACCAAAAAAAAGAAAGAAAAAAGCTGCTCTCAAAGGTATAAATCCTAAAACCCAAACTTTAGGGTTTGTTTCTTTCAACCGTGTCAATGCAGCCCAATGGCTGCGGTTGGGGGCCGCATCCCAGTGAATTTCACCCCCCATTTCCTCCTTCCTTCAAAAATCTCTCCTTTTCTCATATAGCATGCTTTACATCGTAGGTGATGATACTCACAGGTGGTATTTCCTCGGATTACGACACGTGGCGGATGACGTGTCCCAAAAGCTACGGAGGTGGAATAAATGAGATGCATTAGGAGCGCTCCTCAGGACCTCGTCTCCGAGAACGCATCCGACCTTTCAGGAGACCTCTCTGAGTACTTTCCACCTTCACCTAGCAAACAGCCAACAGCTCGACTCCGAGCTATCTGACAGGCCGAGCTTCCTCGGACTCCCTGCTCGTCTCCGAGCCATCTGACAGGCCGAGCTTCCTCGGCCTCATGGCTCGTCTTCAAGCAATCTGGCAGGCCGAGCTTTCTCGGCTTCCCCAACCAACCGAGAGCGTGGAACCCAAGCGCCCCCGCAACAACTCCGCGTATCTCGCCAGGGCGAGATATCTGCCTCCCCACATTCCGCGTCCCACGCTAGCGTGTTCCCCCATTAATGGGCGTATCCCGTCATTAATGCGAGGATAACGCAGGGGCATAACTGACGGCGATAATCCCGCGCCTGCTCGTTCCACGCGACCACTATATAAACCCCTCTTAGACGACCGAGGTAACTCCAACTCATTCCAATACGTCGTTACTCTGCACCTATTCCTCGGCACTAACTTGATCGTCGGAGTGTCCTACGGTGGTCACCCACCCCAGGACTTCCTTTACAGATAGCTCGGCGTCAACACCAACCCATTGAGATCCACACGCTCAACAACTCCCAAACCAAATCTCAACCGTTAAAGACCGCCATCACATGATCGACGGAGGACAACATCTGAAGGAGATCACAGCCTCCATCAGTTGGCGCCGTCTGTGGGAAAGTTTCAGAAGTTTCTCCGCCTCTAAAGTTGATCTTCCGCTCTCGACCCGATGGTGAGCGAAAACCGC
The DNA here is from genome assembly GCA_030015575.1 of Agapanthus africanus. Classification (NCBI taxonomy): domain Eukaryota; kingdom Viridiplantae; phylum Streptophyta; class Magnoliopsida; order Asparagales; family Amaryllidaceae; genus Agapanthus; species Agapanthus africanus. The sequence continues at coordinate 5,008,416 of JASDDO010000008.1, read as the reverse complement.
GACGATCCAAATACGAGCCGCCACAACGGAAGCGGAAGTGGCTCGTTTCCCCCTCCTAACACCATCAACGCCTTATCCGCTCGGATAGACAGGCTCACATTGCTGGTGGATGTTCTCGTCCGCGTTCAAGCGATGGGCCCTACCCGCCAGACCGCAGTTCCCCCTTCCCGGGATAACAATGTCCGCAAAAGGACGGATGGGCATGTTCTGTCACGCCCCGCTTCCCAGTATACGGGGAAGGAGACGTAGCGAGGCATGCGGCGTATTTACTCAGAAGTAAACACGCTAAGTGTAAATAAGCAATATAAATAAATAACATAAGAATGATAAGAGATATAATACAACAATAACTTTTTATTGATAATCATTTTTTACATACAACTGAAAAGTAAAGTACAATGAAAGAAAGCGATGCCTGAACAATGGCATATGAACTGAAATGAAAAGTAAGTACAAGTAAGTCTAAAAATCGGCCTCCTCGGTAAACTGCTCCAAGCCGTCCTGGCTGGGCTCGATCTCCTGAGAGTCGGGTCCTCTTTACAACATTCCAGGGAAAGAAGAGATAGGAATGTCGTCAGCGAACTAGCGCTCGATAAGTCCCAAGAGATAGAATGTAATAGATAGATAAAGAGAATATAACAGGTAACTTATGTGTTTGTTATGCTAGCGTAGTTGTGTGTAGCTTGGTACAGAATGTGCCAGTATATACGAGAGAAGTCCAACTTGCTCCGTGGACTAAGGTAACATGCAAGTATAAGGCCCCGTCAAACCCCACGGGACAACGGCACAGGATGTTTATGTAGGCGTCTTTTAGTGACCGTCATCGTGCCACTTTTAACACATTCCGTAGCAGTCCACCCCTTTAAAAAACCCCGTATTGTATATTGTATTGATTGTATTGATTTATAGTTACCAGACCTGTCGAGACCATGGTATGAATTGTTCATGTACACTGATTCAGGATGTAAACGGTAGTCGTGTAGTCAAGTTCAAGATATAGTCATGGTTCGGTCTAGTCAAGTCATGTTGCATGTTCTGATTTTGTTCTGGTATTCATGTTCATGTTCATATTTGGTATATTGGATCCATGTTGAATTGGAGTTGGATTCATGTTTGGATTGTATTCATATTAGATTGAGACTCATATTGAGTCAGACATTTTAGATAAAATTGAATCCTGAATTAGGTTTAGGAGTTATCGGTATCTGCTACGCATGAACGGTAGGATTTGTGTCTTTTTCCAAAACAACTACCATCGATAACCCCGTTTTAGTTTTCCATCTTAAATAGCCAAGCACCCACTTTCTCCGGCTCACTGAGGCTCAAGAGAACCGGTCCCGTTTAAACCTTTATTTACTAGGGTCCTTATTGTAATTTGATATAACTTTAGGGGTTTTATGAAAAATATTTTTAGTATACTTTCAAAATAAATCTCAAGTATTTATTTGTCGTATTTAAGGTTTTCATGGATGTAAATTTTAAAGAGTGAGGTATTCTAGTGGATAAATACCTAGCTTAAATAGTTCGTGGTATTTTAGTGTAAAGTTAGACCTGTATTGATTCTTGATGGTATTTTCATGAACTTGTAATTCTTTTATTTTGTTTAGAAAACATGAAATTTTATTATATATTAAAAATAGATGGTTTGATAATATTTATATAATTATTAAAAGTTAATTTTTATTATTAAATATAAATTCTCGTTTTTCTTAAAAATTGTATTAAAATTCCATCGAGATCGTATGCTCTGTGAGGAGATCTGCATCTCGCTCTACTAGTCCCGAGAACGTGCGATAATTCGCACCATCCTGATCGGGTTCCCCAAAATGGATTGTAGAGGCATAATCACAGGGAATGAATTAACACAATTTAAAGAAATCCGGGTTTTTAATAGTTTAAGGTATTTATTTGAAAAGTCGTATTTTGCCACATGATATTGGTTTCAAGTGAATCGTGCTATGTCAGAATGTGTGTATGTGAGAGGTAGGTCATTACCTCGTGAGATATTCTAAAGGTATGCTAAGTTAAATACTTAAAAGATATCATATGTAAAGTTTATGGTATTTAAATGAAAAACGCAAATCAAAGTTACACAACATGATATTTTAAGATGAAAATTGTTATCAATATTTGTTTCATGATTACTAAGCAAGATATAATGATATGGATAAGTGATTCTTAAGAAAAATTGTGAATTTAAGGATTTTTAGAATCGAATGTCGGGATAACTCCACTTCCGACATGTTTTGAAAAGAGAACTTTTTAAGGTGAAAGAATAGAATAAGAAGTGGTACTTACCAGCTAGAAATAGATAGGGGAGGTATACGAAGAAGTTGGTAGCTTCGTGAAGTCGCGGAGTCGCCGGAAACGTCTCGAATCCTCGCCGGAAAGTGACCTTGGGCTAACTCCACCTGTTCTCTTCTTAGACTTAGAAAATTTTGAGGATTTTGGCAATGGATTTCAGAATGAAGAGGGCAAGGGTATGGTGTTGTATTTATAGGGTAAAATTAGGGTTTTGGAATTGAAGAGTGAATTAAAAATGCATTAAAAATTGAATTAATACTCCATTTTTAATTCTCTGTTAATTTTCAGGGAATCAAACAAAATAGGAGTAGTGGGGGTAGGCCAAAGGGTTAGTGTGCAGAGAACGGGGCCATTCCCTACGGAGGGGCCCAGTGGTGCCGGCCTAAACCCCGATCTCGCCGGCCATCAAGAGGAGTTGGGTGCTTGGATTTTGGCCATGTGTTCTCGGCTATATTAATACAATTTTGCATATGTTTGATTTTCTGTCTTTTCATTTCTTACGTGTATTGCATGTGTAAATTTTTGACTTCCAAAAAGTTTAAAATAAAAATTCAGAAAAAATATATGTGGCTTATGGGATTCGAACTCAAGCCCTCGATCTCACTCACGCTCATCTCAGCGTCATCGAGCGCCGGCGTGCCGACTACTGCCACCATGAACTGCATGCGACGATTGATTCCATGACCCATTGGGCACCGGACAGCTCCACACCCCGATCCCAGGGAAGACTGGGTCGTCGCTCCGATGCCCGCCATGCGTTCTCTCCCCCTGGGGAGGTGTCGGTCAGCTCGCTTGCTTCCAGGCATGACCGACGCCCCCACTCTCGCCGGGGGCACACGAACGGTGAACGTCGGGACTATTCGAGAAGGGTCTCGCCCGAAAATTTGAGAAATTTGATAGAGCGGAATCGAAGCCGCACTTTCGCGCAGACCCGGAGCGGGGGTAGCCACCACTCCGACTGTGCAGAATCCTCGGCGTACCACCACCAACTCGAAGCCCTTGAGAAGAAAATCGAGGGCATACGACGGGATGACCATGCGTCCGGCGAAGGGGCCAGTTACTCCGCCGACTCGCTAATAAAGCCCTTTACAGAAGAGCTGCTGGCCGAGCACGTCTCGTCCAGGAACAAGCCGCCAAAAATGGTCCTCTTTGATGGGAAGTCCGACCCGAAGGACCACTTGGACGCATTTACGGCGGACATGAGCTTCCAAGATAACTCGGACGCGGCTCAATGCCGAGCTTTCCCCACCAGCCTAATCCGGGTTGGCCGGGACTAGTTCTGAGGACTTACGCCAAGCTCCAGGTCGACCTTCGACGAGCTGACCACCCAATTCCTCGGTCACATCATCGTGAACCAACGACAGAAGAGGACAGTCGACTACCTGTTCATTGTCAAGAGCGGAGACAAGGAATCCTTCAAAGGGTATGTCATCCGCTTCTACAATTCCCTACTGGAGGTCCTCGAGCACCGCGATGAAACAATTATCACCGCGCTGAGGTTGGGTCTTAGGTACAAAGAGTGGCTCCGCTCGTTTGCATTAGCGCAACCTAAGACCATGGCCGTAGTGAAAACCTGGACCGAGCGAGAAATCTAACTCGAGACCGAGGTGAACTCAAACCTCCCCCGAGCCGACCAGTCGGACAGAAAGAAAAGGGACAGGGAGGAGAAAAAGAAAGTCGATCGTCCAAAGCCTTACTCCCCGAGGTTTCAGGAATACACTCCTCTAAACATCTCTCAGACCGAGCTGCTGGAGGAAGCTAAGGGTGAGAGGTTCTTCAAGCTCCCGCCAGTCACCTAAAGAGCGGGCAAGTGTCTTCGCGGCCCATACTGCGCCTTCCACAGGTCACAGGATCACCCGACTGAGAACTGCAAACAATTCAATGACTATATCGAGGAGTTGATCTGCTCTGGCCACCTGGAAAAGTACCTGCGGGATAAGCGGCAGGCGGATCGGGAGCAAAAGGACCTAACCCCTCCCGGGGAATTAACGATCGGGCAAATCATGGTCGTTACCTCGGACCTAGCTCGGGAAATTGGGGGGAACCACCGCCTCCTCCCTGTCGAGGGTGTAAGCGATATACCACACAAGAGGTGCAGGAGAGACGAACCGATCATCTTCACCGATGAAGACCTCCACGGAATATCGCTTCCTCACAACGACCCTTTCGTGATAATGGCCCGAGTCCACCGTTACGAGGTTCAGAGAATTTTGGTCGATTCAGGGAGCTCGACGGATATGCTGTTCCATGACTGTTTCTAGCGTATGGGGATGGGACCATCCGACTTTCAACCTACCTCCCATGTCCTCTTTGGGTTCACTAATCATTCCGTCCCTGCCGAGGGATTGGTCACCCTCCTCCTCAATATTGGGAAAGCGGGCAATACACGAACCATACCAGTAGACTTCCTCGTCGCCAAGGTCCCTTCATCCTCTAACATTCTCCTAGGACGTCCTACCTTAAACGTCCTCCGGGCTCAGATCTCGACTTATCACCTTGCGATCAAATTCCCTTTGGATCAAGGGGGATAGGCCGGGCCTATGGGGACCAACAAACCGCCAAGATTTGCCTCATCTCAACGTCCCCCGCCGGAGAGCAGGACAGCGATTCTGAGGACACGCATGTGTAGGGATGCTAGACACACGCACAAGGGTCTACGAGGCATCAACCATGCCCGATTAAAATTTTAGCCGTGCCGAACAACCCAAAACCGGATCTTTAAACTAGAGTTTATGCGAAAACAAGTATGTTAAACACTTTAACACTAAGTGAGAGGGATTACAACCTTTGTAGATCCGGTCCTTCACTTCTTAAGCTCCGTGTTGAAGTCCCTTCGCTGCGATATTCGTGTTCCGAACTCTCGAGAGGCTTCACGAAGAGAAAGATGCAGTCTTGCTTCCAATCTTCGATAACAAAGATGATCTATCTTGAAGTTTCATTAACACAAGCTAACACTCACTAAATGAAGTGAACACCCTCATCTAAATGGCAAGAATAGATGAGGATGATGAAGTAGGATTTTTTCTCTCTTTTATTATCTTTTTCTCACGCTCGTTCATCACTTGGAAAAAAGCTAGTAAGCTTTTTCCATGAAAGAAAGAAGAAGGAAGAAGATGAACAATCAACATGAAACCTTTTGTGATGAATAATGAAAGAATAAATATGATGATTAATGCAACCATGGTTGACTAAACCTTTGTAGAGAATTAACTAGGGTTAGAGTTTGGGTTGGGTTAAAAGTGAGTCACTTGAAAATATCAAGCATAATATCTTTTTCAAGACAAAAGAAAAGCTTCTAGAATCTACTAGAAGTCTTAACCCTAATCCAAACCCAAATCATATTTAAACTCCACTAAACATATTGCATTAGTTATCATATCGTGTTACAATATTATATATCACATATATAATATTTATCGTAACAAAATAAAATAATACATTTAACATATATCGCATATATATCAATGTATTACCCGAGTGAGAAAAAGAATCTTTTAGTGAGCTAATATTAGTTAATGTAATTTAATATATCATATATATTATTATACATTAAATTATCGAATCAACACTTGATCCGACAATCCGGCTATATCGCATATAACCGACTAATACGATGACCCAGCTATATCACATATACCCGGCCGATATCTCATATCGCGAGAATCCAATACGGTATCACATACCGCATTATCCTCGGTCCCGCACATATCACATATGTGCTCCTACTTCGTTTTGCTTGAGTCAAGAAACCTCTGTGTAGGACTCTAAAGAATCGTCAATACGCCGGCAGTAGGTGATGATCATATCAAACACCCACAAGCTGCAAGCGGTCAGCTAAACGTAACAGCCACCCAGGTATCGAGCGCTCAGAAGATCAACAAGCAAGCATGTACATTCTCCTGTGAATCCAATCAGTAACACTCCCGTACAGTCCGATCTCGTCGTCTGATATGTCGCATATCTCGCCCAGGAGTGGTAAACGTCAGACCCCAGTAGCTCGATAAGTCGTGTCGATATGAGGTCTATAACAGTTCAAGAAACTACTGATAACTCTTACCAGTAAATCTCAGCAACCCTGGCCAGGGATTTCCGGTTATAGCCAATCGAACACAGCACAACATCAACTCCCTATACCGGGAGAGACGAATCCCCTCCTATCGCTCATTGCCTCCATGTGATTCGGGACTGTACCCAAAATCCACCTTTTTGCACGCCCTCTTGGACATGGTATGATGGAAATTAAAGCACAGTGGGAATCACACAAGACTCTATGACGATCTCAGGTCAACAGACTACTCTGTACCAATGTCACCGGAGAACTGCCATCTGACGTGAGGTATAATACCATCTGGGAGTTCTCGGCGAGTCCGTCCAGTGTACCCAGTCTCCACTGAGCACCCGTACACCATCCTTGATGTCAAACACCGATCGATATGGGATAATCCATCGCCCATCATATGGGTCAAGATGCGTATACGCTAGTCTACTCTGGTGTATCGATGCCCTGTCTCGATACACTCTCGACTAGGAACAGTTATAGGATGTACTCGTCGACTACCGTGGCCCCACTAGCATGATCTCATCATAGTCCCAGTAGTCGAGTACATATCCTAAGGGCTTTATCAACATGTAACATAGAGACAATTAGAGTATATGTTAAGATAAAGAGCAACCAGATAGCGTACTATCATGTCGAGCAAGAAAGTCCTCCCTATATATGTCCAAGCATCCATTACAATATATATCATATGTACAGTAATGGCTTCTAGGGCATACATATAACTAACAATCTCCCACTTGCACCAGGGCCATCTGTTGTGGTATCACATACCCAACAATTAGCTATGGTTGAAGTATCTCATACTCAACCATCCCATAAAAGTCTCTACTGGGAAAAAGGCCTTTGTGAGTGGATCCGCGCTGTTGTCCTCTGTGTCTACTCTCCTAACCTCGATCTCCATGGAGATCAACCATCTCCATGATCAGGTGATACTGCCTAAGAATTATATCTGGATTTCTGATGGGACGGGGGTTCCTAGGCCAAAGCCTTTACTTTATTGTCACACAATGGTTGGAACGAAGTTCATCTCATGAACTTATATATATCCAGACTGCCTCTTTGGTAGCATCCTTGGTAACGATGCATCTTGCCTTTAATCGTCTAGTAAGTCACGGTATCTAGCTTGGAACTCTTCCAACATACCGTCCCTCCACTGAGGGTAAAGACAATGCCTGCGACTGACATTCAGTCGTCCTTATCACCCTGGAACCTTTCCAGTGATTCTCCTCAGGATCGATTGATACCATCTCACTACAACTAGTAAGTATCCTAACATCCAATTAGATCTATCTCATAGATCTAAAACCCAGGATTTAGGAGGTATCATTTTGATCCTATATGGAGAATCCTTGTGATAAGCGGAGATTGACCGAGCGTAGCATAGGAAACTCCTTCCCTATCAAGAGTATGTCATCCACGTACTCTACGAGGATTTACTCCCTACTACCTTTTTGTATATACAAGGTTCATCTACCATTTTGATGAAGTCAAACTCTTCGACTACTACATCAAAACAGACGTTCCAACTCCGCGATACCTGCTTTATCACATAAAACATCTTGCACACGTTTCCGCTGCTCCCACTGTCTACGAAGCCCTCTGGCTATGTACTTATAGATGCTCTTTTCCAAATCAATATTTAGAAAAGCAGTCATGATACCCAACCGCCAGATATCATAGTCATGGTATGTAGCAGTGGCAAGTAGGATCTGGATGGACTTAAGCATAACTTTGAAAGTCTCAACTTTTCCATGTACACCAAGTAATCTTCTCAAGATATACTTGCTCCTGATGGGGATTTAACCCTTCAGATAAAGCAACCAAAGTCCATACTTTGTTGGTGTATAAGTATTCCATCTCAGATCAGTAAGCATCAGCCATTCTTACAGAGTCCCACTCCTGATGGCCAGCTTGAAACTAGTTGGATCATCATCTCATGATGCAAGCCTCGCTCCCACTGTCATAGAGAAACCGAAGTATCTCTCAAGTGGGTGAGGAACCCTACTAGATCGGTGGAGAGGCTGAGATTCGTTGGAAACTATTGAATCCTTTGGTTCTACCAAATTATCTGTTGTAGTTTGTATAGCTGGAACTCCTTCCAGTTCTACCTCATGACCACTAATTTCTTCACAAGAAATTCCCTTTCACAAAGGTGGCATGTTGAGAAACAAAACATATTTTGTTTCTCGGTTAGGTAGAAGATATTCCCTTGCGTATGCTTGGGATATCCAACAAACTTTCACAGATCTGACTTTGCCTCGAGCTTGTCCGGATTTTGCTTTTTAGACATAGGCCGGACAACCCCAAATCTTAACAAACTTAAGATATGGTCTCTTCCCTTTCCATGTCACATATGAAGTGGTAGGCAACTGATTTGATTTGAACCCTATTCAATAGGTATGCAGCTTCTCAAGTGCATAACTCCCAAAAGGAAATAAGAAACTCAGTAGTACTCATCATAGAGCACACCATATCACATAGGGTGCTATTTCTCCGCTCCGATATACCATCGTGCTATGGTGTATACGGAGGAGTAATGCTGAGAGAGAATCTCATTCTCCTTTAGAATAATCCAGGAATTCCGTGCTCAAGTATTCTCCTCCCTGATCACATCAAAGGACATAATACTTATACCCGTTTTTGGTTCTCTACTTCTAACTTATATTCTGTGAATATCTCAAAAGCTTCGGACTTGTGTTTCAACAGGAACATATGTCTGAATCTTGAGAGATTATCAGAGAATGTAATGAAGTACAAAGAACCGGTCTTGGCATGTGTAGACAGGGGACCTTACATACATCAACATGTATCAATCTCAAGAGTTCACTAACTCTTTCTCTGTTTCCAACAAACAGAGCTATGGTCATCGTATCTTTGTGACATGACCGGCAAGTTTCACAAGATGTAAATTCAAACTAATTTAAATATGCATCTAAATGTAACTTCAGCTAGTCGGGTCGCATTGATATGACCTAGTCTACAATACCTCAAGAAGGATCCGTTCATTTCTGAACTCTTCCTCTTGTGTGTGTTCTGTATACTAAGAACTGTAGTTTGATTTAGAATGTCTATGCTTTTAGATAACGTGCCTGAACCGATCAACTCTTGATATAGGAAATGTTCAAAACATTATCCAACAATACAAAATTATATCCTTTCTTTACTAATAAAGAGACTGATATGATGTTGTATATCAGGTTCGGTATCTAATAACATTCGTTCAGAATCAATGCATTCAGGTAATACAGGGTGATAGTGACCAACAGACTTGGCTGCAACACTTGCACCGTTTTCTATCTCATGAAACTTATCACCCGTTCTCAGTTCTCTACCTATCTGTAGCCCATGTAACAAATTACATATGCGGGATCCTGATCCGGTATCTCATACCCAGGACGTAAAGGATACTGAGAAACGGTTCTCTGTAATGAACACACCCGAAGATGATGCATCAACATGCACTTTCTTCGTTTGGGCGACACGGGAAATCTGGTATTCCCTAATTTCTTACTCTGTCTTATAACAATTATAAGTTAGAGCGGGACCAACGTTCTCTAGCTCAGTATAACAAGTGGGTTCGGTCAATATATCCGTATTATTATCTTGATTAAGGCGTGATATGGTTGCTACCTGGAGAGAGAGAGAAGAAAACACTCAGAGTATGCTCTTGCAAGATTAGATTGGTTATCTAATATATCTAATCAGGATGTCTCCCACTGTTTTAATCAAATCTTCCTTCAAACCCTAAAAGGAAAGATTAGCCGGGATTAATTACACGCTACAAGTTCGCCAATCTTTCAGCCAGGCTAGTGCCGGTACTTTGAGGGAGGTTCCCCGTGCTTTCGCACAGACCTAATTAAAGTAAACCTCGTTTTCCCCGGGGCGTAACCCCGTTGACACCTTTCTAGACACCTACTTGATCGGCTAATTGTAATGTGTAAAACTCTCCCAGGAGTAACTCTTACTCGCAGCGGGTATCGGGATTCAATTATCTCATAGAAGGTATGCAAGCTCATTGCAAATTTCAACACTTGAAATTCCCAATAATATTTTACCCCTAGCAGCTATATGACCTTAACACAGTCAACAAATCATAAGTGCTAGTCAAGTTCAACCCGTCATTTCCCAATTGAATTAAACCCACCCGCACGACCCTTGACATAGTCAACAAAGTTTCACGACTACCCTAATCCAATCGCATCATATGCTTATACAGATAAGTACTAATCAGCTACCGCACACTACGCCTTAACATAGTCAACAAACGTAGCACGAATACTAACTAGTACTTATCTGAAATGACGGAGGGCTACGACAGGTTTTTTAAGAAAACTTTTTGCGTAATGAACTTGATATCATTGTAGAATCGAGTGATTTTAAATGGAGTGTTTTTTAGGCTTTTCTAGTTTTGCTAAAGGGGTCACTCCCGGTGAAGGGATCGTCGACCCTTTCCTCATCGAATAAGGTGCAGGATATTTCACAAATATCACTATGCAAAGCAAGAACTATAGAAGCAATCAAAAGACAAACCGAGTTTGTAGCATCTGCTAGTTTCACTAAAGAGGTCATTCCCAGTGAAAGGATCTCGGCTCTTTCCTTATCGAATAAGGTGCTGGATGTTCTACAAAGAACACCGCTATGCAAAGCAGGAACTAGAGCCACCAGTTTTTAAATAAGTTTCTACAACATCTTTAGGTTTCTTTTATTTCATTAATCTCATTAATGAAGTCCCATTTTATTATGCTTCGCAAGCATCACATTTGAAATGAAATCTGCAATATAACATATATCTCATATATATAATATAAACATTCGTCTCAGGCAGTAATATGATCTCATCACAGAACAGTGCAGCAGAAGAACATATATGAAATATTGGATATACTAGGATGTCCGTGTTTTCAATACGAGCCTGTATAAAACACGGATTCCACGGTCGCGATGAATAGCCAAACCCACATCCCTAGACCCCTACGAGAGCGACAAGCAACTCTGCCAATTCTAGGGTTAGGAGACCCGGTCTCGACTCCTCGAGGTGGTCTCCCACTGGACCCTAGAACCCGGTTACTTGTGCTCCCCTCCTTGGGTCTACCTAATGCGGAAAAGTAAATAATATACAACGGTGACATCATCCTCAGCCTGGAAGTGCCCCAATAAAAGAATATTACATACAAATGAATTTTACATGAATGAAAAAGAAAAACTCTTATCTCACATAAAACCCCCGGCTATTCAAAACGCGACGATCCAATATAACATATCACAGCAACACATAATATCACATATCATCAACGTAAGCAAGTATGCGTATCCCGATTGTCGTTGATGTATAGCAACGAAACCGGCGATACACCACATACTATGCTTACGGTCACAGAAAAGAAAGTGTAAAACTATAACAGTTGGAATCCGCAACCTCCTTAGACATCGCATGACTAACCAAATGAATTCCTTAGACATCGCATGCCTAACAATTATAAACCCCGCATTTTAGTCTCATTATCGAAAACTCTTTTCAATATCAAGTCGGGCAATTCAACAAGATTCCCGACAACCTGATCGAATGCTCGTCGCAAACTTTAGTAGACGGCCGCACCCCCGGATGCCGTCGACGAAGTGCACTAAGACGGAACACAGCTGCCGCGAGCACCCGAACGGATGCTTTTGGCGACAGGGTTCTCCTACAGTCACTTGGTCGGGGCTATGGGGCGTGGCTGTCTGTTAAGTTTACCCGGCGAGTATCCGCGTACGCTACGTGATTGCGACGGACTTTTGATCACATCAAAATTCCGTGGCAACCGATCATCTGAGACTAAACTGCTATGTTTATAATATTCAAATCAGTTATCTCATAACTATTTGTGGATTCCAAATATTGTATCACAGTCTAGATAAATAGACAATGTTAAACTTTCCGATCGAATAATCAAACACCCAAGATTTCCCCAATATATCTCAACAATTGAAATCAGTTTAAGAACATCCATCACATGCCACAGTACCAATGGTCCAGCCGTAGAAGGGTCAAGCCAATGCCTCACATGTGGCACGCCGTACTGCCACAAACCCTAAGGTTCAGAGGCAGTTCAAGACGGTCACATAATCGAGTTAAGGTTTGTTGTCTTCTAGAGGGTCCACCGCGTTACTTGCACGACTTAGAACGTTTTTAAACCACGGAAAAATCCAACTATTGAAAAATTTTCCGGCAGGGGAAAAAATGAGTTATTGATATCCGTTCGAACTTTTTAACACGTTCTAAAAATAACCCGGACAAACTAAACAAAGTTAAATTATCCGTTCGAATCAACGAGTCCCCAATACAACCATAGAAAACTCAACACTTAAGTGGAATTAAAAAATTCCCAGAAAAAAATAACAAAAAAGGACCTAAGAGTAAATATATGAAATACGAGGGACCAAATCATAATTTTGGACGCGGAACCGCCGCCAAACCCTTGGTTTAGCCGCGGTTCCACGGTCATTTGAGCATATTAATGGTCCGTACTTCACAGTAATTCTTAGTTTTTCCTGCTTAATTTTCTGAGCATTTTTAATTCAGAAAAAATCAACTTTTTGAAAAATATCCAGAGAGGGGTCCGTGTCGGGGTTTCGGAGTTCGATCGGACTTTAAACTTCGTCTAGACATCGCCTAAAGCTCTAGCTTGGCTCTGATACCACTGTAGGGATGCTAGGCACATGCACAAGGGTCTACGAGGTATCAACCATACCCGATTAAAATTTTAGCCGTGCCGAACAACCCAAAGCCGGATCTTTAAACTAGAGTTTATGCGAAAACAAGTATGTTAAACACTTTAACACTAAGTGAGAGGGATTACAACCTTTGTAGATCCGGTCCTTCACTTCTTAAGCTCCGTGTTGAAGTCCCTTCGCTGCGATCATCGTGTTCCGAACTCTCGAGAGGCTTCACGAAGAGAAAGATGCAGTCTTGCTTCCGATCTTCGATAACAAAGATGATCTACCTTGAAGTTTCATTAACACAAGCTAACACTCACTAAATGAAGTGAACACCCTTATCTAAATGGCAAGGATAGATGAGGATGATGAAGTAGGATTTTCTCTCTCTTTTATTATCTTTTTCTCACACTCATTCATCACTTGGAAAAAAGCTAGTAAGCTTTTTCCATGAAAGAAAGAAAAAGGAAGAAGATGAACAATCAACATGAAACCTTTTGTGATGAATAATGAAAGGATAAATATGATGATTAATGCAACCATGGTTGACTAAACCTTTGTAGAGAATTAACTAGGGCTAGGGTTTGGGTTGGGTTAAAAGTGAGTCACTTGAAAATATCAAGCATAATATCTTTTTCAAGACAAAAGAAAATCTTCTAGAATCTACTAGAAGTCTTAACCCTAATCCAAACCCTAATCATGTTTAAACTCCACTAAACATGTTGCATTAGTTATCATATCATGTTACAATATTATATATCACATATATAATATTTATCGTAACAAAATAAAATAATACATTTAACATATATCGCATATATATCAATGTATTACCCGAGTGAGAAAAAGAATCTTTTAGTGAGCTAATATTAGTTAATGTAATTTAATATATCATATATATTATTATACATTAAATTATCGAATCAACACTTGATCCGACAATCCGGCTATATCGCATATAACCGACTAATACGATGACCCGGCTATATCACATATACCCGGCCGATATCTTATATCGCGAGAATCCAATACGGTATCACATACCGCATTATCCTCGGTCCCGCACATATCACATATGTGCTCCTATTTCATTTTGCCTGAGTCAAGAAACCTCTGTGTAGGACTCTAATGAATCGTCAATACGCCGGCAGTAGGTGATGATCATATCAAACACCCACAAACTGCAAGCGGTCAGCTAAACGTAACAGCCACCAAGGTATCGAGCGCTCAGAAGATCAACAAGCAAGCCTGTACATTCTCCTGTGAATCCAATCAGTAACACTCCCGTACAGTCCGGTCTTGTCGTCTGATATGTCGCATATCTCTCCCAGGGGTGGTAAACGTCAGACCCCAGTAGCTCGATAAGTCATGTCGATATGAGGTCTATAACAGTTCGAGAAACTACTGATAACTCTTACCAGTAAATCTCAGCAACCCTGGCAAGGGATTTCCGGTTATAGCCAATCGAACACAGCACAACATCAACTCCCTATACCGGGAGAGACGAATCCCCTCCTATCGCTCATTGCCTCCATGTGATTCGGGACTGTACCCCAAAGCCACCTTTTTGCATGCCCTCTTAGACGTGGTATGATGGAAATCAAAGCACAGTAGGAATCACACAAGACTCTATGACGATCTCAGGTCAACAGACTACTCTGTACCAGTGTAACCGGAGAACTGCCATCTGACGTGAGGTACAATACCATCTGGGAGTTCTCGGCGAGTCCGTCCAGTGTACCCAGTCTCCACTGAGCACCCGTACACCATCCTTGATGTCAAACACCGATGGATATGGGATAATCCATCGCCCATCATATGGGTCAAGATGCGTATACGCTAGTCTACTCTGGTGTATCGATGCCCTGTCTCGATACACTCTCGACTAGGAACAGTTATAGGATGTACTCGTCGACTACCGTGGCCCCACTAGTATGATCTCATCATAGTCCCAGTAGTCGAGTACATATCCTAAGGGCTTTATCAACATGTAACATAGAGACAATCAGAGTACATGTTAAGATAAAGAGCAACCAGATAGCGTACTATCATGTCGAGCAAGAAAGTCCTCCCTATATATGTCCAAGCATCCATTACAATATACATCATATGTACAGTAATGGCCTCTAGGGCATACATATAACTAACAGCATGACTTCCAAGGGTCTTTAGATACACGCGACGACCTAAGGGAGGTTAGAGATTCCCCGGTGGAAGCATTGACAAAAGTCCCCCTTGCAGAAGGGGTTGATGGCCGGACAGTTCAGATCGGCTCCCTCTTGACAGGGGATCACCGTGAAGACCTGATCCGGTTCCTCCGAGATAACTCGGACGTATTTGCTTGGGCGCCGATGGACATTCCCGGAATCAATCCTAGAGTGATCTCCCACAAGCTAGGGGTCGACCCGAAAGCAAAGCATGTCCAATAAAAGAAGAGAAGTTTTGCGCCGGCCAAGCAAAAGGCGATAGAAGACGAGGTGGACCGACTACTCGCCGCTAACTTCATCAGAATCCTGGACTACTCAGATTGGCTGGCAAACATGGTCATGGTCAAGAAGGCAAATGGGAAATGGCGCATGTGCGTCGATTTAACGGATTTGAATAAGACCTACCCCAAAAACAACTATCCACATTCTCGGATAAACCAGCGGGTAGACAGTTCGGCTGGCCATGAATTATTGAGCTTCATGGACGCTTTCTCCGGTTACAATCAGATCAGGATGAACCCGGCCGATGAAAAACTTACTGCCTTCACCACTGATCGAGGGGTATACTGCTACAAATGATGCCTTTCGGACTCAAGAACGCCGGATCCACATATTAGCGCCTGGTCAATAAGCTGTTCAAACCTCAGATTGGCATAAACATGGAAGTATACATCGACGACATGCTCGTAAAATCCATCTCGTCACCTAGGCAAACTAAAGACCTCGACGAGACATTCGACGTCCTGCGCAAGTACAAAATGAAGCTGCATCCAGCTAAGTGTGCGTTCGGAGTCACCAGTGGAAAGTTCCTCAGGTTCATGGTAACCCACCGAGAAATCGAAGCAAACCTTGAAAAGATCAGCGCCATCCTTAACATGGCAATGCCTAAGAGCAATGTCGACATCATGCGACTTACGGGAAGGGTCGCTGCCCTGAGCCGCTTTATGTCCAGATCCGGGGAGAAGTGCCTCCCATTTTTTAGGGCCCTAAGGAAAATCCCTAAGTTCGAATGGTCTGAGGAGTGTCAGAACACTTTCGAACAACTCATGGCGCATTTAGCCACCCCACCGCTACTCACTCGACCAGTCAAGGGTGACGAACTATTGCTATATCTGGCCATCTCCGACCAAGCTGCAGGCTCAGTACTTGTCAGAGAATGCGAAGGCATATAAAGGCCGATCTATTACGTGAGCCATGTTTTCAAGGATGCAGAAACGAGATACCCAGCCATAAAGAAAATAACCCTTATTCTCCACCGAAAGACGCGACCGGGACGTTGGGACGTCTGGCCTGAATTTAGGGGCAGATGCTATTTGGTTTTATCCGTCCACCTCTCCGAAGATGCCAAGTTAATTTATGGCACCGTGTATCGAAGGTTTAGACGGATGCGGCCGATGTAGCAGATTTCATCATATTCTCCCTCATTGTGAGGGGTTTTTGATTGTGGGGACGCTCTTCCCTGCAGGCGCAAGCCCCTGCAGTTAATTACGCTACCGCATCGCGGAAACCACTTTCTCCTTCTCCAGATGGTCACTTCGTATCGTGTATGTTTGTTTTATTTTTGGTTGCCCGTGGATTATATACGGAGACTAATTTATGTTGTCGCCCGTAAGGCGTGGATTAGTCCAAATCCGTATTTTCTTAGATTTGGGTTTGGGTTGGGTTTAAGGATCGTTGAGACTAAGATCAACTTAAACGTTTGTTAAGGATATGTTAGTCTAGTTTTTAGACTAAGATCAACTTAGTCTAGTTTTTAAACTAAGATCAACTTAACGTCTGTTAAGGACACGTTAGTCTAATTTTAGATTAAGATCAACTTAACAGGATCATTTAGATCCAACAAAAGAGCATTTGGACTCTATTGTTTTAGTTTAGGGACTTTACGGTCCAGTTTAAAGACATTATAGTTTGTAAAGTTTAAGGACATCATAGTCCATGAGTTTAAGGACCCCACAGTCCGTGGAATGTCTGGTTGTTGGGACCCGTCACCTCTCTGAAGACGTTGAAGGATTACAACGACAAATATCAGAGGAGTGAAGAGATGTACCCTTGAACCAATATTGGTTGGGAGATCTGTAGTCCAATTTGGGACTAAGATCAAAGATTTATGAGCATATGGGCTCGATTAATCTGAATTAGAGATCTATGGCCAGTTTGGGCTCGGCCCATTCATTTAAAATGTTAGACATTTTAGCAATGCTGAGCATTGGTTTGAGTTCTGACAAACTTTTTGTCTTTATTGAGTGTTGAGCACTCATTATAGCTCTGGGGCTTTGTCGTTTAAAGAACAATTTATGTTCTCTCAGCGCACACATGAGGAGCACGTGGCGCGCTTGGCGCTGAGCGCCAGTCAATGAGCGTAGAGCGCTTATTTTAAGTAGCGCACATGTGAGGAGCACGTGGCGCATTTGGCGCTGTGCGCCAGACAATGAGCGCATAGCGCTTCTTTTAAGTAGCGCACACGTGACGAGCACGTGGCGCGCTTGGCGCTATGCGCCAGACTTGGAGCGCAGAGCGCTTCTTGTGAATTTGGAACGCTAAGGCTCTGCAGAGCTGTGCGCTGGATTTGGAGCGCTGAAGTACTTCTTTAAACTTGAAGCGCTAGGGCTCTGCAGCGCTGTACGCTAGATTTGGAGTGCTGATGCGCTTCTTTTAATTAGAGCACTAAGGCTCTTTTTAGGCAGATTTGCGCTCTGAGAATTAAATTTTCTCATATAAGAGACTTTGTCTCATGGATCTAAGAATAAAGTTCTTATTTTATAGGAGATATTTCAATCTCTTATGTTTTTGATGAAAGGCTTTGCCTTTATGGATTTGTAATCCTAAGAGAATTGAATTATTCTCCCCCCTTTTATAATGAGATATTATGATATCTTTTGTGAAACACAATTTGTCTTAAAGATCTATGATCTAGCATAAGAACTAAGTTCTTTTTCTGATGAGATTTTTATCTCTCTGTTTTTACCTTGAAGAAAAGTTCTTCTGCCGAGAGCTTGCTCTTCTTTCTCAAAGTTTGTGTGTGT
Organism: Agapanthus africanus; assembly: GCA_030015575.1. Lineage (NCBI taxonomy): Eukaryota > Viridiplantae > Streptophyta > Magnoliopsida > Asparagales > Amaryllidaceae > Agapanthus > Agapanthus africanus. The sequence continues at coordinate 4,990,129 of JASDDO010000008.1, read as the reverse complement.
GTGTGGGGGGGGTTCCTCTCTATGAGACTTGAAGTCTTGGGGCCTTTATATAGGGTAGGCTGATTTGTTGAATCGATTGATGAGATCTTTTTTCTAATTGATTAGGGGATTTCCCCACCGTTGGATCTTTGATCCTAGGGCTTCTGTTTTACAGAAGGCAATCTTCTTGTTTTTAACAAGATTGGGAAATCTTTTCCCATACAGAATTTATTCTGTATTTTAGTGGTTTTTAATCACCCTTGGATCATTGATCCAACGGTGCTCTGATTTTCAGAGCACAATCTTTCTTGTTTGGAAAGATTCTGAGGAATGTTTCCTTAACAGAATTTTATTCTGGTCAATTGATGATTTTTAATCATGTTCGTTGGATCTTTGATCCAAGGGCCGAGAACATTTTGTTCTATTGCTAGCGCTTACGTGCTTTGCACGTCGTGCACTGCTTAAAGTGCAGCGCTCACGTGTTTTGCACGTGGTGCGCTGCTTAGAGTGCAGCGCTCTTAGCGCTAGCGCTCACGTGCTTTGCACATGGTGCGCTGCCTCAGAGTTTTTGACTCTCAGCGCTGGCGCTGCTAGCGCGAGCGCTTTCGTGCTTTGCACGTGGTGCGCTGCATCAGAGTTTTTGACTCTTAGTGCTAGCGCTGCTATGAAGCGCTGCTTCATTTCAAATTTCAAAATTTGAACAGAGCTTTGCTCTGATTGGGAAAACAAATTTCCCCCCGTTGCGCTTACGTGGCCTACACGTGAGTGCAGCGGTGGCAGTATCTATGCCATTGGATCAACTCAGAAGTTGAAACGGCTCTCAGTGCCTATAAATAGGGCCTTTGGCCCTTGAGATGATTTCTGTTCATCTTCTTTCTTGTTTTCTGAGAATTAATTCTCCTTCAGAGTATAGCTCTTTCCTTTAGGAAATTTCTTAAAAGTCAAAACTCTGCCTAACTTAGGTAAGAATTGAACTTTTTAACAGAGCTTTGCTCTCCATAGATCATAGATCTAAAAATATTTTTAGGGTTTTACCCATTAACAGAGCTATGCTCATCTTTAGATCATAGATCTAAAAATTTAGGTTTTTTTATCCAGATCCATGCTCATCTTTCAGATCAGAGATCTTCAAGAGATAATCTTTTTTAGGGTGATTTTAACCTATGAACTGGAACATTGTTCATGAAGAACTCTTATCTTGAAGATCTCAGAATTTTTAATTCATTAAAAGCTTTACTTTAAGTTTTCTGATGGGTTATTCCATCATCTTTACAGAGCATTGCTCTTTAGAATTTTTTGGGGAATTTTATTCCCTTCATAATTGATTTTGACAAGCGTCACTCCTGTCTGCAGAGCGTTGCTCTCGAGGAGTTTAACTTCTTGACCCGAGGAGTCTCTCATTAAATGAGAATCTTTTTTAGGATTTCTCCTTTATTTGCACAAATTTGAATTTGTTGGGTCTCTTAATCAGAACTTATTTTCTCCATGAGGATATCAAGAGTTGTTTAAATCCCCGTGTCTATCTCAATAAGCTTTTTCTTAATCAGTCTACCTATTAAACTCTCACTGATTTTCCTTTTCAGACGTTATGGCCGCTCTTCTGTACGATCTTGACGAGATTATTTCTTATGGAGACATTCGCGCACTAGGCCGCTGCCAGAACCAGGAGTTTACAAGCGCTCAGTGCGCCAAAATCATGCGTCGCTTTGATGAATACAATGGTCGACTGCTTCCTCATCGTTCTGCTCTTTTGAAGCTCATTATGAGAGAGATCTGGGAAGCACTTTCTTTTTTCTATGACGGCATGCCGCTTAAAACATTGGATGACGCCGAAGATAAGGTACACTCGGTGTATCTGATGGGCCTAATCTCAAAGAAAAGGAGAGACAATCTTGTTGATATTCTGCATCAAACCTTTCAACAGGTGACGATAATCGCTGCCTATCGAAGGGCGGAGGACATCAGTGAGGACCCTGACGCTTGTGATCGTGAGAGGAAGCATACGAGAATGGTCCGAGAGGCCCGAAACATTTTAGATGGCCTAACTTTTGAATTTCTCAATCTATGTCCTGGATTTGATGTCTTGCCATTGTAAACATTTTAGTGATGTTTTTGTTTACCGTTTTCATCGCTGTAAGAATTTTCTGAAGTATGAATAACAACCTTTTCATTTCCTTGCGTTTATTTTATGCATTAAACCTTTTCGCACATACATGAATGGGTACTCTTTGAACGCTTAACTGGATGCGAATCAAATGCTCTCTTTACTGTCTTGCATAGTATGTGGCTGATGTCCGTAGGTTACGCCTTTTTGTTCTGACTTGGCGTAAAGCAGTTTACGCACTCTTGAGTAGCACCATCATTTTTCTGGCATGTAATTTTGGCATATGTGGTCTGTAGGTGAGAACAATGCATCTTGCACTCTTTGTAGGGTAGTGATGGCTTAGGGAACAGGTTCAGATCTGCCGCCTAAGACTTTTCAACTTTATGAGCTGTGGGGGTCTCATAAAGATTTTTCTCCCTACGAGTCGAGAGGATCTCGTAGGTGTATTTTCTCCTTAAGAATCGTGAAGATTCCTAAGTGTTTTTTTTCTTGAGAGTCGTAAGGATTTCCTAAGAGAATTTTCCTGCTTACAAGTTGAGAGGACTCGTAAGTGGTCGTTTCCCTCCTTGTCGATATTTGGCTTTGGAGAGTGTGGCCCGTGAATAGTATGCAAGCGCCTATCTTAGACTGACTTGCAGGGTCCCAGTGCTTAGGAAACAAGTCCTTATCCCTATTGCCTAAGGCTTTTCCCTACGAGTTGAGACAATCGAGAGGTTCTCGCAAGGACACTAATTTCCTCACAAGTCGAGACGAATCTAGAAGTTCTCGGAAAAATGTCCTAACGTCACAATTAACCTCTGCTCTTTACGACAGAGGTCCGTTAGGGTCTGTGGTACTAGGGTTTTGTCCGTCGTACCGTCGCGTCGGCTGATGTATTCCTCAATAGGCAATCTTGCCGTTCGAGTAGCCTTGCAACCGTCGTGTCTCTGATCCCTTCGGGGCTGGACAAGACGTCTTCAAGCAATATTCCTAGGCAGTTTGACCGTCGGAAGAGCAAGCGTTAGGAATTTTGCCATGTCGCTTTTTACTTGAGGTTAGGCTCAGTTTGGGGAGCCCCGATGAGTCATAACCACTCCGCGCTGGTGTGGGATGATCTCCGATAGTCCTTCAGGTTTTATTTGAGTTGCCGTCAAGACCCTGAAGCTAGGAATTTGGCCATTGCTTCGTTTGCTGGTATTGCGTCTACTGTATCGAGACGAATGTCGCAGTTGTCTCTAGGTTGCCTGTGAACCGTCGAGGCTTGGAGCTAGGGATTTTGCCATGGTTCCGTTGTTTTGACCCTGGGGTCAGTTGTTGACGTTGTATCTGCATCCTGCTGGAGTTGAAAAGAAACGCCGTTGTTGACACTGCGTCTGCTGTAACGAGACGAATGTCTAGGTGGTTTCTAGGTTGTCTATAAACCGTCGAGATTTGGAACTAGGGACTTTGCCGTGGCTCCGCTTTACTAACGTTGCGTCTGCTGTAACGAGACGAATGTCAAGGTGGTCTCTAGGTTGTTTGTAAACCGTCGAGATTTGGAACTAGGGACTTTGCCATAACTCCGCTTTGCTGACGTTGCGTCTGCTTCTGGTTGGAATGAGAAGAAACGCCGTTGTTGGTCTCCAGGCTGTAGATGTTGTTGTTGAGATCTGACTTTCCCTTTTGACAGGATCTGGTGGGGGACATGTGGTTCCCTTTTCGTTTATGCCCATGGATTGTATACATGGGTCAGTATGGAATTACCTGCAGGACAAAAGTTTCATTCTTTCATTTTTTTAATTTCTTTCCGCGATGCTCTATCATTTCAGTTTTTATATCGCGAAAGTCGCGATTGCCCAATCATTTTGGCTATTTTTCGTGGTGCCCAATCATTTCGGCTATTTTTTTTTACTCGCTGTTTTTTATTGCGAGTTGCCCAACCATTTCGGCTATTTTGTATGCATATATTTTTACTTGCAGATTTTGTTACAAGTTGTCCCATCATTTCGGCTATTTCATATCCATTTTTGGCTCGCTGATTTTTTATCGCGAGTATGGAACTTGGAATCTGGTGCTAGTCTTAGCATCAGCATCGCTGCGACTGGAATATTGCCAGGAGCGAATCATCATTTGCCGTGAAAGGACTTGGGATTTGATACCGATTTAGGTATCAGCATCGTTACAACTGGGATATTGCCAGGAGCGAACCATCATTTGCCTTTGTTGATTCGAACAACGGTGGCTTAGCAAACAGGGTGAGGATCTCGTAAGTGCGTTTTCTCTTTAAAAATTGTGAGGATTCTTAAGTGTATGTTCTCTTATAAGTCGTAAGAATCTTACAAGAATGTTTTCCCTTTATAAGTCGAGAGGACTTATAAGGGTGGTTCACCGTATGAGCATATCCCTAGTCGCCGGTGGAACTTTGTTAGGAAAATGTTTATTCGTGCCTGTGGATCGTATACAAGAGTCAATATTGAAATACTTGTAGGGCAAAAGCGGGGTGTATGACGGCTTAAGAACAGGTTCAGATCCATGTAGCTTAAGGCTTTTGAATCCTATGAGCCGTGGGTTCTCCTTACGAGTCATGAGAATCTCGTAAGTGTAATTTCTCCTTAGGAATTGTGGGGATCTCTAAGTGTGTTGCTCCTTTGTGAGTCGTAAAGATCTCACGCAGGTATTTTCTCCTTACAGGGTCTAGAGAACCTTGCAAGTGTCTTTTAACGAGATTGCGGCCTTTCGGGTTTTCACAAACTCGCCGGTAGTCCTGTTGTTTTTACTCACGGAGCCCTTTCGGGTTTTCAACCGTACCCATCTCGCTTATGGACGTACCGTTTTTTTTGCGTCAGCCTTGGGATGCTGCTGTCCGTAGTAGTTTATAGACGTCTCGTTCAAGCATAGTATTTTTTCAAGAACCGACCGTTTATTGGCCTAAAAAGTCTTTCGCCATGTATATTCATGAGCAAGTAAGCCCCACCTTGGTAGACCTTGTATATGATATACGGGCCCTCATAGTCCGGCTCGAATTTCCCCCGTTTGACACGATTGGGGATCATAGGTCTCTTGACCACTAGCACGAGTTCGCCTTGGCGGAATATTCTCGGCCTAGTCAATCTCTCGTATGAGCGCGTCATTTTTGCCTTGTAAGCTTCCATGTTTTGCTGTGCCATGAGCCGGGTTTCGTCGAGGGCATCGAGTTCCTCAAGCCGAAGATGAGCATTCTCTTCGTCTGTTAGCTCGTAATGGACCGCCACTCGTAACGAGGGTAGCTCTATCTCCAAGGGGAGCACTGCTTCAGCCCCGAATATCAATGCATACGGCGTTGTGTTTGTGGCCATTTTGAACGTAGTTCGATACGCCCAGAGAGCTTCATGGAGTCTCTCATGCCAGTCCTTTTTATTTTTGGACACCGTCTTTTTCACGATCTTCGTCAAGGTCTTGTTGAAAGCCTCGGCTAGACTATTAACTCGAGGATTGTAGACCGAAGAGTATCTTCAGTCTATATTATGTTGCTGCGCGAAGCGGCTGATTTTGTGACTTCTGTAGGCCGGCCTGTTATCGGAGATAATCTGTCGCGGAGTGCCGAACCGATAGAGGACGTGTGTCTTGAAGAAATGGAGGACATTCTTTGTCTTCACTTCTCTTAGTGGTACTGCTTCTGCCCACTTGGAGAAGTAATCAGTTGTCGCCAGTATGAACCGATGTCCTCTGGACGATGCTGGTTCAATGGGCCCGATTATGTCAGTTTCCCACATTTCGAACGGCCAGCTAGCCACCGTCGAGTGTAGCGGATTTGGATGCTGATGGATAAAGTCTCCATGAATTTGGCACGAGTGGCACTGTTTCGCGTATTCGAGACAGTCCTGGATCATCGTGGGCCAATAATAGCCCATGCTTTTGATCTTTAGTTTCATCTTCGGCCCGGCTTGGTGAGAACCGCAGAGTCCGTCGTGAGTTTCTTGAACGACTCTCCTTGCTTCTTCAGGTCCTGGACATCTTAGCCATAGAGAATCAAATGATCTCTTATATAGAGTGTCATTGATGAAGGCGAAAGACAGAGCTCTTTTCATGAGCTGATGTCTCGAGGATGCATCTTCAGGTGTTTGACGGGACTTGAAGTGGTCTATAAAGACTTCTCTCCAATCTTTGAACTTTCCCTGGTCCTCTATCTGTAGGGCCGCTTGCTTGGTCGCTTCCTTTTCTTCAAACAACTCCGAAGATGTTTCTGCCGGTGCGAGAACCCGACGGCTTTGCACAACGATCCTTACGTCATCAAGGTTCTCGTCAGCCAGTTCTTTAGCGAGCTTGGCTAGTGCATCTGCTTTGCTATTTTTCACACGCGGTATGCTTTCCAGGGAATAGGCAGGGATTTGAATCAGCAATTGTTGCACTCTCTCGCCGTACTTCACCAACTCTGGTTTGCACGTTTGATAATCGCTGTTTACTTGGCTATCGACCAGCTGGGAGTCTCTGTATATGAGGAGGTTTTCGATTCCCATATCAACAACAATCTTAAGACTTGCTATCAAAGCTTCATATTCGGGTTCATTGTTTGTCCTCAGCTCTGTTAGGGAAAAGGCAAAGCACATTATCCCTCCTTGTGGAGTCACGAAGATGAGGCCTGCCCAGACTTGATTATGAGAGAGCTGTGCTTTCGCTTCTTCATGGAAGATGCCTCGTCGAAGTAGAGTTCCCATCGGGTGTTACTTTCTCTTTTCTCCCCGTCGATTGTGTCAAACGCGTGCTCGTCTGGCAATTCGCAATTTAGGGGTGAATCGGCAGGTATAGGATGCTCGGAGAGGAAGTCGGCGATGGCCCGGCCTTTCACTGCCTTGAAAGGTCGATAAGTTATCGAGAATTCCATTAAGAGTAGGGCCCATTTAGCGAGTCGTCCTGTTAATATGGCTTTTGACATCAAATATTTGAGAGGATCCACCTTTGATATGAGAAGGATTTCATGCGCCAAAGCATAATGTCTGAGCTTCGTTATTGCGAAGATTAACGCCAGACAGTGTTTTTCAATGGGGGAGTACTTGTTTTCTGCCCCCAGGAGAACTTGACTCAAGTAGTAGAGGGATCTTTTCTTCCCTTGCTCATTCTCTTATGCCCATAGTGCGCCTAAGGAACCTTCAAGGGCGGTTGTGTACAGGATGAGAGGTTTTCCCTTGACCGGAGCGGTCAGCACCGGCGGGCTCTGCAGGTATTGTTTGATTTCGTCTAGTGCGCTCTGGCATTTATGATCCCAGACGAAAGGGGTCCCTTTCTTCATTAGATGACTGTAGGGGCGACATTTGCCGGAGAGGTTGGCTATGAACCGTTGGATATATGCGAGCTTTCCTTGGAGAGACTGCAGTTGCTTGAGAGTTCTTGGCGGGGGCATTTCCATGATCGCTTTTGTAACAACCGAGTCCAACTCTACTAATTTCAGTTATCATATGTTGATGTGTGGTATTTATTTCTTTTATCTAAATTGACTGTCGCTAGTTATAAATATTACCCCGACAAATCAATTCTGCATATAACAATTTAAGGCATTTAAAATAAAATTACAAATGCTTGTCATGGCCTGCTCAACACCCCTAACCCTGTGGTAGCGTCCTTGCATCGTGTTCTCGTCCCGTTCAGTGAAACGGACGTGCTTGGACGGCTACGCGCACGTGCGTGCGTCCGTTTTGGGGGTATGCTTTTTGATTGTAAAACACTTCATTTTAAATTTTGGATCCCGCCTATACTTTTATTATTTCAATTTCAAATTTTTGGACCTGACTCGGGCGCAATTTGGAAATATTTTACATTTGCGCCAAATCCTAATTTCTAATTTTTATACCGTCAAATAAACCCCAGATAATATTTCATATCATCTTAAAATCCTTTTAAAAGTTTTCCTAACTGTAAACCCCCACAAATCTTTTCTTTCTTTCCTAAATTTTGGCCACGAGCCAATCAGCGTTCACTTTAACCCCGCGGGCCCTACAATTTCTCTTTCTCTCTCCCTTTCTCCTTCTCTTTCTCTCTCTCTTCTCTCTCTCTCTAGCGCTACGAGATGAAATTCTTTCTCCTCCCCGTTTCTCTTTCCTCTCGATCTCTCACTTCCTCTCTCTCTCTCCTCTCGCAATCTCTCTCTCTCTCTCCCCGTCTCTCTTTATCTCTCTCTCTCTCTCTCTCTCTCTCTCCCCGTCTCTCTTTCTCTCCTATATATATATATACATTCCCCTCCTCAAATTCTTTTTCCTCTAAACCCAACCTCGCGAGGAAAGAAAACGCTAGCCGCCTTCCTTTCCCCTCGCGGTGACCCTCGCGACGACGCCCTCACCGCCGTTCCTCGCCGCTCCTTGCCCTCGTCACTTCCACCACATCTCCCTCCTCCTTCCTCCTCTCCCCGAGTACCCTGCACGAACCCGCGCACCCACCTGCATGCCGCAACACGTTGTGGGATCTCCGCCGGCGATCTCGATCCGTTCCCCGGCCTCGTGCACCCCTCGGTGAGTAGTCTTCTTCTTCTTCTCCTTCTTCTTCTTCTTCTTCTTCTTCTGTTCCTTCTTCTTTCCCCATACTCGGCTGTTTTTAACCGCCGGTGGTTCCTTGCAGGGCGTGCCCGGAGCTCCGTCGACGTGGTCGACGATCACACCCCTCTGCAGATCGTAGTGAGCACCCTCTTCTGCACCCTCCTTCTCTTCTTTCGTCTTGATTTTCTTTTCTTTGAAGCATTCTTGATTCACTGTGTACTGTTGCTGTGGCGGCCGGAATCCGGCTGTGCCGACGACGTGTTCCGACGATCCAGCGAGGTACTCTAACCTGTGTGGTTCCACTGTTCGTCGTTTGGGTTCATTCCGTGAACCGTGCGCCCGTCGCGAGATTTCCCCGCCGACGTTTAACGTTCCGTTTTCCCGATTAGCGACCCGTCGAGGCAAGTACACCTTGCTACATGCTAAATAATATTTACATATACATTGATAGCACCCTAAACCTGCAGTTTAACTTTAGTACCATAATTTCTCCTTTTCGTGTTCAACGTCGTGTTATATCATTTTATCTTCCAAGCTTGAAACCTACCGTTTGCAATTACTTTATTAAACCTAATAACCACATTTACATGTTTAATCACATTTTCACTATTGACATAGCCTATGACATTTTCTCTATAGTTTTACTCTATTCGGACACTCGTGTGCATTTAACCTGTAATAGCTGTGATTTCATCCATTGAACCTATATATAAATCATTGCACCCCTAAAATTCTTAAACTTGTTAACATGATTTAACGGCCATAATTGCCATACTGTATTCTTATAATGTTGAAATCATCTCGGTGACACAACTGATAACTGTACTGCTAATTAAGTGAATCTGCTTATTGCTTAATTCATTGCTTAGATCATGTTGTTGATAACCATGCTTGATTATGTAACTGATTATGAGCACACCTATGATATCGTTAACATCTTGACCTGACTTGCTACATACATATTGATTGACCCGACATGGTACCGTATACTGCTTGACTTGACCTGATGTACCATGACTTGACCCGTTACCTGATCTTGTGTCTAATGCCAACAAACCTGACATGTAGTCCTCATGGACCGTTCCTGTTGTCTATCCAGACAAACCTGCTTACCTGATCCTGTGTTGGCATTAGTTCTTGATTACTGAACACTTGACTTGACATACACATATAACCTGGGGGTATAGGGAAATCAAAGGTGAAACCTGACTTGTAACTCAACAGTTCGCTACTTGTTCTGATCAGTTTAGAGGCTAGGCCAGCCTTGAGATGATGCTATTGACATCATTCATCTGTACATATTCCTGTTTAGTGCCTAGCGGCATGTATCGGTTTCAGCCCGAGAATCTGGACCGTGGTCCCGGGTATGCACGGGATACTATTGAGTTACATCGATGATTCATCAATTTGATTTCAAAGAACAGAAAACCCAATAGAACAGTTTAGTTTACTCAATGCATACTACCCTACACTGCCCTGACTTACATTACTGTTACACCTGCTTTTCATTCATATTTGTATTTGCATTGCCTGTTACCCTGTTTATATTTTATTACTTGATGACACGACGCGCTGACGTCTGGGTTTTGCATGGCCCAGATTCTGTACTGCTGTTGCAGTCCGAGCAGGAGTACTTCAGCCAACAGGCTGAGCTGTGAGTGTCAGCAGTAGTTAGTTTTTCTTTCCTGCATTTTTATTCCTGATGTGAGCCCGCATTATGGGACATACATTCCAGTTATTTTGTATTGAATTTTTCGCTTCCGCATTTTATTATTCTTGACTCATGTTATCTTGGATTATGGACATGTTTTAGATAGTTTTATTTTTGTTCTTGATATCTCTACAGCCGTAATGTGACTGTGGATGGATACTTCCTACCCACAGATAGCATGGTTGGCTATGTCACGTGCCCATTTTAGCGTACTCTGGGAAGCGAGGCGTGACAGCTTTGATCTTCGACGCGTCTATCTCGATGCCCCGGTGTCGTATGATGAATCCTAGGAATTTGCCTGAGGAGACTCCGAACGCGCATTTGAGAGGGTTCATCTTCAGATTGTATTTCCGAAGACGTTGGAACACTATCTTCATATGCTCCCAATGCTCCTCGTGCGATTTGCTTTTAACCACGAGGTCGTCGATATAGCATTCAACGATTTCATATATGAGGTCATCAAAAATCTTCGTCATGGCCCTCTGATAGGTAACGTCGGTGTTCTTTAGACCGAAAGGCATCACTTTGTAGCAGAATATGCCCAAAGGGGTCCAGAAAGCGGTGTGCTTCTGGTCTTCGGGATGCATCTTTATTTGATTGTACCCCGAAGAGCCATCCATGAAGGAGAAAACTTCATGAGTGGACGTGTTGTCTATCATCAGCTAGGTGACCGGTACAGGAAAATCATCCTTTGGGCAAGCTTTGTTGAGGTCCCGAAAGTCTACGCAGATGCGTACTGTCCTATTTTTCTTCATCACTGGGACGATGTTGGTGATCCAATCAGGATACTGAATTTCTTGGACAAAGCCGGAGTCAATTAACTTCTTGACTTCGGCGTTGATGCTCATTTCAAGTTCGAGCCGCATTTTTCTAGGTGTTTGCTTGACTGGCTTGACGTCCGGAGATATCGCCAATTTGTGCACAGCTACTTCTGAATCTAGTCCTGGCATCTCGGAATAGTTCCATGCGAAGCAGTCTTTATACTGCATGAGCACGTCTTTTAGTGTAGTCACCTTTTCTTCAGACAACGGCTCACTGACGAACGTCGGCCCTGGATCGTCTGCCATCCCCGAGTCGATTTTTCTGAGGTTATCTGCAGTAGTATGTATCCCATCTTCCAGCTCTTTTGGCGCCGGTAGAAATTTTGAGATCAACTTATCTTCATCGTTTTCGAAGCACCAGGACAGGTCATCCATGTTCTCGTACACTCCTTCTTCTGACAGCGTTACCGCGTGACATGTGCGAGATCGCTTCCAAGACCGATGTTGATCTGGTTCTACTCTCACCACATACGTTGCTTTTGGCACATGTTTTTGCGGTGGGGCTACTCTCCAACTGTTGGATAGAGAGAACCTGCCGAGTTGATATTGGTCTTCGACCCAGTTTTTGAATGTGAAGCAGTCTTCAAGAGGATGCCATATCGCTTGGTGATAGGAGCAATAATCTGGATGAGAGACCTCATCTGCTTGTTCGGGGTGTTTAGACTCCGGGAGCGTAATCATTTGATGTTTCATGACAAGATTGAATATCTTCCTTGTCTTATCTTAGGAAAAAGAATATGCTCGACCCATCTTCTTTACAAGAGACGGATCCCGGCTGCTCAATTCTCGATCGCGTGGCTTCTTGGACCCGCTTTGCCGCTGTCGAACGTTTTTTCCGTTCTTTAGCTTGTTTTTGCCTCCGCGTCGGGTCTTCTGTATAACGGGCTGGCGACGAAGGGCATCATCATTCTCCGTAGCTTGCTGAAGAAGGCGCTGCGTCCTGGCTTTCTCGTAAATGGCCATTTCACGGCTGTGGTCACCCCGGGCCTTTTGACCCGCTTCCCTTATTAACTTGTCCATCTGTTCTTCGAACGACGGACTTGGCACTTTTATGGCGGGACCTCGTTTTGATTTAGGGTTAGCGTCTTCTAACAGAGCATCTCCATCTTCATCAAAGTCATGTATAACGTAGCAGCCATGGAATCGTTCCTGTTTCTTGGATTGAACATATCCAAGCCCGATCGTTTCCATTCTCCCGTTGGGCAATTTTCGCTGAGTTCCAGGGACGTTCCAGATCCTGTTGTAGAACCGAGCTTGTCGAGCAGTCTATTTGAAGGGTACGCCTTGGCGCCTTAACAGCCTTTTTAATCCTTCCGTGTAGTAGCTGAGCAGACGGATGGGCTGGAGCCTGTCAAGTGCAGAATCAGCACCATGCCAGATTTCTTTCTCTAATTTGGTTTCCGTGGATCGATAAAAGAGGATCGCCTTTTCATCACTTCGCCTGGGAGGGATGTAGAACGTTTGCAGTTCTTGCATACTATAGGTATCAAGTGCGTCGAGGTCTTTGTAATGTTCTTGCGGAACCATGGCGATTTGCAAACTCCGTTCATCGCCAGTGAAGGCTTGTATTGATGGCCGAACAGAAAATACTGTATTAACCTCATCTTCAGAGTCGCTGCCAAAGACCAGAATAGGGGTGGATAGTCCCGGCTTGTTGCATTGGGGCGGTCTGGAATAAACTATCTCTTCCTCATCTTCGCTATCGCTTCCAAAGACCGGAATAGTGGTGATAGCTTTCTGCTTATTCTCCAACTTATGGTATCTTTCCGTGTCTTCAAAGTCTGACAAGAAATATTTTGTATCTTCGTACTTTCGGACTTCATTCACGGAGAATGGGTTCAGTTCTGCTGTCATGGTGTACTCATGACCATCTTTGAAATACTTCATACATTGATGTTGTGTAGAAGGGATGATGTTGTACTCTGTAACCAAGGCCTGCCGAGCAAAGCGTTGTAGCAAGTCTTGGCGTCAATGACGTGGAACTTGATATCAGTGACGAGCAACCCAAAGCGTAACATCAGTATCACAGACCCGAGCGTCCGTGATGACTGGGAGTCGAACTCGGAGATAGTGATTTTATCCCGAGCGAGGTGTTGAACGCTCATGCAGATTTCTTTAAGCACCCTTACATTTAGGAGGTTGACAGAGGACCCGTTGTCAATTAGGATCTTCCCTATCTTGATGTCATGGCAATACCCGGAGACATAGAGGGGACGGTTATGCTCGCACGTCCCGAGGAGGAGGTCCTCGTTGCTGAAGGTGATGTCGGCTGTGTGCACTTCTTCCAGCTCGTCCTTCATCTTTTCTTCAGCAAGGAAAGCTTGAAACTGCTTGAGCTCTTGTAGTGCCTTGATCAAAGAATCTCTCGCCTCTTTAGATAGCAGAAGGGCATCGAGAATGCTTAGTTGCGAGGGTATCTTCCTCAGGTGTACCAGAACGTTGTAATCCACCTTACTTTTCTTGGGCAGGTCCTTGGTTGCCAGCTCTTCGACGACTCGGTCATTAAGGGCGATATCTTCAGGGACTTTTTCTTTCCCCTTATCTTTTTTGTTTGATCCCTTGTTTGTGGATCCAAGATTCTTTTCGGGTAACGTGCGATTGCGCAGCTGAATATTCTCGCAGGTCTTCGTCTCTTCTGCTTCAGAGATAGATTCCTTGAAGAGAGGGCTGAGGGTTATTTCCTCGTCAGAATCGCTTCCGAAGGTGAGAACTTGCGATATCCCGAAATCGACCATGTGACAGTTACCGGCAGTTCTTTTGTGCTCATCTGTCGCATTTTTTCGCTGTCGACGAGCTTCACGCTTCATCCTCTTGAAATGTTTTCGATGGGCAATATATCCTTGCCACCAGTTTTTAAAGGCCATGCATTCCTCAGTAGGGTGTGTGGTCCTCCGATGGTACAAGCAGTAGTTTGGATGTGTATCCTCTTCATTAAGGTGTATCCTATCATGAGTGTTTCCTTCGGAGGGTGGCAGCTTCATTCCCATCGATATGGCTTTAGCGAACCTTTTTCTTATCTTGAACCTGCTTTTGCTGGCGGTCGAGGTGCTTCGATCTGACTGGAGCGCCTCAACCTTTTCATTCAGTCGCCGGCGTTTGGCTTTTTCGAATATAGCCAGGTCACGCTCTCGATTGGCTTTGCTTCTCTGACGAGCTTCATTCAGGAATACGTCAATCATCTCGTCTGACGGTCTTAGGAGTTCCGATTCAGGATCTGCCTCCAGTTTCTCTGCATCAGGAGATTCTTCACTATCTAACGGGGAGTAAGAGATCACATGGCAGCTTGCCACATAGTCTTCAGGCCCTTCTGAAGAATCGTCTCCTTCATTAGCGTCATCGTCTTCATTCTCAAGAACATGCTTAAGGAATTCATCCAACATGATTGGGGTCCGTGCCTTCTGGTTATATTCTTCCAGTGCATCGATGTATTTCTGCAGATCTGTACGGCTGTCTTCGGGTTGGACGGGCTTTTTGGTCTTCTTCTTATTTTTCGAAGACTTTGACGGCTGGGCCTGTGCGTTTTGATTATCGCTACCAACTCTTGGCGTTGGGCGCGGCTTCAACATTCCCTCAATGACCTCGGGTTCCAGTGGACTTTTCCACCTGATCGCCGGGAATGTTTGAAAATCCTTCAGCATTCCTTTTGTTTTAGATGAAAGAGCAACCTCCCATGGAGCTTCTTCTATAAATGAGCATGATGCCCCCGTCGTGTCCACCCTTTTAGGAGCGTGTGGTTGTGGCAGGCTTACTTTCCAATTCTCGGACAGTGCGAATTTGCCTTGTTGGTATTGGTCCTCAATTCAGCCCTTGGAAACGAAGCAATCTTCGATTGGATGACTTACTGCTCGGTGGTAGGGGCGGTAATTAGGATTACTGGCATCGCCTGGCTGCAGCGGATGTCTTGGCTCTGGCAGATTGATGCGTCTATTGCGTACTGCTAGCTCGAACAGTCTCCTTGTTTTATCCCGGGGAAACGAGTAAGGACGTCCCAGTCTCTCCTCGAGGGATTGGCGTGAACACACGTTGCTTTGGCGAACAACAGGTTTTAAGTCGCTCGGCTGTTGTTGAGCATTGGCGACAAAGGTGGCTTTCCCTTTGCCCTTTTCATTCCGCGGTTCTGTCTTTGAAAAGGAAGGCTTATGGCCCATCTGGTCCATCTAGGCCAGCTTGTCAATCAAGGCCTGGAAAGTAGTTGGCTTGAAAAACATCATGAACTGGGATATTGTCGCCTGCGGATCAAGAGTACCCCCGAACATGCCTACCGCAGGAGCTTCTTCGATGCGCTGCTCGCACTTCGACCATAGATTCCGCCACCGTATCGCGTACTGCACTCATGTTTTGCTCGGCTTCATCCTGGCATTAAATAATGCTGTGATGGGGGTGCGCTCGCTAGCGCTTGCGAACCTTTGTGTGAACAGTAACTCCATTTCTGCAAATGTATTAACGGAGTTGTTCGGGAGCTCAGAGCACCATTCAAACGCTGTCTCCGACAATGTAACACCCGAGCCGAATGCTACTAATTTCTGTTACTTTATGAATGAATTGTGACCCTTATTTCATTTATCTTGCTTGTTTGTGGCTTACTGTAAATTTTTACCCGGCAAAGTCATTTCTGCATATAACAATTTTTTTGGCATCTAAAATAAAATTAAAAAAATTCACCTTGGCCTACTTGTCACCCCTACCTTTGTGGTAGCGTCCGTGCATCGTGTTCTCGTCCCGTTCAGTAAAACGGGCGAGTTTGGACGGCTACGCGCACGTACGTGTGTCCGTTTTAGGGGTATGCTTTTTAATCATAAGACGCTTAATTTTAAAATTTGGAACCCGCTTAAAATCCTACTATTTCAATTTCAAATTTTTGGACTCGACCCGGGCGCGATTTGGAAATGTTTTACTTTGCGCCAAAATCCCAGATTTATAATATTTTAAACCAACGATTAAATTGATTCTAACTATATATATATATTTTTATATATTTCTAATCTTTTATATCCTTCTCAATTTATCTTTCAGCCAATCACGAGCTTCATATTTAACCGTGGGCCCCACCTCCTTAATCTCTCTCCTACCCTCTGCGTCTCTCTCTATCTCTCATATCTCTCTCTCTCCCCCTCATATCTCTCTCTCTCTCCCTCAAATCTCTTTTCTCTCTCCTATATATTTTCAAAACTCCTTTCCCTCCTCCTCTATTTTTCTCACGAGAACCCGAACCCCCATCGCAGCGCTGCCCTAGCCACCGCCGTCTCCTTCCTTGCCGCCGCAACCCCAATGCCGACGACACCAGCACCCTCACCTCCTCATCCTCACCTCGCCAAGCCCCTCTCCTTCCTTCTTCGAGCCACCTGCACACCCCGCCGCGGCCGCCTGCAGTTCTCTGCACCCGTTCCTGCGTCTCGCCGCCGACGATCATCTCGTCGTCGCCTCCGCCATCGTCCTCGTCTTTCCCTCACCATCCTCCTCCCTTCTCCCGGTGCATCCCGACCAGACCCGCGACCACCTGCAACCCCCTGCACACCGTCGGACCGCCTGAGTAGCCGCCGGTGACCACCGTCCTCTTGTCCCCGACCTCGCACCCTCCTCGGTGAGTTCCATCTCCCCTCCTCTCTTCCTTCTTCTTCCCTTCTCTTCTAACCCGATTGTTGATCAGCAGTTTCCCCGCGGTCACTGTAGGCCACCGCCAGAGCCCGTCGATCTCGTCGTCGTTCTCGCGTCTCCTCTCTGTAACCACAGAGCTATACCTTGTAAGCCTCCTCTTCTTATTCTTTAGTTTCTCTTCATTTCTTGTTGCATAATTTCTCGACTTTCACTGTTCACATTCTCGCCGGAATCCGGCCGTGCCGACGACGTGACCCGACATTTCAGCGAGGTATCCCGACTCGCGTGGTTCCATTGTTCGTTGTTTGGGTTCAATCCATGAACCGTGCGCCCGTCGCGAGTTTCCCCGCCGACATTTATCGTTCCGTTTTTCCCGGTTCGTGACTCGTCGAGGCAATTACTCCTTGCTACATGCTATACAATATTTACATATATATTATGACACCCTAAACCTGTAAATTTAGCTTGGTACAATCATTTCTCATTTTCTTGTACAATATTGTATTATATCATTTTATCCTTAAACTTGGAACCTACAATTTGCAATTGAACCTAATAACCACATTTACCTGTTTAATCACATTTTAATATTGACATAGCATATGGCATCTATCTCTGTAGTTTTGTTCCATTCGAACACTCGTATGCATTTTAATCGGTAATAGCTGTACTGAACCGTTATATAAATCATTGCACCTCTAAAAGTTCTTAAACTGTTAACATGACTAAACTGCTATAATTGTCTTACTGCACTCTTGTAATCATCTCTGTGACACAATTGATAACTGTATTGCAAATCGAATGAATCTGCCTATTGCTTAATTCATTACTTATATCATGTTGTTGATAACCATGCTTGATTTTATAATTGATTGTGAGCACATCTATGTATCGTTCACATCTTGACCTGACTTGCTACATGCATATTGATTGGTCTGACATGGTACCGTATACTGCTTGACTTGACCTGATGTACCATGACTTGACCCGTTACCCGATCTTGTGTCTAATGCCAACAAACCTGACATGTAGTCCTCATGGACCGTTCCTGTTGTCTATCCAGACAAACCTGCTTTTACCTGATCCTGTGTTGGCATTAGTTCTTGATTACTGAATACCTGACTTGACATACATAACTTGGGTGTATGGGAAAATCAAAGGTGAAACCTGACTTGTAACTCAACAGTTCGATACCTGTTCTGATCAGTCTTACGGGCTAGGCCAACCCCGAAGTGATGATGCTGACATCACTCGCCCATCCTGCTACCTGCTACCGCCTAGCGGCACGTCTCGGTTTTAGCCCGAGAGTCCTTGACCGTGGTCCCGGGCATGCACGGGATACTATTGAGTTACATCGATGATTCATCAATTGATTTCAAAGACTTTAGAATAGAAAAAACCTGATAGAACAGTTTAGTTTACCCTGCACTGCTTTGATTCACATATTATTGTTACCCTTGTTTTATTCATGTTATATTGCATTGCCTGTTACCCTGTTTACATTATATTGCTTGATGACACGACGCGCTGACGTCTGGATTTTGCATGGCCCAGATTCCGTACCGCTGTTGCAGTCCGAGCAGGAGTACTTCAGCCAGTAGGCTGAGCTGTGAGTTCAGTAGTAGTTAGTTTTATTTCCTGTATTTATTTCCTGATGTGAGCCCGCATTATGGGACATACATTCCAGTTATTTTGTATTGGATCTTTTGCTTCCGCATTTATTTATTATTGACTCATATTATCTTAGATTATGGACATGTTTTAGATAGTTTGATTTTGTTCTTGATATCTCTTCAGCCGTAATGTGACTGTGGGTGGATGCTTCCTACCCACAGGTAGCATGGTTGGCTATGTCACGTGCCCATTTTAGCGTACTCTGGAAAGCGGGGCGTGACATGGTTCTTTTGGTATCAGAGCCATAGGTTAATCGGGTTGATTCTTTTTGTAGTTGGGTATTATACCCAATACACGAATCAGAATACCCGTGTTTAGGAATCATGTCCTGCCACTTTGCCGTTTACCATTCTTGAATCACATTCTTCCTGATTATATCTTTTGCGATGTGCAAACTTCCTTTACATATCAACTCGAAAACCTGATTCCTTGTTATCTCTAGGACTTAGGCGACTTGGGTGGAGTTATGTAATTGTGGCTATGATACCGCGGCATAGTTACAATGCAGTACTCTATTTAAGTATCTTGGAGTTCTAGCCTTGATCTATATTCAGAATCTATCATCATGCTAATGTTGGGTGTTTTGATTTCCGGAATATGGCAGATAAGAATTTGAAGACGTACAAGAGGCGTGCGGACAAAGCCGCCATGCGTAGAGTGATAAGGGGATTGCTGGAGAATCTAAAGAGACAAACTGAGCTGAAACCGGTGCCTGCACTGAACCAAACGTCCGTACGTAGAAGTGTTCCAGTGAACAGACGCAGCATAGCACCAATGAAGAAAACAATTGTGGTTGATCGGAAAAGGAGCGTGATTTGTAACTACTGCCATGTACCCGGACATGTGCGAAAAAATTATCGAAGGAGGCTGAGACTCTGTTTTGGTTGTGGAGCGGCAGATCACGCCGTTAGTGCTTGTCCGTCGAAGCTTCGTACGAGGGATGATATTCAGAAGCCTCCGTAGAAACCGTTCCAAGGACAGAAACAGCTGACTCAAGGACCTAATCAGGCTCGAGCTTTTACCTTGACAGCTGAGGAAGCTAAGGCGTCAGGAGAAGTTGTTTCAGGTACTTTACTCGTTCATGGTTTTCCCGCATTGGAATTATTTGATTCTGGTGCATCCCATTGTTTTATGTCATCCAAATTTATAACTACACACTCGATTACCTGCACGACCCTGTCTAGTTTCTGGGACATACACACTGGGAATGGGAAAATCATATCTAGTAGGAAATGTAAAGATTGTACAGTTGTTGTGTGCGGACGGGAGCTTTTTGCAGATTTCTTGGTGATTGATACAGGCAGCTACGAAGTCGTCTTGGGAATGGATTTTCTTAGCACTTTCCACGCTCACATTGATTGTAGGGCAAAGAAAGTAATTTTCCAGATTCCCGGACATCCCGAGTTTACCTTCGCTGGAGGAAGCAGTTCCGTCGGGCCAGTCGAGTTTAGGGCTAGGCCGACAAACAATATTCTTGCAGCAATGGAAGTTGATAATGGTGAAGAGCCGGCGGTTGCTCGCGATTTTATGGACGTATTTGAAGATATATCGGGTTTACGGCCGAAGCGAGACGTGGAGTTCGCAATTGATCTTATTCCTGGTGCAGCGCCAGTATCCAAAGCGTATTATCCAATGGCACCAGTAGAGTTGGAAGAAGTTAAGAAACAGGTTGCTAAATTGCTTGAAAAGGGTTGGATTCGAAGCAGTAACTCGCCTTGGGGAGCTCCAGTTCTTCTAGTAAAGAAGAAGGATGGCACAAGAAGAATGTGCATCGACTATCGAGAATTAAACCGGGTGACTATTAAGAACAAGTACCCTATCCCTCGCATTGGAGAACTTTTTGAGCAGCTTAGTGGCGCGAGGGTATTCTCGAAGCTGGATTTGCGATCCGGATATCATCAGGTTCGAGTGAAAGCAGAAGATATTTGCAAGACGGCGTTCCGGACTCGGTACGGACATTACGAATACTTAGTGATGCTTCGGAGTAACGAATGCGCCGGCAGTATTCATGGACTTGATGAACCGAATCTTTTCACCCTTCTTGGATCAGTTCATTGTGGTATTCATTGACGATATTCTGGTTTACTCGAAGAGTTTTGAGGAGCATGCTGAGCATTTGAAGATCGCACTACAGACATTGAGACAAGAGAAGTTATATGCGAAAATGAGTAAGTGCGAGTTTTGGCTGGAGAAAGTGAAGTGTTTGGGGCATGTTGTGTCTGGCGATGGAATTGCCGTCGATCCAGAAAAGATTGCAGCAGTTCGAGATTGGCCGATTCCAAAGAAGGTTGCGGAGATAAGAAGCTTTCTTGGACTCGCCGGGTATTACAGGAGATTTGTGGAGAACTTTGCTCATCTGGCGGAGCCGTTGACCAAGCTTACGCGCAAGGAGGTACCTTTTGTTTGGACGGACAACTGTGCGTTAGCTTTTGAGACGTTGAAGCAGAAGTTGATAACCGCCCCTATTCTGACCGTGCCAGACAATTCCGGAGGATTGGTGATTCACAGCGACGCATCTGGGAAAGGATTAGGATGTGTTTTGATGCAGCATGGTAAGGTTGTAGCGTACGCATCGAGACAATTGAAGACCCATGAGAAGAATTATCCAACTCATGACTTGGAGCTTGCGGCTGCGATTTTCGCTTTGAAGATTTGGAGACACTACCTTTTAGGCGAAAGGGTCGAGGTTTTTACAGATCATAAGAGCTTGAAGTATGTGTTCACACAGAAGGAGCTGAATATGAGGCAACGTAGATGGTTGGAACTGATGGCTGACTACGATCTTGATCTGAAGTACCATCCGGGGGAGGTTAATGTCATGCCGGATGCGCTTAGTCGGTTACCAGCAATACAGGTGTTAACTACGCAGAAGGAGCTCGTTGAAGATTTTCGAAGATTCGACTTGGAGGTTGTGCTACCGCGTTCTACGGGACAGTTGATGCAGCTGCAAGTACATTCATCATTGATCGAGAATATTAAAGCAGCACAATCGCAGGATCCTAGACTGCAAAAGTTTCGAGAGCAGGTTGAAGCCGGACTACGAACTGATTTACTGATCCACGAAGATAGTTCGTTGAGGTACGGTAGCCGTTTGTGTGTGCCAAAGGGAGATATTCGTGAAGCGCTTATGAAGGAGGCACACAGTTCAGCTTATTCTGTGCATCCAAGAGGCACAAAGATGTACCGAGATATTCAACAGCATTTCTGGTGGGAAGGCATAAAACGGGAGATTGCTCGCTTTGTGGCAAAGTGCTTGGTGGGTCAGCAAGTTAAGGCCGAACATCAAAGGGTTGCTGGTCTATTGCAACCACTTCCGATTCCTCAGTGGAAGTGGGAACATATAACCATGAATTTCGTGATGGCTTTACCGTGGAGTCCAAAAGGCAACAATGCGGTATGGGTGATTGTTGATCGGTTGACCAAGGCAGCACACTTTATTCCTTTCCTGGTTGGTCAATCAACAGAGACTTTGGCAGAGCGGTACATGCAGGAGATTGTAAGATTGCATGGAGTACCGGTGAGCATTGTCTCCGATCGGGACAATCGGTTCTTATCACACTTCTGGAGGAGTTTACAGGAAAGTTTGGGGACTCGATTGAAGTTTAGCACAGCTTATCATCCTCAAACTGATGGCTAGTCGGAGAGAACGATCCAAACTCTTGAAGATATGTTGAGAGCATGCATGTTGGACTTCAAGGGTTCGTGGGAGGATCATCTACATTTGGTGGAGTTTTCTTAGAACAACAGTTTTTAGGCAACTATTCAGATGGCACCGTTTGAAACTTTGTATGGTCGTAAGTGCCGTTCACCTGTTTGTTGGGACGATGTCGGTGAACGAAGATTGTTGGGACCAGATTTGGTTGTGCAGACAGTTGAGAAGGTTAGCACTATCAGAAATCATATGAAGGCAGCACAAGACCGACAGAAGAGTTGGACTGATACGTCAAGAAGACCTCTAGAGTTCGCCGTGGGTGATTTGGTATTCTTAAAGATATCACCGACTAGAGGGGTGATTCATTTTGGAAGTCGAGGAAAGCTTAGTTCTCGATTCGTTGGACCCTTCGAGATCTTGGAACGTGTTGGTGAGGTAGCGTATCGTTTGGCGTTACCGCAGTCCTTGGCGAACGTGCATGATGTGTTTCACGTATCCCAACTCTGTAAGTATGTTCGTGATGAAACGCATGTGTTGGATCATTCGGAGCTAACAGTACGGGAAGACCTGACTTTTGAGGAGCGACCGATTGAAATTGTGGATCGAAGGGAAAAGGTTCTTAAGAACAAGGTTATCCCCCTTGTGCTTGTTTCTTGGGGTAATCGCTCGCATGGAGAGTCCACTTGGGAACGAGAAGATGAAATCCGGCAGAAGTTTCCTCACCTTTTCTTGTAGTTATCCATCTCTGTGTTCTTGGAATTTCGAGAATGAAATTCTTTTTGTAGTTGGGTATAATGTAACACCCGAGCCCAATGCTACAAATTTCTGTTACTTTATGAATGAAGTGTGACCCTTATTTCATTTATCTTGCTTGTTTGTGGCTTACTGTAAATTTTTACCCGGCAAAGTCATTTCTGCATATAACAATTTTTTTGGCATCTAAAATAAAATTAAAAATTTTCATCTTGGCCTACTTGTCACCCCTAACTTTGTGGTAGCGTCCGTGCATCGTGTACTCGTCCCGTTCAGTAAAACGGGCGAGTTTGGACAGCTACGCGCACGTACGTGTGTCCGTTTTGGGGGTATGCTTTTTTATCATAAGACACTTAATTTTAAAATTTGGAACCCGCTTAAAATCCTACTATTTCAATTTCAAATTTTTGGACCCGACCCGGGCGCGATTTGGAAATGTTTTACTTTGCGCCAAAATCCAAGATTTATAATAATTTAAACCAACGATTAAATTGATTCTAACTATATATATATATTTTATATATTTCTAATCTTTTATATCCTTCTCAATTTATCTTTCAGCCAATCACGAGCTTCATATTTAACCATGGGCCCCACCACCTTAATCTCTCTCCTACCCTCCGCGTCTCTCTCTATCTCTCATATCTCTCTCTCCCCCCCTCATATATCTCTCTCTCCCTCAAATCTCTTTCCTCTCTCCTATATATTTTCAAAACTCCTTTCCCTCCTCCTCTATTTTTCTCACGAGAACCCGAACCCCCATCGCAGCGCTGCCCTAGCCACCGCCGTCTCCTTCCTCGCCGCCGCAACCCCAACGCCGACGACACCAGCACCCTCACCTCCTCATCCTCACCTCGCCAAGCCCCTCTCCCTCCTTCTTCGAGCCACCTGCACACCCCGCCGCGGCCGCCTGCAGTTCCCTGCACCCGTTCCTGCGTCTCGCCGCCGACGATCCCCTCGTCGTCGCCTCCACCATCGTCCTCGTCTTTCCCTCACCATCCTCCTCCCTTCTCCCGGTGCACCCCGACCAGACCCGCGACCACCTACAACCCCCTGCACACCGTCGGACTGCCTGAGTCACCACCGGTGACCACCGTCCTCTTGTCCCCAACCTCGCACCCTCCTCGGTGAGTTCCATCTCCCCTCCTCTCTTCCTTCTTCTTCCCTTATCTTCTAACCCGATTCTTGATCGGCAGTTTCCCCGCGGTCACTGTAGGCCACCGCCGGAGCCGTTGACCTCGTCGTCGTTCTCGCGTCTCCTCTCTGTAACCACAGAGCTGTACCTTGTAAGCCTCCTCTTCTTATTCTTTAGTTTCTCTTCATTTCTTGTTGCATAATTTCTTGACTTTCACTGTTCACATTCTCGCCGGAATTCGGCCGTGCCGACGACGTGACCCGACATTTCAGCGAGGTACCCCGACCCGCGTGGTTCCATTGTTTGTTGTTTGGGTTCAATCCGTGAACCGTGCGCCCGTCGCGAGTTTCCCCGCCGACATTTATCGTTCCGTTTTTCCCGGTTCGCGACCCGTCGAGGCAAGTACCCCTTGCTACATGCTATACAATATTTACATATATATTATGACATCCTAAACCTATAAATTTAGCTTGGTACAATCATTTCTCATTTTCTTGTACAATATTGTATTATATCATTTTATCCTTAAACTTGGAACCTACAATTTGCAATTGAACCTAATAACCACATTTACCTGTTTAATCACATTTTAATATTGACATAGCATATGGCATCTATCTCTGTAGTTTTGTTCCATTCGGACACTCGTATGCATTTTAATCGGTAATAGCTGTACTGAACCGTTATATAAATTATTGCACCTCTAAAAGTTCTTAAACTGTTAACATGACTAAGCTGCTATAATTGTCTTACTGCACTCTTGTAATCATCTCTGTGATACAATTGATAACTGTATTGCAAATCGAATGAATCTGCCTATTGCTTAATTCATTACTTATATCATGTTGTTGATAACCATGCTTGATTTTATAACTGATTGTGAGCACATCTATGTATCGTTCACATCTTGACCTGACTTGCTACATGCATATTGATTGGTCTGACATGGTACCGTATACTGCTTGACTTGACCTGATGTACCATGACTTGACCCGTTACCCGATCTTGTGTCTAATGCCAACAAACCTGACATGTAGTCCTCATGGACCGTTCTTGTTGTCTATCCAGACAAACCTGCTTTTACCTGATCCTGTGTTGGCATTAGTTCTTGATTACTGAATATCTGACTTGACATACATAACTTGGGGGTATGGGGAAATCAAAGGTGAAACCTGACTTGTAACTCAACAGTTCGATACCTGTTCTGATCAGTCTTACGGGCTAGGCCAGCCCCGGAGTGATGATGCTGACATTACTCGCCCATCCTGCTACCTGTTACTGCCTAGCGGCACGTCTCGGTTTCAGCCCGAGAGTCCTTGACCGTGGTCCCGGCATGCACGGGATACTATTGAGTTACATCGATGATTCATCAATTGATTTCAAAGACTTTAGAATAGAAAACCTGATAGAACAGTTTAGTTTACCCTGCACTGCTTTGATTCATATTATTGTTACCCTTGTTTTATTCATGTTATATTGCATTGCATGTTACCCTGTTTATATTATATTGCTTGATGACACGACGCGCTGACGTCTGGGTTTTGCATGGCCCAGATTCCGTACTGCTGTTGCAGTCCGAGCAGAAGTACTTCAGCCAGCAGGCTGAGCTGTGAGTTCAGTAGTAGTTAGTTTTATTTCCTGCATTTATTTCCTGATGTGAGCCCGCATTATGGGACATACATTCCAGTTATTTTGTATTGGATCTTTTGCTTCCGCATTTATTTATTATTGACTTATGTTATCTTGGATTATGGACATGTTTTAGATAGTTTGATTTTGTTCTTGATATCTCTTCAGCCGTAATGTGACTGTGGGTGGATGCTTCCTACCCACAGGTAGCATGGTTGACTATGTCACATGCCCATTTTAGCATACTCTGGGAAGCGGGGCGTGACAGACAAGCTGCCAACAAACCGGCGAAGCAGCAGTTTGTCATCACCCCCAGTATTACCGCACAAAACTCTGAATTGAGCAACGTGCTGATGTGGATTTCCCGTCCCCTTATATACATGGAATTTAGGGATCGTATATCCCGGTGGGTACTTTATTTGGTCGTACCAACCCGGATAGGGTCGTCCAGTCTTAACAATTTGTCCAGCCGCTTCGCTCGCCTGATGAGCTCGTATCTGCTGAGCGATATAGTCATCCAGGACGACTTTGATGACGATCTCCTCCTTGGCTGCTGAACAAGCCGGAAAAGGATTTGATGTCTCTCCCCTATTGTTTTCAAGGATAATCGGAGGGTCATCAACTGGAGAATCCGGCTGTAACATCATCCCGACCATGTCTTGGAATAAAAGCGATGTTCTCCGCCGAAAGACCGGGAAGACAAACGTCTTGCTTGAATTTAAGGGCAGATGCTATTTGGTTTTATCCGTCCACCTCTCCGAAGATGCCAAGTTTATTTATGGCACCGTGTATCAGAGGTTTAGATGGATGCGGCCGTTGTAGCAGATTTCGTCAGATTCCTCCTCATTTGAGGGGTTTTTGATTATAGGGACGCTCTTCCCTGCAGGCGCAAGCCCCTGCAGTTAATTACGCTACCGCATCGCGGTAACCACTTTCTCCTTCTCCAGATGGTCACTTCGTGTCGTGTGTGTTTGTTTTATTTTTAGTTGCCCGTAGATTGTTTATGGAGACTAATTTATGTTTTCGCCCATAGGGCGTGGATTAGTCCAAATCCATATTTTCGTAGATTTGGGTTTTGGTTTGGGTTTAAGGATACGTTAGTCTCATTTGAGACTAAAATCAACTTAAACGTTTGTTAAGGATACGTTAGTCTAATTTTAGACTAAGATCAACTTAACGGGATCATTTAGATCCAACAAAAGAGCATTTGGGCTCTATTGTTTTAGCTTAGGGACTTTGCGGTCGAGTTTAAAGACGTCATAGTCTGTAAAGTTTAAGGACATCATAGTCCATGAGTTTAAGGACCCCACAATCCGTAGTAGTTTAGAGACATCATAGTCTGTAAAGTTTAAGGACATCATAGTCCATGAGTTTAAGGACCCCACAGTCCGTGAAATGTCTGGTTGTCGGGACCCGTCACCTTTCTGAAGACGTTGAAGGATTACAACGACAAATATCAGAGGAGTGAAGAGATGTACCATTGAACCAATATTGGTTGGGAGATCTGTAGTCCAATTTGGGACTAAGATCAAAGATTTATGAGCATATGGGCTCAATTAATCCGAATTAGGGATCTGTGGCCACCTTGGGCTCGGCTCATTCAGTTAAAATGTTAAACATTTGACAATGCTGAGCATTGGTTTGAGTTCTGACAATTATTTTTGTCTCTTATTGAGTGCTGAGCACTCATCATGGCTCTGGGGCTTTATTGTTTAAAGAACAATTTATGTTCTCTTAGCGCGCACGTGAGGAGCACGTGGTACACTTGGCGCTGAGCGCCAGTCAATGAGCGCAGAGCGATTCTAATTAGGTAGCGAACACGTGTGGAGCACGTGGCGATCTTGGCGCTGAGCGCAGAGCGTTTCTGTTTAAGTAGCGCACATGTGAGGAGCATGTGGCGCGCTTGGCGCTGAGCGCCAGTCAATGAGCGCAGAGCGCTTCTGGTGAACTAGCGCACAAGTGAGGAGCACGTGGTGCTCTTGGCGCTGAGCGCCAGATCATAAGCACAGAGCGCTTCTGGTGAAGTTGAGCACACGTGAGGAGCACGTGGTGCGCTTGGCGCTGAGCACCAGATCATGAGCGCAGAGCGCTTCTTTTAAATTTGGAGCGCTAAGGCTCTGCAGCGCTGTGCGCTAGATTTGGAGCGTTGATGCGCTTCTTTTAAATTTGGAGCGCTAAGGCTCTGCAGCGCTGTGCGCTAGATTTGGAGCGTTGATGCGCTTCTTTAAATTTGGAGCGCTAAGGCTCTTTTTAGGCAGTTCTGCGCTCTGAGAATTAAATTCTCTCTTATAAGAGACTTTGTCTCATGGATCTAAGAACAAAGTTCTTATTTTATAGGAGATGTTTCAATCTCTTATGTTCTTGGTGAAAGGTTTTGCCTTTATGAATCTGTGATCCTAAGAGAATTGAATTATTATCCCCCCTTTTTATAATGAGATGTTATAATCTCTTTTGTGAAAGACAGTTTGTCTTAAAGATCTATGATCTGGCAAAAGAACTAAGTTCTTTTTCTGATGAGATGGTTTGATCTCTCTGTTTTTTACTTTGAAGAAAAGTTCTTCTTCTCAGAGCTTGCACTTTTCTTTGAATTTTCTCAAAGCTTGTGTGTGTGGGGGGGGGGTTCCTCTATATCAGACTTGAACTCTTGGGGCCTTTATATAGGGCAGGCTGATTTGTTGAATCGGTTGAAGATATCTTTTCTCTAATTGATTTGGGGATTTCCCTACCGTTGGATCTTTGATCCTAGGGCTTCTGTTTTACAGAAGGCAATCTTCTACTTTTTAACAAGATTGGGAAATCTTTTTTCATACAGAATTTATTCTGTATTTTGGTGATCTTTAATCACCTTTGGATCATTGATCCAACGGTGCTCTGATTTTCAGATTATAATCTTTCCTGTTTGGAAAGATTCTGAGGAATGTTTTCTTAACAGAATTTTATTATGATCAATTGATGATTTATCATCTTCATTGGATTTTTGATCCAACGGTGGGGATCATTTAGTTCCAGCGCTAGCGCTCTCGTGCTTTGCACGTCAGCGCTGCTTCAGAATATTTGACTCTTTAGCGCTGGCGCTCAGCGCTCTCGTGCTTTGCACGTGAGGCGCTTGTTCCCCGCCGAAAGAGGTGACGAAGACGCGGCGGACGTCTCGCCTGAATTTCAGGGCAGATACTAATTGGTGCTATCCGTCCACCTCTCCGAAGATGCCAAGTTGATTTATGGCACCATGTATCGAAGGTTTAAACGGATGCGGCCGATGTAGCAGACTTCGTCAGATTCCCCCTCATCTGAGGGGTTTTTGATTGTGGGGACGCTCTTCCCTGCAGGCACAAGCCCCTGCAGTTAATTACGCTATCGTATCGCGGTAACAACTTTCTCCTTCTCCAGATGGTCACTTCGTGTCGTGGGTGTTTGTTTTGTTTGTGGTTGCCCGTAGATTGTATACGGAGACTAAGTTTTGTTGTCGCCCGTAGGGCGTGGAATAGTCTTAATCCGTATCTTTCTTAGATTTGGGTTTGGGGGTTGGGTTTAAGGATACGTTAGCCTCATTTGAGACTAAGATCAATTTAAACGTTTGTTAAGCATACGTTAGTCTAATTTTAGACTAAGATCAACTTAACGGGACCATTTAGATCCGACAAAAGAGCAATTGGGCTCTATTTTTTAGTTTAGTGACATTGCGGTCGATAATTAGTTTAAGGACATTACGGTCCATTGTTAGTTTAAGGACGTCTCGGTCCAATGTTAGTTTTAAGACATCGCGGTCGAGGTTAAGGACATCATAGTCCGTGAGTTTAAGGACCTCACAGTCCGATGTTAGTTTAAAGACATCGCGGTCGAGGTTAAGGACATCATAGTCCGTGGGTTTAAGGACCTCACAGTCCGATGTTAGTTTAAAGACATCGCGGTCGAGATTAAGGACGTCATAGTCTATGAGTTTAAGGACCCCACAGTCCAGTTTAAAGACGTCATAGTCTGTGAAATGTGTGGTTGTCGGGACCCGTCACCTCTTTGAAGACGTTGAGGAATTACAACGACGAATATCAAAGGAGTGAAGAGATGTACCCTTGAACCAAGGTGAGTTGGTTAAAAGAGCAGATGTGCTCAATTCAAAACAAGTTGAGGACTTATGGCCAAAATTGGGCTAAGTCCAATTAAAATGTTTTAACATTTTATTTTTGTTCTGGCTATTAAGCCTTTATTTGGGCTCAGCCCTTTTAATAATGCTAGGCATTGGGCTCTGACATTTTTGTCTTGTATTGAATGCATAGCATTTATCAGAAACAAAGTTTGTTCTGACAGTGCGCCACGTGGCGCGCCAGGCGCATTGCGCCAGTCAAAGAGCGCATTGCGCTTCTGTCGGATAGCGCACACGAAGAGGACACGTGTTGCGCTTAGCGCTAAGCGCTAGTTTGTTAGCGCATTGCGCTTTTAGTTTATGAGCACTTTGCGCTAGTCTGTTGGCGCACCAGTAAGTGACACATGGCGCGCTTGGCGTTGAGCGCCAGCCCATGAGCGCAGTGCTCTGTTTTAGAAGCGCAAAGTGCAGATTGTGTCTCTGGTTGACACGTGGCAGGTTTTGGCATTGAGCGCCGGTCCAATGAGCGCAAGGGCGCAATTCATGAGTGCAAGGCACTTTTCAATAGTGCAAAGCGCATTTGATCAATTTTAAGATATAAGAACAAATTTATGTTCTTCAAAGGAGGCTTTTTCCTCAAGATCTAAGAACAAAAGTTCTTGTTTTTATAAAAGACTCCGCCTTTATAGATCAAAAGATCTGTGACTGAAGTAAAATACTTCTTTTGTCTATTATTTTTTTATGATTGGATCTTTTGATCTTTTCTTTTAAATCAAAGATCTTGGTCTTTTTATAGATCTAAGATCTTTTTTAGAAGATGGTTCTTCTTTTTATGAGATGGTTTCATCTCTATTATTCAAGAACATAGTTCTTTTTTACCTTGAAGATGAAGAAAAATCTTCTTTTTTTTCCCTAGACCTTTCTCTTCTTTTTGCAGAGGGTTTTTCTCTCTCTTTTCTGTCTTCTGAGACTTGAAGTCTAGGGGCCTTTATACAGGGCCAATTGATTTGTTAAATCAGTTTTGAGAGATTTTTCTCTGATTGATTTGGGAATATTTCCCACCGTTGGATCTTTGATCCTAAGGCTTCTATTTTACAGAAGATAATCTTCTTGTTTTAATAAGATTGGAAAGATCTTTCCATAACAGAATTTTAGTTCTGATTAATTAATAATTTATTATTAGTAGATCTTTAGATCTGACGGTGGGGGAATTTTAATTCCAGCGCTGGCGCATCTTGCGCTAGCACACCTACGTTCGACACGTGGCACGCAGCGCAGCGCAACTGCGCCAGCGCACCTGTGTTTGACACGTGGCATGCAACGTAGAGCGCAGCGCAACTATGCTAGCGCACGTATGTTTGACACGTGGCGCGCAGCACAGAGCGCTGGATTTGAAGCGTTGCTTCAATTTAAATTTTGAATTTTGAAGCAGAGCTTTGATCTAATTGGGGGTGCGCTGCCTAGGGCGCAGCGCTCCTAGCGCTAGCGTGTCTGCTTTTGACACGTGGCGCGCAGCAGAATCTGAAGCGTTGCTTCAATTTTTGAATTTTGAAATCTTAGAATTTGAACAGAGCTTTGCTCTGATTGGGGAAAGCAGAAGCGTCGCTTCATTTCAAATCTTGGAATTTGAACAGAGCTTCGCTCTGATTGGGAAAATAAATGCCCCCCACCGTTGTGCTTGCGTGGCCTGTTTCCCCCAATCAGAGCAAAACTCTGTTTTAAAAATGAAGCGACGCTTCTGCTTCTCCCAATCAGAGCAAAGCTCTGTTCAAAGTCGAAGATTTGGAATGAAGCGACGCTTACTTACCCCCAATCAGAGAAAAGCTTTGTTTCAAAATTCAAATTTTAAAATTGAAGCAACGCTTCAGATCCCTTACGCTCTGCTCTGCGCGCCACGTGTCGAACGCAGACGCGCTAGCGCAGTTGCGCTCTGCGCTGCGCGCCACGTGTCGAACGCAGGCGCGCTAGCGCAGAGAATTTAAAAAATTCCCCACCGTTAGATCAAAAGATCTAATAATAATAATAAATTATTAATTAAACAAAACTAAAATTCTGTTCTGGAAAGATCTTTCCAATCTTATTAAAATAAGAAGATTATTTTCTGTAAAACAGAAGCCTTAGGATCAAAGATCCAACGGTGGGGAAATATCCCCAAATCAATCAAAGAAAAATCTTTTCAACTAACTTAACAAATCAATTGGCCCTATATAAAGGCCCTAAGACTTCAAGTCTCATATAGACTGCAAACTTTGAGGAAAAAACTCAAAGAGAAAGAAAGGCAAGCCTTTGAAGAAAGAAGATCGTTTTCTTCATCTTTAAAGGTAAAGAATTTAATTCTTGAAGAACAGAGATGAAAACATCTCACAAAAGAAGAATCATCTTCTAAAAAGATCAAAGATCTAAGAACAAGATCAAGATCTTCAATAAAAAAAAGATCAAAAAGATCTAATTATAAAAGATTAAAAAGAAGTAATTTACTTCATTCATAGATCTTTTTATCTATAAAGGCACAGCCTTTTGATGAGAATAAGAACATTGGTTCTTGGATCTTGAGGCAATGCCTCTTTTGAAGAACAGAACAAACAACTTGTTTTTTGATCTTAATTTGATCAAAATGTGCTCTGGGCTATTGGACAGTGCCTTGCACTAATGAAATGCGCCTTTACGATCCTTGGACTGGCGCACATCACCAAAACGCGCCACGTGTCAACCACAGAACCGTTTGCGCTTTGCGCTTCTAAAAATAGCGCACCGCGCTCTTGGACTGGCGCACTGCGCCAGAGCGCACCACGTGTCACTCACTGGCGCACCCATAAATCGGCGCAGCGCACTTATAAAGCGCAATGCGCTAATAGACTTGCGCTTAGTGCTGAGCGTGACACGTGTCACCCTCGCATGCGTTAGCGCAATGCGCTCTTTGATTGGCGCAAGGCGCCTGACAAGCCACGTGGCGCACTATCAGACCACTATTTTTCCCCTGATAAATGCTATGCATTTAATTACATCCAATGTCAGAGCCCAATGCTATGCATTATTAAAAGGGCAGAGCCCAAATAAAGGCCTAACAGGCCAAACATGAATAAAATGTTAAACATTTTTAACTGGACTTAGCCCAATTCTGGCCATAAGTTCTCAATATAAATTAAACTGAGCACAACTGCTCTTCCAATCAATTTACACCCGGTTCGAGGGTACATCTCTTTACTCCTCTGACATCCGTCGTTGTAATCCTTCAACGTCGTCAGAGAGGTGACGGGTCCCGACGACCACACATTGCTACGGACTGTGGGGTCCTTAAAATCATGGACTATGACGTCCTTAACCTCGACCGTGATGTCTTAAAACTAATACCGGACTGTGGGGTCCTTAAACTCATGGACTATGACGTCCTTAACCTCGACCGTGATGTCTTAAAACTAACGTCGGACTGTGGAGTCCTTAAATCCACGGACTATGATGTCCTTAACCTCGACCGTGATGTCTTAATACTAACGTCGGACTGTAGAGTCCTTAAATCCATGGACTATGATGTCCTTAACCTCGACCGTGACATCTTAAAACTAACACCGGACTGTGAAGTCCTTAAACTCACGGACTATGATGTCCTTAACCTCGACCGCGATGTCTTAAAACTAACAACGAACCGTAATGTCCTTAAACTAATTATCGACCGCAATGTCACTAAACTAAGCAATAGAGCCCAATTGCTCTCTTGTCGGATCTAAACGATCCCGTTAAGTCGATCTTAGTCTAGAATTAGACTAACGTGTCCTTAACAAACATTTAAGTTAATCTTAGCCTCAAATAGGGCCGACGTATCCTTAAACACAACCCTCCCAAACCCAAATCTAAAAAAGATACGGATTTGGACTAACCCACGTCCTACGGGCGACAACACAAATTACTCTCCGTATACAATCCACGGGTAACCAAACACAAAACAAACCCCCACGACACGAAGTTGCCATATGGAGAAGGAGAAAGTTGTTACCGCGATACGGTAGCGTAATTAACTGCAGGGGCTTGCGCCTGCAGGGAAGAGCGTTCCCACAATCAAAAACCCCTCAAATGAGGGGGAATCTGACGAAGTCTGCTACATCGGCCGCATCCGTTTAAACTTTCGATACATGATACCATAAATCAACTTGGCATCTTCGGAGAGGTGGACGAATAGCACCAATTAGCATCTGCCCCGAATTTCAGGCAAGACGTCCGTCTTGCGCCGTTGTCCGGCGGTGAACAGATTCTGGCACGCCCGGTGGGACCTTTTCCTCTTTCCACTCCACACTTCGTGTGTCGTGTTCGTGAACCAATCGCGGTTTGCTAATGGTTGCCCTTGGGTTTCAAGGTACTAAGATTTGGCGTTTTGCTTGCTGTAGAAAGCAAAGAATCAATGGCGTCCACTCGTGCAAGATGTTCCAACTGCAACTGCAACCTACGCTCCGCCTCACCTAGAGGTGTAGCTTATGGACCTCAAGCGCCGTCCCTGTTCATGATGCCGGTAGAATAGGTCACCCAGGCTACTACTGGACTGTTTTTCGGGACCATGCTCCCGCCAACAAGCTTCGCTGCTCCCGTGCTCGTACCACAAGCTCCCAAGAATTCGGTTTTCGATTGACTTACAGCTACTGCGACCCCCCTCAGCGGGTCGTCCAGCTCCAGCTCCTCGGTATTCTCTAGATTGGGCCAAAATTCCTGTGGGCCCACAATGAAGCCTGCGATCCCAGAGAAGGTTATTCCCAAGAAAGTAACCAACCCTGCTCCCGAAGTCGTCAAGGCGGCTTCTCCTGCCAAGGGGTCGGTCTTTACAAGACTGACCGTCCCGACTCCCACTCCCACTCCCGCTCCTGCTACTCAAAGGACATCAGTCTTTAACAGGCTGACGCCAGCAACAGCCCCTCACCTGAACAGGGGGCAAGACAAGGCCATCCCCATCACCGAGCCAACTCCATCAGCTCAACACGCTCGACGTCGCCACTGGCGCCGAGTGAGGAAGGCCGGAGGCACCTCCCCTTCCGGGCTAACTCCACCAGCCCGACGGCGGAAATTAATGCGGCTGTTCTAACTGGGAACAGCTTTGAGCTGCTGAATAAGGTGCGTAGGAATTCTCCTACCGTCGTACTGAAAAGATCTCCTCCTCCGGTGAAGATGTTGCGGAAGCAAAGCCAAAACAGTCCCCTCAACGGATGTCCTCCAAGATCTACAAAGTCTGGCGGCAGGTCCGGAACTCAGTGGTTGATCAAGATTACCCTCGCCGACAAAAAAAGGGCGAAGGTTCAACAAGAAGAAAGCCATCCTACCAAGCCACGAAAAGATATCTGGGTGCCCACCGCGACGGCCCCTTTAACTTCGACCGCTCATGAGAAGAGAAGGCCGAAGAAGATCCCCGTGCCTGCGACAAATGTCAAAGGCACTGAGCCCAAACGCCCTAAGTCTGGGGGCATGGTGGTGCATACCGTCTACATGGCATCTGGGAAGGAGGATAGCCGCGCTTCTACGGTCCACCGACCACTCACTCGATCCATCACAAGAGCCCAGGAACAACAACAGCAGAAGCTCCAGGAGATGCTGACTGCAATGGCCGCACTCACTGGGCCAAAAGAAAGCCTGGAGACGTCATCGGAACAACGCCGCGAACACGAGACTGATGCTGAATTCCTTCGGAGGATGCTCGAAAAGAAGGACAAGGAGGCTACGGAACAAGTGGCCAATATAAAGCAAATGGCTCTTCTGTTCCAAGACATGGTCGGGATGATTGTTTCCTGATTTAAAATCAGGAAAGCTTCTGGGAAAAGCTTCAAAAGAGGGTCACGTGCTTACACGTGACTAGCGGTCACGTGTTGGCACGTAACACCTAAAAACATCATCAAGGCAAGTTCAGTTTCCTGACTACGTTGAAGAAAAGGGGGCTTCAGAAAGAGTCACGTGCTCCCACGTGACCCGGGTCACGTGGCGACACGTGACATTTAAATACAAGAGTCAAAAGGCACACCAGTTCCCTGATCAAGTCAAGGAAAAGGCTTCAGAAGAGGTCACGTGCTTCCACGTGACCAGGGTCACGTGTTGCCACGTGACGTTCAAGACAGCAGACTCGTTCTCCAGTTGAACCAAGGAAAGAGAGAGTTCAAACAAGGGTCACGTGCTCACACGTGACCAGGGGTCACGTGGCAGCACGTGACGTTTAAGCAGCAATAAGAAGACAGAGCGCAAAAGAAAGGAAAAGGCTCATTCCAAAGGGGGTCACGTGCCCACACGTGACCATGAGTCACGTGGTCACACGTGACCGGCTTTCAAAGCCCACTGTGTTAACAGAATTAAATTCTGAGAGAAATTCAAATCTTTCCAAAGGAAAGCAACTATCTGGAACCAATCGAATTAAAGATTCAGAGGTGATCTATCTATGGGAAAATCTCGGGTTTGGAAAGATTTCCCCTTTAAATCTAACCAAAATAACAAAGGAGAATCTCTGGATTTAAAATCTAATGGTGAATAAAATTCACCTAATAATCCAAAGGTCCAAAATGAATGATGGATGCAAATCAAATCTTTCACGAAGATTCGTCAAAAACTGATTGATTCGGCTGCTTCTCCTATAAATAGGAGCCAAGAGACATACATACATATATATACGCAGAGAAAAAAAAAGAGAAAAGAAAGAGAGCTTCGATACTTGGAGAACTTGGATCTTCTGCAAAAACCCTAGGTAAGAAAGGGAAAAGCTCCTTGAAAGAAGAAGAGAATTTAATTCTCAACAGAGTTTAACTCTGATACATAAAAACAGAAGAACATATTTCTTCTCTCTTTGATAGAGGATCTGCAAAGTGCACATCTCCCCTTTTGGTTGAGAATTTAATTCTCAATGGGTTGAGATCCTGCCATGCAGATCCGAAACATAGAGAGGGAATGCAAGCATGAGAATTTAATTCTCACAGAACTATAGGAATTTAATTCCTTTAAAATAAAATTAGGGCTTGGCCCTGTATCATGGGAATTTAATTCCTTCAGAATAAAAAGAAACAGGGTTTAACCCTAATTAAGAACTTAGTTCTGTTGAAACAACGGGAATTCAATTCCCTTAATCATCATTTAACAGGGAATGGGAATTCAATTCCTTAAAAACTTTTATTAGGGTTTAACCCTATTCAGCCCTTCACATATATGAGGAATGTAATTCCTACAGAAAATTCAGAGTTAAACTCTATTCCAGAATATAAGTCTTCGAAAGGAAGTAGGAATTTAATTCCTCTGAAATTTACAGCTCGAGGAATTTAATTCCTGAAAAAAGATTAACAAAGCCTCTAAACAAAATACATAGAGGCAGGGTCACGTGTCATCACGTGACCCCCCAAAAGATCTACAGAAAGCCCCTTTGAGGCAGCACCCCACGTGATCCACGTGACCCTTGGCAGAAGCTCTAATACATAGGCATTTGAATGCCCATCACGTGATGGCACGTGACGCTCTGAAAGACACGATAATCTCAGAATAAATGAAGGGAGGGCGCTCTCACGTGCTGCCACGTGACCCCTCTTGTCTTAGTGTTTAACACTAAATTGAAACTCTCGAACCCAGTGTTAACATACTGTTGGGCCTTAGTGTTCAACACTAATTAAAAAGCTTTATCTGCAGTGTTCAACACTGATTGCCTTAGTGTTTAACACTAATCTGAGATCTTCATTTGCAGTGTTCAACACTGATCTGTTTTAGTGTTTATCACTAATTTGAAAAGCCTTGTTGCTGGTGTTTAACACCAATTATCTCTTAGTGTTAAACACTAACTTGTCAACCTCATTCCCAGTGTTCAACACTGATTGCTCTGTAGTGTTTAACACTAGGCTTTGACCCAATTGACTAAATGGATGGAGGCAAAGCCTCTCCTGATTGGACTTAGCCCAAGATGGCCATAAGTCCTCAATTTGTGATTAACTGGGCCAATAGACTCATAACACAATTAATTCGTCTTGATCCCAAATTGGGCCAAGGACTATTTAATCCACTCCGGTTCTAGGGTACATCTCTTCACTCATTTGATACTTGGCATTGTAATCCCTCAATGTCTTCAAAGAGGTGACGGGTCCCGACGACCACACATTGATACGGACTGCGGGGTCCTTAAACCCGTGTTTAATGCAAATTCCTGGTTACGTGGAACGCGGATAATGTCACTCTTTGACCCCGTGGAAAACGTCCAGAGCGGAGCCTGGTCCTCGCAGAACACGGCAGTGAACCCGTGTGAAGCATCCAGAGCACATAACGGACTGTGGGGTCCTTAAACCCATGGACTACGACGTCTTTAACCTTGACCGGGATGTCTTAAAACTAACAACGGACTGTAGGGTCCTTAAACCCATGGACTACGACGTCCTTAACCTTGACCGAGATGTCTTAAAACTAACAGTGGACCGCAATGTCCTTAAACTACCCATGGACCGCAATGTCCTTAAACTACCCATGGACCGCAATGTCCTTAAACTAGAACAATAGAGCCCCGCATGCTCTTTTGTCGGATCTAAACGGTCCCGTTTAAGTTGATCTTAGCCTCAAAGATGGCTAACGTATCCTTAAACCTTCAAACAGAGTGGACTATAAATCCCCCCAATTAACTCTGGCTCAAGGGTACATCTCTGAACACCTCTGACATCCGTCGTTGTAATTCTTCAACGTCGTCAGAGAGGTGACGGGTCCTGACGGCCATACATACGTTGGACCTCTAGGTCCCTAAACTGGAACAATGGAGTTCAAATACTCCTTTATCGGATCTAAACGATCCCGTTAAGTTGATCTTAGTCACAAAGTTAGACTAACGCATCCTTAACAAACGTTTGAGTTGATCTTAGCCTCAAGTATAGCTGACGTATCCTCAAACCAAACCCCCAAACCCAAATCTAAGATAATACGGATTTGGACTAGTCCACGCCCTACGGGCGACGACATAACTCAGTCTCCGTAAACAATCCACGGGCAACAAAACACAAAACAAACACCCACGACACGAAGTGACCAGCTGGAGAAGGAGAAAGTTGTTACCGCAATGCGGTAGCGTAATTAACTGCAGGGGCTTGCGCCTGCAGGGAAGAGCGTCCCCACAATCAAAAACCCCTCAAGCGAGGGGGAATCTGACGAAGTCTGCTACATCGGACGCATCCGTTTAAACCTTCGATACATGGTGCCATAAATCAACTTGGCATCTTCGGAGAGGTGAACGGATAGCACCAATTAGCATCTGCCCCGAATCTCAGTGCCAAGACACCGCAGTCTTGTGCGCCGTCTTTCGGAGGGGAACAGATTCTGGCACGCCCGGTGGGACCTTTTCCTCTTTCCACTCCACACTTCGTGTGTCGTGACTCGCGAACCAATCGCGGTTCGCCAATGGTTGCCCTTGGGTTTCAAGATACTAAGAATTGGCGTCTTGCTTATTGCAGAAAGCAAAGGATCGATGGCTTCTACTTCCATGAAATTCTCCAACTGCTCAGGCTGCAATTGCAGCCAACGCTCTGCCTCGCCAGGAGGTATAGCCTACGGACCCCAAGCTGCTTCGCTATTCACAATGCCCGTGGAACAGGTCACTCGCGCCACCACAGGATTGTTCTTTAGAACCATGCTCCCACCTACAAACTTCACCGCTCCAGCGCTGACAACGGAAGCTCTCAAGAAGTCGGTCTTTGATCGTCTTACCCCTGCCGCGACTCCTCTCAACGAGTCGCCCAACGTCAACGCCTCGGTCTTCTCTAGATTGGGCCAGAAATCCTGCGAACCCATCATGGGACCTACAATCTCAGAGAAGGCTGCTTCTAAGAAGGTGCCCGCTCCTGCCCCCGAAGTCGTCAAGGCAGCTTCTCCGGCCAAAAGGTCGGTCTTTACAAGATTAACGGCTTCAGCTCCCGCTCCTACTGCCCAAAGGACATCGGTCTTTGACAGGCTAAAACCAACTGCGACCCCCCATCCAGACAGGGGGCAAGACGAAACCATTCTTACCGCTGACCCTACACCGTCCGCTCGACACGCTCGACGTCGCCATTGGTGCCGAGTAAGGAAGGCTGGGGGCAACTCCCCCTCCGGGTTGACTCCATCGGCCCCGATGGCAGAGATTAATGCTGCTGTTCCAACTGGGAACAACTTTGAAATGCTAAATAAGATGCGAAGGAATTCTCCTACGGCAGTGCTGAAGAGGTCTCCTCCCTCATTAAAAAAGGTTGTCGAAATAAAACCCGAACAACCCCGATCTCCTCAACGGCTGTCTTCCAAAATCTATAAGGTTTGGCGGCAGGCACGGGACTCGATCATCGATCCAAACTTCTCCCGCCAACACAAGAAGCTGAAAATCCAACCGGAAGCTGGTCACCAGGCTAAACCCCAAAAGGCTATCTGGACGCCCACCTCAACGGCCCCCTCAACCTCCATGGCTCATAAAAGGAGGAGGCCACAGAAAACCCCACAGCATGCAACAACGGCTAAAAGCGCTGAGCCCGGACGCCCTAAGTCTGGGAGCATGGTGGTCCACACTGTTTACATGGCCTCTGGAAAAGAGGAAAGCCGCACGTCTACGGGCCACCGACCGCTAACCCGATCCATGACGAAGGCTCAAGAGCAGCAACAAAAGCTTCAAGAAATGATGAATGCTATGGCCGCGCTCACCGGGCCAAAAGAAAACCCAGAAACATCCTCAGACGCACGCCGGGAGGAAGAAACCGATGCTGAATTCCTTCGCCGGACACTGGAGAAAAGGGATAAAGAGGCTGCTGAACAAGCGGCCAATATACAACGGATGGGCCTCCTCTTCCAAGATGTGATAGGAATGATGATCCAGCAGGACTTACCCTCCGAGGATCCCCCAATCGTTCTTGAAGATGACCGAGGAGAAACGTCAAATCCACCACCAGCCCTCTCAACGGACAAGGAGGAGGCAATCTCTAAGGCTGACTTGGCTGACTACATAGCCCAGCAGATCCGGGTTCATCACGCGACTGAGGCAGCTGGTCAAGTCGTGAAAATGGGGCGGCCGTATCCGAGCTGGTACGACCAAATCAAATACCCGCAAGGCTATACGATACCAAAATTCCACGTGTATAAGGGGACCGGCAATCCCCATCAACATGTCGCCCAGTTCCGGGCCCTCTGCGGTAACACCGGCGGTGATGATAAACTGTTGCTCCGCCAGTTCGTGGGCAGCTTATCAGAAACTGCGTTCGAATGGTATTCGGAACTCCCGAACGATTCTATCAAAACGTTCGCTGAAATGGAGCCGTTGTTCACTCAGCGATTCGCAAGTGCCAGCGAACGCACTCCAATAACTGCACCGATTAACGCCAGGGTAAAACCGGGCGAAACCTGGGTCCAGTACGCTATACGCTGGCGGAACTTGTGGTCGAGATGTGAGCAACGCATTGAGGAAGCACCTGCGGTGGGCATGTTCGTGGGAACTCTAGACCCTCACGCAACTATCTCCCAGTTTATGATGTTCTTTAAGCCAACCACATTCCAGGCTTTGATCGACAAGTTGGCTCAGATGGATCAGATGGGTCATAGACCGCCTCCCCCGAAGTCGGAACCTCGGAATGACAAGGGTAAAGGGAGGGCAACCTTTGTTGCGAATGCCCAGCAGCAACCTAACGCCCCGAAACCGGCAGATCAACTCGAGGAAAGGCGTCGGTATTATAATGAGAAGATGAAGCGTCCCTACTCGTTCCCACGGGACAAGACGAAACGGTTATTCGAGCTGGCAATACGCAACAGACTTATAAACCTGCCAAATCCAAGGCGACCGCCGCAACCCACCGAAGTGAATAACCCTAACTATTGCCCTTACCATCAAACAGTAAGCCATCCGATTGAAGATTGCTTCGTCTTCAAAGGATGGATTGAAGATCAATACCTCCAGGGGAAGTTTGTACTGTCCGAAAAGTGGAAGGTGAACCCGCCACAACCGCATACTCCTAAGAAAGCAGATACACCGGGGGCAACATGTTCTTTTATTGAAGAAGCTCCATGGGAGGTCGTGCTATCAACTAAAACCAGAAGAATGCTGAGAGACCTTCATGCGTGCCCTGCGATCGAATGGAAGGACCCTCTTGAACCTCAAATTATCGAAGGGATGCTAAGGCGCCGCCCGACTACAAAGACTCACGATAAGAGCCCAGATACTCACGCCCAATCGTCAAAATCTTCGAAGAAAAAGAAGAAGAAATCCAAGAAGTCCGTGAAGCCTGGAAAAGAGCACACGAACTTGCATAAGCAAATCGACGCACTGGAAGAGTACAATCAAAAGGCGTGAACCCCTGTCACACTGCAAGAGTTCCTCAACCACATCTTTCAAGAAGAAGATGATGGAGAAAGCTCGTCGGATGAATCCGAAGGATATGTGGCGAGTTGTAACGTAATCTCCCATTCGTTTACCGATGATGGGAAAACTCCTGGCATTGAAAAGCTGGAGACAGAGCCTGTACCAGAGCGTGCATGGCCAACAGATGAAATGATCGACGCTTTTCTAGACGAGATTCGTCTAAAATGTAAAGCGGACCAGGAGCGTGAGATGACCACGTCGGAAGGAGCCAAATGCGGGCAACTGAACGAAAGAGTTGAACTACCCCTGCCAGAGCGTAAGGCATCCGAAGTAGACAAGAAGATATTCAAGACGAGGAAAAGGTTTGCCAAAGCCATGTCAATGGGAATGAAGCTACCACCCTCGGAAGGAAACACACACGATGGGGTAGAGACACACCCTGACTATTGCACATATCATCGGAGAATATCACATCCCACGGTGGAGTGCGACGCCTTTAAGATATGGTGGCAAGGATATGTCGCTCGTCGGCAACATGTTAAGCGCATGAAACGCAAGAGCCGTCGGGAGCGAAGAAGTACTGTCGATGGGCACAACAGAACGACTGGCAACTGTTACATGGTTAACGCCAGGGGGTCACAAGTTCTCACCTTTGGGAGCGACTCTGACGAAGAAATGGCTCTGGGCCCTCTCTTTAAAGAATCCGTTTTGGGGAAAGAAGAAGAATCGGAGGCCTGCGAGAGCATTCAGCTGCGCAATCGCACACTCCCAGAAAAGAATCTCGGGCCCGGGAATAGAAGGGATAAGGGAAAGGAAAAGGTCACTGAAGATATCACTTTAGATGACCAAGTCATGAGGGAGCTGGCTGTCAAAGACCCTCCCAGGAAGAGTAAAGTGGACTATAACATCCTCGCGCACCTAAGGAAGCTGCCTTCTCAGCTTAGCATTCTCGATGCCCTCCTACTATCAAAAGAAGCGCGAGACTCACTAATTAAGGCGTTACAAGAACCTGAGCAATTCCAAGCCTTCCTCGCCACTGAAAAGATGAAGGATGAACTGGAGGAAGTGCATACAGCCGACATCACTTTCGGTGATGAAGACCTCCTTCTCGGGACATGCGACCATAACCGTCCCCTATATGTCTCCGGATACTGCCATGATATCAAGATAGACAAGATCCTGGTGGATAATGGATCCTCCGTCAACCTCCTTAATGTTCGGGTGTTGAAGGAAATCTGCATGAGTGTGCAACACCTCGCTCGTGACAAAATTACTATCTCCGGTTTCGATTCACAATCGTCACGGACTCTCGGATCTGTGATACTAACATTATGCTTTGGACTTCTCGTCACAGACATCAAATTCCATGTCATTGACACCAAGACCTGCTACAATGCCTTGCTCGGTCGTCCTTGGCTACACGAGTACAACATCATCCTTTCTACACAACATCAGTGTATGAAGTACTTTAAGGACGGTTTCGAGTATACCGTAACAGGCGAGCTGAACCCATTTTCCGTGAACGACGTCCGCAAATACAAAGATGCGAAATACTTTTTGCCAGATTTCGAGGATACAGAAAGGTGTCACAATCCGGAGAACAAAACCGCCGCCACCATCCCGATTTTCGGGAGCGATACCGAAGAAGAGGAAGAGATAGTTTATGCAGGGCCATCTCGACGCAACAACCTGGGGACGCCCGCCCCCGTGTTGGTCTTCGGAAGTGATTCAGAAGATGAAGTTAATGCTGTGTTCTCCAATCGGTTGTCAATACAAGCACCCCCTGGCGATGACCATAGTTTGCAAATCACCATGGTACCGCGAGAACACTACAAGGATCTCGACGCGCTTCAGGCTCACAATGTACAGGACCTGCAAACATTTTACGTCCCTCCCAGGCGAAGGGGCGAGAAGGTGATCCTATTCTACCGATCCTCAGAGTCGAAAATAGAGAAAGAGATCTGGCATGGCACGGATGCTACGCTTGACAGGCTCCAACCCATCCGTCTGCCCAGATACTATACAAATGGATTAAAGAAGCTATTGAAGCGCCAAGGAGTATCTTTAGAACAGACCGTTCGGCAGGCGCGGTTCTACAACAGGATTTGGGATGTCCCCGGGACTCAACGCAAATTGCCCAACGGGAAGATGGAAACACTCGGGCTTGGATACGCAAGAGCCGGAAAACGGGAACGGGCCCACAGTAGCTACGCCATATATACCTTTGATGAAGAGGAGGACGCCCTGTCAGGAGATGCCAACCACCCATCAAAACTAGACCCCGCAATTAAAGCGCGGAGTCCGTCGTTTGCAGAGCGAGTGGACAAGCCTATCAGGAAAATGGGTCAGGAAGCTCGGGAAGACCACAACCGCGAAATGGCCATCTACGAGAAGGCCAGGACGCAACGTCTATCTCAACGTGCTGCAAAAGACAAAGACGCTTATCCTCGTCAATCCGTTGTACGAAAGGCCCGACGCAGAGACGGAAATAAATCAAGAAGCGGCTCGGGTTTGTCCCTCATGAAGAAGATGAGTCGAGCGTACTCCTTCCCCCGAGACAAAACGGGGAGGTTACTTAACCTCGCCATAAAACATCAAATGATCACGCTTCCAGAGTCTAGACATCCTGAGCAAGCTAGCAAGGCTTCTCATCCGAGTTATTGCTCTTATCACCGAGCCATAGGACATCCTACCGAAGATTGCTTCACCTTCAAGAACTGGGTCGAGGACCAGTACCGACGGGGCAGATTCGCTTTATCCGACGGCTGGAATGTGACGCCACCGCAAAAGCATGAGCCCAAGGCCGCAAGAGCAGAACCGGGTCCACCTCAGTCCAGGGAGCGGGTTCGCACTTGTTATACGATTACGATATTAGGAA
This sequence comes from Agapanthus africanus, assembly GCA_030015575.1. NCBI lineage: Eukaryota > Viridiplantae > Streptophyta > Magnoliopsida > Asparagales > Amaryllidaceae > Agapanthus > Agapanthus africanus. The sequence continues at coordinate 4,945,379 of JASDDO010000008.1, read as the reverse complement.
AAGAGCCCGAGAACGTAGATGACCTTTACCGGTGCTTTGAGAACAGCGATGATGAGGTGATCTCGGAATTTCCGCCCGCTCCGAAAGAACTGGAAGATGGTATACATACTACTGCAGATAACCTCAAGAAGATTGAGTTGGGATCGGCAGACGACCCACGACCGACATTTGTCAGCGAGCTGTTATCCGAAGAAAAGGTGGCTGCGTTAAAGAACGTGCTTCTACGGCATAAAGATTGCTTCGCGTGGAACTACTCCGAGATGCCAGGATTGGACCCGGAGATTGCTGTGCATAGATTAGCAATATCCCCAGATATCAAGCCAGTCAAGCAAGCGCCAAGGAGGATGCGACTCGAGCTTGAAATGAGCATCAACGCCGAAGTCAAGAAGTTGATCGATTCTGGATTTATCCAAGAAGTCCAATACCCCGACTGGATCGCCAATATCGTCCCGGTAATGAAGAAGAATGGGACGGTACGCATATGCGTGGATTTCAGGGATCTCAATAAAGCCTGTCCAAAGGACGATTTCCCGGTGCCGGTAACCGAGCTAATGATAGATAACACGTCCACTCACGAGGTTTTCTCCTTTATGGACGGTTCATCAGGATACAATCAGATAAAAATGCATCCCGAAGACCAGAAGCACACCGCTTTCCGGACCCCTTTGGGTATATTTTGCTACAGGGTTATGCCCTTTGGTCTTAAGAACGCTGGCGCTACCTAACAAAGGGCCATGACAAAGATCTTTGATGACCTCATACACGACGTCGTCGAGTGCTATATCGACGACCTCGTAGTAAAGAGCATGTCATACGAAGATCATTTAAAGCATCTGGAGACTGTATTTCGACGCCTTCGGCAATATAATTTGAAAATGAATCCCCTCAAATGCGCGTTTGGAGTCTCCTCGGGCAAATTTCTGGGATTCATCGTTCGACACCGAGGTATTGAAATAGATCCGTCAAAGATTAAGGCGATCATGGAAATGCCTCCGCCAAGAACCCTCAAGCAGTTGCGGTCTCTCCAAGGGAAGCTCGCATACATCCGGCGGTTTATCGCTAATCTTTCGGGCAAATGCCGTCCTTACAGCCACCTGATGAAAAAGGGAACTCCATTCGTTTGGGATCACAAATGTCAAGGTGCACTAGACGAGATCAAGCAGTACCTGCAGAACCCTCCAATGTTGGCTGCTCCAGTGAAGGGAAAGCCTCTCATTCTTTACACGGCCGCCCTCGAAGGTTCTTTGGGCGCATTATGGGCACAAGAGAACGATCAGGGGAAAAAAAGAGCACTTTACTACTTAAGTCGAGTGCTGCTGGGGGCAGAAAGCAACTATTCCCCCATTGAAAAGCACTGCCTGGCGTTGATCTTCGCAATAACAAAGCTTAGACATTACGCATTAGCACATGAAGTCCGTCTTATTTCGAAGGTGGACCCTCTCAAATATCTGATGTCGAAAGCCATATTGACGGGACGACTTGCTAAGTGGGCCCTGCTCTTGATGGAGTTCTCGATAACATATCAACCTCTCAAGGCAGTGAAAGGCCAGGCCATTGCCGACTTCCTCGCCGAGCACCCGATACCGGCCGATTCTCCTCTGAACTGTGATTTGCCGGACGAGCATGCATTTGATGCGATTAGCGGCGGAAGCGCCCGATGGGAACTCTATTTCGATGGAGCATCCTCCATAAAGAAACAGAAACAAGGTGTCCCAATGGTCAAATCAGGGATAGGCCTCATCTTTGCAACTCCACGAGGAGGGATAATGCGCTTCGCCTTCTCCTTAACAGAACCGAGGACAAACAATGAAGCCGAATACGAAGCTCTGATAGCAGGCCTCGAAATCGCCATCGACATGGGAATTGAAGACCTCCTTATATACGGGGATTCTCAGCTGGTCGTTAGTCAAGTAAATGGTGACTACCAAACGTGCAAACCGGAGTTGGTGAAGTACGGCGAAAAGGTGCAACAACTATTGACCCAAATTCCCTCCTATACTTTGGAGAACATACCGCGCGCGGAAAACAGCAAGGCAGACGCGTTGGCTAAACTTGCTAAAGAACTGGCCGACGAGAACCTCGACGACGTCAGAATCGTGGTACAAAGCCGCCGAGTGCTCGCCCCGGCAGAAATATCTCCGGAATCATGCGAAGAAAAGGGAACGACTGAGCAGACGACCCTACAAATAAAAGACCATGAGAAGGCCGAAGACTGGAGGGAAGTCTTCATAAACTACTTTAAGTCCCACCGAATACCCGAAGAAGCGTCCTCAAGACATCAGCTCATGAAACGAGCTTTATCCTTCGCTTTTGTCAACGATATTCTATACAAGAGACCATTTGATTCTCTATGGCTGAGATGCTTAGGACCTGACGAAGCAGAAAGAGTCATTCAAGAAGTTCATGACGGACTTTGCGGTTCTCACCAAGCAGGCCCAAAGATGAAGTTAAAAATTAAACGGATGGGTTACTACTGGCCCACGATGATCCAGGACTGCCTTGAGTATGCGAAGCAATGCCACTCATGCCAGATTCATGGAGACTTCATCCACCAACATCCGAATCCACTGCATCCAACGGTGGCTAGTTGGCCATTCGAAATGTGGGGGACTGACATAGTAGGCCCCATTGAGCCAGCATCATCCCGGGGACACCGTTTTATTCTGGCAACAACTGATTACTTCTCCAAATGGGCAGAAGCAGTACCACTGAGGGAAGTAAAGACGGAGAATATCCTCCATTTCTTCAAGACGCACGTCATCTATCGGTTCGGGACTCCACGGCGGATTATCTCCGATAACGGGCCGGCCTACCGAAGCCATAAGATTAGCCGCTTCGCACAGCAGCACAATATAGACTGGAGATATTCTTCGGTTTACAATCCACGAGCTAACGGTCTAGCCGAGGCCTTCAATAAGACCTTGACGAAGATCATAAAAAAGACCGTTTTCAGGAATAAGAGAGACTGGCACGAAAGGCTGCAAGAAGCCATTTAGGCTTATCGAACCACATTCAAGACGGCCACGAACACAACGCCGTACGCGTTGGTCTTTGGGACGGAAGCAGTGCTCCCCCTCGAGATAGAGTTACCCTCTCTACGAGTAGCAGTCCACCACGAGCTGACGAATGAAGAAAATGCTCACCTTCGTCTTGAGGAGCTTGATGCCCTCGACGAAACCCGGCTCATAGCGCAACAACATCTAGAGGCCTACAAAGCAAAGATGACGCGCTCATACGAAAGATTGACCAGGCCGAGGACATTCCGCCAAGGCGAACTTGTACTAGTGGTCAAAAGACCTATGATCCCCAATCATGCCAAGCGAGGAAAATTTGAGCCAAACTATGAAAGCCCGTACATCATAGACAAGGTCTACCAGGGTGGAGCCTACCTACTCATGGACATGCACGGTGAAAGGCCTTTCAGGCCAATAAACGGCCGCTTCTTGAAGAAATACAACGCTTAATAAGCCGCAGCCTGGGTCAATGATAAATGGCGACGACTATGTCCGCTCACTATCTTCCTAGGCTCAGACTTTACAAGCAGCAGCCGGCCTTCCCATAACGACGGACCGAAACGTCCTTAAACTAACGACGGACCGAAACGTCCTTAAACTAACGGTGGACCGAAACGTCCTTAAACTAACGACGGACCGAAACGTCCTTAAACTATCAACGGACCGAAACGTCCTTAAACTAACGACGGACCGAAACGTCCCTAAAACTACTACCGCAACATCCTTAGGTTGACGAGATGGATAAAAAAAAAGAAGAAGATAAAAAAAAACAAAAAAAAACGGTATGTCCATAAGCAAAGTGGGCACGGATAAAAACCCGAAAGGGCTCCGTGAGTAAAAACAGCAGGGCTGCCGGCAAGCGTTCGTGAAAACCCGAAAGGGCGCGACCTTGTAAAAAAAAGGTGAAAAAGAAAAAAAAAGGGGTATGTCCGTAAGCAAAATGGGCACGGATGAAAACCCGAAAGGGCTCCGTGAGTAAAAACAGCAGGACTACCGGCGAGCGTTTGTGAAAACCCGAAAGGGCGCAACCTCGTTAAAAGACACTTGTAGGGTCCTCTCGACCTTGTAAGGAGAAACCACCTGCGTGAGATCCTTACGACTCACAAAGGAGCAACACACTTAGGGATCCTCACGATTCCTAAGGAGAAAATACACTTACGAGATCCTCACGACTCGTAGGGAGAATTCTCTTATGGGACCCTTACGGCTCATGAGATTTGAAAGTCTTAAGATACAGAAACCTGAACCTGTTCTTAAGCAAATCCTCCACAACCTTCGATATTGCCCTACAAGAGGCTCAATACTGACCCTTGTATACAATCCACGGGCGCGAATAAACATTTCCCCAGCAAAGTCCAACCCTTGTAGGTCCCCCCGACCCATAAGGAGAAAACCCTCTTGTAGGATCCTTACGACTTACAGAGGAACATACACTTAGGAATCCTCACGATCCCTAAGGAGAAAATACACCTGCAAGATCCTCACGACTTGTAGGGAGAAATACCTTTATGAGACCCTTACGGCTCATGAAGTCGAAAGCCTTAGTCGACAGGACCTTAACCCTGTTTGCTAAGCCACATTTGTTCAACATCGACAGAGGCAAATGATGATTCGCTCCTGGCAATATTCCAGTTGCAGTGATGCTGATGCCTAAACCGGTATCAAATCCCAAGTTCTTTCATGGCAAATGATGATTCGCTCCTGGCAACATCCTAGTTGCAGCGATGCTGATGCCGAAATCGGTGTCCAAAATCCGAGCTTGCGGCGAAAAAGCTAGCAAGCCACACATGCCTACAAAATAGCCGAAATGATGGGGCGACTTGCAATAAAAAGCAGCAAGTGAGAATGAAGGCATAAAAAACAGCCGAAATGATTGGGCAGCTCGCAATAAAAAGCAGCGAGTAAAAAAAAAACAGCCGAAATGATTGGGCACCGCGAAAAATAGCCGAAATGATTGGGCAATCGCGATTTTCGCGATATAAAAAGCTGAAATGATAGAGCATCGCGGAAAGAATTAAAAAAAAATAAAAAAAATGACGAAAGAATGAAATCTTCGCCCTACAGGTAATGTTACATCTATCCCTGTATACAATCCAGGGGCGCAAACAAAGAAGGAGTCGTACTCCTCCCCCAGGTTTCATCATGAGAGGAAGCCAAATCTCGACGGTTCACAAATAACCTGGAGATCATCTCGACGCAGCAGACACAACTTCAAGCTAAGCGGAACAGCGGCAACTCCCAGTTCCATGGCTCGGTGGTACACATATCGCCAACAGTCAAACCTCCATTCCGTGAAATGCGGATACAATCGATAAAATTCCTGGTCACGTGGAACGCGGACAATGTCACTCTTTGACCCCGTGGAAAACGTCCAGAGCGGATCCTGGTCCTCGCAGAGCATGGCAGTGAACCCGTGCGAAGCATCCAGAGCGGAGCCTAGTCCTCGCCTAACGCGGCAGTGAACCCGTGTGAAGCATCTAGTGCAAAATTCCTGGTCACGATGAACGCGGATAATGTCACTCTTTGACCCCGTGGAAAACGTCCAGAGCGGATCCTGGTCCTCGCAGAGCATGGCAGTGAACCCGTGCGAAGCATCCAGAGCGGAGCCTAGTCCTCGCCTAACGCGGCAGTGAACCCGTGTGAAGCATCTAGTGCAAAATTCCTGGTCACGTGGAACGCGGATAATGTCACTCTTTGACCCCGTGGAAAACGTCCAGAGCGGATCCTGGTCCTCGCAGAGCATGGCAGTGAACCCGTGCGAAGCATCCAGAGCGGAGCCTAGTCCTCGCCTAACGCGGCAGTGAACCCGTGTGAAGCATCTAGTGCAAAATTCCTGCTTACGTGGAACGCGGATAATGTCACTCTTTGACCCCGTGGAAAACGTCCAGAGCGGATCCTGGTCCTCGCAGAGCATGGCAGTGAACCCGTGCAAAGCATCCAGAGCGGAGCCTAGTCCTCGCCTAACGCGGCAGTGAACCCGTGTGAAGCATCTAGTGCAAAATTCCTGGTTACGTGGAACGCGGATAATGTCACTCTTTGACCCCGTGGAAAACGTCCAGAGCGGAGCCTAGTCCTCGCCGAGCACGGCAGTGAACCCGTGTGGAGCATCTAGTGCAAAATTCCTGGTTACGTGGAACACGGATAATGTCACTCTTTGACCCCGTGGAAAACGTCCAGAGCGGAGCCTGGTCCTCGCCAAGCGCGGCAGTGAGCCCGTGTGAAGCATCCAGAGCAAATACCGGACTGTGGAGTCCTTAAAATCCACGGACTATGACGTCCTTAACCTTGACCGTGATGTCTTAAAACTAACGATCAACCACCCCGATTCCCTGCAGATTTTGCCTTGGTTTAAGGGTACATCTCTTCACTCCTTTGATGCCCGGCGTTGTAATTCCTCAACGTCTTCAAAGAGGTGACGGGTCCCTGCAACCAAACACCGGACTGTGGAGTCCCTAAATCCACGGACTATGAGGTCCTTAACCTTGACCGTGATGTCTTAAAACTAACAGCGGACTGTGGAGTCCCTAAATCCACGGACTATGATGTCCTTAACCTTGACCGTAATGTCTTAAAACTAACAGCGGACTCTGGAGTCCTTAAATCCACGGACTATGAGGTCCTTAACCTTGACCGTGACGTCTTTAAACTACGATACCTTGAGAAACTCCCGACTCCGTAAAACACGGACAAGGATGACCGCATCCAACACTTGCAGGCCCTCACGACCTGTAAGGAAGAAAAAACTCTCTGGTGAGATCCCTACGACTCTCAAGGGAAAACCCGCTTAAGAATCCTCACGATTTTTAAGAAGAACTCACACCTATGGGATCCTCTCGACCTATAGGGAGAAAAACTCTTTATGAGACCCTCGTGGCTCATAAAATACAAAAGTCTTAGGAAGCAGATCTTAACCCTGAATCCTAAGCCATCACTGTCCTGCAAGGAGATCGAGATAGAATATCCCCAGAATACATTCAATGAAAAGGAGACACATCATTGAGAAGAAGAATGTAACTTTTATTCATAAACCAAAATGGGTACAAAGTACAATTCATGAAAGAAACGAAAATAAAATACTCTCATCCATGAGTATGTACAAAAAGGAAGGAAAAGATACAAATGTTTCAAGCCGGCGGGCGATTCAGCAGCTTGGTCAGCTCATCCTGCTTTTGTTGGACCACGGCTTCATGACGCAAGATCTTCAAACGACGAGCCTTCGCCTGAGCTTGTTGGGACTGATATGAAGCAAGCCGGGCTTCAAGCTCTTTCTCAATGGCCTTATGAGCCTCGACCCTCTCACGAGTGAACGTGGCAGCCTTATCGAGAGCCACAACCTTATGTTCGCTACGTATCGCTCTATCAGGCCACGTAAGCTCGCTTTCGTAACCACAGCCTTGGAAACAAGACATTGACAAGACCATATGAATGGGCTTCCGATCGACAGCAATAATCGATCCAAAACGCGCTCACACAACCCGGTATGAAAAGCAACGAAATTTTTTTCCGACGATTATCCTATCAAGCATGTGCTCGCAATCATGTGAACATCCGAAAAAGGAAATAAAATTCGAAGCTGTAATGTGCACGCGACATGACAACATTATTGATAATTGAAGAAAATTTTCATAAAAGGAACACAAAATTTATTCATGCAAGCGGAAACATACATACGAGTACCGAGCCTACATGGAGGTTCAACATAAAGCATACAAAAAGGAGGGACTAATTTAAAGAGGTTCTACACTAACGGAAAAGGTCACCAAACACAGGATCAACGGCACAGGGGTTGATGAAGCAAAGGATAAAATTCTCCATCTCTCTCTCCGCTTTCTCCAGCACATCGAAGCGACGATTCTCGCGAGAAGTCGCTCCCCATCGGTTGGTGCCATGTTCGTCCGTGAATGCAAACATAATAGCTCGCCGGGCCTTTATCTCGCTCAGCAGATGAATTGAGCAGTCCTTCAAAGCCTGAGTAATCAGGCATGCTTCATGAAAGCCCTCGAGCTTTTCTTCCGCCGCATCAAGCATTGCCAGGGTCATCTCTGCCGGGTGAGGAGGAATGTCGGCAAGCACGGCCATGAGGATCATCCGGAGCCAGAGAGAACCCATCGGGAGGGGAGACCCCCTACGGATGGAGAGTTCGTGCATGGCTGAGTCGCATTCGTTGTCGGTAAGGAGGGGATCCACCAACCGAGCAGCAAAGCGGGGGACCATCTCTTCAATAGGAACTTCCCACGGCTGTCGGCGAGCATGGGGACGATTGCAGGCCATGACGCTCGTTTGTTTCTCAAGATAAGTTACTCCAAAAAAAAAATAATAATAATAGTAATATGAAGCTCTCTGTGAAAGGAAAAGAAAGCTATAGCTTCATATATAAAGAAGTGCATTAAGTGCTGTGCGCGGAAAATCTTGCATGGTAAGGCTATTTCCAAGGCCCAAAAAAGGAAGGGCATCTAAAATCAAGGAAATGAAACTATTTCCAAGGCCCTTTCTCTGCATCCAATATTATGCACTGAAAATACGGCATGAGAAAATTTTGTGAACCGCCCCATCAAGGGACCCACGTGCAGAACACGTGAGGCCTAAACCTGATGCGCGCTTAAAAGGAAATATATGGAGTAGTACCCTGCATATTAAAAGCACAAACGACAACAGTAGCAAAAATGATAAAATCCCAGATGCAAATGTAGAAAGACATAATAACAATTGTCACTCATACTTCAAGAGGTTCATACAAAACACAGAGGACGCATTTACAACGGTAAAGCTTCAGATGCGGGACATGGGTTGAGAAACTCAAAATTAACTTTATCCAAGATTTTCCAAGCATTTCGAACCTCCCGAGTATGTTTCCTCTCACGATCACAAGCATCGGGGTCCTCACGAATGTCCTCCACCCTCCGATAGGCGGCAAGTATGGCCGACTGCTGGAACATCTGATGCAGGAGATCAATGAGATTATCCCGCCTTCTCTTTGAGATCAAGTGCATCAGATACACCGAGTGTACTTTATCCTCGGCGGCGTCCAATGCCCCAAGTGGCACACCAGCACAGAATAGAGGGAGAGCCTCCCTGATCGCCAACACGATCAGCCTCAGAAGAGAAGAGCGACGGGGGAGTAGCCGATGGTTGTACTCATCAAAGCGGCTCATAATCTCGGCACATTGAGCATCGGTGAACTCCTGGTTCTGACTGCGGCCCAGTGCACGAATATTCCCATAGGAAATGATCTCGTCAAGATCATACAGATGGGCATCCATGATACCTGAAATAAAGGTCGTGAGATTCATTACAAAACCCCCATCGCATTAATTGCAGAAGAACAACCTCGGGCCAAGAGACCTCGGGAAGCCTCTGTGTGAAGGAAGCGAGTTCTTCATTGGAATTAAAATTCCTTATTAAGAAAAGGGAATTAAATTCCCAGAAACATTTTGAATGGAATTAAATTCCATGGAGTTGAGACGCCATCATCATCTCCCTAAGGGATCATCTGAACCCTAAGTGATCTACTGCGGGAAGTTAAGTGGTCTCATATTTTGGTTAAAGTACTTGAAGAAAAATGGTTTCTTTGTGAAACCCTCGATCTGGATTTAAAATCCAGAGAGTTTTGTCAAAACGAAGGTGCTTCGATTACCATTACCTGAGGAGGAAGAATCCTTTTAAAACAGAGTTAAACTCTGAAAATATTTTAAAACAGAGAACTAAGCTCTGAAAGCGAGAATTAAATTCTCAAAGAAGAAGTTCTCAGAAGAAGAAGATGAACAAAGTGAAGGCTCTTATGAAGAGACAGAGGTATTTATAGAAGACAATGAAAACGTTTCGTCTCCCCTGATCCCTAGAGGAATCCAACGGTCACAAGAGGTGACAGCGTTGCACTCACGTGCAGACACGTGAGAACAACGCTGTGGGGGCATTTGTTTCCTGATTTAAAATCAGGAAAGCTTCTGGGAAAAGCTTCAAAAGAGGGTCACGTGCTTACACGTGACTAGCGGTCACGTGTTGGCACGTAACACCTAAAAACATCATCAAGGCAGGTTCAGTTTCCTGACTACGTTGAAGAAAAGGGGGCTTCAGAAAGAGTCACGTGCTCCCACGTGACCCGGGTCACGTGGCGACACGTGACATTTAAATGCAAGAGTCAAAAGGCACACCAGTTCCCTGATCAAGTCAAGGAAAAGGCTTCAGAAGAGGTCACGTGCTTCCACGTGACCAGGGTCACGTGTTGCCACGTGACGTTCAAGACAGCAGACTCGTTCTCCAGTTGAACCAAGGAAAGAGAGAGTTCAAACAAGGGTCACGTGCTCACACGTGACCAGGGGTCATGTGGCAGCACGTGACGTTTAAGCAGCAATAAGAAGACAGAGCGCAAAAGAAAGGAAAAGGCTCATTCCAAAGGGGGTCACGTGCCCACACGTGACCATGAGTCACGTGGTCACACGTGACCGGCTTTCAAAGCCCACTGTGTTAACAGAATTAAATTCTGAGAGAAATTCAAATCTTTCCAAAGGAAAGCAACTATCTGGAACCAATCGAATTAAAGATTCAGAGGTGATCTATCTATGGGAAAATCTCGGGTTTGGAAAGATTTCCCCTTTAAATCTAACCAAAATAACAAAGGAGAATATCTGGATTTAAAATCCAATGGTGAATAAAATTCACCTAATAATCCAAAAGTCCAAAATGAATGATGGATGCAAATCAAATCTTTCACGAAGATTCGTCAAAAACTGATTGATTCGGCTGCTTCTCCTATAAATAGGAGCCAAGAGACATACATACATATATATACGCAGAGAAAAAAAAAGAGAAAAGAAAGAGAGCTTCGATACTTGGAGAACTTGGATCTTCTGCAAAAACCCTAGGTAAGAAAGGGAAAAGCTCCTTGAAAGAAGAAGAGAATTTAATTCTCAACAGAGTTTAACTCTGATACATAAAAACAGAAGAACATATTTCTTCTCTCTTTGATAGAGGATCTGCAAAGTGCACATCTTCCCTTTTGGTTGAGAATTTAATTCTCAATGGGTTGAGATCCTGCCATGCAGATCCGAAACATAGAGAGGGAATGCAAGCATGAGAATTTAATTCTCACAGAACTATAGGAATTTAATTCCTTTAAAATAAAATTAGGGCTTGGCCCTGTATCATGGGAATTTAATTCCTTCAGAATAAAAAGAAACAGGGTTTAACCCTAATTAAGAACTTAGTTCTGTTGAAACAACGGGAATTCAATTCCCTTAATCATCATTTAACAGGGAATGGGAATTCAATTCCTTAAAAACTTTTATTAGGGTTTAACCCTATTCAGCCCTTCACATATATGAGGAATGTAATTCCTACAGAAAATTCAGAGTTAAACTCTATTCCAGAATATAAGTCTTCGAAAGGAAGTAGGAATTTAATTCCTCTGAAATTTACAACTCGAGGAATTTAATTCCTGAAAAAAGATTAACAAAGCCTCTAAACAAAATACATAGAGGCAGGGTCACGTGTCATCACGTGACCCCCCAAAAGATCTACAGAAAGCCCCTTTGAGGCAGCACCCCACGTGATCCACGTGACCCTTGGCAGAAGCTCTAATACATAGGCATTTGAATGCCCATCACGTGATAGCACGTGACGCTCTGAAAGACACGATAATCTCAGAATAAATGAAGGGAGGGCGCTCTCACGTGCTGCCACGTGACCCCTCTTGTCTTAGTGTTTAACACTAAATTGAAACTCTCGAACCCAGTGTTAACATACTGTTGGGCCTTAGTGTTCAACACTAATTAAAAAGCTTTATCTGCAGTGTTCAACACTGATTGCCTTAGTGTTTAACACTAATCTGAGATCTTCATTTGCATTGTTCAACACTGATCTGTTTTAGTGTTTAACACTAATTTGAAAAGCCTTGTTGCTGGTGTTTAACACCAATTATCTCTTAGTGTTAAACACTAACTTGTCAACCTCATTCCCAGTGTTCAACACTGATTGCTCTGTAGTGTTTAACACTAGGCTTTGACCCAATTGACTAAATGGATGGAGGCAAAGCCTCTCCTGATTGGACTTAGCCCAAGATGGCCATAAGTCCTCAATTTGTGATTAACTGGGCCAATAGACTCATAACACAATTAATTCGTCTTGACCCCAAATTGGGCCAAGGACTATTTAATCCACTCCGGTTCTAGGGTACATCTCTTCACTCCTTTGATACTTGGCATTGTAATCCCTCAATGTCTTCAAAGAGGTGACGGGTCCCGATGACCACACATTGATACGGACTGCGGGGTCCTTAAACCCGTGTTTAATGCAAATTCCTGGTTACGTGGAACGCGGATAATGTCACTTTTTGACCCCGTGGAAAACGTCCAGAGCGGAGCCTGGTCCTCGCAGAACACGGCAGTGAACCCGTGTGAAGCATCCAGAGCACATAACGGACTGTGGGGTCCTTAAACCCATGGACTACGACGTCCTTAACCTTGACCGGGATGTCTTAAAACTAACAACGGACTGTGGGGTCCTTAAACCCATGGACTACGACGTCCTTAACCTTGACCGAGATGTCTTAAAACTAACAGTGGACCGCAATGTCCTTAAACTACCCATGGACCGCAATGTCCTTAAACTACCCATGGACCGCAATGTCCTTAAACTAGAACAATAGAGCCCCGCATGCTCTTTTGTCGGATCTAAACGGTCCCGTTTAAGTTGATCTTAGGCTCAAAGATGGCTAACGTATCCTTAAACCTTCAAACAGAGTGGACTATAAATCCCCCCAATTAACTCTGGCTCAAGGGTACATCTCTGAACTCCTCTGACATCCGTCGTTGTAATTCTTCAACGTCGTCAGAGAGGTGACGGGTCCTGACGGCCATACATACGTTGGACCTCTAGGTCCCTAAACTGGAACAATGGAGTTCAAATACTCCTTTATCGGATCTAAACGATCCCGTTAAGTTGATCTTAGTCACAAAGTTAGACTAACGCATCCTTAACAAACGTTTGAGTTGATCTTAGCCTCAAGTATGGCTGACGTATCCTCAAACCAAACCCCCAAACCCAAATCTAAGATAATACGGATTTGGACTAGTCCACGCCCTACGGGCGACGACATAACTCAGTCTCCGTAAACAATCCTCAGGCAACAAAACACAAAACAAACACCCACGACACGAAGTGACCAGCTGGAGAAGGAGAAAGTTGTTACCGCAATGCGGTAGCGTAATTAACTGCAGGGGCTTGCGCCTGCAGGGAAGAGCGTCCCCACAATCAAAAACCCCTCAAGCGAGGGGTAATCTGACGAAGTTTGCTACATCGGACGCATCCGTTTAAACCTTCGATACATGGTGCCATAAATCAACTTGGCATCTTCGGAGAGGTGAACGGATAGCACCAATTAGCATCTGCCCCGAATCTCAGTGCCAAGACACCACAGTCTTGTGCGCCGTCTTTCGGAGGGGAACAATGATGATACAGCCGGATCCTCCAGCCGAAGATCCTCCGATTATCCTCGAGGACGACAGAGGAGAAACGTCAAATCCACCTCCGGCTTTTTCAACAGCCAAAGAGGAAACAATCTCTAAAGCTGCCCTGAATGACTATATTGCTCAAAAAATACGAGTTCACCAGGAAAATGAAGCGGCTGGTCAGGTCGTGAAGACCAGGTGACCGTATCCGGGCTGGTATGATCAGATAAAATACCCGCCGGGCTACACGATCCCGAAATTCCATGTCTACAAAGGGACGGGAAATCCCGACCAGCATGTCGCCCAGTTCAGAGCTCTGTGCGGCAACACCGGGGGCGATGATAAGCTCTTGCTCCACCAATTCGTCGGCAGCTTATCAGAGACGGCGTTTGAATGGTACTCCGAACTTCCGAACGACTCCGTCAAAACTTTCGCAGAGATGGAATTGTTATTCACCCAGCGATTTGCGAGTGCCAGCGAACGCACCCCGATAACGGCGTTGATCAATGCAAGGGTGAAGCCGGGCGAAACTTGGGTTCAATATGCAATCCGGTGGCGAAATCTGTGGTCGAAGTGCGAACAGCGCATCGAAGAAGCGCCAGCGGTGGGCATGTTCGTGGGCACCCTAGACCCTCATGCAACTATTTCACAGTTCATGATGTTCTTTATACCGACCACGCTCCAGGCTTTAATCGATAAACTAGCCCAGATGGATCAAATGGGTCACAGACCGTCTCCCCCGAAGCCGGAACCGCGGAACGACAAGGGTAAAGGGAAGGCGACCTTCATCGCAAACACCCAACAGCAGCCCAGTGTCCCAAAGCTAGCGGATCAACTAGAGGAGAGACGGCGCTACTACAATGAGAAAATGAAGCGTCCTTACTCATTCCCACGGGACAAAACGAAGAGGCTGTTCGAGCTGGCTATGCGCAACAGGCTTATCAATTTGCCGAATCCCAGACGACCGCCGCAGCCCAGCGAAGTGAATAATCCCAATTATTGCCCTTACCACCAAATGGTAAGCCATCCGATCGAGGATTTCTTCGTCTTTAAAGGATGGATTGAAGATCAGTACCTACAAGGCAAGTTTGCGCTGTCTGAGAAGTGGAAAGTAAACCCGCCACAACCGCACACTCCTAAGAAGACGGACACACCGGGGGCAACGTGCTCTTTTGTTGAGGAAGCTCCATGGGAGGTCGTGCTTTCAGCCAAAACCAAAAGGATGCTGAATGATCTTCAGGCATGTCCGATGATCAGGTGGAAGAACCCGTTAGAACCCCAGATTATCGAAGGGATGCTAAAACCGTGCCCAACTCCAAAGATTGGTGGTGATAGCCAAAGCGTTCATGCTCAGCCGTCGAAATCTTCGAAAAAGAAGAAGAAATCCAAAAAGCCCATGAAGCCTGGCGACAAGCGCACGGACTTACAGAAACAGATCGACACGCTGGAAGAGTATAACCAGAAGGCGCGGACTCCAATCACGCTCCAAGAGTTCCTCAGCCACGTCCTTCAGGAGGAAGATGATGGAGAAGGCTCGTTGGATAGATCTGAGGAGTACGTGGCAAGTTGCCATGTGATCTCTCACTCGGCGATAGATGATAAAGAAACTCCTTGCACTGAGAAGCTGGGGGCAAATCTTAAGCCGGAACTTCTGGAGCCGTCAGACGAAATAATTGATGCATTCCTGAACACGACTCTTTTGAAAAGTAAAGCTGATCGGGAGCGCGAGACGGCCATATTTGAAAGAGTCAAACGCCGGCGACTAGATGAAAGAGTCGAGACACTCCCGCCGAATCAAGGAACATCCGTTGCAGGTAAAAACAAGTTCAAGACGAGGAAAAGGTTTGCTAAAGCCATGTCAATGGGAATAAAGCTACCACCCTCTGAAGGAAACACTCCCAGTGGAGCAGAAACACATCCTAGCTACTGCTTATATCATCAAAAGATTTCGCACCCTACCGAAAAGTGCGACGCTTTTAAAAGATGGTGGCAAGGGTATGTTGCTCACCGGCAACATTTTAAGCGAATGAAACGCAAAACTCGTCGGGAGCGAAGAAACACGATCGAGGAGCTTGGAAGAACTGCCGGCAACTGTCGCATGGTCAACACCGGGGAATCATAAATTCTCACTTTCGGAAGCGACTCTGACGAAGAAATGGCTCTTGGCCCCCTCTTTAAAGAATCCGCATTGGGGAAGGAGCAAGAACCGGAGGCCTGTGAAAACATTCAGCTGCGCAACCGTACGCTTCCAAAAAAGAATCTCGGAACCATGAGTAGAAAAGATATGGGAAAAGAGAAGGTCTCTGAGGATATCGCCCTGGATGACCAAGTCATGAAAGAGCTGACTGCCAAGGACCCGCCAAAGAAGAACAAGGTGGACTACAACATTCTGGCACACTTGAAGAAGTTACCTTCGCAGCTCAGCATTCTCGACGCCCTTTTACTATCCAAAGACGCGAAAGATTCATTGATCAAGGCGCTACAAGAGCCAGAGCAATTCCAAGACTTCCTTGGTGAAGAAAAGATGAAGGACGAGCTGGAAGAAGTACATACAGCCGATATCACCTTCGGCGATGAAGACCTCCTCCTTGGGACGTGCGAGCACAACCGTCCCCTCTACGTCTCAGGGTACTGCCATGATATAAAGATAGGCAAAATCCTGGTCGACAATGGGTCTTCCGTCAATATCCTCAACGTGAGAGTATTGAAGGAAATCTGTATGAGTGTTCAGCATCTCGCTCGTGATAAAATAACTATTTCTGGTTTTGACTCCCAGTCATCGCGGACTCTCGGGTCTGTGATACTGACGTTATGATTCGGGCTACTTGTCACAAATATTAAATTTCATGTCATTGACGCCAAGACATGCTACAACGCTTTACTCGGCTGGCCTTGGTTACACGAGTACAACATCATCCTTTCTACACAACATCAGTATATGAAATACTTCAAGGATGGTCTCGAGTATACCATAACAGGAGAGCTGAACCCATTCTCCGTGAACGAAGTCCGCAAGTACGAAAATGCAAAATACTTTTTGCCAGATTTCGAGGACACGGAAAGATGTCACAAACCGGAGAACAAAGCTATTACCACTATTCCAGTCTTCGGGAGTGATACTGAAGAAGAGGAAGCGATAGTTTATTCAGGTCCATCCCAGCACAACAAGCCAGGACCGTCCGCTCCTATGTTGATCTTTGGCAGCGACTTGGAAGATGAGGTGCATGCTATATTCTCCGCTCGGCCTTCGGTACAAGCATTCGCTTGTAATAATCAGAGTTTGCAAATTACCATGGTTCCGCCCAAGCATCATAAAGAACTCGACGCGCTTGATACCTACAATGTGCTAGAGCTGCAGACATTCTATGTCCCTCCCAGGCGAGAAGGCGAAAAGACGATCCTATTCTACCGCTCTGGGGAAACCAAAGTGGAGAAAGAAATCTGGCACGGCGCGGATTCTACACTTGACAGGCTCCAGCCCATCCGTCTGCCTAGATATTACACAGAAGGCTTGAAAAGGCTATTGAAGAGCCAAGGGATACCCTTCAAACAGACCGCTCGAAATGCTAAGTTCTATGACAGGATCTGGAACGTTCCCGAAACTCAGCACAAGTTGCCCAACGGGAGAATGGAAGCAATCGGGCTTGGGTATGTTCGGTCTAAGAAACGGGAGTTATTCCACGACTGCTATGTCGTATATGACTTTGATGAAGAAGGAGATGCTCAATGGGAGAGTGCTAATCCTGAACCAGAAAAAGTCCCCGACGTAAAAATGCCCAGTCCATCGTTCGAAGAACAAATGGACAAGCTTATAAGGGAAGCTGGTCAAAAAGTTCGAGAAGACCATAACCGCGAAATGGCCATCTACGAGAAAGCCAGAAAGCAACGCCTTCTCCAACAGGCTGCGAAAAATGAAAATGCCCCTCCCTGTCAACCTGTTGTAAAAAGGGCCCGACGCAGAGGCAGAAATAAGTCAAAGAGTGGAAAAGGTGTTCAGCAACGACAAAGCGGGACCAAGAAGTCACGCGATCGGGAATCGAGCGGTCCGGATTTGTCCCTTATGAAGAAGATGAGTCGAGCATACTCTTTTCCTCAAGACAAGACAAAGAAGATACTCGATCTCGCCATAAGATATCAACTGATTATACTCCCGGAGTCCAAGCACCCTGAGCAAGCAGGCGAAGTCTCTCACCCGGACTATTGCTCCTATCATAGGGCAATAGGACATCCTATTGAAGACTGCTTCATCTTCAAGAACTGGGTCGAAGATCAATATCGACAAGGCAGATTCGCTCTATCCAGCAGCTGGAGAATAACCCTGCCGCAGAAGCATGAACCCAAATCCGCGAGAGTAGAACCAGATCAACATGGATCTTGGAAGCGAGCTCGTACCTGTCATATGATAACGATATCAAAAGAAGAACCCGAGAATATGGATGACCTCCTCTGGTGCTTCGAAAACAATGATGACGAGGTAATCTCAGAGTTTCCACCGACGCCAAAAGAGCTGGAAGATGGAATACATACCACTGCAGATAACCTTAAGAAAATTGATTTGGGGATAGCAAGTGACCCGCGACCTACATTCGTCAGTGAGCTGTTATCTGAAGAAATGGTGGCTGCACTAAAAGCGTGCTTATACAGCATAAGGATTGCTTCGCGTGGAACTATTCCGAAATGCCAGGATTAGATCCAGAGATTGCTGTCCACAAATTGACGATATCCCCAGACGTCAAGCCAGTCAAACAGGCGCCGAGAAGAATGCGGCTCGAGCTTGAGATGAGCATCAACGCCGAGGTCAAGAAACTAATCGACTCTGGCTTCATCCAAGAAGTGCAGTACCTTGATTGGATCGCCAACATCGTCCCAGTGATGAAGAAAAATGGGACGGTGCGCATATGTGTGGACTTTCGGGATCTCAATAAAACCTGCCCGAAGGACGATTTCCCAGTACCAGTCACTGAACTGATGATAGATAACACGTCCACTCACGAAGTTTTCTCCTTCATGGATGGCTCATCAGGATATAATCAGATAAAGATGCATCCCGAAGACCAGAAACATACTGCTTTCCAGACCCCTTTGGGTATATTCTGCTATAAGATGATGCCCTTCGGTCTAAAGAACGCCGGTGCCACCTATCAGAGGGCCATGACGAAGATCTTCGATGACATCATACATGAAATCGTCGAATGCTACATCGACGACCTCGTGGTTAAAAGCAAATCATACGAGGAACATCTCGAACATCTGAAGATCGTATTTCAACGCCTTCAGCAATATAACTTGAAGATGAACCCACTCAAATGCGCGTTCGGGGTGTCCTCAGGTAAATTCCTAGGATTCATCGTCCGACACCGAGGTATCGAGATAGATCCGTCAAAGATCAAGGAGATCATGGAAATGCCTCCGCCAAGAACTCTCAAGCAATTGCGGTCTCTCCAGGGAAAGCTCGCATACATCCGGCGATTTATAGCCAATCTTTCCAGCAAGTGCCGTCCTTATAGTCACTTGATGAAGAAAGGGACCCCGTTCGTCTGGGATCACAAATGCCAAGGCGCACTGGACGAAATCAAGCAATACCTGCAGAACCCGCCAGTGCTAACTGCTCCGGTCAAGGGAAAGCCTCTCGTTCTTTACACAACAGCCCTTGAAGGTTCCTTAGGCGCATTATGGGCACAGGAGAATGACCAAAGGAAAGAAAGAGCTCTCTACTATTTGAGTCGAGTTCTCCTGGGGGCAGAAAGCAATTACTCTCCCATCGAAAAACACTGCCTGGCATTGATCTTCGCAATAACGAAGCTCAGGCACTATGCGTTGGCGCATGAAGTCCATCTCATATCGAAGGTGGATCCTCTCAAATATTTGATGTCAAAAGCCATATTGACAGGGCGGCTCGCTAAATGGGCACTGCTCTTGATGGAGTTCTCGATAACTTATCAACCTCTTAAGGCAGTGAAAGGCCAGGCCATCGCCGACTTCCTCGCTGAGCATCCGATACCTGCCGATTCTCCTTTGAATTGTGAACTGCCAGACGAACATGCGTTTGATGCGATCGACAGTGGTGGTACCCGGTGGGAACTTTATTTTGATAGAGTGACTTCCATGAAGAAGCGCAAACAGAACGCGCCTATAATCAAATCAGGGGTAGGCCTTATCTTCGTGACCCCACAAGGAGGGATAATGCGCTTCGCCTTCTCCTTGACAGAGCCGAGGACGAACAATGAAACCGAATACGAAGCTTTGATAGCAGGCCTCGAGATCGCCCTCGACATGGGAATTGAAAACCTCCTCATATACGGAGACTCCCAACTGGTCGTCAGTCAAGTAAACGGCAGCTATCAAACGTGCAAACCAGAGTTGGTGAAATACGGCGAAAGAGTGCAGCAACTGCTGACTCAAATTCCTTCATACACCTTGGAAAGCATACCGCGTGCAGAAAATAGCAAAGCGGATGCATTAGCCAAGCTCGCTAAAGAACTGGCCGACGAGAACCTCGATGACGAGAGGATCGTTGTGCAAAACCGTCGGGTTCTTGCTCCGGCAGGAATATCTCCAGAGTCGTCCGAAGAAAAGGGAGCGACTGAGCAAATGGCCCTACAAATAAAAGGTCAGGAAAATACTATGGATTGGAGAGAAGTCTTTATAGACTACTTCAAATCCCTTCGAACGTCTGAAGATGCGTCCTCAAGACATCAGCTCATGAAACGAGCTCTGTCTTTCGCTTTCGTCAATAATACCCTGTACAAGAGGTCATTTAATGCTTTGTGGTTGAGATGCCTGGGACCTGAAGAGGCGAAAAGAGTCGTCCAAGAAGTTCACGACGGACTCTGCGGTTCTCACCAAGCCGGGCCGAAGATGAAGTTGAAGATCAAATGGATGGGTTATTATTGGCCCACGATGATCCATGACTGCCTCGAGTATGCGAAGCAATGCCACTCGTGCCAAATTCTTGGGGACTTTATCCATCAGCATCCAAATCCACTACATCCAACGGTGGCTAGCTGGCCGTTCGAGATGTGGGGAACTGACATAAACCGGCATCGTCCAGAGGACATCGTTTCATTTTGGCGACAACTGATTACTTCTCCAAATGGGCAGAAGCAGTACCGTTGAGGGAAGTGAAGACGGAGAATATCCTCCATTTCTTCAAGACGCACGTTATTTATCAGTTTGGAACTCCACGACGGATCATCTCCGATAACGGGCCAGCCTACAGAAGCCACAAGATTAGCCGCTTCGCACAACATAGACTGGAGATACTCTTCAGTTTATAATCCTCGAGCCAACGGTCTAGCTGAAGCTTTTAACAAGACCCTGACAAAGATCGTGAAGAAGACGGTGTCCCGAAATAAAAAGGACTGGCACGAGAGACTGCATGAAGCTCTCTGGGCGTATCGAACTACATTCAAGACGACCACGAACACAATGCCGTACGCATTGGTGTTTGGTATAGAAGCGGTACTCCCCCTCGAGATAGAGTTACCCTCTCTATGAGTGGCAGTCCATTATGAGCTAACGGACGAAGAGAACGCTCACCTTCGACTTAAGGAGCTCGATGCCCTTGACGAAACCCGGCTCGTAGCACAACAAAATCTGGAAGCTTATAAAGCAAAGATGACGCGCTCATATGAAAGATTGACCAGGCCAAGGACATTCCGCCAAGGCGAACTCGTACTAGTGGTCAAAAGACCTATGATCCCCAATTGCGCCAAGCGAGAAAAATTCGAGCCGAACTATGAAGGTACGTACATCATAGAAAAGGTCTACCAGGGTGGTGGAGCTTATCTACTCATGGACATGCATGGTGAAAGACCTTTCAGGCCAATAAACGGTCGCTTCCTGAAGAAGTATTACGCTTGACGAGTCACGACCTAGGTCAATGATAGATGACGACGACTATGTCCGCTCGCTATCTTCCTAAGCCCAAACTCTATAAGTAATAGCCGGCTTACTTTATAAAGGACCGAAACGTCCTTAAGCTAACAGTGGACGGAAACGTCCTTAAACTAATAACGGGCCACTATGTCCTAAAACTAGCTGTTGACCGAGATGTCGAGAAACTACGGTGGATTGCAGCATCCCAAAGCTGATACAAAAAGAAGAAGAGAAAAACAAAAAAAAGGAAAACGGTATGTCCATAAGCAAAATGGGCACGGATGAATACCCGAAAGGGCTCCATGAGTAAAAACAGCAGGGCTACCGACGAGTCTTGTGAAAACCCGAAATGGCGCAACCTCGTTTAAACAAAAAAAAGAAAGAATAAAAAAAAATAAGGAAAACGGTATGTCCATAAGCAAAGTGGGCACGGATGAAAACCCGAAAGGGCTCCGTGAGTAAAAACAGCAGGGCTACCGACGAGTGTTTGTGAAAACCCGAAAAGGGCGCAACCTCGTTAAAAGACACTTACAGGGTCCTCTCGACCTTGTGAGGAGAAATCACCCGCGTGAGATCCTTACGACTCACAAGGGAGCAACACACTTAGGGATCCCCACGATTCGTAAAGAGAAATTACACTTGCGAGATCCTCACGACTCGTAAGGAGAACTCTCTTATGGGACCCTCACGGCTCATAAGATTTGAAAGTCTTAAGTTACAGAGACTTGAACCTGTTCTTAAGCAACCCACACAACCTCCGATACTGCCTTACAAGCGGCTCAATGCCGACCCTTGTATACAATCCACGGGCGCGAATAAACATTTCCCCAACTAAGTCCCATCCGTGGCTAGGGATATGTTCGCACGATGAGCAACCCTTGTGAGTCCTCTCGATTTATAAGCGGAAAACTCTCTTGTAAGATCCTTACGACTTACGAGAAGCCATGCACTTAGGAATCCTCACGATTCCTAAGGAGAAAACACACCTACAAGATCCTCACGACTTGTATGGAGAAATACCTTTATGAGACCCTTACGGCTTATAAAGTCAAAAGCCTTAGTCGACAGGACCCCAACCCTGTTTACTAAGCCACCTTTGTTCGACATCGACATAGGCAAATGATGATTTGCTCCTGGCAATATCCCAGTTGTAGCGGTGCTGATGCCGAAATCAGTGTCTAATCCCAAGCTTGCAGCAGAAAGCCAGCAGGCCATACATGCATACGAAATAGCCGAAATGATGGAGCGACTTGCGACAAAATCAGTAAGTAAAAATGTATGCATGCGAAAAACAGCCGAAATGATTGGGCAACTCGCAATAAAAAGCAGCGAGTAAAAAATAAAAAAATATAGCCGAAATGATTGGGCACCGCGAAAAATAGCCGAAATGATTGAGCAATCGCGACCTTCGCGATATAAAAGCTGAAATGATAGAGTATCGCGGAAAGAAATAAAATAAAAATAAAAGTGAAATATATGCCCTACTGGTAATATCACATCGATCCCTGTATACAATCCAGGGGCGCAAACGAAGAGGGAGTCACACTCCTCCTCCTAGGTTTCATCATAAGAAGAAGCCAAATCTCGATGGTTCACAGATAGCCTAGAGATCACCTCAATATTCATCTCATTGCAGCAGACACAACATCCAGTAAAGCGGAACATCGGCAACTCCCAGTTCCATGACTCGGCGGTGTACAGACGACCGAGAGTCAAATTCTGACTCCGTGAAATGCGGATAAAGTCAGCCCTTCCTGGTCACGTGGAACGCGGATTATGTCACTTCTGACCCCGTGGAAAGCGTCCAGAGCGGATCCTGGTCCTCGCAGAGCACGGCAATGACCCCGTGTGAAGCATCCAGAGCGGAGCCTGGTCCTCGCCAAACACGGCAGTGAACCCGTGGGAAGCATCCAGAGCAAAATTCCTGGCTACGTGGAACGCGGATTATGTCACTTCTGACCCCGTGGAAAACGTCCAGAGCGGATCCTGGTCCTCGCAGAGCACGACAGTGAACCCGTGTGAAGCATCCAGAGGAGAGCCTAGTCCTCGCCGAACACGGTAGTGAACCTGTGGGAAGCATCTAGAGCAAAATTACTGGTCACGTGGAACGCGGATTATGTCACTTCTGACCCCGTGGAAAACGTCCAGAGTGGATCCTGGTCCTCGCAGAGCACGGCAGTGAACCCGTGTGAAGCATCCAGAGCGGAGCCTAGTCCTCGCCGAACACGGCAGTGAACCCGTGGGAAGCATCTAGAGCAAAATTCCTGGCTACGTGGAACGCGGACCCCGTGGAAAACATCCAGAGCGGATCCTGGTCCTCGCAGAGCATGGCAATGACCCCGTGTGAAGCATCCAGAGCGGAGCCTGGTCCTCGCCAAACACAGCAGTGAACCCGTGGGAAGCATCCAGAGAAAAATTCCTGGCTACGTGGAACGCGGATTATGTCACTTCTGACCCCATGGAAAACGTCCGGAGCGGATCCTGGTCCTCGCAGAGCACGGCAGTGAACCCGTGTGAAGTATCCAGAGCGGAGCCTAGTCCTCGCCGAACACGGCAGTGAACCCGTGGGAAGCATCTAGAGCAAAATTCCTGGTCACGTGGAACACGGATAACGTCATTTTTGACCCCGTGGAAAACGTCCAGAGCGGATCCTAGTCCTCGCGGAGCACGGCAGTGAACCCGTGTGAAGCATCCAGAGTGGAGCCTGGTCCTCGCCAAACACGACAGTGAACCCATGGGAAGCATCCAGAGCAAACATCGGACTGTGAGGTCCTTAAACTCACGGACTATGATGTCCTTAACCTCGACCGTGATGTCTTAAAACTAACAATCAACCATAATGATTTTACACTAATTTTACCTTGGTTCAAGGGTACATCTCTTCACTCCTTTGATATTTGTCGTTGTAATTCCTCAACGTCTTCAAAGATGTGACGGGTCCCAACAACCACACATTTCATGGACTGTAGAGTCCTTAAATCCATGGACTATGGCGTCCTTAACCTCGACCGCAATGTCTTAAAACTAACGTTGGATTGTGGAGTCCTTAAAATCCACGGACTATGATGTCCTTAACCTCGACCGTGATGTCTTAAAACTAATACTGGACTGTGAGGTCCTTAAATCCACGGACTATGATGTCCTTAACCTCGACCGTGATGTCTTAAAACTAATACCGGACTGTGAGGTCCTTAAACTCATGGACTGTGATGTCCTTAACCTCGACCGTTATGTCTTAAAACTAACATTGGACTGTGAGGTCCTTAAATTCATGGACTATAATGTCCTTAACCTTGACCGTGATGTCTTAAAACTAATAACGGACTGTGGGGTCCTTAAACTCATGGACTATGACGTCCTTAACCTTGACCGTGATGTCTTAAAACTAATAACGGACTGTGGAGTCCTTAAATCCACGGACTATGATGTCCTTAACCTCGACCGCTATGTCTTTAAACTACGATATCCTGGAAAACGTCCAAAGCAGAGCCTGGTCCTCGCCAAACACGGCAGTGAACCCGTGGGAAGCATCCAAAGCAACCCCTGACTCCGTGAAATGCGGATAAGGGCAACTTCACCCATCACTTGCGGGTCCTCACAACTCGTAAGGGAGTAAATTCTCTTGTGAGATCCTTACGACTCTCAAGAGAAAACACACTTAGGAATCCTCACGATTCGTAAGGAGAAAATTACACCTACAGGATCCTCTCGACGGGTAGGGAGAAAATTCTTTATGAGACTCTCATGGCTCATAAAGCTGAAAAGTCTTAGGTGACAGATCATAACCCTGTTTTCTAAGCCATCGCCACTCTAAAAAGAGCCTAAGACTGACAACTGTACGCTATCTACAGATCGCACTTGCTAAAATCACATGGCAACAAAACATCAAGGAGAAGAAAGCGACAGAAAGAATATCTGATTTGCATTTAATAAGCGTCCGAGGCATACTCATTCAGGCATCTGCGAAAGATTTAATACATAAAATAAAACACGCCGAAATAAAAAAAAAATTTGCCATTCATACTGCGAAAAAGTTCTTACAATTATAAGAGCAGTAAACAAAAACATTATCGAGATGGTTACAATGGCAAAACCTCAGACCCAGGGCATGGATTGAGGAATTCAAAAGTGACTTTGTCCAGAATTTTCCAGGCCTGGCGAACCATCCTAGTATGCTTTCTTTCACGATCGCAAGCGTCGGGATCCCCACGGATGTCCTCCACCCTCCGATAGGCAGCAAGTATGGCAGACTGTTGAAAAGCCTGGTGCAGGAGATCGACAAGATTGTCTCGCCGTCTCTTTGAGATTAGGCTCATCAGATACACCAAGTGCACCTTATCCTCAGTGGCATCCAATGCTCTAAGTAGCACGCCGGTACAGAATAGAGGGAGCGCTTCCCAGATCACTCCCACAATAAGCTTCAGAAGAGGGGAATGCCGAGGAAGCAGTTGACCATTATATGCGTCAAAGCGACTCATAATTTCGGCACACTCGGCGTTTGTGAATTCTCGATTCTGAGAACGGCCGAGTCGGCGGATGTCTCCGTAAGAGATAATCTCGTCGAGATCGTACATATGAGCGTCCATTACTCCTGCAAAAGAAAATCAACAAAATTAGCAGACAGACTGGTTAAGCAATTTCTGATTCAAAACAGGCACAGGAAATTAAACTCCTCGAGAGCAATGCTCTACAGACAGGAGTGACATCTGGTAAAATCAATTATTAGGGAATTTAAAAGAAATTCCCCGAGAATGCTCAGAACCTTGCTCTGAGAAGATGATGTAATTCATCAAAAATAAAAATCCATGTTGATCTTCATGATCTATGAAAAAACTCTTAAGAGTTCTTCTATATGATCTAAAAGGAGCAAAGCTCCATTAATGAACTAAGAAATCATAAGTGAAATCCTTTTAGAGAGCAAAGCTCTATTGATCGAACCCTAAAAGGGTTCTCTTTAGATCAAAGATCTATGAAGAGCAAAACTCTTTTAATGGGTAAAACCCTAATCTAGTGAAAGTTTTAAAAACTTGACCTAAATTTTAGCAGAGTTCTGACTCTTAAAAGTTTTTTAACAGGAGAGCAATGCTCTGACGAAGAGATAATTCTCAAAGAGGAGATGAAAATCATCTAAGGGACCAAAGGTCCTATTTATAGGCATTGAAAGCCGTTTCAACTTCCAAAAGTTGATCCAACGATTGAGATGTTACCACCGCTGCGCTCACGCTTGGGCCACGTAAGCGCAACCGGGGGGGGGCATTTGTTTCCCCCAATCAGAGCAAAGCTCTGTTTTAAAAATGAAGCGACGCTTCTGCTTCTTCCAATCAGAGCAAAGCTCTGTTCAAAGTCCAAGGTTTGGAATGAAGCGACGCTTCCTTACCCCCAATCAGAGCAAAACTCAGTTTCAAAATTCAAATTTTAAAACTGAAGCAACGCTTCATATCCCTTGCGCTCTGCGCTGCGCGCCACGTGTCGAACGCAGGCGAGCTAGCGCAGTTGCGCCGCGCTCTGCGCTGCGCGCCACGTGTCGAACGCAGGCGCGCTAGCGCCAATTACGCCGCGCTCTGCGCTGGAATTTAAAGAATTCTCCACCGTTAGATCAAAAGATCTAATAATAATAATAAATTATTAATTAAACAAAACTAAAATTCTGTTCTGGAAAGATCTTTCCAATCTTATTAAAATAAGAAGATTATCTTCTGTAAAACAGAAGCCTCAGGATCAAAGATCCAACGGTGGGGAAATATCCCCAAATCAATCAGAGAAAGATCTCTTCAACTAACTTAACAAATCAATTGGCCCTATATAAAGGCCCCAAGACTTCAAGTCTCATATAGAGAGAACCCTCTGCAAACTTTGAGGAAAAAACTCAAAGAAAAAGAAAGGAAAGCCTTTGAAGAAAGAAGATCATTTTCTTCATCTTTAAAGGTAAAGAATTTAATTCTTGAAGAACAGAGATGAAAACATCTCACAAAAGAAGAATCCTCTTCTAAAAAGATCAAAGATCTAAGAACAAGATCAAGATCTTCAATAAAAAAAAAGATCAAAAAGATCTAATTATAAAAGATTAAAAAGAAGTAATTTACTTCATTCATATATCTTTTGATCTATAAAGGCACAGCCTTTTGATGAGAATAAGAACCTTGGTTCTTGGATCTTGAGGCAATGCCTCTTTTGAATAACAGAACAAACAACTTGTTCTTTGATCTTAATTTGATCAAAATGCACTCTGCGCTATTGGACAGTGCCCTGCACTAATGAAATGCGCCTTTGCGCTCCTTGGACTGGCGCACATCACCAAAACGCGCCACGTGTCAACCACAGAACCGTTTGCGCTTTGCGCTTCTAAAAATAGCGCACCGCGCTCTTGGACTGGCGCACTGCGCCAGAGCACGCCACGTGTCACTCACTGGCGCACCCATAAATTGGCGCAGCGCACTTATAAAGCGCAATGCGCTAATAGACTTGCGCTTAGCGCTAAGCGTGACACGTGTCACCTTCGCATGCATTAGCGCAATGCGCTCTTTGATTGGCGCAAGACGCCTGACAAGCCACGTGGCGCACTATCAGACCACCATTTTTCCCTTGATAAATGCTATGCATTTAATTACATTCAATGTCAGAGCCCAATGCTATGCATTATTAAAAGGGCAGAGCCCAAATAAAGACCTAACAGGCCAAACATGAATAAAATGTTAAACATTTTTAACTGGACTTAGCCCAATTCTGGTCATAAGTCCTCAATATAAATTGAACTGAGCACAACTGCTCTTCCAATCAATTTACACCCGGTTCGAGGGTACATCTCTTTACTCCTCTGACATCCGTCGTTGTAATCCTTCAACGTCGTCAGAGAGGTGACGGGTCCCGACGACCACACATTGCTACGGACTGTGGGGTCCTTAAACTCATGGACTATGACGTCCTTAATCTCGACCGTGATGTCTTAAAACTAATACCGGACCCTGGGGTCCTTAAACTCATGGACTATGACGTCCATAACCTCGACCGTGATGTCTTAAAACTAACGTCGGACTGTGAAGTCCTTAAATCCACGGACTATGATGTCCTTAACCTCGACCGTGATGTCTTAAAACTAACGTCAGACTGTGGAGTCCTTAAATCCATGGACTATGATGTCCTTAACCTCGACCGTGACGTCTTAAAACTAACACCGGACTGTGAGGTCCTTAAACTCACGAACTATGATGTCCTTAACCTCGACCGCGATGTCTTAAAACTAACAATAGACCGTAATGTCCTTAAACTAATTATCGACCGCAATGTCACTAAACTAAGCAATAGAGCCCAATTGCTCTCTTGTCGGATCTAAACGATCCCGTTAAGTCAATCTAAGTCTAGAATTAGACTAACGTGTCCTTAACAAACGTTTAAGTTGATCTTAGGTTCAAATAGGGCTGACGTATCCTTAAACACAACCCCCCAAACCCAAATCTAAGAAAGATACGGATTTGGACTAATCCACGTCCTACGAGCGACAACACAAATTAGTCTCCGTATACAATCCACGGGCAACCAAACACAAAACAAACACCCACGACATGAAGTGACTATATTGAGAAGGAGAAAGTTGTTACCGCGATGCAGTAGCGTAATTAACCGCAGGGGCTTGCGCCTGCAGGGAAGAGCGTCCCCACAATCAAAAATCCCTCAAATGAGGGGGAATCTGACGAAGTCTGCTACATCGGCCGCATCCGTTTAAACCTTCGATACACGATGCCATAAATCAACTTGGCATCTTCGGAGAGGTGGACGGATAGCACCAATTAGCATTTGCCCCGAATTTCAGGCAAGACGTCCGTTTTGCGCCGTTGTCCGGCGGTGAACATGGCCCACACGTGAGCGCAGCGGTGGCAACATCTGAGCCCTTGGATCAACTCAGAAGTTGAAGAGACGTCTTAACGCCTATAAATAGGACCTTTGGTCCTCTAGATGATTATCATCCTCTTTGAGAATTTTGTTCAGAGCACAGCTCTTCTGTTTGAGAATTTCTTAAAAGTAAATAGGAAACTCTTTCCAAACTTAGGTAAAATTTTAATAAATCTTAATGAGTTAGGGTTTTACCTATTAACAGAGCCTTGCTCTTAATAAATCTTTGATCTTTAGAAAACCCATTTAGGGTTTCACTAGCAGAGCTTTGCTCCATAAGTCTAAAAAGATCTAAAGAGAACCCTATTAGGGTTCCATTAATAGAGCTCTGCTCTCTAAAAGGATTTTACTTATGATTTCATATTTCATTAATGGAGCTTTGCTCCTTTCAAATCATATAGAAGAACTCTTAAGAGTTTTTCATGGATCTTGAAGATTAAAAATGGAATTTTATTTTTAATGAATTATATTATCTTCTCAGAGCAAGGCTCTCAATGTTCTTGGGGGATTTCTGTAAATTCCCCTCATAATTGATTTTGACAGGTGTCACTCCTGTTTGCAGAGCATTGCTCTCGAGGAGTTTAACTCCCTGTGCCTGTTTTTAATAAGAATTTTCTTAATCAGTCTGTCTGCTAATTTTGTTGTTTTTCTTTTTCAGGAGTAATGCACGCTCACATGTATGATCTCGACGAGATTATCTCTTACGGAGACATCCGCTCACTCGGCCGTTCTCAGAATCGAGAATTCACAAACGCCGAGAGTGCCGAAATTATGAGTCGCTTTGACGCATACAATGGTCGACTACTTCCTCGACGCTCTCCTCTCCTGAAGCTTATTGTGGGAGCGATCTGGTAAGCGCTTCCTCTATTCTATACCAGCGTGCCGCTTAGGGCATTGGATGCCGCCGAGAATAAGGTGCACTCGGTGTATCTGATGAGCCTAATCTCAAAGAGAAGGCGAGACAATCTTGTCGATCTCCTGCACCAGGCTTTTCAACAGTCGGCCATACTTGCTGCCTATCGGAGGGTGGAGGATATCCGTGGGGATCCCGACGCTTGTGATCGCGAAAGAAAGCATATTAGGATGGTTCGCCAGGCCTGGAAAATTCTGGACAAAGTCACTTTCGTGTTCCTCAATCCATGCCCTGGATCTAAGGTTTTGCCATTGTAATTATTTTGATAATGTTTTTGTTTACTGCTTTTATAATCGTATGAACTTTTTCGCAGTATGAATGGCAAGTTTCCTATTTTAGCGTGTTTTATTTCATGTTTTAAATCTTTTGCACATGCATGAATGGGTATGCCTCGAACGCTTAATTAGATGCGAATCAAATGTTCTCCTTGTCGCTTTCTTCTCCTTGCTGTGTTGCTGCCATGTGATTTTAGCAAGTGCGGTCTGTAGATAGTATATAGCCGTCAATCTTGGATTCTTTGTAGAGTGGTGATGGCTTAGGAAACAGGGTTAGGACCTTTCATCTAAGACTTTTCAATTTTATGAGCCGTGAGGGTCTCATAAAGACTTTGTCCCCATGAGTCGTGAGGATCTCGTAGGTGTATTTTCTCTTTAGGAATCGAGAGGATTCCTAAGTGTGTTTTCTCTTGAAAGTCGTAAGGATCTCACAAGAGAATTTACTTCCTTACGAGTCGTGAAGAATCGCAAGTGATGGATGGAGTTGTCCTTATCCGCATTTCACGGAGCTAGGGGTTGCTCTGGATGTTTCCCACGGGTTCACTGCCGTGTTCTGCGAGGACCGGGCTCCGCTCTGGACGTTTTCCAAGATACCGTAGTTTAAAGACATCACGGTCGAGGTTAAGGACATCATAGTCCATGGATTTAAGGACCCTACAGTCCGTCGTTGTTAGTTTTAAGACATCACGGTCGAGGTTAAGGACATCATAGTCCATGAGTTTAAGGACCTCACAATCCAATGTTAGTTTTAAGACATCACGGTCGAGGTTAAGGACATCATAGTCCATGAGTTTAAGGACCTCACAGTCCAATGTTAGTTTTAAGACATCACGGTCAAGGTTAAGGACATCATAGTCCGTGAGTTTAAGGACCTCACAGTCCAATTTTTGCTCTGGATGCTTCCCACGGGTTCACTGCCATGTTTGGCGAGGACCAGGCTCTGCTCTGGATGCTTCACACGGGTTCACTGCCGTGCTTTGCGAGGACCAGGATCCGCTCTAGGCGTTTTCCACGGGGTCAGAAGTGACATAATTCACGTTCCACGTAGTCAGGAATTTTGCTCTAGATGCTTCCCACGGGTTCACTGCCGTGTTCGGCGAGGACTAGGCTCCACTCTGGATGCTTCACACGGGTTCACTGCCGTGCTCTGCAAGGACCAGGATCCGCTCTGGACGTTTTCCACGAGGTCAGAAGTGACATAATCCGCGTTCCACGTAGCCAGGAATTTTGCTCTAGATGCTTCCCACGGGTTCACTGCCGTGTTCGGCGAGGACTGGGCTCCGCTCTGGATGTTTTCCACGGGGTCAGAAGTGACATAATCCGCGTTCCACGTAGCCAGGAAATTTTTCTCTGGATGCTTCCCACGGGTTCACTGCTGTGTTCGGCGAGGACCAGGCTCCGCTCTGGATGCTTCACACGGGCTCACTGCCGTGCTTTGCGAGGACCAGGATCCGCTCTGGACGTTTTCCACGGGGTCAGAAGTGACATAATCCGCGTTCCACGTAGCCAGGAATTTTGCTATGGATGCTTCCCATGGGTTCACTGCTGTATTCGGTGAGGACCAGGCTCCGCTCTGGATGCTTCACACGGGTTCACTGCCGTGCTTTGCGAGGACCAGGATCCGCTCTGGACGTTTTCCACGGGGTCAGAAGTGATATAATCCGCGTTCCACGTAGCCAGGAATTTTGCTCTAGATGCTTCCCACGGGTTCACTGCCGTGTTCGGCGAGGACCAGGCTCCGCTCTAGACATTTTCCACGGGGTCAGAAGTGACATAATCCGCGTTCCACGTAGCCAGGAAATTTTTTGACTTCTTCCGCATTTCACGAAGTCGGAGTTTGACTCTCGGTCATTTGTACACCGCCGAGCCATGGATCTGGGAGTTGCCGCTGTTCCGCTTTGCTTGATGTTGTGTCCGTTGTAACAAGATGAGTGTTGAGATGATCTCTAGGCTGTCTATGAACCATTGAGATTTGGTCTCTCCTTCTGATGAAGCTTGGGGAGGAAGGGTGTGATTCTCTCTTTGTTTGCGCCCCTGGATTGTATACAGGGATTGATATAATATCACCTGTAGAGCATAAATTTCATTCATTCATCATTTTTTTTATTTCTTTCCGCGTTGCTCTATCATTTCAGTTTTTATATCGCGAAGGTCGCGATTGCCCAATCATTTCGGCTATTTTTCACGGTGCCCAATCATTTCGGCTATTTTTTTATTTTTACTCGCTGCTTTTTATTGCGAGTTGCCCAATCATTTCGGCTATTTTGCATGCATACATTTTTACTTGCTGATTTTGTTTGCAAGTTGCCCCATCATTTCGGCTATTTCGTATGCATGTGTGGCCCGCTGGCTTTTCGCCGTAAGCTTGGAATTAGACACTGATTTCGGCATCAGCACCGCTACTACTGTGATATTGCCAAGAGCGAATCATCATTTGCCTCTGTCGATGTCGAACAAAGGTGGCTTAGTAAACAGGGTTAGGATCCTGTCGGCTAAGGCGTTTGACTTCATGAGCCATAAGGGTCTCATGAAGGTATTTCACCCTATAAGTCGTGAGGATCTTGTAGGTGCGTTTTCTCCTTAGGAGTCGTGAGGACTCCTAAGTGTATGTTCTTCTATAAGTCGTAAGAATCTTACAAGAGGGTTTTCTCCTTATAAATCGAGAGGACTTACAAGGGTTGTTCACCATATAGACATATCCCTAGTCACGGATGGGACTTCGTTAAGGAAATGTTTATTCGCGCCCGTGGATTGTATACAAGGGTCAGCGTTGAGCCACTTGTAGGGCAGTGTTGGAGGTTGTGGGGGCTGCTTAAGAACAGGTTCAGATCCCTGTAGCTTAAGACTTTTAAATCTTATGAGCCGTGAGGGTCCCATAAGAGGGTTCTCCTTACGAGTCGTGAGGATCTCGCAAGTGTGTTTCTCCTTAGGAATCGTGGGGATCCCTAAGTGTGTTGCTCCCTTGTGAGTCGTAAGGATCTCACGCAGGTGGTTTCTCCTTACAAAGTCGAGAGGACTTTGCAAGTGTCTTTTAACGAGATTGCGCCCTTTCGGGTTTTCACAAAACTCGCCAGTAGCCCTGCTGTTTTTACACACGGAGCCCTTTCGGGTTTTCATCCCTGCCCTTTTTGCTTGTGGACATACCGTTTTTTTCCTTTTTTTTATTCTAACGAGATTGCGCCCTTTCGAGTTTTCACAAGACTCGCCGGTAGCCCTGCTGTTTTTACTCACGGAGCCCTTTCGGGTTTTCATCCGTGCCTATTTTGCTTATGGACATACCGTTTTCTTTTTCTTTTTTTTATTCTTTTTTTTGTTGTATCAGCTTTGGGATGCTCCAATCCACCGTAGTTTATCGACATCTCAGTCAATGGCTAGTTTTAGGACGTAGTGGTCCATTGTTAGTTTAAGGACGTTTCGGTCCGTTGTTAATGAGGCCAGCTACTACCTATAGAGTTTGGGCTTAGGAAGATAGCGAGCGGACATAGTCGTCGTCATCTGTCATTGACCTAGGCCATGACTCGTCAGGCTTAGTATTTATTCAGGAAGCGGCCATTTATTGGCCTGAAGGGCCTTTCGCCATGTATGTCCATGAGTAGATAGGCTCCACCCTGGTAGACCTTGTCTATGATGTACGGGCCTTCATAGTTTGGCTCGAATTTCCCCTGCTTGGCGCGATCGGGGATCATAGGTCTTTTGACCACTAGCACGAGTTCGCCTTGGTGGAATGTCCTCGGCCTAGTCAATCTTTCATATGAGCGCACCATCTTTGCTTTATAAGCCTCCAGATTTTGTAGCGCTATGAGCTGGGTTTCATCAAGGGCATCGAGCTCTTCAAGCCGAAGGTGAGCATTCTCTTCGTCCGTTAGCTCGTAATGAACTGCCACTCGTAGAGAGGGTAGCTCTATCTCGAGGGGGAGTACCGCCTCTGTACCGAATACCAATGCGTACGGCGTTGTGTTCGTGGCCGTCTTGAACGTGGTCCGATACGCCCAGAGAGCTTCATACAGTTTCTCATGCCAGTCCTTTTTATTTCGTGACACCGTCTTCTTCACGATCTTTGTCAAGGTCTTGTTGAAAGCCTCAGCTAGACCGTTAGCTAGGGGATTATAGACTGATGAGTATCTCCAGTCTATGTTGTGTTGTTGTGCGAAGCGGCTGATCTTGTGGCTTCTGTAGGCTGGTCCGTTATCGGAGATAATCCATCGCGGAATGCCAAACTGATAAATGATGTGCATCTTGAAGAAGTGGAGGATATTCTCTGTCTTTACCTCTTTCAGCGGTACTGCTTCTGCCCATTTAGAGAAGTAATCAGTTGTTGCCAAAATGAATCGATGTCCTCTGGACGATGACGGTTCGATGGGGCCGATTATGTCAGTCCCCCACATTTCGAACGGCCAGCTAGCCACTGTCGGATGTAGTGGATTCAGATGCTGGTAGATAAAGTCCCCATGGATCTGGCACGAGTGGCATTGCTTCGCATACTCAAGGCAGTCTTGGATCATCGTGGGCCAATAATAACCCATCCGTTTGATCTTCATCTTCATCTTTGGCCCGGCTTGGTGAGAACCACAGAGTCCATCATGAGTTTCTTGGACGACTCTCTTTGCTTCTTCAGGTCCCAGGCATCTTAACCACAGAGAATCGAATGACCTCTTGTACAGAGTATCATTGACGAAGGCAAAAGACAGAGCTCGTTTCATAAGCTGATGTCTTGAGGACGCATCTTCGGGCGTTCGACGGGATTTGAAGTAGTCTATAAAGACTTCTCTCCAATCCCCAGCCTTTTCCTGATCTTTCACTTGTAGGGCCGTTTGCTCGGTCATTCCCTTTTCCTCGGACGACTTTGGAAATATTTCTGCCGGTGCGAGGACCCGACGGCTTTGCACAACGATCTTCATGTCATCAAGGTTCTCATCGGCCAATTCTTTAGCAAGCCTGGCTAATGCATCCGCTTTGTTATTTTCCGCACGCGGTATGCTTTCCAAGGTGTAGGAAGGAATTTGAGTCAGCAGTTGCTGTACTCTCTCGCCGTACTTCACCAACTCTGGTTTGCACGTTTGGTAGTCACCATTTACTTGACTAACGACCAGCTGGGAGTCTCCGTATATGAGGAGGTTCTTAATCCCCATGTCGATGGCGACTCGAGACCTGCTATCAAAGCTTCATACTCGGCTTCATTGTTTTTCCTCGGCTCTGTTAAGGAGAAGGCAAAGCGCATTATCCCTCCTTGTGGAGTTACGAAGATGAGGCATATCCCCGATTTGATTATGGGGGTGTTTTGTTTGCGTTTCTTCATGGAAGATGCTCCATCGAAGTAAAGTTCCCACCGGGTATCACTCCCGTTAATCGTGTCAAATGCATGCTCGTCTGGCAGTTCGCAATTTAGGGGAGAATCGGCAGGTATCGGATGCTCAGCGAGGAAGTCGGCGATGGCCTGACCTTTCACTGCCTTAAAAGGCTGATAAGTTATTGAGAACTCCATCAAGAGCAGGGCTCATTTAGCGAGTCGCCCCGTCAATATGGCCTTTGACATCAAATACTTGAGAGGATCCACCTTCGATATGAGGCGGACTTCATGTGCCAACGCATAGTTCCTGAGCTTCGTTATCACGAAGATCAATGCCAAGCAGTGTTTTTCGATGGGAGAATAATTGCTTTCTGCCCCCAGCAGAACTCGACTCAAATAGTAGAGCGCTCTCTCCTTCTCTTGGTCATTCTCTTGTGCCCATAGCGCACCTAAAGAACCTTCGAGGGCGGTTGTGTACAGAATGAGAGGTTTCCCCTTGACCGGAGCGACCAGTACTGGCGGATTCTGCAGGTATTGCTTGATTTCGTCCAGTGCGCCTTGGCATTTGTGATCCCAGACGAACGGGGTTCCCTTCTTCATCAGGTGACTATAAGGACGACACTTGCCTGAGAGATTGGCTATAAATCGCCGGATGTACGCGAGTTTTCCTTGGAGAGACCGCAATTGCTTGAGGGTCCTTGGCGGAGGCATTTCCATAATCGCCTTGATCTTCGATGGATCTATTTCGATGCCTCGGTGTCATACAATGAATCCTAGGAACTTGCCCGAGGAAACTCCGAACGCGCATTTAAGAGGGTTCATCTTCAAGTTGTATTTACGAAGGCGTCGAAATACGGTCTTCAGATGCTCTAAATGCTCCTCGTATGATTTTCTCTTAACCACGAGGTCATCGATATAGCATTTGACGACTTCATGTATGAGGTCATCGAAGATCTTCATCATGGCTCTCTGATAGGTGGCACCGGCGTTCTTTAGACCGAAAGGCATCACCTTGTAGTAGAATATACCCAAAGGGGTCCGGAAAGCGGCATGCTTCTGGTCTTCGGGATGCATCTTTATCTGGTTGTATCCTGATGAGCCGTCCATGAAGGAGAAGACTTCGTGAGTGGATGTATTATCTATCATTAGCTCGGTGACCGGTACTGGAAAATCGTCTTTCGGGCAGGCTTTATTGAGATCCCGAAAATCCACACATATGCGCACCGTTCCATTTTTCTTCATCACTGGTACGATGTTGGCAATCCAATCTGGGTATTGAACCTCTTGGATGAAGCCGGAGTCAATCAGCTTCTTGACCTCAGCGTTGATGCTCATCTCAAGCTTGAGCCGCATTCTTCGCGGTGCTTGTTTGATTGGCTTGACGTCTGGGGATATGGCCAGTTTGTGAACCACAATCTCTGGGTCTAGTCCTGGCATCTCGGAATAATTCCATGCGAAGCAATCTTTATGCTACATGAGCACGTCTTTTAGTGTAGCCACCCTTTCTTCAGACAGCAGCTCGCTGACGAATGTCGGTCACGGGTCACTTGCTGTCCCCAGATCAATTTTCTTGAGGTTATCTACAGTGGTATGTATTCTATCTTCCACCTCTTTCGGCGCCGGTGGAAACTCTGAAATTACCTCGTTATCATCGTTTTCAAAACACTGGGGGAGGTCATCCATATTCTCGGGCTCTTCTTCTGACAACATTATCATATGACAAGTACGAGATCGCTTCCGAAACCGATATTGATCTGGTTCTACTCTTGAGGCTTTGGGTTCATGCTTCTGTGGCTGGGTTACTCTCCAGCTGCTGGATAGAGCGAATATGCCCTGCTGATACTGATCTTCGACCCAGTTTTTGAAGGTGAAGTAGTCTTCAATAGGATGTCCTATTGCCCTATGATAGGAGCAATAGTCCGGATGAGAGACTTCGCCAGCTTGCTCGGGATGCTCGGACTCCGGGAGGATAATCAGTTGATGTTTTATAGCAAGATCAAGTATCTTCTTTGTCTTATCCTGGGCAAAAGAGTACGCTCGACCCATCTTCTTTATAAGAGATGAGTCCTGGTTTTTTGGTTCTTGATCGCGTGGCTTCTTGGTCCCGCTTTGTCGCGCTCGAACTCCTTTCCCGTTCTTTGGCTTGTTTCCGCCTCTGCATCGGGCTTTTGTACAACGGGTTGACAGGAATGAGCATTTTCATCTTTCGCAGCCTGTTGAAGAAGGCGTTGCGTCCTGGCTTTCTCGTAGATGGCCATTTCGCGATTATGGTCGTCTCGAATCTTTTGACCCGCTTTCCTTATAAGCTTATCCATTTGTTCTTCAAACGACGGACTGGGCATTTTTACGTCGGGAGCTCTTTCTGGTTCGAGGTTACCATTTTCCCAAAAAGCATATCCCTTTTCATCAAAGTCATGTATGACGTAGCAGTCGCGGAGTAACTCCCGTTTCTTGGATTGAACATATCCAAGCCCGATCGTTTCCATCCTCTCGTTGGGCAACTTTCGCTGAGTTCCAGGGACGTTCCAGATCCTGTTATAGAACCGTGCTTGTCGAGCAGTTTGCTTTAGGGGTACACCTTGGCATTCCAAGAGTCTCCTTAGTCCGTCTGTGTAATATCTGGACAAATGGATGGTCTGGAGCCTGTCGAGTGTGGAATCCGCGCCGTGCCAGATTTCTTTCTCCACTTTGGTTTCCCCGGATAGGTAGAATAGGATCGCCTTTTCGCCTTTTCGCGTGGGAAGGACGTAGAATGTCTGCAGTTCTTCCACACTGTAGGTATGAAGCGCGTCTAGTTCTTTATGATGCTTTGGCGGAACCATGGCTACTTGCAAACTTTGATCTTCACCAGCGATGGTTTGTATTGATGGCCGAGCAGAGAATATAGCATGGATCTCATCTTTCGAGTCACTGCCGAAGATAAGCATAAGAGCGGATAGTCCCGGCTTGTTGTACTGGGGTGGCCCTGAATAAACTATCTCTTCCTCTTCCTCGATATCACTCCCGAAGACCGGAATGGTGGTGATAGCTTTGTTCTCCGGTTTATGACATCTCTCCGTGTCCTCGAAATCTGGCAAGAAGTATTTTGTATCTTCGTATTTCCAGACTTCGTTCACTGAGAATGGGTTTAGCTCTCCTGTCACAGTATACTCGAGACCATCCTTGAAATACTTCATACACTGGTGTTGTGTAGAAGGGATGATGTTGTACTCGTGTAACCAGGGTCGACCGAGCAAAGCATTGTAGCATGTCTTGGCGTCAATGACGTGGAACTTGATATCAGTGATGAGCAACCCGAAGCGTAACATCAGTATCACGGACCCAAGCGTCCGTGATGACTGAGAGTCGAACCCAGAGATGGTGATCTTATCCCAAGCGAGGTGTTGAACGCTCATGCAGATTTCCTTCAACATTCGCACGTTGAGGAGATTGACGGAAGACCCATTATCGACCAGGATTTTGCCTATCTTGATATCGTGACAATATCCGGAGACACATAAGGGACGATTGTGCTCGCACGTCCCAAGGAGGAGATCTTCATCGCCGAAGGTAATATCGGCTGTGTGTACTTCTTCCAGCTCGTCCTTCATCTTTTCTTCGGTGAGAAAAGCTTGGAATTGCTCTGGCTCTTGTAGCACTTTGATCAATGAGTCCCTTGCTTCTTTTGATAGTAAAAGAGCGTCGAGAATGCTGAGCTGCAAGGGTAGCTTCCTCAAGTGCGCTAGAATGTTGTAGTCCACCTTACTTTTCTTTGGCGGGTCCTTGGCGGTCAGCTCCTTCATGACTTGGTCATCTAAGGTGATATCCTCAGAGACCTTTTCTTTTCTCTTATCTATTCTATTTGCGGGTCCGAGATTCTTTTCGGGCAGCGTACGATTGCGCAGCTGGATATTTTCACAGACCTTCGGCTCTTCTTCTTTCCCCGAGGTGGACTCTTTAAAGAGAGGGCCAAGAGCCATTTCCTCGTCCGAGTTGCTCCCGAATGTGAGAACTTGCGATCCCCCGGCGTTAATCACGTGACAATTGCCGGTGGTTCTTTTATGCTCTTCGGTCGTATTTCTCTGCTCCTGACGAGTTTGGCGTTTCATCCGCTTGTAATGCTGCCGGTGAGCAACATATCCCTGCTACCATCTTGTAAAAGCGTTGCACTCTTCGGTGGGGTGCGAAATCTTTTGATGATATAGACAGTAGCTAGGATGTGTTTCTCCTTTACCAAGAGCGTTCGTTTAGAAGGGTGGTAGCTTCATCCCCATTGATATGGCTTTAGCAAACCTTTTCCTCGTCTTGAACTTGTTTTTATCCGAGACGGATGTCCCTTGATTCGGCGGGTGTGTCTCGACTTTTTCGTCCATTCGTCGTCGTTTTGCCTTTCTAAATATGGCCATCTCACGCTCCCGATCAGCTTTACTTTTCAGTAGAGCTTCATTTAGGAATGTGTCGATCATTTCGTCTGATAACCCTGGAAATTCCGGTTCAGGACTTGCCCCCAGTCTCTCGGTGCAAGAAGCTTCTTTATCGTCTATCGACGAGTGAGAGATCACATGACAACTTGCTATGTAATCCTCAGATTCATTCGACGAGTCTTCTTCATCATCTCCATCTTCAAGGACGTGGCCGAGGAATTCCTGGAGCGAGATTGGAGTCCGTGCCTTCTGGTTATACTCTTCCAACGCGTCGATCTATTTCTGCAGGTCCGTGTGCTTGTCGTCAGTCTTCACGGGCTTTTTGGATTTCTTCTTCTTCTTCGAAGATTTCGACGACTGGGTGTGAACATTTTGGCTATCACCACCAATCTTTGGAGTTGGGCGCGGCTTCAGCATCCCTTCGATGATCTGGGGTTCCAACGGATTCTTCCACTTGATCACCGGGCATGTCTGGAGATCATTCAGCATCCTTTTGGTTTTGGCCGAAAGAACGACCTCCCATGGAGCTTCTTCAACAAAAGAGCACGTTGCCCCCGGTGTATCTGTCTTTTTAGGAGTGTACGGTTGTGGTGGGTTTACTTTCCACTTCTCAGATAGCGCAAATTTGCCTTGTAGGTACTAATCCTCGATCCATCCCTTAAAGACGAAGCAATCTTCGATTGGATGGCTCACCGTTTGGTGGTAAGGACAATAATTGGGGTTATTCGCTTCGCCGGGTTGCAATGGTCGTCTTGGATTCGGCAGATTGATAAGCCTGTTACGCATCGCCAGCTCGAAGAGTCTCTTCGTTTTATCCCATCGGAACGAGTAAGGATGCTTCATTTTCTCATTATAATAGCGCCGTCTCTCTTCCAATTGATCTGTTAGTCTTGGAGCACTGGGCTGTTGTTGGGTGTTCGCAACGAAGGTCGCCTTTCCCTTACCTTTTTCGTTCCGCGGTTCCGGCTTCGGAGGAGACGGTCTATGACCCATCTGGTCCATCTGGGCCAGCTTGTCAATTAGAGCCTGGAACGTGGTCGGTTTGAAGAACATCATAAACTGTGAAATAGTGGCATGAGGGTGTAAAGTGCCCACGAACATGTCCACCGCTGGTGCTTCTTCAATGCGCTGTTCGCACTTCGACCACAGATTCCGCCATCGGATCGCGTATTGAACCCATGTCTCGCCCGGCTTTACCCTGGCATTGATCAATGCCGTTATTGGGGTGCGTTCACTAGCACTTGCGAATCGCTGGGTGAACAACAACTCCATTTTCGCGAAAGTTTTGACGGAGTCATTTGGAAGTTCGGAGTACCACTCAAATGCCGTCTCCGATAAGCTGCCGACGAATTGGCGGAGCAAAAGCTTATCATCGCCACCAGTATTGCCACAGAGGGCCCTGAACTGAGCAACATGTTGATGGGGATTGCATGTCCCCTTGTACACATGGAATTTCGCGATCGTGTAGCCCGGCGGATACTTTATCTGATCATACCAGCTTGGATACGGTCGCCCAGTTCTAACAACTTGGCCGGCCGCTTCATTTGCCTGGTGAACTCTTATTTGCTGAGCAATATAGTCATCCAGTGTAGCTTTGGAGATGGTCTCTTCCTTGGCTGCTGATAGAGCCGGTAGAGGGTTTGATGTTTCTCCTCTATCATCTTCAATTATCACTGGAGGATCTTCGGCTGGGGGATCCGGCTGGATCATCTGCCCACCATATCTTGGAATAGAAGGGCCATTCGTTTTATATTGGCTGCTTGTTCCGCAGCCTCTTTGTCCTTCTTCTCAAGTATTCTCTGAAGGAATTCGACATCAGTTTCTTGCTCATGGCGTTGCTCCGAGGATGCCTCTGGGCTTTCTTTTGGCCCGGTGAGTGCGGCCATCGCAGTCATCATCTCTTGAAGCTTCTGCTGCTGCTCTTGAGCTTTTGTCACGGATCGCGTAAGCGGTCGATGACCTGTGGAGATACGGCTATCCTCTTTTCCGGATGCCATATAGACGGTATGCACCACCATGCCCCCAGACTTAGGGCGTTTAGGCTCAGTGCCTTTGACATTTGTCGAAGGCATGGGGATTTTTGCCGGTCTTCTCCTCTTATGAGCGGTCGAAGTTGAGGGGGCCGCTGCAGTGGGCACCCAAGTAGCCGTCGTCTTTTGTGGCTTAACAGGACAGTTTTCTTCCTGTCGGACCTTTAGCTTCTTCTGCCGGCGAGGTTAGTCTTGATCAACTACCGGCTCTCGGACTTGTCGCCAGATTTTGTAAACTTTAGAAGACATTCGTTGAGGGGATTGTTCCGGCTTCATTTTTGTGACAGTCTCTACCGGCGGCGGAGATCTTTTTAGTACGGCGGTAGGCAAATTCCTGGGCACCTTGTTCAGCAGCTCAAAGCTGTTCCCGGTTGGAACAACAGCATTAATTTCCACTGTTGGAGCCGGTGGAGTTAGCCCAGAGGGGGAGTTGCCCCCGGCCTTCCTTACTCGGCGCCAGTAGCGACGTCGAGCGTGTCGAGCTATTGGGGCTGGTTCGGCGATGGGGATGGCTTTGTCTTGCCCCCTGTCCAGATGAGGCGCCGCTAGTGCCAGCCTCTTGAAGACTGACGTCT
Source organism: Agapanthus africanus (assembly GCA_030015575.1). NCBI lineage: Eukaryota > Viridiplantae > Streptophyta > Magnoliopsida > Asparagales > Amaryllidaceae > Agapanthus > Agapanthus africanus. The sequence goes on along the minus strand of JASDDO010000008.1, from coordinate 4,902,672 downwards.
TTTGAGTAGCGGTATCCAATCTGTCAAAGACAGACCTTCGAGCAGGAACGGGAGCCGGAATAGTCAGTCTTGTAAAGACCGACTCTTTGGTAAGAGAAGCCGCCTTGACGACTTCAGGAGCAGAGATGTCTATCTTCTTTAAGATGGCCACTTCAGGTGTCATGGGCTTCTTGGCAGGCCCATCGGAGTTCAGGCTCAGTTTGGCGAAGACCGGGGAGTTGGAGTTGGACGACCCGTTGAGAGGGGCCGTGGTGGTAGCAAGCCGATCGAAGACCGAGTTCTTAGGAGCTTCCGGTGCTGGCATAAGAGCGCTGAAGCTTGTTGGCGGGAGCATGGTCCCGAAAAACAATCCTGTGGTGGCATGGTGACCTGTTCCACCGGCATCGTGAACAGGGAAGACGCCTGGGCCCGTAAGCTATGCCCCCAGTTGAGGCAGAACATAGGTTGCAGTTGCATGTGGAACACTTTGCACAAGTGGACACCATTGATTCTTTGCTTTCTGCAGCAAGCAAAACGCCAAATCTTAGTACCTCGAAACCCAAGGGCAACCATTAGCAAACCGCGATTGGTTCGCGAACACGACACACGAAGTGTGGAGTGGAAAGAGGAAAAGGTCCCACCGGGCATGCCAGAATCTGTTCCCAGAATCTGTTCCTCGCCGAAAGACGCGACGAAGACGCGGCGGACGTCTCGCCTGAATTTCGGGGCAGATGCTAATTGGTGCTATCCGTCCACCTCTCCGAAGATGCCAAGTTGATTTATGGCACCATGTATCGAAGGTTTAAACGGATGTGGCCGATGTAGCAGACTTCGTCAGATTCCCCCTCATCTGAGGGGTTTTTTTTATTGTGGGGACGCTCTTCCCTGCAGGCGCAAGCCCTTGCAGTTAATTACGCTACCGCATCGCGTTAACAACTTTCTCCTTCTCCAGATGGTCACTTCGTGTCGTGGGTGTTTGTTTTGTTTGTGGTTGCCCGTGGATTGTATACGGAGACTAAGTTATGTTGTCGCCCGTAGGGCTTGGACTAGTCCAAATCCGTATCTTTCTTAGATTTGGGTTTGGGGGTTAGGTTTAAGGATACGTTAGCCTCATTTGAGACTAAGATCAACTTAAACGTTTGTTAAGGATACGTTAGTCTAATTTTAGACTAAGATCAACTTAACGGGACCATTTAGATCCGACAAAAGAGCAATTGGGCTCTATTGTTTTGTTTAGTGACATTGCGGTCGATAATTAATTTAAGGACATTACGGTCCATTGTTAGTTTAAGGACATCTCGGTCCAGTGTTAGTTTTAAGACATCGCGGTCGAGGTGCAAAGCGCATTTGATCAATTTTAAGATCAAAGAACAAATTTATGTTCTTCAAAGGAGGCTTTTTCCTCAAGATTCAAGAACAAAGGTTCTTGTTTTTATAAAAGACTCTGCCTTTATAGATCAAAAGATCTGTGACTGAAGTAAAATACTTCTTTTATCTATTATTTTTTTATGATTAGATCTTTTGATCTTTTCTTTAAAATCAAAGACCTTGGTCTTTTTATAGATCTAAGATCTTTTTTAGAAGATGGTTCTTCTTTTTACGAGATGGTTTCATCTCTATTATTCAAGAACATAGTTCTTTTTTTACCTATTTCTCTCTCTTTCCTGTCTTCTGAGACTTGAAGTCTAGGGGCCTTTATATAGGGCCAATTGATTTGTTAAATCAGTTTTGAGAGATCTTTCTCTGATTGATTAAAGAATATTTCCCACCGTTGGATCTTTGATCCCAAGGCTTCTGTTTTACAGAAGATAATCTTCTTGTTTTAATAAGATTAGAAAGATCTTTTCATAACAGAATGTTAGTTCTGATTAATTAATAATTTATTATTAGTAGATTTTTAGATCTGACGGTGGGGGAATTTTAATTCCAGCGCTGGCGCACCTTGCGCTAGCGCACTTACGTTCGACACGTGGCGCGCAGCGCAACTGCGCTAGCGCACCCGTGTTTGACACATGGCACGCAGCGCAGAGCGCAGCGCAACTGTGCTAGCGCACCCGTGTTTGACACGTGGAGCGCAGCGCAGAGCGCTGGATCTGAAGAGTTGCTTCAATTTAAATTTTGAATTTTGAAGCAGAGCTTTGCTCTGATTGGGGGTGCGCTGCCTAGGGCGCAACACTCCTGGTGCTGGCGTGTCTGCTTTTGACACATGGCGCGCGGCGCGCAGAATCTAAAGTGTTGCTTCAATTTTTGAATTTTGAAATCTTGGAATTTGAACAGAGCTTTGCTCTGATTGGGGAAAGCAGAAGCGTCGCTTCATTTCAAATCTTGGAATTTGAACAGAGCTTCGCTCTGATTGGGGAAACAGCGCTGCCTCAGAGTCTTTGACTCATGGCGCTGGCGCTGCCTCAGAGTCTTTGACTCATGACGCTGGCGCTCAGCGCTCTCGTGCTTTGCACGTGAGGCGCTGCCTCAGAGTCTTTGACTCTTTAGCGCTGGCGCTCAGCGCTCTCGTGCTTTACACGTCAGGCTCTGCCTCATTACTGAAGGTGTCTTTTCACCTTCTTTCTCCACTTTTCCTGAGTCAAGCTTCTCTTTCCTAGAGCTTGGAAATAGTTTCATCATGCACAGCATTTTCTGTACCTAGACTTAAATGTTGTTGGATATATGTATGCCCTAGAGACCATTATATGATAGTGTATGTACCGGTATGTGTGTGTGTGTGTATATATATATATATATAAAGGGGACATTCTTGCTCGACATGATAGTATGCTATCTGGTTGCACCTTTTATCTTGACATGTTCATTTGATCGTGCATTCATTCATTTGGTACATGTTGATATAGCCCTTAGGATGATGCAGGACTACTGAGATTATGATGCGGATCATACTAGTGGGATATATGTAGTCTATGAGCATATCCTTGAAATGTTCCTAGTCGTGGGTGTATCGAGACGGGGCATCGATATCACCAGAGTAGACTAGTGTATACGTTACTTGTCCCATATGATGGGCGATGGATGATCCTATATCCATTGGTGTGGTGACACCAAAGATCGTATACGGGTGCTCAGTGGAGACTGGGTATACTGAACGGACTCGCCGAGAACTCCTATGTGGTATTATATCTATCGTCGGATAGCAGTTCTCAGGTGACACTGGTACAAGTTAGTCTGTAGACCCGAGATCGTTATAGAGTCTTGTGTGTCTCCCACTGTACTTTGATCTCCACCCTACCACGGCTCTGCTGAGTCATGCAAACAGGTGGATTTTAGGTACAGTCCCGAGGCACATGGAGGCAATGAGCGATAGGAGGGGTTTCGTCTCTCACGGTATTGGGGGTTGATGTTGCACCATGTACGATTGGCTATAACAGGAAGTCCCTTGCCATGGCTGCTAAGATTTACTGATAAGTGTTATTAGTAGTTTCTCGATCTGTTATGAACCATATACTGACATGACTTATCTGAGTTATTAGGGTCGACGATACCATCCCTAGACCTGATATGCAACATATTTGACAAAGAGACCGGACTGTACGGTAAGTGTTGCCAGTTGGCTCGATAGGAGTTTTAGCAGGTTTGCTTGTGTTTCTTCTGATCGCTCAATACCTAGGAGCCGTTACATACTGCTTGTGCCACTGACGGTTTGTGGGCATGTTATGTGATCACTGCCTACTGCTAGCGTATTGACGAGTCTTAGAGTCCCACAAAGGAGTTTCCTAACTCAGGCGAAATGATTTGTGGTGCATATGTGATATGCACGGGAGCTCGATTAAATGCGTGTATTGGATACCGTATTTTATTCGAGCGTTTACTATTGGACGGGTCGTATGTGATATGACCGGGTTATTAAATCAAGTGTTGATTTAATAATAAGTCCATTAGCTCAGTTATTAAAACCTATTTCTTTTGATGCATGCATGAGTGTATGTATATGTTGATGTGCATGCACACGTGCATGCACACATGCAAGCATACATGTGTCATGGTTGATGATACATTGGTTGTGGCAATGCAAGACTCACATGGTTACATAATTATACATATATTTTGTTAATTTGAGATTAAGCAAAATGACAAATGAAATCATGGTTGACTATTCAACTCTCATTTCCTTGTGTTGACAAGTCAAAACCATGGTTTCATTTGCCCATGGTTTTAGCCCATGGATTTGCTTAAACTCAAGTTACAAAATATCTAGATATTTTGTAACCATAGTTTGGCATGATACTCTCTCTTACTCTCTTGAGTTAAGCAAGGGTTATCATTATGATTATTCTCTTGAGTTTAGCTTGTGCCATCTCCTTCTTCCTCTCTCTCCTCAAAGCTCACTAGGGTTTCAAAAGAAAGAGAAATGATTAAAAAGAAAAGGTTTTTAATTGAGATCCAAACCCAAATCACCATTCCACTTTAGTTTAGCCCACTAGATTGGTGTGTTTGCTTCTTCTTCTTCCTTGATCAGGAGAAGCTTGGAGCTTGGTGCAAAAAGACTTCTTGGTGGATCATCGTGGACTCGGAAAGACACAAGCCAACCGGTTCAAATCTCTATCGATCCAAGGAGTCTAGGAGGAGATATACAAAGGTTGTATTCTCTCCCACTTAGTGTTAGACACTTATAGTATATGATACTAGTATGTTGTTACTCTATCTTTCTAGTTCGATTCATGGATGGAATTGTTTAGCACCCTCTAAAATTTTTGTTATAGCATGTATGATGCAACCCTAAACCTAGTGTGGTGCTATAGAATCCCTACAGATGTCTCCCTTCATAATCTGAAGCAATGTTTCTTTTCTCTCTCATTTTCAGAGAATCATTTTAACAGAGAAGAGCCATGGCTTGTAATCGCCCACATGCTCGCCGTCAGCCATAGGAGGTGCCCATTGAGGAAATTGTTCCCCGTTTTGCTGCGCGCTTAGTGAACCCTACTCTTATGGATGACCAATGCGACACGGTGTTGCACGAGCTCTTGACTCGTATAAGATCTCCTCTCCTCATCGGCTCCATTTGGCTCCGGATGGTTTTCTTGTCCGTGATCAATGATATTCCCCCTCCCCCGGCGGAGATGACTCCGGCAATGCTCGACGCCGCGGAAGACAAGATCGAGTGCTTCCATAAGGCACTTTTGATCACCACAGCTCTGAGGGATCGCTCTGTCCGGCTGCTAAGCCAGATACGAGCTCAACGGGTCGTCATGTCTGCCTTTGCTGATGGTGCGGTGCTGACCGATGGGTAGCTACTCTTCGTGAAGATCTCCGCTTTGTCATGGTGGAGAAGGCAGAGAGGGAGTTAGATAATTTTATCCATAGTTTTTTGAATCCTGTACTTTCGATCCCATGTTTGGTGATCTATTTCCTGTAGAATAAAATATTCAATTAAATGCTTTGTTTTTGTCGTTGAACACCTGTTCTGCCTCTGATGTGTGCATGTGTGAAACTTAAGCCGGCATAAACAGGAACTAATAGCTCTTGGCCGAAGATTTTGGTGGGAACAAATGTCCCCCACTACTTTGCCCACGTAAGTATATACGTGGGTGAAGTAATGCAGAGTAATTCATAGCGTATGACCAGTTTCGGGTTGGTATATAATTTTCAGAATCTTGATCTGATAAGATAACGAGCGGACACAAGCGTCGTCATTTGATTATAGTCAAGGGTCATATAGGTGGGTCTAATTAATCATGAAATGACGGGTTGAACTTGACTAATACTTATGATATGTTGATTATAGTCAAGGTCATAAGTGCTAGGGGTAAAAACATATCGGGAATTTCAAGTGTTGAAACTTGCAATGAGATTGCATACCTTCTATATGATAGTAGGATCCCGATCCCACTGTGAGCAATAGTTGCTCCTAGGAGAATTTTGCACTTTACAATTAGCTAACTCATTAGGTGTCTAGAAAGGTATCAATGGGGCTATGCCTCTGGGAAAATGAGGTTTATTTTAATTAGGTCCGTGCGAAAGCACAGGGAACCTCCGTTAGAAGTACCGACACTGGCCTGGCTGAACGGTTAGCAAAGCTGTAGAATGTAATTAATCCTGGCTAATTTTTCCTTTTAAGATTTGAAGGAGAATTTGATAAAAGCAGTGGGAGATATCGATTATATAAGATAATAAACCAATCTAACCTTTGCAAGAGCTTACACTGAGTGTATTCTTTTCTCTCTCCTAATGGCAGATAACCATGACTGGTTGAGGAACATTAACATTGCTCTCACATATGATAAACAATCATATGTCCTCACTGCCACAGCCCCGCCCAAACCAGGCCATGAATCTTCAGTTGCGGATAGGGAGATCCGCAAAACGTGGGATATTGACTGTGCCACCGCCAAATGCCTCGCACTTGTATCGATGGACAATACACATCAAAAGCAGCATGAGGAGATAGATGTTCAATCCATTTTTCTCCATACAAAGAAGTTGTATGGGGAGCAGTCTCGTATCTTACGATACGAAGCATCTCGAAAGCTGTTTCAGATGCAGATGGCTCCTGGAACACTAGTAGGCGATCATGTTTTGAAGATGATAACTCTTATTGAAGAGCTTGAGGGCCTCGGATGGACAATGGACAATGAGCAATATATGGATATTGTTCTACAGTCTCTTCCTTCTGCCTTTGCTCCTTTCGTAGTGAACTTCAACATGCATAACATGGAGAAGTCACTACCCGAACTACTCAATATGTTGAGAAATGCGGAGAGCACGCTTAAGGTGAATTCTCCCTCCCTGGTTGTTGGACAATCTTCTTCTTCCGTCCCAAAAGCCAAGGCCAAGGGAAAGAACAAGAAGAAATCCACCAAGCCGAGAGGTGGAATAAAAAAGGCAAAGGGGAAAGACAAATCCAAAGCGGTGGAGTCGGGAAAAGGAAAATGTTTCTACTGCAAGAAGACGGGACACTGGAAACAGAATTGTACTGAGTACCTTGGTCTCAAGAAAGGGAAGCATGTTGATGCTTCAGCTTCAGGTGTGTTCGTAACCAAAAACCGTTTTTCTATAAAGTCTGCTTCCTGGGTATTGGATACCGGTTCGGGTTCTCACATATGCAATTTTGTGCAGGGGCTGAGAATCATACTCTACGGGTTGGAAATGGTTCCAATGTACATGCAGTTTCAGTGGGAGAGTATCATCTGGGGTTGCCTTCGGGTTGTATATTAGTTTTGAACCCATGTTATTTTTTACCAAGAATGCTTTGTAATATAATATCCGTTTCTTTGTTGGACAATGAAGGATATCATTTTATATTGCAGCACAATGTTATGAACATTAAACTTAATCAAGAGTTGATTGGTTGTGGTACACTTAATAACGGGATATACGTCCTTAATCAACATACAGTTTTCAACATATATCACACAAACAAAAGAAAATTTTCAGATATAAATGAAGTTTTTCTTTGGCATTGTAGACTTGGTCATATTAATGAAACAAGACTAAACAAGTTTCATAAAGATGGATATTTAAATTCTTTTGAGTATAAATCTTATGCGACTTGCCAGTCTTGTATCAAAGGAAAAATGACCAAAACTCCGTTAACTGGACACAGAGAAAGAGCTACTGAGCTCTTGGGCCTCATACATAGTGATGTATGTGGGCCAATGTCTACACATGCATGAGGCGGTTTTTCTTACTTCATAACTTTTACTGATGATTTCTCAAGATTCGGTCATGTGTTTTTGATAAAGCATAAGTCTGAAGCTTTCGAGAAATTCAAGGAGTACAAACTTGAAGTAGAAAAACAAACTGGATTGAGCATTAAGATACTTCGATCGGATCGGGGTGGAGAGTATCTTAGTACAGAGTTTTCGAACTTCCTAAAAGAGAATGGGATTCTCTCTCAGCTCACTCCCCCTTACACACCACAGCACAACGGTGTGTCAGAGCGGCGGAATCGAACCCTATTAAATATGGTACGATCCATGATGAGTGATGCTGAGTTGCCCCTCTCCTTTTGGGGCATGCATTGGAGACTGCAGCTTTTCTGTTGAACAGGGTTCTGACCAAGACCGTGTCTACCACTCCATATGAGATATGGTATGGGGTTGTCCGGCTTTTGTCAAAAAGCAGAATCCGGACAAACTCGAGGCACGATCGTTCAAATGTTTATTTGTGGGATATCCAAAAGATTCATATGGATATATTTTCTACCACAAGGAGGAACAAAGGGTGTTTGTTTCTCGGAATGCCACATTTTTAGAAAATGAGATTTTTCCAAATGATACTGATGGCAATGTGGTAGATCTAGATGAGGTTCTAGAAACACAAATTACAAATGACAACTTGGTTGAACCTGATGTTGCAACAGAACTTAATGAACCTCAGCCACTCCGTAAATCTGGTAGGACTTCTCGCCCACCGGAGAGATACTACGGTTTTCTCGTTGATGGTGATGGAGAAAACTGCATCATGGATGATGATGACCCTACCAGTTTTCAGCAAGCTATCACGAGTGGTGACTCTGTGAAGTGGCTGGATGCCATGAGATCCGAAATGGAGTCTATGTACACCAAAAAAGTATGGACTTTGGATGTTGTACCCTCTGGGGTAAAACCCGTAGGGTGCAAATGGATCTTTAAAAGAATGATCGGTGTAGATGGGCAGGTGGAGACCTATAAGGCAAGGCTTGTGGCGAAAGGATTTCGACAAAGACCAGGACTGGACTATGACGAAACCTTTTCTCCTGTAGCCATACTTAAATCCATTCGGATCCTACTTGCTATTGCTGCTCAGTACGACTATGAAATCTGGCAGATGAACGTTAAAACTGCTTTTCTAAATGGTGATTTAGAAGAGTGTGTTTATATGGATCAGCCAGAGGGCTTCATTGATAGTGGGAGCATCGGGAAAGCATGTAGGTTGCTTAAATCCATTTATGGATTAAAGCAGACATCACGGAGTTGGAACATCTGTTTTGATGATGTTATCAAAGAGTTTGATTTCGTCAAAAATCCAGATGAACTTTGTGTTTATAAGAAGATTGTAGGAAGTACTGTCACATTCCTCGTATTGTACATGGATGACATTCTTCTGATAGGAAACGACGTTCCTATGCTACAATCGGTCAAACTGTTCTTATCACAAAGATTCTCCATGAAGGATTTGGGTGATGCCTCGTACATAATGGGCATAAAGATCTATAGGGATAGATCTAAATGGTTATTGGGATTGTCCTAAACCAGGTACATTAACACCATCCTAAAGAGATTTAGTATGGAAGACTCCAAGCGGGGTTCCTTACCCGCTAGTCATGGAATCACTCTCTCTAAGGACTTTTGCCTAAAGACCGATGAAGAGAGAGCTCGCATGAGCATTATACCATACGCTTCTGCTGTAGGATCTATAATGTATGCGATGTTATGTACATGCCCTGATGTAGCTTATGCACTATGTGTAGTAAGCAGGTATCAATCCAACCCAGGGGAGAATCACTAGACAGCAGTGAAGAACATTCTTAAGTACTTGCGAAGGACTAAAGAAATATTCTTGGTGATGGTAACGGAGATCTCCAAATGGAGGCCTTTACCGATTCAAGCTTCCAGAGTGACAAGGATGATAGCAAATCTATCTCTGGGTTTGTCTTTACCCTCAATGGAGGGGTGGTGTGTTGGAAGAGTTCCAAACAGGATATCGTTGCAGACTCCATGATGGAAGCTAAGTATATTTTTGCAAATGATGCTGCCAAGGAAGCCGTCTGGATGAGGAAGTTCGCCTCGGAGCTAGGAGTAGTTCCGACCATTATTGATCCAATACCTTTGTATTGTGATAATAATGGGGCTATGGCGTTAGCTAAAGAGCCCAGGTCCCATCAGCGATCCAGACACATCCTCAAGCGATATCATCTGATCCGGGAGATAGTTGATCGCCGCGAGATCGAGATTCGGAGAGTAGATACAAAAGATAACACCGCGGATCCACTCACCAAGGCCCTCCCTTTGCCGCAACATGTGCGACTTTTTGAGAGGTTGGGTATGAGATACGCCAATAATTGGCCTTAGTGCAAGTGGGAGATTGTTGGATATATGTAAGCCCTAGAGGCCATTATATGATAGTGTATGTACCGGTATGTGTATATATATATATATCCAGGGGATATTCTTGCTCGATATGATAGTATGCTATCTGGCTGCACCTTTTATCTTGACATGCTCATTTGATCGTGCTTTCATTCATTTGGTACATGTTGATATAGCCCTTAGGATGATGCATGGCTACTGAGATTATGATGCGGATCATACTAGTGGGACATATGTAGTCTATGAGCATATCCTTGAAATATTCCTAGTCGTGGGTGTATTGAGACAGGGCATCGATATCACCAGAGTAGACTAGCGTATACGTTACTTGTCCCATATGATGGGCGATGGATGATCCCATATCCATTGGTGTGGTGACACCAAAGATCGTATACAGGTGCTCAGTGGAGACTGGGTACACTGAACGAACTCACCGAGAACTCCTATATGGTATTATATCTATCGTCGGATAGCAGTTCTCAGATGATGCTGGTACAGGTTAGTCTGTAGATCCAAGATCGTCATAGAGTCTTGTGTGTCTCCCACTGTACTTTGATCTCCACCCTACCACGGCTCTACTGAGTCGTGCAAACATGTGGATTTTGGGTACAGTCCCAAGACACATGGAGGCGATGAGTGATAGGAGGGGTTTCGTCTCTCCCGGTATTGGGGGTTGATGTTGCACCATGTACGATTGGATATAACAGGAAGTCTCTGGCCAGGACTGCTGAGATTTACTGATAAGTGTTATCAGTAGTTTCTCGATCTGTTATGAGCCATATACCGACATGACTTATCTGAGTTATTGGGGTTGATGATACCATCCCTAGACCTGATATGCAGAATATTTGATGAAGAGACCGGATTGTACGGTAAGTGTTGCCAGTTGGCTCGACAGGAATTTTAGCAGGTTTGCTTGTATTTCTTCTGATCGCTCAATACCTAGGAGCCGTTATGTACTGCTTGTGTCACTGACGGTTTGTGGGCATGTGATGTGATCGCTGCCTACTGCTAGCATATTGACGAGTCTTAGAGTCCCACAAAGGAGTCTCCCAGCTCAGGCAAAATGATTTGGGGTGCATATGTGATATGCGCGGGAGCTCGATTAAATGCGTGTATTGGATACCGTAATTTATTCGGGCGTTTACTATTGGACGGGTCGTATGTGATATGACCGGGTTATTAAATCAAGTGTTGATTTAATAATAAGTCCATTAGCTCATTTATTAAAACCTATTTCTTTTGATGCATGCATGAGTGTATGTATATGTTGATGTGCATGCACACATGCAAGCATACATGTGTCATGGTTGATGATACATTGGTGGTGGCAATGCAAGATTCACATGGTTACATATTTATACATATATTTTGTTAATTTGAGATTAAGCAAAATGACAAATGGAATCATGGTTGACTATTCAACTCTCATTTCCTTGTGTTGACAAGTCAAAACCATGGTTTCATTTGCCCGTGGTTTTGGCCTGTGGTTTTGCTTAAACTCAAGTTACAAAATATCTAGATATTTTGTAACCATAGCTTGGCATAAACTCTCTCTTACTCTCTTGAGTTAAGCAAGGGTTATCATTATGATTATTCTCTTGAGTTTAGCTTCTGACATCTCCTTCCTCCTCTCTCTCCTCAAAGCTCACCAGGGTTTCAAAAGAAAGAGAAAGGATTAAAAAGAAAAGGTTTTTAATTGAGATCCAAACCCAAATCACCATTCCACTTTAGTTTAGTCCACTAGATTGGTGTGTTTGCTTCTTCTTCTTCCTTGATCAAGAGAAGCTTGGAGCTTGGTGCAAAGAGACTTCGTGGTGGATCATCGTGGACTCGGAAGGACACAAGCCAACCGGTTCAAATCTCTATCGATCCAAGGAGTCTAGGAGCAGGTCTACAAAGGTTATATTCTCTCCCACTTAGTGTTAGACACTTGTAGTATATGATACAAGCATGTTGTTACTCTATCTTTCTAGTTCGATTTATGGATGGAATTGTTTAGCACCCTCTAAAATTTTTGTTATAGCATGTGTGATGCAACCCTAAACCTTGTGTGGTGCTATAGAATACCTACAGATGTCTCCCTTCATAATCTGAAGCAATACTTCTTTTCTCTCTCATTTTCAGAGAATCATTTTAATAGAGATCTCGCCGTCAGCCATGGGAGGTGCCCATTGAGGAAATTGTTCCTCGTTTTGCTGCGCGCTTGGTGAACCCTACTCTTATGGATGACCAATGCGACACGGTGTTGCACGAGCTCTTGACTCGTATAGGATCTCTTCTCTCCATTGGCTCCATTTGGCTCCGGATGGTTTTCTTGTCTGTGATCAATGATATTCCCCCTCCTCTGGCGGAGATGACTCCGGCAATGATCGACGCCGCGGAAGACAAGATCAAGTGCTTCCACGAGGCACTTTTGATCACCACAGCTTTGAGGGATTGCTCTGTCCGGCTGCTAAGCCAGATACGGGCTCAGCGGGTCGTCATGTCTGCCTTTGCTGATGGGTGCGGCGTTGACCGATGGGTAGCTACTCTTCGTGAATATCGCCGCTTTGTCATGGTGGAGAAGGCAGAGAGGGAGTTAGATAATTTTATCCATAGTTTTGTGAATTCCTATACTTTCGATCCTATGTTTGGTGATCTATTTCCTGTAGAATAAAATGTTCAATTAAATGCTTTGTTTTTGTCATTGAACACCTGTTCTTCCTCTGATGTGTGCATGTGCGAAACTTAAGCCGGCATAAACAGGAACTAATAGCTCTTGGCCGAAGATTTTGGTGGGAACAAATGCCCCCTACTACTTTGCCCACATAAGTATATACGTGGGTGAAGTAGTGCAGAGTAATTCATAGCGTATGACCAGTTTCGGGTTGGTATATAACTTTCAGAATCTTGATCTGAGAAGATAACGAGCAGACACAAGCGTCGTCATTTATCATTGACTCAAATCTTGACTCTTAAGAGATATAGTTCCGAACCCTCAGCTCCATGAGCCGCACCCATCTATTTCTTTATCTCTTACTCTGACGTGAAGTAGTTTATATGCTCATGAGTAACTTCTCCATTTCAGTGGCATGTTGCGTTAGCAAGTGTTGCCCATAGATGGTAGATAACAGTTCATCTTGAACTCTTTATAGGGTAGCGATGGTTTAGGAAACATGTTCAGATCTGCCGCCTAAGACTTTTCAATTTTATGAGCCATGAGGGTCTCATAAATATTTTTCTCCCTACGAGTCGAGAGGATCTCGTAGGTGTATTTTCTCCTTAGGAATCGTGAGGATTCTTAAGTGCGTTTTTTTCTTGCGAGTCGTAAGGATCTCACAAGAGGATTTTCTTCCTTACAAATCGAGAGGACTCGTAAGTGATTGATAAGTTGACTTGCTCCCGAATCAAAGCATTGCTTTGACTGGGAGGTCGAGGGTTGATGTTTATCGCCGGAAACCAGGAAGATGAACGTCTTGCCTGAATCTGGGGGCAGATGCTAATTGGTGCTATCCGTCCATCTCTCCGAAGATGCCAAGTTGATTTATGGCACCATGTATCGAAGGTTTAAACGGATGCGGCCGATATAGCAGACTTCGTCAGATTCCCCCTCGTTGAGGGGTTTTTGATTGTGGGGACGCTCTTCCCTGCAGGCGTAAGCCCCTGCAGTTAATTACGCTACCGCATCGCGGTAAAAACTTTCTCCTTCTCCAGATGATCACTTCGTTTCGTGGGTATTTGTTTTGTTTTTGGTTGCCCGTGGATTGTATACGGAGACTAATTTATGTTGTCGCCCATAGTGCGTGGATTAGTCCAAATCCGTATCTTCTTAGATTTGGGTTTGGGGTTGTGTTTAACGATACGTTAGTCTTACTTTAGACTAAGATCAACTTAAACGTTTGTTAAGGATACGTTAGTCTAATTTTAGACTAAGATCAACTTAACGTGGTCGTTTAGATCCAACAAAAGAGCATTTGGACTTTATTGTTTAGTTTAGGGACATTGCGGTCAGTTAGTTTAAGGACATTACGGTCCAATGTTAGTTTAAGGACATTACGGTCCGTCAGTAGTTTAAGGACATCTCGGTCCAAGTTAAGGACATCGTAGTCCATGGGCTTAAGGACCCCACAGTTCGGTTTAAAGACATCGTAGTCTATAAAGTTTAAGGACATTGTAGTCCATGAGTTTAAAGACCCCACAATCCATAGAAATGTGTGGTCATCGGGACCCGTCACCTCTCTGAAGACGTTGAAGGATTACAACGACAAATATCAGAGGAGTAACGAGATGTACCCTCGAACCGATGTGAATTGTTTGAAAGATCTATAGCCCAGTTTGAAACTAAGATCTGTTGAATACTTGTGAGCAGATGTGCTCAGTTCAATATAGGTTGAGGACTTATGTCCAGAATTGGGCTAAGTCCAATTAAAATGTTTAACATTTTATTGTTCTGGCTATTGAGCCTTTATTTGGGCTTGGCCCTTTTAATAATGCTAAGCATTAGATCCTGACATTTTTGTCTTGTACTGAATGCATAGTATTCATCAGAACAAAGTGTGTTCTGACAATGCGCCATGTGGAGCGCCAGGCGCTTTGCGCCAATTAGAGAGCGCATTGCGCTTCTGTCGGGTAGCGCACACGAAAAGGACACGTATCGCGCTTAGCGCTAAGCGCTTTCAATTTATGAGCGCTTTGCGCTGATTTAATGGTGCACCAGTGAGTGACACGTGGCACGCTTGGCGCTGAGCGCCAGCCCATGAGCGCAGTGCTCTGTTTCAGAAGCGCAAAGCGCAAGCTGTGTCTGTGTTTGACACGTGGTATGTTTTGGCGCTGAGCGCCGGTCCAATGAGCGCAAAAGCGCAGTTCATGAGTGCAAGGCACTTTTCAGTTGCGCAAAACGCATTTGATCAAATTTATGATCAGAAAACAAGTTTATGTTCTTCTTTTTTAAAGGAGGCCTTGCCTCAAGGTTCAAGAACAAAAAGTTCTTATTTATAAAAAGGGTACCGCCTTTGTAGATCAAGGATCTGTGAATGAAGTAAATACTTCTTTTATTTTTATGATTAGATCTTTTGATCTTTTTATGCGAGACCTTGGTCCGTTGTAGATCTATGATCTTTTAAGAAGATAGTTCTTCTTTTTTAATGAGATGATTTCATCTCTGTTGTTCAAGAATTAATTCTTTATCTTGAAGAAATGATCTTCTTTTTCTAAGAGCTTGCTCTTCTTTCTTTGAGTTTTCTCAAACTTTGTAGGGGGTTTCTCTATTTTAGACTTTAAGTCTTGGGGCCTTTATATAGGGCAAACTGATCAGTTCAATCAGTTAAAGAGATCCTTCTCTGATTGATTTGGGAATATTTCCCACCGTTGGATCTTTGATCCTAAGGTTTCTGTTTTACAGAAGGCAATATTCTTGTTTTTTTAACAAGATTGGAAAAATCTTTCCATAACAGAATTTAATTCTGATTAATTAATGATTTATCATTATTATTAGATCTTTTGATCTAACGGTGGGGAATTTTTAATTCCAGCGCTGGCACACACGTGCTTTGCACGTGGTGCGCTGCTCAGAGCACAGCGCACCTACGTTTGACACGTGGCGCGCAGCGCGTCTAGCGCTAGCGCACTCATGATGCGCTGCCTAGGGCGCAGCGCACCTGGCGCTAGCGCACCCATATTTGACACGTGGCACGCAGCGCGCCTAGCGCTGGATCTGAAGTGTTGCTTCAATTTTTGAATTTTGAATTTCAAAATAGTGCTTTGCTCCGATTGGGGGTGCACTGCCTAGGGCGCAGCGCACCTGGCGCTAGCGCATTCGTGTTTGACACGTGGCGCGCAGCGCGCCTAGCGCTGGATCTGAAGCGTCGCTTCAAGTTTTGAATTTTGAATTTCAAAATAGAGTTTTGCTCTGATTGGGGGGAAACAGTTGACTTTGGCCATAGGGGATCAAGATTGACTTTAGCCATACGGGGTCAGGATTGACTTTGGCCATACGGGGTCGGTATTGACTTTGGCCATACGGGGTCGGGATTGACTTTGGCCATACGGGGTCAGGATTGACTTTGCATTGAGTTTAGCCATACGGAGTCAGGATTGACTTTAGCCATACGGGGTCAGGATTGACTTTCGCCATATGGGGTCGGGATTGACTTTAGCCATACGGGGTCCAGATTGACTTTAGCCATATGGGGTCGGGATTGACTTTGGCCATATGGGGTCAGGATTGACTTTGGCCATACGGGGTCAGGATTGACTTTGGCCATACGGGGTCAGGATTGACTTTAGCCATACGGGGTCAGGGGTGGACTCTCGGTTGTCTGTGCACCGCCGAGTCCTGGAACTGGGAACTTTGCCGTGGCTCCGTTTTAATTGTCGCGTCCGAATCATGTTGGAATGAGGAGGAACGCTGTTGTGGGTCTCCAGGCTGTAGATGCGGCCGTCGAGACTTGGAACTAGGGACTCTGTCGTGGCTCCGAGATAGTCTCTAGGCTGTCTGTGAACCTTCGAGATTTGGAACTAGGGGCTTTGCCATGGCTCCACTTTGATGACGTTGCGCCTGCTGTAACAAGACGAATGTCGAGGTGGTCTCTAGGTTGTCTGTAAACCGTAGAGATTTGGAACTAAGGACTTTGACATGGCTCCGAGGTTGATTGTCACGTCTGAATCCTGCTGGAATGAGGAGGAATGCTGTTGTGGGTCTCCAGGCTGTAGATGTGACCGTCGAGACTTGGAACTAGGGACTTTGCCGTGGCTCCGAGATAGTCTCTAGGCTGTCTGTGACTCTTCGAGATTTGGAACGAAGGGAATTTTCCACGGCTCCGTTTGTTGACGTTGTATCTGCTTCCGGTTGGAACGAGAAGGAACGCTATTGTTGATCTCTAGGTTGTAGATGTTGCCATCGAGACTTGGCTCTTTTTCTGATGGAGCCTGGTGGGATGATATAATTCCCTTTTTAGTTATGCCCCTGGATTGTATACAGGGATCAATGTGATCTCACTTGTAGGGCAAAAGTTTCATTTTATATGTATTATTTTTTGTTTTTCTTTCCGCGATGCTTTATCATTTTATCTTTTTGTATCGCGAAAGTCGCAATTGCCCAATCATTTCGGCTATTTTTCGCGGTGCCCAATCATTTCGGCTATTTTTTCTTTTTACTCGCTGCTTTTTATTGTGAGTTGCCCAATCATTTCGGCTATTTTGTGTACATATATTTTACTTGCTGATTTTGTTGCAAGTTGCCCCATCATTTCGGCTATTTCATATGCATTTTTGGCTCGCTGATTTTTTATCGCGGGTATGGAACTTGGAATCTGATGCCAGTCTTAGCATCAGCATCGCTGCGACTGGAATATTGCCATAAGCGGATCATCATTTGCCGTGAAAGGACTTGGAATTTGATTCCGATTCAAGCATCAGCATCGCTACAACTGGGACATTTCTAGGAGCGAATCATCATTTGCCTTGAAAGGACTTGGAATTTGATTCCGATTCAGGCATCAGCATCGCTACAACTGGGACATTGCCAGGAGCGAATCATCATTTGCCTTTGTCGATTTAAACAAAGATAGCTTAGCAAACAGGGTTAGTTACCTGTCGACTAAGGCTTTTGACTTCATGAGCCGTAAGGGTCTCATAAAGGTGTTTCTCCCTACGAGTCTTGAGGATCTCGTAGGTACGTTTTCTTCTTAAGAATCGTGAGGATTCTTAAGTGTGTGTTCTCTTATAAGTCGTAACGATCTTATAAGAGTGTTTTCTCCTTACAAGTCGAGAAGACCTACAAGTGTTTGTTCACCGTGTGAGCATATCCCTAGTCGCTGGTGGGACTCCATTAGGGAAATGTTTATTTGTGCCCGTGGATTGTATATAAGGGTCAATATTGAACCGCTTGTAGGGCGGTCTGTGGGTTGTGATGGCTTAAGAACAAGTTCAGATCCCTGTAACTTAAGGCTTTTAAATCCTATGAGCCGTGAGGGTCTCAAAGGAGAATTCTCCTTTCAAGTCATGAGGATCTCGTAAGTGTAACTTCTCCTTAGGAATCGTGGGGATCCCTAAGTGTGTTGCTCCCTTGTGAGTCGTAAGGATCTCACGTAGGTATTTTCTCCTTACAAGGTCGAGAGGACCTTGCAAGTGTCTTTTAACGAGATTGCGCCCTTTCGGGTTTTCACAAACTCGCCGGTAGCCCTGCTGTTTTTACTCACGGGGCCCTTTCAGGTGTTCATCCTTGCCCTATCTCGCTTATGGACATACCATTTTTTCTTTCTTTCTTTTTTTTTATTTTTTGCATCAGCCTTGGGATGTCGCGGTCCGTATTAGTTTATAGACGTCTCGGTCAGGCGTAGTATTTCTTCAAGAAATGGCCGTTTATTCGCCTGAAGGGTCTTTCGCCATGCATATCTATGAGCAAGTAAGCCCCACCCTGGTAGACTTTGTCTATGATGTAAGTGCCTTCATAGTTCGGCTCGAATTTCCCCCGTTTGGCATGATTGGGGATCATAGGTCTCTTGACCACTAGCACGAGTTCGTCTTGACGGAACGTTCTCGGCCTAGTCAATCTCTCGTATGAGCGCGTCATTTTTTCTTTGTAAGCTTCCAAGTTTTGCTGCCCCATGAGCTGGGTTTCGTCAAGGGCGTCGAGCTCCTCAAGCCGAAGATGAGCATTGTATTCGTCTGTTAGTTTGTAATGAACCGCCACTCGTAAGGAGGGTAGTTCTATCTCCAAGGGGAGCACTGCTTCAGTGCCGAATACCAATGCATACGGCGTTGTGTTTGTGGCTATTTTGAACGTAGTTCGATACGCCCAGAGAGCTTCATGCAGTCTCTCATGCCAGTCCTTTTTATATTTGGACACCGTCTTTTTCATGATCTTCATCAAGGTCTTGTTGAAAGCCTCAGCCAGACCATTAGCTCGGGGATTGTAGACCGAAGAGTATCTCCAGTCTATATTATGTTGTTATGCGAAATGGCTTATTTTGTGGCTTCTGTATGCCGGCCCGTTATCGGAGATAATCCGTCGCGGAGTGCCGAACCGATAGATGACGTGTGTCTTGAAGAAATGGAGGATGTTCTCCGTCTTCACTTCTCTCAGCGGTATCGCTTCTGCCCACTTAGAGAAGTAATCGGTTGTTGCCAATATGAATCGATGTCCTCTGGATGATGCTGGTTCGATGGGCCCGATTATGTCGGTTCCCCACATTTCGAACGGCCAGCTAGCCACTATCGGTATAGCGGATTTGGATGCTGGTGGATAAAGTCCCCGTGAATCTGACACGAGTGGCACTGCTTCGCGTATTCGAGACAGTCTTGGATCATTGTGGGCCAATAGTAGCCCATCCTTTTGATCTTCAGCTTCATCTTTGGCCCGTCTTGATGAGATCCGCAGAGTCCGCCATAAGTTTCTTGGATGACTCTCCTTGCCTCTTCAGGTCCCAGACATCTTAGCCATAAAGAGTCGAACGATCTTATACAGAGTATCATTGACAAAGGCAAAAGAAAGAGCTCTTTTCATGAGCTGATGTCTTGAGAACGCATCTTCAGGTGTATGACAGGATTTGAAGTAGTTTATAAATACTTCTCTCCAATCCTTAGCCTTTTCCTGGTCCTTTATTTGTAGGTCGTCGGCTGGGTCGCTCCCTTTTCTTCGAACGACTCGGGAGATATTTCTGCCGGTGCAAGAACACGACGGCTTTGCACAACGATCCTTACGTCATCGAGGTTCTCGTCAGCCGGTTCTTTAGCGAGCTTTGTTAATGCATCCGCCTTGCTATTTTCCGCGCGCGGTATGCTTTCCAGGGTGTAGGAGGGAATTTGAGCCAGTAATTGTTGCACTCTTTCACCGTACCTCACCAACTCTGGTTTGAACGTTTGATAGTCGCCATTTACTCGACTAACGACTAGCTGGGAGTCTCCGTATATGAGGAGGTTTTCAATTCCTATGTCAACAGCTATCTCAAGACCTGCTATCAAAGCTTCATATTCGGCTTCATTGTTCGTCCTCGGCTCTGTTAAAGAGCAGGCGAAGCGCATTATCCCTCCTTGTGGAGTCACGAAGATGAGGCCTACCCCAGATTTGATTATGGGGGTACCGTGCTCTCGCTTCTTCATGGAAGATGCCCCGTCGAAGTAGAGTTCCCATTGGGTGTCACTCTCTCCTTTCTCCCCATCGATCGTGTCAAACGCTTGCTCGTCTGGCAATTCGCAATTTAGGGGTGAATCGGCAGGTATCGGATGCTCAGCGAGTAAGTCGGCGATGGCCTGGCCTTTCACTGCCTTGAGCGGACGATAAGTTATCGAGAACTCCATCAAGAGCAGGGCCCATTTAGCAAGTCGTCATGTTAGTATGGCTCTTGATATCAAATATTTAAGAGGATCCACCTTTGATATAAGATGGATCTCATGCGCCAAAGCATAATGTCGAAGCTTCGTTATCGCAAAGATTAACACCAGGCAATATTTTTCGATAGGGAAATAATTGTTTTCTGCCCCCGGGAGAACTCGTCTCTAATAGTAGAGGGCTCTCTCCTTCCTTTGGTCATTTTCTTGTGCCCATAATGCGCCTAGAGAACTCTCAAGGGCGGTTGTATACAGAATGAGAGGCTTTCCCTTGACCGGAGCGGTTAGCACCGGAGGATTCTGCAGGTATTGCTTGATTTCGTCTAGTGCGCTTTGGCAATTGCGATCCCAGACGAACGGAGTTCCCTTCTTCATTAGATGACCGTAGGGGCAGCATTTGCCGGAGAGATTGGCTATGAACCGCCGAATATATGCAAGCTTCCCTTGGAGAGACCGCAGTTGCTTGAGAGTTCTCAGCGGAGGCATTTCCATAATCGCCTTGATCTTCGACAGGTTTATTTCGATGCCCCGGTTGTAGGGTTGCTGGGCACACGCACAAGGGTCTACGAGGCATCAACCATGCTCGATTAAAATTTTAGCCGTGCCGAACAACCCAAAGCCGGATCTTTAAACTAGAGTTTAGGCGAAAACAAGTATGTTAAACTCTTTAACACTAAGTGAGAGGGATTACAACCTTTGTAGATCCGGTCCTTCACTTCTTAAGCTCCGTGTTGAGGTCCCTTCGCTGCGATCATCGTGTTCCGGACTCTCGAGAGGCTTCACGAAGAGAATGATGCAACCTTGCTTCCGATCTTCGATAACATAGATGATCCACCTTGAAGTTTCGTTAACAGAAGCTATCACTCATGAAATGATGTGAACACCCTCATCTAAATGGCAAGGATAGATGAGGATGATGAAGTAGGATTTTTGCTCTCATTTATAATCTTTTTCTCACTCACTTTCATCACAAAAGAAAGCTTTTTCAAGAAGGAACTCAAGGAAGAAGAAGAATGAATATCATAATTCTTTTGTGATGAATAATGAATTATTGTAGTGGTTACAAATCTAACCAAGGGTTAAGCATGAAAGAGTTAACCATTGCAGAGAGTTAACTAGAGTTAATGGTTTGGATTGGGTTAACATAATATCTTCATAAAATATCAAGCAACCACAAAGTCAAAGCTTCATGAAGCTTCATGCAAAAACTAACCCTAATCCAAACCCTAACCAAGCTTAAACCCTAAACCATTGTTAAATTTGTAACCCTAACATGTTACAATATTATATATCACATATACAATATATTTTGTAACAATAGAAAATAATACAATTAACATATATCGCTATATATCAATGTATTATCCCGTGAGAAAATGAATCTTTTAGTGAGCTAATATTAGTTAATGTAATTTAATATATCATATATATTATTATACATTAAATTATCGAATCAACACTTGATCCGACAATCCGGCTATATCGCATATAACCGGCTAATACGATGACCCGGCTATATCACATATACCCGGCCGATATCTCATATCGCGAGAATCCAATACGGTATCACATACCGCATTATCCTCGGTCCCGCACATATCACATATGTGCTCCTACTCAGTTTTGCCTGAGCCAAGAAACCTCTGTGTAGGACTCTAAAGAATCGTTAATACGCCGGCAGTAGGTGATGATCATATCAAACACCCACAAGCTGCAAGCGGTCAGCTAAACGTAACAGCCACCCAGGTATTGAGCGCTCAAAAGATCAACAAGCAAGCCTGTACTTTCTCCCGTGAATCCAATCAGTAACACTCCCGTACAGTCCGGTCTCGTCGTCTGATATGTCGCATATCTCGCCTAGGGGTGGTAAACGTCAGACCCCGGTAGCTCGATAAGTCGTGTCAATATGAGGTCTATAACAGTTCCAGAAACTACTGATAACACTTACCAATAAATCTCGGCAACCCTGGCCAGGGATTTCCGGTTATAGCCAATCGAACACAGCACAACATCAACTCCTTATACCGGGAGAGACGAATCCCCTCCTATCGCTCATTGCCTCCATGTGATTCGGGACTGTACCCAAAAGCTACCTTTTTGCACGCCCTCTTGGACGTGATATGATGGAAATCAAAGCACAGTGGGAATCACACAAGACTCTATGACGATCTCGGGTCAACAGACTACTCTGTACCAGTGTCACCGAAGAACTGCCATCTGACGTGATGCATAATACCATCTGGGAGTTCTCGGCGAATCCGTCCAGTGTACCCAGTCTCCATTGAGCACCCGTACACCATCTTTGATGTCAAACACCGATGGATATGGGATCCCATCATATGGGTCAAGATGAATATACGCTAGTCTACTCTGGTGTACCGATGCCTTGTCTCGATACACCCTCGACTAGGAACAGTTATAGGACGTACTCGTCGACTACCGTGGCCCCACTAGTATGATCTTATCATAGTCCCAGTAGTCGAGTACATATCCTAAGGGCTTTATCAACATGTAACATAGAGACAATCAGAGTACATGTTAAGATAAAGTACAACCAGATAGCATACTATCATGTCGAGCAAGAAAGTCCTCCGTATATATGTCCTAGCATCCACTACAATATACATCATATCTACAGTAATGGCCTCTAGGGCATACATATAACTAACACCGGTGTCGCATGATGAATACTAGGAATTTGCCCGAGGAAACTCTGAACGCGCATTTGAGAAGGTTCATCTTCAAGTTGTATTTCCGAAGACGTTGGAACACTATCTTCAAATGCTGTCAATGTTCCTCGTGCGATTTGCTTTTAACCACGAGGTCGTCGATATAGCATTCAACGATTTCATGTATGAGGTCATCGAAAATCTTCGTCATGGCCCTCTGATAGGTAGCGCCGCCGTTCTTCAGACCGAAGGGCATCACTTTTTAGCAGAATATGCCCAAAGGGGTTCGGAAAGCAGTATGCTTCTGATCTTCGTGATGCATCTTTATTTGATTGTACCCTGATGAGCCGTCCATGAAGGAGAAAACTTCATGAGTGGACGTATTGTCTATCATCAGCTCGGTAACTGGTACAGGAAAATCATCCTTTGGGCAAGCTTTGTTGAGGTCTCGAAAGTCCACGCAGATGCGCACTGTCCCATTTTTCTTCATCACTGGGACGATGTTGGCAATCCAGTCAGGGTATTGAACCTCTTGGATGAAGCCGGAGCCGATTAGCTTCTTGACCTCGGCATTGATGCTCATTTCAAGTTCGAGCCGCATTCTTCTCAAAGCTTGTTTGACTGGCTTGATGTCCGGAGATATCGCCAATTTGTGGACGGCTATCTCTGGATCTAATCCTGGCATCTCGGAATAGTTCCATGCGAAACAGTCTTTATATTGGATGAGCACGTCTTTTAGCATAGCCACCTTTTCTTGAGACAATAGCTCACTGACGAATGTCGGCCGTGGGTCGTTTGTTGTCCCCAAGTCGATTTTTCTGAGGTTATCTGCAGTAGTATGTATCCCATCTTCCAGCTCTTTTGGTGCCGGTGGAAACTCTGAGATCACTTCGTCGTCCTCGTTTTCAAAGCACCGGGAGAGGTCATCCATATCCTCGCATACTCCTTCTCCTGACAGCGTTATCGCGTAACAGGTCGCGTGACAGGTACGAGATCGCTTCCAAGACCGATGTTGATCCGGCTTTACTCTCGCTGCATACGTGGATTTTGGTTCATGCTTCTGTGGTGGGGTTACCCTCCAACTGCTGGATAAAGCGAACATGCCTTACTGATACAAGTCTTCTACCCAGTTTTTGAATGTGAAGCAGTTTTCGAGAGGATGTTCTATTGTTCGGTGATAGGAGCAATAATCCGGGTGATGGACCTCGCCTGCTTGCTCGGGGTGTTTGGATTCCGGGAGTGTCATCATCTGATGTTTTATGAAAAGATCGAATATCTTCCTTGTCTTGTCTTGGGGAAAAGAATATGCTCGACCCATCTTCTTTATAAGAGATGGGTCCAGGCTGACCAATTCTCGATCGTATGGCTTCTTGGACCCGCTTTGCTGTTGTCGAACATTTTTTCCGTTCTTCAATTTGTTTTTGCCTCCACGTTGAGTCTTCCGCATGACGGGATGGCGATGAAGGGAATCGTCATTTTCCGTAGCCTGCTGAAGGAGGCGCCGCGTTCTGGCCTTCTCATAAATGGCCATTTCGCGGCTATGGTCATCCCGGACCTTTTGACCTTCTTCCTTTATTAACTTGTCCATGTGTTCTTCGAACGACGGACTTGGCATTTTTATGACGGGACCTCGTTTTGGTTTAGGGTTAGTGTCTTCTAATAGAGCATCTTCTTCTTCATCAAAGTCATGTATAACGTAACAGCCATGGAATCGCTCCCGTTTCTTGGATTGAACATATCCAACCCTGATTGTTTCCATTCTCCCGTTGGGCAATTTCCGCTGAGTTCCGGGGATGCTCCAGATCCTGTTGTAGAACTGAGCTTGTCGAGTAGTCTGTTTGAAGGGTACGCCTTGGCGCCTCAACAGCCTTTTTAATTCTTCTGTGTAGCATCTGGGTAGACGGATGGGTTGGAGCCTGTCAAGCGTAGAATCGGCGCCATGCCAGATTTCTTTCTCCACTTTGGTTTCCGCGGATCGATAAAAGAGGATCGCCTTTTCAGTTTTTCACCTGGGAGGGACACAGAACGTCTGCAGTTCTTACACACTGTAGGTATTAAGTACGTCGAGCTCTTTATAATGCTCTTGCGGAACCATAGCGATCTGCAAACCCTGGTCATCTCCAATGAAGTCTCTTCTTCCTCCTCGGTATCGCTCCTGAAGATCGGAACGATGGTGATATCTTTTTGCTTATCCTCCGGCTTATGGCACCATTCCGTGTCTTCGAAGTCTTGTAAGAAGTACTTTGCATCTTAGTACTTTCGGACTTCGTTTACGGAGAATGGGTTCAGCTCTCCTGTCACAGTGTATTCAAGTCCATCTTTGAAGTACTTCATACACTGATGCTGTGTATAAGGGATGATGTTGTACTCGTGTAACCAAGGCCGGCTGAGCAAAGCGTTGTAGCAAGTCTTGGCGTCAATGACGTGGAACTTGATATTAGTGACGAGCAGCCTAAAGCATAACATCGGTATCATAGACCCAAGCGTCCGTGATGACTGGGAGTCGAACCCGGAGATAGTGATTTTATCCCGAGCGAGGTGTTGAATGCTCATGCAGATTTCTTTTAGCACCCTCACATTTAGGAGATTGATAGAGGACCCATTGTCAACTAGGATCTTCCCTATCTTAATATCATGGCAATACCCGGAGACATATAGGGGACGGCTGTGCTCGCATGTTCCGAGGAGGAGATCTTCATCGCCGAAAGTGATGTCAGCTGTGTGAATTTCTTCTAGCTCGTCCTTCATCGTTTCTTTGGCGAGGCAAGCTTGAAACTGGTCAGGCTCTTGTAATGTCTTGATCGGAGAATCTCTCGCCTCTTTGGATAGCAGAAGGGCGTCAAGAATGCTTAGCTGCGGGGGTATCTTTCTCAGGTGTGCCAGAACATTGTAATCCACCTTGTTTTTCTTGGGCGGGTCCTTGGCTGCCAGATCTTCGACGACTCGGTCATCGAGGGTGATATCCTCAGGGATCTTTTCTTTCCCCTTATCCTTTTTGTTCGATCCCTTGTTTGCGGGTCCGAGATTCTTTTTAGGTAGCGTGCGATTGCGCAGCTAAATGTTCTCGCAGGTCTTCATCTCTTCTATTTCAGAGATGGATTCCTTGAAGAGAGGGCCGGGGGCTATTTCTTCATCAGAATCACTCCCGAAGGTGAGAACTTGTGATCCTCCGGAATTAACCATGTGACATTCACCGGCAGTTTTTTTATACTCATCTGTCGTGCTTCTTTGTTCCCGGCGAGTTTTGCGCTTCATCCGCTTGAAATGCTGCCGGTGAGCAACGTATCCTTGCCACCAACTTTTAAAGGCGTTGCATTCTTCAGTAGGGTATGTGGTCATCCGATGGTATAAGCAGTAATTTGGATGTGCATCCTCTTCGTTAAGGTGTATCCTATTATGAGTGTTTCCTTCGGAGGGTGGCAGCTTCATTCCCATCGATATGACTTTGGCGAACCTTTTCCTTGTTTTGAACCTGTTTTTATTTGCGGTGGATGTGCTTTGATCTGGTGAGAGTGTTTTAACCCTTTCGTCCAGTCGCCGGCGTTTGGCTTTTTCAAATATGGCCATTTCGCATTCTCGATCAGCTTTGCTTTTCAGAAGAGCTTCATCCAGGAATGCGTCAATCATCTCGTCTGACGGTCCTAGGAGTTCCGGTTCGGGATCTGCCCCCAGTTTCTCTGTATTAGGAGCTTCTTCACCATCTACTGACGAGTGAGAGATCACGTGGCAGCTTGCCACATAATCTTCAGGTTTGTCTGACGAGTCTTCTCCCTTATCTTTGTCGCTATCTCCGTCTTCAAGGATGTGGTTGAGAAACTCTTGGAGTGTGACCGGGGTTCGTGCCTTTTGGTTGTATTCTTCTAGCGCGTCAATATGTTTTTGCAGGTCCGTGCGCTTGTCATCAGGCTTAATGGGCTTTTTGGTCTTCTTCTTCTTCGAAGACTTTGACGGCTGGGCCTGAGCGTTTTGATTATCGCTACCAATTCTTGGAGTCAGGCGCGGCTTCAGCATTCCCTCAATGACCTCAGGTTCCAGCTGATTTTTCCACCTAATCGCCGGGCATGTTTGGAGATCCTTCAGCATTCTTTTCGTCTTGGATGAAAGAGCGACCTCCCATGGAGCTTCTTCTATAAAAGTGTTGGAGATAATGCCCTCAGAGTCAATTATTGGATCACAGGCACGTGATTGCGATGATTGAGGGAGGACCTATCCCGGTAAGACAGTCTCACTCGAGATGATAGTATGCTATCTGGTTTACCTTTATCATCGTGTACTGCTTTAGGTGACCTGACAGGTCGCTATTGCACGTTGATAGAGCCCCTAGGATTCTTGCTTGATTGCCAGCAGTATGAGGGCGATCATATAAGTGAGAGCTGGAGTCTATAAGCACATCCTTAAAAGGTCCCTAGTCATGGGAGTTTCGAGACAGGGCATCGATTCTCCAGAGTAGACTAGTGTATACAGTCGAGACCCCGACGAGGGGCGGTGGCCGGTCTCACAAGCCACTGGTGTCAGTTGGTTCACCTAAGATGTATACAGGTGCTCATTGGGTTATGAGTACACCGGACAGGACTCGCCGGGAACATGCTAGTTGGTCTTATACCTGACGTCAGATAGCAGTTCCCAGGTGACATGTGTACAGGTTAGTTCATCGACCTGGGGATCGTCATTTGTCTCGTGTGAGTTCCCACTGTGCTTTGATTACTACCCTACCACGGCTCAAAGGAGTCGTGCAAACAGGTTTTAGTTGGGTACAGTCCCGAGCCACATGGAGGCAGTGAGCGGATCTTCGGGGGTTCGTCTCTCCCGGTATTGGGGGTGAGGTCGCGCTGTGTCTAGGAGAGCCATTACACGAAGTCCTTGGCCAAGGCAGGAGATTTACTGGTAGGTATTCCAGTAGTATCTCAGGGTGTTCTGGGCTATACTCCGACACGACTTGTACCGCTTTTGGGGGTCTGACTTTTACCAACCCCCTAGGCCCGCCATGCGATGCTCTTAGACGAACGGACCGGACTGTACGGATATTGTCACTGACAGGCTCAGTAGGGTGTCAGGATGAGCTTGCTCATCGACGTCCCTTTTGGTCAATAGCTGGTGGCCCGTTACGTATTGGCTTATACCTCTGACGTGCTAGTGGTTAAATCCACAGCCATAGTATTGACGAGTCTTTAGAGTCCACCACACTTTCAGTTACTCAAGCTTTCGGGCGAAACGCTGTAGAGGCCGTATGGAGATATGGCAGGGTCCGATCAGATACGTGCGGTATTGCACGCATCAGGATCGGACGGTTAGTACTAGTGGCCGTGTAGATATATGGCAAGGTTCGATCGGATACGTGCGGTATTGCACGGATTAGGATCGAACGGATATTACTAGCCGGCTTTGGTTTAAGCCGGATCCTAGTATAGTACAGTGTAGATTTTGTCTCATTGCATTTGTATCCGGGCGGAATACAGATGCGGGTGTGTATGCACAGTATCGGGGTTTTCCTGTAATTTATTACGGGACCAGTTTTCTGGAGTTGCCAGTTTGCATTCCGTTCCGGCCGGTTTTCCTTTGTTCTTTCCCGGCCGGACTTTTCCGATGGAGGGGGTTATTTGCAATTGTGCAAATAACATTTGTGGAGGGGGTTTCTTGCAAATATATTCATTATGATATGTTTAGCATCTTTCATCCATGATGGTGCATTAATTGTGATTTGAATGGGTATGGAGTGATAAGCATGGTTGATGTTTCTTAGCTTTATGTTGTGGTCACCTCTTGCTTTTCCTACACTTACCTCCCTTCTTGGTTTTGCAATTTGATTCCCTCCACCATTCTAATATGGGGCCGGCCACTTCTTTGAGTGAGAATGAGAGAGTTTCATTTTTGAGAGTGTGGCATTCTTGATCTCATTTCATGCTAGAAAAATGCAAGCACCATTTTTCTTATCTTGATTCCTCCATCTATCAAATGGCAACATCCACTACCCCAATATGAGACATGAGTCCTACACATATTCTACAGCATATCTTGGGCATGTCGACTTGCCAGCTTCATGCCCGAGTTGCCTCGGTATAGAGGCGGGAGCCCGTAAAAGATGCAGGCGACGTGGTGCCCTTCCGGCGAGGAGATGGAGACCGGAGTTTCCGCGAGAGATCGGGACGACGACGAGAAGACCGGAGGACTCGGATCACTCGGTATATCTCTAACCCGTCTTGTTGTTAGCTAGATCTAGTTTAATGGCCCGATCCCGGGTTTAGTGCGCGGTGGTGTCGGTTTGCTAAGTTCGCAAAATTAAAGTTTATCACCGCTTCCGCATTTGGCCGTCGGTTTGACGGCCGGGGCGCCGCCGTGCACTTACAGTGGTATCAGAGCCTCGCCATTAACTTCGTCTAGCTTTGTTTGATGTGTTTGCATTTCCGATCGGCCAAAATTCCAAAAACCCGCGTTTTTCTTTACATCAGTTTTCTGTCGAAATTTTTTGAAGTCCAAAAATTTTTCAGGTTATCTCAGAATGATGTGCAGGGAGTTCTAAGAACACTGGAAAAATTCGACAACACGATCCCTCAGTAAGACCGCGGAACCGCGGCCATTGACCTTTCTTAGGCCGCGGATCCGCCGCAAGAATGAGGGATCATGTCATCGTTTTTTTGCAGTGGGCTTGTGGGCTAAAAATAGGGGTTTTGGAATATTAAAATTGGGCCCAGATTTTCTGTGAGTGCTACAGTATTGCTTGGGGGCCCACTTGTTATTTTTTGATCGATCGGATATTTTAAACACATTATTTCACAGTATTTACATTATATCTGCGACCGTGAATGTCACTCGATCGGTAAATCCAGTCTAACTGCTATAGCCCGGTTAGACGGATTTGCGAACGTGACTTTCACGTTGATGTTCTGTGTTTTTGCTGTGATGTTGCGGATCGGTCGTGGGGGATAGCCTGGATGCAATGCTAGTACAGTTTTGTTGTATTATGTACATTTGGTATTGCGGGGCGAGCGTCCGACATGTGGACTGCCGTCACTGCCTGTTTGTATTATTCTTTTGGGGCACGACCTGGTTGCGGTCGATGTACCCGTTGTATGTATATTTTACTTTCTGTACTAGGGTTACCCCACGGAGGGGTGCACGGATAGCCGGGTTCTAGAGAGCAACGGGCCCGCATCTCAGGGCATTGAGACGGAGGGGGCTTCAGTCTGGAATTGGCGGGCTATTCGCCGCACTCGTAGGGGGTACAGGTTGACCCAGGAGGGGTGCCCAAGTTACCGGATTCCGTGAAGTGCTGGGTGGTCCATTCACGGTGCTGAAAGGGGCTGCCTCGCTTCAGGTTTTGGCGGGTGACTTGCCGCGCCCGTAGGGGTCTAGGATTTCATTGCACAGGCTATCCACACGACCAGGGGAACGTCGGGTTTCAGTAGTGGCTCTGTGAAACCCGGGGATCCCAGATATCTGTATTGTTCTGTGATGCTGTACATTTCTGTGATGTTGCATTTTATCACGCCTTGAGCGAAATATAATATATTGGTATATATATTAGTAGATGTTGTATATATTTTTCATCCGCGCTAGTCCAGTCCCCGCTCTGCCGTTAGTTAGCTAACCTAACGGGTGATGACGGGACCCAGTGGCGAATGCGGATGGCATATACGTACGTCAGTATATTTTCGTTCTTTGTGGTGTGATCAATTGATGGGACTGCATTGATTCGGATCAATGCAAGATAAACAAACCTAATCTGATGTTGTTGGAACACTTTTCAAAAAGCTGTTATTGCAAGGACATTCACTTTTGTTTTGCATCGTGGTGTTCATTTGGAATATCCTGCTCCTCAGTCGACGAGGCAAGGGCCGAGATCCCTTCACCGGGAGTGACCCCTTGGACAGAAGTTTGCGTCAGGGCATTAACTTCACTATAGCCGATTACTTTTACTTTGCACAGTGATATTCGGTTATGAATATCCAGCACCCCATTCTACGGGGAAAGAGCCGAGATCCCTTCACCGGGAGTGACCTCTTTAGTAAAGGTTTTCGTCACTATATTTTCTAAAAAGCTATCCGTTCCTTCAACGATATCAAGTTCATTACGTTAAAGGTTTTCGCCAGAAACCATTCGTAGCCCTCCGTCGTTTCATATGGGTAGTCAATAGTATTCAAGCTATGTTTGTTGGCCAAAGTTAAGGCACAGTGTTTGGTAGCTGTTGGTTATTCATATGTAGCATAGATAGATGCGTTGGTTTGGGGCAGTCGTATAGCCTTATTGGCCAAAGTCAAGGGCTTGTACGGGTGGGCTCAAATTAACCTGGAGAATGACGGGCAGAACTTGACATGTGACTTATGATTTGTTGGCCAAAGTCAAGGTCATAAGAGCATGGGGTAAAAATCACATCGGGAGTTTCAAAAGAACTGAAACTTGCCAGATATGCGCATACCTTCTGGAGTGTGATGACGTGAGCGGATTACATCACGTTATCATGCGATGAGAGTTGGATCCCGATTCCCACTGATGAGTTAGTTTACTCCTCGGGTATTCCCGACTAATTCTTCTTTTAGGTTTGGAGGAGAATTTGAGGTACAGTGGGAGGTTTCCAGATTAGATAAATTGGTAACCATTCTGATCTAGGATAGAGTGCACGCTGAGTGTTTCTTTTCTCTCTCTCTCTGGCAGCGACCATTGTCCCGACCCTAGACTATGACTCAGTGACCAAGTTGACCGAACCTTCTTAACACTGGTTTTTGGATTGTCAGAGTTGCAGACCTCATTGCCACTCCTACTTTTACCCTTTTCTCCAGGACACCCCGTATTACTACGAACGTCCACTTCCATTGGACAAAACCATCGTATGGTTAGATACGAACTCGAAGGAATTTGAGGATGGTTTCCGGTTCTGGAGAAAACGGATAGGATTATTCAGTTGTCTTTTCCCTTTTACCTTCTCTCAAGTTGTGAGTACTCCTTGGTTTAGGAGATAGTACACCTATTATGCAAATTGGATAGTCTTCTTCCAAACCTTAGGCTGGTGCCGACCGGTAGGGAATGAAGAAAACCAATTAGCCTAAACGGTGTGCAGAAGGTATTAAGATTAAGACAAAGCAAGGGATTAGTAAGAGGGCAAAGTAAATTGCGACTGATATTCACGACCAAACCAAGTATTTCTTCGCCAATCCTAAATCACCTTTGTATTTCTCCAGGACACTCCGTATCACTATGAAGATCCACAGTTTATTGGAGAATCCATCGTATGGTTATATACGAACTCGAAAGGAACTTGTTCCAGTTCGGGGATGGATTCTGGTCCAGGAGAAATAGGAATAAGGTTTATTCAGTTGTCTTTTATCTTCACCTTCTCTCGCATTGCGAGTGCTCCTAGGATTAGGACAGTACACCCATTATGCTTATTGGATAGTCTTCTTCCAAACCATAGGCTGGTGCCGAACGGTAGGGAAGGAAGAAAACCATTTGGCCTAAGGGGTATGCAGAAGGTAACGACTAAAGACATATAAAGGGATTTGGAGAGGTGGCAAAGAATTATACGGTTATAGTTGTGAATCTGGATAATGGTAGAGGCATTACTAGGAATACCAGAAAACCCCATCGAAACATTTCAATGTTTCAGTTCAACTGTGTACTGTTAAAGGAAAACTGATTTCCCGATTAGACACTTGCTCCAGGGTATGTATTTACCAAGATTGATTCTCACATCTGTATGGTTTTACAGATGATGAGTGGGAGTAAGTTATTGGGAATTGGGTGATCATCCTCATTATATCGGGATTCGTTGTAATCGGTGATATTTGAGGAGATCATCTGGGCTGCTTGCCGGTCGGCAAATATTTGGTTTTGAATATCCGCTGTTGTGCACCAATTTCAGATTGATATATCTGTACGTCTATTTTCATAGAGTGAGATATACCTTTTGATATTATGTCGATGACATTTACCTATATCAGTGGATGGTTAGGTAAGGAGCATTAAACAGCGGTGTAATTCTTCTTAACCATAAGTACAGTTTTCAACCTACGACACACAGTGAAAGAGTTGTTAGACTCAGCGGACTTATACAGAGTATTGTATGTTGTCCGGTGTCCATTAGAACAGAGGGGTTGGTCCTCATACTATATTCTGTTTACTTTTAACTTCTCTAGTTCTTAGACATGTGTTTCATAGAAACACAGGGTCTAAGTTTTGAGGAGTTATAGGTATTTGAATAGAGTAGAGAACCAGGTGTAGCAAGTATCGGGATTCTTTAAAGTGATCGAAGATGTAGATACTTGTGTTTGGTATTCAGTTGATAGTAATGATAAAGAGAAATTGCTTCTCTTTCAGGTTACTCATAATTGGAAGCATTCCCAAGTTGAGTAACGCTGATCGGCCTCCTTCCATTTAGTTGACATGCACTGGAGATAGCTGCATGATTTGAATCTGGTTCAATTAAATCAGTGCCTCTGGTTCTATATTGGATATAGAACAGTTCATATCTTAACGTTGTTAAGGTACGGGGAGTTGTCCGGCTTATGATTAAAACCAGACACTGGACAACTCAAGGCACGTTTCTGTAATGCCTGTTTGTGGGTTGACCCAGGCTATGACGAGGGTTGACTTTCTACCATCTGGGAGATCAATAGAAATATTGTTCTAGACTCGCCACAGTTTTATTAAAAATGGATTTTTTCAAAAAAACAGTAGTGTGAGTATGGTAGAACTGGAAGTGATTCCAGAACCGCAAACGATTACTGAAGATTTGATAAGGAACCTAAAGATTCAATCTGATTTGACATTCCATTGGCCACTCCGCAGATACGGTGGGTAACTTCAGGCACCCGAGAGGTACTCCGGTAGCCTCAAGGACGGTGACAGGGAAGTTCTTGTTTACCCACACTTGCCATTGCTGTTGTTCCAGGCTACGAGACCCGGTGGGAGGATGAGTATAGCGTCGTTCTAAACTAGCTTTAGAAGTGCACGTCTATATGACTCTGCCAGAGGGTTATCGTAGTCAGTGGGAGCAGCGGAAGCATTGGTGGACATCAGGCTTATGTCTATTTATAGACTAAAGCAGATATAGCGGAGATAGATCATCTATTTCTGATGTGACAGTCATAGGTTTGACGTCATCAGAATAGGGGATGGATCTGTTGAGAAGGTAGTAGGGTGTGATGTCCTGGAATTTGATGACATACACAGAGTTGGAAAAGAAACTCCTATCGGTTATACTTTGGTC
Organism: Agapanthus africanus; assembly: GCA_030015575.1. NCBI lineage: Eukaryota > Viridiplantae > Streptophyta > Magnoliopsida > Asparagales > Amaryllidaceae > Agapanthus > Agapanthus africanus. The sequence continues at coordinate 4,868,497 of JASDDO010000008.1, read as the reverse complement.
GTCACACAGTGGTTTCTCCACAAAGGACTTGGACATTATATCAGACATACTGGTTACTAGATCTATGGTTTTAGATCTAGATTTGGGTGGTTTCCCAATCAGGGTACTTTGACAGCATTCTAAGAGTATTTAGAATGGACGACTCCTGGCACGGTAGTGTACCTGCAAGTGATGGAGTCACCCTCTCTAAAGGTGTCTTATAGACTAAAGTAGAGAGGGATGTGCATAATTGGCAGATCACTTGCTTAGGCAATTGAGTCAATCATGAGATGTCAAGTACCACACCAGATGTTGTTCTTGCACTAGATGCAATAAGTTGATATTGATCCAATCCTGGAGGAACAGTCGGAAGCAGTTTTAGAACATAAGTGGATGTTCTAAGGGATATGATAACGACAGCCTCATTAAGGAGACAGTTATCATTCCAGGCTTCCAAAGTGACATGGACGACAAGGAGGTTGTCAGAGTTATAGTTTTTCCTTCTGACGAGGGGCAGTGTTTTGGACAGGTGATCCAAGGCAATACTGAGGGTGGCATGGCGCAGGATACTGATTAAGTTCAGTTGACGATACAGTCTAAGAAGTTTGGATTTGGAGTTCATTTATGAGCTAGGTCCCATCAGGCATCCAGACATTCTAAGACAGGTATTGCTCATTTCGAGAGATGGTTTTCTCCGCGAACTTGAGATATAGAGAGACATAGAAAGAAACATCTAGGCGGATCCACTCACTGAGGCTATTCCTCGAACGCAAGAGTTTCGCAAACAGGCTTTATGAGACTGACTAGTAGAGGAGTTGGGTGTTCGGTATCACACGGGCTGTGAGTATGCGACATCGCAATAATTAGCCTTGAGTGCTAGTGGGAGATTGTTGGAGATAATGCCCTCAGAGTCAATTATTGGATCACAGGCACGTGATTGCGATGATTGAGGGAGGACCTATCCCGGTAAGACAGTCTCACTCGAGATGATAGTATGCTATCTGGTTTACCTTTATCATCGTGTACTGCTTTAGGTGACCTGACAGGTCGCTATTGCACGTTGATAGAGCCCCTAGGATTCTTGCTTGACTGCCAGCAGTATGAGGGCGATCATATAAGTGAGAGCTGGAGTCTATAAGCACATCCTTAAAAGGTCCCTAGTCGTGGGAGTTTCGAGACAGGGCATCGATTCTCCAGAGTAGACTAGTGTATACAGTCGAGACCCCGACGAGGGGCGGTGGCCGGTCTCACAAGCCATTGGTGTCAGTTGGTTCACCTAAGATGTATACAGGTGCTCATTGGGTTATGAGTACACCGGACAGGACTCGCCGGGAACATGCTAGTTGGTCTTATACCTGACGTCAGATAGCAGTTCCCAGGTGACATGTGTACAGGTTAGTTCATCGACCTGGGGATCGTCATTTGTCTCGTGTGAGTTCCCACTGTGCTTTGATTACTACCCTACCACGGCTCAAAGGAGTCGTGCAAACAGGTTTTAGTTGGGTACAGTCCCGAGCCACATGGAGGCAGTGAGCGGATCTTCGGGGGTTCGTCTCTCCCGGTATTGGGGGTGAGGTCGCGCTGTGTCTAGGAGATCCATTACACGAAGTTCTTGGCCAAGGCAGGAGATTTACTGGTAGGTATTCCAGTAGTATCTCATGGTGTTCTGGGCTACACTCCGACACGACTTGTACCGCTTTTGGGGGTCTGACTTTTACCGACCCCCTAGGCCCGCCATGCGATGCTCTTAGACGAACGGACCGGACTGTACGGATATTGTCACTGACAGGCTCAGTAGGGTGTCAGGATGAGCTTGCTTATCGACGTCCCTTTTGGTCAATAGCTGGTGGCCCGTTACGTATTGGCTTATACCTCTGACGTGCTAGTGGTTAAATCCACAGCCATAGTATTGACGAGTCTTTAGAGTCCACCACACTTTCAGTTACTCAAGCTTTCGGACGAAACGCTGTAGAGGCCGTATGGAGATATGGCAGGGTCCGATCAGATACGTGCGGTATTGCACGCATCAGGATCGGACGGTTAGTACTAGTGGCCGTGTAGATATATGGCAAGGTTCGATCGGATACGTGCGGTATTGCACGGATCAGGATCGAACGGATATTACTAGCCGGCTTTGGTTTAAGCCGGATCCTAGTATAGTACAGTGTAGATTTTGTCTCATTGCATTTGTATCCGGGCGGAATACAGATGCGGGTGTGTATGCACAGTATCGGGGTTTTCCTGTAATTTATTACGGGACCAGTTTTCTGGAGTTGCCAGTTTGCATTCCGTTCCGGCCGGTTTTCCTTTGTTCTTTCCCGGCCGGACTTTTCCGATGGAGGGGGTTATTTGCAATTGTGCAAATAACATTTGTGGAGGGGGTTTCTTGCAAATATATTCATTATGATATGTTTAGCATCTTTCATCCATGATGGTGCATTAATTGTGATTTGAATGGGTATGGAGTGATAAGCATGGTTGATGTTTCTTAGCTTTATGTTGTGGTCACCTCTTGCTTTTCCTACACTTACCTCCCTTCTTGGTTTTGCAATTTGATTCCCTCCACCATTCTAATATGGGGCCGGCCACTTCTTTGAGTGAGAATGAGAGAGTTTCATTTTTGAGAGTGTGGCATTCTTGATCTCATTTCATGCTAGAAAAATGCAAGCACCATTTTTCTTATCTTGATTCCTCCATCTATCAAATGGCAACATCCACTACCCCAATATGAGACATGAGTCCTACGCATATTCTACAGCATATCTTGGGCATGTCGACTTGCCAGCTTCATGCCCTAGTTGCCTCGGTATAGAGGCGGGAGCCCGTAAAAGATGCAGGCGACGTGGTGCCCTTCCGGCGAGGAGATGGAGACCGGAGTTTCCGCGAGAGATCGGGACGACGACGAGAAGACCGGAGGACTCGGATCACTCGGTATATCTCTAACCCGTCTTGTTGTTAGCTAGATCTAGTTTAATGGCCCGATCTGGGGTTTAGTGCGCGGTGGTGTCGGTTTGCTAAGTTCGCAAAATTAAAGTTTATCACCGCTTCCGCATTTGGCCGTCGGTTTGACGGCCGGGGCGCCGCCGTGCACTTACAAAAAGAGCATGTTGCCCCCGATGTATCCCCTCTTTTAATAGCGTGCGGCTGTGGCGGACTTACTTTCCAATTCTCAGACAGTGCAAATTTGCCCTGTTGGTATTGGTCCTCAATCCAACCTTTGAAGACGAAGAAATCTTCGATTGGATGGCCTACCACTTGGTGATAGGGGCAATAATTGGGATTATTGGCCTCACCGGGTTGCAATGGGCGCTTTGGATCCGGCAAGGTGATGAGCCTGTTGCGCACCGCCAGCTCGAACAGTCTCTTCGTTTTATCACGGGGAAACGAATAAGGGCGCTTCAGTTTCTCATTGAATAATCGTCGTCTTTCATCTTGGCAATCTGTTGGCTTTGGACCACTGGGCTGCTGCAGAGTATTGGCGACGAAGGTCGCTTTTCCTTTCCCTTTCTCGTTTTGAGATTCCAACTTCGAAGAAGAGGGCCTATGACCCATCTGATCCATTTGGGCCAGTTTGTCAATCAAGACTTGGAAAGTAGTTGGTTTGAAGAACATCATGAATTATGAAATGGTTGCCTGAGGGTCGAGGGTCCCTACGAACATGCCTACCGCAGGCGCTTCTTCGATGCGCTGCTCGCATTTCAACCATAGATTCTGCCACCGTATCGCATACTGCACCTATGTTTCGCCTGGCTTCACCCTGGCGTTAATTAACGCGGTGATCGGGGTGCGCTCGCTAGCGCTGGCGAAACGTTGGGTGAACAGCAATTCCATCTCCGTAAACATTTTGATAGAGTCGTTGGGAAGCTCTGAGTACCATTCAAACGCCGTCTCCGCCAAGCTGCCGACGAATTGGTGAAGCAGTAGCTTATCATCCCCTCCAGTGTTGCCGCAGAGAGCCCTGAACTGAGCGACATGTTGATGGGGATTGTCTGTCCCCTTGTACACATGGAATTTAGGAATTGTGTATCCTGGCAGGTACTTTATCTGATCGTACCATCCTGGATTTGGTCGTCCAGTTCTGACGACTTGGCCGGTTGCTTCATTCACTTGATGAGCTCATATTTGCTGAGCTATATAATCATCGAGCATGGCTTTGGAGATGGTCTCCTCCTTGGCTGCTGACAGAGCCGGCAGAGGATTTGATGTCTCTCCTCTATCATCTTCAATTATCACTGGAGGATCTTCGGCTGGAGGGTTTGGCTGGATCATCAGGCTCACCATATCTTGGAATAAAAAGGCCATTTGTTTTATGTTGGCCACTTGTTCCGCAGCCTATTTGTCCTTCTTCTCAAGCATTCTCCAAAGGAATTCGACATCCGTTTCCTGCTCATGACGCTGCTCCGAAGATGTCTCCGGGCATGCTTTTGGTCCAGTGAGTGCAACCATGGTTGTCAGCATTTCTTGGAGCTTTTGTTGTTGTTGCTCCTGAGCCTTAGTCACAGACCGTGTAAGTGGTCGGTGACTCGTAGAGATATAGCTATCCTCTTTTCCGGAAACCATATAAACAATATGCACCACCATGCCCCCAGACTTGGGGTATTTAAATTTAGTGTCCTTGCGATTTGCCAAAGATGTGGGGATCTTCTCCGGCCTCCTTCTTATGTAGGCGGTCGAAGTTGAGAGAGCCGTTGCAGCGGGCACCCAAACAGATGACACCTTCTGTGGCTTGACAGGGTGATCCTCTTCTCGCCGAACTTTCATCTTTTTTTGTCGGCGGGGGTAGTGTTGATCAATCATGGAGTCTTGGACCTGTCGTCAACCCTTGTGAGTTTTGGAGGACAGCCGCTGAGGGGGCTGCTCCAGCTTCGCTTTTGTAGCATTCTCCATAGGTAGAGAAGATCTTTTTAGCACGGCCTTCGGAGAGTTCTTGCGTACCCTCCTAAGTGGTTCAAAACTGTTCCCAGTTGGAATAGCAGCACCAACTTCCACCATCGGAGCTGGCGGAGTTAGTCCAGAAGGGGAACTGCCACCAGCCTTCCTCACTCGGCGCCAGTGGAGACGTCGGGCATGTCGTGCGGCCGGGATCACCTCCGCTGTTGGATGAGCTTCCTCATGCCCCCTGCTTTGAGAAGAGGCTGTTATTGGTGCTAGCTTGTCGAAGACTGACATCCGTTGATAGGGGATAGTCAGTCTTGTGAAAGCCGACTTTCGACCAGGAAAAGCGGTCTTAGCGATTTCGCTTGGAGCGGGAATCGGAACGGCCAGTCTTGTAAAGACCGACTCCTTAACAGGAGAAGTCGCTTTGAGGACTTCACAAGCAGGAATGGCTATCCGCTTTGGGGTAACGCCTTCTGGTATTGCAGGCTTTTTCACGAGCCCACCTGAGCTTTGGCTTAGTCTGTCGAAGACTGGGGCGCTGGATTTGGGCGACCCGTTGAGAGGGGCTGCGACAGTTGTAAGCCGATCAAAGACCGACTTCTTTGGAGGTTCTTGTAATGGCATTGGGGCATTGAAGCTCATGGGTGGGAGCATGGTCCTGATGAACAGCCCAGTGGTGTCTTGCGTCACCTGGTCCACCGGCATCGTGAAAAGGGAGGCCACTTGAGGCCCATAGGTCACTCCTCCGACAGGGACGGAGCGGGAGTTGTTGTAATTGTTGTAGCTGGAGCAGTTAGAAGCCATTGATCTTCTTTTTTCTTGACGGAGCAAGATACCAAATCTTAGTACTTCACATCCAAAGGCAACCATGTCAAACCGCGATTCTTTTGCGAAACACGACACACGAAGTGTGGAGTGGAAAGAGGAAAAGGTCCCACCGGACGTGTCAGAATCTGTTCTCCACCGAAAGACCGGGAAGACAAACATCTTGACTGAATTTGGGGGCAGATGCTATTTGGTTTTATCCGTCCACATCTCCGAAGATGCCAAGTTGATTTATGGCACCCTGTATCAGAGGTTTAGACGGATGCGGCCGTTGTAGAAGACTTCGTCAGATTCCCCCTCATTTGAGGGGGTTTTGATTATGGGGACGTTCTTCCCTACAGGCGCAAGCCCCTACAGTTAATTACGCTACCGCATCGCGGTAACCACTTTCTCCTTCTCCAGATGGTCATTTCGTGTCGTGTGTGTTTGTTTTATTTTTGGTTGCCCGTGGATTGTATACGGAGACTAATTTATGTTGTCGCCCGTAGGGCGTGGATTAGTCCAAATTCGTATTTTCTTAGATTTGGGTTTTGGTTTGGGTGTAAGAATACGTTAGTCTCATTTGAGACTAAGATCAACTTAAACGTTTGTTAAGAATACGTTAGTCTAATTTTAGACTAAGATCAACTTAACGGGATCATTTAGATCCAACAAAAGAGCATTTGGGCTCTATTGTTTTAGTTTATGGACTTTGCGGTCGAGTTTAAAGACATCATAGTCTGTAAAGTTTAAGGACATCATAGTCCATGAGTTTAAGGACCCCACAGTCCGTAGTGGTTTAGAGGCATCATAGTCTGTAAAGTGTAAGGACATCATAGTCCATGAGTTTAAGGACCCCACAGTCCGTGAAATGTCTGGTTGTCGGGACCCATCACCTCTCTGAAGACGTTGAAGGATTACAACGACAAATATTAGAGTAGTGAAGAGATGTACCCTTGAACCAATATTGGTTGGAAGATCTATAGTCTAATTTGGGACTAAAATCAAAGATTTATAAGCATATGGGCTCAATTAATCCAAATTAAGGATCTGTGGCCACTTTGGGCTCGGCCCATTCAGTTAAAAGATTAAACATTTAACAATACTGAGTATTGGTTTGAGTTCTGACAATTATTTTTATTTCTTATTGAGTGTTGAGCGCTCATCATGGCTCTGCGGCTTTATTGTTTAAAGAATAATTTATGTTCCCTTAGCGCCCACGTGAAGAGCACGTGGTGTGCTTGGCGCTGAGCGCCAGTCAATGAGCGCAGAGCACTTCTATTTAGGTAGCGCACACGTGTGGAGAACGTGGCATGCTTGGCGCTGAGCGCCAGTCAATGAGTGCAGAGCGCTTCTATTTAGGTAGCGCACACGTGAGGAGCACGTGGCTCGCTTGGCGCTGAGCGCCAGTCAATGAGCGCAAAGCGCTTCTGGTGAAGTAGTGCACACGTGAGGAGCGCGTGGTGCGCTTGGCGCAGAGCACCAGATCATGGGGCGCTTATTTTAAATTTGGAGCGTTGTACGCTAGATTTGGAGCGTTGATGCGCTTCTTTAAATTTGGAGCGCTAAGGCTCTTTTTAGGCAGTTCTACGCTCTAAGAATTAAATTCTCTCTTATAAGAGATTTTGTCTCATGGATCTAAGAACAAAGTTCTTATTTTATAGAAGATATTTCAATCTCTTATGTTCTTGGTGAAAGGCTTTGCCTTTATGGATCTGTGATCCTAAGAGAATTGAATTATTCTCCCCCATTTTTATAATGAGATGTTATAATCTCTTTTGTGAAAGACAGTTTGTCTTAAAGATCTATGATCTGGCAAAAGAACTAAGTTCTTTTTCTGATGAGATGGTTTGATCTCTATGTTTTTTACCTTGAAGAAAAGTTCTTCTTCTCAGAGCTTGCTCTTTTCTTTGAAATTTCTCAAAGCTTGTGGGGGGTTCCTTTATATCAGACTTGAAGTCTTGGGGCCTTTATATAGGGTAGGTTGATTTGTTGAATCGGTTGAAAAGATCTTTTCTCTAATTGATTTGGGGATTTCCCCACCGTTGGATCTTTGATCCTAGGGCTTCTGTTTTACAGAAAGCAGTCTTCTTGTTTTTAACAAGATTGGGAAATATTTTTCCATACAAAATTTATTCTGTATTTTGGTGATTTTTAATCACCATTGGATCATTGATCCAACGGTGCTCTGATTTTCCGAGCATAATATTTCCTGTTTGGAAGAAATGTTTCCTTAACAGAATTTTATTCTGATCAATTGATGATTTATCATCTTCATTGGATCTTTGATCCAACGGTGGGGAACATTTAGTTTCAGCTCTAGCGCTCTCGTGCTTTGCACGTGAGCGCTGCTTCAGAGTCTTTGACTCTTTGGCACTGGCGCTCAGCGCTCACGTGCTTTGCATGTGAGGCGCTGCCTCAGAGTCTTTGACTCATGGCGCTGGCGCTCAGTGCTCCCGTGCTTTGCATGTGAGGCGCTGCCTCAGAGTCTTTGACTCATGGCGCTGGCACTCAGCGCTCTCGTGCTTTGCACGTGAGGCGCTTCCTCAGAGTCTTTGACTCTTTAGCGCTGGCGCTCAGCGCTCTCGTGCTTTGCACGTGAGGCGCTGCCTCATTACTGAAGGTGTCTTTTCACCTTCTTTCTCCACTTTTCCTGAGTCAAGCTTCTCTTTTCCAGAGCTTGGAAATAGTTTCATCATGCACAGCATATTCTGTGCCTAGACTTAAATGTCTCCCTTCATAATCTGAAGCAATACTTCTTTTCTCTCTCATTTTTAGAGAATCATTTTAACAGAGAAGAGCCATGGCTTGTAATCATCCACATGCTCGCCGACAGCCATGGGAGGTGCCCATTGAGGAAATTGTTCCTCGTTTTGCTGCGCGTTTGGTGAACCCTACTCTTACGGATGACCAATGCGACACGGTGTTGCACGAGCGCTTGACTCGTATAGGATCTCCTCTCCCCATCGGCTCCATTTGGCTCCAGATGGTTTTCTTGTCTGTGATCAATGATATTCCCCCTCCTCTGGCGGAGATGACTCCGACAATGCTCGACGCCGTGGAAGACAAGATCGAGTGCTTCCACGAGGCACTTTTGATCACCACAGCTCTGAGGGATCACTATGTCCGGCTGCTAAGCCAGATACGGGCTCAGCGGGTCGTCATGTCCGTCTTTGCTGATGGGTGCGGTGCTGACCGATGGGTAGCTACTCTTCGTGAAGATTGCCGCTTTGTCATGGTGGAGAAGGCAGAGAGGGAGTTAGATAATTTTATCCATCGTTTTGTGAATCCCTGTACTTTCGATCCCATGTTTGGTGATCTATTTCCTGTAGAATAAAATGTTCAATTAAATGCTTTGTTTTTGTCGTTGAACACCTGTTCTTCCTCTGATGTGTGCATGTGTGAAACTTAAGCCGGTATAAACAGGAACTAATAGCTCTTAGCCGAAGATTTTGGTGGGAACAAGCGCCATTCGTTTTATATTGGCATCTTGTTCCGCTGCTTCTTTGTCCTTCTTCTCGAGAATTCTGCGGAAGAACTCAGCATCAGTTTCTTGTTCATGACACTGCTCTGACGACGTTTCCGGGCTTTCTTTTGGCCCAGTGAGTACGGCCATCTGTGTTAACATTTCCTGGAGCTTCTGTTGTTGCTCCTGAGCCTTTGTTACGGATCTGGTGAGTGGTCATTGGCCCGTAGAGATACGGCTATCCTCTTTCCCGGATGCCATATAAACAGTGTGCACCACCATGCCCCCAGACTTGGGGCGTTTAGATTCAGTGCCTTTCGTCACAGACACTGGGATTTTCTCCGGCCTTATTCTTTTGTGAGCGGTCGAAGTTGAGGGGGGCTGTTGCAGCGGGCACCCAAGTAGACGACACCTTCTGCGGTACGACAGGGTGGTCTTTCTCTTGCCGAACCTTCATTTTCTTTGGTTGGCGGGAGTAGTCTTGGTTAACCACAGAATCTTGGACTCTTCGCCAGACCCTGTGAATTTTGGAGGACGGCCGCTGAGGGGGCTGCTCTGGCTTCGCCTTTGTAGTGTTCTCCATAAGTGGAGGAGATCTTTTTAGCACAGCAGTCGGAGAGTTCTTGCGGACCCACCTGAGTGGTTCAAAGCTATTCTCAGTTGGAACAGCAGCATCAATTTCCACCATCGGAGCTGGCGGAGTCAGTCCAGAAGGAGAGCTGCCCCCAGCCTTACGTACTCGGCGCCAGTGACGACGGCGAGCATGTCGTGCTAACGGGACTGGCTCAGCTATGGGGCTGGCTTCGTCATGCCCCCTGTTCAGATGCGGGGCTGCTGTTGGTGCCAACCTATCGAAGACTAACGCCCGCTGAGAAGGAATGATCAGTCTTGAAAAGATCGACTTTTTGACAGGGGAAACAGACTTGGTTACTTCACCTGGAATAGGAGAAACAGCCAGTCTTGTGAAGACCGATCTCTTAGCAGGAGAAGCTGCCTTGGTGATTTCAGGAGCAGGAATGGCTATCCGCTTTGGGATAACCCTTTCAGGTATTGTGGGCTTCTTGACGGACCCATTTGAGCTTCAGCTCAGCCTATCAAAGACTGAGGTGTTGGACTTGGACGACCCGTTGAGAGGGGCAGCAGTAGTTGCAAGCCGATCAAAGACCGACTTCTTCGGAGCTTCTTGCGGCGGCAGTGGGGTGTTGAAGCTCATGGGTGGGAGCATGGTCCCAAAGAATAGCTCTGTGGTGGCTTGCGTCACCTGGTCCACTGGCATCGTAAAAAGTGAAGCCGCTTGAGGCCCGTAGGTCACTCCTCCGGCGAGGACAGAGTGAGAGTTGTTGCAGCTGTTGCAGTTTGTGCAGTTGAAAGCCATTGATCTGCACGGGAGCAAGACACCAAATGTTAGTACCTCGAATCCAGGGGCAACCATATCAAACCGCGATTCGTTCGCGAACACGACATACGAAGTGTGGAGTAGAAAGAGGAAAAGGTCCCACCGGGCGTGCCAGAATCTGTTCTCCGCCGAAAGACACGACCGGGACGTTGGGACGTCTGGCCAGAATTTGGGGGAAAATGCTATTTGGTTTTATCCGTCCACCTCTCCGAAGATGCCAAGTTGATTTATGGCACTGTGTATCGATGTTTTAGACAGATGCAGCCGATGTAGCAGACTTCGTTAGATTCTCCCTCATTGTGAGGGGTTTTTGATTGTGGGGACGCTCTTCCCTGCAGGCGCAAGCCCCTGCAGTTAATTACACTTTCGCATCGCGGTAACCACTTTCTCCTTCTCCAGATGGTCATTTCATGTCGTGTATGTTTTTTTTATTTTAGGTTGCCCGTGGATTGTATACGGAGACTAATTTATGTTGTCGCCCGTAGGGCGTGGATTAGTCCAAATCCGTATTTTCTTAGATTTGTGTTTGGGTTGGGTTTAAAGATCGTTAATCCCATTTGAAACTAAAATCAACTTAAACGTTTGTTAAGGATACGTTAGTCTAATTTTTAGACTAAGATTAACTTAGTCTAGTTTTTAGACTAAGATCAACTTAACGTTTGTTAAGGACACGTTAGTCTAATTTTAGACTAAGATCAACTTAACAAGATCATTTAGATCCAACAAAAGAGCATTTGGACTCTATTGTTTTAGTTTAGGGACTTTACGGTCCAGTTTAAAAACATCATAGTCTGTAAAGTTTAAGGACATCATAGTCCATGAGTTTAAGGACCCTACAGTCCGTGGAATGTCTGGTTGTCGGGACCCGTCACCTCTCTGAAGACGTTGAAGGATTACAACGACAAATATCAGAGGAGTGAAGAGATGTACCCTTGAACTAATATTGGTTGGGAGATCTGTAGTCCAATTTAGGACTCAGATCAAAGATTTATGAGCATATGGGCTCGATTAATCTGAATTAGAGATCTATGGTCAGCTTGGGCTCGGCCCATTCATTTAAAATGTTAGAAATTTTAGCAATGCTGATCATTGGTTTGAGTTCTGACAAACTTTTTGTCTTTATTGAGTGTTGAGCACTCATTATAGCTCTGGGCCTTTGTCATTTAAAGAACAATTTATGTTCTCTCAGCGCACACATGAGGAGCACGTGGCGCGCTTGGCGCTGAGCGCCAAGCAATGAGCGCAGAGCGCTTATTTGAAGTAGCGCACACGTGAGGAGCACGTGGCGTGCTTGGCGCTGTGCGCCAGACAATGAACGCAGAGCGCTTCTGTTAAATAGCACACACGTGAGGAGCACGTGGCGCGCTTGGCATTATGCGCCAGACTTGGAGCGCAGAGCGCTTCTTGTGAATTTAGAGCGCTAAGGCTCTGCAGCGCTGTGCGCTGGATTTGGAGCGCTGAAGCACTTCTTTAAACTTGGAGCGCTAGGGCTATGCAGCGCTGTGCGCTAGATTTGGAGTGCTGAGGCGCTTCTTTTAATTAGAGCACTAAGGCTCTTTTTAGGCAGATTTGCGTTCTGAGAATTAAATTTTCTCATATAAGAGATTTTGTCTCATGGATCTAAGAACAAAGTTCTTATTTTATAGGAGATATTTCAATCTCTTATGTTTTTTATGAAAGGCTTTGTCTTTATGGATCTGTAATCCTGAGAGAATTGAATTATTCTCCCCACTTTTTATAATGAGATATTATGATCTCTTTTGTGAAAGACAATTTGTCTTAAAGATCTATGATCTAGCATAAGAACTAAGTTCTTTTTCTGATGAGATTTTTATCTCTCTGTTTTTACCTTGAAGAAAAGTTCTTCTTCTGCCGAGAGCCTGCTCTTCTTTCTCAAAGTTTGGGGGGGTTCTTCTCTGTGAGACTTGAAGTCCTGGGGCCTTTATATAGGGTAGGCTGATTTGTTGAATCGGTTGATGAGATCTTTTTTCTAATTGATTTGGGGATTTCCCCACCGTTGGATCTTTGATCCTAGGGCTTCTGTTTTACAGAAGGCAATCTTCTTGTTTTTGACAAGATTGGGAAATCTTTTCCTATACAGAATTTATTCTGTATTTTGGTGGTTTTTAATCTCCCTTGGATCATTGATCCAACGGTGCTCTGATTTTCAGAGTACAATCTTTCTTGTTTGGAAAGATTCTGAGGAATGTTTCCTTAACAAAATTTTATTCTGGTCAATTGATGATTTTTAATCATGTTCGTTTGATCTTTGATCCAATGGCCGAGAACATTTTGGTCTATTGCTAGCGCTTACGTGCTTTTCACGTGGTGTGCTGCTTAAAGTACAGCGCTCACGTGCTTTGCACGTGGTGCGCTGCTTAGAGTGCAGCGCTCTTAGCGCTAGCGCTCACGTGCTTTGCACATGGTGCGCTTCCTCGGAGTCTTTGACTCTCAGCGCTGGCGCTGCTAGCGCTGGCGCTCATGTGCTTTGTACGTGGTGCGCTGCATTAGAGTCTTTGACTCTTAGCGCTGGCGCTGCTATGAAGCGCTGCTTCATTTCAAATTTCAAAATTTGAACAGAGCTTTGCTCTGATTGGGAAAACAGCCCTGGCACTTGTCGTCGCCTCCAGGAAACTTCGGCACTATTTTCAAGCGCACACGATCCTCGTCCTCACCGATCGACCTTTAGGGTCGATTCTCGCCTCCCCTGAGTCATAAGGACATCTGGAGAAATGGAGGTGGGAACTGTTCCAATTCGATATCAAATATCGCCCCCGACAAGCCATCAAAGCACAGATTTTGGCGGATTTTTTTGTCGAATGCACCATCCCCACTAAAGAAGAAACACCGACACGGGCCCCGATCTACGTCCCTCGGTCGAAGAGGTGCCCGACCCCATCCCGGATTGGGTGCTCTTCGTGGACGAATCCTCTACCGAGGAGGGGAGTTGGACTGGCCTGATCATCCGCGGAACGGACGAAGCGGAAATGGAATACTCCTTAAAGTTCGGGTTCAGAGCATCAAAAAACATCGCAGAATACGAGGCTTTGTTGGCAGGACTGCGAATCGCCTCCGAAGTAGGACTGAAGACCATCAGAGTGCGCAGCGACTCCACACTGGTCATCGACCAAGTAACCGGGCGTTTCGAAGCCCAGGAACCACTCATGATAAAATACCCAGCCGAGGTAAAAAGGCTTAAGAAAAATTTCGACGAAGTCCAAGTGGAGCAGATCCCCAGGAACTTGAACATCCGGGCCAACGCTTTGAGTAAGCTCGTTTCTTCCTATTCGGCCACCCATAAAAGAAATATCCTCTTCGAAGTCTTGCCACGACCCAGCGTGGAAGAGGGAGAGGTAATGCTCTAGATCTACACAACCCAGGAAGAAGGTCAAGATTGGAGGAAGCCCCTCGTGGAGTTCCTAAAAGACGGTGTGCTCCCCGAAGACCGAGGAGAAGCTCGCCAGCTACGGGCCAAAGCATGCCATTTCGTCTGGAGCAACAGAAACCTGTACAAGAAGTCATACACTTAGCCTCTGCTCCGATGCATCGACCCCCACGAGACTTACTACGTTCTGCGAGAAATACATGAAGGGGTCGGGGAGCGCATCAAGGAGCCCGCACCTTGGTCCAGAAGACGCTGCTCCAAGGGTACTACTGGCCGAAATTACACCAGGACGCCGAGAAGCTGGTTAGAAAATGCAATAACTGCCAACTCTTCTGCAGCATACCTCGTCTTCCCGTCACCGAACAACACCACTCAGCTCCCTTTGGTCGTTTGCACGGTGGGGGATGGATATGGTCGGTCAACTCCCTACCGGCACGGGCGGACACATATGCATCCTCGTCGCTGTGGACTACTTCACAAAATGGATAGAGGCTGTCATGCCCCGTTTCCCAGTATACGGAAAGGGACGCGGCGAGGCCCGCTACGTATTTACTCAGAAGTAAACACGCTAAGCGTATCTAAGCAATATAAAGTAGAATGTACATAAGAAAAATGACAATAGATGTAATTGATCGGCAACTTTTATTTATTAAATATTCTTTTACAGGTACAACTGGAATGTAAATATATGAATAGAATGCAATGCCTAAACAATGGCATAACTGAAAAGAAAATATGAACAAGTGATTATAGCTCGGGGTCTTCTGTGTACTGCTCCAAATTCTCCTAGCCGGTCTCGATCTCTAGTACGTCCGATCCACCTGACAACATTCCAAAGAAAGAAGAAAAGAAATGTCGTCGATGAACAATCGCTTGGTAAGTCCTAAAGATGGGTAGAGATAGAATAGACAGAAAGTGAGTATAACTAGTAATGTTTGATTATAATGTTAACGCAATTATTTGTAGCTTGGTACAGAATATGCCAGCGTATACGAGAGGAGTCCAACTTACACCATGGACTTTGGTAACCCGTAGTACAATACTCCATCGAAAATACCACGGAACAACGACATGGATGTAATTAGGTCTTTAGTGACCACCTCGTGCCACCTTTAACATGTTCCGTACCAGTCTACCCCTTTATAAACCCCGTAATGTCTTATTATATTAATTGTATTGATTGTACTGATGGTATTGTACTGTCTTGTAGTAAATGGAAGACTTGCCGAAACCATGATATCAGTAAATGGAATGGATATAAATGGATAGTCATGTAAACGGAGTATATCCATGGTTCGGTTCAGCAATATAGATTGATATAGATTGAGTAGACGGATTCATGTTGAATTGTAGTTTATACTTGAATCATATTCAAGTCAGATTGATTAGATTAAGACTCAATCTGAGTCAGACACTTTGAAAAGAAATTGAAGTCCTAAATTAGTTTTGATGTTATCGGTAACTGCTGCACATGGACGGCAGGGTTTGTGTCTTTTTCTAAGATAATTACCGTGTTGAAAACACCGTTGTTAGATTGTCTAGCTTAGATAGGCAATCACCCACTTTCTCCGGCTCCCCGAGGCTCAAGAGAACTGGTCCCGCTTAAACCTATATTTACTAGGGTCTTTTTTGTAATTTAGTACAACTTGAGGGGGTTTTATGTAAAAATAGTTTTGATACATTTTCAAAATACATATCAAGTATTTATATATCGTCTTTAGGGTTTTCATAGATGTATATTTTATAAAAGTGAAATCTTCTAGTGAGTAGAACCTAGTTTTCAATGTATATGGTATTTTAATGAAATATTGGAATTGTATTGTATTGAAATGGTACTTTCATGTAATTGTGATTCCTTTGAGTTAGAAAATATGGAATATTTGTATAATATATTTAAAATAGATCTTTTTATAATATTCATATATATATATATATATATATATATATATATATATATATATATTTAATAAAAATAAATTTTATTTATTTTGTAGAAATCTCATTTTCTTAAGAATAGCATTAAAAATTCCATCGAGATTGAATTCTCCTTGCGGAGGTCTGTATCTCGCTCTAGTAGGCCCGAGGACGTGCGATAATCCGCACCATCCTGATCGGGGTTCCCCAAAATGGGTTGTAAAGGCGTATTTGCAAGGAATTAGATAACACTCTTTTAAAGAAAACGATTTTGTAAGTTTAGGGTATTTATTCGTAGAAGCGTATTCCCATAATCTAGAATTTCAAAGTCCATCATGCTATGTCCAATATGTGTGTTGTGATGAGGTAGGTCCTTATCTCATGAGTTTTCTAAAGGTAATACGGTAAAAAGTGGATAACAATATTGTTTGTGAACATAGTGGTATTTTACTGTAAAAATGAGATAAAGATTGCAACATGATTTATTTTGAGATGAAACTTATTCTAATGTGTTTATTTATATTTTTAAATATTATATGAGAGTATGGTATTTTATGGTTTAAGAAAAATGGAATTTTTAAAGAAAAACGAATCGGAAGTCGGAATAACTCCGCTTCCAACGAATTTGAAAAAGAGAAGTTTTTAGTATGACAAAAGAGAAGTGGAGAGAGGACTTACAGGATACAAGGATATAGGGAAGAATGGAGAAGCCTAGGAAAGTGTCGGGACGTCGTTTCGTCCCCGGATTCTTCCCGAAATATCGCCGGAATTTCGACCTTTGCTAACTCCAGTTGTACAACTTGGGACTTGGAAATTTTAGAGAGTTTTTGTATGGGATTTCTGAATGAGGAGGGGTGAAATATAGTGTGGTATTTATAGGAAAAATTAGGGTTTAGGGTAATGAATTTGAGAATTAAAATGTGCATTAAAAATAGATTAAAGAGGTGAATTTAATCCCTCTGTAAATTTGCAGAGAAATCAAACAGAATAGGAGTAGTGGGGGGAGTCCAAAGGGTGTGGGGCAAATTTTTGGGAGCATTTGCCACGGGGGGCCTGGCGGTGCCGGTCTCATCAAGCATCTCGCCGGTCCAAGTCTGGTGGAATGGGCTTGGATTCCGCCACGTGTCAGGGTCTGTATGAATAGTATTTTGCACATATTTGTTTTTGTTGTGACTTTTCATTTTACATATAGTGCACGTGTAAACCTTTGAACTTCTAAAAGATTAAAAGAAAAATCAATTAAAAATATATGTGGCTGAGAGGAACCGATCACAGGGTCTACGTTACAGCAGTGCAAGGCTTTACCAATGAGGTACAAGTGCTTTCTTGTTGTTCAAAAACAAATTAAATTTATAACTTGTACTCAGGCTTAAGTGTTCATTTCTGTATTTTTGAAAAAAATTCTTTACAGAAAGTTTAAGGTTGTTACACAGGCCGTATCCATCAGGAAACCGAACACCGCCTCTACGATAAAGTTCCTGCAGAACAACATAATTTCTCGATTCGGAATCCCGAGGTGCATAGTTACCGACCATGGAACCAACTTCGAAAACGGTAAAGTCAAAGAGTTTTACAGCGACTACCACATACCGATGAAGTTTTCTACGGTAGCACATCCTCAATGCAATGAGCAGGCCGAGCTAGCGAACCGAGGCGTTACCCGCGGTCTCAGAGCCTGTTTGGAAAGAAGGCAAGGCAGCTGGGTCGAGGAACTGCCGCAGATGCTATGGGCATTACGAACATCAAAGAAAACACCCACGGGAGAAACCCCATTCAGCCTTTGCTACGGTACCGAGACAATGGTACCCGCGGAAATTGGACTACCCAGTTACAGGGTAGAACAGTTTGACGATGAAACCAACACCTCGGCGCTCCGAAGCAACTTGGACATCTTATTGGAAAAACGGGATCGAGCGCAAATCAGTACGGCCGCCTACCAGCAACAAACCGCCCGCTACTACAATGCCCGAGTTAAGTATCGGGCCTTCAAGACGGGAGACCGGGTTTTACGAAGAAATGAGTTCGTAGACCAAGAGAGACTGCATAAGTTCTTCCCGAAGTGGAACGGGCCATTTCTCATGACAGAAGCATTGCCCGGTGGAGCATACCGTCTACAGGACGCCGGGGGGCATAATTTTCCTCAGCCCTATAATGCCGAAAAGCTTAAATCGTATAAATAAACATGTATCGTCTTTCAAAATAATGTAATTCCTTTTTGCATTTAATTAAGTCTTCCGGGCTAGGTCCTCTCGCTGAAAAGACTTTGTGTACCCCCGCAGGGCTCTAGCCCTTTGATTCTTTTCTCGGTTCCATGACTCCAAAGTATTTTAAGAAAACAAAAAATATATGTTTCCCCCAATCAGAACAAAGCTCTGTTTAAAATTCAAAATTTTGAAATGAAGCAACGCTTCAGATGCAGCGCCAAGTGCGCTGTGCCCTAAGCAGCGCACCACGTGCAAAGCACGTGGGCACTAGCGCTAGGTGCGTTATGCTCTAAGCAGCACACCACGTGTGCGCTAGCGCTAGGTGCGCTGCGCTCTAAGCAGCGCACTACGTGTCAAACACAGGTGCGCTGCCCTTTAAGCAACGCATTACGTGCAAAGCACGGGTGCGCTAGCGCTGGAATTAAAAGCTCCCCACCGTTAGATCAAAAATCTAATAATAATGATAAATCATTAATTAATCAGAATTAAATTCTGTTAAGGAAAGATTCCTCAAAATCTTTCCAAATAACAAGATTGTGCTCTGTAAATCAGAGCACCGTTTGATCAATGATCCAATGGTAAATAAAAATTACCAAGAGACAGAATAAATTCTGTATGGAAAGATTTATCAATCTTGTTAAAAACAAGAAGATTGCCTTCTGTAAAACAAAAGCCCTAGGATCAAAGATCCAATGGTGGGGAAACATCCCCAAATCAATCAAAGAAAGATCTCTTTAACTGATTCAACAAATCAGCCTACCCTATAAAAAGGCCCCTAAACTTCAAGTCTCAGATATATAAAAAGAGAGAGAAACCTCCCCAAAAACTTTGAGAAAATTCAAAGAGCAAGCACTTGCAAGAAGATCTTTCTTCAAGGTAAAAATGATGATGATGAACACAGAGATGAAATCATCTCATGATTAAGAAAGAAGAATTCATTTCTTTAAAAAGATCATAAATCTACAAAGACAAAAGGTCTTTCACAAAGAGATCAAAAGATCTCATCATAAAATAAAAGAAGAACTTACTTCTCACAGATCATAGATCTATAAGACTAAAGTCTTTCTCAAAGAGAACATGAACGTCTCATTATAGAAAGGAGAGGAGAATAATTCAATTCTCTTAAGGATCATAGATCCATAAAAGCTAAGCCTTTTCATCAATATAAGAGATTGAAACGGTTGTTCTCAGATCTTGAGATAAAGTCTCTCTTTGGATCACAAAATTGATCATATATGTTTTGCGCTC
This sequence comes from Agapanthus africanus, assembly GCA_030015575.1. Lineage (NCBI taxonomy): Eukaryota > Viridiplantae > Streptophyta > Magnoliopsida > Asparagales > Amaryllidaceae > Agapanthus > Agapanthus africanus. The sequence continues at coordinate 4,849,223 of JASDDO010000008.1, read as the reverse complement.
TGGAACCGCGCTTCTGCGCTCTTGAACCGCGCTTCTGCGCTCTTAGACTGGCGCTCAGCGCCGAGCGCGACACATGTCGCTTTGCGCTCTTGAAATAGCGCACTGCGCTCATGGGCTGGCGCTCAGCGCCAGCCGCACCACGTGTCAATTACATGTGCGCCACTAAACTACTAGCGCAATGCGCTCATAAACTGGCGCAATGCGCTCATAAACTGGCGCAATGCGCCCATCATCTGGCACTTAGCGCCAAGCGCAACACGTGTCCTTCACGTGTGCGCTACTTGGTAGAAGCGCACTGCGCTCTTTGACTGGCGCAAAGCGCCAAGCGCACCACGTGTCACTCACGTGTGCGCTCATAGAACATAAATTGTTCTTTAATAAGCCACAGAGCTATGATGAAAGCCCGGCATTCAATAAAAGACAAAATATTGTCAGAATTCAAGCATTGTTAAAAGGGTCAGGCCTAAGCAAATGCCCAGCAACCCAAGATAAATGTTAAACATTTTAACTCGATTGGACTAAGCCAAAGATTGGCCATAAGTCCTCAACTCATATTAATTGAGCCCATCTGCTCATAAATATTTTAACAGATCTTAACCCCAAATTGGACTATAGATCTTTCAACCAACTCACATCGGTTCGAGGGTACATCTCTTTACTCCTCTGATATTTTTCATTGTAATCCTTCAACGTCTTCAGAGAAGTGACGGGTCCCGACAACCAAACATTCCACGGACTGTGGGGTCCTTTAAAACCCATGGACTATGATGTTCTTAACCTTGACTGTGAGGTCTTTAAACTCACGGACTATGATGTCCTTAACCTTGACTGTGAGGTCTTTAAACTCACGGACTATGATGTCCTTAACCTTGGACCGAGATGTCCTTAAACTAACATTGGACCGTAATGTCCTTAAACTAATCGACCGCAATGTCCCTAAACTAAATAATAGAGTCCAAATGCTCTTTTGTTGGATCTAAACGATCTCGTTAAGTTGATCTTAGTCTAAAATTATACTAACGTATCCTTAACTAATGTTTGAGTTGATTTTAGTCCGAAATGAGACTAACGTATCCTTAAACCCAACCCCAAACCCAAATATAAGAAGATACGGATTTGGACTAATCCATGCCCTACGGGCGACAACATAAATTAGTCTCCGTATACAATCCACGGGCAACCAAACACAAAACAAACCCCCACGATACGAGGTGACCATCTGGAGAAGGAGAAAGTGGTTACCGCGATGCGGTAGCGTAATTAACTGCAGGGGCTTACGCCTGCAGGGAAGAGCGTCCCCACAATCAAAAAACCCCTCAAATGAGGGGGAATCTGACAAAATCTGCTACATCGGTCGCATCCGTCTAAACCTTCGATATAAGGTGTCATAAATCAACGTGGCATCTTCGGAGAGGTGGACGGATAGCACCAATTAGCATCTGCCCCGAAATTCAGGCAAGACGGACCTGCACAGTCGCGTCTCCGTGTTTCGGCGGGGAACAGATTCTGGCACGCCTGGTGGGACCTTTTCCTCTTTCCACTCCATACTTTGTGTGTCGTGTTCGCGAACGAATCACGGTTTGATGTGGTTTCCCTTGGGTTCGAGGTACTAAGATTTGGTGTCTTGCTCCGTACAGAAAACAGAAGATCAATGGCCTCAACCTGCACTAACTGCAACTGCAACTCTCGCTCCGTCCCGTCCGGAGGAGTGACTTACGGGCCCCAAGCGGCCTCCATCTTCGCTATGCCGGTGGAACATGTCACTCAGGCCACCACTGGATTGTTCTTCAGGACCATGCTCCCGCCAATGAGCTTCAGCGCTCCTGTACCAACACAAGAAGCTCAGAAGAAGTCGGTCTTTGATCGGCTTACAACTACTGCGGCCCCTCTCAATGGGTCGTCCAGCTCCAACTCCTCAGTCTTTGACAGACTGGGCCAAAGCTCAATTGGGCCCATGAAAAAGCCCGTGATACCAGAAAGGGTTATCCCAAAAAGGATAGCCATCCATGCTCCCGAAGTCGTCAAGGCGGTTTCTCCTGCCAAAGGGTCGGTCATCACAAGACTGACTATTTCAGCTCCTGTTCCAGACGAAATCGTCAAGGTTGCTTCCCCTACTCGGAAGTCTGCCTTCGATAGGTTGGACATTACTTCTCGGCGAACGTCAGTTTTCAAAAGGCTGACACCGGCGACAACCCTCCGCCAAGACATGGGGCATGACGAAGCCATCCCCATAGCTGAACCAACTCCATCCGCACGACATGCTCGCCGTCGTCACTGGCGCCGAGTAAGGAAGGCTGGGGGCAGCTCCCCTTCTGGACTAACTCCGCCAGCTCCCATGGTGGAAATCAATGCTGCTGTTCCAACTAGGAACGGTTTTGAACCGCTTAGGAGGGTTCGCAAGAACGCTCCGACTGCCGTGCTGAAGAGGTCTCCTCCACCTGTGGAGAATACTACAGAAAAGAAGCCGGAGCAGCCCCCTCAGCGGCTGTCCTCCAAAATTTATAAAGTCTAGCGACAGGTCCAGGAATCGGTGATTGACCGGGAGTACTCTCGCCGATCAAAGAAGCTTAAAGCTCGACAAGGAGAAAACCATCCCGTCAAGCCACCAAAGGCGACAGCCATCTGGGTGCCCGCTGCAACGGCCCCCTCGACTTCAACTGCTCACAAGAGAAGGAGGCCAGAGAAAGCCCCTGTGAATGCGGCAAACCGCAAGGACGTTGAATCTAAACGTCCAAAGCCCAGGGGCATGGTAATACATACCGTTTATATAGCTTCCGGAAAAGAAGAAAGCCGTGCTTCCACGGGTCATCGACCGCTTACCCGATCGATAAAGAAGGCTCAGGAACAACAACAGCAGAAACTTCAGGAGATGCTGACTGCAATGGCCTCACTCACTGGGCCAAAAGAAAATCCAGAGACCTCGGAGCAGCGACGGGAACAAGAAACTGATACTGAGTTCCTCCGAAGAATGCTCGAGAGGAAAGAAAAAGAGGCTGCGAAGTAGGTAGCCAATATAAAACGAATGGCTATTTTATTCCAAGACATGGCTGGGATGATGTTACAGCCGGAACCTCCAGCTGAAAACCCCCCGATCATCATTGAAGACGACAGAGGGAAGACATCGAACCCCCCTCCAGCTCTTTCAGCAGCCAAAGAGGAGACCATCTCCAAGGCCGCTCTAGACGATTACATTGCTCAGCAAATATGAGCTCACCAGGCGAATGAAGCGGCCGGCCAAATTGTTAAAACTGGGCGACCATATCCAGGCTGGTATGACCAAATAAGATACCCACAGGGATATACGATCCCTAAATTCCATGTATATAAAGGGACGGGGAATCCACATCAGCATGTCGCTCAATTTAGAGCCTTGTGCGGCAACACCGGGGGTGATGATAAACTTCTACTCCGTCAGTTTGTTGGTAGCTTGTCGGAGACGGCATTCGAGTGGTATTCTAAACTTCTAAACGACTCTGTCAAGACTTTTGCAGAGATAGAGCTACTATTCACCCAGCGTTTCGCAAGTGCTAGTGAACGCACCCCAATAACGGCATTGATCAATGCCAGGGTGAAGCCAGGTGAAACGTGGGTGCAATACACAATACGATGGAGTGTTTTTTGTGGTCAAAATGTGAGCAGCGCATCGAGGATGCGCCAGCAGTGGGCATGTTCGTGGACACTCTTGACCCTTAAGCAACTATTTCCAAATTCATGATGTTCTTCAAGCCAACCACGTTCCAGGCCTTGATTGACAAACTGGCTCAAATGGAACAGATGGGTCATAGACCGTCCCCTTCAAAGCCGGACCCACGGAATGAAAAGGGCAAAGGGAAAGCGACCTTCGTCGCAAATGCTCAACAGCAGCCCAGTGGCCTAAAATTAACGGATCGACTAGACGAAAGACGGCGATACTATAATGAGAAAATAAAGCGCCCTTATTCATTTCCCCGGGACAAAACGAGGAGATTGTTTGAGCTGGCGGTGCACAACAGGCTCATCAATCTGCCAAATCCAAAATGACCGTTGCAACCTGGTGAAGCTAATAGTCCTAATTATTGCCCTTACCATCAAACGGTAAGCCATCTAATTGAAGATTGCTTCGTCTTTAAAGGCTGGATCGAAGATCGAAACCAACAGGGCAAATTTGCCCTGTCCGAGAATTGGAAGGTGAACCCGCCACAACCACACACTCCCAAGAAGACGGACACACGGGGGCATCATGTTCTTTCGTAGAAAAAGCTCCATAGGAGGTCGTTCTTTCAGCCAAGACTAAAAGAATGCTGAAAGATCTCCACACATGCCCGACGATCAGGTGGAAGAATCCACTGGAACCCAAGATTATCGAGGGAATGCTGAAGCCGCGCCCAACTCCAAAAATTGGTGATGATAGTCAAAGCGCTCACACCCAGCTGTCAAAGTCTTCGAAGAAGAAGAAGAAGACCAAAAAACCCGTGAAGCCTAGTAACAAGCGCACGGACTTGCAAAAGCAGACTGACGCGCTGAAAGAATATAATCAGAAGGCGCGGACTCCAGTCACACTCTAAGAATTTCTCAGCTACGTCCTTGAGGACGGAAGTGATGACAATGGAGAAGACTCGTCGAATGAACCTGAAGATTATATGGTAAGTTGCCATGTGATCTCCCACTCGTCGATAAACGACGAATAAGCTCCTTACGCAGAGAAACTGGGGGTAGATCCTGAGCCTGAACTTCTAGGACCATCAGAAGAAATGATTGATACATTCCTAAACAAAGCTCTTTTGAAAAGCAAAGCTGATCGAGAGTGCGAGATGGCCATATTTGAAAAGGCCAAGCGTCGGCGACCGGACGAAAGGGTTGGAAAACTCCCACCAGATCAAAATACATCCGCCGCAAATAATAGCAGGTTCAAGACAAGGAAGAGGTTCGCCAAGTCCATATCAGTAGGAATGAAGCTGCCACCTTCCGAAGGAAACACTCCTGATGAAGCGGATATACATCCTACCTACTGCTTATATCATCGAAAGATTGCGCACCCCACCAAAGAGTGCAACGCTTGTAAAAGATGGTGGCAGGGATATGTTGCCCACCGACAACATTTCAAGCGGATGAAACGCAAAGCTCGTCGGGAGCAAAGAAATACGACCGAAGAGCGCAAAAGAACTATCGGCAATTGTCATATGGTCGACGCTGAGGGATCGCAAGTTCTCACTTTTGGGAGCGATTCTGATGAAGAAATAGCTCTTGGCCCTCTCTTCAAAGAATTCACCTCGGGAAAAGAGGAAGAACCAAAGAGCTGCGAAAATATTCAGCTGCACAATCGCACATTACCTGACAAGAATCTCGAACCCGTAAATAAGGGGTCGACCAAAAAGGATAAGGGAAAAGAAAAGGTCCCCGAGGATTTCACACTCGAAGACCGAGCCGTCGAAGAGCTGACAGCCAAGGACCTGCCAAAGAAAAACAAGGTGGATTACAACGTTCTAGCACACTTCGGGAAGTTACCTTCGCAGCTCAGCATTCTCGACGCCTTTCTGCTATCAAAAGTAGCAAGAGATTCTTTGATCAAGGCGTTACAAGAGCCTGAACAGTTCCAAGCTTTCCTCGCTAAAGAAAAGATGAAGGACGAGCTGGAAGAAGTGCACACAGCCGATATCTTTTTCGGCGATGAAGATCTCCTCCTCGGGACATGCGAGCATAACCATCCCTTTTATGTCTCTGGATACTGTCATGATATCAAGATAGGCAAAATCATGGTTGACAATGGGTCCTCCGTTAACCTCCTTAGTGTAAGAGTGTTGAAGGAGATATGCATGAGCATTCAACACCTCACTCGGGATAAGATCACCATCTCCGGGTTCGACTCTCAGTCATCACGGACGCTTGGGTCCGTGATACTGACACTGCACTTTGGGCTACTCGTCACGGACATTAAATTTCACGTCATTGACGCCAAGACTTGCTACAATGCTTTGCTCGGCCGGCCTTGATTACACGAGTACAACATCATCCCTTCTACACAACACCAGTGTATGAAGTATTTCAAGAATGGTCTCGAGTATACTGTGACAGGGGAACTAAACCCATTCTCCGTGAAATAAGTCCGCAAATATGAGGATGCAAAATACTTCCTGCCAGATTTCGAAGACACGGAAAGATGTCGCAAATCAGAGGACAAGAACAAAGCTATCACCACTATTCCGGTCTTCTGGAGTGATACCGAGGAGGAAGAAGAAATAGTTTATTCAGGTCCGCCCCAGTGCAACAAGCCGGGACCGTCCACCCCTATGTTGATCTTCGGCAGCGACTCGGAAGATGAAGTCAATGCCGTATTTTCTGTTCGGCCATCAATTCAAGCCTTTGTTGATGATCGGAGTTTGCAAATCGCCTTGATTCTGCGAGAGCATTACAAAGAGCTCGATACACTTAATGCCTATAGTGTGCAGGAACTGCAGACATTCTACGTCCCTCCCAGGAGAAAGGGTGAAAATGCGATCCTATTCTACCAATCCAAGGAAACCAAAGTGGAGAAAGAAATCTGGCATGGCGTGGATTCTACACTTGACAGGCTCCAGCCCATCCGTCTGCCCAGATATTACACAGACGGATTAAAAAGACTGTTGAGGCACCAAGGCGTACCCCTTAAGTAGACCGCTCGACAAGCTCAGTTCTACAACAGGATCTGGAGCGTCCCCGGAACTCAATGAAAGTTGCCCAACTGGAGAATGGAAACGATCGGACTTGGATATGTTCAATCCAAGAAACGGGAGCTATTCCGTGACTGCTACGTCATACATGACTTCGATAAAGAAGGAGACGCTCTGTGGGAAGATGCTAACCCTGAACCAAAACAAGCTCCCATCGTGAAAATGCCAAGCCCGTCGTTCGAAGAACAAATGGACAAGCTTATAAGGAAAGCGGGTCAAAAGGTTCAAGATGACCATAATCACGAAATGGCCATCTACGAGAAAGCCAGAACGCAACGCCTCCTTCAGCAGGCTGTGAAAAATGAAAATGCTCTTCCTTGTCAACCCGTCATACAAAAGGCCCGACGAAGTGGCAAAAATAAATCAAAAAACGGGAAAGGCGTTCGATAGCGACAAAGCGGGACCAAGAAGCTACACGATTGATAATCGAGCAACCACGATTCATCTCTTATAAAGAAGATGGGTCGAGCGTATTCTTTTCCCCAAGACAAGATACAGAAGATATTCGATCTTGTCATAAAACATCAGATGATGACACTCCCGGAGTCCAAGCACCCCGAGCAAGCAGGTGAAGTTAATTATCCAGATTATTGCTCCTATCACCGGGCAATAGGACATCCTCTCGAAGACTGCTTCACCTTCATGAACTGGGTTGAAGACCAGTATCAACTCGGCAGATTTGCTCTATCCAGCAGTTGAAGGGTAACCCCGCCGCAGAAGCATGAACCGAAAGCCATGAAAGCAGAGCCGGATCAACGTCGGTCTTGGAAGCGATCTCGTACCTGTCATATGATAACGCTGTCAGAAGAAGAACCCGAGAATATGGATGACCTCCCCTGGTGCTTCGAAAATGATGATGACGAGGTAATCTTAGAGTTTCCACCGGCGCCAAAAGAGCTGGAAGATGGAATACATACTACTGCAGATAACCTCAAGAAAATTGATTTGGGGACAGCAAGTGACCCACGGCCGACATTCGTTAGTGAGATGTTGTCTGAAGAAAGGGTGGCTACGCTAAAGGACGTGCTCATGCAGCATAAAGATTGCTTCGCATGGAACTATTCCGAGATGGCAGGACTAGATCCAGAGATTGCTGTACACAAATTGACAATATCCCCGGACGTCAAGCCGATCAACCAAGCACCGAGAAGAATGCGGCTCGATCTTGAGATGAGCATCAACGCCGAGGTCAAGAAGCTAATCAACTCCGGCTTCATCCAAGAGGTTCAATATCCTAACTGGATCGCCAACATCATTCCGGTGATGAAGAAAAATAGGACGGTGCGCATATGTGTGGACTTTCGGGATCTCAATAAAGCCTGCCCGAAGGATGACTTCCCAGTACCAATCACTGAGCTGATGATAGATAATACGTCCACTCACGAAGTTTTCTCCTTCATGGACGGCTCATCAGGATACAATCAGATAAAGATGCATCCCGAAGACCAGAAGCATACCACTTTCCGGACCCCTTTGGGCATATTCTGCTACAATGTGATGCCTTTCGGTCTGAAGAACGCCGGTGCCACCTATCAGAGAGCCATGACGAAGATTTTCGATGACCTCATACATGAAATCGTCGAATGCTATATTGGCGACCTCGTGTTAAAAGCAAATCATACGAGGAACATTTAGAGCATCTGAAAATCGTGTTTCAGCGCCTTCGGAAATACAACTTGAAGATGAATCCTCTCAAATGCGCATTCGGAGTGTCCTCGGGCAAGTTCCTGGGATTCGTCGTCTGACACCGAGGCATCGAAATAGACCCTTCGAAGATCAAGTCGATCATGGAAATGCCTCCGCCAAAGACTATCAAGCAACTGCGGTCTCTCCAAGGAAAGCTTGCGTATATCCGGCGATTTATAGCCAATCTCTACGGCAAGTGCCGTCCTTACAGTCATCTGATGAAGAAGGGAACCCCTTTCGTCTGGGATCGCAAATGCCAAAGCGCACTAGACGAAATCAAGCAATACCTGCAGAATCCTCCGGTGCTGACTGCTCCAATCAAAGGAAAACCTCTCATTCTATATACAACAGCCCTCGAAGGTTCTCTAGGCGTATTATGGGCACAAGAGAACGACCAAGAAAAGGAGAGAGCCCTCTACTATTTGAGTCGAGTTCTCCTGGGGACAGAAAATAATTACTCTCCCATCGAAAAATACTGCCTGGCGTTAATCTTTGCGATAACGAAGCTCAGACACTATGCTTTGGCACATAAGGTCTATCTCATATCAAAGGTGGATCCTCTCAAGTATTTGATGTCAAAAGCTATATTAACGGGACGGCTCGCTAAATGGGCCCTGCTCTTGATGAAGTTCTTGATAACTTATCGTCCCCTCAAGGCAGTGAAAGGCCAGGTCATCGCTGACTTCCTCGCTGAACATCCGATACCCACCGATTCTCCTTTAAACTGCGAATTACCAGACGATCGTGCGTTTGACACGATCGACGGGGAGAGAAGAGATAATGATACCCAGTGGGAATTTTACTTCGATGGAGCATCTTCCATAAAGAAGCGCAAACAAAGCACCCCCATAATCAAATCAGGGGTCGGCCTCATCTTCATGACTCCACAAGGAAGGATAACACGCTTTGCCTTCTCCTTAACAGAGCCGAGGACGAACAATGAAGCCGAATACGAAGCTTTGATAACAGGTTTTGAGATCGCCGTTGACATGGGAATTGAGAACCTCCTCATATACGGAGACTCCCAACTGGTCATTAGTCAAGTAAACGGTGACTATCAAACGTGCAAACCAAAGTTGGTGAAATACGGCGAGAGAGTGAAGCAATTGCTGACTCGAATCCTTTCTTACACACTGGAAAGAATACCACGTGCGGAGAATAGCAAGGCGGATGCATTAGCCAAGCTCGCTAAAGAACTGGCTGACGAGTGCCTCGATGACGTGATGATCATTGTGCAAAGCCGTCGGGTTCTTGCACCGACAAAAATATCTCCGGAGTTATCCGAAGAAAAGGGAGCGACCGAGCAAATGGCTCTGCAAATAAAAGACCAGGAAAAGGTTAAGGATTGGAGAGAAGTCTTTATAGACTACTTTAAATCCCGTCGAACACCTGAAGATGCGTCATCAAGACATCATCTTATGAAACGAGCTCTGTCTTTCGCCTTCGTCAAAGATACTCTGTATAAGAGGTCGTTTGATTCCCTATGGCTGAGATGCCTAAGACCTGAAGAGGCAAGGAGAGTCGTCCAAAAAACTCACGACGGACTCTGCGGTTCTCACCAAGCCGGCCCGAAAATGAAGCTGAAGATCAAAAGGATGGGCTACCATTGGCCCACGATGATCCAAGACTGCCTCGAATACGCGAAGCAATGATACTCGTGCCAGATTCACGGGGACTTCATCCATCAGTATCCAAATCCACTACATCCAACGGTGGCTAGCTGGCCGTTCGAAATGTGGAGCACTGACATAATTGGCCCCATTGAACTAGCATCGTCCAGAGGACATCGATTCATTTTGGCGACAACCGATTACTTCTCCAAATGGGCAGAAGCAGTACCGCTGAGGGAGGTGAAGACGAAGAATATCCTCCATTTCATCAAGACGCACGTCATTTATCGGTTTGGAACTCCACGATGGATCATCTCCGATAACAGGCCAGCCTACAGAAACCCCAAGATCAGCCGCTTCGCACAACAGCATAACATAGACTAGAGATACTCTTCAGTCTATAATCCTCGAGCTAACGGTCTAGCCGAGGCTTTCAACAAGACCTTGACGAAGATCGTGAAAATGGCGGTGTCTTGAAATAAGAAGGACTGGCATGAGAGACTACATGAAGCTCTCTAGGCGTATCGAACTACGTTCAAAACGGCCACGAATACAATGCCGTACGCGTTGGTATTCGGTATGGAAGCGATACTCCTTCTCGAGATAGAGTTACCCTATCTACGAGTGGTCGTTCACTACGAGCTAACAAAAGAAGAAAATGCTCACCTTCGGCTTGAGGAGCTCTATGCCCTTGATGAAACCTGGCTCATAGCGCAACAAAATATGGAGGCTTATAAAGAACAGATGACGCGCTCATATGAGAGATTGACTAGGCCGAGAACATTCCGCCAAGGCGAACTCGTGCAAGTGGTCAAAAGGCCTATGATCCCCAATCGTGCCAAGTTGGGGAAATTCGAGCCGAACTATGAAGGCCCGTATATCACAGACAAAGTATACCAGGGTGGAGCATATCTACTCTTGGACATGCATGGTGAAAGACCTTTCAGGCCAATAAACGGTCGCTTCCTAAAAAAATACTACGCCTGATGAGTCATGGCCTAGGTCAATGATAGATGACGACGCCTTTGTCCGCTCGTTATCTTCCTAAGCTCAAACTCTATTAGTAGTAGCCGGTTTACGGACCGAAACGTCCTTAAACTAACAACGGACCGAAATGTCCTAAAACTAACAACGGACCGAGATGTCCTTAAACTAACAATGGACCACTATGTTCTAAAACTGGCTATTGACCGAAACGTCGATAAACTACTATGGACTGCAGCATCCTAAGGCTGACAAAAAAAAAAAAGAAAACGGTATGTCCATAAGCAAAAATATGCACGGATGAAAACCCAAAAGGGCTCCGTGAGTAAAAACAGCAGGGCTACCGGCGAGTTTTGTGAAAACCCGAAAGGGCGCAATCTCGTTAAAAGACACTTGCAAGGTCCTCTTGACCCTGTAAGGAGAAACCACCTGCGTGAGATCCTTACGACTCACAAGGGAGCAACACACTTAGGGATCCCCACGATTCCTACGAAGAAATTACACTTGCGAGATCCTCACGACTCGTAAGGAGAACCCTCTTATGAGACCCTCACGGCTCATAAGATTCAAAAGTCTTAAGCTACAGGGATCTGAACCTGTTCTTAAGCGACCATCACAACCTCCAGCATTGCCCTACAAGTGGTTCAGTATTGACCCTTGTATACAATCCATGGGCGCGAATAAACATTTCCATAACAAAGTCCCATCCAGGACTAGAGATATGTTTGCACAGTGAACATCACTTGTAAGTTCTCTCGACTTATAAGGAGAAAATACTCTTGTAAGATCCTTACGACTTATAAGAGACCATACACTTGAGAATCCTCACGATTCTTAAGGAGAAAACGCACTTACTAGATCTTCACGACTCATAGGGAGAAATATCTTTATGAGACCCTTACAGCTCATGAAGTCAAAAGCCTTAGTCAACAGGATCCTAACCCTGTCTACTAAGCCACCTTTGTTCGACATCAACAAAGGCAAATGATGATTCGCTCCTGGCAATATCCCAATTGTAGCGATGCTGATGCCGAAATCGGTGTCTAATTCCAAGCTTGTAGCGAAAAGCCAGCGAATTACAAATGCATACGAAATAGCCGAAATGATGGGACAACTTGCAAATCAGCAAGTAAAAATGTATGCATACAAAATAGCCGAAATGATTGGGCACTTCGCAATAAAATGCAGCGAGTAAAAATAAAACAAATAGCAGAAATGATTGGGCACCGCGAAAAATAGCCGAAATGATTGGGCAATCGCGACTTTCACGATATAAAAAGCTGAAATGAGTATCGCGGAAAGAAAAATATATAAAATGAAACTTTTTGCCCTACAGGTGATATCACGTCAATCCCTGTATACAATCCAGGGGCGCAAACAAAGAAGGAATCACACCTTCCCTCCCCAGGCTCCATCAGAAGAAGAAGCTAAATCTCAACGGTTCACAGATAGCCTGGAGATCATCTCAACAATCGTCTCATTAAAACAGACGCAACATCAAGCAAAGCGGAACCGCGGTAATTCCCAGTTCCATGACTCGGCGGTGCACAGATGACCGAGAGTCAAACCCCGACTCCGTGAAATGCGGATAAAGTCAACCCTTCCTGGTTTCGTAGAACACGGCCTATGTCAATCCTGACCCCGTGGGAAGCATCCAGAGCGGATCCTGGTCCTCGCTGAACAAGGCCTATATCAATCCTGACCCCGTGGGAAGCATCCAGAGCGGAGCCTGATCCTTGCAGAATACGGCTATGTCAATCAGACCCCGTGGGAAGCATCCAGAGCAAATTCCTGGTCATGTGGAACACGGCCTATGTCAATCCTGACCCCGTGGGAAACGTCCAGAGCGGATCTTGGTCCTCATAGAACACGGCTATGTCAATTAAACCCCGTGGGAAGCATCCAGAGCAAATTCCTGGTTTCGTGGAACGCGGCCTATGTCAATCCTGACCCCGTGGGAAATGTCCAGAGCGGAGCCTGGTCCTTGCAGAACACGGCTATGTCAATCAGACCCCGTGGGAAGCATCCAGAGCAAAATCCTGGTTTCGTGGAACGCGGCCTATGTCAATCCTGACCCTGTGGGAAGCATCCAGAGCGGAGCCTGGTCCTCGCAGAACACGGCTATGTCAATTAGACCCCGTGGGAAGCATCCAGAGCAAAATCCTGGGTTCATGGAACACGGCCTATGTCAATCCTGGCCCTGTGGGAAGCATCCAGAGCAAATTCCTGGTCATGTAGAATATGACCTATGTCAATACTGACCCGTGGGAAACGTCCAGAGCGGATCCTGGTCCTCGCAGAACACGGCTATGTCAATCAGACCCTGTGGGAAGCATCCAGAGCAAATTCCTGGTTTCATGGAACGCGGCCTATGTCAATCCTGACCCCGTGGGAAACGTCCAGAGCGGAGCCTGGTCCTCGCAGAACACGGCTATGTCAATCAGACCCCGTGGGAAGCATCCAGAGCAAAATCCTGGTTTCGTGGAACGCGACTTATGTCAATCCTGACCCCGTGGGAAACGACCAGAGCAGATCCTGGTCCTCGCTGAACATGGCCTATGTCAATCCTGACCCCGTGGGAAGCATCTAGAGCGGAGCTTGGTCCTCGTAGAACACGGCTTTGTCAATCAGATCCCGTGGGAAGCATCCAGAGCAAATTCCTGGTCACGTGGAACATGGCCTATGTCAATCCTGACCCCGTGGGAAACTTCCAGAGCGGATCCTGGTGCTCGCAGAACACGGCTATGTCAATCAGACCCTGTAGGAAGCATCCAGAGAAAATTCCTGGTTTCGTAGAACGCAGCCTATGTCAATCCTGACCCCGTGGGAAACGTCCAGAGCGGAGCCTGGTCCTCGCAGAACACGGCTATGTCAATCAGACCCCGTGGGAAGCATCCAAAGCAAAATCCTAGTTTCATGGAAAGCGGCCTATGTCAATCCTGACCCCGTGGGAAGCATCCAGAGCGGAGCCTGATCCTCGTAGAACACAGCTATGTCAATCAGACCCCGTGGGAAGCATCCAGAGCAAAATCCTGGGTTCGTGGAACACGGCCTATGTCAATCCTGACCCCGTAGGAAGCATCCAGAGCAAATTCCTGGTCACGTGGAACACGACCTATGTCAATCCTGACCCCGTGGGAAACGTCCAGAGCGGATCGTGGTACTCGCAGAACACGGCTATGTCAATCAGACCCCGTGGGAAGCATCCAGAGCAAATTCTTGGTTTCGTGGAACGCAGCCTATATCAATCATGACCCCATAGGAAACGTCCAGAGCGGAGTCTGGTCCTCGCAGAACATGGCTATGTCAATCAGACCTCGTGGGAAGCATCCAGAGCAAAATCCTGGTTTCATGGAACGCGGTCTATGTCAATTCTGACCCGGTGGGAAACGTCCAGAGCGGATCCTGGTCCTCGCTGAACACGGCCTATGTCAATCCTGACCCCGTGGGAAGCATCCAGAGCGGAGCCGGGTCCTCGCAGAACATGGTTATGTCAATCAGACCCCGTGGGAAGTATCCAGAGCAAATTCCTGGTCACGTGGAACACGGCCTATGTCAATCCTGACCCTGTGGGAAACGTCCAGAGCAGAGCCTAGTCCTCGTAGAACACGGCTATGTCAATAAGACCCCGTGGGAAGCATCCAGAGCAAAATCCTGGTTTCGTGGAACGCGGCTTATGTCAATCTGACCCCGTGGGAAACGTCCAGAGCGGATCCTGGTCCTCGCTGAAAACGGCCTATGTCAATACTGACCCTGTGGGAAGCATCCAGAGCGGAGTCTGGTCCTCGCAGAATACGGCTATGTCAATCAGACCCCGTGGGAAGCATCCAGAGAAAATTCCTGGTCACGTGGAACACGGCCTATGTCAATCCTGACCCCGCAGGAAACGTCCAGAGCAGATCCTGGCCCTCGCTGAACACGGTCTATGTCAATCCTAACCCCATGGGAAGCATCTAGAGCGGAGCCTAGTCCTCGCAGAACACGGCTATGTCAATCAGACCCCATGGGAAGCATCCAGAGCAAATTCCTGGTCATGTGGAACACGGCCTATGTCAATCCTGACCCCGTGGGAAGCATCCAGAGCGGAGCCTGGTCCTCGCAGAACACGGCTATATCAATCAGACCTCGTGGGAAGCATCCAGAGCAAATTCCTGGTTTCGTGGAACGCGGCCTATGTCAATCCTGACCCCGTGGGAAATGTCCAGAGCGGAGCCTGGTTCTCGCAGAACATGGCTATGTCAATCAGACCCCGTGGGAAGCATCCAGAGCAGAATCCTGGGTTCGTGGAACACGGCCTATGTCAATCCTGACCCCGTAGGAAACGTCCAGAGCGGATCCTGGTCCTCGCTGAACACGGCCTATGTCAATCCGACCCCGTGGGAAGCGTCCAGAGCAAAATCCTGGTCCCGTGGAACACGGCTAAAGTCAATCTTGACCCCGTGGGAAACGCCTAGAGCAACTCCTGACTCCGTGAAATGCGGATAATGGCAACACCATCAATCACTTACGGGTCCTCTCGACCCGTAAGGAAGAAAACTCTCTTGTAAGATCCTTACGACTTATAAGAGAAAACTTACTTAGGAATCCTCACGATCCCTAAGGAGAAAATACACCTACGAGATCCTCCCGACTCGTAGGGAGAAAAGTCTTTATGAGACCCTCACGGCTCGTGAAGTTGAAAAGCCTAAGGCAGCAGATCTGAACCTGCTTTCTAAGCCATCACTATCTTTCGAAGAATTCGAAATGAAATACTCTCTCTATCATCTACAGGCTACGCTTACTAAGGTAACACGCCGGCAGCAAAGAAAAGAGAAGAAAGCAAAGTGATGACACATGACATTGCGAAAGAAATGTATCTTTTATTCATAAATTCAATTGGGTACAAAATACATCATATGAAAGAATAAAAAAATGGATACATTTTATTCAAAATTACAAATGGTGCAAAAACAATTATTGAGAGGGAAGCGTTTTCAATAGACCAATTAGCCGCTCGCGCTCCCTCAGCCCCTTTTCATGGTTAGCTGCCACGGCCAACTCTGCTTCAATCTGAGCTCGTTGCTGCAGATAAGATGAAAGTTGCTCGTCAACGACCCGCTGAGCTACCTCACGACCTTGTGCATCTCGTTCAATGAGGTCGAGTTTCTGCCTCAGCGTTAGTCCGTCAGAAATACATCGTAGAAGGCTTTTAAAGATGACTTTCAGCTGTGCAGCGTTTGCATCAACTTGAGCATGCAAACGAGCAGATTCGCTAAAAGTCTCGTCGCGCTCCTTACGCCTCAAAGCCACTTTTTGTTCAAGATGGCGGAAGTAGGGAGTGCTTGATTGATCAAAGAATTTTATTACCGCAATCAAGAACGGCGTCGCTTGGTAGCTAGCCGGTGAGTACGGGTCGGTCCACAAGGATTTTGTGTATTCTCAAATTGGTCTAACGAGTTAATTCCGATCGTTGTCGGATTGATTAAATCTAAAAACTAAGTTGATCTAAACTAGAATCTTGCTAGGGTTAGGTTTAGGTTAGGTTTGGAAAGTCAATATTCCTCACCGCTTTCTATGCCCAAATTAAGATCTATGAGGTGTTATGGTAATAATTAATAAAGTGGATTAGTACCATCGGGAAGAAACGGTGTTTCTTCCTCTAGGTTATTGTCCTTCCTTTCTTAATTCTTACCCTAACCTCCATGGAAAACATGCTCAACCGGTCCTTTATACTACGGTATCACCGCTACCTCATGGGATAGGGTGCCATAGGGAGCGGTGTGTGCGTGTATGCATGGAGTCCTATAAAAACGTGTGATGGGCAAGAAAGGGGTGAGAGATCTTCATCTCTCAAGCTTTCCCCAAATCTAACCCTAACAAGTGAGGAGACTACTCACTCATTAGGGAATTGAAAAACATTTTCTAACTATCTAACTAGGGCAGAGAATAAAATTCTATGCTAGGGCAAGAAAGAAATTACCTAGGGCATGGAAATAAAATTGAACTAGGGCAACGAAAAGAAAAACTTACTCCTAATTTTTATTTGATGCTCTCTTCATACATTGCAGAAATTTATAGATCTGAGTTTAAATAGATGAAATGAGGCACAAGAAGAGGCATGACCTAAAAAAAGGTTTTAGAGCTTCTATTTATAGATTCATAGAAACTCTAGGGTTATAATCGAGTCACGTCTGCTATTACAATTTTACCCTCTAAGAAAAGAACTAGTCAACGCATCGCCAGCCGCCAAAATTTTGTCCACTGATACGGGCTTAGCACGGCCGCGGATCCGTGGCCAAGAGCAAGGTTTGGCCGTGGTTCCGCGGCCAAGTAGGGGCTTCATTAGCTCATTTTTCTAGGTGTTCTTCTGTTGCATTTTTCCTTTTATTTTCTTCAGTTGTTTTCTCAGATTGGCTTCTAGATTTCTTCCAGATCTCCACAGTGAATAATTGTAGTGGACTTTTACCGTTGCTTCGTGACGAAGTCTTGAACCTTGCACTGCCTTTGTACTTTGTGAACTTGTTCATTGATCTTCGTTTAGTCTTCAAACTGTGGGCATGATCAAGATTCTTCATTTGATGGTCGTAGTCTCACTTTTGTATCGTCTTTTCGTCAATTTCACTGTTTTTGTTCCGAGAACCTGTAACCTACAACTATGTAGCAGACATGGGTCAAAAGCACCTGTTTATTTGTAAAATGACTAGGACTGGGGAATATAATAATGCAAAATTATGGTATGAACACATACCCCCAAACTTATCTTTTGCCCGTCCTCGAGCAAACCTAGTTTTATTCTCAACAAAAACCTAACCTCACTTTCGCAGGGAAACGCGATTGCACTGAGCTCATGCAACAAGCCGTTAAATCTCTAGGTGTCCCTAGTAGGAGGAGTGTTGTCTCCTGAGGGTTTTCAGCGGATACTACCCACAAAATCCTATCAATTTGGCTTATCGACTTTTATTCTCCAATTAGGTTTTCTAACAAGAACTCTATTATCTTCGAATTAAAAATTATCCACCCGTATTTTTCACACTTCCTTATCATTTAAGTTAAGATTATATATGATTTGTAAATTTACTTAGCTTTTAGCATCTTTTAGGTTTTCCTTCTAGGGTTCCATCTCAACTTAGGAATTTTTATCATCTCTATTAAAGATACAAGTCCTATTTTTCATTCCTATCTCTTATCTAAACCCCAATCACATACCCCTACGTGTGTGTATGAATCACCCATACACTTGGAAATTCAATTCAAGCTCTTATACTCTTGTCCATCGTCCAAAGTACTTTTCAATTTGTGAATTTTTAGATGAAATTGCTCACACATTCTTCATGCGACCGTTAATACTTCTTGAGGTACCAACGACCGATTACAAAATGTGTTTGCACATTAAAGTGTAATTCCTAGTCTTGTAACACCTAAGGCTTTAGCAGTGACTCCCAAACCAGTTGGTCTAAGGCACTAGGTGATAAAGCACTCTCGCTAAATATTTTTTCTATTTATGCAGCCTTAAGGAATTACAAAAACCAGTGTTTATTTTTTTATCTCTTTATTCACACTTGTATTTTTATTTTATTTTCCTTCATACTAAGGATTTTAGACAAGAGCATTTCAAGGTCTCTTCTACTATTCCAAGTTTCAAGGTTCGTGTTTGTGCAAATTGTAGGGTATATATTTTCAGAATTTAGACTTAAGCTTAGGAATTATTTTTCAAACTTATATTTTAATAAAAATATCAATACCTTTCCCTTGTTTTAACTTAGCCCAAGAAGTGAACTCAAAATTTGCCTATTTCTAAATAAACTACAAAGACATATACTTTCTACCATTAAATTTTAAGAAAGGTTATTTTTAGGGTTTTTAATTTACTAAGTTTTGGATCTAGTTGTTCCTAGCTAGTTAACCTTTTTGTCAAACTCAAGTTAAATATGGCCAAAATTGAATTTTTCAATTTTTATAATTTTTATAATTTTTATGGGTTTTAAAATAAGTATGCAAATGCAAAAATGTACATATGAATGCGAAGGAAAAAAGCTTACCGAGCACACCCCCAAACTTAAACTTGACAGTGTCCTCACTGTCAGGCTACACCAAGAGGGTCAAAATTATCGGCACTCCCCTGTTTATTTATTTACAATTTTTTTTATTGTTAAAAGAAAAACAAAATATATATACAAAAAGGTTCCCCCCAAACTTAAGTGAGACAGTGTTTCCACTGTTTTAAGCGTTAAAGTTTAGAGTTAGGGAGGAGAAAAATCAAACTATACAAGGCCTTACACAGACTAAAGGTTAGCACCAACCATTCAAAAATCCTATCGTGATAATGGTAGGGTTGGTGGAAGAATGGAGTGTAGAGAAAGGAGTTGAGAAACACACGAGACCGTATGAAAAGAAAGGTGGAATATGGTCTCGGTGGAGGAGAAGAATGGCGGAAAAGAGAAAGAAGTGTATTACGAACTTGAGGGTGTAAATCGAGTGAATAAATTAGCACAATTTGTGATGACCGGTGTGTTAAAAGCGATTGTGCTAATCTATCAACCCGTCGAGAAATGGGGTCAAATCCCTTAAGGTTCGCAAGAAAACATGGGTACGTTGAACTTGGTAAACCATCCATTGAAAATGGAAACGCGACAGATTCTTGTGCGGTCGAAACGATGGAAAGGACGACGGGGAGTGATTTAGGGATAGTCTTATTCTAACCTAAGTAATCTATCTCGAACTCGAAGGATTCCATCAATAGTTCGAAATGACTGTAAGCAAAAGAGTCTGATGGTTCAACTAACTCATCTGAAAATTCAAAGCACTCAAACTCGGGCGGTGAGTCTTCAAAATCGTCCGAAAAAGTGAAACACTCGTAATCATTATCGTCTGTGAGAACTGTGTCAGATTCAAAGAGGAACGCACTAGTGGCGTCCAAACTGCTGTGATCAAATAGAAAATTTTCAAGCTCACAGTCCCCGGGAACGGCGCCATTTGATTGATCAAAGAATTTTATTGCCGCAATCAAGAACGGCGTCGCTTGGTAGCTAGTCGGTGAGTACGGGTCGGTCCACAGGGATTTTGTGTATTCTCAAATTGGTCTAACGAGTTAATTCCGACCGTTGTCGGATTGATTAAATCTAAAAACTAAGTTGATCTAAACTAGAATCTTGCTAGGGTTAGGTTTAGGTTAGGTTTGGAAAGTCAATATTCCTTACCGCTTTCTTTGCCCAAATTAAGATCTATGAGGTGTTATAGTAATAATTAATAAAGTGGATTAGTACCATCGGGAAGAAACGGTGTTTCTTCCTCTAGGTTCTTGTCCTTTCTTTCTTAATTCTTACCCTAACCTCCATGGAAAACACGCTCAACCGGTCCTTTATACTACGGTATCACCGCTACCTCATGGGATAGGGTGCCGTAGGGAGCGGTGTGTGCGTGTATGCATGGAGTCCTATAAAAACGTGTGATGGGCAAGAAAGGGGTGAGAGGTCTTCATCTCTCAAACCTTCCCCAAATCTAACCCTAACAAGTAAGGAGACTACTCACTCATTAGGGAATTGAAAAACATTTTCTAACTATCTAACTAGGGCAGAGAATAAAAATCTATGCTAGGACAAGAAAGAAATTACCTAGGGCATGGAAATAAAATTGAACTAGGGCAATGAAAAGAAAAACTTACTCCTAATTTTTATTTGATGCTCTCTTCATACATTGCAGAAATTTACAGATCTGAATTTAGATAGATGAAATGAGGCACAAGAAGAGGCACGACCTAAAAAAAGGTTTTAGGGCTTCTATTTATAGATTCATAGAAACCCTAGGGTTACAATCGAGTCACGTCTACTATTACAATTTTACCCCCTAAGAAAAAGAACTAGTCAACGCACCGCCAGCCGCCAAAATTTTGTCCACTGATACGGGCTTAGCACGGCCGCGGATCCGCGGCCAAGAGCAAGGTTTGGCCGTGGTTCCGCGGCCAAGTAGGGGCTTCATTAGCTCATTTTTCTAGGTGTTCTTCTGTTGCATTTTTTCTTTTATTTTCTTCAGTTGTTTTCTCAGATTGGCTTCTAGATTTCTTTCAGATCTTCACAGTGAATAATTGTAGTGGACTTTTACCGTTGCTTCGTGACGAAGTCTTGAACCTTGCACTACGTTTGTACTTTGTGAACTTGTTCATTGATCTTCGTTTAGTCTTCAAACTGTAGGCATGATCAAGATCCTTCATTTGATGGTCGTAGTCTCATTTTTGTATCGTCTTTTCGTCAATTTCACTGTTTTTGTTCCGAGAACCTGTAACCTGCAACTATGTAGCAGACATGGGTCAAAAGCACCTGTTTATTTGTAAAATGACTAGGACTGGAGAATATAATAATATAAAATTATGGTATGAACAGTGCTCTCCTCGACCCATACAGCCCGCTGGGAGTTCGCAGCCAAGACCTCGGGGGCAGAATGTCTAAACTTGAGCTCATGCAGACAGGCCTCGATTTTTCTACAGTGGTTAACCCAGGACTCCACGACGCCTTCATTATGAAAGTGCATGAGCGTCACCAGCATAGGATTAACCTCGGCAGCGAAATCTGTAGCAAGGGCAGGAGTCTCCACATCAAGCTCCTCGAGGTGATCGATCAACATGCGCAGACTATTCACAGCACCTTTGGAAGAGGGACGTCGAGAAAAGGGGCCTACTGGCATTATAACTTGAGACTCGAACGGAATGTCACGGCTACAAAGCAAATCACAGTTAAATAACGGTTCAAGAAATAAAGGAGGTTCATGAACAATGGAGTTTACTATACCGGCTGCTGCAGGTGGCAAGACCGAGAGTACCGGTGGTGCAACTGTTCTTTCATCTCCTCCTTCGATCTGTAGGGCTGCAATTAAAACAAAGGAGAATTAGAAATGATTTGACTACCCGTAAAAGAAAAGAAAAGACGTTAGCTAAAGGCTGAACTCACCAGCTCCGCTAGAAGAGGCAATCCCTGACTGAAAGGAGAAGTGTGGGTGTAGCACCTGATACAGGTGATCAAAAAGGACTCCTGCAAGGATATAATAATGCAATGTCAGTATATAAAATATACTGCCTACAATGAAGCTGATGGGTCACAAATCCGCACCTTCCAGCATTTGAGAGGGTACGAGAAAAGGTAAAGGAGCGATCACCGTCATAGCAGCAACTGGAGACGCTTCCTCGGATAGCATAACCCCAACGTTCATCACACCTGCGTTAGAAATAAGAGAAACGCTGTCAAAAGAAATTGAAAGGGATTGCAGTATAAAGGGGAGAGTAATGACCTAAAATCTACCTAGTGAATCGCCGGTCGAGACCGCGACAAGGGCATCACTGGATGCAGCGAATGTTTCACCCTCCTCCATCGGAACGGTCTCGCCGCCCGTAGCCTCGTCTCCCAATTCCACGAGAATCGTCATGACACTCGCAGCGCCTGGCAACGGCAAGGAGCTGCAGGGGGAAAGAGCGACAATTGGAGCAGTGCCCGACTCTTGAGAAAGAGTGGCTACCTCGGGCTCAGAAATTGTGGCTGTCTCACCTGCCGCTACCTCAAGCTCGGTGGTTGCCGCCACGTCACCCACCACTTCCTCGGCAAGACTCGGCCCTGCAGGATAGGATATATGAGAACCTGAAAATCAAAACTTTGACAAAAGAACCCAATGTCACGTTACCTTGGGTCGATTTTTTGACTGCCTCCCGAGCCGCACGTGCTGCCTGTCTGTGGGCGATAGACAAGGCAGCCGAAGTATCCTCTGAAGGAGTAGGGGTAGGGGTAACAGCGCTTGGACCTGCACTCACATCCAAGGCGGCGATACGCTCCCTTGCCGTGCGCATTCTACGCTTCCTTTCCGCCCGGGCCGTGAGGGCAGATCTTCTAAAGACCTCCGTCAACGGGACGTCATCGTCCGCGCCAATAGGTACCTCTGGAGTTGTTATGGCATCCGTCATCGGTTGCTTAAGTGAAGCTTCTTTCGGCAATACCGGCGGAACTGAGACTTCGATAGTCGACCCGGGAAGCGTTTCCGCACCGCCCTGCGAAGTCGGTGCCACGCCTGGAATAACCTGAGTAGAGCTAGTTCCTGTAATAAGATGAAAAGGAAGGGTCAGATTACCCATAAGAAACGGGAGTGGAGACGCGGTGAACCGAAATGTACCGATGCCTAAGAATGCTCGAAGTCTTTCCTCTTCCTCAAAAGTCTTGAGAGAAGCCGCGAGAGCTTCTTCGGTGGAAATGCCTGTTTAAAAAAAAGGGAAAAGTGTCAGTCAAAACATGATGATAAAAATATGATGCAATGACGAAAGATACAGCTGATGGTTACCTGATTGCGCGAGGATGGCCAGTCCCGCTTCATGGCTTGCCAATTGCTCAGAAGCTGCAATGGCAGCTGCCAGATCAGTATCATCTGGCGGCATGAATAGACCCTCATTTTTCCCATACTCGCTCAGGCCCTCGCCATACGGAGCATGAGGATCCTGACCAAATACAATATCGGCAGAGAGGATCGACTTCTTCTTCTGTGAGCGAGCTCCGGTCGCCGCAAGCACGAGTTTACGTTTAGTGGGCACCTTGGGGCGACGAGTCCTGATATCTAAACCCATGCCAGAATTAGGGGAAGCTACAGTCACCGTTTCTACAGGAACCCGGGGTATCGGTAGCTCGGGCCTGTTATGCGGGACTTCGATCACCGCAGCTTCTCTTAAGGGAGGTGGGACAATGGCCCGTCGCTTCAGAAGGACGTTTCGATCACCAGCAGGGGGTGCATCTTTGCGATCGAGCAGCAGTCACTTCTCCTCCCTGATGACGGCGCCCATTGAATGCTAATACCACGCCACGTACACACTAAGGGCCTTCGGGACACAGATCGATTCGTTGATAAAGAAGTTGAACCCAGTGTTCACGCGCATAAAATGATGCAGCGCGTTTCATATTCCCTCTTTGGTGACAGCAGGTTCTAACAAGAAAGCCTCAAGCGGGACTCCCTGATTGTAGCTCAGCTGCTGGGCGAAACGATGTGGATTGTATCTCATGAATAACGCCGCATCATTTTGCCTAAACACTAGAAAGCCCGGTCTGATGGAATATAAATGAAGGATTTCCCGAGCTTTCAAAACAGAGGTTCCATCTTTAAAAATGTCTCGCAACGGCTGCATCGTTGTCGCGGACTCTTTGCCGATAGTCAGGATCTTGTCGGTGAAAGTCATGCCATCTCCAACCGTGCGAGGACGAAGGAGCAAACCTCTAGCTTCCCGCGGTGACGGATTTACAATAGATGCGTCGACTAATCGCATAATCCGGGGGAAGCCGCACCTGTCATAGAAGGACGGCCTTTTATGGATACCGAAAATGCCAAGTGCATGTAGCTCGAGCCATGACATGAAGTAATGCATCGAAAAGTTCACATGCTGCACTCCTGGTTCAGTAGTATCTGCCGCTTGGCTAAGGCCGTAATATAAGTGAGCTAACCCGGCAACCCCGACAACCACTTTCACCCCAATAATCATTCGGTGAGCCGGATAGAAGATAGACGGCCTCATACGGCGAGGGTGCATCGGGAACGCAAACCAGCTCAGCAATAGCCCAAGAAACCCCAAAAAGAACGTTTCCTCATCAATCCCAGGGACTACGACCTCCGCGAAAGAAACAACTGGAGTGTTGGGAATGAAGAAACTCTTTTGATCTGCCTCCGCCGTTGGGAAATTGTTTAACCCTAAGCCGAAAGGGTCGTCAAGTTTGGCGAATTTAGCAGCCTCCTTCGAGAGGACTTCCGGATGGAGAAAACGAGCAATGAAATTCTCGAAATTAACCCCGCGGCTCCCAGATTCGAGAAAAAAGCCCTCATAAATATTCAACAGTTTGATTAAACTAAGGAACTGGTGTTGAATGGCGTTCTCCAGGGTAAGGCCTGCCATCACTGGATTGGACCAAAAACGTATTCATCGATAGGAAGCAGTTCCTCATAATGCTCCCCCATAACCAGTAAGCCAGAAACTTCTGCAAATTCCTCTAAAGAAATTGATACTTCTCGGTCCAGCGAAAGGATGGTGTGAGTAGGAATGTTCCACTGCTCCAGAAAGGCCTTAACCCACCAGGCGGGAAGCGTAGAATACTGGAAGAGAGAAGTATAAATGGCGGGATACAAGCCAAGCCTCAACAACTGTGACTTCTTCGCTGACAGAATGTAGCGGGCCCATTGCAGATAGCCAGCTGGATGACGAGGAATTAGCCCAATCATACATGGTTGTCCCCACGGTCGTGCCTTGCCTTGACAAATACGTCGCCCCAGGGTATCCAAAGCCATTGGAGGCTGAACAGGTATCGAAGCCATAGCAGGCTGAGGAAGACCTCCCGAAGTCCAGTTGACTTCTTCCACGGTATAGTTCACCGGGGTGGGTCGGCGTAATGGATCGCCATGATGGGCTCTGAGGGTACTGCGCACGAAAAGCTCTGCCGACCCCCAATAATTTGATTGTACCATGTCCCCCAGAGGTGAAGATTCTTATGTTCTGGGTCATGATCTTTGATCAATGCTAAGACTTCCCGGTCCACAGGCGCTCTAGTGAATCCTCCCTCTGAACGAACAAACGGGAAAAAGGGATCGAAAGACATGTCGCCTGCGTGAAAAGGGACAAAAGTCAATTGTCAATGCTATAATTTAATTTAAATTCTGACACTTGGTACTTTAAAATTTGTACCGCGCTGCAATGCAGTAGAGAGGGACCAAAAGGGGGCCCACAAAATCTAGATGACAGTTCATCATTAATAAAACAGCCTCATCATTTGATGAGACTGTTGATTAAATGAGGAAATCCTCAATTGATTCTCATTAAATGAGAAATCCCTCGGGCAGAGGAGTAAATCTCCCTTTGAGAGCAGTGCTCTGTGACAGAGTGACACTTGTCAAACTCTAATCATGAAGGAATAAAAATTCCTCAAGAGCCTTGCTCTGGAAGAAAATGATGGAATAATCCATCAGGAAAATTAAAAACAATTTTTTTTTACAAATTAAAAAATTCTGAGATCTTCAAGATCCATGAACAAACTCTTAAGAGTTCTTCATAAGAGATTAATAAATCTACATGATTCCAAGAGAGCAAAGCTCTGTTAATGAAACCCTAAAAGGGTTTTCTTTAGATCAAAGATATATGAAGAGCAAGGCTCTGTTAATGGGTAAAACCCTAGATTATTAAAAGATTTAATCTTTACCTAAATTTTGGCAGAGTTTTGACTCTTGAAATTTCTTAAAATGAAGAGTTATGCTCTGTGGGAGAATAAAAATTCTCAGAAAACAAGGAAGAAGACGAACAGAAATCATCCTGAGGACCAAAGGTCCTATTTATAGGCACTGAGTGCCGTTTCAACTTCTGAGTTGATCCAAGGACGCAGATGCTGCCACCGCTGCACTCACATATGGGCCACGTGAGCGCAACGGCGGGGGGCATTTGTTTCACCCAATCAGAGAAAAGATCTGTTTAAAATTCAAATTTTTGAAATGAAGCAACACTTCAGATGCAGTGCCAAGTACGCTGCGCCCTAAGCAGCGCACCACTTGCAAAGAACGTGGGCGCTAGCGCTAGGTCGCTGTGCTCTAAGCAGCACACCATGTGTGCGCTAGCGCTAGGTGCGCTGCACTCTAAGCAGCGCACTACGTGTCAAACACAGGTGCGCTAGCGCAATGTGCGCTGCCCTTTAAGCAGCGCACCACGTGCAAAGCACGGGTGCGCTAGCGCTGGAACTAAAAGCTCCCCACCGTTAGATCAAAGATCTAATAATAATGATAAATTATTAATTAATCAGAATTAAATTCTGTTAAGGAAAGATTCCTCAAAATCTCTTCAAATAACAAGATTATGCTCTGTAAATCAGAGCACCGTTGGATCAATGATCCAATGGTAAATAAAAATTACCAAAAGACAGAATAAATTCTGTATGGAAAGATTTATCAATCTTGTTAAAAATAAGAAGATTGCCTTTTGTAAAACAGAAGCCCTAGGATCAAAGATCTAATGGTGGGGAAACATCCCCAAATCAATAAAAGAAAGATCTCTTTAACTGATTCAACAAATCAGCCTACCCTATAAAAATGCCCCTAGAATTCAAGTCTCACATATACAAAAAGAGAGAGAAACCTCCCCAAAATCTTTGAGAAAATTCAAAAAGCAAGCTCTTACAAGAAGATCTTTCTTCAAGGTAAAAATGATGATGATGAACACAGAGATGCAATCATCTCATGATTAAGAAAGAAGAATTCATTTCTTTAAAAAAATCATAGATCTACAAAGACAAAAGGTCTTTCACAAAGAGATCAAAAGATCTCATCATAAAATAAAAGAAGAACTTACTTCTCACAGACCATAGATCTATAAGACTAAAGTCTTTCTCAAAGAGATCATGAACGTCTCATCATAGAAAGGAGAGGAGAATAATTCAATTCTTTTAAGGATCATAGATCCATAAAGGCAAAGTCTTTTCATCAATATAAGAGATTGAAACGGTTGTTCTCAGATCTTGAGACAAAGTCTCTCTTTGGATCACAAAATTGATCATATGCGCTTTGCGCTCTGGAACTGCGCTTTGCGCTCTTGAACTGCGCTTCTGCGCTCTTAGACTGGCGCTCAGCGCCGAGCGCGACAGTGTCGCTTTGCGCTCTTGAAATAGCGCACTGCGCTCATGGGTTGGCGCTCAGCGCCAGGCGCACCACGTGTCAATTACATGTGCGCCACTAAACTACTAGCGCAATGCGCTCATAAACTGGCGCAATGCGCCCATCATTTGGTGTTTAGCGCCAAGCGCAACACGTGTCCTTCACGTGTGCGCTACTTGGCAGAAGGGCGCTGTGCTCTTTGACTGGCGCAAAGCGCCAAGCGCACCACGTGTCACTCCGGTGTGCGCTCATAAAACATAAATCGTTCTTTAATAAGCCACAGAGCTATGATGAAAGCCCAGCATTTAATAAAAGACAAAATATTGTCAGAATTCAAGCATTGTTAAAAGGGCCATGCCCAAGCAAATGCCCAGCAACCCAAAATAAATGTTAAACATTTTAACTCGATTGGACTAAGCCCAAGATTGGCTATAAGTCCTCAACTCATATTAATTGAGCCCATCTGCTCATAAATATTTTAACAGATCTTAGCCCCAAATTGGAGTACAGATCTTTCAACCAACTCACATCGGTTCGAGGGTACATCTCTTTACTCCTCTGATATTTGTCGTTGTAATCGTTCAACGTCTTCAGAGAGGCGACGGGTCCCGACAACCAAACATTCCACGGACTGTGGGGTCCTTTAAAACCCATGGACTATGATGTCCTTAACCTTGACCGTGAGGTCTTTAAACTCACGGACTATGATGTCCTTAACCTTGACTGTGAGGTCTTTAAACTTACGGACTATGATGTCCTTAACCTTGGACCGAGATGTCCTTAAACTAACATTGGACCGTAATGTCCTTAAACTAATCGACCACAATGTTCCTAAATTAAACAATAGAGTCCAAATGCTCTTTTGTTGGATCTAAACGATCCCGTTAAGTTGATCTTAGTCTAAAATTAGACTGACGTATCCTTAACTAACGTTTGAGTTGATCTTAGTCCCAAATGAGATTAACGTATCTTTAAACCCAACCCCCAAACCCAAATCTAAGAAGATACAGATTTGGACTAATCCACGCCCTATGGGCGACAACATAAATTAGTCTCCGTATAATATCCACGGGCAACCAAACACAAAACAAACACCCACGACACGAAGTGACCATCTGGAGAAGGAGAAAGTGGTTACTGCGATGCGGTAGCGTAATTAACTGCAGGGGCTTGCGCCTGCAGGGAAGAGCATCCCCACAATCAAAAAACCCCTCAAATGAAGGGGAATCTGATGAAGTCTGCTATATCGGCCGCATCCGTTTAAACCTTCGATACATGGTGCCATAAATCAACTTGGCATCTTCGGAGAGGTGGACGGATAGCACCAATTAGCATCTGCCCCGAAATTCAGGCAAGACGGACCAGCGGGGTCGCGTCTCCGTGTTTCGGCGGGGAACAATATACATCTAGGAAAGGAAAAGAGACGGTACACTGCAATCAAAGACAAGTTTATTTATTTAAGAGGTATTATGGGCTCCCCAGGCTTACAACAATTACAACAAAGGAGGGCGAGGGTTAAGGAAATATTATCGGTGATACACCGAAGAAAGCTCCTCCAGCCGATCCCGACCCGCTCCCTTCGACGGTACTCGCGGACCCTAGAAGCTACGGACTCCCTGGGATCCTCCTCTGCCAAGCAAGATGCGACGACCAACTTTTGATGAAAACTCTCACGCAGAAGGTCCACTAAGTGGTCCCGCCTACTTTTTGAGATCAGACCAAGCCCATGAACCATGTACATTTTGTCGAACGCCTCGTCCATCAACTGCAGAGACAGCGTGTTGAACAGGCTCGAAAAAGTCCTCCATATCGCGTAAATCAACACCTGAAGCAGAGGAGATCGTCGGGAAAGTAAGCGTCCGAAGTGGCCCTCCAAGTGGCTTATCACCGCCTCGTACGTCTCCTCAGAACGATCAAGATTATAAAAATATACGTCATTGCGAAAAACGATCTCTCTGATGGTGTACACGCGGCCGGTCAGAAACATAAGGCCAGGAGGAAACCAATATGCCTTCGGTATTTATAGCCTCAACAAAAATCTTCCAACGGCCGAGATTTACTAGCACAACGACACAAATCACGGAATATCGCACTTTCCCGATATGGCGTCGCCATGTGTCATCCGCGACGGTCACCATTCCCGCCCTTTACGGGTCAAGGGAGGTTGAAAGACGCCTCAAGAAGATACTAGAGAGTTAAGAAAGCCCTCCTTGCGATGCCGCCGAGCAGATTCCTGCTCGGCCCATCCGCAGCGGGTAACTTCATGCCCAACAAACGCTGTGGATCCAAAGCCCTCATCGCGAGGCCACCGAGCAGCTTCCTGCTCGGTCCATCCGCAGTGGATAGCTTCCTGCCCAAAAACGCTGTGGATCCAAAAGCCCTCCTCACAAGGCCACCGAGTAGCTTCCTGCTCGGTCCATTCGCAGTGGGTACCTTCCTGCCCAACAACGCTGTGGATCCAAATGCCCTCCTCATGAGGCCACCGAGCAGCTTCCTGCTCGGTCCATCCGCAATAGGTAGCTTCCTACCCAACAACGTTATGGATCCATATCACGCCCCACTTCCCGGTGTACGGCGAAGGGAACACGACGAGGCCGCTACGTATTTACTCAAACGTAAATACGCTAAGCGTAACTAAGCAATATAAAAGAAATATACACAAGAGACAAATGTAATGAACATCAACTTTATTTATTAACATTCTTTTGTATAATGCATCTGAAAAGTAAATACATGGAATGGAAAGCAATGCCTAAACAGTGGCATAACAGAAATGGAAAGTACAGAATGCAAATGTGTACAAGAATCTAAAACTCTGGGTCGTAAGTTAGTTCGTCCAAATCCTCACTGGTGGGCTCAATCTCCTGAAGATCCGAATCACCTGACAACATTCCAAAAAAGAAAGAAAGGGAATGTCGTCATCGAACAATCGCTCGGTAGGTCCCAAAGATAAAGGAGAAGTAGAATAGACAGAGAGAGAATGTAGCTTTTAAAGTGGTATTATATTGTTATAATGTTGTATTTAGTGTTAACGCTGTTGTTTGTAGTTTGGTACAGAAGAGGCCAATGTATACGAAAGGAGTCTCAGTAGACCAGAGACTAAGGTGAACGGAATGTATAAAGAACCGTTTATGCCACGGTACAACCGCAATGGAATACAGGTTAGGTGTCTTTAATGGTTACAGTTTCGTGCCACTTCTAACACCTTCCGTACCAATTTACCCCTTAAACCCCGCGATGTCTTGATTGTATTGTTTGTATTGTATTGTGAATTGTATTGTCTTGTATTATAGATTGTACTGATAGATGACTTGCCGAAACCATGATATCAGTAAATGGATGTAACTGGAGAATCATGTAAATGGAAGTATATCCATGATTCGGTTCAGTCAATACAGATTGAATAGATTTAATATATGGATTCATAGAATCGTATTGAATTGTTATATATATACTTGAATCTCATTCAAGTCAGATTGATTATATTGAGACTCAGTCTGGACAATTAGAAAAGAAATTGAATCCTGAATCAGGTTTTGGTGTTATCGGTAACCGCTGCACATGGACGATAGGATTTGTGTCTTTTTCAAAGACGATTACCGTATTGATAACACCGTTTATTAAGTTGTCTACCTTAAATAGGCAAGCACCCATATCTCCGGCTCCCTGAGGCTCAAGAGACTGGTTTCGCTTAAACCTATATTTGCTAGGGTCCTTATTATAATTTATAAAACTTGAGGAGTTTTATGCAAAAATAATTTTGTATAATTTTCAAAATACACCTCAAGTATTTTATTACCGTCTTTAAAGTTTTCATTGATGTATATTTTATCATCGTGACATTTCTAGTGAATAAAACCTATTTTTTATAATATATGACATTTAATTGTAAAGTATTGAACTTGTATGGAATTGTATGGTATTTTCATGTAAAGTGGTTCTTTTGATTTAGAAAAGTTGGAATATTTATATTATATCAAAAATTAGATATTTCGATGACACACACACACACACACATACATATATATTTATATAATATAATTTTAATTTATTATTTTTCTAGAAATCTCATTTTCTTAAGATATTTATATTTTTAAATCTTTCGTGGCCGTATACTCCTTGCGGAGGTCTGCATCTCGCACTACTAAACCCGAGGATATGCGATAATCCACACCATCCCGAACGGGTTCCCCAAAATGGGTTATAGCGGCGCTTTGCAAAGATTTGTTTAAAATACATAATCTTATAGAAAACGGTTTTTATAAGTTTGAGGTAGTTTTGTGTAAAATCGTATTTTCCCAATTCTATGTTTCCCAATATCATCATGCTATGTTACATATGAGTGTTGTGAAGAGGTAGGTCATTATCTCGTGAACTATTTAAAGGTATAGTAAGGGTAATGATGTTTTTATGTCGAAGCTAAACTACATGGTATTTTTCTGAAAAAGTGCGATAAAAATTACAATATAAATTCTTTTGCTATGAAACTTGTTCAATATATTTTGTTAATATTTAATGGTCATGATGTGCAAGTTTGGTATTGTTGTATTTAAGAAAATTGGAGCTTTTTAAAGAAAACCGAATCGGAAGTCGGATTAACTTCGCTTCCGTCGGGTTTTAGAAATACAAGTTTTCAGAATAGAAAAGAGAAGAGGGAGGAGAGACTTATGGGTTTGTTGATTAGAGAAGAGGAAAAGTGAGGGGTAGAAGGTGTCGGTGCGTCGTTTCGTCACCGGGAGCTCCTAGGGTCGTCGTCGGAAGTTCACCAGAGCTTCGCCTTTCGCTAACTCCACTTGTACACAAAAGTTC
Source organism: Agapanthus africanus (assembly GCA_030015575.1). Classification (NCBI taxonomy): domain Eukaryota; kingdom Viridiplantae; phylum Streptophyta; class Magnoliopsida; order Asparagales; family Amaryllidaceae; genus Agapanthus; species Agapanthus africanus. The sequence continues at coordinate 4,816,834 of JASDDO010000008.1, read as the reverse complement.
TAAAGAATTTTCTTAAGAGTTTGGACAGAGTTTGTGAGTGAGGGGTGTGTGAATTGGAGTGTTATTTATAGGAAAAGATTAGGGTTAGGGTTTGATGAAAAAAATTGCATTTAAATTGCATTAAAATAGAGATTAAAGGGATTTTATGGTCTCTGGAATAATGCAGGGAAAATAAACATAACAGGAGTTATGGGGAGGCCAAAAGACACAGGTTTCAAGAAGGAAACTCGGTGATCCGACCCACCCGAACCGGCTCCACCGGCCGATTCTGCCGGGTCGCCGGCCCGAGTTGGCCGAGTCGGGCCGGGGCTCGTCGCCACGTGTCCACCGTCGATTGGTATACCCCTGGACTCGTTTATTTTATATGTGACTTTTGGTTTTTACGAGTTATGCACGTGTAGGCTCTTGGGCTTCTAAAAATTTAAAAGAAAACTAATAAAAAAATAATGTGGCTAATGGGATTTGAACTCTGGTGCTTTGGTTCAGCAGTGCAAGGTCTTACCAATGATCTACAAGCTCCTTTGCTGTTGAAATGCAAATCAAATACTTATAGTACTCACAGGAAATGTAAATACCCCAAGTATACATTAATTTTAAATGAATTTTATGTACACAAGAATTGGAGTTGTTACAATCCAAAAGCCCTCCTCACGAGGCCGCCGAGCAGATTCCTGCTTGGCCCATCCGCAGCGGGTAGCTTCCTGCTCAACAAACGCTGTGGATCCAAAAGCCCTCCTCATGAGGCCGCCAAGTAGCTTCCTGCTCGGTCCATCCGCATTGGGTAGCTTTCTGCCCAACAACGCTGTGGATCCAAAGCCCTCATCACGGGTAGTTTCTTGCTCGGTCCATCCGTAGTGGGTAGCTTCCTACCCAATAACGATGTGGATCCAAAATGCCTCCTCACGAGGCCACTGAGTAGCTTCCTACTTGGTCCATCCGCAGTGGGTAGCTTCCTACCCAAAAACGCTGTGGATCTAAAAGCCCTCATCACGAGGCCGCCGTGCAGCTTCTTGCATGGCCCATCCGCAGTAGATAGCTTCCTGCCCGACAGACGCTATGGATCAAAAGCCCTCCTCACGAGGCGGCTGGGTAGCTTCCTGCTTGGCTCATCTACAAGGGGTAGATTCCTGGCCCACAAAGATGTGGATTTAAAGCCTTCCTCATGAGGCCGTCGGGCAGCTTCCTGCTTGGCACATCCACAGCGGGTAGCTTCCTGCCCAACAAACGTTGTGGATAAAAAGCCCTTACCACGAGACGGCTGGGTAAAATCGAGTGACGCCAACCTTCCTACACTTGGCTATCAATCGGTTCATACTCGTTGTGTGATCGCCACCTCGACTCCGGGGAAAGGGAGGATACGGATCTTCCAACACTTGGTTATCAATCGATTCATACTCGATATGTGATCACCACCTTGACTCCGGGAAAAGGGAGGATAACCTTCCTACACATGGCTATCGATCGGTTCATACTCGATGCGCGATCGCCACCTCGGCTCCGAGGAAAGGGAGGATACCGACCTTCCTACACTTGGCTATCACGCCTACAAATACATACAGAAAGGGTGGACACCGGACTTACACTGGCAAGATAAAGAGACTTACGAGCTAAAAATACTTGCAAAATAAAGATTCGAATAATGAAAAGTATACAAGCTAAAGTACTTGCAGATTGATCAAATATCTGAGAGAAGAAAAAGTACACTTTATTCATGATCAAAATTATGTACAAAGGTATTGTGGGCTCCTCAGCCTTACAACAATGCCCGCAGGCTTACAAAAATCCTAAAAAGAAAAAAAGGGGGAGAAGGGGGGATAGCTCAGGCCGCCCGCTCGGACGGGATCTCTCCCTGATCGACGCCATCGCCGGGGACCAAAACGGCAATTTCAGGCTCGGCACTTCCACCAATAACCTCGCCTCCTGCAGTCGGCTCGGCGCCTCCCCCTGCGGCGCTTCCTCGGTGAGAGGGAACCTATCGTGGAGCTCGCCATCCGTGAACTCCGGCATTGATTCCTTGACGGCATCGAGGGCTTTGTGCCACCCGATGGTCGCGGATTCTGTCACGCCCCGCTTCCCGGTGTACGGATAAGGAGACGTGACTAGGCCCGCGATGTATTTACTCAGAAGTAAACACGTTAAGCGTAAATAAGCAATATAATATAAATGTACAGAAGAAAGACATGAGATATAAATGAACAACAACTTTTTTTATTTATTAAACATTCTTTACAATACAACTGAAAAGTAAATACAATGTGGAAAGCAATACCTAAATAATGGCATGAACTGAAAGTAAAAGTATATACAAGTGACTAGAGCTCCGGGTCCTCGATGAACTGCTCCAAGTCTTCTGAGCTGGGCTCGATCTCCAGAGAGTCTGGTCCTCCTGACAACATTCCAAAGAAAGAATAGAAAAGGAATGTCGTCGGCGAACAATTGCTCGGTAAGTCCTAAAGAGATATATAAATAGAATAGACAGATAAGAGAATTTACTGGTATAATATATGATTGTTATGTTAACACGGTTGTTTGTAGCTTGGTACAGAATATGCCAGTGTATACGAGAGGAGTCCAACTCTTCCGTGGACTATGGTATACGGAGCACAAGGACCCGTCAAGCCACGGGACAACGACAACGGATATTCAGGTTAGATGTATTAAATGACCATCATCGTGCCAGTTTTAACACATTCCGTACCAATCTACCCCTTTAAAATCTCGTAATGTTTATTGTATTGTTTATAGCTGAAAGACTTACCGAAACCATGTTATCAATTGTTCATGTAAACGGATAGTCATGTAATCAAGTCAATGTATATCCATGGTTCGGTCAGTTCAAGTCATGTTGATGTTTGGCAGTATTCAGTATATATGGATTCATGGTGTATTGGAGTTATATTTGAATTGTATTTAAATTAGACTGAGACTCTGTCTGAGTCAGACACTTAAACGGAACTGGATTCCTGAATTAGGTTTTGGAGTTATCGGTAACTGCTGCACATGGACGGCAGGATTTATGACTTTTTCCAAGCCAATTACCATTGATAACCCCATTTTAGTTTTCTATCTTAAATAGGCAAGCACCCACTTTCTCCGGCTTTCTGAGGCTCAAGAGAATTGGTCCCGCTTAAACCTATATTTACTAGGGTCCTTATTGTAAATTAATAAACTTGAGGGGGTTTTATGAAAAATAGTTTTAATAAACTTTCAAAATAAACCTCAAGCATTTATTTATCGTATTTAGAGTTTTCATGGATGTAATTTTAAAAAGTGAAGTATTCTAATGATTATAAACCTAGATTGACTAGTATATGGTATTTTAGTATAAATTGGAATTGTATGGATTTGTGATGGTATATTCATGAAATTTGTGATTCTTGTGTTTAGAAAACATGGAATTTATTATAAATACAAAATAGATGTTTTGATAATATATATATATATATATATATATATATATTAAAAATAGAATTTATTTATTAAATAGAAAATCATGTTTCTTACAAATTATATTAAAAATTCCATCGAGATCGGATGCTCCATGAGGAGGTCTGTATCTCGCTCTACTAGTCCCGAGGATGTGCGATAACCTGCACCATCCAAATCGGGTTCCCCAAAATGGGTTGTAGAGACTTAATTGCAAGGAATTTAATTAAAACAATTTAAAGAATACGGTTTTTTAATAGTTTAGGGTATTTTAATTTTAAATTGTATTAGCCACAAAAATATGGTTTTCAAGCAATCGTGTTATGTCATGATGTGTGTTGTGAGAGGTAGGTTATTATCTCGTGAGGTTTTTTTAAAGGTAATATGAGCAATTATGATAAAAGAATGTCATAGGTAAATTTTGTGGTATTTAACTGTAAAAGTGTAATACAAGTTGCATAGCATGATATTTTAAATTGAAACTTGTTCTTAATGCTGGTTTATGGTTTCTAAACGATATATGAAGAAATGGTTGATTTTTTATTAAGAAAAATTGAGTTTTTTAAACAAATTTAGGATCGGATGTCGGATTAACTTCACTTCCGACGAGTTTTGAAAAGAGAACTTTTTAGAATAGGAAGAGAGAAAAGGAGAGGGGACTTACTGGATTAGTGTAGAGAGAAGAGGTAGAGGAAAGTTTTGAGAGCTTCATGGAGTCGTGGGATCGCCGGAATCTTCCTGAATCGTCGCCGGAACTTGACCTTGGCTAACTCCACTTGTACAATTTATTTGACTTGGAAAAATTTGAGAGTTTTGATAATGGATTTCAGAATAGAGAGGGCTAGGTATGGGATGGTATTTAAAGGATAGAATTAGGGTTTAGGGAATTTAAAATGAGAATTAAAATGCATTAAAACATTGGTTTGATGGTGATTTTTATCCTCTGGTTAATTGCAGGAAAAACAAACAGAAGAGGAGTAGTGGAGGGAGGCCAAAGGTTTAGGGTTCAAAATTTGGAAGCATTTGCGACGGGGGACCAGGCGCCGCCGGCCTTTTGATGATCTTCACCGGTCGATTGGGGTGGGTTGGGGCTTGAATTGGTGACACGTGTTCTTGGCTGTTCATATAACATTTTCCACATGTTTGATTTCTGAGAATTTTCATTTTTACGTGTATTGCACGTGTATACTTTTAGGCTTCCAAAAATTTTAAAAGAAAAATCATTAAAAATAATATGTGGCTGGGAAGATTCGAACACAGGGGCTACGTCACAGCAGTGCAAAGCTTTACCAATGAGCTATAAGTGTTTTCTTGTTGTTCTTACATAAATTAAATACTTATAGCATACTCAGGATTTCAAAAACTCCATTTAGTATTTTAACTTTAAACAAATTTCTGTACATTAATAAAACAGAGTCGTTACAGATTCGGCGAGATCAAGATAAAATTGATCGGACGCCTTATATTCTTCCACGGCCTTTGCCGCCCGGCTCTTAGCAAGCTTTGCCGCCTGGCTCTCAGCTAGCTGCGTCGCTTCCAAAGCCGCCCGAGCATGCTTCTTGAAGGCGTCCCTCGACCTTTTCATGGAGTTGTAAAGGCCGTTCATCTCCTCCATCTTGGCTTGAATAGCCCGGTTGGATTCGGTGAGAAGACGGTGGGACTCCTTCAGCTTGGAGTTCGTCGGCCCTTCGGCGACCAATCTCGAGTCAAGAATGGCCGCCTTCTCCCCCGCTTGCTGCAATTGGAGGCGAAATTCCTCCTCCCACGAGGAGGACTCGCCCGTCTTCTTCATGGCCAGGGCTACCTACTCAGACTCCATGGCAATGAGGAGAGCGCAGTGATGAAGGAACTGAGGAAAACGACAAACATTTAAGAAAACTGAAACCGAGGAAATAAAACTTAAGGACTTTTTAAGGAAAGGCTAGATACCGACATGAACGGCCTCCTACGCTATTGCGGCCACTTGGGCCTTCATGGTTCCCCGGGGAATCTTCGTCTCGGCTGCCGCCTCTATGTCCGCCAACAAGCTGTCGGCCAGGGATAGCCCCGAGGGCACCTTAATGTAGAAATCACCCTCCTGCACTGGAATCTCGGTAAGGGGTGGCCGAGAGACCACCCGCTTCAGTCTCTTGAGGGGGACCACGGCGGGCTCCTCCTCCTCCTCCCTCGTCTGGGGCGCCGGGTGTCGCACGTGCTTCTGACCCCCCACGGCGCTCCTCCCGAACTGGAGGTGCTGCGGAAGGTTTGGTCGGAGGTGTTTGCCTCGGGTCCGAGCTCGGACCGGGGCGGGACGAGCTTGCGCCCCCAGCCTTCTTTCCTTGGGCCTTCGCGGCTGTGGCAGCCATGATTTTTGATCGGTCCATGGGCTCTGCAAAAAAAAAGAACACACAAACAAAAGGGGACAGTGACACTGAAATGGCAAAGAAAATTTAGCAAAGTCTAAATAGATCGTCGAAAGCCCTAACTTACCCAGGAAACGCGCAGGACTGAGCCCAGCCCAGCTCAGTACCTGCTCGGAAAGTAGGACGTCGGCCCACTGGATCAGTTCTTACTGGGACACCACCCCCTCCTCGGGGGAGGTCGACTGCTTTGACCTCGGGCAATCGGCCCTGTGCCACTGTGTGGGCACAGGCCAATCCTCGCCCTCCGGTGGCCCGACGAATACATACTTCTCCTTCCATTCATAAATGGATGAAGGGATGACCACTACCCCCGACTCGGCCGCCCAACCCCTATGTTTTTAACCAAAAATACACCGAGCTCGGCTCTTCCTTGCTGGCGCCGGGGTGATTTTTATAACAAAGAAAAGATACAAGGAGGGTCAAACTGAAAGGGATCTGATCAAATTTTAACCAGACTAAAAACCCGAGGAGAATTATCCATGAGTTCGGCGCTAGCTAGCTCGAGGCTAGACAGAAGCAATGAAGCACCTCACAAACCGCGGGTGAGAAGGGTAGAGAACTGGGTATTAGATACCGGATCAGGATCCCACATATGTAAACAGTTACATGGGCTATGTAAAGGTAGAGAACTGGGAAAAGGTGATCATTCCGTTCAAGTAGGGAACGGTGCAAGTATTGCAGCCAAAGCAGTTGGCAAATATCACCTTGTATTACCAAGTCGTAATACACTGATTCTAAATGAGTGCTATTATATACCGAACATGATGTGCAATATTATATCAGTTTCTTTATTAAGTAAAGAAGGATATAATTTTGTAGTAAAGGATAATGTTATGAACATATTCCTAGATCAAAAGTTGATTGCATCAGGCTCGTTACATAATGGCATATTCATTCTGAATCAGAATACAGTCCTGAATATACAAAACACACACAAGAGGAAAAGTTCAAATATGAACGAATCCTACTTGTGGCATTGTAGACTTGGTCATATCAATACGACACGACTAGCTAAGTTACATAAGGATAGTTATTTGAATCTGTTCGAATTATCATCTTATGATACTTGCCATTCATGTCTCAAAGGAAAAATGACCAAAGCTCCGTTTAGTGGACACGGAGAGAGAGTTACTGAACTCTTAGGACTAATACATAATGATGTATGCGGTCCCATGTCTACACATGCCAGGAACGGTTCTTCCTACTTCATTACATTCACTGACGATCTCTCTAGATTCGGACATGTGTTCCTGATGAAACACAAGTCTGAAGCTTTTGAGAAATTCAGAGAATATAAGCACGAAGTAGAGAACCAAACGGGCAAAAGTATTAAGATCCTTCGATCTGATCGAGGAGGTGAATATTTAAGCAGTGAGTTCCTAGATTATCTAAAAGAGAATGGGATTCTCTCTCAGCTTACTCCTCCTTATACACCACAGCACAACGGTGTATCGGAACGAAGAAATCGCACCCTATTAGATATTGTGCGCTCGATGATGAGTACAGCTGAGTTACCTATTTCCTTCTGGGGGTATGCACTGGAGACGGTTGCAGACCTATTGAATATGGTTCCCACCAAATCTGTGCCAACCACTCCATATGAGATATGGAAAGGAAAGAGACCATATCTTAATTATGTTAGGATATGGGGTTGTCCGGCATATGTGAAAACACAAAATCCGGACAAACTCGGCGCAAGGTCTATTCTGTGCAAGTTTATTAGATATCCCAAACATTCGCGTGGGTATATCTTCTACCACACCGAAGAACAAAAGGTGTTTGTTTCTCGGCACGCCACCTTTTTAGAAAAGGAATTTCTTGAAAAAGAAATTAGAGGCTCTGAGGTAGAACTGGAAGAAGTTCCAGCAGAACAAACTACAACAGATGATTTAGTGGAACCAAAGGATTCAGTAGTACCCGACGAACCCCAGCGTCTCCGCCGATCTAGTAGGGTTTCTCGTCCACCTAAGAGATACTACGGTTTTCTCATTGATGGTGGAAGCAAGGATTGCATCATGGATGATGATGACCCCACTAGTTTCGAGCAGGCCATCACGAATGGTGACTCTGTGAAATGGCTGGATGCAATGCGATCTAAGATGGAATCCATGTACACCAATAAAGTATGGATTTTGGAAAATGTTCCTGAAGGGGTAAAACCCATTGGGAGCAAGTGGATTTTTAAAAAGAAATTTGGTGTAGATGGAAAAGTTGAGACTTTCAAAGCTAGACTTGTAGCAAAGGGTTTTCGTCAACGATCAGGTGTGGATTATGACGAAACCTTTTCTCCAGTGGCTATGCTTAAGTCCATCCGGATCTTACTTGCCATTACTGCATACCATGACTACGAAATCTGGCAAATGGATGTTAAGACCGCCTTTCTAAACGGTGATTTGGAAGAGTGCGTATACATGACTCAGCCAGAAGGCTTCGTAGACAGTGGGAGCAGCGAAAAGGTATGCAAGCTACTTAAATCCATTTATGGGTTAAAGCAAGCATCGCGGAGTTGGAACATCTGTTTTGATAAGGTTGTCTTCCTCGTATTGTACGTGGATGGCATACTCTTGATAGGAAATGATATTCCTATGCTGCAATCAGTTAAGCTCTTCTTATCACAGAGATTCTCAATGAAAGATCTAGGTGATGCCTCCTGCATATTGGGAATCATGATCTATAGAGATAGATCTAAACGGATACTGGGATTGTCCCAATCCAGGTACATTGACACCATACTAAAGAGGTTTAGTATGGAAGAATCCAAGCGTGGAAACCAACCCACGATCTCTGGACTCACTCTCTCCAAAGAGATGTCTCCCAAGACTGATTTAGAGAGAGCTCACATGCAAGGGATACCCTATGCTTCGGCAGTAGGCTCTATCATGTATGCGATGCTATGTACCAGATCCGATGTAGCATACTCACTAAGTGTAGTGGGTCGGTATCAAGCAGATCATGGAGAGAGTCACTGAACAGCTGTCACGCCCCGCTTCCCAGTGTACGGCGAAGTGGACGTGACGAGGCCCGCTACGTATGTACTCAAACGTACATACGCTAAGCGTAACTAAGCAATATAAAATAATCACAAGAGACAAATGAAATTGAAATAACAGCAACTTTTATTAATAACATTCTTTGTACAATGCATGAAATGAAAATACAACTGGAATGAAAAAAACAATGCCTAAACAGTGGCATAATAATAATAAACGGAAGTACTGGGAAGAACAAGTACAAAGTCTAGAGCTCTGGGTCTTCTTGGAATTTCTCCAAATCTTCACTTGTAGGCTCGGTCTCAACTTGGTCCAACGCACCCGACGACATTCAAGGAAGAGAGAAATAGAATGTCGTCAGCGAACAGGTCGCTCGGTAAGTCCCAAAGAAGAATGAAGAATGAGAGTGACAGAGTATAGTATTTTCTAAAGTATTGTATTGTAGAATATTATGAAATATTGTTTAACGTAATTGTTTGTAGCTTGGTACAGGAGGATGCCAGTGTATACGAGGGGAGTCTCTATATGCCAGAGACTAAGGGCACGTATAGTACAAGGAACCGTTTATGCCACGGTACAACAGCAACTGAATATAGGTTAGGTGTCTTAATCTGACCACCTCATTCCACTTTTAACATCTTCCGTACCAATCTACCCCTTTAAACCCCGCGATGTCATATTTGTATTGTTATCTTGTAAACTTGTAATGATTGCTTGATTGACTTGATTGACTGACCGAAACCATGATATCAGGAAACGGTTATAACCGTAGAGTCATGTAAATGGAATACTGGGAATCATGTAAAAGGAATATCCATGGTTCGGTTCAGTCAAGTAGATTGTTAACTGGATTCTGGAATTCATGTATTCATCTTAAGTTGAAATATAAAGAATATAGATTGACTTGAATCATTTTCAAGTCAGAAATAGTCAGACTCTAACCCGAGTCAGACTAAAAGAAAGTGAGTTGAAGTTCAATAATTGTTAAGGGCCTTATTGTAATTTATAAAACTTGAGGGGGTTTATTGTAAAAATACTATTGTATATTTTTCAAAATACAACTTAAGTATTTAATTATCGTCTTTATGTACATACAAAAATTTAATGATCAAGATAAATATGTATACATGTTCGAATAACATGAAATGAGTCAAGTATATTATTCGAGTAACTACCATAAACAATGCTGTAAAGAAATATTATGTACGACTAATTAATCAAGTTGAACGAATGCGGAATATAAACAGAGATATGGCTCTAAATGTTTTGCATGCGTGAGTTCCAGTTTTACCTAAATATGACTACCGGTTTAAGAGATATATATGTTTTCGTATCATCGCGCAAAACAGATCAGAATCTATTCGGCACAGTCACATATTTTTAAAACGCAGTTTGAGTTAATTTGTATCAGGTTTCAGCTTACGAAAATTATTAGAAAATTGTAGGTATTTCGATGTACTTATCGAAAACACCAAGATTCACATGATTTGGATTTCTGAAGCTCTAGTTATGATCATTTTAATATCAGCATTTAAAACAAAAATTCAGATTTCTGGACAGCAACTATATATTCTATTGCAAAGCCTATATCAGGTTGTTTCATGCATTCCTAAGTAATAGAATATACAGAAAATTATAGTTCTATCAATGGTGCATCTACACATCTAAATTTTGTCACAAACGGACATCGGGTGTTCGAGTTATGTCCAATTTAAAAACAGTGTGCGAATCGGAACAGATTCTGTCCAGATCCGTCACTTAATATTGTAATGCAGTTTTCTTTATCTTAGATAGGTTTTCGGTAAAACTATAGAACTAAGAAAATCTAGATCATTCGATTTAGATATCAAAAACACCTGAGTTTGCTCAATTTGGATACCGGTATACCAAGTTATATGTCCTAGAATTTGACCGATAACTGCAGTTTTCTGTTCTACGATCAGTGAATAAAAACGATATAATTCCTAAACCGTTATGCGGATCGATCTAAAATTTTTACAGCGTGTACAAAATAATATATTCTATCATATGTAAATTTCCTGAAATTTTCAGAGTTAAAAATTAATTTATAAAAATTATTTTAAAACTAAAGGTATTGATATGTCATATGTGAGAAATGAGAAAACCATGGTATTTATTTGTAACTTCATTTTTTTTTTACAAACTTTAAATAAAGTGATTTAAAATAAAACAACAAACATGCACTCCTAATTGGTCACTATAAAATGTTAACATGTGAATTGAGAGTAATGAAAAAGACTTTACAAACTATATATGTGTGTATGTTTGTGTGTTCATTATTTATATATGTATCCATTTAATTAATTATTTAGGAACTATGATATGTCAAGGAAAGTTTTTCATGACAATATAAAATACGAGAAATATAAAGAGAAAAAGAAAAAGATGGAGGGAAGGAAAGAGAGAAGGGACTTACATGCACAAGCCGGTATTGTCACCGGGCTTGTCTATCCGCCGATAGCCTCGCGTTAGTAGCGAGACCTTCTTGAATACTTCTTCATGTTCTTCTTCTTGGACTCTAGGTGAAGAGGAAGAAGTGAGAGATAGGAAAATGTGAGGAAGGAAAAGATATAGGAGGACAATAAAGATGGTGTAATGGTGAATTATGTATAATAATATATGCATTCAACATGAGAATTAAAAGAGAAATGAAAGGTCACCATTCAATTTGGAAATGAAAGGTCTCATTTGTAGGTTATGAGAAGAATAAAAAATGATTAAAATAATTGCAAGAATGGGGATTTGAACATGCGACTTATGGAATAATAATGCAAGGACTTAACCAATGAGCTATAAAGTTGTTCATGCATATATTTAATTAGAATTAAATATATGATGTTGCTTAAAAAGAAAATGAGCTTTTTAGATGGGCTATGGAGAATAAGAATAATGGATTTGGGTTAAATATTTATGAAAGGAAAAAATAAGAATGAGAAGTTAAAAACTTAAATATAAGAAAAAGAAATTGTACCTAGAAAAAAAATACATAATAGATTGAGGAATAAAATAATAATAAATTTAATAGAAAGAGGAAAATACCAAGTACAAATAAATACGGTATATTTTTGAAGAGGGATAATACAAATGTATAAAGATTTTGGGGTCATTACAACAGCTGTGAAGAACATTATCAAGTACTTACGAAGGACTAAGGAGATGTTCTTGGTATATGGTAATGGAGAACTCCAGGTGGAGTCCTTTACCGATTCCAACTTCCAGAGTGATAAGAACGACTCTAAGTCGCACTAGGATTTTGTCTTTACCCTCAATGGAGGGGCGGTATGTTGGAAGAGTTCCAAACAGGATACCGTTGCAGACTCGACGATGGAGGCTGAATACATCGCTGCCAACGATGCTGCCAAAGAGGCTGTCTGGATCAAGAAGTTCATTAGTGAACTTGGTGTGGTTCTATCCATTGAGCATCCAATACCTCTGTATTGCGATAACAATGGAGCTGTGGCTTTGGCCAAGGAACCCAGATCCCATCAGAAATCCAGACATATTCTGAGGCGGTATCACCTGATCAGGGAGATAGTTGATCGCCGGGAGATCGAGGTCAGGAGAGTAGATACGAAGGATAATACTGCGGATCCATTCACGAAGGCTATTCCCCAGATACAGTTTGAGAGATTATTCGGGATGCTAGGTATGAGATACTACAGCAGCCGACTTTAGTGCAAGTGGGAGATTGTTAGTTATGTATATGCCCTAGAGGCCATTGTTGTACATATGATATATATTATAATGGATGCTTGGATATATATAGAGAGGACTTTCTTGCTCGTCATGATAGTATGCTATTTGGTTTCACTTTATCTTAACATGTTGACTTGTAATGGTTTACTGTTTTTCTCTCACATGTTGATAAAGCCCTTAGGACATGTACTCGACTACTGGGGCTATGATGAGATCATACTAGTGGGGCCACGGTAGTCGATGAGTACATCCTATAACTGTTCCTAGTCGAGGGTATATCGAGACAGGGCATCGATACACCAGAGTAGACTAGCGTATACGCATCTTGACCCATATGATGGGCGATGGATGATTCCATATCCATCGGTGTTTGACATCAGAGGTGGTGTACGGGTGCTCAGTGGAGACTGGGTACACTGGACGGACTCGCCGAGAACTCCCAGATGGTGATATACCACACGTCAGATGGCAGTTCTCCGGTGACACTGGTACAGGGTAGTCTGTAGACCCGAGATCGTCATAGAGTCTTGTGTGATTCCCACTGTGCTTTGATTTCCACCTTACCACGTCCAAGAGGGCGTGCAAAACGGTGGCTTTTGGGTACGGTCCCGAATCACATGGAGGCAATGAGCGATAGGAGGGGATTCGTCTCTCCCGGTATAGGGAGTTGATGTTGTGCTGTGTTCGATTGGCTATAACTGGAAGTCCCTGGCCAGGGCTGATATAGAGATTTACTGGTAAGTATTACTGGTAGTTTCTCGACCCGTTATGAGCCATACATAGACACGACTTATCGGTTACTGGGGTCTGACGTTTACCACCCCTAGACTTAATATGCGACATATCAGACGAACAGACCGGACTGTACGGGAGTGTTACTGATTGGATTCACAGGAGAACGCACAGGCTAGCTTGTTGATATTTTGATCGCTCAATACCTGGGTGGCTGTTACGTTTAGCTGACCGCTTGCAGCTTGTGGGTGTTTGATATGATCATCACCTGCTACCGGCGTATTGACGATTTTTTAGAGTCCTACACAGAGGTTTCTTGGCTCAAGCGAAACGGCGTAGAGGCATATATGTGATATGCACAGGACCGAGGATAATGCGATATGAGATACCGTATTATATTCTCGCGATATTTAGATATGAACCGGGACATCGGATCAAGTGTTGATTCGATGAATCGGTACATGATATATTAGTCGGTTATATTCGATATAGCCGGATCGTCGGATCAAGTGTTGATTCGATGATTTAATGTATAATAATATATATGATATATTATTACATTATCTAATATTGGCTTGCTTTATTATTTCATTTTCTTACTGGATGATACATTGATATATATGCGATATATGTTAATTGTATTATTTTCTTTTGTTGCAAATATATAATATATATGTGATATATATTATTGTGACATGATATGATTTATTATTAAACATGTTTAAGGATGATTAAAAAGGATTAGGGTTTGATTAGGGTTAGTTGCTTCTTGCACTTTCTAGAAGCTTTTTCTTTTGTCATGGTTAAGATATTTGTTGATGACTCATTGCTAACCCAACCAAACCCTAACTCTAGTTTATTCTCATCCTTGACCATGGTTGATACATCAATCATATACTATGATTTCTATTCATCACAAAAGGAATTATCATTATCATTTTCCATTATCATCTTCTTCTCTCTTGATTTTGAGCTCACTAGAAATTCCATTTTTGTGATGATAAATTGTGAGAAAGTGAATTAAAAAGAAAGCATAAATACTACTCTCTCATCCTCGTCTCATCTAGCCCATGAGATTAGTGTGTTCATCTCTTTAGAGTGAGAAAGCTTGAGTTATTGAAACTTCGACGTAGATCATCGGAGATTTGGAACACTTCAAGCTAGCATGGATCGTTCGAGTCGTGGAGCCTCTCTTGAGTCCGGGAGATCGTGGATCGCGGCGAAGGGACTTCTACTCGGAGCTTGTGAAGCGAAGGAGCGGACTACAAAGGTTGTAATCCCTCACACTTAGCTTAAAAGATGTAATCTTGTATGCTTAACCCTAATTATCTAGCAAAGATCCCGGCTTTGGGTTGTTCGGCACGTCTAAATTTTTATCCGAGCATGTTTGATGCCTTATGAACCTTCACAAGAGTGCCTAGGAACCCTACACCGGGGACCTTGGTAACCTGTAGTACAAGGCTTCGTCGATAATACCACGGAACAACGGCATGGATGTAATTACGTCTTAAGTGACCACCTCGTGCCACCTTTAACATATTCCGTACCAGTCTACCCCTTAAACCTCGCAGTGTTTTGATTGTATTGTTTGTCTTGTAAATTGTATTGATTGTATGAGTGATTGACTGACTGACCGAAACCATGATATCAGGAAACGGTTATAACCGTAGAGTCATGTAAATGGAATACTGGGAATCATGTAAAAGGAATATATATCCATGGTTCGGTTCAGTCAAATTGTATAAATTGATAATTGTATTCATGGATTCATGTGTTCATTTTGAATTGGAAACTTGTAGATTATAGATTGACTTGAATCATGTTCAAGTCAGATTAATCAGACTCAAACCCGAGTCAGACAATCAGGGATGTGAATCGAAGTCTTATAATTGCTAGGGTCCTTAGGGTAATTTATAAAACTTGAGGGGGTTTTATGTAAAAATACTTTTATATACTTTTCAAAATACACCTCAAGAATTTATTGTTCGTCTTTAGGGTTGTAATGAGTGTGGATTTTATGTTGTGACACTTCTAGTGAAAATATCCTAGTTTTATAAATAAGGGTATTTATCTGTAATATTGATTATTTGAAGTTCATGGTATTTTAGTGTAAAATTTATTCTTGTGATTTTTAGAAAAAGGTGGAAAATTTATATTATAATAAAATAGGTATTTAAAAGATAAACATACATATGTTTATACAAAAGTAATTTTAATAAATATTTTATATTCCAAAAATCTCATTTTCTTAAGATATCGTATTTTAAACCTTTCGAGACCGAATGCTCCTTGCGGAGGTCTAAATCTCGCACTACTAAGCCCGAGGGTGTACGATAAACCGTACTATCCCTAACGGGTTCCCCAAAGGTGGGTTGTAGCGGCGCTTTGCAAAGATTGTAAAATACTAATCCTTTAGAAAACGGTTTTAAAAAATAAAAGGTATTTATTTGCAAATGTGTAAATTTTCCGTATTTTAGATTCTAGGGTTTTCTAAGCCAACTAGCCTATTTCTAAATGGTCTAAACGGCAAGTCGTTAGAAGCCTCAAATCGCCTCTTCACCGCCAATTGTGGCCAAGTAAGTACAAGTGAGGAAGGAGGGATCCGCTCACGAATCGTGAGACGGGCCTCTTAAAGTTATCTAAGCTCACTTGCCTAGCCTAGACACCACAAAGTCAGGTTTAGATAAACGATCGGTGTCCACAACTTATCGTATTTTCTAAAGAGAGGTATTTGTTTAAAAGCGTATCAAATCTAAAACTTTTAAGAATGATTTTATTAAGAATATGGTATTTAAATGAAAGTTTTGTTTTATCGTATTCTAAGTTCTTTGATGATTTCGTTTAGGTTTGTATTTGCGTGTGTGTGGAGGTAGGTCATTATCTCGTGCTCTACTTTAAATGTATAGCAAAGTTTAGGGGTTAAATGTGAAATTGAAACATGATGGTATTAAGGTGAAAAATATGATGAATTGGAAATGTTATTATTTCATGTGAGAAAACTTGATCAAATTATTCGTTGAATGTTTAATAGTCAACATAAAGATGTTTAAGCATGATTGAATTGATTAGAAATGAAATTTTATAGAAGACCGAGTCGGAAATCGGATTTGTTCCGATTCCGTCAGGTTTCGTAATTTCGTATTTTAGAGAAATAGAAAGGGGGATAGAATGGGACTTACGGGTTTCGATTAAGCAAAGGAGTGAGGGGGGACTAAAGGGGCTGCCGAGGCGTTGCTTTGTCGCCGGTTGTTCGTAAAAAAACGTCGCCAGGATTTCCGCCGGAATTTCGTCGGAGTTTCGCCGCGAACTTATTTTCAAAGTACACAACTCTTAGAAAATTTTGAGAGAGTGAGCTTAGGATTTTGGGGGTGAGAGGGCGGTGTGTAGGGTTGGTATTTATAGGGTTAGGCTAGGGTTAGGGTAGATGAAAAGTTTAAAATAAAAATGTGATAAAATGTAATAAAAAAATGTATTAAAAGTGGAGTAATTGGGGTTTTTTAAGAGCTCTGAAAGTGTTCTGAGGCTGAAATTTTACAGGTGCATAGGGAATATGAAAAGACACAAGTTTCATGTTGGGGCCGTCGCCGGAATCGGCCGAGTCGGGGATGACTCGGCCGTGACTCGGTCGGAGCACTGAGTCGGCCGAGTCGAAGCCGGGTTGGCCGATTCCCGGCCGAGTCCGGCGGCCAGGATCCCCCCCGACGGTTCATCTAACTCCTGCAAGTGTTACATCTTTGGGTGTAGTGGGGTTTTTGTGAGATATGCACGTGTAAACTCTTGGTATTCTAAAGGTTTTTAAAAAAATCATTATTAAAAATAATATGGGGTATGGGATTTGAACTCTGGTGGCTTGGTTCAGCAGTGCAAGGTATTACCTATGAGCTACAAGCTCCTTCTTGTAATTATGGAGTTATTTAATTACTTAAAATGATAGCAGTAAGAGTAAATACTCCAAGTATACATTAAATTTAAAATAATTTCTTGTACACTAAAAATAGAGTTATTACATTCTTGTAACTTGTAATTAAAAACAAAATAATTACTTATATCTTGTGCTCAGGCTAAAATACCCCTTTATGGATTTTGAAAAAAAATTTAAAATTTTGTGTAGAAAAGTGTATAGGAAAATTAGGGTTGTTACAGATTTGGTTCCCGATTTGTGGGAAGCCTGCACTGCCCTTTTTACGACATGGAAGGTCGACGCCCTGACCCGAAGCGATTTGGTTCCCGATTTGTCGGAAGCCTGCATTGCCCTTTTTACGACATGGACGGTCGACGCTTGATGCGTCTCCGAGGCGGAGTGTCCGTTGTAGACTTTTCCCTGGCCCGGAGCGATTTGGTTCCCGATTTGTGGGAAGCCTGCACTGCCCTTTTTACGACATGGACAGTCGACGCCTGATTTGACTTGCTCTACTTCTTACAGTGTCAGGGGTGATCTTGACTTGCTCCGTTTCTTGCGGTGTCGAGATTGGATTCTGACTTGCTCCGCTTTCTGCAGTGTCGGAGTTAAAGTTGACTTGTTGATTGTGATTTGGGTTGACATCAGCATCGCTACACTTGAATATGGTATCAAGAGGGAATCATCATCTGTCTTTAAGAGGATTTGGGGATTGGATTTTTGTCGGCATCTGCATTGCTGCACTGGAATAATGCCAGGAGCAACTCATCATTTGCCTCGGGAGGATTTGGGAATTGGTTTTTTGTCGGCATCTGCATTGCTGCACTGGAATAATACCAGGAGCAACTCATCATTTGCCCCGGGAGGATTTGGGAATTGGTTTTTTGGGTCGGCATCAGCACCGCTACACTGGAATATGGTACCAGGAGCGAATCATCATTTGTCTTTCTCTGTTGGGAAGCGATGGCTTAGGAGACATGTTTAGACCCCTATCACCTAAGGCTTTTCAATTTTATGGGCCGTAAGGGTCCCATAAAAGCATTTTCTCCCTACGAGTCATAAGGATCCCGTAGGTGCATTTTCTCCTTAGGAGTCGTGAGGGCCCCCAAGTGTGTTTTTTCTTTGTGAGTCGTAAGGATCCCACGAAGGTGTTTTCTTACGAGTCGTGAGGATCCCGTAAGTTTGTTCTCCTCATGTATCATGAGGACACATGAGTGGGTCTTCCCAAATGGAACATAATTCCAAGGGCGGAGACCAGCCGCGTAACTGGTGATTGCAGTGGGGCATGGATATGATGAGAATTATTTGAGCCTGTAGATTGTATACGGTAGTCAACTTGGGGACCAACCGTAGGGCCGGAAGAATTTTGGGAATTTGAATTTTGGTTGGCGTCTGCATCACTGTACTGGAATATGGTACCAGGAGTGACTCATCATTCGCCATTGGGACATTCAGAAATTTAGAATTTTGGTTGGAGTCTGCATCGCTGCACTGGAATATGGTACCAGGAGCGACTCATCATTCGCTGTTTTGGGATTTGGAATTTGGTTGGCGTCTGCATCGCTACATTGGAATATGGTACCAGGAGCGACTCATCATTCGCCGTTTTTTTACCGCGATTGCTCTATCACTTCAGCTTTTCTTATCTCAAAGGTCGCGATTGCCCTATCATTTCGGCTATTTATTCGCGGTTGCCCATCATTTCGGCTTTATTTTCATTTTTATTTTTACTCGCTGATTTTTATTGCGAGTTGCCCCATCATTTCGGCTTTTTATTTATATATACATATATATATTTTTTTTATTCACACCATTTTACATCCTCAGTTTAACGACTTAAAGATCGACTGTTCCCAGTTTAATGACATGGTGGTCAATGGTTCCCAGTTTAAAGACTTAGATGTATATCGTTCCCAGTTTAACGACGTGGTGGTCAGCGGTTCCCAGTTTAAAGACTTAGAGGTCTATCATTCCCAGTTTAATGACGTGGTGGTCGCCTTTGCTTATCCCAGCTCCTTGAATTTTGATCTTGGCGGAGCTGTGTTGATGACCGTAGCTCCATGGCTTGCCGATACATCCGAGGACTGTAAGGTTTTTCCAAGCTTGTATTGGTCATCTGCCCAATCTTTGAAACCACAACAGTCTTCGATGGTATGACTCACCACCCTATGGTATGGGCGGTATACGGGATTGCCGGTCATATTCATTTCATGTGACCTCTTCGGAATAGGCAATTGTAGACCGTTGTTCAATGATTCCTCGAATATATTGCGGACCTCATCCCTCCTGAAGGAGTACACCTTCTTCTTTCTTTCCATTAGAGTAGGTGCCTTTACTAATGCTGGTCCTTGAGGCCGATCAATCTTTAGTTCGCCCTTTTCAGATAATGGCACATGTCTGAGAGGATTAGGCTCCCGAAAGGCTTCGGTCTTCATTTGTATGAAATCGGGGGTCGTAGCTTGACTGTTTGCTAACACGCCTTTAGACAGTTCCATCTCTCCCGTCTTGTTTTGCCTTTCGACCCAATCTTTAAAGACGAAGCAGTCCTCGATGACATGACTTATCACTATATGATAGGGACAATATTTTGGGTCGTTGGTCATATTCGCTTCTTGCGATCTCTTTGATTCTGGCAGTTGTAGACCGTTTCTTAGGGCGTTCTTGAATATCTTGGACTTTGTCCCTTTTGAAGGAATAGACTTTTTCCAGTTTCTCTTTCAGAGGCGATCCCCCTTCGGTGTATATATCGGAGGGACTGGAGGCTGATCGCGACCGTTTTTCGCGAAGGCGCTCCACTCTTAGGTTGAAGGGGGTATCAGTTGGCTGCCTCCGGGTATCAATCCCTGGCTCATGAACCAAAATTTGATTCTGCTGTAATTGCAATCGGGCGACTTGGGTCGCGAGATCTGCCGCGACGTTTACCAATTCGTCGACCTTAGACTGTACCTTGGTTAACTTCTCGTCCCTGTCATGATGCTGCCTCTGAAGCCATCGGAATAATGCGTGTTCTGTAGTTCCGGTTATGACAACCGGGTCATCCTTATTGCTTGAGCACAATTCCGTAAGAACCCCGGGCTCATTTGGCTTATCGGCCTGAGCGAGCTCTTCATCATTTAGACCGAGTGGACGTTGGGTAGCGTCCACCGTATCATCACCATGACCGTGAAGCATGGGAGGGTTCGTTTCTTCATGTCCCATCATGTAGACAGTGTGGACCACATATCTAGCTGTCTTTTTATCTTTGGCGGGGTAACCCCGTTCTTGGAGCCTCATGAAGCTGAGCCTAGTATGAGCCCTAGCCCTTTTGTTGGCTCTGTATCTGAGCCTTTTCTGCCTTAACTTCTTAATTTTAAGGGCTTGGCGAGCATCTGTTTCCTGGAAAGCCACCGTGAGTCGATTAGCGGGGAGCTTAGAGAAGACATCCGATCAAGCAGTTGTCAGGGGCACCGTCGGAGCTTGCTCGAGACGCCTTGTTGCTTTGTTGGTGTTGATGACCTTGCCCCCAGCTGGGGCCAAGGAAAGTCGTTCAAACACCGACTTGCGTTTGAGTTGGGGCGTCTTCGAGACCACCATATTTGGCCTCTTGCCTTTCGAGACCGGTTTGTCCGTCACCGGGGCTTGAGGTGCAGGGATGGCATTAGCCGAGACAAACAGAATAGACCCAAATTGTAGCAGCGGTTCTTCCCACTGTCGTCCGAGACTTGCCGGGAGGACCGTCCTGGAGTCCATCTTCATCGTGTATGAGATGGGAGCTGAGTTTATCTTTGGAGACCGTTCCCCTCCGAACGGCGGCCGAGACGTTATGTCTGTACCTGAGGTTCGGGGCAGATGCTATTTGGTTTTATCCGTCTAGCTCTCCGAAGATGCCAAGTTGATTTATAACACCTGTGTATCGGAGGTTTAGACGGATGCGGCCGATGTAGCAGACTTCGTCAGATTCCCCCTCAGGGTGAGGGGTTTTTGATTGTGGGGACACTCTTCCCTGCAGGCGCAAGCCCCTGCAGTTAATTACGCTATCGCGTTGCGATAACAACTTTCTCCTTCTCCAGAATTTCACTTCGTGTCGTGTATGTTTGTTTTGTTTGTGGTTGCCCGTGGATTGTATACGGGGACTGAGTAATGCCGTTGCCCGTAGGGCGTGGATTAGTCCAAATCCGTGTTTGCTTAGATTTGGGTTTGGTGTTTTCAATTTAAGGATGCATTAGTCGCGTTGCGGCTAAGATCAACTTAAACGTTCATTAAGGATACGTTAGTCCTGTTTTAGACTAAGATCAACTTAACGTAGTGATTGATTTAATTATCTGGCTGTCGGGACTCGTCACCTCTCTGACGTCGTTGAGGGATTACAACGACAAACGTCTGAGGAGTTCAGAGATGTACCCTTGAACCAAAGTTGATTTTGGGTTTTATTGTTTATTTAAAGATCTAAGGACACATTAACCGTATTTGGGGCTAAGATCAACTTAGACGGGACCGTTTGGATCCGACGAAAGAGCATTCGGGCTCTATTGTGCCAGTTTAGGGACGTGGTGGTCCGTCGCCAGTTTAGGGACGTGGTGGTCCATCATTAGTTTAAGGACGTTTCGGTCCGTCGCCAGTTTAAGGACGTAGTGGTCCATCCTTAGTTTAGGGACGTTTCGGTCCGATATTAGTTTAAGGACGTCTCGGTCCAATATTAGTTTAGGGACGTCTCGGTCCAATATTAGTTTAAGGACGTATCGGTCCGATGTTAGTTTAGGAACGTCTCGGTCCAATATTAGTTTAGGGACGTCTCGGTCCACGAGTTTAAGGACCCCGCAGTCCATATTCATGTGTGGTCGTCGGGACCCGTCACCTCTCTGACGTCGTTGAGGAATTACAACGACGGATGTCAAAGGAGTTCGGAGATGTACCCTCGAACCGGATGTAAATTGATTTAGGAGAGCAGCTGTACTCAGTCAATTTAATTTAAGGACTTATGGCCACGATTGGGCTAAGTCCATTTCAACATGGCATTTTTTTATTTAGGCTCTACCCACCCACAGAAGACATAGGATATCAGTTTATTTTAGGCCCTGCCCATTTGCAAAGTATCTACTTCGTTTGGGCTTTGCCTCCTTTTTTTTTAAAAATGCATAGCATTCTGAATATTTTTGTTTGGGCTCTGCCCATTTATAAATGATGCAAAGCATCTGTTCTTGTTTGGGCTCTGCCCCTGAAAATAATGCGTTTGCGCTTTGTTGAGCCTGTTAGGCCTTCTCTTAATTGGGCTTGGCCTTTTTTTTTAATGCATCTGCGTTTGCGCTAAGTAATGAGCGCAAGTCCATATGGTGATGACACGTGTCGTGCTTTGATGAGCGCAAGCGCACCAGCGCAGTGCAATGCGCTGTTGCGCTGCTGACACGTGGCGCGCTCTCAGTGAGTTGCGCCAATTCCAGAGAGCAAAGCTCTATCTCAAGGGCGCTTAGCACAAGTGGTTTTATGGCCGACACGTGGCGCTCTCTCAAGAGCGCAGCGGCGCAACTTGGAAGTGCAAAGCACTAAGAATCTTTTTAGATTCAAGAAGGGAAGTGCAAAGCACTGTTTAAGTTCTTGATCTAAATTAGATCAAAAAAATAAATTTCTTCTTTATTCGAAGAACCAGAGGTTCGTAAAAGTGCAAAGCACTATTATATTTTTTTTATCGTTTTTAAAGAACCGAAGGTTCACAAGAAGTGCAAAGCACTGTTTTTTTTTATATAAAGATCATTGATCTTATATTTTTTTTTTTTAGACTAATGGTCTTTTTAGAAGGAATTTCTTCTAATCCATGAAGGTTCTTTACCTTTTTCTTGAAACTTTCTCGGAGTTCTTTCTGTTTAAAGTTCTTGAATTCTCAAGAGAAATCTCCATGCCTTTGAATTGAGGCCTAAGGTCCTTTTTATAGTGCTCACAAATTAGTTAAATTTGTTAAAGAGATCATCCTCTGAGTGATTTGGGGAATTTTCCCTACCGTTGGATCTTTAATCCAAGGGCTTCTGCTTCGCAGAAGAAAATCTTCTTGTTTCAACAAGAACAGAAAAGATTTCTTAAAAAATCTTAATTTAATTTGGCACAGATGCTCCAGCGCGTGACGCGTGTCACGTAGCGCTCTGACACGTGTCGCGCAGCGCAGAGCGCAGCGCAACTGCGCTAGCGCATCTGCGCTGACACGTGTCGCGCAGCGCAGAGCGCAGCGCAACTGCGCTAGCGCATCTGCGCTGACACGTGTCGCGCAGCGCAGAGCGCAGCGCAACTGAAGCGTTGCTTCAGGCAAATAGAGCTCTGCTCTGATTGGGCGCGTCTTCTTGGGCGCAGCGCTGATACATCTGCGCCTGACACGTGGCGCGTTGCGCTCAGCGCAAAGGATCTGAAGCGTTGCTTCATTTATTAAATTTTTGAGAATCAGAAGCGCCGCTTCATCTCCTCTTTTCAAGTCAAACTTGTATTCCCAAAATTCTGATTTCCCGGGCCTTGGCAACGATTTCATTGTGCACAGAATTTTCTGTGCTTGGGTCTATATATATAACTCAAGGCTGAGCCTTTTCTTCTCTCATTTTCAGAGAACTTCTTCGATCATGGCTTGCAACTGCCCTCATGCCCGCCGACAACCATGGGAGGTGCCGATCCGGGACATCGTTCCTCGTTTTGCTGCACGTCTGGTGGACCCTTCTCTCTCGGACGAGCAATGCGACGCTGCAATGCACGAGCTTTTGACTCGTGTGGGGTCTCCTCTCCCTCCAAATTCCATTTGGCTTCGGATGATCCTTGCCTCGGCGCTTGCCGACATTCCCCCTCCTCCAGCAGAGATGTCCTCAGCAATGTTGGATGCCGCCGAAGATAAGATTGAGTGCTTTCTCGAAGCGCACTTGATCACCAAACCTTTGAGGGACTGCTCTTTCCACTTGCTGAGCCAGATACGGGCTCGTCGAATCGTTATCGCCACTCTCTCCCAGGAATGCGGCGTCGACCGTTGGATGGCTACTCCTCGGGAAGATCGCCGCTTCGACGCGATGGAGAAGGCGGAGAGGGAGCTGAATAATTTTCTTTTCATTTTTGTGAACCCTTGTCTCTCTGATCCCGTATTCGGTGATCTTTTTTAAATTTAATAATAAATAAATGTTTTGATTAAGTATTCTATTATCTGTTAAGTGTTCCTTTATTTGAACTCTTTGTTGTGCTTGTGCATCGTATTTTAATTTGTTGTTATCAAGTGCATGCAATTTTGCATGGCTAAATTGCCTTTGGCACTTAGCCCCTTTTTCTGCGCTAGCGCATCTGCGCTGACACGTGTCGCGCAGCGCAACTGTGTTGCCACGTGTCGCACAGCGCAGAGCGCAGCGCGGCGCTTCCTTTAACAGAGCTTTGCTCTAATTGGGCGCCCTGCGCTAATGTATCTGCGCTGCACACGTGGCGCAGAGCGCTAGCGCAAAGGATTTGAAGCGTTGCTTCCTTTAAACAGAGCTTTGCTCTGATTGGGTGCGCTGCGCTAATGTATCTGCGCTGGACACGTGGCGTAGAGCGCGCAGCGCAAAGGATCTGAAGCGTTGCTTCCTTTAAACAGAGCTTTGCTCTGATTGGGTGCGCTGCGCTAATGCATCTGCGCTGGACACGTGGCGCAGAGCGCGCAGCGCAAAGGATCTGAAGCGTTGCTTCAAATATTTAAATTTTGAATTCAAACAGAGCTTTGCTCTGATTGGGCGAAACAAATGCCCCCCCGCCGTTGCGCTCACGTGGCGCACACGTGAGTGCAACGGTGGCAACCCCTCCTGACCGTTGGATTGAGGGGGAATTCCAAGAGGCGCAAGCGCCTTATAAATAGGGCCTTTTAACCCTTAGAAAATCTCACCATTTTTCTTGGATTTAGATTTTCAGAGCTCTGCTCTTTGCTTAAGAATTTCAGAGCTTTGCTCTTGTTTTCAGAACTCTAGAGCTTTGCTCCTATTTCCCAAAGTTTAGAAAACTTTTAGGTAATAATTAATTTTAAAGTTAAGTTAAGTTAATTTAAATTAATTTTAACCAATAGAGCTCTGCTCTCATGGATCTTTTGATCTGAAGAAATTCCCTTTAGGGTTTCATTAACAGAGCTTTGCTCTCACAAATTCATAGATCTACAGAGATCTTATTCATGGGTTCTAACCCATGAACAGAGCTTTACTCTTTGAATCAAATGTAGATCTTTTAGATCTGAAACAAATGAAAAAAATTTCTATAAGCTTTCACGGATCTTCTTTTTTTTTATTTCAGAAATTTTAATTTTAAATTTCTTTTCAAAGACTTTCTTTTTGATGGAATATTGTAGAGCTAAGCTCTTTCTTAAGGAATTTTAATTCTTTTGAGACCAGATTTTGACAAGTGTCACTCTGTGACAGAGCTTTGCTCTGAAAGAGGAGATTCTCTCCTTGTCTCTAGGGATTCTTTCCCCCCTTTTTATTATGGGAATGTTCCCCCTAAGGGCCAACTGACAATCTCATCCAATGATGAGTTTGTCTCCTTAATTGACGTATTGTCATTTAGATTTTGTGGGCCCCTCTTTGGTCCCCTACTCACTGCACTGGGGTGCGGTGTAATTAATTAATTTCGATTTTAATTTAATTAATGCATTTTCTTTTTTTCTTTTCTTTTTTTTTATGTGAAACGTTGGGATTACAACACTGACGGCTACATTGCTCTTTTTGCAGCGATCATGTCTGAAGACACTTCATTCCCGTTTGTCCGCTCGGAGGAAGGATTCCCAGAGACGCCTTTGGACCGTGAGGTCCTGACCATGATCAAGGCATACGACCCTGAGCATAAGAGTCTCCACCTTTGGGGGTCGTGGTACAATCAGATCATTATGGGCCGACGGAGCTTCACATGCGCGGTGCCGTCGGAACCCATAACGGCGATTCATTATGCTACCCCACCCTCGGTGCAGTATGCCGTGGAGCTGGCAGACTGGACATCAAAAGGTTTTCTACATCCCGCTATAGATGCGATACCGGTTCAGCGTCCTATGGTTTTGGACATCCTAGGACGTCGTATCTGTCAAGGTGAAGCGCGGCCTTGGGGGCAATCGTATAACCTTGGTCTGATTCCCCGCCACCCGATTGGCTATCTGCCGTGGGCCCGGTATATCCTGTCGACGAAGAAGTCACAGTTGATAAGACTAGGATTGTACACTGCAGTCTACGTCTCTCTCTTCCAATATCCTACGCTCCCCACCTGGTGGCTCAAGGCCTTCTTGGAGCAATGGAATATTCCCACCCACACTTTCCTTGCCATGGATCGGGAAGTGTCAATTTCTCTGGAGGAATTTGCGGAGGTATCCGGCTTACCGGTGATGGGGGAACATTATGAGGAGCTGCTCCCAACAGCGGGCGGTCCTTCCCAGTGGGCGTCCGTCCTCAAAAGGTGCCGCGAATAGTTTGCGCATGTTGAGCGACTACATTGAGGAACTCGACATCGAGGCTCCTGTATCTGCTGAGGACTTCGCCACGACGGTTAACCCAATGTTGGCGATATTTGCCACTTTCCATGACGAGGGTATTGTTGCTTCCTGGGTTAACTATTGTCGGGAGGTCGAGGCTCGCCTTCATCAGCTGGAGTCAATGCGCCCGTCCCCCGAGACTTTGGCCTTGAGCACTCAACGGGGAGCATGGCTCGAGCAAAGCGCTTCTCGTTTCTGTCATCTGGAACAAGAAGTGGCTTTGAGGCTGAAGGAGTGCCAAGATTCTTCGAGCAGAACTGCTCGCTTGCGTGCCGAAGTTGAGGCGAACGCTGCTGAGGTAAAGACCGTGTTCGAGGGTCTTCTGGAGCGCATGTCGAATGGGCTGAGACTAAAGCGGGCACTTGATGTCGCCGAGCATGACACTCCAGGCCGTGAAGCTGCTTATCAAGCCGTTAGGGATCAGCTTGCCTCCATCGCACAGCAACGGGCCCAGGTGGAGGCGGAGCTGGCAATCGCATCCAATCGGGAAAAGGCATGGAAGGAGGTGTACGAACAACTGATAGAGCTATTTAAGACGCTTCCTTCCCAATAGCTGCCTTTGTATTAATGTATTTGTAAAAATTTTCTTTTCTGAGTAACGTGTACCCTTTCTTCGCTCTTTTGTATGATTCACCATGTATTTAATTGAGGTCAATGAATAAAGATACACCCTTTCTTTTGCAATATCTTGTATGTTCTTTTGTTTTCTGCTTTTACACCATGATGTTGTCGATGAACTTGATTGGCATACAACTTAATTTCTCCAAGAGGCAGCGATGGCTTAGGCCGCAGGTTCAGATCTGCCGCCTAAGACTTTTCAATTCTATGAGCCGTGAGGGTCTCATAGAGATTTTTCTCCCTACGGATCGAGAGGATCTCATAGGTGGATTTTCTCCTTAGGAATCGTGAGGATTCCTAAGTGTGGTTTTCTCTTATAAATCGTAAGGATCCTATAAGAGCATTTCTCCCTCTTACGAGTCGAGAGGACTCGTAAGCGGTTGTTTCCCTCTTTGTCGAGAATCGACTTCAGAGAGTGAGATCCATGAATAGTATGCAAGAGACCATTCAGGATTGACTTGCAGGATCCCATTGCCCTTCTTACGAGTCGAGAGGGCTCGTAAGCGGTTGTTTCCCTCTTTGTCGAAAATCGACTTCAGAGAGTGAGACCCGTGAATAGTATGCAAGAGACCATTTAGGATTAACTTGCAGGATCCCATTGTTCAGGAAGCAGGTTTTTGAATCCTTACCGCCCGAAATGTGAGTCAAAGAAGATCTCGTCACGGAGTGTTTGTATCCGTGAGTTGAGAAGTTTTGCGAGGGATTATTTGTCTCCCAAGCGCCAAGGATTATTTGTGTCCTTGGGGTTTGAAACGAGTCGATGGTTCCCACGGAGGCGCTGGTGGCTCTGCGAGTCGACGCGGATCAAAAGGCTCTCGTCAAGGAGTGTTTGTATCCGTGAGTTGAGAAGTTTTGCGAGGGATTATTTGTCTCCCAAGCGCCAAGGATTATTTGTGTCCTTGGGGTTTGAAACGAGTCGATGGTTCCCACGGAGGCGCTGGTGGCTCTGCGAGTCGACGCGGATCAGAAGGCTCTCGTCAAGGAGTGTTTGTATCCGTGAGTTGAGAAGTTTTGCGAGGGATTATTTGTCTCCCAAGCGCCAAGGATTATTTGTGTCCTTGGGGTTTGAAACGAGTCGATGGTTCCCACGGAGGCGCTGGTGGCTCTGCGAGTCGACGCGGATCAGAAGGCTCTCGTCAAGGAGTGTTTGTATCCGTGTGTTGAGAAGTTTTGCGAGGGATTATTTGTCTCCCAAACGCCAAGGATTATTTGTGTCCTTGGGGTTTGAAACGAGTCGATGGTTCCCACGGAGGCGCTGGTGGCTCTGCGAGTCGACGCGGATCAGAAGGCTCTCGTCAAGGAGTGTTTGTATCCGTGAGTTGAGAAGTTTTGCTGAAGTCGTTAGTTTCTTCGGTTGAAATGAACCGTTGGGGTTTGGCTTCGTCGTTTGACGGAATCCGTTGGGGAAGTATAGTTCCTTCTTTGTTTACGCCCTTGGATTGTATACAGGGATCGATGTGATCTTAACTGTAGGGCCAGAATTTTATCATTATTATTATTATTTTTTTTGTTGTATTTCCGCGATGCTCTATCATTTCAGCTTTTATATCGCGAAGGTCGCGATTGCCTAAACATTTCGGCTATTTTTCGCGGTGCCCAATCATTTCGGCTATTTATTTTATTTTTACTCGCTGCTTTTTATTGCGAGTTGCCCAATCATTTCGGCTATTTTCCATGCGTACATTTTTTATACTTGCTATTTTTTTATTGCAAGTTGCTCTATCATTTCGGCTATTTTGTATGCATGTGCGGTCTATTGGCTTTCTCCGTAGACCTAAGATTGGACACCGATTTCGGCATCAGCACCGCTGCAACTGGGATACTACCAGGAGCGAATCATCATTTGCCTCTGTCGTTGTCGAACAAAGGAGGCTTAGCGACCAGGGTTAAGATCTTGTCGGCTAAGGCTTTGGACTCCATGAGCCGTAAGGGTCTCGTGAAGGTATTTCTCCCTACAAGTCGTGAGGATCTTGTAGGTGTATTTTCTCCTTAGGAACCGCGAGGGTTCCTAAGTGTTTTGTTCTTCTGTAAGTCGTAAGGATCCTACAGGAGGGTTTTCTTCTCATAAATCGAGAGGACTTACAAGGGTTATGCAAACATATTCCCAGTCACGGATGGACCTTGGTTAGGGAAACGTTTATTCGCGCCCGTGGATTGTATACAAGGGTCAATATTGAACCGTCTGTAGGGCAATATTGGAAGTTTGTGAGGGTTTGCTTAAGCACAGGTTTAGGTTTCTGTAACTTAAGACTTTCAAATCCTATGAGCCGTGAGGGTCCCATAAGAGAGTTCTCCTTACGAGTCGTGAGGATCTCGCAAGTGTATTTTCTCCTTAGGCATCGTGGGGATCCCTAAGTGTGTTGCTCCTTTGTGAGTCGTAAGGATCTCACGAAGGTGGTCTCTCCTTACAAGGTCGAGAGGACCCTATAAGCGTCTTTTAACGAGGTTGCGCCCTTTCGGGTTTTCACAAACACTCGCCGGCAGTTCTGCTGTTTTTACTCACGGAGCCCTTTCGGGTTTTCATCCGTGCCCTTTTTGCTTATGGACATACCGTTTTTTTTTTGTTTTGTTTTTTTTTTTTTTTTTTAACGTCAGCCTGAAGATACTGCGGGTTGGGAGTAGTTTAACGACGTTTCGGTCATCTGCAAGTTTTAGGACATTGTGGTCCGTCACTTGAGAGGACTGGCTACTGCTTATAAAGCTTGAGCTTAGGAAGATAGCGAGCGGACATAGTCGTCGTCATCTATCATTGATCTAAACTAAGACTAGTTAAGTGTAGTATTTCTTTAGGAAGCGACCGTTTATCGGTCTAAAAGGCCTTTCACCGTGCATGTCCATGAGTAGATAGGCCCCACCCTGGTAGACCTTATCAATAATGTACGGTCCTTCATAGTTTGGCTCAAACTTTCCCCGCTTGGCGCGATTGGGGATCATGGGCCTTTTGACCACTAGCACGAGTTCGCCTTGGTGGAATGTCCTCGGGCGGCTCAATCTTTCATATGAGCGCGTCATCTTTGCTTTATAAGCTTCCAGATTTTGCTGTGCTAGAAGCCGGATTTCATCAAGGGCGTCAAGCTCTTCGAACCGAAGGTGAGCGTTTTCTTCGTCCGTCAGCTCGTAATGGGCTGCCACTCGTAGAGAGGGTAATTCTATCTCGAGGGAGAGTACTGCTTCCGTCCCAAATACCAACGCGTACGGCGTTGTGTTTGTGGCTGTTTTAAATGTAGTTCGATATGCCCAAAGAGCCTCTTGCAATCTTTCGTGCCAATCTCTCTTATTTCATGACACTGTTTTCTTCATGATCTTCGTCAAGGTCTTGTTGAAGGCCTCAGCTAGACCGTTAGCTCACGGGTTATAAACTGAGGAATATCTCCAGTCTATATTGTGCTGCTGTGCGAAGCGGCTAATCTTATGACTTCGGTAGGCTGGCCCATTGTCAGAGATGATCCTTCTTGGGGTTCCAAACCGGTATATGACATGCGTTTTGAAGAAATAGAGGATGTTTTCCGTTTTCACTTCCCTCAACGGTACCGCTTCTGCCCATTTGGAGAAGTAATCAGTCGTCGCCAAGATGAAACGATGTCCCTTTGACGATGCTGGTTCGATGGGACCGACTATGTCAGTTCCCCACATTTCAAATGGCCAACTAGCCACTGTTGGATGCAGTGGATTGAGATGCTGATGGATGAAGTCTCCATGAATTTGGCATGAATGACATTGCCTCGCGTATTCTAGGCAATCCTGCATCATCGTGGGCCAGTAGTAGCCCATCCGCTTTATCTTTAACTTCATCTTAGGGCCTGCTTGGTGGGAACCGCAGAGTCCGTCGTGAACTTCTTGGACGACCCTTTTCGCTTCGTCAGGTCCTAAGCATCTCAACCACAGAGAATCGAATGACCTCTTGTACAGAGTATCATTGACGAAGGCGAAAGACAGAGCTCGTTTCGTGAGCTGATGTCTTGTGGACGCTTCTTCAGGTATTCGGTGGAACTTGAAGTAATCTATGAAGACTTCTCTCCAGTCCTCGGTATTTTCCCAGTCTTTTACTTGCAGGGTTGTCTCCTCTTTCGCTCCTTTTTCTTCAGACGATTCCGGAGATATTTCTGTTGGGGCGAGCACTCGACGGCTTTGCACCACGATTCTAACGTCGTCGAGGTTCTCGTCAGCCAGTTCTTTAGCAAGTTTGGCTAGTGCGTCTGCTTTGCTGTTTTCCGCGCGCGGTATGCTTTCCAACGTGTAAGAGGGAATTTGGGTTAGCAGTTGTTGCACTTTTTCACCGTATTTTACCAATTCCGGTTTACATGTTTGGTAATCGCCGTTTACTTGACTGACGACCAGTTGGGAGTCCCCGTATATGAGGAGGCTCTCAATTCCCATATCAATGGCGATCTCAAGGCCTGCTATCAGAGCTTCATATTCAGCTTCATTATTCGTCCTCGGCTCCGTTAAGGAGAAGGCGAAGCGCATTATTCCTCCTTGGGGAGTCACAAAGATGAGTCCCACCCCCGATTTGATCGTTGGTGTACTTTGTTTGTGCTTTTTCATAGAAGACGCTCCATCGAAGTAAAGCTCCCAACGGGTATCACCACTGTCGATTGCGTCAAATGCATGTCTGTCGGGCAAATCGCAGTTTAAAGGAGAGTCGGCAGGTATGGGATGCTCAGCAAGGAAGTCAGCGATGGCCTGGCCTTTTACTGCCTTGAGAGGTTGATATGTTATGGAAAATTCCATCAAGAGCAGGGCCCATTTAGCGAGTCGTCCTGTCAATATGGCTTTTGACATTAAATATTTGAGAGGGTCCACTTTTGAAATCAGACGGACCTCGTGCGCCAACGCATAGTGCCTAAGCTTTGTTATTGCGAAGATCAATGCCAGGCAGTGTTTTTCAATGGGAGAATAGTTGCTTTCTGCCCCCAGCAGCACTCGACTTAAGTAGTAGAGCGCCCTTTCTTTCCCTTGATCGTTCTCTTGTGCCCATAATGCGCCTAAGGAACCTTCGAGGGCGGTTGTATAAAGAATAAGAGGCTTCCCCTTAACCGGAGCAGCCAACACCGGCGGGTTCTGCAGGTATTGCTTGATCTCATCCAGTGCGCCTTGGCATTTTTGATCCCAAACGAATGGGGTTCCCTTCTTCATCAGGTGACTATAAGGGCGGCACTTTCCTGAAAGGTTGGCTATAAATCGCCGTATGTATGCGAGTTTCCCTTGGAGAGACCGCAACTGTTTGAGAGTCCTCGGCGGAGGCATTTCCATGATCGCTTTGATCTTTGACGGATCTATTTCAATACCTCGGTGTCGAACGACGAATCCTAGGAATTTACCCGAGGAAACCCCGAACGCACATTTAAGAGGATTCATCTTCAAGTTGTATTGCCGAAGGCGTTGAAACACGATCTTCAAATGCTCGAGATGTTCCTCGTATGATTTGCTTTTAACCACGAGATCGTCGATATAGCATTCAACGATTTCATGTATGAGGTCGTCGAAGATCTTTGTCATGGCTCTCTGATAAGTAGCACCGGCGTTCTTCAAACCGAAGGGCATCACTTTATAACAAAATATCCCAAGAGGGGTCCTGAAAGCTGTGTGTTTCTGATCTTCAGGATGCATTTTTATTTGATTATACCCCGATGAGCCATCCATGAAGGAGAAAACTTCATGAGTAGACGTGTTGTCTATCATCAGCTCGGTGACTGGTACTGGAAAATCATCTTTTGGGCAGGCTTTATTAAGATCCCGGAAATCTACGCATATACGCACCGTCCCATTTTTCTTCATCACCGGGACGATGTTGGCAATCCATTCAGGGTATTGAACTTCCTGGATGAAGCCAGAGTCTATAAGCTTTTTGACTTCGGCGTTGATGCTCATCTCAAGCTCGAGTCGCATTCTCCTCGGCGCTTGTTTGACGGGCTTGATGTCCGGAGATATCGCCAATTTGTGTACAGCAATTTCTGGATCTAGTCCCGGCATTTCGGAATAGTTCCACGCGAAGCAATCTTTGTGTTGTAGAAGCACATCCTTCAACGCAGTCACCCTTTCTTCGGATAACAGCTCGCTGATGAATGTTGGTCGCGGGTCATTTTCTGTCCCCAACTCAATTTTCTTGAGATTATCTGCAGTGGTGTGGATTCCATCCTCCAGTTCTTTCGGAGCTGGGGGAAATTCTGAGATTACCTCATCGCTGCCGTTTTCAAAGCACCAAGGGAAGTCGTTCATGTTCTCGGACTCTTCTTTTAATATTGTTACCGCGTGGCAAGTGCGAATTTTCTGCCAATCCCAATGCGGAGTTGGTTTTTCTTTTGCAGCCTCGGGTTCGTGTTTCTGTGGTGGTGCTACCCTCCAGTTGTCAGAAAGCGCGAATTTGCCTAACTGATATTGGTCCTCAACCCAATTCTTGAAGGTAAAGCAATCTTCAAGCGGATGTCCTACCACTCGATGGTAAAAGCAATAATTTGGGTTGAACACTTCGCCTGCGTGCTCAGGGTGCTTAGA
The DNA here is from genome assembly GCA_030015575.1 of Agapanthus africanus. NCBI lineage: Eukaryota > Viridiplantae > Streptophyta > Magnoliopsida > Asparagales > Amaryllidaceae > Agapanthus > Agapanthus africanus. The sequence continues at coordinate 4,783,090 of JASDDO010000008.1, read as the reverse complement.
CTCCGGTAGAGTAAGCATTTGATGTTTTAGAGCAAGATCAAATATTTTCCTTGTTTTGTTCCGAGGAAATGAGTATGCTCGACCCATTTTCTTCATGAGGGCTAGGTCAACAACGCTCGACTCTCGAATGCGTGGCTTCTTAGCTCTGCTTCGTGGTTGTCGAGCACCTTTTTGGCCCTTCAACTTGTTTTTGCTTTCGCATCGAACCTTCTTTGTAGCAGGTTGACAAGGAGCAGCATTTTCATCTTTCACTGCCTGTTGAAGGAGGCGCTGTGTCTTGGCTTTCTCATAGATTGCCATTTCACGATCGTGATCATCTCGGGCTTTTTGACTGGCATCCCTTGTAAGTTTGTTCATTTGGTCTTCAGACGATGGGTTGGGAGGTCTTGCATCAGGAACTTTTGCTGATTCAGGATTAGCGTCTTCCCATTGAGCGTCTGCTTCTTCATCAAAGTCATACATGGCATAACAGCTGTTTACCAGCTCCCGTTTCTTTGAGCGAACATACCCGAGCCCTTTTGTTTCCGTTCTCCCGTTAGGCAGTTTGCATTGAGTCCCGGGAACGTTCCAGACTTTGTCATAGAATTTGACTTTTCTAGCGGTCTGTGTGAAGGACATCCCTTGGCGTTTCAGCAGTTTCTTCAAACCTTTGGTATAATATCTGGGAAGATGGATAGGCTGAATCCTGTCGAGCGTGGGATCCGCGCCATGCCAAACTTCTTTTTCCACCTTGTTTTCTTCAGAACAATAGAATAGGATTGCTTTCTCGCCTTCTCGTCCGGGAGGGACGTAAAACGTCAGCAATTCTTCCACACTGTTGGTGTCGAGTGTATCCAGTTCTTTGTAGTGTTCAAGCGGTACCATGGTTATCTGCAGGCTTCGCTCTTCATCAGCGGAAATCCGTATTGAAGGCCGAGCGGGGAATACAGCATGAATTTCATCTTCCGAATTACTGCCGAAGATCAATGAAGGAACGGATGGTCCTGGCCTAGTGGATTGGGATAGACCTAAATAAATTATATCCTCCTCCTCCTCGGTGTCGCTGCCGAAGACGGGGATGGTGGCGTTAGTTTTGTTTTCCGGTTTGTGACATCTTTCCGTGTCTTCAAAACTCGGTAAGAAGTATTTGGCATCTTCATACTTGCGAACTTCGTTCACGGAAAACGGATTCAACTCTCCTGCCACTGTGTACTCGAGGCCGTCCCTAGAATACTTCATGCACTGATGCTGTGTAGAAGGGATGATATTGTACTCGTGTAGCCATGGTCGGCCGAGCAGAGCATTGTAGCACGTCTTGGCGTCTATAATATGGAATTTGATGTCTGTGACGAGCACTCCGAAGCGTAGCGTCAATATCACAGATCCAAGAGTCTTTGAGGATTGAGAGTCGAAACCGGAGATGGTGATTTTGTCCCGGGCAAGGTGTTGGATACTCATGCAAATCTCCTTTAACACTCGCACATTGAGTAATTGACAGACGATCCGTTATCGACCAAGATTTTTCCTATCTTTATGTCATGGCAGTATCCCGAGACATAAAGGGGGCGATTGTGTTCACACGTCCCGAGGAGAAGGTCTTCATCACCAAAAGCAACGTCGGTTGTGTGCACCTCTTCCAATTCATCCTTCATCTTTTGTTCGGCTAGGAAGGCTTGGAACTGGTCCGGATCTTGTAGGGCCTTAATCAAAGAATCCCTCGCCTCTTTTGATAGCAATAGGGCATCGAGAATGCTGAGTTGTGAGGGTAGCTTTCTCAGATGCGCCAAGACATTGTAATCTACTTTATTCCTTTTTGGGGGATTCTTGGCGGTTAACTCTTCCGCAACTTGGTCATCCAAAGCGATGTCTTCAGAGACCTTCTCTTTCCCTTTGTTTTTCTTATTCAAGGGTCCGAGGTTCTTTTCGGGTAATGTTCGATTGCGCAGCTGTATATTCTCGCAGGCCTTCGGTTCTTTTTCTTTTCCCGAAGTGGATTCTTCAAAGAGGGGGCTAAGCTCTAGCTCTTCATCGGAGTCGCTCCCAAATGTAGGCACTTGTGACCCGGTAGTGTTAACCATGTGACAATTGCCGGCAGTTCTTTCAAGTTCTTTAGTCGTATTTCTTTGCTCTCGGCGAATTTTACGTTTTTCTCGTTTAAATCGTTGTCGATTAGCGACGTATCCTTGCCACCATCCATTGAAAGCTCTGCAATCTTGGGTGGAATGCGAGACCTTCCGATGGTATAAGCAATAAGAGGGGTGCATTTCTACCGCGCCAGTAACTTTTTCTTCAGAGGGTGGTAGCTTCATGCCCATCGATATGGCCTTAGCAAATTTCTTTTTTATCTTGAATTGGCTTTTGTCAGTGGTGGAGGCATTTTGCTCCAACGGGATCATTTCAGCTCCTTCCTCAAGTCGCTGACGCTTAGCCCTTTCGAATATAGCCGTCTCGCGTTCTCGATCAGCCTTGCTTTTTAACCGAGCTTCATTAAGAAACGCGCTAATCATTTCAACCGGTAACCCTGGGGTTCCTGATTCGGCATTTGCCCCCGGCGTTCCAGTGCCAGAAGTCCCTTCATCGTTCGTGACCGAATGAGAGATCATATGGCAGCTCGCTACGTACTCCTCGGATTCGTCTGATGAACTCTCTCCCTCATCTTCTTTTTGGAAGATGTGATTAAGGAAATCTTGGAGCGTAATGGGAGTCCGTGCCTTTTGGTTGTACTCATCCAGCGCATCGATTTTCTTTTGTAAGTCCGTGCGCTTGTCACCAGGCTTCACGGACTTCTTAGATTTCTTCTTCTTCTTTTTAGAAGATTTTGACGGCTGACCATGAGTGCTTGAACTGCCACCATCGGTCTTCGGAACCGGTCGTGGCTTCAACATTCCCTCAATAACCTGCGGTTCCAAGGGGTTCTTCCACTTGACCGCTGGACAGGTCTGTAGATCATTTAGCATTCTTCTCGTTTTGGCTGATAATACAACCTCCCAGGGAATTTCTTCAATAACGGAGCATGTTGCCCCCGGCGTATTCGTCCCCTTATAAGTGTGGGGCTGCGGAGGGTTCACCTTCCATTTGTCAGACAGCGCAAATTTGCCCTGACGGTATTGATTCTCAAGCCAATTTTTGAAAACGTAACAGTCTTCGATTGGATGTCCCAACACTCTATGATAAGGGCAGTAATTAGGATCGTTGACGTCACTTGGTTGCGACGGACGTTTTGGATCTGGCAGATTTATGAGCCTGTTGCGCAATGCCAGCTCGAATAACCTCCTTGTTTTATCACGGGGGAAGGAGTAAGCACGTGCCATCCTGTCCTCAAGGGGTACGTATGGGCGCGTATTATTTGGACGAGCAACCGGTTTCGAATCGTTCGGTTGTTGTTGGGCATTAGCGACGACGATCGCTTTTCCCTTTCCTTTGTCATTTCGGGAATCCGGCTTCGGGAGAGGGGGTTTATGGCCCATCTGGTCCATCTGCGCCAATTTGTCGATCAAAGCCTGGAAGGAAGTCGGCTTGAAGAACATCATAAATTGTGAAATGGTTGCTTGTGGATCGAGTGTTCCAACAAACATTCCCACCGCAGGGGCTTCTTCTATGCGCTGTTCACATTTAGACCATAGATTACGCCACCGTATAGCGTACTGAACCCACGTCTCGCCGGGTTTTACCCTGGCGTTAATCAATGCCGTCATTGGGGTACGCTCGCTGGCACTTGCAAAACGTTGGGTGAAGAGCAGCTCCATCTCCGCAAAGGTTTTAATAGAGTCGTTGGGGAGCTCGGAATACCACTCGAAAGCCGTATCTGATAAGCTTCCAACAAATTGGCGCAGCAAGAGCTTGTCGTCGCCTCCAGTGTTACCACAAAGCGTCCTGAATTGGGCAACATGTTGACGGGGATTGCCGGTCCCCTTGTAGACATGAAACTTAGGAATTGTGTAACCTGGCGGGTACTTGATTTGGTCATACCAGCCCGGATATGGCCGCCCCGTTTTCACGATCTGACCGGCTGCTTCAATTGCCTGATGCACCCGTATTTGTTGGGCGATATATTCATCCAAATCAGCTTTTGATATGGTATCCTCTTTAGCTGCGGATAGAGCCGGTGGAGGATTTGATGTCTCTCCCCTATCATCTTCAAGAATGATCGGGGGATCTCCAGCAGGTGGATCTGGTTGAATCATCATACCCACCATATCCTGGAACAGGAGGGCCATTTTCTTTATGTTGGCCGCCTGTTCCGCAGCCTCTTTATCTTTCTTCTCTAGCACGCGCCGAAGGAATTCGGCGTCCGTCTCTTGTTCGCGACGTTCTTCTGAGGATGTTTCCGGGGTTTCTTTCGGCCCAGTGAGTGCAGCCATTGTGGTCATCATCTCCTGCAGCTTTTGTTGCTGCTCCTGAGATTTGGTCACTGACCGGGTAAGCGGTCGGTGACCCGTAGAAGTACGGCTTTCATCTTTTCCCGAAGCCATATAGACCGTATGTACTATCATGCCCCCTGACTTGGGGCGTTTGGGTTCGCCGCTTTTAGATTTTGTCATCGTCGCGGGAGCTTTCTCTGGTCTTTTCCTTTTATGGACCTTTGAGGTTGAAGGAGCCGCTGAAGTGGGCATCCTAGCATTTGTTGCCCCCTGCCGTTTAATGGGGGGGGTTCTTGTCTTTTTCCACCTTCGCCCTTTTCTGGCGACGGAAGTGGTCTGAGTCAATCACGGAGTCTTGAACTCTCCGCCAGACTTTATAAATTTTGGACGACAGCCGTTGAGAGGGCTGTTCTTGTTTTGCATCCGGAGCTTTCTCCACGGGCGGAGGAGATCTTTTCAATACGGCGATTGGGGAGTTCTTTCTCACTTTCCTCAGTAATTCAAAGCTGTTCCCAGTTGGAACAGCAGCGTTGACCTCCGCCACTGGAGCAGGCGGGGTTAGCCCTGAAGGGGAGTTGCCCCCTGCTTTCCTTATTCGTTGCCAATGACGACGGCGCGCACGACGAGCCATTGGGACTGGCTCGGAAATCGGGATAGTTTCTTGTTGCCCCCTGTTTGGGTGTGGGGTAACTGCCGGTGTCAGCCTATCAAAGACTGATGCTTTTTGACCAGCTGAAGGAGGAGTAGGAACCGTCAATCTTGTGAAGACTGACTTTCTGATAGGAGAAGCCGCTTCAACGACTTCCGAAGCTGTGGCCGTTGCCCTCTTTGGGACAGCCACTTTATGATCCTGATCTAGCCTGGTGAAAACAGAGGCTGTCGGTTTAGTAGCAGGCGACCCGTTGACAGGGGTCGTGGTAGCAGTGAGCCGGTCAAATACCGACTTCTTGTTCGCTTCTGGTGCGGATATCGGCATAGAGAAGCTTGCAGGGGGGACCATGGTCCCGAAAAATAGGCCGGTGGTGGCCTGGGTCACCTGCTCTACCGGCAGAGTAAGGAAAGAGGCCGCTTGGGGCCCATATGTTACACCTCTCGGTGAGGTGGAGCGTCCGTTGCAGTGGTGCTTCGCGCATTTGGTGCAGTGGGAATCCATGGATACTTGAGTTCTGCGCCAGACAAGAAACCAAATCTTAGCAATTTGAAATTCGAAGGCAACCATTTAACAAACCGCGATGGGTTCGCGAAGACGACACACGAAGTGTGGAGTGGAAAGAGGAAAAGGTCCCACCGGGCGTGCCAGAATCTGTTCCCCTCCGAACGGCGGCCGAGACGTTATGTCTGTACCTGAGGTTCGGGGCAGATGCTATTTGGTTTTATCCGTCTAGCTCTCCGAAGATGCCAAGTTGATTTATGACACCTGTGTATCGGAGGTTTAGACGGATGCGGCCGATGTAGCAGACTTCGTCAGATTCCCCCTCAGGGTGAGGGGTTTTTGATTGTGGGGACACTCTTCCCTGCAGGCGTAAGCCCCTGCAGTTAATTACGCTATCGCGTTGCGATAACAACTTTCTCCTTCTCCAGAATTTCACTTCGTGTCGTGTATGTTTGTTTTGTTTGTGGTTGCCCGTGGATTGTATACGGGGACTGAGTAATGCCGTTGCCCGTAGGGCGTGGATTAGTCCAAATCCGTGTTTGCTTAGATTTGGGTTTGGTGTTTTCAATTTAAGGATGCATTAGTCGCGTTGCGGCTAAGATCAACTTAAACGTTCATTAAGGATACGTTAGTCCTGTTTTAGACTAAGATCAACTTAACGTAGTGATTGATTTAATTATCTGGCTGTCGGGACTCGTCACCTCTCTGACGTCGTTGAGGGATTACAACGACAAACGTCTGAGGAGTTCAGAGATGTACCCTTGAACCAAAGTTGATTTTGGGTTTTATTGTTTATTTAAAGATCTAAGGACACATTAACCGTATTTGGGGCTAAGATCAACTTAGACGGGACCGTTTGGATCCGACGAAAGAGCATTCGGGCTCTATTGTGCCAGTTTAGGGACGTGGTGGTCCGTCGCCAGTTTAGGGACGTGGTGGTCCATCATTAGTTTAAGGACGTTTCGGTCCGTCGCCAGTTTAAGGACGTAGTGGTCCATCCTTAGTTTAGGGACGTCTCGGTCCGATATTAGTTTAAGGACGTCTCGGTCCAATATTAGTTTAGGGACGTCTCGGTCCAATATTAGTTTAAGGACGTCTCGGTCCGATGTTAGTTTAGGGACGTCTCGGTCCAATATTAGTTTAGGGACGTCTCGGTCCAATATTAGTTTAGGGACGTCTCGGTCCACGAGTTTAAGGACCCCGCAGTCCATATTCATGTGTGGTCGTCGGGACCCGTCACCTCTCTGACGTCGTTGAGGAATTACAACGACGGATGTCAAAGGAGTTCGGAGATGTACCCTCGAACCGGATGTAAATTGATTTAGGAGAGCAGCTGTACTCAGTCAATTTAATTTAAGGACTTATGGCCACGATTGGGCTAAGTCCATTTCAACATGGCATTTTTTTATTTAGGCTCTACCCATCCACAGAAGACATAGGATATCAGTTTATTTTAGGCCCTGCCCATTTGCAAAGTATCTACTTCGTTTGGGCTTTGCCCCCTTTTTTTTTAAAAATGCATAGCATTCTGAATATTTTTGTTTGGGCTCTGCCCATTTATAAATGATGCAAAGCATCTGTTCTTGTTTGGGCTCTGCCCCTGAAAATAATGCGTTTGCGCTTTGTTGAGCCTGTTAGGCCTTCTCTTAATTGGGCTTGGCCTTTTTTTTAATGCATCTGCGTTTGCGCTAAGTAATGAGCGCAAGTCCATATGGTGATGACACGTGTCGTGCTTTGATGAGCGCAAGCGCACCAGCGCAGTGCAATGCGCTGTTACGCTGCTGATACGTGGCGCGCTCTCAGCGAGTTGCGCCAATTCCAGAGAGCAAAGCTCTATCTCAAGGGCGCTTAGCACAAGTGGTTTTATGGCCGACACGTGGCGCTCTCTCAAGAGCGCAGCGGCGCAACTTGGAAGTGCAAAGCACTAAGAATCTTTTTAGATTCAAGAAGGGAAGTGCAAAGCACTGTTTAAGTTCTTGATCTAAATTAGATCAAAAAAATAAATTTCTTCTTTATTCGAAGAACCAGAGGTTCGTAAAAGTGCAAAGCACTATTATATTTTTTTTTATCGTTTTTAAAGAACCGAAGGTTCACAAGAAGTGCAAAGCACTGTTTTTTTTTATATAAAGATCATTGATCTTATATTTTTATTTTTTTAGACTAATGGTCTTTTTAGAAGGAATTTCTTCTAATCCATGAAGGTTCTTTACCTTTTTCTTGAAACTTTCTCGGAGTTCTTTCTATTTAAAGTTCTTGAATTCTCAAGAGAAATCTCCATGCCTTTGAATTGAGGCCTAAGGTCCTTTTTATAGTGCTCACAAATTAGTTAAATTTGTTAAAGAGATCATCCTCTGAGTGATTTGGGGAATTTTCCCTACCATTGGATCTTTAATCCAAGGGCTTCTGCTTCGCAGAAGAAAATCTTCTTGTTTCAACAAGAACAGAAAAGATTTCTTAAAAAATCTTAATTTAATTTGGCGCAGATGCTCCAGCGCGTGACGCGTGTCACGTAGCGCAAAGCGCAGCGCAACTGCGCTAGCGCATCTGCGCTGACACGTGTCGTGCAGCGCAGAGCGCAGCGCAACTGAAGCGTTGCTTCAGGCAAATAGAGCTCTGCTCTGATTGGGCGCGTCTTCTTGGGCGCAGCGCTGATACATCTGCGCCTGACACGTGGCGCGTTGCGCTCAGCGCAAAGGATCTGAAGCGTTGCTTCATTTATTAAATTTTTGAGAATCAGAAGCGCCGCTTCATCTCCTCTTTTCAAGTCAAACTTGTATTCCCAAAATTCTGATTTCCCGGGCCTTGGCAACGATTTCATTGTGCACAGAATTTTCTGTGCTTGGGTCTATATATATAACTCAAGGCTGAGCCTTTTCTTCTCTCATTTTCAGAGAACTTCTTCGATCATGGCTTGCAACCGCCCTCATGCCCGCCGACAACCATGGGAGGTGCCGATCCGGGACATCGTTCCTCGTTTTGCTGCACGTCTGGTGGACCCTTCTCTCTCGGACGAGCAATGCGACGCTGCAATGCACGAGCTTTTGACTCGTGTGGGATCTCCTCTCCCTCCAAATTCCATTTGGCTTCGGATGATCCTTGCCTCGGCGCTTGCCGACATTCCCCCTCCTCCAGCAGAGATGTCCTCAGCAATGTTGGATGCCGCCGAAGATAAGATTGAGTGCTTTCTCGAAGCGCACTTGATCACCAAACCTTTGAGGGACTGCTCTTTCCACTTGCTGAGCCAGATACGGGCTCGTCGAATCGTTATCGCCACTCTCTCCCAGGAATGCGGCGTCGACCGTTGGATGGCTACTCCTCGGGAAGATCGCCGCTTCGACGCGATGGAGAAGGCGGAGAGGGAGCTGAATAATTTTCTTTTCATTTTTGTGAACCCTTGTCTCTCTGATCCCGTATTCGGTGATCTTTTTTAAATTTAATAATAAATAAATGTTTTGATTAAGTATTCTATTATCTGTTAAGTGTTCCTTTATTTGAACTCTTTATTGTGCTTGTGCATCGTATTTTAATTTGTTGTTATCAAGTGCATGCAATTTTGCATGGCTAAATTGCCTTTGGCACTTAGCCCCTTTTTCTGCGCTAGCGCATCTGCGCTGACACGTGTCGCGCAGCGCAACTGTGTTGCCACGTGTCGCACAGCGCAGAGCGCAGCGCGGCGCTTCCTTTAACAGAGCTTTGCTCTAATTGGGCGCGCTGCACTAATGTATCTGCGCTGGACACGTGGCGCAGAGCGCTAGCGCAAAGGATTTGAAGCGTTGCTTCCTTTAAACAGAGCTTTGCTCTGATTGGGTGCGCTGCGCTAATGTATCTGCGCTGGACACGTGGCGTAGAGCGCGCAGCGCAAAGGATCTGAAGCGTTGCTTCCTTTAAACAGAGCTTTGCTCTGATTGGGTGCGCTGCGCTAATGCATCTGCGCTGGACACGTGGCGCAGAGCGCGCAGCGCAAAGGATCTGAAGCGTTGCTTCAAATATTTAAATTTTGAATTCAAACAGAGCTTTGCTCTGATTGGGCGAAACAGAGACATTGTTGAGAAGTGATTGCTTGAAAACCTGCATGAAAGAGCATTATTTTAGTATAAATATAGATATGTATATTGATTGAGTTCGCATGAACGTTTACCCGAAATATGGGAGGAGAGATATGTCCCACTGGGCGTGCCAGAATCTGTAAGGTGTTTTTTGTCACCCCATTGAGATGGGAATACGCGCGCGCTTGTCAGGTGTATTACAGATTCCCCCTACCTAGGGTAGGCTGGGGTTTATTGATTGTGGGGATCCAAATCTCCAGCAGCCGCGGACTAAGCCGCCGTTAATTACCCCTTGGCCTTTGGAGTGAGAGAACCTCCGATTGACGGGTTAAACAGGTCATGCGAACTCAATGTGCAGTGTTGTGTTTTGAAAGAGTTTTGGATATATCGGGGGCCCCGCAGAGTTTTTACGGGGGGGCCGCTACCCGGATAGCGGGCTGGGGTCAAGGGGGCTAGCAGCCCTCTTATGGGGTGTGGGGCAGCGCCCCGTTAGAAATTTTTCCTAACAGGAGAGGTATTTTTAGTGTGGAGTGTGTGTAAAATGACGGAAAAATGGCGTCCAAAAGACGCGTGGGTCCCAGCGCCTCGCGCGCCTAGCACGCAGGCACTGGCGCCTCACGTACCCGGCACGTGAGCGCTCGGGCGCTAGCGAGAGGAAGGGGTTTTTACCCCCAGAAATGGGAGTTAAACTCCTAAGGTGGATTTTTGAGTGGAGTTAAACTCCAAAGGATTTAGATTTGGAGTCAAACTCGTAAGGATCTGGATTAGGAGTTAAACTCCTTTGAGGATTTGAGTCTTGGAGTTGAACTCCTAAAAAATCTTCAGAGGTTCTTCTCTCTTGAGTCTTAGATCTTCTCTTGACTGGGATTTTGTCCAAAGTTGGATTTTTGGAGATGGGTCTCCTTCTTCCTCCTCTTGATCGGCTGGATCTTGGAGAAAAGGGGGTGAGACTTAAAAGTCTCCCCTTTTTGAGATCTAATGGAAGATCTGAGCCCCCCTTTGTGGGTTTTGTGGTGAAAAACTATTTAGTTTTTGAAAAGGAAGAGTAAAACTCTTGATTTAATTCAAAGGAAAGGAGAACATTTAGAACCTTGAGGTAGGAGAAGAAGGAGGCACAAACCCTAGAGTTTTAGAGAAAATGAAAAGTGTATACTTTATTCATGATCATGTTGCCTTATATAGGCTTACACATTTACATATAGCCCGTTGGGCTTTACAAAATGGCATTTTGCCCATCCCATGTCTCATGTGCTATTTTTTTTTCACATAAGCCATGAGCTTTATAAAAAATTGCCTTTATGCCCATTCATGCATAAAAATTACATCAAAATTTATTTATTACATGATTTTTTATTTCAGCATGGGGGAGGCCAGCCGCTTCATGTTCGGGCTCGACCTGGGCATGGGCCCACTCGATCTGGGCTTAGGCCCACTTGGTTTGGAGTTGACCTTGACTTTGACTTGGTCAACCGGGGTGCAATTTTCGACCCCAACAACATGGGCCCAAAGATCGAAACGATGCAACCGCTTAACGCCATGTCGTTCCCGGACGATCCGCGTTATGATTCTCGGCACCAAACTTAGCAGAGGAAAAACCAAACATGCCACTCTCGACCCGACCCATGAATAAATCAGAACGAGAGTGGGGGGCTAATGATGATACTCACAAGTGGTATTTTCTCAGATTGCGACACGTGGCGAATGATGTGTCTCGAAAGCTACTGAGGTGGAATAAATAAGATGCATTACGGGCGTTCTTTGGGACCTCGTCTCCGAGAACGCATCCGACCTTTCAGGAGACCTCTCTGAGTACTTTCCACCTTCACCTGGCAAACAGCCAACGGCTCGTCTCCGAGCCATCTGACAGGCCGAGCTTCCTCGGCCTCCTTGCTCGTCTTCGAGCCATCTGACAGGCCGAGCTTCCTCGGTCTCATGGCTCGTCTCCGAGCCATCTGACAGGCTGAGCTTCCTTGGCTTCCCCGACCAACCGAGAGTGCGGAACCCAAGCGCCCCCGCAACGGCTCCGCGTATCTCGCCAGGGCGAGACATCCGCCTCCCCACGTTCCGCGCCCCACGCTAGCGCGTCCCCCAATTAATAGGCGTATCCCGCCATTAATATGAGGATAACGCAGGGGCATAACCGACGGCGATGATCTCGCGTCTGCTCGCTCCACGCGACCACTATATAAAGCTCTCTCTCAGACGACTCGGGTAACTCCAACTCATTCCAATACGCCGTTACTCTGCACCTATTCCTCGGTACTAACTTGATCATCGGAGGGTCCTATGGTGGTCACCCACCTCGGGACTTCTTTTGCAGATAGCTCGGCGTCAACACCAACCCATTGAGATCCACACGCTCAACAACTCCCAAACCAAATCTCAACCGTTAAAGACCGCTATCACAGGATCGACGGAGGACAACATCTGAAGGAGATCACATCCTCCATCAATAGGTCTTGGCCTAGGCGACAAGAAAGAAACACCTTGCGAGGTCTCGAAGCAGTCTAGAGCCGCGTCAAGGTCTACATGGAGATCTACGCCTCCCTCCTCTCCTTTGGGATCTCCTCCAATGGCCTATCGAAGCTATGTGGCAAGCTGATCACCGTTGCTGATCGAGAGATGGTCGAGAAGAAAGCCGATGAGATTTGTTGGGTTTGAGAGGAGACCGAAGGGCTTGACTAGATGGAAACTGATTGAAGACCGAGCGAAAATGGATTTACAACCCATTATCATTGGATTTTTTTGGGGAATTTGAAGGGGAAGAAGATAACAGAATTTATTTTGGGGGCCCTTCTTCTTCTTCCTATTTTCTTTTTAGCACATCGTGCTCGCGACTTAGCCTAGCTACCAACACTTATCAAAATCAAATTTTTGAGAAATGAAGAGTGAATTATTTATTAGAATAAAAGAGCAAATGAGATTTTTAAGCTAGGGACCATGTGATGATGCACGCTGTTGAGCATGAAAGCATAATCTCGAGTGGGATTCAGTTTGCGTTGCGCTGACGACGGATTAGGAAAGATCCAACCGCATCCATGGGGTTGGGGTCGTCCCCGATCTCATTTATCTCTATATGTTTTATTCTTTCATTGTCTCTCAAGTCATGATAAAGAAGAAAAGTTGTGTTAGATAATCGAAAACCAGCGTAAAATATAGCTGGATCGCTGTAAAACGAATCCTAGTCAGAATAATTAGAAGTAGAAAGCATTCGGGGCATAATACAGAGCAGATCCAAAGCCTAAGGGTAGATACGCAAGTACAAAGATCGATAAGGGCTGTTTTATCCACACAAGGGTTTTAGGGTGTGATATGGAAGAAACAAAGAAAGAAAGAAAGAAAAAAGAGAATAGAGGGAACTGAAACCCTTAGGGCCTGTTTGGTTGCAGGATTATGGGTTTGGATTTGGATTTTGGATTGTGGAATCCTAGGATTCCACAATTTTATGTTTGGTTGCAGGATTATGATTTCTAGGATTTCTTTGTTTTATATGGGGGCCCACCACAAAAGAAGGATTCATGAATCCTAAAAATTTTCATGGATTCTCAAGGATTTGGCACTATTCATTGTACTTTTAGATGGGGCCCATGCACTTTATTTATTTAACAATCCTCTCTCTCTCTATCTCTCTCTAAAATCCTCAAATCCAAATCCTATTTTTTTTCCAACAACCAAACAAAGATTACAAGGATCTACAAATCCAGATCTACAAATCCAAAACTAACCAAACAACAAATTACCAAATCCAGAAATTTCAACCGTACTATTTTTGGAATCCAAATTCCATAATCCTGCAACCAAACAGCCCCTTATTGTCGCAAAAAAATCGGGCTCTGCAGTTAATAATAACTCCCCATTTTCTCTCTCCTCTCTCTCTCTCTCTTTCTCATGGCCTCTCTCATTAGGGTTCGTCGGTCGAGCGACGCCGGTGCAGGTGGGAAGATCCGCAGGGGCCGGAGATTGCCGCCCTCCGCCTCCCCCTACCGCCGGCCCGAGGGCGAGTCAAGGAACGCCACGTGGATCTCCAGCATCGTCGCCGGCGCCGGCAGGCTCATCTCCTCGGTTTTCAAAAGCCCCTCCTTCTCCTGCTCTTATTCCTGTTCCACCGATGACGATTCCAGTACCAATTCCTGTGAGCTTACTTTTTCCCCCTTCATTTAGCACCCTTTTAATTACTTTATCTGTGTTCTTGTGAAATTTAGTTCGTTGATGTATGCTATGCCTGTTTTGTGATGTAAATATATGATATACGAGGACTTTAATTGGAGAGAACCGAGAATGTTATGATCTCATGATAGAAAAATAAAGAGTAAGAAACGAAAGAAATTGAGTATTTGTTTGGTTTAATTTGAGGGTAAAAAGACCAATTACATAAGAAATATGTAGTAATTTTTAGATGGTTAAACTATTGTAGGAGCTTATACGTGATCGGTGTTGGGCGCACTTTCAATCGGTTATTGAAAAGATTAAGATTAACCCTATTTTCTGAATAAAACTTAGGCCTTTTTTCATTTTTTTTCAGTTGTGGCACATATGTTCATTGCTGTCATCATTAGCAATTAAGCATCCATGCCCTTTGATATGAAAATTCGTCAATTTAATTGAACAAGATTTTAAGATAAGATGGCAAATTGTTGCCAATACTTTATTGGTTCATGTCATATTCTTCCTTGGCAATGTAACTATTAGCAAGAGAAAGTATCGTGCCATAGCAACCACTTTTTTCCATCAAGTAACCAATTCAGGCACCCAAGAAAGAGAACCTCCAAATTTTCGTATATGAGGAAAGTTTCTAGACTAAGACGAAGGATGCTATGATTAGGCAGGGAATCAAATTTATCTACGATGGAAAAAAGAGACAAAGTGACTAATGAACTTCTTATAAGAAAAAAGGCGTTTAAATGTTTAGAGTATTTATATCCATTGAATCTGAGAAACAACATTAGAGTTTTGGTGTAGAGGGGAAGGAACACTTGTAGTTGTAAGTTTTCTACGAGTCAATTGTAGAAGCCGAGCAATATAAATTGGTCAGGGCACTATTTTAATGCTGCTTCGGTGGGGAAGGTATTGTTGCTGCAGTCAATCATCTCTATGGGAAGTTTTAGAGATACAGCCAAGGTAGGCAAACTTTCGAGGTCCAGTTCTTGAAGTTTTTTTGTATGCACATGTCTCTGTATATGATAGACGGACCATTACAATACTTCCTTGTGGTGGTCATCTTTTCATGTTCATGCAGAAAGAGGAGGACAATTCCCTAGATCATAGCCTAAGTTTTACATGTTATGTGTTTGTAATTTTATTGGTCAAAGGTGAGTTTTAATGCTTTGCAACTAAATGTTCTCTTTGCTTCGTCCTTTGAGAAGACGCTTATGAGTTATAGGTATTAAACATGTGCCATTTAGCCTCCTGTGATCAGTGTTCTGGTTATTCATGCAGATGAAGATGAGGACATGGGCGTATCTTCCAGAGAACCTGATGAATCAAAGCAGGTATACTCATGGTGTTGTTACACTTGGTCATGTGTCCATTCATCATAATTTCACAACAATGTGTGTATATTGATTTTTTCATCTTTATGTAGGTCCCTTATATATATAATTTTATTTTTAGAGAAAAAGGTTTGAGCCATACCTCTGTTGGTTTATTAATTTTTTCTATTGCTTCATAGATGCCTGGTACTTTCATGGAACTATTTGAGTACTTATGGTGTTGATTAGGCTATGGCATATCATTCTCTTTGGGGCAAGAAGTTATTGGTTAAGTCTGTCTTAATTATTTTAGAACTTTGTTGCATGTATGATCAGATGGAAAGGATGTTGGAGCCAGTAAAAAATTGCAGTGGGACGTCCCTGGCAATTATTTCTGAAATTGAATCTAAACTTGCTATCGAGCAGTTGGTCATGCAAGAGACCTTTTCAAGGTATGGGCTACTTTGGTTTATATATATATATATATTTATTTCTTTCCTTTTTTCTTTCTATTCAAAGTCATGTGCAAGATTGGCATAGGGTTTTTCTCATTTCACTCATCTCGTAGAAATCTAAGAGGATCGGGGAAGAATTTATTTAGGGCTTTTCACATATTTTTGGATGTACTTATTTAGTATGATAATATGGTGTTTTGATTTCATGGTTTGAATGACTTGCAGAATTAGTGTATATGAAATCGGGTTTAGGGTTCATGAGATCTCTCTCCTAATTCTTGTTATAGATATACATATACACTGCATACACATATACATACACGTACATAATCTCAGACACGCATACACACAAATTATGGTGGAGAGAGAAGATGGGTGCTCGATAACAGGCCGAGATGCTATACCTGTGTGCCTAGGGCATATCCATATCCTGGGTTCAGAAAGGTTACACATATATACATGTGTCTTGATGGCTTTGTGTCTTCATGTCGAGAGAGTTTTTTTGGGGATGCACCCCCTTTGGGAATCGATCCGGCGCCCTCTCACTTTGGAGAGGAAAGTTTTACTGCAAGAGTTATTCTCCTTTGGTGAGAGTGACATATTTATTGATATGGATTATGTAATGGTCAAGTTGATAGACGAACATAAGCAAATAGCAATAGAGAATTAACTGACCGTAAATTTTGAGATTTTATTTTATGTTCTTTTACAAATGCAAGATTTATACCTCAATTATGTTATATATCATCTTTAGAGAAAGTAGTTAGATTGTCTTTGAAAGGTTGTGGTTCACTGTGTGTTCCAGTCCTTAATCTTTTGACATCTTACTGGTATAATCATTTTTTTCTACCAGGGATGAAGGCAACGAGCTAATTAAGATAATAGAGTCACGAGTTTTGGATGTTGGCAAAGATGAGATACTCAAGGAACTTCTTGACCAGACAACTTGCAATGCTGTTGCTACTCCCGGGACTTGGAAACCTCTAACTCTGTCTAGGAATCTACCTGAAGCAATATCATATTCTCCAAGTAGTCTAAATGCTACTTCTCCTGGGTCTTCTGCTTTCAAAATGCGTACACCTGAGCTGCGCAGCTCAGCTGTTATGCAGGCAAAGAAATGGTTGCAGGATAAAAAGATGGCTTCAAGCTCAAAAGTTGATTTGGACTCGAGATCTTGCACTTTGAATACCAATCCGCTTCATTATGTAAGTATTTACCTTTTTCTCTTTCTTATCTTGCATTTTGATACCTTTTTTACTTCATGTATCACATTGCATGTCATAAATTGATTGTTGTTTCTATTAAGGATTCAAAAATTTCCCTTTTCCATTTAGCATTAACTCCCAATTCACCTTCAACTCTGACAAACAGCACCGTTTTCTTTGTATCCTTGCATCCTTGGTAGCATGCAGGTGGTGTCGTGTACAGGACCTTGGGATAATTTTAGATGGTTACCATGTTTATATTGCAGCACTACATACTTAACTCTACAATCTTGCAATTGTTTCATTGGTTTCTTTATACATTTAGATGTCTAATGCCAAAGGCATGTCGCTTCTGGCTGTTAATTGGCATGGCATGCCGTGTGCACCTATCTTATCTTCCAAATCATTCTCCTCCTCCTCGTTGTATCTCTGATATTTTTTATGCATTGCTTAAGATGCAGCGTGTACCTTCCTGTTTGGAAATATGAAAATCTCTTTCTTATGATTGATGAGACGTTAAACAAAGAGGGCCACTTGGGTGCTGAATGTGCATATATATGATTTTCTCCTGGTTGCTTGTGTCTGACATATATCATAAAAGCTGATTGCTTTAGTGAGGCAATAAAGTTGCTTCTGTTAAGTTACTTGGTGTGTAACCACTTGCGTCCTTGAATCATGTGGGATTTGTTGTCACTTGTTCATGTTCCGACAGTTGATCTTACCATCGGATCCTTGTCACTTCATGAGGACAACTGTAATACCACAGCACGAGGACAACTGTCTACCGTTCTCTGCACATTTGGAGGTTGACATCATTACCGCACAACCTCTAGTTTGAAATTAAACTGAGTACCCTTGATTTATTTCCTTAACGGAGAGCTGAAGTTTGGTCCCTTGGTACTATTCTTTGGAGCACTTGAAATTGACTTCTCCCTGTTAAGCGTTGTTGGTATGTTAAATAGCGATATTGTTTGACCTGATTCCTACCTTTTATATCTTAACCTCTAGGATTCAGTCTTTTTTCTGTATGGGATCTGAGGCCGTCCAAGAGATCTTTGCTTCAGATGTGCTGTAATGCTAGAACAAAATTATAAGTTCTTAAACTTATTAAAATTTCGGTAGAATTGGCACCCTGGTATCATTTCTTCCTGTATGCTTGATGTTTTCGGTGTTGTTACCTTTTACTTGAGGTTTATAGAGGAATAATTCACTATTAAGGGCACAATTTATTGTTTCCAGCATTTCTAAACTGCCCTATGATGCTCATTTATTTACCTTGTTTTGGTGTCTTCCGTGGGAGTCGGAGATCCTTGTTTTGGACTTTTGTTAATTGTTAATCAAAGGATCCAAGCTGGTTGGTTGAAATAGAGAAGTGCAACAGGGATTTTGTGTGACCGTAACTTTCCGTTAATATTGAAAGGGAAGTTTTATCGGAGCGCTATTCGGCATGCCTTATTATATGGTTCACAATGCTGGGCTCCTAAGAAGCATCATACACAGAAGATGCACATAGCGGAAATGCGCATGCTTCGTTGGATATGTGGTAACACTAGAAAAGATAAGGTGTGAAATGTGGATATTCGTGCAAAAGTTGGTGTAGCACCGGTGGAGGAGAAGATGCGGGAAAACCGGCTAAGATGGTTTGGTCACGTGCGACGCAGACCTATGGAAGCACCGGTTCGACGAATAGATAGTCTCGATATGGGCAATGGAAAAAGGGCAAAAGGGAGACCGAAGAAAACATGGATGGAGGTGATACGAAACGATATGGTTGCCAAAGGCCTCAATGAACGTATATTGTTCTATAGGAGTGAGTGGAGGCGGAGGATTCATGTGCTGGACCCGGCGTGATTCTCATGTTGGTTCATGTAGCCCACCCCATATGCTTGGGATAAAAGGCTCAGTTGTTGTTTGATCCATTTTCTTCTTGCTTGTGCTTTGTTAGATATTCATAAGCAGCCAACAGTACCATTACATGTCCAACTCTCCTCAACATTTTGAACTCTCTCTTTAAACACTATTTTCTTAGGGCATCATGCAACCAACCCCCCCCCCCCCCCCCACAAAAAACCCCCCACAGAGACACCCCCACTCCATGCATGAAAATGTTGATCATCATTCCCCTTTCCAATGAAAGCTTTGAACTGAACATCTATATTTTGAAAGCTCCAAGCAACTTTGTTCCAGATTCACATGTGTCTGCGTGCTGAGTTGGTCCCAGATTCCCTGTGCTAGAGGCAGTTTTTCATAAGACTTAATAGTCCATTCGGCTGTTAGGGAATCTACCCTATTAGCCATGACACTTAATCTTATGCAGCCAAGGTGCAACCGTAAAAAATATTCTTAAAATAGAAAACAGTCTAAAAGAAGGAAAAAGATGACAAGTTTCCTACATGGAATCGTGTTTCTTCTCTGAGGTCTCACGAGCACAAAAAAGCTAAATTGAAATACATGGTCTGAAGCCTGTTTATTTTTTTAAATCATTCTTAATCAGATATTTCCCCCTCTTTATTTGTTTTCTTTTTGTATGTTGATAGTTCCATTCATGATATACCTGAATCGCCAGACTGCAATTATCCCTTGATGGTTATGTAGAATGAAGTCCTAGTACTTGGTATCCCAAGCTTGGATCTATAGATAAATTTTATTCATCAGAATATGTTACTGTAATTTACTAATTGAATATGCAGGATTTTGGAGTTGAAGAAGGTTCACCTGTTGAGGTTGCTAAATCATACATTCGATCGATGTCTCCTTGGAAATCTCCATCATTGAGTAATATCAGGCTTGAGAAAACACCATGTACTGGAATGCATTCTTACAAGGATGAAGCACCCTTTGCTATGCTAAATCACTCGGTTCCCTCATCTAAGGTACTTCATGCAGCATGTCTTCTCATATTTATCCGGAAAATAAGCAGAAAAGAATTTATGTGGACTTAACACTGTCTATATTCATTATTGTTGTTTAAAATTTGATGCTTTCACATGCACAACATGAATACAAGGGTTCTTAGAAGGAGCCAAGTTTTGATTTAAAGCTTTTGTAGGAAGTTATTGAAATTATTCTGCATGATGCTGATTTGCATTTGCAAAGTTAACTCTCATAATATTCTGCAATTCCTACTTTACTTGACATGTGCATTGTCATCTTATGAACATAGCTTTTTCCTGTTTTTTTTCTCTTTCCTCTGTTGGGAAACCTACATCATCATCTCCCAAATTCATTTGCCCTATGTCTTTAGCAGGGTTTGAAGAGGAACCGTGCTGACTTTGGATATCCGGATGATGTTAATGAGATTAGAAGAGTGCGACTGAAATCAACGGATGTATCGGATAATTCCGAGTTTATACTGATTGATTCACCTGAAAGAGATTCAAGAGACGAGGCTTGCAAAATCTCATTTGTAAATGGTGGACTCATTCATCATTATGCAAATAATTTATCCGAAAATCCGATCCCAGATACTGAAGGAGATGTTAGTGCAGTTCTATCCACTCATGAAACTTCAACACTTGCTACTTTGCCTTCAATGCTCAACTCTGCAGTTGGAACTGATCCCCAGTTTCGTGACCCTGCAGTTTCATCAGACGAGAATCAGGTAAAGTTTGTTGCTGCATCAGTTCGTTTTTTTTGCTCTTTTTAAGGAAAGACCAGTGCTGTTTTAAGGCCCGTCTCATGCATCAGTTAGTTCTGTAATTTGCATTTCATATAATGTCTGATTTTCCCTCAGACATTTGTTCTTAAGTATATCATAGCTGACAGATAAATGGTTTATATTTCATGGGTGAAATCTGAAGGATGTCGAAGAGCCTGGGCAGGCCAAGGAACAACTTGACAGTTTACCTATTCATACCCCCTCGTCTCTGGAGCATGCCGGTAAACAACTCATTTTAGAAGTTTGTGCTGCATGTATACATATGTGGTTTATTGAATTGGATTGTTGTTCTGTTAAGTTAATTTATGCTGTCAGTTATATTTTTATTAATTTAAATCTTTGCCTTTTCATTCAGAAGGTATTCCAGAAACTGGATTAATTTCTGAAGCTCAAGACGTGCCACCAGTAGAGGTCAATAACTCTACTCTGAGGTTAGCTTTCCATTGTTATGAAGGAGACTGTCTGCCAGTTGATTGCCCAAATATATCTTTATCTGAAATTTGTAAACTGTGTACTCCCTGCACATTGCAATTTCTTATTTGCTGCTTCTATTTTCGTGCTTCAAATGTCCTCAAGTTATTTCACCTTATGAGCATTTCCTGACCTGATGAGAGTGCTTAGTTGTTTAGTTTAGAAGGCCCTTTGTGATTATGCTGAACCAAAATGGATACAATACAAGTTGTACCTTTAGCTGTGCTCAATTGCTCCACCAATTAAAGTCTCATCATTGGCTTATGATTGTGTTTTCCACTATTTCGTATGTTGCATGTTTAAAGCAGTGTATAGGTATTCTCACTGGAAG
This sequence comes from Agapanthus africanus, assembly GCA_030015575.1. Classification (NCBI taxonomy): domain Eukaryota; kingdom Viridiplantae; phylum Streptophyta; class Magnoliopsida; order Asparagales; family Amaryllidaceae; genus Agapanthus; species Agapanthus africanus. The sequence continues at coordinate 4,761,963 of JASDDO010000008.1, read as the reverse complement.
AAGCTATTCTCAAGGAAAACAATCCATTTGCTCAACTTCTTGTTTTCTACAATAATCAACTTTTATAAGCAGCAAGCTTACTTTATTAAATTATTTCACATATCGTAAATTGAAATTTACAGATTGTCATGCTTATACTTATTATATTTGTCCTGCGCTTTGGAAAGGTTGCCAAACTGAAGTCTAGGGGTTACTGTTTGTTTAATGAAACCATGTTAACATTTAGCTGGCACTTATAAACGTCTGATAAGGTCGTCAGGATAATGAAGGAAATGATGATGTCATAAAAGCTCTTTCCTTTTCCTGTCTGCAATTTTTGATGAAACCCTTTGTAAATAACGAGTTGCATTTAATCGATTGTCTATGGTTTTAAAACGATAGCTGTAGCTTTTAAAAATAATAAAGGGTGGACTCAGATTACCTTGTGATATATCCTATCCATTATTTTACGTTGTCATTTTGTCGAAACCAATGGACACCCATGTTTGTGTTGGTTATCAAGCACAAGTGGATATGTTAATTAATAGTTACTTCTACCCATATCTATGTACAAACCAGTTTTTAGGGCAACAGAGACAGAAAACTGTCCAGAGTTTCAATATTTTTTGTCTTCATTATATCACGAATTAGCTGCAGTGCATTTTCTGTTGTTTTGGATGCCCAGTGCCATTTCTTTGTGTTATGTATACTGTGTAGCCATTTATGTATGTACTTTCTTTGTCTCTTCTATCTCAGTGATGTTGAAGCAGCCACCAGACCAAACGATTCTATTACCGCCAGCATAGAAATCAGCTGTGGAGCGGAAAACAATTCCTTGAACCAAAAACTGTTTTCTACTGCCGAAGAAATACATTATGTTCCTGGTATGTAAAATGTTTCAGTATTACAGAATACCTTATCTACTACGTTTCACTGCATTACATAACCTGTATTATCTTTTCTACATATGATCTGGGTGCTGCATTAGTTTTGGAAGAGACCACTCATACAACTTTAGATAGGTCTAAGGTTTTGCAAAGCCGGATCTGGATTCATATACGCTTAGCTGTGGCCTCATACAACTTTCCATAACCTGAGCCTGACTCATTCATATTGGGCCTCCTAACTATGACCGGCAATAGAACAAGGTCTGTAAGGCCCATCTTTGGTTAAAATCCTTTGATGCTTCAGTTAGCTCTTGATTCCACAATAACAGGATCATGGCTTATTTAAAGATAGTTTTTTTTTCTATATTCAATCTTCAAAACTTTCGTATTTCTAAATAAGACCTCTAAAACTTCATATTTCTAAATAAGACCTTCAAATCCTGAAGTTGTCTAAATTGGTCCCCATGTTTATTTTTCCATCCAAATTCCATTTAAAATGACCATTTTACCCTTATCTTCTTCTTTCATACTCCATCAACATCATTCTTCTATTTCTTTTCAAATTCCAACACCCAATTACCCATTAGAATTGCATCCATCTATAATTATGATTCTAGTTATCCTTCTCTTAAACCATTCGTAACCCGCCTTCATGAAATTACAAATGATTATTTTTTATAGAGGACCAAATATACTAAGTAAGGATGGGTTGAGGGTTGATTAGCTTGCTAAGGGTAGATTAGGCATTTAGCAGGTTAATTAGGCTAATTAATAACTATTTAACTGATAGGGCTCCGTTTTAGACAAATCAAAGGATTTGGGGGTCTTATTCATAAATATGAAGTTTTAGGGGCCTTATTTAGAAATACGAAAGTTTTGGTGGTTGAATATAGAAAAAAACCACTTAAAGATAAGCAAGCAAACAACGACCCCCTAGTCTAATTATTCTTAAAGTTCTATCCTCTCCTAAGAATGGACAACCAAAGAGGGATTTGGAAGATCCCCTGTTAATTATCGGAAAAGGGCTTGATGCTAATGTTTATTGTTCATACCTTTAACTTTATAGTAATAAGATTAATAAGCAGAAAAGTGCTTGCTAGTAAACATTGTCCTACAGCTGCATACATGAATATTCAGAGAGTGATAGATATTAACAAAGGCTCTTGGCCCTTTATATATTTGGGAGCTCCCATTTTTCATGGCAGAGAGAAGGTATGCTATTTTGAACCTTTAGTAGAAAAAGTTAAGAACAAACTGCAAGGTTGGCAAAATAAACTCCTATCAAATGCTGGAAGACATACGCTTATCAATCATGTACTAATGTCTATGCTTGTTCAATTGTTAGCATCTTGCAATGCTCCTGAAATTGTTCTTAATGGAATTTCTTCTATAATTGCTAAATTCTTCCGGAATGATGGAGATACTAATAAGCATCATCATTGGATGTCTTGGGAGAATATATGTAAGCCATATGAAGAAGGTGATATTGGTATTAGATTACTAACAGAAGTTGCAGAAGCTTACAATATGAAATAGGCTTGGAAATATATGAAAGATGACAGCTTATGGTCCAAATATATGCATTCAAAATATTCCAGGAACTCGGAGCATTATATCAACTCTTCTGCTTCTTCAGCTAGTTGGAGTAAAATATACTTTTATATTCCTGTTGTTACTGAAATTTCAAAATGGATTATTGGTCTGGGAAACATTGATTTCTGGTCAGATGTATGGCATGCGGATTATATCTTGAAAGAGAAAGCTACTAAACCCATTTCTCCTATTACTATAAATAAAATACTCTCTGGGAAAGGATGGGATTTCTCCATTATAAAAGATTATTTACTTGCAGATATTATAGCAAGCATTAAGAGCAAGAATTACTGTATCAGCAATTCTCTTGACATAAAGATATGGAAACTCATAAGTTCCGGAGACTTTTCTTTGAAATCAGCATGGAATTATGTCAGAAAAGTAAAACTACAGGATCCCAAGGCAAAATTCTTAAACAACCAAAAAATATTATGGTATTCAATTGGAAGCTTCTTAAAAATGCTCAATCTCTTGATTCTATGATCAGAAAATTGGGTTTTCATATGCCTAGCAAATGTGTTTGTTGTACTGAATATTAACAAGAAGACAGAGAATATCTTTTTATTAAGAGTGAGCTTGTTACCTTATGAGTTTCTATGCATAATATTTTGTACACTGGAAAGCAAGCTACAGAGTATAATAATATTGAGAAAATATATGAATTCTAGTATAATCAAAAGCATTATTCATATATTGCCAAATGGATTCCATATATTGTTTGCTGGAACATATGGAAAGCAAGATGCAAGCATAAGTTTGATAATGAGGTTCTCTCCTACTGCAGTCTGGCACAAAATCATTTACTGATATTAAGGATCTGATCAAGGCATACAATCTAACTATCAATTCAAATCCTTATCCTATTATTATGCATTTATTGGGAGTCTATGAATTGATTGCAGTGAAAAAATCTCAGAACATTATTACTACCTCTTGGGAGAGGCCAGCGAAAGCCAAATATAAACTTAATACAGATGGGGCCAACAACTTGCAGAACAGTATGATTTCAGCTGGGGTTCTTAGAAATGAAAAAAGAGATTATTTTTGCCTCTTAAGTTCTTTTATGGATCAGGCGATTCTTGATGCTGAATGCAATTCCATTCTAGATAGTATGTTACAGTGTAAACTGATGGGGATAAAAGGGATGGAGATGGAATTTGATTCTAAAATCTGTATTGACTATATTAATGGCAACAACAAGCCAAAATGGTCTCTATTCTATACCATAAATACTATCAAATCTACAGCTCCTATTATTGAAGCAAATTTCAAACATACTTTTAGAGAAAACAATACAATTGCAAACATTTTTGCAGCTACATCACATTGAAAGAGCTAGCGGTAGTTACACAAGATATATGATTCCTTCATAAATCAAAAGACTAAACCTTTTGGATTTTTCTTACCTTCCAAGGTTTAGACTGAAAAAAGGTCAAAGATCAAATTTTTTAGCTGAAGACTTCCTCTTTTAGCTTATATATTGCAATTGCATGAATAATTGATTTTAGAGTTATAGCTGCTTACCTCAGTGGATCTCAGTGTTGAGAAAAAGGATCTGAAGGAAATTTTTATATATGATGAATTCGGCCTCGTAAAACAAGAGCGAAGGTCTCTGATTAAAAAAAGTTTAAATCTTGGATCCACTGCAGTGCGAATTAAAGCGAGGAGACCTCGATCTGGAAGCTTTTATACAAAAGAAGCTGTGAAAATATATAAAGTTGGATCCTTTGATTTAATGATGGAGCATTTGAAGTTTCTAAAAGTGGACGTCTAGATCCGCAAGTTTTAGTTAAAGAGAAGCTACAAAATTGATCAAAAAAGAAATTTTGCTCACCTGGTACTTACCTGGGTTGATTTAGAATAATAATGCATATGTTTCAAAAAGAAAACTTAGATATGATGTTATTATGAGGGAAAGCATAGATCTAGACGAGGAGACCTTGGATCTGAATGTTTACTGTGCAAAGGAAGCTGTTGGCTCAGCAAGATGGAAGCTTTTGTCTTACCTGTTGATGATCTTCGTGAATCTCAGGGAAGTGAACAAGGATCTACAAATAAATGGAGAAAAAGGAGATTTGAGTTCAGAATCATCTAGTCAGGGAGAGAGAAGAAGAAAAAGATTTCATTTTTCTCAGCCGTTGAAAAAGATTTCATTTTTCTCAGCCGTTGAAAAATGAGGGGGATGAAGCCCAATGGTTTCTCTATTGTATATATACCCTTTAATAGGCTTGAGTGTAATGGGCTAAGCCCAAATTCTTTTCATCTAATAGATTCAACTGGACTCGTCCGAGTTAATAAAAAACTTTATAGTAATACACTGATTGTCTCTTTTATTTGGGGTGGGTGGGTGGGTGGTGGGGTTTGATAAATAATACATTGATTGTGAGAATTAATGAGGGACAATTACACGATAAAATTTCTTGTCTATGTAGTTGTTACTTTTGTTCTTTGGGAGTAAACGTGCAAAAATGAGGGCAACCTATAAGTAATATCTTCCTGTATGATATGTTCTAGATTCAGCGCAGCAAGATACAAATGGCCACATTCGGAATGAAGCAAATGGATCGATAATTTCCGCCGATGGGTAAAATCTCTACCAAAATTATAATTTACCTTGTTTTATTGAACAAAAATTCAAGCTAAATCTATATTGTAATATTTCTTTTACTCAGATCATCAGCAGGTTTAAACACAACCCCAGATGGTACCCTCGTGGAAGAGCCCAATCCAGTTAACTTCACCAATGTCATCCTCGTGGAAGAGCCCAATCCAACCAGCTTCACCAATGGCGTCCCCGAGAGAACTAGCGACCATCCAAGTGCTTATAAAACCAAAGTAGCTCTACCTAAAACAACCAAAAGCATTAGAGCAGGATCTCGTCCTCCTCGTGGTGCAAAAATGAAGTCCGTCAAGGATGTGCCATTTGAACCCCAACCAACCACGAGCAGAACCCGGGTGAAGAAAGTGGCACCAGGAGCAAAGAGAGGCAGGGGAAAGTAAATTACACCATTGTTTTGTGATAGAGGGAGATGGGAGATGGGAGATGGTTATGTTGTTTGTAAAGTTAATTAGTAACAGTGAAGGGTTTTAGGGGGGTTAGTTAGGTATCTGTAGGATCAAAGGCAGTTAGAATTTAGTACCACATTATTGCCCACAGGATTTGAGGACTGATATATTTTCATTCTACTTTTTCATTTGGGTAGTAGTTACTGTAATGATGTAATGTTATATGATTAAATTGTTGTTGTAAGTTATTGTCTTCATGATTTTATGAAGCCAGGCTAATGTTCTATTTCGAGGATGAAAGTGCTTGATAATTATTGTAGTTGATTAAAGAATTATCAATTCTATAGGGGCCATCATTTCGAATATTATTGTTTTGTCTAAATCAAGTAAAAAAGGAGTCAATTTCATTGTTGTGTTTGATTTATTTGTTTTGCATTATATTACTTTATTCATTTGTTTATTTTGTTTTGATGATAGTGCAAATGGGTTAAAAGCTTAAACCTTTTGCTCAGCCTTGGCTATATAAAGATACCCGCTCGCTAAACATAAAAGATATCATGGACAGTAGTGTTTAGTGGAGGATTGGAACAATGAAATCTAATTTATGTTGTGGCAATAGAAATGTGAAACATATACCATATTTATATGAGATACAATGTTTTGCATTCTAATTAACAAGCTGGGTAGCTCAGGTGGTAACCACAAGGTCGAAGGTTCCGACCCCTTCCTCTCGCGATTCTTTTATTACAGTAAGATTATTTTTGTTTATTTCTCTTTTCCATCTCCTCTCCCTCTCTCGACCTATGCACCAACCATGTAAGATTAGCTTCTATCCATTCACATCACTCTCTCTTCTCCCTCTTCATTCTCCCAATGGAGGGAGCTCTCTTCCCCAACAGGCCAAACCTCCCAGCTCCAACCAACAAACCCCCTAAAAAATCATCAACACACCACCACCCCTTCAACTTCAACCCCCATCTCCCTCTCCCTCCTCTTCCTCCTCCTCCAAAGTCCCTCCCTTTAGACTCTCTCCTCCTCCACCTCACTCACCACCACCAACAAAACCCTCATCAGTTCACCAACAAACCCCAACAACAACAACAAAAATTCAATGAGCCACAACAACAACAACTCAATGACCCTCGCCTCGACTTCCTCACTCAAAATGGCAAGTCTCTCCTCTCCTCCATCCTCTCACACCCACTCCCCACTCTCCATTCTTTCCTCAACTCATCAAAACCTCATCTTCTCAAGGTGGACGCCGTCAGTTTGCTGAGAGGGCTGGAGGTCTTGGGTCATTGGGAGAAAGCTCTCGTCTTGTTTCAATGGGTCCTCTCCAATTCTAAAGCCGACGCTCCCGCGATCGAAACCATTGTGAGATTCCTAGGCAGAGAGTCTCAGCATTCGGTCGCGTGCAAAGTGTTTGATTCAATTCCTGTGGAGGACTATAGCCTTGACATCCGTGCTTATACGACCCTATTGCATGCGTATGCCCGCTCGGGGAAGTACGATAAGGCCATAGGTCTGTTTAGGAAGATCAAGGAGAAGGGTCTCTTGCCGAGCATTGTCACTTACAATGTCATGCTCGATGTTTACCGGCGCAAAGGGCGGTCCTGGGATAAGATTTTGGCCCTTTTGGAGGAAATGCGCAGTAAAAGATTGGATTTTGATGAGTTCACTTGTAGCACAGTGATCGCAGCCTGTGGCAGAGACGGGTTGTTAGATGAGGCGACCGAGTTCTTCAACCAGTTGAAATCTCGAGGATATGTCCCAGGGATTGTTACTTACAATTCCTTGTTGCAAGTATTTGGTAAAGCCGGGAATTGCCCTGAGGCATTGAGAATTTTGAAAGAAATGGAGGAGAACAATTGTGCGCCGGATTCGGTCACTTACAATGAGCTGGTTGCTACTTATGCTAGAGCTGGGTTTTGTGAAGAAGGGGTTGCGATATTGGATACAATGGCATCAAAAGGCATTACACCCAACTCTGTGACGTACACTACGGTTATATCTTCTTATAGCAAAACGGGAAGAGAAGACGAAGCGTTGGGATTGTTTTATAAAATGAAAGAATTGGGTTGTGTCCCGAATGTTTGCACTTACAACACGATTCTCGGCATGCTTGGTAAGAAATCGAGATCAAGAGAAATGCTAGAGATTCTGCTTGATATGAGGTTGAATGGGTGTGTACCCAATAGAATCACGTGGAACACGATGTTGGCAATGTGTGGCAAGCGAGGAATGGAGAAGTATGTGAGCAAAGTTTTCGTCGAGATGAAGAACTGCGGGTTTGAACCCGATAGAGACACGTTCAATACTCTAATCGCGGCCTATGGTCGATGTGGGTCCGGCCCTCATGCTTTAAAGATGTATGATGAGATGGTTAAAGTTGGTTTTAGCCCTTGTCTCACTACATACAATGCTTTGCTCAATGCGATTGCTAGAAAAGGTGATTGGAGAGCTGGGGAGTCTGTTTTTGATGACATGAGGAAGAAAGGGTTCAAGCCGAATGAGCTCTCGTACTCTCTTTTGCTCCAAAGCCATGCAAAAGCCAGGCATCTAGAAGGGATCGAAGCGATAGAAGAGGGGGTTTATAAAGGCGAGATCTTTCCAACTTGGGTGATTTTAAGAACCCTTATTATTGCTAACTTCAAATGCAGAGCATTGCAAGGCATGGAGAAGGCCTTTGATGAGCTAAATAGAAATGGGTACAAGCCCGATTTGGTAATTCTTAATTCAATGCTATCAATCTACGCGAAGAATGGAATGGATGATCGAGCTCAAGAAATGTATCGTTTAATCAATGAAAATGGCTTGAAACCCGATCTCTTTACTTACAATAGCTTGATGGACTTGTATGCAAGAGGTGGAGAATGTTGGAAAGCTGAAGAGATTCTGAAATCGCTCAATAACTATAATCTAGAACCCGACGTAGTTTCTTATAACACTGTCATTAACGGATTCTGCAAACAAGGGCTCATGAACGAAGCATTGAGAATTCTATCAGAAATGATGGCATTGGGAATTAGGCCGTGCTTGATAACGTACAATACATTTGTAGCGGGGTATGTGAGCATGGAGATGTTTAAAGAGGCGAATGATGTTATTAGATATATGAAGGAGAATGGTTATAGGCCTGGTGAGGTTACATACAAGACTGTGGTCGATGGGTATTGTAGAGTGAAGAGATTTGATGAGGCGATGGAGTTTGTGTCCGAGATTGCAGAGATGGATTCTTCATTTGATGAGGGGTCGATACGAAGGCTGGCACTCCAGGTACATGGGAAAGTTGGCTTGCAGCAAGGATAAGAGGTACTGTTTGCAATTTTTTTTTTATATTTTTGTTCATATGATCTATTGTTTACAGATTTTGAGCACATAGATTAGTTTTTGTTGACAATTAATAGGCATTTATTCAATACTTGATGAATTCTGTATAGTTTTGGTGAAATTATTGGACATAGATTTAAAGAATAAGAAATCAAAGAAATAAAATGAGAACGGGTAGATAAGAGAAAGGGGAGCTGCGTGCTGTTCTTTTTAAGGTTTATGGGTGATTGATAGTTGTAAAATTGGGAAACAACGTCGTAATATTGAGAGAAGATATGCAGTATGAAGATTATGGCAATAAAACCCCAAGGGCAAATTATACAACTACACAAATAAGCCGAGATAATTTAGGGTGGAATTAAGTGCTACATGATCCAACTTAATCAATTAGCCAAAAGAAATCCAACAAAATGAATCAAATCATGTGTTTTATAACGAGTAAAGTGTAGCAGTGCAACCCTTGCCTACGCAAGGGCTGCGCAACACTCTACACAGCCGCGGGCCCCGCACTTAATTTCGTCCGCCCCACACCTAGCTCATGGGTGTGTTGCGCAACCCTTTTCTCTTTATGAATTGTGGTTTAATTGTAATATTTTCCTTTGATAAAAGTAGTTGGAAAGAAATTACAGCGTTTCAGTAAAATTTCGCAAATATATATTTTAACTGCAATATCAATAGAAGTTATATATAATTCTTGTACACAAAATTATAGCATTGTCTATCTTGAGGTTTTTCATTGTCGGATTCTTGGATCAAATACAATTCTTCTAGTTTCGACATTGGCTCTTCTTTTGAGTTTAATTCTTTTTCCATAGTTTTGATCCATCTTGTTAAAGAAAGTGCATAAAATATTTTAGTAATGATAATAATTTCAACCTAATTCGCTCTAACCAAAATCGTAATGATAATAATGTCAACCTAATTCGCACTAATAAAATCGTAAGTATATAATTATATAATTATGGATGCTTTTAGTGTCTAAGCATGTTGGACAAAATGGTCGATAACATTCATTTCACATGAGGAGTCATGTACATATGATTTTACATGAAATTTGTGGATAGAAGATTCCAATTTATCTCACTTAATTTTCTAGTGAAGCTGACTTGATAGAAAAATAGGAAAGCTCCAAAAGTGTGATCAATCTCAATTCTATTTATTGCAAAAGCTACTTCTTAGCTCTAATTATTATTAGTATAATTAGAGAAATAACCGCTAAAGAAATTTTGCTTCTAAGATGGAATATAGTTTTTATGTGTGTTTACTTATCAGTAATAAACGTTTTCCCTTATTATATTCTGACATACAACTGTAGGGTGTTTTTCGTCACCCATTGAGATGTGAATACGCGGCGTTTGTTAGGCGTATACAGATTTCCCCTGTCTAGTGTATGCCGGGATCTATTGGTTGTGGAGATTCGAATTTCCAGCAGCCGCGGACTAAGCTGCCGTTAATTACCACTCGTCTTTGAAGCGAAGGAACCTCCGATTGACGGATCAACTAGTCATGTGAACTCAATGTGCAGCATGTGTATGTGTGTCTTGAGGGGTTTTGGATATATCGGGGGGCCACGCAGAGTTTACGGGAGTCCCGCTATCCGGATAGCGGGCTGGGGGTCAAGGGGACTAGCAGCCCCTTGCGGTGTGCGGGGCAGCGTCCCGTTAAATTTTTTTTCTAACGGGAAACGTGTTTTGAGTGCAGAGTGTATAAAAAATAAAATAAATAAAAAAGGGTGAGTGGCGTCCTAAGGACGTGTGAGCGCTAGGCGGCAGCGCCTTATATGCCCGGCGCGTGGGCGCGGGGCGCCAGCGCCTCACGTGCATGGCGCATGGGGCGTGCCCTGCGCATAGGCGTTGGGCGCCTGCAGAAAAAGGGGCTTATCTCCTGTACTGGGAGTTTTACTCCCGATTGACTTTTGGAGTTATACTCCTAAAAAGGAAGAGGGGATTAACCCATGCATAGGGAGTTGTACTTCCCAATTGACTTTTGAAGTTAAACTCTTAAAAAAGGATAGGATTTATTATTATTATTATTATTATTATTATTATTATTATTATTTTATATATATATATATATTTCGGAGATGATGAAAGAGGACCCTTTTCTTCTTCCCCTGAGCCCTGGATCTTCTTTTGAGCCTTAGATTTTTCCCAAAGTGGGATTTTTGGAGATGAGTCTCCTTCCTCCTAAGGGATTGTTGGCTGGATCTTAGAGGAAAGGGGGGTGAGACTTAAAATTCTCCCTTTTTAGGGATTTGATAGGAGATCTGAGTTTCCCTTTAAGGATTTTATGGTGAAAAACTATTTCTTTTTGGGAAAAAAGAGTTAAAACTCTTGATTTAATTCAAAAAATGGAAGAAGGACTAGAACCTTGAGAAAGGAGAAGGAGGTACAGAAACCTTAACTTTTTAGGGAAATGAATTATTGTTCTTCATTTCATCATCATGTTGCCTTATATAGGCTTACAAATTTACACATAGCCCTTTAGGCTTTACAAAATGGCATTTTGCCCATCTAATGTCTCATGTGCTCATTTCTTTTGCACATGAGCCATGTGCTTTATAAAAAATTGACTTTATGTCCATTTTCCTTACATTTATTCATAAAAATTATATCAAAATTATTTATTACATAATTTTCATTTTGGCATGAGAGAGGCTGGCCGTGAGGTTCAACTTGGGCATGGGCCCACTTGACCTTGGTTCGGGCCCACCTTGGGGTTGACTTTGATTTTTGACTTGGTCAACCGGGGTGTAATTTTTGACCCCAACAAAGTGTCCCCCATCAATAAATGCACACCGTTTATATGAGTTGTGTACATGAAATTGATGGATCTTGTCCTGCAGAAGTTTGACTTTGTGGTGGAGCATCCTTCCGGGGGCGGAGCATCCTTCCGGGAGCATGATTCCCGGGGTCGGAGTATCATTCCGATTTGCGGAGTATAATTCCAAGGAACGGAGTATAATTTCAGTGTGAAGATATATTCTAAGACGAATCATAGTTTCGACGCAGAGTTCCGGGACGAAGCATAATTTCGACACGGGACAGGTGTATCCTGAGACAAAACTTAGTTCCGACATAGGGCAGACATTCTGAACGAAATATAGCTTCGATGCAGAGGTTGATTCCGAGTCGAAACATAATTCCGATAGGGTAGATAGATACTCCGAGATGAAGCGTGATTTCGACACGGGGTACATTTCTCCGCAGAGTTTATTGGTTGACTTGATTCCCAGACGGAGTATAATTCCGACGGGGAGGTTATTGGTTGACTTGATTCCGAGATGGAGCATAATTCCGATGGGGAGGTCATTGTTTGACTTGATTCCGAGTCGGAGCATAATTCCGACAGGGAGGTCGTTGCTGCTCTTTTTGTGACTTGGACGGTCGGTGCTGCCCTTTTTGCGACTTGGACGGTCGGTGCTTGATTTGACTTGCTCCGCTTCTTGCAGTGTCATGGATTGGATTTGACTTGCTCCGCTTTCTGCGGTGTCTGGGTTGAAGTTGATTTGCTCCGCTTTCCGCGGTGTCGGGATTTGACTTGTTTCCGAGGTGGAGCTTGATTCCTCCAGGAAGGTTGTTGGTTATCTTACTGATTTGATGTGATTTGGATTGACATCAGTATCGCTATACTGGAATATGGTACCAGAAGCGAATCATCATTTGCCATGAGAGAATTTGGGGATTTTGGTTTTGGTTTGGCATCAGCACCGCTACACTGGAATATGGTACCAGGAGCGGATCATTTGCCGTGAGGGGATTTTTCTCGTTCTCAGTTTAACGACTTATGGGTCATCTATTCACAGTTTAACGACTTAGATATCATCTGTTCCCAGTTTAAAGACTTAGGGGTTTATGTGTTCCCAGTTTAACGACTTAGGGGTCTATGGGGTCGAAAGTTTGGAATTTTGGGATTGGGGTTGGTATCAGCGTTGCTAACATTGAAGCACAGATACCAGGAGCAATTCATCATTTCCCTTTGTCTGTTGGGGAGCGATGGCTTTGGAAACAGGTTTAGGTCCCTATCACCTAAAGCTTTTCAATTTTATGAGTCGTAAGGGTCCCATAAAAGCATTTTCTCCCTAGCAGTCAAAAGGATCTCGTAGGTGTATTTTCTCCTTAGGAGTTGTGCGGACCCCAAGTGTGTTTTTCTTTTGTGAGTCGTAAGGATCCCATGAAAGTGTTTTCTTACGAGTCGAGAGGATCTCATAAGTTTGTTCTTCTCATGTATCGTGAGGACACATGAGTGGGTCTTCCCAAATGGAGCATAATTCCGATGGCGGAGACCGGCCGCGTGACAGATGATTGCGGTGGGGTATGAGTGTGATGAGAATTATTTGAGCCCGTGGATTGTATACGGTAGTCAACTTGGGGATCAACCGTAGGGCTGGGAGAATTTTGGGACTTTGTTGGTGTCTGCATCGCTGCACTGGAATATGGTACCGGGAGCGACTCATTATTCGCCGTTGGGACATTCAGAGATTTGAAATTTTGGTTGGCGTCTGCATCGCTGCACTGGAATATGGTATCAGGAGCGACTCATCATTCGCCATTTAGTGATTTGGATTTTGGTCGGCGTGTGCATCGCTGCACTGGAATATGGTACCAGCAGCGACTCATTATTCGCCATTTGGAGGTTATTTTTACCGCGATTGCCCTATCATTTCAGCTTTTCTTATCGCGAAGGTTGTGATTGCCCTATCATTTCGGTTATTTATTCGCGGTTGTCCTATCATTTTTTTCTTTCTATTTACACATATTTTTACATTCCTAGTTTAACAACTTAGGGGTCGTGTGTTCCCAGTTTAACGACGCGGTGGTCGATTGTTCTCAGTTTAACGACGTGGTGGTCATCTGTTCCCAGTTTAATGACGTGGTGGTCGGGTGTCTGCTTATCCAAGTTTCTTGAACTTTGATTTTGGCGGGGTTGAGTTGATGACCGTAACTTGGTGGTTTGCCGATACATATGAGGACGATAGGTTTTTCCTAGTCTTGTATTGGTTTTCTACCCAATCTTTGAAAACATAGCGGTCTTCGATGATATGACTCACCATTTTATGATATGGGCAGTATATGGGATTGTCAGTCATGTTTATTTCATATGGCCTCTTTGGAATAGGCAATTGAAGACCGTTGTCCATGACGTCCATGAATATTTTGCGGACCCCGTTCCTCCTAAAAGAGTATACTTTCTTCCTGCTCTCCATTAGAGCCAGTGCCTTTCTTGATGCTGGTCCTTAAGGCCGATCAGTTCTTAGTTTGCCTGCTACCCGCTTACCCCGTTCAGTGTACGTATCGGAGGGACTGGAAGCTGATCGCGGCTGTTTTTCGCAAAGGTGTTCCATTCTTGGGCAGGAGGGAGTATCGGTTGGCTGCTTTAGGATATCAATCCCTGGCTTATAAACCAAATTTTGATTTTGCTATAATTGCAATCGGGCGACTTGGGTCGTGAGCTTTGCCACGACGTTTGCCAGCTCGTTGACTTTGGAATGGATCTTGGCCATCTTCTCGTCCCTGTCTTGAACATGCCTTTGAAGCCATTGGAATAATGCTTGTTCTATAGTTCCGGGTATGACAACGGGGTCATCCTTACCGCCTAAGCTTGATTCAGCAAGAACCACGGGTTCCTTTGGCTTAATGGCCTGAGCAAGCTCTTCATCATTTAGAACGAGCCGATATTGGGTAGCAACAACCACGTCATTGTCATTGGTACGAGGCGTAGGAAGACTTGTTCTTCTGGGCTCCAACATGTTGATCGTATGGATTGTGTATCCGTCTACTGCCTCTTCATTGGTACCATCGCTCGTTGGGCTTTTGGCTTGTTGCCTTAGCCAGCTCCTTTTTAAGAAGGACAGACGATTAAGAGCAGCAGATTCTAGAAGGGCTTCGGTTTCCTTTTGTATGAAATTGGCGGTCGCAGCTTGACTGTTTGTTAACACGCCTTTAGACAGTTCTATTTCTCTCGCCTTGTATTGCTTTTCTACCAAATCTTTGAAGACGAAGCAGTCTTCAATGACATGACCTATCATTCTGTGATAGGGGCAATATTTAGGGTCGTTGGTCATATTCGCTTCTTGCAGTCTCTTTGATTCTGGGAATTGTAGACTATTTCTTAGAGTATCTTTGAATATCTTGTGGATTTTGTCCTTTCTGAAGGAATAAACCCTATCCATCTTCTCTTTCAGAGGCGATACTCCTCCCCCTCCCAACAATAGTTTTCGAGGTTGGTTGACATTGGTGTTAGTTATGTATATGCCCTAGAGGCCATTATTGTACATATGATGTATATTATAGTGGATGCTTGGATATATATAGAGAGGACTTTCTTGCTCGACATGATAGTATGCTATCTGGTTGCTCTTTGTCTTAACATGTAGATTTGGTATTGTGATACCGTCTTGCTCTCACATGTTGATAAAGCATTTAGGATGTGTACTTGACTACAAGGACTATGATGGAGATCATACTAGTAAGGCCAGGGTAGTCCACAAGTACATCCTATAATAGTTCCTAGTCGAGGGTGTATCGAGACATGGTATCGATACTCCAGAGTAGACCAGCGTATTTGCTTCTTGACCTATATGATGGGCGATGGATGATCCCACATCCATTGGTGTTTGACATCAAAGATGGTATACGAGTGCTCAGTGGAGACTGGGTACACTGAACGGACTCGCCGAGAACTCTTAGTTGGTATTATACCTATCGTCAGAAAGCAGTTCTCTGGTGACACTGGTATGTGTTAGTCTGTAGACCCCAGATCGTCACAGAGTCTTGTGTGATTCCCACCGTGCTTTGATTTCTACCTTACCATGTTCAAGAGAACGTGCAAAACCGTGGCTTTTGGGTACAGTCCCGAATCCCATGGAGGCAATGAGCGATATGAGGGGTTTCGTCTCTTTCAGTATTGGGGGTTGATGTTGCGCTGTAATCGATTGGCTATAATTGAAAATCTCTGGTCAGGGCTGATATGGAGATCTACTGGTAAGTGTTATTAGTAGTTTCTCGACCCGTTATAAGCCTCACATCGGCACGACTTATCGGTTACTGGGGTCTGACAATCACCACCCCTAGACTGGATATGCGACATATCAGGCGAAGAGACCGGACTGTACGGCAGTGTTACTGGAACTTGCCATTCATGTCTCAAAGGAAAGATGACCAAAACTCTGTTTAGTGGACACGGAGAAAGAGTTACGGAACTCTTGGGACTGATACATAGTGATGTATGCGGTCCCATATCTACACATGCCGGGAATTGTTCTTCATACTAAATTACATTCACTGACGATCTCTCAAGATACGGACATGTGTTCCTGTTGAAACACAAGTCTGAAACTTTTGAGAAATTCAAAGAATATAAGTACGAAGTCGAGAACCAAACAGGTAAAAGTATTAAAATCCTACGATCTGATCGGGGAGGAGAATACTTGAGCACGGAGTTCCTGGATTATCTAAAAGAGAATGAGATTCTCTCTCAGCATACTCCTCCGTATACACCACAACATAACGGTGTATCGGAACGGAGGAATCGCACCCTATTAGATATGGTGCGCTCTATGATGAGCACCGCTGAGTTACCTATTTCTTTTTGGGGTTATGCGCTTGAGACTTCAGCATACCTATTGAATCAAGTTCCATCTAAATCTGTACCTACCACACCATATGAGATATGGAGTGGGAAGAGACCATGTCTTAAATGAGTTAAGATATGGGGTTGTCCGGCCTATGCCAAAAGGCAAAATCCGGACAAACTCGAGACACGGTCAGTTCTTTGCAAGTTTATGGGATATCTCATACATTCACATGGGTATCTTTTCTACCACGGCGAGAAACAAAAGGTGTTTGTTTCTCGACATGCCACCTTTTCAGAAAAGGAATTTCTTGTAAAAGAAATTAGTGGCGAAGAGGTAGAGCTGGAAGAAGTTCCAGCGGCACAAACTACAACTGATGATTTATTGGAACCAGAGAATTCAGTAGTTCCCAACGAAGCCCAGCCTCTCTGCCGATCTAGTAGGATTCCTCATCCACCTGAGAGATACTACGGTTTTCTCATTGATGGTGGGAGCGATGGTTGCATCATGGAAGATGATGACCCAACTAGTTTCGAGCAGGCCATCACGAGTGGGGACTTTGTGAAATGGCTGAATGTAATGCGATCTGAGATGGAATCCATGTACACCAACAAAGTATGGATTTTGGAAGTTGCTCCTGAAGGGGTAAAACCCATTGGGAGCAAATGGATCTTTAAGAAGAAACTTGGTGTAGATGGAAAAGTTGAGACTTTCAAAACTAGACTTGTTGCAAAAGGTTTTCGTCAACGACCAGGTGTGGATTATGATGAAACATTTTCTCCAGTGGCTATGCTTAAGTCCATCCGGATCCTACTTGCCATCGCTGTATATCATGATTACAAAATCTGGCAAATGGATGTTAAGACCGCCTTTCTAAATGGTGATTTAGAAGAGTGCGTGTACATGACTCAGCCAGAGGGCTTTGCAGATAGTGGGAGCAGTGGAAAGGTGTGCAAGCTACTTAAATCCATCTACGGGTTAAAGCAGGCATCGCGGAGTTGGAACATTTGTTTTGATATTGTAGTCAAAGAGTTTGACTTCATCAAGAACGTAGATAAACTTTGTATATACAAGAAGGTGGCAGAGAGTAAGGTTGTCTTTCTCGTATTGTACGTGGATGACATACTCTTGATAGGAAATGATATTCCTATACTGCACTCGATCAAGCTCTTCTTAGCACATAGATTCTCAATGAAAGATCTAGGTGATGCCTCCTACATCTTGGGGATTAAGATCTATAGAGATAGATCTAAACGGATACCGAGATTGGCCCAATCCAGATACATTGACACCATACTAAAAATGTTTAGTATGGAAGAATCCAAGCGTAGGTTTTTACCCATGATCACACGACTCTCTCTCTCCAAAGAGATGTCTCCCAAGACTGATTTGGAGAGAGCTCGCATGCAAGGGATATCCTATGCTTCGGCAGTAGGCTCTATCATGTACACGATGCTATGTACCAGACCCGATGTAGCATACTCACTAAGTGTAGTGAGTAGGCATCAAGCATATTCTGGAGAGAGTCACTAGACAGCTGTGAAGAAAATTCTCAAGTACTTGAGAAGGACTAAAGAGATGTTCTTGGTGTATGGTAACGGTCAACTCTAAGTGGAGTCTTTTACCGATTCGAGCTTCCAGAGTGATAATGACGACTCTAAGTCGCACTCGGGATTTGTCTTTACCCTCAATGGAGGGGCGGTTTGTTGGAAGAGTTCCAAACAGGAAACTGTGGCAGACTCGACAATGGAGGCTGAGTACATCGCTGCCAACGATGCTGCCAAAGAGGCTGTCTGGATGAAAAAGTTCATAAACGAACTTGGAGTGGTTCCGTCCATCGAGCATTCAATACCTTTGTATTGCGATAACAATGGAGCAGTGGTTTTGGCCAAGGAACCCAGGTGTCATCAGTGATCCAGGCATATTTTGAGGCGGTATCACCTGATCCGGAAGATAGTTAATCACCGGGAAATCGAGGTCAGGAGAGTTAACACGAAGAACAACACAGCAGATCCACTCACGAAGGCCATACCTCAGATACAATTTGAGTGACTCTTCGGGATGTTGGGTATGCGATATTACAATAACTGGCCTTAGTGCAAGTGGGAGATTGTTAGTTATGTATATGCTCTAGAGGCCATTATTGTACATATGATGTATATTATAGTGGATCCTTGGATATATATAGAGAGGACTTTTTTGCTCAATATGATAGTATGCTATCTGGTTGCTCTTTGTCTTAACATGTAGATTTGCATTGTGATCCGTCTTGCTCTCACATGTTGATAAAGCGCTTAGGATGTGTACTTGACTACTAAGACTATGATGGAGATCATACTAGTGGGGTCAGGGTAGTCCACAAGTACATTCTATAATAGTTCCTAGTCGAGAGTGTATCGAGACATAGTATCGATACTCTAGATTAAACTAGCGTATACGCTTCTTGACCCATATGATGGGCGATGGATGATCCTATATCCATTGGTATTTGACATCAAAGATGGTATACGGGTGCTCAGTGGAGACTGGGTACACTGAACAGACTCGCCGAGAACTCGTAGTTGGTATTATACGTATCGTCAGATAGCAGTTCTCTGGTGACACTGGTATGTGTTAGTCTGTAGACCCGAGATCGTCATAGAGTTTTGTGTGATTCCCACTGTGCTTTGATTTCCACCTTACCATGTTCAAGAGAACGTGCAAAACGGTGGCTTTTGGGTACAGTCCCGAATCCCATGGAGGCAATGAGCGATATGAGGGGTTTTGTCTCTCCCGGTATTGGGGGTTGATGTTGCGCTGTGCTTGATTTGCTATAACTGGAAGTCCCTGACCATGGCTGATATGGAGATCTACTGGTAAGTGTTATCAGTAGTTTCTCGACCCGTTATAAGCCTCACATCGGCACGACTTATCGGTTACTGGGGTCTGACGATCACCACCCCTAGACTGGATATACGACATATCAGACGAAGAGACCGGAATGTACGACAGTGTTACTGGCAAGCTTTACAGGAGTTACGGCGGGCTTGCTTGTTGATCTTCTGATCGCCCAATACCCGGGTGTAGGGTGTTTTTCGTCACCCCATTGAGATGGGAATACGCGCGCGCTTGTCAGGCGTACTGCAGATTCCCCCTGCCTAGGGTAGGCCGGGGTTTAATGATTGTGGGGATCTGAATCTCCGGCAGCCGCGGACTAAGCTGCCGTTAATTACCCCTCGTCTTTGGGGCGAGGGAACCTCCGATTAACGGGTTAAACTGGTCATGCGAACTCAATGTGCAGTGTACGTGTGTTCTGTTCTGAAAGGGGGTTTTTGGATATATCGGGAGCCACGCAGAGTTTTTACGGGGGTCCCGCTACTCGGATAGCGGGCTGGGGGTCAAGGGGGCTAGCAGCCCCCTTGCGGGGTTCGGGGCAGCGCCCCGGCCCGAAAATTTTTTGGAGGGGGAAAATGTTGCGGGGTATGTGCATGTGTACATTTGTATACAAATGTATATATATACATATATATATAAATAAAGGGGAAAAGGCATCCAAAGGATGCGTGGGGCAGCCCCTTGGGCGCTGTGCGCTTAGGTGCTGTGCGCTCAGGCGCAAGCGCGCCACGTGTCGGCACGTGGGCGCTTTGCGCATGAGCGCTGCGCGCAGGTGCGCAGGCGCGCGCGCGCCACGTGTCGGCACGCGGGCGCTTTGCGCGTTGCGCGCAGGTGCTCAAGCGCGCGCGCGCCACGTGTCGGCACGCGGGCGCTTTGCGCTTTGCGCGTTGGAGCGCAAGCGCGCGCGCGCCACGTGTCGGCACGCGGGCGCTTTGCGCAATTGCGCTGCGCGCTGAAGAGGACAAGAGGCTTTTAGCCTAAGAAACAGAAGCTATGCTTCAAAAAGGAAATATTTGTTGTTTTATATATATGGAGTTAAACTCCTAGGATGTTTTGAAGCTGATGAAGGGGGTTCTTCTTCCTCCTGTTGTTTGGCCGGATCTTGAAGATCAAGAAGTAGGAGATTTTAAAAATCACTCCTTTTTAAGATCTGATGGAAGATCTGAGTTCCCCTTTGTGGGTTTTGTGGTGGAAAACTACTTGGTTTTAGAAAAGAAAGAGTAAAACTCTTGATTTAATTCAAAGAAATGAGAAGGTTTAGAACCTTGGAGAAGGAGCAGGAGGCACAAAGAACCCTATTTTTGGGGGAATGAAAAGTGTTCTTATTATTCATCATCATGTTGCCTTTTATAGGCTTACACATTTACATATAGCCCCTTGGGCTTTTCAAAATGGCATTTTGCCTATCCCATGGCTCATGTGCCATTTCTTTTTGCACATAAGCCATGAGCTTACAAAAATTTGGCTTTATGCCCATTTTGCATACATTCATGCACAAAAATTACATAAAAATTATTTGTTACATGATTTTTGTTGTTGGCATGGAGGAGGCTGGCCGCGGGCTCGACTTGGGCATGGGCCCGCTTGACCTGGGCTTGGGCCCACCTGGCTTGGGGTTGACCTTGACTTTGACTCAGTCAACGGGGGTGTAAATTTTTACCCCAACAAAGTGCCCCCCATCAATAAATGCACACAGCATATATAGGTCGTGTGCATGAAATTGATGGATCTTCTTTCACGTGGAGGCGACTTGCTTTGGTTCCCCCTTTTTGGGACGCACTGCCCTTTTTACGACATGGATGGTCGACGCTTGACGCGTCTCCGAGACGGAGTGTCCGTAGTAGACGTTTCCCTGACCCGGAGTGATTTGGTTCCCGATTTGTGGGGAGCTTGCACTTTGTAGGAAGCCTGCACTGCCCTTTTTGCGACATGGACGGTCGATGCTCTGATCCGGAGCGATTTGGGGTTCCCAATTTGCGGGAGCCTGCACTGCCCTTTTTGCGACATAGACGGTCGACGCTCTGTTATGAAGCGATTTGGGTTCCCAATTTGCGGGAGCCTGCACTGCCCTTTTTGCGACATAGACGGTCGACGCTCTGATCCGGAGCGATTTGGGTTCCCAGTTTGCGGGAGCCTGCACTGCCCTTTTTGCGACATAGACGGTCGACGCTCTGTTACGAAGCGATTTGGGTTCCCAATTTGCGGGAGCCTGCACTGCCCTTTTTGCGACATAGACGGTTGACGCTCTGATCCGGAGCGATTTGGGTTCCCAATTTGCGGGAGCCTGCACTGCCCTTTTTGCGACATAGACGGCCGACGCTCTGTTACGAAGCGATTTGGGTTCCCAGTTTGCGGGAGCCTGCACTGCCCTTTTTGCGACATAGACGGTCGACGCTCTGATCCGGAGCGATTTGGGTTCCCAATTTGCGGGAGCCTGCACTGCCCTTTTTGCGACATAGACGGTCGACGCTCTGATCCGGAGCGATTTGGGTTCCCAATTTGCGGGAGCCTGCACTGCCCTTTTTGCGACATAGACGGTCGACGCTCTGTTACGAAGCGATTTGGGTTCCCAGTTTGCGGGAGCCTGCACTGCCCTTTTTGCGACATAGACGGTCGAAGCTCTGTTACGAAGCGATTTGGGTTCCCAGTTTGCGGGAGCCTGCACTGCCCTTTTTGCGACATAGACGGTCGACGCTCTGTTACGAAGCGATTTGGGTTCCCAGTTTGCGGGAGCCTGCACTGCCCTTTTTGCGACATAGACGGTCGACGCTCTGATCCGGAGCGATTTGGGTTCCCAATTTGCGGGAGCCTGCACTGCCCTTTTTGCGACATAGACGGTCGACGCTCTGTTACGAAGCGATTTGGGTTCCCAATTTGCGGGAGCCTGCACTGCCCTTTTTGCGACATGGACGGTCGACGCTCTGATCCAGAGCGATTTGGGTTCCCAATTTGTGGGGAGCCTGCACTGCCCGTTTTGCGACATGGACGGTCGACGCTCTGATCCAGAGCGATTTGGGTTCCCAATTTGTGGGGAGCCTGCACTGCCCGTTTTGCGACATGGACGGTCGACGCTCTGATCCAGAGCGATTTGGGTTCCCAATTTGTGGGGAGCCTGCACTGCCCTTTTTGCGACATCGACGGTCGACGCTCTGTTACGAAGCGATTTGGGTTCCCAATTTGCGGGAGCCTGCACTGCCCTTTTTGCGACATGGACGGTCGACGCTCTGATCCAGAGCGATTTGGGTTCCCAATTTGTGGGGAGCCTGCACTGTCCTTTTTGCGACATGGACGGTCGACGCTCTGATCCAGAGCGATTTGGGTTCCCAATTTGTGGGGAGCCTGCACTGCCCGTTTTACGACATGGACGGTCGACGCTTGATTTGACTTGCTCTGCTTCTTGCAGTGTCAGGGGTAGACTTGACTTTCTCCGCTTCTTGCGGTGTCGAGATTGGATTCTGACTTGCTCCGCTTTCTGCGGTGTCGGAGTGGAAGTTGACTTGTTGATTTTGATTTCGAGGCGGAGCATAATTCCGACGAGGAGGTCGTTATCCCGAGGCAAAGCATGATTTCGACACGGGGTAAATTCTGGGACGAAGCGTGATTCCGCCGCAGAGGTTGTTGGTTTGATTTGATTTGGTGTTGACATCAGCATCGCTATACTGGAATATGGTACCAGGAGCGAATCATCATCTGTCTTGAGAGGATCTGGGGATTTGGTTTTTTGGTTTGGCATCTGCATTGCTGCACTGGAATAATGCCAGGAGCAACTCATCATTTGCCCCGAGAGGATTTGGGAATTGTTGGCTTAGGAGACAGGTTTAGATCCCTGTCACCTAAGGCTTTTCCATTTTGTGAGCCGTAAGGGTCTCACAAAGCATTTTCTCCCTACGGGTCGTAAGGATCCCGTAGGTGTATTTTCTCCTTAGGAGTCGTGAGGACCCCCAAGTGTGTTGCTCCTTTGTGAGTCGTAAGGATCTCACGCGGGAATTTTCTCCTCACAAAGTCGAGAGGACTTTGCGAGTGCATTTCATTTTTTTTTTTTACGAGTTTGCGCCCTTTCGGGTTTTCACAAACTTGCCGGCAGTCCTGCTGTTTTTACTCACGGAGCCCTTTCAGGTTTTCATCCGTGCCCGTTTTGCTTGTGGACATACCGTTCTTTTTTTTTTCTTTTCCCTTTTTTTTTTGGAGAGATCGGGATTGTTTTACGCCCGTGGATTGTATACGGTTTTGCAGGATGTATGATCCAGACCGTAGGGCCAGAAACATTTCAGGACTTTGTTGGCGTCTGCATCGCTGCACTGGAATATGGTACCAGGAGCGACTCATCATTCGCCGTTGGTATGAGATTTGGAATTTGGTTGGCGTCTGCATCGCTACACTGGAATATGGTACCAGGAGCGACTCATCATTCGCCGTTGGGGATTGGGATTTGGAATTTGGTTGGCGTCTGCATCGCTGCACTGGAATATGGTACCAGGAGCGACTCATCATTCGCCACTTAGGGATTGGGGAGCGATGGCTTAGGAGACAGGTTTAGATCCCTATCGCCTAAGACTTTTCAATTTTATGGGCCGTGAGGGTCCCCTAAAGGTATTTTCTCTCTGCGAGTCGTAAGGATCCCGCAGGTGTATGTTCTCCTTAGGAATCGTGGGGACTCCTAAGTGTGCTTTTCCTTTGTGAGTCGTAAGGATCCCACAAAGGTTTGTTCTCCTCATGTATCGTGAGGACACATGAGTGGATTTCTCTCGTTCCCAGTTTAACGACTTAGAGGTCATCTGTTTCCAGTTTAAAGACGTAGAGGTCATCTGTTTCCAGTTTAACGACGTAGAGGTCATCTGTTCCCAGTTTAACGACTTGGAGGTCATCTGTTTCCAGTTTAACGACGTGGAGGTCATCTGTTCCCAGTTTAACGACTTGGAGGTCATATGTTTCCAGTTTAACGACGTGGAGGTCATCTGTTTCCAGTTTAAAGACTTAGAGGTCATCTGTTTCCAGTTTAAAGACTTAGAGGTCTTTTGATGGCTAGCTTGGAATTTTAGGGTAGGGGCCGGCATCAGCGTTGCTAACACTGAAGCAGAGGCGCCAGGACACATGAGTGGGTCTTTCCAATGGAGCATAATTCCACAGGTGGAGATCAGCCGCGTAACTGGTGGTTGCGGTGGGGCATGGGTATGCCGAGGATTATCTGAGCCCGTGGATTGTATACGGCAGTCAATTTGGGGACTAGCCGTAGGGCCGGAAGAATTTTGGGAAATTGGATTTTGGTTGGCGTCTGCATCGTTGCACTGGAATATGGTGCCAGGAGCGACACATCATTCGCCGTTTTTTTTTTTTTTTTTACCGCGATTGCTCTATCATTTCAGCTTTTTTTATCGCGAAGGTCGCGATTGCCCTACCATTTCGGCTTTTATTCGCGGTTGCCCCATCATTTCGGCTTTTCTTTATTTTTCTTTTATTTACACATTTTTTTTTACTTACATTTTTACATTTTTTTTTACATTCCCAGTTTAACGACTTAGAGGTCGACTGTTTCCAGTTTAACGACGTGGTGGTCCTCTTTGCTTATCCCAGCTCCTTGAACATTGATCTTGGCGGAGCTGTGCTGATGGCCTAGCTCCGTGGCTTGCCGATACGTCCGAGGATTGAGAGGTTTTTCCAAGCTTATATTGGTCCTCTGCCCAATCTTTGAAAACACAGCAGTCTTCAATGGTATGACTCAGCACTCTATGGTATGGGCAGTATATGGGATTGCCAGTCATATTCATTTCATGTGGCCTCTTTGGAATAGGCAGTTGCAGGCCATTGTTCAGGGCTTCCTCGAATATATCGCGGACCTCATCCCTCCTAAAGGAGTACACCTTCTTCCTTCTCTCCATTAGAGTAGGTGCCCTCACTGACGCCGGTCCCTGAGGCCGATCAATCTTTGGTTCGTCCTGCACATGTCTGGGAGGGTTAGGTTCCCGAAAGGTTTCGGTCTCCATTTGCATGAAATCGGCGGTCGTAGCTTGACTGTTTGCTAACACGCCTTTAGACAGTTCTATCTCTCCCGTCTTGTATTGCCTTTCGACCCAATCTTTGAAGACGAAGCAGTCCTCAATGGAATGACCTATCACCCTGTGATAGGGGCAATATTTTGGGTCGTCGGTCATATTCTCTTCTTGCGGTCTCTTTGATTCTGGCAGTTGTAGACCGTTTCTTAGGGCGTCCCTGAATATCTTGTGGACCTTTTCCCTCTTGAAGGAATAGACCTTTTCCAGCTTCTCTTTCAGAGGCGATTCCCCCCCGGCGTATGTATCGGAGGGACTGGAGGCTGATTGCGGCCGTTTTTCGCGAAGGCGCTCCGCTTTTAGATTTAAAGGGATATCAGTTGGCTGCTCCCGGGTACCAATCCCTGGCTCATGAGCCAAAATTTGATTCTGCTGTGATTGCAATCGGGCGACTTGGGTCGCGAGACCTGCCACGACGTTTGCCAGCTCGTCGACTTTGGAATAGACTTCGGCCATCTTCTCATCCCTGTCCTGAAATTGCCTTTGAAGCCAATGGAATAATGCCTGTTCTGTAGTTCCGGCTATGACAACCGGGTAATCTTTATTGCCTGAGCTCCATTCCGTAGGAACCACGGGATCCTCTGGCTTATCGGCCTGAGCGGGCTCTTCATCATTTAGATCGAGCCGATGCTGGGTGGCGTCAATCGTATCATCACCATGGCTGTGAAGAAGAGGAGGGTTCGTTTCTTCATGTCCGGCCATGTAGACAGTGTGGATAACACATTCAGCCATTCTTTCATCACTGGCAGCTGGTTTCGCGGAGCGGTCCGGGCTTTGGAAATTCATAAATTTTAACATGGCTAGAGCCCTAGCCCTTTTGTTGGCTCTATATCTGAGCCGCTTCTGCCTCAGCTTCTTTGCCTTAAGCGCTTGGCAGGCTTCTGCTCTTTGGGAAGCCATTGTGAGTTGATTAGCGGGGAGCTTAGAGAAGACACCCGATCGAGCAGTTGTCGGGGGTACCGCTGGAGCTTGCCCGAGATGCCCAGTTGCTTCGTTGACGTTGATGGCCATGCCCCCAGCTGGAGCGATGGAGGGTCGTTTGGAAACGGATTTGTGCTTGGGCTGAGGTGCCCTCGCGACCACCACATTTGGTCTCCTGGCTCTCGAGACCGGTTTGTCCGCCACCGGGGCTTGAGGAGCTGGGATGGCGCCAACTGGCATGAACACAATAGAGCCGAATGGTAGCAGCGGCTCTTCCCATTGTCGCCCGAGACTAGCCGGAAGGACCGTCCTGGAGTCTATCTTCATCGTGTAGGAGACAGGAGCTGAGTTCATCATCGAAGACATCGTCGAAAGGTGATTGCTTGAAAATCTGCATGAAAGAGCATTATTTTAGTATAAATATAGACATGTATATTGATTGAGTTCGCATGAACATTTAACCCGAAATATGGGAGGAGAGATGGTCCCACCGGGCGTGCCAGAACCTGTAGGGTGTTTTTCGTCACCCCATTGAGATGGGAATACGCGCGCGCTTGTCAGGCGTACTACAGATTCCCCCTGCCTAGGGTAGGCCGGGGTTTAATGATTGTGGGGATCCGAATCTCCGGCAGCCGCGGACTAAGCTGCCGTTAATTACCCCTCGCCTTTGGGGCGAGAGAACCTCCGATTAACGGGTTAAACTGGTCATGCGAACTCAATGTGCAGTGTACGTGTGTTCTGTTCTGAAAGGGGGGTTTTGGATATATCGGGAGCCACGCAGAGTTTTTACGGGGGTCCTGCTACTCGGATAGCGGGCTGGGGGTCAAGGGGGCTAGCAGCCCCCTTGCGGGGTTCGGGGCAGCGCCCCGGCCCGAAAATTTTTTGGAGGGGGAGAATGTTGCGGGGTATGTGCATGTGTACATTTGTATACAAATGTATATATATACATATATATATAAATAAAGGGGAAAAGGCATCCAAAGGATGCGTGGGGCAGCCCCTTGGGCGCTGTGCGCTTAGGTGCTGTGCGCTCAGGCGCAAGCGCGCCACGTGTCGGCACGTGGGCGCTTTGCGCATGAGCGCTGCGCGCAGGTGCGCAGGCGCGCGCGCGCCACGTGTCGGCACGCGGGCGCTTTGCGCATGAGCGCTGCGCGCAGGTGCGCAGGCGCGCGCGCGCCACGTGTCGGCACGCGGGCGCTTTGGGCAATGCGCGTTGCGCGCAGGTGCGCAGGCGCGCGCGCGCCACGTGTCGGCACGCGGACGCTTTGCGCAATGCGCGTTGGAGCGCAAGCGCGCGCGCCACGTGTCGGCACGCGGGCGTTTTGCGCACTTGCGCTGCGCGCTGGAGAGGACAAGAGGCTTTTAGCCTAAGAAACAGAAGCTATGCTTCAAAAAGGAAATATTTGTTGTTTTATATATATGGAGTTAAACTCCTAGGATGTTTTGAAGCTGATGAAGGGGGTTCTTCTTCTTCCTCCTGTTGTTTGGCCGGATCTTGAAGATCAAGAAGTAGGAGATTTTAAAAATCACTCCTTTTTAAGATCTGATGGAAGATCTGAGTTCCCCTTTGTGGGTTTTGTGGTGGAAAACTACTTGGTTTTAGAAAAGAAAGAGTAAAACTCTTGATTTAATTCAAAGAAATGAGAAGGTTTAGAACCTTGGAGAAAGAGCAGGAGGCACAAAGAACCCTATTTTTGGGGGAATGAAAAGTGTTCTTATTATTCATCATCATGTTGCCTTTTATAGATTTACACATTTACATATAGCCCCTTGGGCTTTTCAAAATGGCATTTTGCCTATCTCATGGCTCATGTACCATTTTTTTTGCACATAAGCCATGAGCTTACAAAAATTTGGCTTTATGCCCATTTTGCATACATTCATGCACAAAAATTACATAAAAATTATTTGTTACATGATTTTTGTTGTTGGCATGAAGGAGGCTGGCCGCGGGCTCGACTTGGGCATGGGCCCGCTTGACCTGGGCTTGGGCCCACCTGGCTTGGGGTTGACCTTGACTTTGACTCGGTCAACGGGGGTGTAAATTTTTACCCCAACACCGGGTAGCCGTTACGTCCAGCTAGTACCGCTGACGGCTTGTGGGTGATTGATATGATCATCACCTACTGCCGGCGTATTGACGAGTCTTTAGAGTTCTACACAGAGATTTCCTGGCTCAGGCGAAACGGAGTAGGAGCACATATGTGATATGTGCGGGACCGAGATTAATACGCGTATGTGATACCGTATTCTATTCTCGCGATATGTGATATCGGCCGGTTATATGTGATATAGCCGGGTCATCGGATCAAATGTTGATTCGATAAAATGAGACATATTATATTAGTCGGTTATATGTGATGTAGCCGGATTATTAAATCAAGTTTTGATTTAATAATTTAATGTATAATTATATATATATATATATATTTGATATATTAAATTACATTAACTAATATATGCTCACTTAAGTATTTATTTTTCTCACTTATTATACATTTAACATATATATGATATATGTTTATCGTATAGTTTTCTTTTGTTCACAAATTATATATGTGATATATAATATTGTGACATGCTAGGTTATAAATGCAACTTGGGTGTATAAGAATCATACCATGCTGTATGATAATGGTTAGGTTTTTATTTATATTAAGTAATTCAAATAAACTTGGAATTAGTCATGGTTGAGCTTGGATGAAGTTTGTAGAACCATTGACTAAGTCCACTTATTTTGTTTTACCTAAGATCTTTATTAACCTAACCCTAATCAATTGGCCATGGTTTATTCTCTACATGTGTTAGCTATAACATATACTCACCATGGTTGCATTTCTAATCTCAATCTCATTATTCATTCATCTTCTTCTTTCTTCATCTCTTTCAAGCTCTCTCTCTTTGATCTGAGGAGTTAAAGAAAAATAGTGAGAAATTAAATTCTAAAGTGAGCAAAATTCCTACTTCATCATTCTCTTCTAAACTAGCCATTTAGATTAGGGTGTTGGCTTCACCAATTCATAATTGGTGAAGAGATAGCTTGCGTCCGTGTTTTCTCGACGTAGATCATCTTGGATTTTGAAAACTTCAAGCAAGCATGCATCATTCATCTTGTGGAGCCACTCAAGAGTCCGGGAGTTCGATGATCGCAGCGAAGGGACCACTACAAGGAGCTATAGAAGTGAAGCAACGGACTACAAAGGTTGTAATCCCTACTCACTTAGATGTAAAGTTGTTTACACAATGTATTGTCTAAATCTTTAGTTAAGATTCATGGGTTAGGGTTCTTAGCATGACAAATTTTAAATTGGTATGGACGATACCTCCCGAAACCTTGCTGTCATGCTTAGGAACCCTACAATTGGGCCCGCTTGTCCCGTGTGCCTATTTCGATCAGCTTAAGTGTTAAAAGATTCAGCATTGTCGGAATTTCCGCCTTTGCGATTATCGTTCTTTCGGTTTCTCCAGGATTCATTGTTATTTTGGGAATCTAAGGAAGATTCCTGCTTTGAATGCTCCAGTATTTGATCTTTCTTGGTCAGCTCTTGGAACGTCTTGAGAGCCGCGGTGCATAGAAAAGGATTCATCCAGGTGCAAAGATTTCCGATGAGGAGATTGACGGATTGGTTTTGTTCCAACGGTGACTCACATTTGACGGGGAGATTGCACCATCGGGTTATAAAATCCATGCTGCTTTCGTTGTTCTTTGGCTTGGTCCTTACGAGATCGGCAATGGTGATCTTATCGCTGACACTCATGAAACTTTGTCGAAACAGAGATTCCATTTGGACGAATGTAGTAACGGATCCATCCGGTATACTCACATACCAGTCGAAAGCGACATTGGTTAAACTATTAATGAACTGGCGGAGGAGAAGCGCATCATTGCCCCCCGTATTCCCGCATGATGCTTTAAAGTGGGCGATGTGTTGATTCACATTTCTTATTCCATCAAATCTTCCAAATTTGGGGATGACATAGCCGCTAGGAAACTCTACCAGATCATACCGAGCAAGATATGGTCTCCCGCTACTGTTGACATCCTTTTGCGCTCCGGCTTCGGCTACTAATGTTTTCACTTTGTTGGTGACCAAATCCATGATTTGATCTTGCGTTAGCGGGCTGCTGTTATCGGTAGTCAAGACATTTCCCGAGATAGGATGCAGCCGACTTTCATGCGGCTAACCCACCTTTGGATTTGAGGGAATAGGCGTCGACTGCCTCGGGACACTGTTTCCCGGTTCATGAGCAGAGCCTTGCACTTGATTGGGAGGCTGAGAGGCAACTTGGGCTGTGAGCTGTAAGACGACATTTGTCAGGTCGTCAATCTTTGAGTAGAGCTTGGCCATCTCCTTGTCTTTGTTTCTGAGATGCTTCTGGAGCTCTTGGAGAAGTTGCTGCTCTGCGGTCTTGAGACGGAAGATTGGCTCCTCTTCGCTTTCCGAGCCCGACTCCTCAGGAACCGAAGGATCTCTCTGCTTATCAGCCTCACTGGAAGGGTTTTCATTACCTTCCAGAGGAGGCTGGTCTTGGAAAGTGGCAGTCACATTCACACTAGATTGGATTTGAGATGTGGTGGCCCTGTTCTTGCTCTTGCTGCGCGTGCCCACCACGTAGACAGTGTGGACCACATATCCAGCCATCTCTTTATCTTTGACGGCTAATTTTTCGGACCATTGTCATGGCCCTTCCTCTTCTGGAAAGGACAGGCGACTGAAGACAGTTGGTTTGACTGGGTCCTTAGGTGGCGCTGTCCGGATCGCAGCTTTCTTAACTTTCGCGGTCATGAAATTCTTCTGAACCAATTTTAGCGGTTCAAAAGAGTTAGCGAGCTTCACATCCGGTTCAGCTGTTGTTGCGGGGTAACCCTGTTCTTGGAGACTTATGAAGTTCAGCCTAGCAGGAGCCCTAGTCCTTTTGTTGTCTCTGTATTTGAGCCTTTTCTGTCTTAGCTTCTCGATTTTGAGGGCATGTCGAGCATCCGTTATCCAGGAAGTCATTGTGAGTCGATTGACGGGGAGCTCAGAGAAGATACCCGATCGAGCAGTTGTCAGGGACACCGCTGGAGCTTGCCTGAGACACGTTATTGCTTTGTTGGTATCGATGGCCTTGCTTCCAGTTGGAGCAATGAAGAGTTGTTCGGAGATAGATTTATACTTGGGCTGAGGTGCCTTCGAGATCACAATATTTGGCTTCCTGCCTCTTGAGGTCGGTTTGACCACTTGGTTTGACGGGGTCTCTACCATATGAGCGCTTCTGGTGGGGTAGATGATGACGGAACCAAATTGGTGTGGAGGCTTCTCCCACCGACTCATAAGACTCGCCGGGAGGATCACGTGGGCGTTTGTCTTGACCACGCAAGTCACTGGAGTTGCGTAAAAAACGAAATTTATCTTGGGATACATGGTCGCTGCGTTCGAGATTGCAATCGAAAGTTGTTAACCTGCACAAAGAAGCATAATTTCAGTACAGACAATCAATGTATATGTTGATTGAGTTTGCATGAACGTTTAACCCGAAATATGTGAGGAAAGATAGGTCCCACCGGACGTGCCAGAATCTGTAGGGTGTTTTTCGTCACCTCATTGAGATGGGAATACGGGACACTTGTCAGGCGTATACAGATTCCCCCTGCCTAGGATAGGCCGGGGTTTATTGATTGTGGGGATCCGAATCTCCGGTAGTCATGGGCTAAGCTGCCGTTAATCACCCCTCGTCTTTGAAACGAAGAAATCTCCGATTGACGGGTCAACTAGTCATGCGAACTCAATGTACAGTATGCGTATGTGTGTCTTGAGAGATTTTGGATATCGGGGGCTACGCAGAGTTTACGGGAGTCCCACTATTCGGATAGCGGGCTGGTGGTCAAGGAGGCTAGCTGCCTCCTTGCGGGGTGCAGGGCAGCGCCCGTTAGAAATTTTTTTCTAACGGGGACGTGTTTTGAGTGTGGAGTGTGTATAAAAAATAAAATAAATAAAAAAGGGTAAGTGGCGTCCTAAGGACGCGTGAGCGCCGGGCGCCTGCGCCTCACGTGCTCGGCGTGTGGGCGTCGGGCGTCCGCGCCTACGTGGGCGCCGGGCGCCTGCAGAAAAAGGGGCTTAGCCCCTGTACTGGGAGTTGTACTCCCGATTGACTTTTAGAGTTATACTCCTAAAACAGGAAGATGGGCTTATCCCCTGTACAGGGAGTTGTACTTCCGAATTGACTTTTGGAGTTAAACTCCTAAAAAAAAGGAAAGGATTTATTATATATATATATATATATATATATATATATATATATATATATTTGTGGAGTTAAACTCCTAAAAGGTTTTCGGAGATGATGAAAGGGGACTCTTTTATTTCCCCCTTGAGCTCTAGATCTTCTCTTGAGTCTTGGATTTTTCCAAAAGTGGGATTTTTGGAGATGGATCTCCTTCTTCCTCCTCTCTGTCGGCTGGATCTTGGAGGAAAGAGTGGTGAGACTTAAAATTCTCTCCTTTTAGGGATTTGATAGGAGATTTGAGTTCCCCTTAAAGGGTTTTTTTGGGTGAAAAACTATTTCTTTTTGGGAAAAGAAGAGTTAAACTCTTGTTTTAATTCAAAAAAAGAAAAGAAGGTTTAGAACCTTGAGTAAGGAGAAGGAGGCACAAAAACCTTAGCTTTTTAGGAGACTGAATTATTGTCCTTCATTTCATCATCATGTTGCCTTATATAGGTTTACAAATTTACACAGCCCTTTGGGCTTTACAAAATGACATTTTGCCTATCTCATGTCTCATGTGCTCATTTCTTTTGCACATGAGCCATGAGTTTTACAAAAAATTGGCTTTATGCCCATTTTTCTTATGTTTATTCATAAAAATTATATCAAAATTATTTATTACATAATTTTCATTTTGGCATGGGGGAGGTTGGCCGTGAGGCTCGACTTGGGCATGGACCCAATTGATCTGGGTTCGGCCCCACCTACTTGGGGTTGATTTTGATTTTGACTTGGTCAACCGGGATATAATTTTTGACGCCAACAACAACGCCGACAAGCCTTTATCCTAAAATTTTGGGATCCACCATATGAATTTGTTTCTCCCATTCTGTTCTATTAAGGGTACTCTCTTTGGCTAAATTAACAATTAACATACTTTTATTAGTTGCCTTTATCTATGTTCGTCTAGATCTACCTTTATCCCTAGTCATAGACTATGACGTGCTTAACTAACATTCTAGCTATGAAATGCTTATCCTTATCAAGCAAGCAAAAGCAGATTAAAACTAAAAGCAAAGGACCCCCTTACATCTTTTAATGAGATTTCAATCAGAAACTTTTGCATGTGCAAAGCATGTACCAAACGCTAGTTGAACATAAATACTTTTCCGTTTGTTTATATTGAAAGACAAATGTAGCAGAATAACCAACTTAGGTTCAATTTTACAAATTTTATTTATTTATTTGTGAAGTTGAGCAAGTGTAACCGAGATGTTTTATAATTTTATATTCAAGTTATTGTTTCCATTAACTTTTTAATATACTAATGAAACGGATTCAAAATGATATATCCCCTTCCACCCCTGCTCCATTGATTCCTCAAATCCTCAAAAAACTCCAATATGGAAGCATAAGGTCACCGGCGCCGAAGCCATGAGAGATCGGCGGCAACTCTACTCTGTCTACGGGACCTATTGTCTTCTTTTTCTTCCTCCACTCTATCCTTTTCGCTTCATTTATAATTACAAGGCCTCATTAGCAACGAGTTACCGAAACCGCAATTTCGTGGGGCTTCAAACCTAAACTCGAAGATTTGTAATCTAGATGTTTGGCAACTAAAATGCAGTTTCTCAAACCGTAGTTTCAAAAAGTTTCGAGGGCTCGAAACTCCATTTTCTAAACTCCAAAAGAACTAGAGTTTCTACCTTCTCTCTATCACGCATTTTGAAAAAATCAGGGCTTTATTATTTTTTTCTGCTTTTACATCCTTTCTCTCTCTCTCCCCCTCTCTAAGCACTTCCCTCTACAGATCTCTCTCTCTCTCTCTCTCTTTCCCTCCCTCACTCCCTCCCTTGGAAACTATAGTATATTTTTATCTCTAGTAGTTCTCTTTCCTCTCTCTCTCTCACTCAGATTTATGATCTTTTTTTTTTTTGTAATTTTTCTTTTATCTAAACCTAAAAGGTTGTTTTAATGGTTCCATTGTCTCGACCCACCAAATCTATCATATGAATAAATAATATTTATTCATGTATATTTAACCTTTGTCGTCCCAATTTCATCAAGATAAGAATATATATGAATTAAAGTGACATATAAATTTGTTATTTATTTACTATGATTTTTTATAATAAGCAATGATATTATGAATTTATAAAAAATTAGTTATATGAACTCTTGGTTTCAAAATTAGGTTAGTAAACGATTCTAAACTTTATGAAACATCATTTTCAAAAAATCTGTTGTCATGTTTTTAAACCACGGTTTCGTTTTAACTTTAAACAAATCTGTGGTTTTCGAAACCTTGTTATCAATCTAGGCCTAACCCTTACATATTTCAGTTCTTTTCCTTAATATCCTGCAAAATAATATTTTACCATCGGTTCTGATCCATTTTTTATGCCGTCGTCGGATTATTTGGTAACTACGTTTCCCTTTGCTTTATCTGTCTCCTCTTTTGTTTTCCTCCACATCATCCACTCCTTGTAAACTTTCGGTGGGCCATCACCCAGCAGATGGTCTCCATCGTCCCTGACTGGTCGTCGGCTGCGGGCGTGGGATCCTCCTCAACGCCGGCACACTGCACCTAAAAAAACAGGCTCACATCATCAACCTAGAGAGAAAGTGGGAATCCGTGGCTGATGCTTCGTTGAGGGCGAAAGTGGAAGTGGTCGAGAAGCATGTGACATGGGGAAGGGAAATTTTCTTGAATACTAGCTTTTTAGTATCATGTTTAAAACAATTATCTTAAATGCTCTCTTTTTAGTATGGACTTAAATTTTAAACCGGATTCATGCACAATTATAACAGCGTACCTTGTCTACTCCAACCATCCATAAAAAAAATCAAATGATCATAAGATTAGTTAAGTTGATGTATTGTGAATTTGAATCAAATTTTTAATGTACTGTTTTTGATAGATGCACAAAGATCTTCAGTTTTCTCCAATATTTCATAGTTGTAAAAGATTATGGTGTTAATAGAACCAGCGCAATAAATAAATGTCTAAGGGAGCCGTGGTGTTTTCCCTCTTGTTCAGGGATATGATATTGGTGAAAATAATTGAACCATGAACAGTAGAATTTATTATGCATGAGAAAAGAGGATAGCGAGCATACTGATGGCATGATATACCTAAATAAAAATAGCTATTGCATGACAACCTATTGTTGTTGGATCTAATAAAACTGTACTTTCTATTTCTATATTATTTCTCAGGCTGTGGACTTGGGTCTGGTTGTGATTGCTGGCATGAAATATATATCTTACTTTTCCTCTTAAAGTAAATACCGTTATTCGACTGAGCAAGCATTGAGTAAGAAAAATTACATATATTAATGATCGTCTGTGTGTGTATGTGTGTATTAACCCTTGATAGAATTAGCAATATTGGGCGAACAAATAATGGGCCTGGCACCTCTAATGCTGCGTCCTATGTGATGGGCCATTGCCCAATTGTCTAAATTAAATTAAGTACCACTGGGCCTTAAAAAAATTCCATTTTTTTTGTGAAATTGAAACCATGCTCTTTCTAGGTTCCATCGTCCAAAAGATGGGGAAATTGATAGCGATATTAATTAAAAGATCCAAGCTGGTTGGTTAAAATGGAGGAATGCAACAGGGATTTTGTGCCAATCGTAACTTTCCGTTAAGGTTGAAAGAGAAGTTTTATCGGAGTGTTATTTGGCCTACCTTATTATATACTATAGAATGCTGGGCTCCTAACAAGCATCATACACAAAAGATGAACGTATCAGAAATGCGAATGTTTCGTTGGATGTGTGGTAACACTAGAAAAGATAAGGTGCGGAATGAGAATATTCGTGCAAAAGTTGGTGTAGCACATGTGGAGGAGAAGATGCCGGAAAACCGGTTAAGATAGTTTGGTCATGTACGACGCAGACCTATGGAAGCACCGGTTCGACGAATGGATACTATCGATACAGGCAATGTCAAAAGGGCGAAAGGGGGACCGAAGAAAACATGGACGGAGATGATACGAAAAGATATGGTTGCCAAAGGCCTCAATTAAAGTATATTGTTCGATAGGAGTGAGTGGAGGCGGGGGATTCATGTGCTTGACCCGGCGTGATTCTCATGTTGGTTCATGTAACCTTTCCCATATGCTTGGGATAAAAGGCTCAGATGTTGAAACCATTCTCTTTCTCACACCTATATGCTGTATAAAAGAAGCTAATTAAATCAATAGTTTAATTATTTATATAGGAGAGTGAAAGAGACTGACAGGATAGGTCTTATTCCACTTGAGAATATTATTTACTGGATCATTGAAAGTGGAGCTGCAACATCAAATATTTCTTTTTAAAGAAAAAAGAAAGGAAGGAAGAAAAATCATAGGAATGACCACCGATCCTGTGACACCTTCAATTATATTGACCTCTCTCTAGGACAATAATTGAGGATTGGACGTCAAATTTCATGGTATATGAGAAGTTGACTCCTCACCATTATTGCCTCCTCAATACCTTCTGAAATTGAGCTACAAATTATTAATTGAAATCTGCAGCTGATCTACCACATCATGCCTTGGCAATAATGTCTTATGAAATGCAAGTCAATTGGGTGATTGGACAATAATGCAATTTTTTTTGATATTTCTTTCCCTTTGCCAACTACTTTGAGAAGTTAACAATTTGTGTTGATATATTATTTGAGATAATATACATGGAAAGGTCCAAGGTATTATTTTTGTTGAAGTAATCAAGCTTCTAGAACATATTTAGCATTGTGCCTTCTGTCATAAATCACAAGATAAATTTCAGGGTCCAACCAATTAAATGGATTTAGTAACACTAGGTTTGTGAGGATATTTGTCTATTGAGGGATGCCTCAAATATGGTACAAAATATGCCAACCCCATGGTCCCCTTTGAAGCACTTGATATATGCTCTTCTCACATGCCATGGTTTCCTAATATTCATTGTTGATGCAACCATACATGCATTCATTAGACACAAAGCATGTGGTAGATATATGCATGACTGCTCTTTAAAAGTCCTTACTTTGTGTATATGTATTCATGTACTCGCCGTTTATATATACTCGTCATGTTCGATTCGACTCTAAAAACGGTTCTTATACCGTTTAAAATTCACGCTACTACATCAAAATTTTAAAATTGTGAAAATTGAGGGAATCCTTTCTGTAGTCTCAAAGTTACAGGGCTTGTCCATCCTTAGATTCTCCACTGGTAGAAACTTGTGGCAGAAGAAAGAAAGAAACATAGGGTGGAGGTAGAGAGGAACCCTAACAAAGTAGAAGTCCCCTTTTTCTCATAATTGGGCATCAAAGACCAGTATCACAAAAAATCATGCCTTCTTGGCCTTAAACTTGAATGGCATGCAAATGGCCGTAGAGAGATAGGAAATGGGTGTTTCACAACTAAAGCTAGCCTTTTTATAAATTATATTTTTACCTTTTTTCTCCCCTTTTGGGGTAGGTTTTTTCTAGGAGGGGGTGTACATGAATCTTAAAAGCTTAGTAAGATTAGTAACAAAATCCAAAGGAAACTTTAGTATGTGTGTTTTCACATGAGGGTGGCTCTCAAACAATATATGGGTGCCTTTTCTTCTCAAGTCTATTCTTAAGAAATAATTTGTTTAAGTTTTTTACCTCTTAGTTTGTGTAGTGAAACATGTGAAGGCTTTTGGTGGAGGCACAGATGGGTACTGTTGGAGTTGGATGGTGAGGTAGTGGGAAATGATGGAGTTGAGAGAAACTAAGAACCAGTTATACAAGCTCTGATTTCATGAAACGGAACATAAACAGATGAGTCGAGTGGCGTCTTTCGTTGCAATCATTGCTGTTACTTCCCTCCACCATGTTTGTTACATCGCTTTCTTGCGAATGCTATTAGTTCCGTTTTCATATGAAAAAATAAATAACCGTGGTTGTTATTTATGAAGAAACGTAACAAATTTTTGGAGCAATGTCTGTTTTATGTTTTTATTTTTTTGCATACCGTTTCCATATAAAGCTTGCAATTCAGCATCATCTTTTGTAATGCACTGATATATCTCTTATCAATGAGAAGAAAGAGAGAGGCTTCAAAGTCTTTAACTTGTTCCAGGTCTCTTTCATGGCAAATTGGGCCAGCATAGTTGTTGGAGTGAACCAATGAAATGTGTTTTGCATTATCCATTTTTTATTAAGATTTGTTTGCACGTTTTGTCAATTGTTGGGTCAATTCTCATCCAGCTCTGATTTGCAAAAGATTATGTGGTGCAGTCTATATTAGAGAAATGATGGTAGGTAATGCTAGTAGGAATTCTATTGAAAACATGTTCATTTTCTTCCTTTTTTCCCCCAATCTATTTGATTGTTTCTTTCAAGTGGATTCCAACAAGGACTACTTTTTAATCGTCTTTTTTAACCAATTCATGGGAAAACTTAAAAAACAAAAAGGTTGTAGTTTCTTTTGGATAAAAGTGGCTTTGAAGGTAATTGTTTCGGCCCGTTAGGATATTGAGTTAGGTTAAGCGATTTTTTTCAAGTGAGGGTATAGAGGTGATGCAAATTTTGATTAGCAAAGGCCAAATCCATTTGGAGATAAACTCGGGTTATGTTATAAAGGACTTGTTAATGTAGTTAGAC
Organism: Agapanthus africanus; assembly: GCA_030015575.1. Lineage (NCBI taxonomy): Eukaryota > Viridiplantae > Streptophyta > Magnoliopsida > Asparagales > Amaryllidaceae > Agapanthus > Agapanthus africanus. The sequence goes on along the minus strand of JASDDO010000008.1, from coordinate 4,722,952 downwards.
AATTGCAGTTATTCAACTCCATCTCAGCTTTTGGAGGTGAGATGACTGCGGTTATCTTAACTCCAAAATGAATGCCAAAGTTGAGATAGGTTTGAATTAGTGCGGTTATTTTGGAGTTAAGAATGAAGTTTAAATATTAATCTTAAATTCTCCTCCTAATCTTATACTTCAAATCGATGAGAATCTTTAATAATTGGTAACAATTAAAGCATCATGAAAATTCACAAGCTGCAACCCTGCATGACAAATTGGAGTTTTCTTCAGTTTCCAGAAATCACGAGTTATGACATATAATAGGCTTAACTTTTTTTTCTTTTTCTATTTTCCCATGCATTATTTTCTCAGAGAAGGGAGAAATGAACAAGACACTGACAGTGACAAATTAAGAAGCTATGTGATGGAAGCCGGAATCTTTCTCAGATATTGTCCTCCGTCGATCTTGCTGACAGCGGTGCAGAACGGTTGAGATTTGGTGTGAGGGTTGAATGTGTGAATCTCAATGGGTTGTCGGTTACCGTTGACGCCGAGCTACCTGTAAGAGAAGTCCTGGGATGGGAAACCACCGTAGGACCCTCCGATGATCAAGTAAGTACCGAGAAATAATGGCAGAGTAGCGGCGTATTGGAATAAGTTCGAGTTACCTGAATCGTCTGGAAGAGGGGTTTATATAACGGTCGCATGGAGCGAGCCGATGCGAGATTCTCGCCGTCCGTTACGCACCTGCGTCATGTTCGCGTTGACGAAGGGATACGCCCATTAATGGCGAGATACGCTAGCGTGGGATGTGGGACGTGGAGCGGCGGAGATCTCGTCGTGGTAAGATACACGGAGCCGTTACGGGGGATACTTAGGTTTTGCGATCCCGGTTGAACAGGGAAGCCGAGGAAGCTTAACTTTGTATCATCTCGGAGACGAGCAAAGGAGCCGTGTAAGCTCAGTTATAAGATTGCTCGGAGGTGAGCCGTTGGCTGGTTGCTGGGTGAATATGGGAGGTACTTCAGGAGGGTCTCCAAAAGGTCGGATGCCACCACGGAGACGAGGTGTCGAGAAATGCCCCTAATGCGTCATACTTATTCCAGCTCCGTAGCCCCCAGGAGTCTAGTGGGTTTAAGTGGATGACACGTCATCTATCACGTGTCGTGATCTGGGAAATTCTCACTTATGAGCATCATCATTAGCCTCCCACTCTCATTCCGACCTATTTATGGGTCGGGTTGAGAGTGGTCTGCTTGGTCTTCTCGGCTCAGCTTGGCACCGAAAATTATTCGTGGTGGATTTTCTGGAAACGGCATGGCGTTCGGCGGTTACGTCTTTTCGACTTTCGAGTCCACGTGGCGTCTCACCGTGCCCCTTAATTTCCGCGCGTATCTTTGGTGACATCAGGGGATCGGTGAAATAATTGCGCTTTAAAAAGGGGCGCCGCTTCGCTCGCTCGGTTTGTTGGCCTTCGTGCCATGTGTCCGCCACAGGGTGGTGGGATGCGAGGGGTTGTCATTCGAATCCGAGTGAGGGGGGAGGTGCCAATGGTCGGTCGCCACGCGGAGTCCTTATAGCCGTTGGTTATGACGCTTCATTTCAGCGGGAACGGATTTGGACCGTTAGATGCTTTCTCGCTGAGTGTATAAATAGGTGAAGACATCCCTTGGCAGATACTTTGCCCTAATCATCTTTTGCTGTCTGAAGATTACCCGGCGCACATCTGCTTAGGTCGGATCATCAACCTAAAAAATCCCTTTTCTTCGGCCAATCCTTCTTTGAATCAGGTTAGATTTCTTCCTCCGAAATATCTATTGATGTAGTTGGGGTCGAGTCGGGCGATAAGGCTTCAGCTTCTGAAACCGAGTCCAGTGGGTCTTCTTCCTCCTCGGCTTCCGATAACCGAGAGAGTTCTTCTTCCTCTTTATCTTCTGCGTCGGGCTTGCCCTCCACGGGAAATGACGCCCTTGTCCTACGTCGTCGGGGGGCGAAAAAGGCCCCCAAGGCGAGCATCGGAAATACCCGCGATGTGCCCTCAGTTTTGAACCGCTTGGACGAGCTTTCCGATATCCGGGCTCGCTTCCACATTCCCTCCACCGGCTATTCATTTCGTCTGGCTAGGGAGGGCGAGCAGGCAGACCAGGTGCAGGGCAATGAGATTGCTCTGTACTTGAAAGCGTTCCGGGTAGGGATGTGTCTGCCCTTTTCACCTGAAGTTTGCACTGTGCTCCATTGTTTCCGCCTCGCTCTCGGCCAGCTATCGCCGAATTCGTGGAGAATCCTTCTCGGGTTTCTGGTCTGGTTGAAAATTGATCGGATCCCTTTCGATTTGAGCCTTCTCCTCTCCTTTCTTTATTATAAAAATCACCCCGGTACCAGTAAGGATGAACCGAGCTGGGTGTACCTTTCTTTAAAGAAACATAAGGGTACGGCGGCCGTGTCTGGGGTAGTGGTTGTCCCTTCCTCCATTCACGAATAGAAGGAGAAGTTTGTCTTCGTTGGGCCTCCGGAGGGTGAGGAGTGTCCCGTTCCCATCAGGTGGTATAGGGTCGATTGCCCCAGGGTTAGACAGTCAAATGCCCCAGAGGCGAGGGTGGTGTCGCAGTGGGAACCGATCCAGCGAGCCGATATCTTGCTTTCCGAGCAGGCTTTGAGCTGGGTGAAACTTAGTCCCGCGCGCTTTGGGGGTAAGTTAGGGCTTCGCTGACCTATTTAGACTTGGCATGTTTTTATCTTAATTTTGCTGTTTTTGGTTGCTAATCTTTCTCTTATGTGTCTCTCGCAGAGCCGATAGATTGTTCGAAGATTATGGCTGCCATGGCCGTCAAAGCCCAGGGGAGGAAGGGCGGTGGTGCGAGCTCATCCCGACCCGCACCAAGCGCGGCTCTTCGTCCGGCCCCTTCAGCTAGGGTTTCCGCCGCCCCTTTCGTTCTGGAGGAATGCCGCGGAGGAGGACAGAAGCATGCACGGGTTCCGGCGTCCCGGGCTAGAACGGAGGTTCCGCTATCTGTTGAATCTTCGCTCAAGAGGCAGAAGAGGGTGGTTTCTCGGCCATCCCCTACCGGGATATAGGTGCATGAGGGCGACTTCTGATTGAGGTGCCCTTGGGGCTCTCTGTGGCCGACAGCTTATTGGCGGACATGGAGAAGGCGGCGGGGATGAAGATTCGCCGAGGCACCATAAAGGCCCAAGTGGCGGCGATAGCTCAGGAAGCCGTTCAGGTCGGTAATTTTTCCAAAAATTTCTCCAAGTGTTTTTTCCTCTTTCTTAGATCCCAATGCGGTTCTCGTCTCCCGCAGGTCCTGCAGCATTGTGCCCTTCTTGCCGCCATGGAGACCGAGGAGGTGGCCCTGACGATGAAGAAGGCCGGTGAATCTTCCTCGCGCGAGGAAGAGCTCCTCGCCCAATTGCAACAGGCAGAGGAAAAGGCTGCACTTCTCGACTCGAGATCGGTTGCAGAAGGCCTAATGGTCGCCAAGCTGAAGGAGTCCCATCGGCTCCTGACCGACTTTAATCGGGCTATTCAAGCCCAAATGGAGGAGGTCAATGGGCTCTTTGATGCCATGAAAAGGCAGAGAGACTCCTTCAAGAGGGATGCCCGGGCATCCTACGAGGCGTCTAAGCTTGCCGAGGTTAGAGCGCAAAAGGCAGTGGAGGAGTACAAGGCCTCCGATCAATTCTAGATTGACCTTGCCGACTCTGCAGCCGTTGGGTAGCACAATGCCCTTGATTCTGTCAAAGAAGTTGCGCCCGGGTTTGATGACTAGGAGCTTCATGCACGATATCCCCTCGCCGAGGAAGTGCCCTAGGGAGGCAGTGCTGAGCCAGTAGGGGGAGGTGAGGTGGCTGGCGGAAGTGCCGCGCCTGAGGTCGCCATCGTAGCTCCTGATGGAGGCGCCGGTGTCACGACCCGAATGTGGCACGTGACCGGCATTTAAATCACGTGACATCTAAAAACGTCGACGTGGTTCAAGTAAGCCGAAACCCGGAATCTAAATCCTTCTTGAAAACATTGGAGGTGAAGTTTGAAATAGTCATCAGATGATATCAGTTTAAAATAAACATATAAGTCGAACTAAGTATGTTTGAAAAAAACATTTATGACATTTTGAAATTTGATAGCACCTCCTTTGTAAATTTTGCATAAAATTTGATACATACATAATAAAGTAAATAGCATCTCCAACGGGAGCTAACTTCTATGCCCATATGGTGGAGCAACCAAGAAAATAATATACAGCGCACAATAGCAAAGAAAAGAAAGCGAAACAAACCAATAAGTATAAAAAGAGTCGACTCCAACGAGTACGACGCCCACAACACACCAACTCTACGTCTCGCTTCTAAGTCCATAATATACAAGTTCTAAGTCGATGGAGTTTTACTAGATACAAGAATATATACATATATAAGTGTGGGTACGAACAACAGTAGCCCACGTGCCAAAGCAATCATCGAGAAGAAGGGTGTGCCGCAATCCGCTGATAATCCGAACGATATAACCTGCAAGAAACTATGGCACAACGGGGGTGAGTTGCCAACCCAGTGAATAAAAATACATTATAAGATAGAAATCGAAATGCACAACGATACCTAGATCATAAGTATAGTACTATCATATCTTGTACTAATATAATATATGATATGCATAAGTATCATAAATGTAACCCTATCCATCACATGAACCCAAAATAGAATCCATCAATGCAAATGACCTGTATCTAGATATAAGCCCAAAATTAGCTGAAAATATATATGTAAAACCTCTTCTTTAAAATAGCCGCGGAATACATATGTCACGGCATAAAAGCAGACGTGATAGTATGAAATATAATAGATATCTTATTTAAGATATACGTCCTGCTGTTTTAGTGAAGAGTATTAAAGAGGTTTACGGTTTAAAAGATCCCAGTGTCATACTAGACATGTCAAAATAAATGAGGCTATAGCTCAAATTTTAAATTCCTTTTTATATGCAATAACCCGTAAAAAGTTATGCAGGTACCGTCCCCCGGATCAGTCCTGGTCGACTACAATAACTCATAACATAACTGTATACCTCATATGATAGCAACATATCAATATCTGGATGTCCAGCATTGACACCCGAAATCAGAAATCTCTCGTGTCCATCACCGACACGCAAATCCTCAAATCTCTCGTGTCCATCACCGACATGCAAATTCAGATATTGTCGACATCATCTCAACAGATGATCGTCACCCGATATCCTTGGCCCCGGTCAGTATCCCCTGCATATCCGCCGTGCCCAAATTGAGTCCCAGTCAGTATCCCCTGGATATCTGCCGTGCTCATCTTTATCTCCGGTATCGAGTGTCCTCGCTAGGCTCCCCACCTCAAATGCGGCCATCCTGCCTCTCGGTCTCGACCGGGTTCTGTAACACTTTAGAATGCGATTAGTGTTAATTAAGCGATAATGCGGGTTTTTAATTAAAAGATTACCAAAATAGTTTTCTCACATTTTATAAAGATTAATTAATATTTTATTATTATTTTTTTTGGCTTGCACACACTTGTGCATGTTAACTTGGGGGTTATTTAGTGTTAACCTTGTTTAGTTGCCAGGGCACCTTAAACTAAATCCATGCCATGTTAACCTTGCACTTAGCCTTTGTTATGAGAGTTATTCACTTGTTTTGGAATGAGGAAGGTGGCAAGATGACTCATGGAGGAAGCATGCTTGCATTAATGAAGTGAAGAAGAGAGTAAGTGTAAGGATACACTCACCCTACACTCACCCTTATCTCATTTCAATCCCTCATTCTCACCTCACTCTCTTATTCTCTATTCTTCTTCTTCTCTTCTTTCAACTGAAACTCTCACTACTTCATCACAAAACCTTGCAAAACTTCATTTAAACACCACTAAAACACTTCTCAAGTCTTGATTTAGCCACTAAGATGACTTGAAGCTTGGAAAGATTGGATTTTTGAGCAAGAGTGGATAGGTAATGACCTCTAACTGATAATTAGGTGTTTATATTGTTGTGTTGTCTTATAGTTGTGGTTTAGAACACTAAAAGTATAGTTTTGTGCACATATCGTATATTTTAGTGTCATTTTGGAGTCTCTGTGATCTGCTGTGACCCCGGGTGTATACTGGAAAATCTAGCAATGTAGTAGTGATGTACTAGTGACCCTGAGTGTACACCTGAAGCACGAACCCCACCTGATCGGTTTTGGCCGGCGACAATAGGGAAAAATCCGGCGACCTCGATCCTTTGGGGGAGTTGGAGCTTGTGTTTTATAGGGTAGCTGTCTGCAGTTGTTTAGAGGTGTTTGGTACTGCTGGATTTTTATATTTTGACAGTATACAAAATCTGAGATCACTTTGCTATAATCTAGTGTTTTGATTATGCACGTTACGTTATCCGACACGGTTCGTGATCTGGTGTAGCTGCTGCACTTGGTTTGATTTCGGGGTGTCGCTATACACGTTATCCCCTAGGCGAACACTTGAGAGTTGAATTGGAGTTGGTGCGTCGGTTAAACGTAGTTTGTACGTGATATTAGTCGATTTCTGAGTTGCACTTGTTATGTTTTGTGTTAATAGAATCGCAGGCGGGGACTTCGAACGCTGCGAAGAAAGGGAAGCAGGTGATTGAATTCACCTAGCTCGAGATCGTCGGTGAGTAGATTTAAATTTACGGGGAAATCGCCCGTATGGCGTTAAGCGTCAGGGCTAGAGATGATATGATATTAACCGCATGTTTATATGCACATATAAAGATTTTGCATGAATATCATTGCATATTATTACTTGTTGTGCCTGAACTTGTACCCATTGAACACTGTACTATTATTGACTGTTCATGTTGCACGAGCACTAATTGTATGCTACACACATACCGTCGGTAATTTCCATGACACGCACAACACATATACATATGGATATCATATTGGTTAGTGACATTGAGACATTGATTCTTGTGCGATTGCGCATATGAAATATAGCATACATGCATACCTACATGCTTACACATATACCTTGCTATAGCTACATGTTCACCTTTATATGATATTGCGTTAGATTTTGGAGAAATTAGGAACCCCATGATATATTTATATACTTGATGCATTTAAATAGCGGTTTTCCTTTGATATGCTCATATTACTGTTCTATGTTGCATACATCATATTTCATGGATTTACGCATTGAGATACGGATTTCATGTGATTTATGGATTTGAGAACCGTTGTGATATTTCAAGAAAGTATGCATTGTTTTGAAAACCCAGTTTCTCTTGATATGATATTTCGATGCGTCTACCATGAGTGTTCTCGGTTCTGAGACTTGTGTTAAAAAACCGATGTGAGGAGTGGATGAGGCCGTTTACGGGTTCGTGGTGGACCCGGTATGGTACCCTGCGGTAAGAAAGATATGTCGATGGATTAGCCGATGAGCCTAACAGAGGGGCTACTACCTACCGGTGATAGTTTTGGACTCGGCGGTTATCCAGAGGATATCGACCGGAGTCGTGAGATGGATATGGACCGATCCGGACAGACAGAGCCCATGATATGTAGATTTGTATGTTGATGTTGGACACGAGTATTTCATGATGTTTCGAGTGTCGATGTTGGATACTCAGGTTCCATGAGATGTACGGATATGAGGGCCGGTCTGAGTGACGGCGCCTAAGGATTTTGGGATTTTGGGTATCGTTGATTGACACCGGGGTTTTTCCATACTGATGATTTGTGCATAAGATTTATTATTTATCCCACACTCAGGATTTTACTTGATATGTATTTGATTCATGTAGATGTAGTACCCTGGTGGTGTATCTTGATCATGATTGCTGCATATCCATATTGCCATACTTATGCTATTAGATTGCATATGATAGATTATCGTTGTTCGTTCATACTTGCGATTACAGTATGCTATTATTTACTATTCATGAATTGACAACTCACCCCCGTTGTGCCACAGTATTTTGCAGGTTTGACCCTCAGAGTAGTCCCGGCATGGCGTCTTATTGTACCTATTTCACCGGATACCACTACGGTTGGCTGTGAGGCCTTTTGCTATAGGTTTTGCGGTTATCCGATTACGTTCATTGTATATCTTATTGTATCCAGTACTCTCCATCTACCATCTTCATGTATTGACTTAGAGACGAGTTGTGAGGATCGATATTGTATATTTTTGTGACTCTTGGTGTCGTGCTCGTGTGAACCGGCCTTTACTATGTTGCCTATCACTAGTATGCTGTTTCATTTATATTGTCTATATCTTCGCTACGACGTCGTATTTCTGCTTGTGGTGGTTGTTTCCGCCTTTGGGCGAGATTTGCTCCCGTTTGGGGATGCTATACTTATATCTTATGTTTGTACCCGTTTCGGGGCTAGTTTATACAAAGGCGGTGTTGCCGAAATCTTTAAGAAAACAAACCTAAGCTTTAAAGTTTTGCTTGAGATTTCCAAATATTTCTATCTTTTACTTCTTGTATGGTTTAGATTTCTGGGTTTCGGCTTACTTAGATTACGTTACGCCTATTGACGTTACGTGGTCTAAATGCCGGTCATGTGCTAAATTTTGGGTCGTGACAGGCCCGCCATATATCCGACTGTATACTCCCCCCTCAGTCCGGATAAGTAGCAAGTCCGTAACCGTATATCTCCCCCACTCGGTTTGGAATAAAGACCATCAGGAAATATCAAGCCCATGATGGACGTCAACTCATCATATCCAGAAATATCAAATAAAGAATAAGAATACTTGCATAGATCATTCTGATGATATATTATATATACATATATAACAGCGTCCCATACCATTGATATATATCATCAAAAGTAAAATATCCTGAAAACTCATAAGAATCTAATACGAATACCCATGGTACTGGTATTCGCAATGCTTAACAGGTAATAAATGTAAAGTACGTAAATAAAGTCATATAAGCAATAAACGTAACAGTTCTACTGTGTCATGACAATACTAATGATGTGTAGTGTAGCATACGTGTCTGTGCTCGTGCATCATGGTAATCATTAGTATTTGTGCAAGTGTTCTATAAGTGTATAAAGCATACTCGTATCGACATCTACATACGCATCACGCAGTATAGCAGTCCTACAGTGACGTGGCCGTACCAATGAGGTGTAGTGTAACATATGCATATGTGCTTGTGCAACATAATACTCATTGGTAGTTGTGCAGTGTTCTATTAGAGTGTTCGTATCACGGAAACGTATAATATCGATAATTATATCACGTATAATATCGATAATTATATCACGAGCATGTAAGAATTTCTAAGCGTAATTATTATATTTAACTATTTGCCATAAGCTATACCATTATCTTTGGAAATGAAACGAAACGTTGGTTTTGAAATAAGAAAGCTGCCTTAGGTTAAAAATAGATATTCGTTTAGGAAATTGGTATCGCATCCTTGTTCTTTATCATTAAAAGAGAAACGAGTCATTAGTTTTTAAAAGAGTATAGCTCATACAAGTATTACGTTCTAAAACAGAATAAAATATAACTCTACGAGTCTAAAGGAATCTTGGCCGTTATTCGGCAAGCTAATCTTGTCATCATAAGCACGATATGATTCCTCATACAATACCCACATTATCACAATATCCAAATCATCTCAAGTACGGCATGATCTCTCGTACAACTCCACCAAACCATGAATAAAACTATATGCACATGAACAATATACTAGATGCAATAGAACATTAATACCATTAACTTGAATTTATACTAAGAACAAACTAGATAGCATAACTATCTTAGTTATAAAGTTGTGGGGGTGGTATACGTCATCCACCCGACTTCCTCCGTAGATGTAAATCTACTCACCAACTTATCGAGCTTGTTGAATCCACGATTGCTATGTTCGCCAACTCTGTCTCGGAAACCTTCACGATCGTAGCTATAATCGTAATTAAATCATATCGATATAAATATCATATCGAAAACCAAGACAATGAGCTAAGCACCCGTAGATTAAAATCTACAACTCACTTACTCACAAAACGACAAGATAACCCTGGTGTTAATGTACAAACGTCAACAATTCAGTTACGACACATAAGTATGAAAATCCGTATCGGAATATCGGAAACTTTTAACAAAACCCAAACTAAACATTCCCAGATTTCTCTGTATGCATATTGGGACAAATCAAACAATACATTAACTTATAAAATACCCAAATAAAGTTACAGAAGAAAAACCTATACAAAACTCCCTAGGTGGCCCGGCGGCGCCGGCCAAAAGATGAATTTCGCCGGGTCAATGGTGGAAGTTGGGGCTCGAACTCTATGTATAGTCTCCTAGTGGTCTCATGATACTATGGTCTTATTAGTTTTCCTAGTGGTTACACCTAGTGATACCAGATTCAATATTTGTACCACAAATATCACAAAAGTTCATGTTTTTGATACTGCACACTAAAAACAACTATCGAACGGAATTGAATATGCAAACAAAGAAGGAGATATACCTATGGAGATGACTCACAAGGGAACACCGGCTCAAAAAGTGTATAAGGAAGTTCCTAAGTGTTGTAGTTGATCAAGCTTGATGATGTGAACACAATTGGTGAGGGAATCCTCTCATTCTTTATTGATGTGAAAATACTTAGAATATTTGATGGGGAAAGCATGAAGAACTATGGTTTCAGTTGAAACTTTACCTAAAGAGTTAGAAGAAAGATTAAGGTGAGGATGTGTGTAGAGAAAGGAGGAGGTGTCATGGTGGAAAGAGGAGGTGTAAAGTTAGAAGAAAGAGGTGGAGGATTGTGAGGTGGTAATGTAAGTGTTTGAAACATGAGGCGGAGGGATGTGAGCATGGATGAGGGTGTGCTTAAGGTGAGGGTTAAACCTAGCTAACATAAACCCATTCTCATTTTAAATAAAAAGAAACAAAAGAAAACCCTTTTTCTTTAATTAAAATCCTTCATGTAAAAATCTAAATCCATGTTTAAAAAGAATGAAATACTTATTCTAACACTTATATATCATTATCTTAATGTAAAATACAATGTCATGTTAAAATAATTAAAAATATCATTTTTATGATATCACACACTTTTCTTCATAGTTACCAAAATAATTACATTTTTACGGATATAATTCCGATACCCAATTTCATAAGCGATATCATTTTTGTAAACTCATTATATTCATTTTTAAAATTACAAACTAATATTTATATTTTTTCCAAAATGTTACAGCTGGGCAAGCAGAAGCGCCGGTTGAGATGGCAGCTTGAGCTTTGCCCGCCTTGGTCATCCAATTTTGTAAGCCTTCGGGCACTTTGTAAGGACAGGGAGCCCATAATATCCTATATATAGTGTTGAATATAAATAAAGTATTTTTAGCCCGTTCATGCAATGTTTCTATTTTTGCAAGTGTAGATAAGTCGGGGTCTCATGGATGTCGAGTATATATATATATAAGTCGAGTGTTGAGTGTAGGTAGACCGGCGCCCTTCCTCACCCCGGAGTCGAGGTGGCGATCGAACGCGGCATACGAATTGAGTGAACGCCAAGTATTGGTATGCCGGTACCACTCCTCACCCTGGAATTGAGGTGACGATCGAGCGCGACGTACAAATCGAGCGAACGCCAAGTATAGGTAGGCCGACGCCCTTCCTCACCCCAGAATCGAGGTCGCGATCGAGCGCGACGTATGAATCGAGCGAACGCTAAGTATAGGTATGCCGGCTATTTCCCCAATATATTTAACCTAATAAAAGAGCAAAGCTTTGTTGAATTTAATGAAGTAGCGCTTCACGTGCTCTCCATGAGGGCGCCAGTGCCAGAGCCAATCTTATAAGATTAAATCATATGGTAGCACCTCACGTGCTCCTCACGCGGGCGCCAATGTGCAAAGCACAGAAGAATTCATGACATAGAGTTAAATTCTTAGATGGCGCCGTACGTGCTCATCACGCGAGCCCCAATGTGCAAAATACAGAAGAGTTCATAAGAGTTAAACTCTTAGATGGCATCGCACGTGCTCCTCACGCGGGCGCCAATGTGTAAAGAACATAAGTACCCATCTTAAATTCTTGAGTGGCACCCACGTGCATGACACGTGAGCGCCAGCGCCCATGTAGAATAAAATTCTACAATACTCTCCGTTAAACAGAGCCGTTGAATCAAAAATCTAACGGAGATGATAAATTATCAAAATACAGAATTAAATTCTGTTGGGAGAAAACATTTCCCATATCTTTCTAAAATAAGAAAGATACTTTCGATTGGATCAAAAATCCAATTATAGAATAAAATTCTATTTTGAAATATATTCTCTCAATTTTTCTAAATAAGAAAAATTGCTCTCTGTAAAAAAGAGAACCATTGAATTAAAAAAATCCAAATGGTGATTAAAAATCACCATTTTTACAGAATAAATTCTATACATGGAAAAATATTTCCCCAGTCTCGTTAAAAACAAAAATCATATTCTGTAAAAACAGAAGTCCTTGGATCAAAGATCCAATGGTGGGTAAAATTCTCCAACCCAATTTTGAGTCCAATTAAATCAATTGGAATCTCTCAATGAGAGATTTTCTCAGAATTAAGTAACAAACATGTCTTCACTATATAAAGGACCCGAGATTTCAAGTCTCATAAAAGAAAAAAAAACCCATAAGCTTCTGAAAAATACAGAACGCTTCCAAAAAACAAGAGAGAATTCAACCATCAGAGAGGAAGACTTCCTTTTCAAAAGAAACCTAGGTAAAAGAAATTCCGTGATCAAAATATCTCTTTTTACCTATTTTAAGGGTTTAAACCTTCTCAAAGAACTTAGTTCTTTCTCTGGATCAGAGATCCACAAGACAAGTCTCCCACAAGTTGAGAATTTAATTTTCATCAGGAGGATCTTGTTCTTGAGAATCAAAGATTCAGAAAAGAATTAGGACCAAAAGAAAAACAAAAGGAAAAAGAACCTATAAAAGAACTTAGTTCTTAAAGAAAAATCTGATCCCAGATCTTCAAAAACGAAGATTTTGGTGTTCATTAATAGTAAAAATTCCATTAACAGAGATTTAATCTCTAAAAAAGGAAAAAAGACTAGCGTCTCACGTGGGCGCCCCTTTTAACAGTACCTAACGCCTCACGTGAAAAACACGCGGGTGTCCAAAATAGAAGGCCAGCGCCGCACGTGCTCCTCACGTGGACGCCATACAAAATGTGCTTAGTACTTTATATGCAGCCAAAATGGTTGAGTGCTTAGCACTGATTGGGCAGCGTCTAGCGCTGCACGTGCACCTCACGTGGACGCCATAGAAAGTGCTTAGCACTTCATGATTAGTCAAAACGACTAAAGTGTTTAACACTCATCGGGTAGCGCCCATGACTTAATATTTCACATGACATACATGTGAGCGCCAGAGCTCAAATAAGTGCTTAGCACTTTTACATGAAAAGAAAATGGCTGAACAAACAGAGCCCAAATGAGTGCTTAGCACTCTTGAATAAAAAAAAGACTAAGTAGACTTAGCCCAAATTGGCTAAGTTTCTGAGATTTTCTTGCAGCTGAGCCCAAATGCTCTTTTGCTGGATCTTAAATAAAAACGATCTTTGAAATTTTGCTAAGTTGATTTTAATCTCAAATTAGACTAACGCATCCTTAACAAGAACAAATTGAGCCCAAATGCTCACACATTTAAGTTGATCTTAATCTCAAATTAGATTAGCGATCCTTAAATAAACCTAAGTCCAAATCTAAAATATACGGATTTGGACTGATCCGCGCCCTACGGGCGACGACATAAACTAGTCTCCGTATACAATCCACGGGCAACCAAAACAAACTAAAACACACACGGCACGAAGTGAACTTCCGGAGCAGGAGAAAGTGGTTATCGCAATGTGGTAACGTAATTAACTGCAGGAGCTTGCGCCTACAGGGAAGAGCATCCTCACAATCAAAACCCCTCATAAAATGAGGTGGAATCGGATAAAGTCTGCTACAACGGTCGCGTCTGTTCAAATCTCCGATATATGGTGCAATAAATCAACTTGGTATTTTCGGAGAGGTGGACGGATAAATCCAAATAGCATCTTCCCCCAAATTCAGGCAAGACGACCATCCCAGTTCGTCCATGTTTTCGGTGGTAAACAAATTTTGGCACGCTCGGTGGGACCTTTTCCTCTTTCCACTCTACAATTTGTGTGTCGTGTTTCGCGAACGTAATCACGGTTCGCTATGGTTGCCCTTGGATCTGAGGTACTAAAATTTGGTGTCTTGTTCCTGTGCAGAAAAAAAGATATCGATAGCTTCTCAATGCACTTCTTGCAATAGCAACACTCGCTCCACCCCAGCTGGAGGAGTAACCTACGGGCCCAACATGGCCTCTATCTTTTCAATGCTAGTGGGGTGAGTTATGCAAGCTACTACTGGGTTGTTCTTTGGGACCATGCTCCCACCGATGAGTTTCGGTGCCTCAGCGCCGCAAGAGGAAGCTCCCAAGAGGTCGATCTTCGATCGACTAGCGACTACAACGGCCCCTCTCAACGGGCCGTCCAAAGTTGACGTCTCAATCTTCAACAGGCCGGGAAAAAACCTAAACGGGTCCGCAAAGAAGCCCGTGATACCTGAAGGGGATTCTCCAAAACGGATAGCCCTCCCAACTCCTGCTACGGGCGAAGCCATCAAAAGCGCTTCCCCCATCAGAAGATCGGTCTTTGAAAGATTGGCCGTTTCTCTTCAAACTCTGCAAAGGACGTTAGTCTTCAACAAGTTGACGCCAACAGCAGCCCCTCAACAAAACCAGGGGCACGAAGAAACCGCTTCCAAACCTGAGGCGGTCATGTTTGCAAGACACGCTCGACGTCGCCACTGGCACTGAGTGAGAAAAACTTAGGGCAACTCCCCCTCTGGACTTACTCCGCCTGCTCCAATGGTGGATGTTGACGCTGTTATTCCAACTAGGAACATTTTTGAGCTGCTTATGAGGGTACGCAAGAACTCTCCAACGGCGGTGCTAATGAAATCGCCCCCGCTTGCAGAAACCACAATGCAGGCAAAGCCGGAGCGCCCCCATCAACGACTCTCCTCGCAAATTCACAGGGTCTGGCGAAAAGTACAGGACCCCGTGATTGATCAAAACTACTTTCTTCGACTAAAGAAATCGAAGGCTCGGTAAGAGGAAGACCACTCCTCCGTCATACAGCGAGGGAATTCTTCTACACATGTGCTTGTTACAACGGCTCCTTCAATTTCGACCTCCAATAAAAGGATAAGGCCAGAGAAAATCCCACCGCCGGCGGCAAATCCCAAAGGTGATGGACCTAAACGCCCCAAGTCTGGGGTCATGATCGTGCATACGGTCTACATGGCTTCCGGGAAAGAAGAAAGCCGTGCTTCCGTAGGACATCGACCGCAAACTCGGCCACTGACAAAATCTCTGGAGCAACAACAAAATCTCCAGGAAATGCTGACCAAAATGGCAGCACTTACCGGGCAGAAAGAAAGTCCGGACATAATAGCCGAACAACGCCAAAAGCAGGAGACCGATACAGAGTTCCTACGAAGGGTGCATGAAAGAAAGGATAAGGAAGCTGCTGGGCAGGCTGCTAACATAAAGCAGATGGCTCTCTTGTTCCAGGATTTGGTTGGAATAATGATCCAGCCAGAACCCCCAGCCGAGGATCCGCCGATAATTATCGAGGATGATAGAGGGGAAACATCAAATTCTCTTCCGGATTTATCAACAGCCAAGGAGGAAACGATCTCCAAGGCTGCTCTTGATGATTATATAACTCAACAAATAAGAGCTCATAAAGCAAATGAAGCGGTTGGCCAAATCGTCAGAATGGGCGACCGTATCCAGGATGGTATGACCAAATTAAATACCCGCCGGAATATACGATCCCCAAGTTCCATGTATACAAAGGGACGGGCAATCCCTATCAGCACGTCGCGCAGTTCAGAGCTCTGTGTGGCAACACTGGAGGCAACGAAAAACTGTTGCTTCACCAGTTCGTTGGCAGCCTGTCAGAGACGGCCTTTGAATGGTACTCGGAGCTCCCAAATGACTCCGTGAGAACATTCACAGAGATGCTGCTGCTGTTCACACGGCGATTCGCCAGCGCAAGCGAGCGCACCCTGATCATGGTATTAATCAATGCCAGGGTAAAGCTAGGAGAAACTTGGGTCCAATATACGATCCGATGGAGGAACTTATGGTCGAAGTGCGAACAGCGCATCGAAGAATCCCCCGCTGTGGGCATGTTCATAGGACCCTTAATCCTCAAATGACTGTGTCCCAGTTCATGACGCTCTTCAAACTAACGACCTTCCAGGCTCTGATCGATAAACTGGCCCAAATGGACCAGATGGGCCACGGGCCTTCCTCCTCATGTAAGGACCCTCGAAACGCCAAGGATAAAGGGAAAGTGGCCTTCGTTGCCAACGCTCAACAACCACCGAGTGGCCCAAAACCGGCTACTCGCCAAAACAACGCACTTCCACGCCTATCCCTGGAAGAAAGGCTAGGACGCGCTTACTCGTTTCTCCGCGATAAGACGAGAAGACTATTTGAGTTGGCAATGCGTAACAAACTCATCACATTAACAGACCCACGGCGTCCACCACAACCAGGCGACGTCAAAAACCCCAACTACTGCGCCTATCACATAATGGTGAGCCACCCAATTGAGAATTGCTACGTCTTCAAGAACTGGGTCGAGGACCAGTATCAACAGGGGAAGTTCGCGTTGTCTAAGAACTGGAGGGTGAACCCACCACAGAAGCACAATCCTAAAAAGGTGGATGCGCCGGGGGCATCATGCTCGCCGTGGAAGAAACTCCATGGGAAGTCGTTCTTTCAGTAAAAACCAAAAGAATGCTGAAGGATCTACAGGCATGTCCAGCAGTCAGGTGGAAAAGCCCAATTGAACCTGAAATCATCGAAGGGGTGCTGAAACCGCGTCCCGTACCGAAGATTGTTGATAAAGGGCAAAATTCTCAAGTCAGGCCTTCAAAATCTTTGAAGAAACAGAAAAAGACCAAGAATCCTGTGCGGCCTGTTGAGTATGACGGCAAGCACATAGACCTATAAAAATATATTGACGCGCTGGAAGAGTACAACCAGAAGGCGCGGAAACCGGTCACGCTCGAAGAGTTCCTTAAGCATATTCTCGAGAATGAAGATAGTGACAACGATGAGGAAAATGACTCATCAGAAGAAACCGAAGATTATATAGCAAGTTACCACATGGTCTCCCATTCGTTGTTAAATCACGAAGAAACTTCCTCAGCGTCAGAAAACAACGCAGAGGAACTGGGGGCAGAATCGGCACTAAAATCATCAGAACTGCCAGAGGACCTGATCGATAGGCTGTTAAATGAAGCCTTTTGAAAAAGCAAAGCGGACCGAGAACACGAAACAACCATATACGAAAAGGTTAAGTGTCAGCGTCAGGATGAAGAAGTTGCGGCAAGGTGGAGTCGTAAAGTACTCCAATCAAACCAAAGCATACCCGCGACAAATAAGATCGGGATCAAGATAGAGAAGCGGTTCGCCAAAGCCCTGTCAATGGGAATGAAACTGCCACCACTCGTGAGAAACACTGCCGGGGTCATATGCCTCGACGAAGATGATTTACATCCAAACTACTGCCTATATCATCGGAGGGTTACCCACCCCACAGAAGAGTGCAGTACCTTCAAGAAGTGGTGGCAAGGATACGTTGCCCATAAAAAATACTTTAAGAGGATGAAGCGCGAAGCTCGTCGATAGCAAAAGAGTGTGATAGATGCGCGTGAAAAAATGACCGACAACTGTTATATGGTTGGTACCAGTTCAGAAGGGGGAAAATCCCAAGTTCTTACTTTCAGAAGCGATTCTGAGGACGAAATACCCATCAGCCCTCTCTTCAAAGACTCCACCTTCGAAAAAGAAGAGGAGGAGAAGAACTGCGAGAATATTCAACTGCGTAACCGCAGGCTGCCAGAAAAGAATCTCGGACCTACAAACAAAGGTTCGAAAAAAAAAGACAAAGGGAAAGAAAAAATCCCAGAGGAAATTGCCATCGATGGTGGCGTTGTCAAAGAGCACGCAGCAAGGGACCCGTCTAAGAAAAATAAAGTGGATTACAACGTCCTGGCACATTTGAGAAAAATAACCTCGCAACTGAGCATACTGGATGCTCTCCTCATATCCAACGAGGCGCGAGAATCTCTGATCAAGGCATTACAAGAGCCGGATCAGTTACAAGTTTTCCTCACGGAAGAGAAAATGAAAGATGGACTAGCAGAGGTCCATACAACCGACATTACATTCAGCGATGAAGATCTCCTCCTCGGTACGTGCGAACTAACCGCCCATTATACGTCACCGGGTATTGCCACGACCTCAAAATAGGGAAAAATCCTTGTCGACAATGGATCCTCCGTCAACCTTCTCAACGTGAGGGTGCTGAAAAAAATTTGCATGGACGTTCAACACTTGGCCCGAGACAAAATTACCATCTCCGGGTTCGACTCACAGTCGTCACATACTATTGGGTCCGTACTACTAACGTTACGCTTCGGGTTGTTCGTCACTAACATCAAATTTCACGTCATTGACGCCAAGATTTGTTATAACGCTTTGCTCGGCAGGCCCTGGCTGCATGAGTATAATATCATACTTTCTACACAACATCGGTGTATGAAGTATATCAAGGATGGTTTGGAATGCACCATTATAGGAGAGCTAAATCCATTCTCCGTAAACGAGCTCCGGAAATATGAAGATGCAAAATACTTCTTACCAAACTTCGAAGATACAGAAAGGTGTCATAAACCGGAGGATAAAAAAAAGTCCGCCACCACTATCCCGATGTTTGGGAGCGATTCCGAAGAAGATTAAGAAATAGTCTACTCGGGGCAACCCCAAAAAGAAAACAATAGGCCCGCACCATCTACCCCTATTCTGGTCTTTGGTAACGACTTTGAGGACGAGGCTAACACAGCATTCTCCCTTCGCCCGTCGGTGCAAACCATCGATGAAGTAGATCAAAGTCTGTAAATTACAATGGCTCCGCCTCGGTATTACAAGGAAGTTGATGCGCTCAATACATACAGCGTACAAGAGCTACAGACTTTCTATGTCCCTCCCAGGCGAAGAGGTGAAAAGGCGATCCTCTTCTACCAATTTACAGAGACCAAAGTAGAAAAAGAAGTTTGGTTTGGTGCTGATTTTGCACTCGACTGGTTTCAACCAATCCATTTGCCAAGATACTATGCGGAGGGATTAAAAAGGCTGCTAAGATACCAAGGTGTACCCCTCGAACAAACTGTTCGACAAGTCCATTTCTATAAAAAGATCTAGGATATTCCTGGGACTCAGCGAAGGATGTCTAACGGGAAGGTGGAGACAACAGGGCTCGAATACGTTCGGTCCAAGAAACGGGAGCAGCTCAGAAAACAACGAAGAAACTTCCTCAGCGTCAGAAAACAACGCAGAGGAACTGGGGGCAGAATCGGCACTAAAATCATGAAGAAACTTCCTCAGCGTCAGAAAACAACACAGAGGAACTGGGGGCAGAATCGGCACTAAAATCATCAGAACTGCCAGAGGACCTGATCGATAGGCTGTTAAATGAACCTTTTGAAAAAGCAAAGTGGACCGAGAACACGAAACAACCATATACGAAAAGGTTAAGTGTCAGCGTCAGGATGAAGAAGCTGCGGCAAGGTGGAGTCGTAAAGTACTCCAATCAAACCAAAGCATACCCGCGACAAATAAGATCATGATCAAGACAGAGAAGCGGTTCGCCAAAGCCCTGTCAATGGGAATGAAACTGCCACCACTCGTGAGAAACACTCCCGGGGTCATATGCCTCGACGAAGAGGATTTACATCCAAACTACTGCCTATATCATCGGAGGGTTATCCACCCCACAGAAGAGTGCAGTACCTTCAAGAAGTGGTGGTAAGGATACGTTGCCCATAAAAAATACTTCAAGAGGATGAAGCGCGAAGCTCATCGATAGCAAAAGAGTGTGATAGATGCGCGTGAAAAAATGACCGACAACTGTTATATGGTTGGTACCAGTTCAGAAGGGGGGAAATCCCAAGTTCTTACTTTCAGGAGCGATTCTGAGGACGAAATACCCCTCAGCCCTCTCTTCAAAGACTCCACCTTCGAAAAAGAAGAGGAGTAGAAGAACTGCGAGAATATTCAACTGCGTAACCGCATGCTGCCAGAAAAGAATCTCGGACCTACAAACAAAGGTTCGAAGAAAAAGGACAAAGGGAAAGAAAAAATCCCAGAGGAAATTGCCATCGACGGTGGCGTTGTCAAAGAGCTCGCAGCAAGGGACCCGCCTAAGAAAAGTAAGGTGGATTACAACGTCCTGGCATATTTGAGGAAAATAACCTCGCAACTGAGCATACTGGATGCTCTCCTCATGTCCAAAGAGGCGCGAGATTCTCTGATCAAGGCATTACAAGAGCCGGATCAGTTCCAAGTTTTCCTCACAGAAGAGAAAATGAAAGATGAACTAGCAGAGGTCCATACAGCTGACATTACATTCAGCGATGAAGATCTCCTCCTCGATACGTGCAAACATAACCGCCCATTATACGTCACCGGGTATTGCCACGACCTCAAAATAGGGAAAAATCCTTATCGACAATGGATCCTCCGTCAACTTTCTCAACGTGAGGGTGCTGAAGAAAATTTGCATGGACGTTCAACACTTGGCCCGAGACAAAATTACCATCTCCGGGTTCGACTCACAGTCGTCACATACTATTGGGTCCGTAATACTAATGTTACGCTTCGGGTTGTTCGTCACTAACATCAAATTTCACGTTATTGACGCCAAGATTTGTTATAACGCTTTGCTCGGCAGGCCTTGGCTGCATGAGTACAACATCATCCTTTCTACACAACATCAGTGTATGAAGTATATCAAGGATGGTTTGGAATGCACCATTACAGGAGAGCTAAATCTATTCTCCATAAACGAGCTCCGGAAATATGAAGATGCAAAGTACTTCTTACCAGACTTCGAAGATACAGAAAGGTGTCATAAGCCGGAGGATAAACAAAAGTCCGCTACCACCATCCCAATCTTTAGGAGCGATTCCGAGGAAGATTAAGAAATAGTTTACTCGGGGCAACCCCAGAAAGAAAACAATAGGCCCGCACCATCTACCCCTATTCTGGTTTTTGGCAACGACTCTGAGGACGAGGCCAACACAGTGTTCTCCCTTCGCCCGTCGGTGCAAACCATCGATGAAGTAGATCAAAGTCTGCAAATTACAATGGCTCCGCCTCGGCATTACAAGGAACTTGATGCGCTCGATACATACAGCGTACAAGAGCTACAGACTTTCTACGTCCCTCCCAGTCGAAGAGGTGAAAAGGCGATCCTCTTCTACCAATTTACAGAGACCAAAGTAGAAAAAGAAGTCTGGTATGGTGCTGATTTTGCACTCGACTGGTTTCAACCAATCCGTTTGCCAAGATACTATGTGGAGAGATTAAAAAGGCTGTTAAGATGCCAAGGTGTACCCCTTGAACAAACCGTTCGACAACAGGGCTCAAATACGTTCGGTCCAAGAAACGGGAGCAGCTCAACAACTGCCATGTCATAAACAGCTCCAATGAAGGGGAAAACGCTCTTCCGAATGGCCGTAACGTTGAAACAGAGCGAAATTCCGCTCTAGGAACGTTAAGTTCGTCGCTCGAAGAACAAATAGACAAGCTAATAAAAGAAACTTGTCAAAAGAGCTGAGATAATCACAGCCGCGAAATGGCCATTTATGAAAAGCGCAGGACGCAGCGCCTCAATCATCAATCCGTGGAGAAGGAAGACTATAATGTTCTTCATCCCCGGCCTGCTGTATGTCCTCACGAAGGGGGAAAATCCCGAAATAGAGGAAAAAATAGGGCAAAGAACACAAACAACGTTTGAAAACAACGAAGCGGATCCAAGAATTCATGCAATCGAGAAAAGGACGATTAGAACCCGTTCTTTATAAAGAAGATGGGTCGGGAATACTCTTTTCCCAAAGACAAGACGAGAAAAATATTCAACCTTATCATAAAGCACCAAATGATGATACTTCCGGAATCTCGGTACCCTGAACAATTAAGCGAGGTCCATCTCCGGATTATTGCTTTTATCACCGAGTAATAGGTCATCCACTCGAAGACTGCTTCACCTTCAAAGACCGGGTAGAAGACCAGTATCAGTAAGGCATGCTCGCTTTTTCCGACAGCTGGAGGATAAACCCGCCGCAAAAGCATGAGCCGAAAAGGATCTATACCATGAGGATAGGACTAGCTCAACCACAAAAAAGGAAGCGGACTCGTACCTGCCATATGATAACACTCTCAAAAGAGAAAGGGCACGAGATTATGGATGACCTCCACATGTGCTTCGCAAATGAAGACGAGGACGGGGTGATCTCCGAGTTTCCACCAGCACCAAAGGAGCTGGAAGATGGGATGCATACCACGGCGAACAACCTAAGGAAAATTGACTTAAGATCTGAAAAAGATCCGGGATCAACGTTCGTCAGTGAGCTACTATCTGAAAAATAAGTAACTACGTTAAAGGACGTGCTCATACAGTATAAAGACTGCTTCGCATGAAACTATGCAGAGATACCGGGTCTGGATCCAAAAGTGGCGGTACACAAACCGACCATATTGCCGTACATAAAGCCGGTCAAACAGGCGCCAAGAAGAATGCGGCTCGAACTTGAGATGAGTATCAACACTGAAGTCAAGAAACTAATCGACTATGGTTTCATTCAAGAAGTTCAATACCTCGACTGGATCGCTAAAATCGTTCCAGCGATGAAGAAGAATGGGACGGTGCGCATCTGCCTGGACTTTCGGGAGCTCAACAAACTTTACCCGAAGGATGACTTCCCAGTACCTGTTACCGAATTGATGATCGATAACATGTCTACCCATGAGGTCTTCTCTTTCATGGATGGATCTTCAGGATACAATCAAATAAAAAAGGCATCCTGAAGATCAAAAGCATACCGCCTTCCGAACCCCGCTGGACATATTTTGCTATAAAGTGATGTACTTCGGTTTAAAGAAGATTGGCTCTACCTACCAAAGGGCCATGACGAAAATCTTCGATGATCTCATACATGAGATCGTCGAATGCTACATTGACGACCTAGTGGTAAAGAGCAAATCTCATGAGGAGCATTAGGAACACCTTAAAATAGTGTTCCGACGTCTTCGGAAGTATAATCTGAAGATAAATCCTCTAAAATGCGCGTTTGGAGTCTGCCACGCCCCGCTTCCCAGTATACGGCGAAGGGGACGCGACCGGTCCGCTACGTATATACTCAGAAGTACATACGCTAAGCGTATCTAAGCAATATAAAATAAATACACAAGAGACAAGATATAAACTGAACAACAACTTTTATTTATTAACATTTTTTTTTACAATACATGAAAAGGAAATACAACCGAAATAAAAACGATGACTAAACAGTGGCATAACAGGAAATGAAAAGTACTGAATGGAAATGTGTACAATGAAACTAAAGTGCTGGATCTTCGGCAAATTGCTCCAAGTCTTCTGCAGATGGCTCGATCTCTACCGGGTCCAAACCACCTGACGACATTCAAAGAAGAAAGAAATAGAATGTCGTCAGCGAACAGGTCGCTCGGTAAGTCCCAAAGGTAAGAGGAAACTAGAATAGACAGAATAAGAAGATATCTTTTACAGTTGTATAATATTGTTGTAATGTTGTGTTAACGCAGTTGTTTGTATCTTGGTACAGAAGGATACCAGTGTATACGAGAGGGGTCTCTATATGCTAGAGACCAGGGCAAACGGAATGTACAAGGAACCGTTAAGCCACGGTACAACAGCAACGGAATATATGTTAGGCGTCTTAATCTTACCACCTCGTGCCACTTTTAACACCTTCCGTACCAATCTACCCCTTAAACCCCGTAGTGTTTTAATTGCATTATTTGTCTTGTAAATTGTATTGATTGTATAATTGATTGACTGACCGAAACTATGATATCAGTAAATGGATGTAACCGTAGAGTCATGTAAATGGAATAGCCGGAGAACCATATAAGTGGAATATATCCATGGTTCGGTTCAATCAAGTTGAATAGATTGATAATTGGATTCATGGATTCATGCGTTTCTATTGAATTGGAATATTGTAGATTGTAGATTGACCTGAATCATATTCAAGTCAGATTAATCAGACTCAAACCCGAGTCAGACAATTAAAAATGTAAGTCGAAATCTTGATTATTTCTTAAACCTATAATTGCTAGGGTCCTTAGGGTAATTTATAAACTTGAGGGTTTTTATGTAAATCTACTTTTATATACTTTTCAAAATACTCCCCAAGTATTTATTATTCGTCTTTAGAGTTGCAATGAGTGTGGATTTTATATTGTGATATTTGTAGTGAAAATATTCTAGTTTTATAAATAAAGGTATTTATCTGTGATATTGATTTATTTGAAATTCATGGTATTTTAGTGTAAATTTATTCTTGGGATTTTTAGAAAACATGGAATATTTATATCATAACAAAATAGGTATTTTAATGATAAATATACATATATTTATAATAAAAATAATTTTAATATATATATTTTATATTCTAAAAATCTCATTTTTTTAAGATGTCGTATTTTAAATCTTTCGAGATTGAATGCCCCTTGCGGAGGTCTGAATCTCGCACTACTAAGCCCGAGGATGTGCGATAATCCGCACCATCCCGGCTTCCCCAAAGTGGGTTGTAGCGGCGCTTTGTAAAGATTGTAAAATACTAAATCCTTTAGAAAACGGTTTTATAAAGTAAATGGTATTTATTGGTAAATATGTCAATTTTCCGTATTTTAGGTTCTAGGGTTTCTTAAATCAACTAGACTATTTCTAAATGTTCTAAACGACAAGTCGTGAGATGCCTCAAATCGTCTCTTCACCGCCAATTGTGGCCAGGTAAGTACAGGTGGAGAAAGTAGGGATCCGCTCACGAATCACCGTGAGACGGGCCTTTTAAAGTTACCTTTCTCCCTTGGCTAGCCTAGAAACCACAAAGTCAGGTTTAAATAAACGACCGATGTCCACAACTTATCGTATTTTCATGATAAGATGTATTTATTTAAAAGTGTATCAACTCTAACTCTTTTAGAAATAGTTTTATTAAGTGTGTGGTATTTAAATGTAAATGCTTGTTTTCTCGTATTCTAAGGTTTCAATGGTATCGTGTTAGATTATATATAAGTGTGTGAGGAGGTAGGTCGTTACCTCGTGATCTACTTTAAATGTATAGCAAGTTTGATGGGTTAAATGAAGGATTGAAACAATGTGGTATTTAAGTGAAAAAATACGATAATTTGAGAAAGCTATCATTTCATGTGATGAAATTTATTCAAATTGTTTAATCAGTGTTTAATAATCAACATGAGGAAGTTTAAGAATGATTGTATTAATGAGAAATGGAATTTTATAGAAAATCGAATCGGAAATCGGATTTGTTCCGATTCCGTCGGGTTTTGTAATTTCGTATTTTTTTTGAATAGGGAAGAGAGATAGAAATGGACTTACGGGTTTTCGATTACAGTAGAGAGTGAGAGGGAACTAGAGGGATCGCCGATGTTGCGTCGTCGCCGGTAGTTCCTAAGACATTCGCCGGAAGTTCCGCCGGAATTTCGTCGGAGCTTCGCCTCGAGCTTGTTTTCAAAGTACATGACTCTTGGAAAATTTTTGAGAGAGTGGGCTCAGGATTTTGGGGTGAGAGGGTAGAGCGTAGGGAGTGTATTTATAGGGTAGGATAGGTGAAAGGTTTTTAAATAAAAAAAATTGTAAAAAGTGTGAAAAATCATTAAAAATGGTTTAAATAGGGCATAAATCATTCTCTGGAACCGATCCATTAATTTAGAGTGTGCAGGGGGTTAGAGAAGACGAAGAGCCAACTTTTTTATTCAGGGGACTCGGCGGTCCGGCCGACTCGGCCGATCCCGACCGAGTCGAGACGTCGGAAGATGGGGGGTCTTCAGGTGAGGCCTCTGGTATATTTAGTTTTTAAACTGTAGTTCAAGTTTTGGGAGTTATGGTGTGTGGACTGTTGGGCTTCCGAAGGATTTAAAACAAAATAATATAAAAAATAATGTGGGGCAGGGGATTTGAACTCTGTTGGCTTGGTTTAGCAGTGCAAGGTATTACCAATGAGCTTCAAGCTCCTTCTTGTAATTATTGTGTGAAATAATTATTTAAAGTGGTAACAGCAACATTAAATACCCCATGTATACTTCAAATTTAAATCAATTTTATGTATACTAAAAATGGAGTTGTTACAGTCTACCCTCCTTACAAAAATTTCGTTCTCGAAATTTACAACTTTTATTTGAGAACTAGTTTACAAAGAGGTGAGGATATCTTGCACGCATTTCATCTTCCCTTTCCCAAGTGGACTCTCTGAGAGTGTCTTTCCTCCACATTACTCGGACTAAGTTAACTTCCTTGTTCCGAAGTGTCTTCATTTTCCTGTCCAGGATCTCCACAGGCTGTTGCTCACAAGACAAGTCAGGCTGTATAGTGAGCTCGGAATGATCAAGAACATGGCTGGGGTCACTCACATACTTTCTGAGTTGGGATACGTGGAACACCATGCACTCCTTCCAATGAGGGTGGAAGCGTTAAGCGGTATGCTACTTCACCGACTCGTTCGAGTATGTTGAACGGTCCAATATATCTCGGACTTAATTTACCCCGTTTTCCAAATCGGATCACTCCACGGTCCGGAGATGTCTTCAGGAATACGTGATCTCCTGGCTGGAACTCCAAGCGTCGTCTCTTTGCATCAGCCCAGTGCTTCTGTCGATCTTGGGCTATGCGCATCCTTTCCCTGATAGTACGAACCACATCAACGGTCGCTACTATCATCTCTGGTCCAAGAAGTTCCCTATCTCCGATGTCGTCCCAACTTAATGGTGATCGACACTTCCTTCCATACAATGCTACAAAAGGTGCCATTCCTATGCTTGCTTGGTAGCTGTTATTGTACGTGAACTCCACAAGATGCAGGTGATCTTCCCACGATCTTTTGAAGTCTAGCATACACGCTCTGAGCATATCCTCCAAGATCTGAATAGTTCGTTCCGACTGACCATCTGTTTGTGGATGATAAGCCGTGCTGAAGTTCAGACTTGTTCCCAAGCTTGCTTGCAGACTCTGCCAAAATTGCGATCGGAACCTGGTATCACGATCGGAGACAATGCAGACCGGTACTCCATGAAGTCTCACAATTTCCTGTATGAATTCATGGGTATCAGAGATAGTACATTATGAAGAGTTTAAATCTTAAATAGATTATTACCTCCATATACTTCTTTGCTAGTGCCTCAGTTGATTGGCCAACTCGAAATGGGATGAAGTGAGCCGACTTTGTGAGTCGATCCACAATGACCCATATGGTATCGTTACCCTTTGTGCTGCGAGAGAGAGCAGTCACAAAATTCATCGTGATGTGTTGCCACTTCCATTCTGAGATTGGTAATGGTTGAAGTAGTCCAGCTGTCCTGTGATGTTCAGCCTTTACTTGCTGACACACCAAGCATTTTGCGACGCTTCTGGCTACTTCACGCTTCATTCCATGCCACCAATAATTCTAACGTAGATCTTTGTACATTTTGGTACCTCCAGGATGTACTGAGTAGGGAGAGCTGTGAGCTTCTTTCAGTAACTCTTCCCGAACAGGACCTTTTGGTACACACAACCTGCTGCCGTATCTCAAAGATCCGTCTTCATGGATGATGAAGTCTGTTCTGTGTCCATTCTCCACTTGTTCTATGATCCTTTGCAACTTAGCATCACTTGCTTGAGCTGCTTTGATCTGATTGACAATGGTTGATTGAATTTGTAAATTCATCAAACTTGAAGCGTTACCTGGCATGACTACTTCAATCTCCATCTGATAAGAGCATCTGGAACCACATTCACCTTCCCTGGGTGATATTGCAAGTTGATGTCAAAGTCCGCCATTAGTTCTAACCATCTTCTCTGCCGCATATTCAACTCCTTCTGAGTAAACACGTACTTCAGACTTTTATGATCTATGTAGATGTTCACTCGTTCACCAAGTAGATAATGGCGCCAAATCTTGAGAGCAAAGATGACGGCTGCCAACTCCAGATCATGCGTCGGATAATTGCGCTCATGAGTCTTCAGTTGTCTTAAAGCATAAGCCACAACCTTACCGTGCTGATGTAGAACACATCCTAATCCCTTTACCGGATGCATCACAATGTACTTCGAATCCTCCAGATTGATCCGGTATTACGAGAATAGGTGCTGATGTTAATCTTGACTTGAGTTCTACGAAAGCTTGTTCGCATGCTTCTGACCACACAAATTCTTCATCTTTACGTGTGAGCTTGGTCAGGGGTGTTGCTATCTTCGAAAATCCCTTAATGAACCTTCTGTAATATCCAGTTAAGCCCAAGAAACTCCGAATGTCCTTCACTGACTTTGGTGTAGGCCATTCGCTAACTGCTGCAACTTTCGCTGGATCCACAGAGATTCCTTCTCCTGATACGATATATCTAAGAAAACCAACTTGCTTTAGCTAAAACTCGCACTTGCTGTACTTGGCATAGAGCTTATGTTGTCGAAGAGTTTCCAGGACAATTCGTAGGTGCTCTGCATGTTCTTTCCGACTTTTAGAATATACCAGGATGTCGTCGATGAAGATGACAACAAACCTGTCTAAGTACTCCCGAAAAACTTGATTCATTAGGTTCATAAATATTGCTGGTGCATTGGTCACTCCAAATGGCATCACTAGAAATTCGTAATGTCCATAGTGAGTTCTGAAAGTTGTTTTGTGAATATCAGTTTCCTTGACCTTCACTTGATGATAACCTGAACGAAGATCCAATTTAGAGAAAACACAAGATCCACTTAGCTGATTGAATAAATCATCGATGCGCGGGAGTGGATACTTGTTCTTTATAGTGACTTCGTTCAAGGCTTTATAATCGATGCACATTCTGTATGAACCTTCCTTCTTCTTCACAAGTAGTACAGGTGCTCCCCAACTTGAAGTGCTGGGACGAATCCATCCTTTCGCCAATAATTCGTCCAACTGTGTTCGGACTTCCTTCAAACCTTCCGGACTTAATCTATAAGGTGCTTTGATCACCGATTGTGCTCCTGGTACTAAATCAATACTGAATTCAATAGCTCGATCGGGAGGCAAACCTGATATATCGTCAGGAAATACATCGTCGAACTCTCGAACTACTTCTGGTCTTGATTCTTCTTCCGCTTGAGCTGCTGCAACTACTGCTTACCTTGGCTTCGCTTTGTAGGTACTTGGCTCCAGGATACGGTCTCCGCTCTTGAAATAGAAGACCAGATGGTCTGGAATCTCGAATACTACCATCCTTTGACGACAGTCGATGGTAGCATAAAAAGTTCCAAGCCAATCCATTCTTAGAACCACATCGAAGTTCGGTATGCCCAGTACTTTGAAGTTAGGATAAAACTCTCTATTGCAGACGATGACTGGACACAAGCCGTATCCCATGGTTGCCTTTAGAACGTCATTTCTTGAACTGACATTCCAGCTGGATACAAGCGGTGAGCTGGAATCGCATAGGTTCGGACGAACCATTGCGACATAAAGCAGTGGGATGCCCCACTATCAAACAGTGCTAAAGCAGAGAGTGAGGCTACTAAGATTGTACCTAAGGTATGTGGGATATGTTTTAGGTATAGGGAAAGTTTGTAGATAATCAAGACTAAAAGAAAAGTTTGAGAAGAAAAGTTTACCAGTAATGACTTAGCCAGTGGCCTCAGCTTCTTCCACTGACATAGTGAAAGCTTGGCGCCTTGGTACATTCCTCCTGGCATGAGGAGCATTCCTCGGAACGTTCCTTTGAGCTTGATGGAATTGACGAGGAGGTGGTGCAGCTTGTGGTCCTCTGGATGGTGCAGGTAGTGCAGGTCTTGGAGCGGGGGCTTGGATGGCTGGGCACTGTGGGTAATTGTTTGCTGGCCTGGGTACAGCAACTGGGTTTTGCCTTTGGGGATAAGACCCAATATCATAAGTAGCTGAGTCGCAGACTAAGCAAAGGCGGTTGGCTTGCCGGCAGTCTTTCATCATATGTCCAGCTCTCTTGCAGTAGGTACAAAAGGCTGGGCTGGGATGATGGTTCGGTACTCCGGGTCGCCTTGGCACAAAAAGTGGTCTGGACGAGGCTCCACTTGCCATCTGGTTGGCAGGGCTCTTAACTCCTGCAGACTGAGGTCTACCCGTTGCTTTTATCACTGCCTCATAGCTGAGGGCAGCTTCCAGAGCATCCTCATGAGTCAGAAATTTTCCCGTGGCTAGAGCAGCCTGAATTTCCGTGTCCAAACCTTGTTGAAAGTGACGGGCTCTGATCTCGTCCGTCGGAATCAAGTGTGCCGCGAATCTGTTTAAGGATTGTGTTAGCTGTGTAGTATGTGATATTTAAAAATTGAACTATTGTGACATATCTTACCGGCTTAGTATGGTGAATTCAGCGTCGTACTCATCTACTGATTTGTCCTACATCGAACCTTGTTGTAGATGAATGAACTGCTGCTCCATGGCAAACCTGGCAGTCATAGGGAGGTACTTTGTGTCGAACTTCTCGCGAAAAGTCTTCCATTCAATAGGCTGTACAAGACGGCTTTGTTCCGTCTTCCACCAGTTGCGAGCATTGTCCGTGAGCCGCAGTTTCGCCACACGGACCCAAGCTATGTCTGGCACTTGTGCTGTCGCCAGATCATCCTCTATACTCTATGCCCATTCCTCAGCTTCAAGTGGGCTTCCCTTTCCGGAGAACTGTTTGGGATGTAAAGCCTTAAATTCCTTTACCCCAGGTGCGTCAGTCTCGGGACGGTTCAGGAGTTGTTGCTGTCCCTCAAGAAGGCTGCGGATCGCCTCAAGTAGCACTATTTGCTCGGTAGGTGGCGTAGGAACAGCATGAACGATTGGTAGTGGGGATGGAGGTGTGTTGTTGACGTTGGTGCTGGTGTTGTTCGGGAAATCCATAAGCTTGAAGAAAAATTCGAGTTAGGACAGATTCAAATGAAATGACAAGATTCAAGAAATATGAAATTGTAAGATTCAAGGGACATGAATTGTAAAGAATGTTTTAGTTGCTGGTTCTTGTGTTATATTACTTAGGTTGTTCACGCAGAACAGAATTGCATGGCAGTGTTCCATACAACTCTGACCTGTATAGGCCACCAACAAAACCTGTCACGCCCCGCTTCCCAGTATACGGCGAAGGGGAAGCGCTACGTATATACTCAGAAGTACATACGCTAAGCGTATCTAAGCAATATAAAATAAATACACAAGAAACAAGATATAAACTGAACAACAACTTTTATTTATTAACATTCTTTTGTACAATGCATGAAAAGGAAATACAACCGAATAAAAATAATGCCTAAATAGTGGCATAACAGGAAATGAAAAGTACTGAATGGAAAAGTGTACAATGAAACTAAAATGCTGGATCTTCGGCAAACTGCTCCAAGTCTTCTGCAGATGGCTCGATCTCTGCCGGGTCCAAACCACCTGACGACATTCAAAGAAGAAAGAAATAGAATGTCGTCAGCGAATATGTCGCTCGGTAAGTCCCAAAGGTAAGAGGAAAGTAGAATAGACAGAATAAGAAGATATCTTTTACAGTTGTATAATATTGTTGTAATGTTGTGTTAACACAGTTGTTTGTATCTTGGTACAGAAGGATACCAGTGTATACGAGAGGGGTCTCTATATGCTAGAAACCAGGGCAAACGGAATGTACAAGGAACCGTTAAGCCACGGTACAACAGCAACGGAATATAGGTTAGGTGTCTTAATCTTACTGCCTCGTGCCACTTTTAACACCTTCCGTACCAATCTACCCCTTAAACCCCGTAGTGTTTTAATTGCATTATTTGTCTTGTAAATTGTATTGATTGTATAATTGATTGACTGACCGAAACCATGAGAACCGTATAGTCATGTAAATGGAATAACTGGAGAACCATGTAAGTGGAATATATCCATGGTTCGGTTCAGTCAAGTTGTATAGATTGATAAATGGGTTCATGGATTCATGCGTTTCTATTGAATTGGAATATTGTAGATTGTAGATTGACCTGAATCATATTCAAGTCAGATTAATCAGACTCAAATCCGATTCAGACAATTAGAAATGTAAGTCGAAATTTTGATTATTTCTTAAACCTATAATTGATAGGGTCCTCAGGGTAATTTATAAACTTGAGGGGTTTTTATGTAAAATATACTTTTATAGACATTTCAAAATACTCCCCAAGCATTTATTATTCGTCTTTAGAGTTGTAATGAGTGTGGATTTTATATTGTGATATTTGTCATGAAAATATCCTAGTTTTATAAATAAAGGTATTTATCTGTGATATTGATTTATTTGAAATTCATGGTATTTTAGTGTAAATTTATTCTTGGGATTTTTAGAAAAGGTGGAATATTTATATCATAACAAAATAGGTATTTTAATGATAAATATACATATATTTATAATAAAAATAATTTTAATACATATATTTTATACTCTAAAAATCTCATTTTCTTAAGATGTCGTATTTTAAATCTTTCGAGACCGAATGCTCCTTGCGGAGGTCTGAATCTCGCACTACTAAGCCCGAGGATGTGCGATAATCCGCACCATCCCGAACGGGTTCCCCAAACTGGGTTGTAGCGGCGCTTTCCAAAGATTGTAAAATACTAAATCGTTTAGAAAACGGCTATATAAAGTAAATGGTATTTATTGGTAAAAATGTCAATTTTCCGTATTTTAGGTTCTAGGGTTTCCTAAGTCAACTAGACTATTTCTAAATGGTCTAAACGACAAGTCATGAGATGCCTCAAATTGCCTCTTCACCGCCAATTGTGGCCAGATAAGTACAAATGAAGAAAGGAGGGATCCAGTCACGAATCACCGTGAGATGGGCATTTTAAAGTTACATTTCTCCCTTGCCTAGCCTAGACACCACAAAGTCAGGTTTAGATAAACGACCGATGTCCACAACTTATCGTATTTTCATAATAAGATGTATTTATTTTAAAGTGTATCAACTCTAACTCTTTTAGAAATAGTTTTATTAAGTGTATGCTATTTAAATGTAAATACTTGTTTTCTCGTATTCTAAAGTTTCAATGGTATCGTGTTAAGTTGTATATAAGTGTGTGAGGAGGTAGGTCGTTACCTCGTGATCTACTTTAAATGTAGCAAGTTTGATGGGTTAAATGAAGAATTGAAATAATGTGATATTTAAGTGAAAAAATACGATAATTTGAGAAAGCTATCATTTCATGTGATAAAATTTGTTCAAATTATTTAATTAGTGTTTAATAATTAACATGAAGAAATTTAAGAATGATTGTATTAGTGAGAAGTGTAATTTTATAGAAAAGCGAATCGGAAATCGGATTTGTTCCGATTCCATCGGGTTTTGTAATTTCGTATTTTTTTTTGAATAGGGAAGAGAGATAGAAAGGGATTTACGGGTTTTCGATTACACTAGAGAGTGAGAGGGAACTAGAGGGATCGTCGATATTGCGTCGTCGCCGGTAGTTCCTAATACGTTCACCGGAAGTTCCGCCGGAATTTCGTCGGAGCTTCGCCTCGAGCTTGTTTTCAAAGTACACGACTCTTGGAAAATTTTTGAGAGAGTGGGCTCAGGATTTTGGGGTGAGAGGGTAGAGGGTAGGGGGTGTATTTATAGGGTAGGATAGGTGAAGGGTTTTTAAATAAAAAAATTGTAAAAAGTGTAAAAAATCATTAAAAATGGTATAACTGGGGCATAAATCATTCTCTGGAACCGATCCATTAATTTAGAGTGTGCAGGGGGTTAGAGAAGACGAAGAGCCAACTTTTTTATTCTGGGGACTCGGCGGTCCAGCCGAGTCCGACCGGTGGCGCCGGCCCGAGTCGAGACGTCGGGAGATAGGGGGTCTTCAGGTGGGGCCTCTGGTATATTTAGTTTTTAAAGTGTAGTTCAAGTTTTGGGAGTTATGGTGTGTGGACTGTTGGGCTTCCAAAGGATTTAAAACAAAATAATATAAAAAATAATGTGGGACAGAGGATTTGAACTCTGGTTGCTTGGTTCAGTAGTGCAAGGTATTACCAATGAGCTACAAGCTCCTTCTTGTAATTATTGTGTGAAATAATTACTTAAAGTGGTAACAACAACATTAAATACCCCAAGTATACTTCAAATTTAAATCAATTTTATGTATACTAAAAATGGAGTTGTTACAGAGTCTCCTCATGCAAATTCTTAGGATTCATCATACGGCACAGGGGTATTGAAATCGATTCCTGAAAGATCAAGGCAATTATGAAAATGCCCATGCCAAGAACTCTCTGACAATTGCGATCTCATCAAGGAAAGATTGCATATATCCGGCAGTTCATAGCCAAGCTCTCCGGAAAATGCCGTCCCTACAGTCATCTGATGAAGAAGGGGACCCCGTTCGTCTGGGATCGAAAGTGCCAAAATGCACTAGACGAAATCAAGCAATACTTTCAAAATCCGCCGGTATTGGCCGCTCCGGTTAAGTGAAAACCCCTTATCCTATATACAACGGCCCTTGAGGGTTCTCTTGGCGCTCTATGGGCACAAGAGAACGATCAAAGAAAGGGGAAAGCTCTATACTATTTGAGTCAAGTTCTCCCGAGGGAAGAAAACAACTACCCCCCATTGAAAAGCATTGCCTAGCACTGATCTTCGTGATAACGAAGCCCAGACATTATGCCTTGGCACATGAGGTGCATCTCATATCAAAGGTAGATCCTCTCAAATATCTGATGTCAAGGGCTATACTAACAGGAAGGATTGCCAAATGGGCCCTCCTCCTAATGGAGTTCTCGATAACGTATCGACCCCTCATAGCAGTGAAAGGCCATGCCATTTCCGACTTTCTCATGGAGCATCCGATACCATCCGACCCCCCTTAAATTGTGAGTTGCTGGATGAACATGCGTTCAACACAATCGAAGGAGAGAATGAAGAAAATGATTCTCAATGGGAACTCTACTTCGATAGAATATCTTCCATGAAGAGGCGAAAACAAAACACCCCCATAATCAAAGCCGGGGTGGGCCTTATCTTCATAACTCCGCAATGAGAGATATAATGTTACGCTCTTTCCTTAACGGAGTCAAGGACTAATAACAAAGCTGAATATGAAGCTTTGGTAGCAGGTCTCGAGATCGCTGTCGACATGGGAATCAAAGACCTCTTCATATATAGAGACTCCCAGCTGATCGTTGGCCAAGTAAATGGCGACTATCAGACGTGCAAGCCAGAGCTGATAAAGTATGGCGAAAGAGTGCAGCAACTGTTGACACAAATCTCCTCATATATCCTGGGGAGTATACCGCATGCAGAAAACAGCAAGGCAGATGCATTGGCCAAATTGGCCAAGGAACTAGCTGATGACGACCTCGACGACGTAAAGATCATTGTGCAAAACCGCAGGGTTCTCACGCCAACAGATATATCTTCGAAAGATCTGATAGAGTCATCCGAAATAAAAGAAATGATCGAACAAGTAGCCATTCAAATAGAGGACGAAGAAAAGGTCAAGGATTGAAGGGAAGTCTTCATAGACTACTTCAAATCCCAACAAACGCCCAAAAATGCGTTGTCTCGACATCAGCTCACGAAACGAGTTCCGTCATTCGCCTTCGTCAATGATACTCTATATAAGAGATCTTTCGACTGTCTGTGGCTAAGATGCCTGGGACTAGAAAAAGCGAAGAGATTAGTTCAAGAAATTTACGACAGACTCTGTGGTTCTCATCAAGCTGGGCCAAAGATGCTGAAGATCAAAAAAATGGGTTGCTATTGGCCCCAATGATTCAGGACTGCCTCGAATATGCGAAGCAGTGTCACTCGTGCCAAATCTACGGGGACTTCATCCACCAACATCTAAATCCACTACACCCAACAGTGGCTAGCTGGCTGTTCGAAATGTGGGGAACCGATATAATTGGCCCCATTGAACCGGCGTCTTCCAAAGGACACCAGTTTATATTGGCAACGACCGACTACTTCTCTAAATGGGCAGAAGCAGTACCACTAAGGGAGGTGAAGATGGAGAATATTCTCCATTTCTTCAGGACACATGTCATCTATCGGTTTAGCACTCCGTGATGAATTATCTCGGATAATGGACCAGCTTATAGAAGCCATAAAATCATCCGCTTCGCACAACAACATAAAATAGATTGGAGATACTCTTTAGTCTATAATTCTCGGGCCAACGGTTTAGCTGAAGTTTTCAATAAGACCTTGACGAAGATTATAAAGAAAACAGTGTCCAGAAATAAAAGAGACTGGCACGAAAGACTGCATGAAGCTCTCTGGGCATACCGAACAACGTTTAAAACGGCTATGAATACAACACCATACATGTTGGTATTCGACACGGAAGCAGTGTTTCCCCTGGAAATAGAACTCCCTTCTCTACGAGTAGTGGTTCGATACGAGCTGACAGATGAAGAAAATGCTCATCTTCTGCTTGAGGAGCTCAATACCCTCGATGAAACTCGCCTTATAGCACAGCAAAATATGGAGGCTTATAAGACAAGGATGATACGGTCATATGCAAGACTGACCAGGCCGAGAACATTCCGCCAAGGAGAACTCGTGATAGTCGTCAAAAGACTAATGATCCCCAATCGTGCAAAACGGGGGAAATTTGAGCCAAACTATGAAGGCCCGTACATCATAGACAAAGTCTACTACGGTGGAGCCTACCTGCTCATGGGTATGCATGGCGAAAGTCCCTTCCGGCCAATAAACGGCCAATTCTTCAAAAAATACTACGCTTGACGAGTCATGACTTAGGTCTATGATAAATGACAACGCTCGGATCCGCTCGCTAACTTCCTGAGTCAAAACTCTGAGAGTACTATGCAAAGAAACCCCGTCTTCTCAAACATGGCGATGAAGGACCGAGATGTCGTTAAATTAGAAATTCACATCAAATATGGCGATAACGGACCGAGATGTCCCTAAACCAGAACCTCGCCTCAAATATGGTGGCATCGGACCGAGAATTCCTTAAACTAATTATCCGCCTCAAATATGGCGATAAAGAACCGAGAAGTCTCTAAACTAATTATCCGCCTCAAATATGGCAACAACGGACCGAGAAGTCCCTAAGCTAACAACGGACTGAGATATCCCTAAACTAGAACCTCGTCTCAAATATGGCGACATTGGACCGAAAAGTCCCTAAACTAAAATTTCGCCTCAAACATGGCTATAAAGGACCGGAACGTCCCTAAACTAGTGTATCGCCCCAAATACGGCGATAGATTCCCTTGGGATCTATATTGCAATCGAAGTCTTAGCACGAAAGATCGCAACTCAAGTCCCACTAGCTACATAGCTACTCCAGCGATGAAGCCACCCCCAAAACCCACCGGCATACGGTTGGGTCACCTGCGACGAATCTACTTTCGAGAGTTTCGCTATTAAAAAAAACAAAAAAAAACGGTATATCCACAAGCAAAATAGGCACGGATGAACACCCGAAAGGGTGCCATGAGTAAAAACAGCAGGACTGCTGGCGTGTTTGTGAAAATCCGAACAGGGCGCAAACTCGTAAAATAAAAAATTCATGTGCACTTGCAATGTCCTCTCGACCTTGTGAGGAGAAAATACCTACGTGAGATCCTTACGACTCACAAAAGAGCAGCACACTTAGGAATCCTCATGATTCCTAAGGAGAAATTACACTTACGCGATCCTCACAACCCGTATGGAAAATTCCGTTCATGAGACCCTCACGGGTCATAAGATTCAAAAGCTTTAAGTTATATGGATCTGAACCTGTTCTTAAGTCGCCATATCCCCTAAGTTTCCCTACAGGCGGTCCAATATTGACCCTTATATACAATCCACGGACACGAATAAATATTCCCCACCAAGTTCCACCAACGGCGAGAAATATCCCCGTATGGTGAACGACACTTGTAAGTCCCCTCGATTTATAAGGAGAAAACACTCTTGCATGATTCTTATGATTTACAAGAGAAAACACACTTAGGAATCTCCACGATTCCTAAAAAGAAAGTACACCTACGAGGTCCTCACAACTTGTAGGGAGAAATACCTTTAAGAGACCCTTACGGCTCATAAAGTCAAAATGTCTTAGTCGACAGGATCCTAACACTGTTTGCTAAGCCATCTTTGTTCAAATCAGTAAAGGCAAATGATGAGCCGCTCCTGGCAATGTTCCAGTCGTAGCGATGCTGATGCCTAAACAGGTGTCAAACTCTAAGTCCTTTCACGGCAAATGATGATTCGCTCCTGGCAATATTCCAGTCATAGCGATACTGTTGCCAAGGTTGGTATCAGATTCCAAACTCGCAATAAAAACAGCAGCGACTAGCAAAAAATGCATATAAAAACAACTGAAATGATGGGGCAACTCACAATAAAAATCAGCGAGCAAAAAAATATGCATATAAAAACAGCCGAAATGTTTAGGCAACTTGCAATAAAAAACAGCGAATAAAAACATAAAAAAAATAGCCGAAATGATTGGGCACCACGAAAAATAGCCGAAATGATTGGGCAATCGCGACTTTCGCGATATGAAAAGTTGAAAAGATAGAGTATCGCGGCAATAAAAAAATAAAATAAAATAAAATTTCCTCTGCCCTGCAAGTATGTCCATATTGACTCTTGTATACAATCCATGGACACAAATGAAAGAAAGGAAACCATACTTTCCCACCAGGCTCCGTCAAAAGGAAATCCAGATCTTGATGGCAATATCTACAGCCTAGAGATCAGCTCGACGTTCTTCTCATTCCAACAGGGTGCAGACATGACGTCAACAAAACTCCAAAGAGCCAAATCAAAACGCAGTAATGGCAAAATCCTAGCTCCAACTCGGCATTCCTTCTCATTCCAGCAGGATGCAGACGCAACGTCAAGAAAAAATCCAAGGGTCGAAAGAAAAATGGAGCCATGGCAAAATCCTAGCTCCAAGTCTTGACGGTTCATATACAATCCAGAGACTATCTCGATGTTCTTTCTCATTCCAGCAGGATGCAGGCGCAACGTGAACAAAAGACCCAAGGGTCGAAACAAAAAATGGAGTAACGGCAAAATCCTAAACTCCAAGTCTTGACGGCACATATACAACCTAGAGACCATCCCGACGTTCCTCTTCATTTCAGCAGGATGCAAATGCGGCTATCAAATGAAATTGGAGCAATAGCATATTCCTAACTCCGGACTTCAATTGCAATACATACAGCATAGAAGTCTTACAGATATCTACCCTACATCAGCAAAGAATCAGCGCGATATCGTCAAAACCAAAAAATGAAGCAACGACATATTCCCAGTTTCGGATCTTGAAGGCAACTCATATAAAGCCTAAAAGACTATCGGAGATCATCCCACACCAGAGAGGAGTGGTTATGACTCATCGGGGGCTCCAAACTGCACCT
The DNA here is from genome assembly GCA_030015575.1 of Agapanthus africanus. Lineage (NCBI taxonomy): Eukaryota > Viridiplantae > Streptophyta > Magnoliopsida > Asparagales > Amaryllidaceae > Agapanthus > Agapanthus africanus. The sequence goes on along the minus strand of JASDDO010000008.1, from coordinate 4,683,469 downwards.
AACCTCAAGTAAAAGAGCATCATGGCAAATTCCTTACGTTTGCTCTTCCGACAGTAATATGACTTAAGGAGATTACTTGAAAACGTCTTGTGCAGCCCCTGAAGGGATCAGAGACAAGACAGTCGTGGGGCTACTCGAACAACAGCTTAAAGACCGCATATCGAGGAATACATCAACCAACGCGATGGTACCACGGACTAAAACCCTAGTACCACAAACCTAACGGACCTCTGTCGTAAAGAATGGAAGTTATTTGCATATAACGTTAGGACAAATTTTCCTGTAAACTCGAGGGAGGTAAACTAAAAACACTCCGGCATGAGTACATAAACTAGAGACTCCGAAATGAGTAAATAAACTACAAACTCCGAAACGAGCGAATAAACTACGAACTCCGAAATGAGTACATAAACTAGAAACTCCAAAATGAGTAAATAAACTACAAACTCCGACACGAGTAAATAAACTAGTGAGCGCTAAATTAAGACATCAGACACAGGGGAGTACATGCAAAAAAAATGTGAATTCTTTATTCATAAATCAAAATGGTTTACATTTATGTAAATAAAATTGGGAAATACAATTTTAACTGCTAAGAAGGCGAGACTTTCAATAAATTGGCAACCCGCTCACTTTCTTCCCGCAGCTCCTCCTCGCGTGCCACTACTGCAGCTAGCCTCGTGATTAGTCTGAAATATTGCACATTTGAATGATTATCTTCTCCACTATTGTTAAGTTCTAAAATGTGTTTATTTTAATTATAGATCATATGAGAGTTTATGTGTAAAAAGTTTTTTATTATATGTTTCATTATAATTAACATGATGAGGGAAAATGCATGCATATAATGTTTAAATGAAATATTGTAATTAAAATATGCATATAATATCAAATATTTCTAATCAATATTCTTAAGATTTAAATCATATAAAATGGTTATGATAATATCTCAAAATAATAATAAATACTATGACTTGAGATATTGTGCAGATATTAGCTCAGGTCTGGAGATCAAGAGATCCGAGATGTCGGAATCAAATCTGCCGAAATATTGAAGCAAATCATAAGATCTAGCAACGGTAGAGACTCAGAGTTAGATTCTCAAAATCCAGATATCTAGAGGATCTCCACATGTCAACACCAAACAGAAGAAGAAATCCCAAGTCCTGATCCCACCATGTCACTACGGTTTAGCGGCCAAACTACCATATTCACAGTGGATCCGCGGCCTTTTGATGGCTGTAAGATTTAAGGTTTTGTGGGTAGGATTTTAACAGCATATATTAGTATATGGAATCTAGGGTTTCTGTCTATGGTGACTATATAAGAGACCGAGAGCTTCACATGAAAGATCATCAAACCGAAGAGATCAAGAGGTCCAAAGCGATCCACGCATCCAGATGATCATCAGCTAGTCATCTATCTCCAACAAGATAGAGAGCGAGAGAAAAAACTAGGGTTCTTATAATCTACCTTTAAAGGATTTGTAAATGCAATAGTTGATTAATAAAAGTAGTGTTTTTATTAGTCTTTTTGCAAAATTAATTTCCGCACTTACTTTCTGCATCTTAATCATGCTTTCATTCTTCACTCTTTCTTATAAATCTCAAACCATGAGCGAGTAATTACTAGCTTGCTAGGGTTCGTAAGCTAGGGTAGATCAATGGATAATAAAATCATTTAACCTCTTTTTATACATTTTAAAGTTTATAAAGTTTAGCAAAATAAATGTTAATATTCTTATCGGGCGTGCTACCAATCTATTGTTAGTCACGACCACGATTCAAGATCTGTTTAACACTTGTTTTGTTAAGGGCTAGACATGAATAAAGATCAATGCAAGGACATGTGTTAAGAGTGGGGAAACCCTAGTTTCTTCCAAAAGAACCCTAATCTACATTAATCACTATCGATCTAGTTTTAAACTATTAAAAGATAAAAGGTGTCATTTTTAATTATTCATCCATTACTACTAAGTGTTATAAACCATACAAGCCTCTTCTTCATAAATCTTATACATTTTAAAGTCTATAAAATCATTTAACCTCTTTTATACATTTTAAAGTCTAAAAATTTTAGCAAAATAAATGTTAACATCCTTATCAGGCGCATTACCAATCTATTACTAGTCACGACCACGATTCGAGATCTGTTCAACATTTGTTTTGTTAAGGACTATACATGAATAGAGATCAATGTAAGGACAAGGGTTAAGAGTGGGGAAACCCTAGTTTCTTTCAAAAGAACCCTATTCTATATTCATCACTATCGATCTAGTTTTAAACTATTAAAAGATAAAAGGAGTTATTTTTAATTATTCATCCATTACTACTAAGTCCTATGAACCCTACAAGCCTCTTCTTCATAAATCTTATATCCGTAGTATATCCTTAACGACAATCAATCACCCATCTTCAATCAACTCATCTAAGACAAGAAAAGGTTCATATTTCCCTGCGGACGACCCGTACTCATCGCGGCTAGCTACTAGCGACACCGTCCTGATTGCGGTTATTTACGACACATTTTTTAAACGATTAATCAAATGGCGCCGTTGTTGAGGAAACGACTGTAATTTTTTTCTTGCTATTCGGGTTGAATTCTTACTAAATCCGGCAACCATAAAACAAAGTCAAAACCGTATCTTGTGTATTTAACGATTATTGTGTAAGTTTTGCAAGGGAATCTGGAGTAACTGGAGCAAACCATCAGAGAGTTAGAAAATTTCGATGAAGACCAGAGGAGCATAGGGTTGCTCTGAAGAAAACTCAGCAGGAGAAGACTCCATTGTGCGGAGGAACCACGACAGAAGTGAGCTATTGGTGGCGGAACCGCGGCTCTCTGGTGGAGTTGGACCCCAAAATCCTCAGGTAATTTCTTCATATCTTTCTCTCTCCTCTAAAGCTCTAATAATCTGATTTTGACTGCAAAATTCTTTGCAAAAAGCGCCGCACAAAAATCTTTTTGCGTGTTTTGATATTGGTTTGTTTGTGCATATCTTAACTGGACAATAAGGGGCAATAACCCAAATTCAGATTAGGTGGGGATTTTATCAGTTTTCCTAGGCCCCAAAAATCACAAAACGAGCATACTTTCACTCTACATTAATTAAAAAATATATTGACCAAGGCTCTAAGGACTGTCGCGCTTAATTAGGACAGAGGAGGGTCGTGGGTAATCTATCGTTTATCTGCATTTTTCTTATGGTGTCTAGGCAAGTTTGACTAAGAAAAGTGGTTACTTAATTAGGCCCACTATTTTCGGTGATTCATATAGCGGATAACTCCCACATACCTGGCCACAAGAGCAATAAAGAGGTGGTAGAGGATTGATCCTGCGACTTGTCTTTTGGAAGTCTAGGAGCGATCTAGTGACCTGACCTAGGCGATCCTAATTCTAGGTATTGATTGTGTATTTTTTTGATTTGTTGAGTCAAGCCTCACGTCCGAAACTTTTTCAAAACAAACCTTTTAAAAAATTCGTTCTCACACACGCTGCCACGTGCACTAAACCCTGTTAGTGCATGATCGGCTGGACACAGGATTCTAGTGCCCGTCTTGTCTGCGTCTTTGCTATTGACTCCGAAGTCGGTATTTCTTCATCTTCTATTTTCCCTCCACCCACCACATCTTCTGAGATGTATGGAACTCCATCAGATTTTAACAATACCACCCTGCCACCACCCGTAGGTGTGCAGAATCCACCGCGCATCTCTTTCCAAGAAAGATGCTACCCTGTGCGTGGACCCCTTCCTACTTGTCTTTCTTTTCCACCGGCTAATGGGGATAATTTCGAAATTAAACCGCATTTCATTAATTTGTTGCCCAAATTTCACGGGCTTGAATCCGAAGACGCATATGTTTTCATCACCAAATTCGAGAACGTATGTGCAATGATGGGCACAACCCAACTTTCAGGGGATGCTATGCGATTACGTCTTCTCCCTTTTACCTTGTGCGATCTAGCAGAAAAATGGCTTTATAGCACTGCCGCACATTCTATCACCAAATGGGATGAATTCGTTATAGCATTTCTTAAGAAATTTTATCCCAATGACAAAACCGTCCGTGTTCAAAGTGAGATTAACCAGTTTACCCAACTTCCCAACGAACCATTTTAGAAATGCTTTAAGCGGTTTAAGGATATTCTTCTACAATACCCCCATCACGAAATTGATAGATGTCAACTTTGCCGAATTATATATGAGGGTATTAATCCAGCGATGAAACAAATGCTTAAAACCATTTGTCAATACCGTTTCATGTCTAAAGACGATGGTGAAACTTGGCAATTCCTGGAAGATCTCGCCGAACAAACATTACAGTGGGAAAGCGTTAGACCGATATCGTCTTCACCTAGGGCAGGTATCTATCAGCTCGATGTTTCCATCACAGTGAAAATCGAAATGGTCGCGATACAAAAGAAACTCACAGCTATAGAAAACAAATTCTCATCAGCCTCCCTAAACCAAGTTATGCTCCCCAAAATCGTGTGTGGTTGCTGTTCTGACCCATCACATTTAACGGAAGAATGTCCATTAAATCCCCCGTTTCAAGGTCAAGAACAAACTAATTCTGCTTTTCAGCAACGATCTAGAAATGATCCTTATTCTTCTACATATAATCAGGAATGGAGGAATCATCCTAATTTTACTTGGAACCATAACCAAACTCAAAATCAAAACCAGTTCCCAAGCAATTATCAAAGGCCTCCTCCACAGCAACAACAGCTACCACAACAAAATCAGCACCCCTTTCAATCGCAATCTTTTTAAAACCCGACCAACAACTTTGATCCTTATAATAATATTTCAACGGCCGATATCGATAAAACCTCTGCGCTCGAACGTAACTTAGAAACGCTCATTAAATAGTCTACACAAACAACGGCTAATTTAACCTCTTCTATCCAAATATTAGTGCAACACACTGCTTACCACAGTGAAAGAATAAAATCGATAGAAGCACAACTTGTACAGTTAAATGCCGCGATGAGCGAGAGAGAGAAAGGGAGACTTCCATCTCAACCTCTACCAAATCCCGGCCACTCACAAAGCATGAATATCATCCTTCAAAATCATAATGTGAGTGCCATAACCGCGTTGAGATCGGGAAGAGTGCTGAATAACTATGTTGATAAACAAGTTAAAGTCGATGATATTGATGAAACCCCGGATACTACTTCTACTCCTACTTCGTCTAATCCAACATCTTCTTCCGAGCCTATTCTCTGTTTTCCACTAGGCTCAAACCCTCATCCCACTTCCTTGAAGGAATTACTATCTACAACCATCCCAAATCTAATTTTGGGATCCATTCCATCCCCACAACCTTCTCCTATGTTGGACCCAATCCTTATTGATAAAGCTTCTTTTCCAAACAAGTTAAGGACCAACAGACCAAGTTTTCTAATGGAGAAGATTGTGGACATTTTAAAGCAAGTTAACATAAATATTTCTCTCTTAGATGCTATCAAACAAGTTCCATCCTATGCGAAAATTTTAAAAGACTTGTGCACTAGGAAGAGGAAAACTCAAGTGCCTAAAAAGGTTTTCTTAGCGAGTAATATGGGCAATTCTCTTATCCAATTGGTTCCCACGAAACGTAAGGACTCCGGTTGTCCTACAATATCTATAATTATTGGGGGTAAAAATATCAATCGTTCTCTACTCGGTTTAGATACTAGTGTTAACTTGTTTCTATATTCTGTTTATGAGTAATTAGGGATAAGAGAGTTGAAACCTATGCATTGCACTCTCCAGATGGCCGATCGATCTATCACCCAACCTCGGGGTGAGCTAGAGGACGTGTTAATCAAACTCGGGGAATTTATATTCCCTGTAGAATTTATATTGATAGATACACAGCCTGCAGCAAACCCACGGAACCAAATTCCGGTGATTCTAGGTCGACCTTTCCTACCAACTTCAAACGCGATAATCAATTGTCGTAACGGTTCAATGAACCTATCCTTTGGGAAGATGAGAATTGAGCTTAACATCTACAAGTTAGGAATTCAACCATCGGAACCCTATGCTCATGTTTGTTCTGTCAAAAAGATAGCTTCCGACAGTTGCAAATTTGAGGAGCTTCACAATTCTGATCTCGACGACACTAGTGCGTTATGGTTTGATTCTACTGTTTATTATACACCTGAAGACCCTTCTGTCAACAATTCCACACCTAAGTCCGAACCCTTTAACTTGTCGAATGATTTAGTCGAGCTATCCGAGTTTCATAACTCCCTTTCCGATGAGATTATCATTCAGAATCTTGTTGAAAGTTTTGAAGATATTTTTGCCGAAGAACTCGCATTCCTAGAAGACATGAGAGTTGTGATGAATCAACCCCTACCTAAAAAAGTTGAACCGCTACCCCTTCTTCTTATCAAGAATGAGAATGCGAGAAGTACACCATCACTGCTGCGTCTCTACCAACCGAGACGTAAACCCTATCGATTACGCTGCTTATCTTCCAACTTTTTCATATCAATGATCTTCTACCAACTATATTGTTATATCGATAAAATATTTGAATGGTTGGTGTTGACTTTTGGTTTTTGTAAAGCTTTGCATAGACTAATAACTTTACCCCCTCTTATAATTTAAAATACTTAATACTGTTTTACTCAAGTTTGGGGGGAGGGGAGAGAGGAAATATTTTGGCTCTTGAAAGAAAAATAAATTGTAACAAAATTGTGAGCCAAAAATAAGTTTGGGGGAGAATTTCACTGTCATTAATTATTGTCCCCGTTACTAACTTTTCCTCCCAAGTCTACAGGTTATAAGATTAAAAGATGACATCAGTGAGGACACTGCTGCAAATAGGTTTGGGGAAGGTTTGTGCTTATTCACGCATCAGTTTTTTTGCATTATACTAAGTAAAAGCACAAAAAATTTCTTTGATAATGAAAGTTAGAAAATTAAAAATACATATGATAGGAAGGAAAAGTTTAAGAAAAGCAAGAAAATTAGATATTTTATAACGAAGCTAGTAATAGATAGTCATGAGCTATTGTCCCAAAGAATAGTAAGATGAAGGAAATCACTAATCTAAGAATAGAATTAAGTCTGAAAAATAGTCCCTATTTTTGAGTCTAAATATCTGAACGTTGATACCTTACTATACGCACTTGCATACATCTTGAAACTTGGGATAGTAGAGGATACCTTAAAATACTCTTGTCTAAAAGCCTTAGTATGAAGGAAAATAAATATATAGACAAAAAATTAATTGAAAAAAATGGTGAAGAAAAATGAACACTGATTTTGTAATTACTTAAGGCAGCATAAAAAAATATAGCGAGGGTGCATTATCATCTAGTGCCTTAGACCAACTAGTTTGGAAGCCACAACTAAGTCTTAGGTGTTGCAAGACGAGAATATTGCTAATTACGCCTAAAAGAGTGAGACCATTTGGTAATCGGTTGGTTAGTATCTCAAGAAGTATTAACGGTCGCATGACGAATGTGTGAGCAATTCCATCTATAAAATATTCACCGACTAAAAAGTACTAAGGAAATGAACAAGAGTATGATAGCTTGAATTGAATTCTCTAAATGTAGGGATGTCTTTTACACACACGTAGGGGTATATGATTTATGTTTAGAAGAAAGGTAGGGAGGAAGACTAAAAGCGATATTTTATTGAGGGATGATAGGGTTGTAGGGCGTGCTACCAATCTATTGCTCGTCACGACCACGATTCGAGATCTGTTCAACACTTGTTTTGTTAAGGGCTAGACATGAATAGAGATCAATGCAAGGACAAGGGTTAAGAGTGGGGAAACCCTAGTTTCTTCCAAAAGAACCATAATCTACATTTATCATTATCAATCTAGTTTTAAACTATTAAAAGATAAAAAGAGTCATTTTTAATTATTTATCCATTACTACTAAGTCCTCTGAACCCTACAAGCCTCTTCTTCATAAATCTTATATCCGTAGTATATCCTTTACGACAATCAATCACCCATCTTCAATCAACTCGTTTAAAGCAAGAAAAAGGTTTACGTTTCCCTGCGGACGACCCGTACTCATCGCGGCTAGCTACTAGCGACACCGTCCTGATTGAGGTTATTTACAACACACTTTTTAAATGATCAATCACCTTGCTTCGACTTGAGCCCGTTATTGCAAACATAATGAAAGCTTCTCAGCGATTTTCTGCTTTGCAACCTTGCAATCTCGCATTCCCCGCTCGGTAAAATCGAGGTTCTTCCTCAGGGCTAGTCCATTAGAAATGCATTGTTGGAGGTTTTCGAAAATAACTCGCAGCTGCGTGGCATTCGCTTCGACTTGGGCTCGCAATCGGCTGGATTCATCAGAAGCAATCTCATGCTCATTTCGCTTCAAGGCCAACCTTTGCTCAAAGTATTGAATAGAATCGGCACATTGCTCAATCCACACGATCAGTTGAGCCTTCGAGATTAATGCTTCAGGAGTGAAACGCTTGATTTCGATCTCATGCAGACAAGCCTCGATCCGCTTACGATAATCAACCCAAAGGCCGACGAAATCTTCGTTATGGAAATTCACAAGCGTCACCAGCATCGGGTTGACCTCGTCAGAAAAATCAGCGGCAGAAGTAAGAGCTTCAACGTTAAGATCTTCGATGAATTCACTCAGCATTTGCCTGCTATTCGGCGCACCCCTGGAAGATTGACGCTTAGCAAAGGGCCCTGCGAGCATGGAAATGTGAGACTCAAAGGGAGCCAAAGCCGGTGTAGCTGCTGCAGAATAAATCATACACAAAGAAGGGTCAGATTTCAACCTAAAAAGTAAAGAAGAATGCTGATGGACGAGATCTTCCATACCAGTGGTCAAAAGTGGCAGGGCAGGGAGCACAGGAGGCTCGGTTATTCCTTCGCTCTCTCCCTCGAGCTGTGATACTGTGGTCAATACGAGGAAAGCTTAGCAATAGAAAGTTTACTCGTGGAAAGATAAAATAACAGGTGAAGAATATACTAACAAACGCCTGAAGGGGAATGAATTCTGATTGGACGGCGAAGTGCATGCTTCACATCTGATATAAGCGGTCAAAAAGCACTCCTGCAGCATTGCAACAATATATGGTTAATACAAGAAAACGGTATCTACACTGAAATAAGAAATGAGGGATCTCTACTTTCCGTCATTAAATTCGAGAGAACTCGGGAGGACACAGAAGAGGGGGATGGAGCAGTGACAATCGTGGCCACGGCTGACAGTGATCCTTCAATCAGCACAGCGTCGGGGTCTACCACGCCTGTATTCAGAATAAAGAAAACATCCGCAGAAATGTTTAATGGGATTGAGAAACCAAAAGTAATAGCTCGAGGTATACCTGATGGGGTGGAAATCATAACAGGGTATGGAGCATCACCGGCTTCAACAACTTCCTCAGCTTCCATCATCATCGGGAAGGTGGATTTGGCATCCACACTTTCGTCCTCTGATCAATAAAGGCCGTCGTAATGCCCGCATCACCCGCCGATATCTAGGATCCACGAGGGGAGGAAGCGGCAATCGGAACATTCCCAGATTCGAAATAGAGGCCTGATACTCCAGGCACTTCGAGCGCTAGCACTTCGCCCGCCACGTCACCAACTGAACTCGGCCCTGTTGAAAAAACAAAAGTGTTATAATTCAAGGAAAAAAGATTGCTATCAGGTTTCAATAAGGGATTGTGCACTGTTTTACCTTGAAGCGACCTCTCGGCCTCTTCGCGAGTTGCACACGCAACCTGCCTAAGAGCGGTGGACAGGAAAGAAGGAGCATCCTCCATGCAAACATCAGAAGGTCGAGCATCGCTCGAGCCGCGTCTGTGGCCAGATTAGCCTGACGCTCCCTTGTGGTGTGCTTTTTGTGCTTCTTCCCAGCTTCTTCTCAGCTTTGCTGTACGGACGGATCTCTTCAGGGCCTCCGACAGAAGAGCGTCTTCATCCAGATCAGGCTCGTTCTCGAGACATACTGTAACATCCGTCATCGGCTGCTTCAGCGACGCCTCCCGTGGCGACCCGGGGAGGCCCTCAGCCGTAACCGGTGGCTCTGAAGGCTCTTCCGCACCACCATCGGAGGTTGGCATTATATTCGGAACAACATGAGCTGCGTGGTTCCTGTAACAAGAAAAAGGAAAGTAGTCAAGTTGTGAATAAAATAAACTAAATATGTAAAGGCGTCGTGAAACAAATCATACCAAGACCCACGGAAGCACGAAGCCTCTCCTCCTCCTCAAACGTTTTGAGGGACACCAAGAGGGCCTCTTCAGTGGAGATTCCTGTTAAGAGAAGGGCGTTAGTAAAGTGTAATAAATTCATAAAAAAGAATATATACAGGAGAGTATAAATGAAATATACCGGACGCCGAAAGAGAAGCTAACGCCGCTTGCTCACGGGCCAGTCTTTTAGAAGCTTCGATAGCAGCTTGAAGGTCGGTAGCGGCAATAGGAGCTTCGAATAGACCATCGTTAGTGTCATACTCAGACAAGCCTTCGCTATAAGGAGCATGAGGCTCTTGGCCGAATACAACATCAGCTGAGAACAGAGATTTCTTCTTTTTCTGCGAGCTGGCACCAACCCCCGACGATAACAACTTCCGCTTAACAGGCTTCTTCGGACGGAGGGTTCCAATCTCCGAGCCAATACCCAACTCGAGAGACCCAACAGCCACTACAGCTACATGAGCATTTACCTTCGGCCGAGGCTTATTTAGAAAAGCTCATGGAACCACAACTGCGCTGCTTCCTCTCAAAGAAGGAAGCACAACCGTCCGTCGCTTCAGTGGGACCGCTGGGTTACTGGCTAGGACAGCATCCTTGTGGTCAAGCAGCAGCCGCCTCTCTTCCATGATTACAGCGTCCGTTGCATGTTGGTACCAAGCAACGTAAGCATTCGAGGCTCTTCGAATGTGACTCAGCTTGCTGATGAGAAAATGGGACCCCATATTCAAACGCATGAAATGATGTGTTGCGTTGCGAACACCTACCTCAGTAGTAACGGGATCCATGATAAACGCCTCGAGGGGAATGCCTTGGTTGTAACCCGATTGCTGAGCAAAACGGTGTGGGTTATATATCATGAACAAAGATAAGGCGTTCTGTCTGAATACCAGGAAACCCGGCCTGATAGAATACAAGAGGACAATCTCTCGGGCCCTCAATGCAGAAGCTCCGTCCTTGAAAACGTCATGAAGCGGCTGGATTGCTTTGGAAGATTCCTTGCCGATGATCAGGACTCTGTCGATGAAGGTCATGCTATTCCCGATCATGCGCGGGCGAAGAAGCAATCGCTGAGCCTCCTGCTATGTTGGGTCTGGGGAAGAAGTATCGACCAAGTGCATGACTCGAGGAAAATTGTATCCTTCATAAAATCAGGGTCGTTTATGCACACCAAAAGCACCCAGCACGTGCATCTCGATCCATGGGGTGAAATTATGTAGTGAGAGATTAACGGGCTTCAGACCCGGCTGAGTAGTGTCGGCCACTAGACTCAGGCCATGATATAAGTGAGCCAGACATGCAACCCCAACGGCCAGGCATGTCCCCGCCAAAATACGGTGAGCCGGATAAAAGATAGACGGTTTCATATAACGGGGATGCATCAGAAGTGTGAACCAGCTCAGCCACAAGCCAATGAACCCCAGGAAGAATGTCTCCTCATCAATGTCCGGAGCAGCGACCTCTGCGAAAGAAACGACCAGGGTATCGGAATAAAAAACTGCTTTAAATCTGCTTCCGCGGTCGGTAATTTGTCTAAGGCAAATCCGAACGGATCATCAAGCTTGGCGAACTTTGCAGCTTTCTTCGGCAAAGCCTCCGGACGAAGGAAGCGAGGGATGAAATCTATAAAGCTAACTCCCTGCCCACCAGACTCCAAAAATAAACTCTTGTATATGTTCAACACCTTGATCAAGCTTGGAAACTTTTGTTGAACGGCATTCTCTGGGGTATGACCCATTACCACTGATTCGGTAGCAAAGATGTACTCGTCAGGGGGAAGTATCTCCTCATAATGTTCCCCTTTGACGGATGATCCAGATATCTCCGCGAATTCCTCCAATGAGATTGAAACCTCCCGATCCGATAAGAGAAATGTATGGGTTGGGATATTCCATTGCTCCAGAAAAGATTTGACTCACCACACATGGGGAGTGTGGTAGTGAAAGAGGGACGCATAGATCGCGGGATATAGCCCGGTTTTCAGTAGCAGCGAGTTCTTGGCCGACAGAATGTATCGGGCCCACTGCAGATACCCAGCCGAATAATGGGGAGTCATTCGTATCATGTAAACCTGCCTCCAAAGACGTGATTCTCCTTGGCATATGTAATTCCCTAGAATATTTAGGTCCATCGATGGCTGCACTGGTATCGATGCCATGGAAGGTTGGAGACGACCTTCCGAGGTCCAGTTGACCTCTTCTACTGCATAAGCGACCTGCGGAGGGTCAGTGTAAGGGATTGACGGGATTGGTTCTGACGACGCTGTGCAAGTAAAACTGCGTCGACCCCGGATAATGTAACTATACCACGACCCCCACAGAAAAAGAGACTTCTACCATAGGTCATAATCCCGAATGAGTGCAAAGACTTCCCCATCTGTAGGCGTATTGGCGAAAGCACTCTCCGAGCGAACGTAGGGGAAGGAGGAATCGGAAACCATAATACCTATAAAAAAACAAAAATGAGGGTTAATTATCAACACAATGTTCAAGACTATAGCATTTTCTTTACACCTAAATTTGTACTACATTCTGGCATGTTAAAGTCACCACAGTTCAAAAAGAAAGGGACAATGGGACCTACAAATCAAGGTAACACTCCCATCAATGATGAGGAAGGCACTTATTGTAAGAATACAAAAGGATTCCCATTTAATGAAAAATCTCATTGAAATGTGGAGTTAAACTCCCTCGAAAAAACGAGTTCTACAGCAGATTCAAATCTGCAAGAAGAACCCTAAAAAGAAAATAAGAAAAGGGGAATAAAATTCCCAAAAGAATTTATTAAATAGAAATTTTCTCAGAGCTAAGCTCTGTAGGACAACCCAGAATTAAATTCCTCTAATAATGGGATTAAATCCCAGAAATCCCTATGGGAAATATACTGGAATTAAATTCCAGCAAACTCTTAAAAATCAGAATAACAGGGTAAAACCCTAGGATCTCTGAGGCTATCGGTCTACCTAAATAAAGTTTTTAAAGATCTCTAAGAGATCATTTCAAGAAAAAGAGCCAAACTCTGTTAATGGGTTAAAAATCCAAGACAAAAAAGAGTCTCTTTTAAGAGAAAAATGGTCATAATGCTTACCAATTTTCTTAAACAGAGTTAAAATCTAAGAGTTTTTTTAGGCAGAGATCTAAGCTCTGAGAAAAGAATTAAATTCTCAAGGAAGAAGAAAGAGGATGACAAAACAGCAGTCATCTCAAGGGCCAAAGGCCTAATTTATAAGACATGAAGAGATGGTTCAACTTCCCAGGAGATCGAACGGTGGAAAAGGTGACACCGTTGCACCCACATGTAAGCCACGTGAGAGCAACGCTGGGGGGCATTTGTTTCCCTAATATATTTAACCTAATAAAATATTAAACCTCTGTTGAATTTAATGAGGCAACGCCTCACGTGCTCTCCATGAAGGCGCCAGCGCCAGAGCCTATTTTATAGGATTAAATCCTATGGTGATGTCTCATGTGCTCCTCACACGGGCGCTAATGTGCAAAGAAAAGAAGAGTTCATGACATAGAGTTAAACTTTTAGATGGCGCCACACGTGCTCCTCATGCTGGCGCCAATATGCAAAACACAGAAGAGTTCATAAGAGTTAAACTCTTAGATGGCGCCGCACGTGTTCCTCACGCCCACATGCCCGATACGTGAGCGCCAGCGCCCAGGTAGAATTAAATTCTACAATACTCTCCGTTAAACAGCGCCGTTGGATCAAACATTCAACGGAGATGATAAATCATCAAAATACAGAATTAAATTCTGTTGGGAGAAAACATTTCCTGAATCTTTTTAAAATAAGAAAGATACTTTCGGTTGGATCAAAAATCCAATTATAGAATAAAATTCTATTTTGGAATATATTCCCTTAATTTTTCTAAATAAGAAAGATTGCTCTTTGTAAAATAGAGAATTATTGGATTAAAAAATCCAATGGTGATTAAAAATCACCATTTTTACAAAATAAATTCTGTACAGGGAAAAATATTTCTCCAATCTACTTAAAAACAAAAATCATATTCTGTAAAAACAGAAATCCTTGGATCAAAAATCCAATGGTGGGTAAAATTCCCCAACTCAATTTTGGGTCTAATTAAATCAAATGGAATCTCTCAATGAGAGATTTTCTCAGAGTTAAATAACAAACTTGCCTCCACTATATAAAGGACCCGAGACTTCAAGTCTCATAAAAGAAAAAAAAACCCATAAGCTTATGAAAAATACAAAACGTTTCCGAAAAACAATAGAGAATTCAATCATCGGAGAGGAAGACTTTCCTTTCAAAAGAAACATAGGTAAAAGAAATTCAGAGATCAAAATATCTCTTTTTACTTATTTTAAGGGTTTAACCCTTCTCAAAGAATTTAGTTCTTTCTCTGAATCAGAGATCCACAAGACAAGTATATTCCAACTTTTCTAAATCAAAAGAATCACTTTACATGAAAATACCATGTAATTCCAAACAAGATCAAAACATATCAATTAAATATCATATACTATGAAACTAGGTTCTATTTACTAGAAATGTCACAATTTTAAAATATAAAATTATGAAAACCATAAATACGATAATTAAATATTTGAGGTGTATTTTGAAAATTATACAAAATTATTTTTATATAAAACCCCCTTAAGTTCTATAAATTACAATAAGGGCCTTAGAAATATAGGTTTAAGCGGGACCAGTCTCTTGAGCCTTAGGGAGCCAGAGATATGGGTGCTTGCCTATCTAAGGTAGACAACCTAGCAAACGGTGTTATCAATTCGGTAATCGTCTTTGAAAAAGACACAAATCCTGCCGTCCATGTGCAGCAGTTACCGATAACACCAAAACCTAATTCAGTATTCAATTTCTTTTCTAATTGTCTGACTCAGACTGAGTCTCAATATAATCAATCTGACTTGAATGGGATTCAAGTATATAACACAATTCAATATGAATCCATATATTCAATCTGTTCAATATATTCAATCTGTATTGGCTGAACCGAACCATGGATATACATCCATCTACATGATTCTCCAGTTACATCCATATCATTGTTTCGGCAAGTCATCCATCTATACAATTCAATTTACAAGACAATATAATACAAACATTACAATCAATATATCGCGGGGTTTATAAGGGGTAGATTGGTACGGAAGGTGTTAGAAGTGGCACGAGCCATCAACCATAAAGACACCTAACCTGAATTCAATTGCCGTTGTACCATGGCTAAACGGTTTCTTTTACTCCGTATACCGTAATCTCTGGTCTAGTGAGACTCTTTTCGTATATACTTGCATCTTCTGTACCAAGCTACAAACAACAGCGTTAACAATATAATAAAACTTTAAAAGTTACACTCTTTCTCTGTTTATTCTATTTCTCCCTCATCTTTGGGACTTACCGAGCGATTGTTCGCTGGCGACATTCCTTCTCTTTCTTCTTTAGAATGTTATCAGGTGGATCGGACCTTCAGGAGATCGAGCCCACCAGCGAGAATTTGGATTAGCTAGCTTTCGACCCAGAGCTTTAGATTTCTTGTATACATTTACATTCTGTATTTACTATTTCTGTTATGCCACTGTTTAGGCATTACTTTCCATTCCATGTATTTACTTTTCAGATGTATTGTAAAAAGAATGTTAATAAATAAAGTTGCTGTTCATTTATATCTTGTCTCTTGTGTACATTACATTTTATATTACTTAGATACACTTAACGTGTTTATTTGTGAGTAAATACATCGCGTGACCCGTCGCATTCTCTGCCCGTATACCGAGAAGCGGGACGTGACAGATTTTGTTGGTGGCCCATTCAGGTCAGTTCTGCATGGACAACCTAAGCAATATAAAACACAAGAAACAACAACTGAAAACATTCTTTACATTACATATTCCTTGAATCTTACTATTTCAAATTCTTTGAATCTTATTCCTTGAATCAAATTCTTTGAATCTATCATAATCCTAATTTTTCATCAAGGTTATGGATTCCCCAAACAACACTAGTACGAATGTCAACAACACTCCTCCACCCTTACCACTTACTCTTGCCGTAGCTGCTCCGATCAATGAGCAGACGGTACTGCTTGAGACGATCCGCAGCCTCCTGGAAGGACTGCAGCAGCAGAATACTATATTATTGAACCGTCCAGAAGCAGAAGCAACCGGTATGAAGCGCTCTGCCACCCAGATGGCAGGAGGAGCCTATCCTATACAACCTTCTAAACCCAAGAGACAGAAAGAAACCTTTAGCCAGCCAAGTTCAGATTTCAGCTTCTATTGCAAAAGAAAAGGACATTTGGTGAAGGACTGTAGGCACGTAAAAGGCCTATGCCTAGTTTGTGGCGCATCCAATCACGGAATTGGAAACTGTCCTTATAGACGCAATCCTGCTCACACCCACCCACCAACTACCCATATGGCCAGCTATTCAGGCTCCTGCATCTCGTCTTGCACTCCCAGCTCACCTGCACAGCCTATTCGCCAATTCCAACAGGCACTGAGGAACATACCCCGAGGGCAGAGAAACATGCCCCAAGGACAAAGGAATGTGCCTCCAGCTAGGAGGAATGAATCACGGCGTCAGGCTTTCCTTTTAGCGGCCGCAGAAGCCGAGACAGTTGACCAAGGTAACCCTGGTAATTTCCTCTACTCTTTTCAAATCTTTCGCATTCTTTCGTTCTTTCACATATTTTTCATGCATTACCAATAGTTCAATCGCCAAACTTTTCTAGAATCCGTTACACTTTCCTTTTACAAATTTCGAGAACGAAATTTTTATAAGGAGGGTAGAATATAACAACCCTAAACTTTCTGTACAAATTTTTTAAAAAAAATACAGAAAGGGGTACTTGAGTCTGAGCACAAGTTATAAGTTTGTTTTGCTTTTGAACAACAAGAAAGAGCGTGTAGCTCATTGGTAAGACCTTACACTGCTGAACCAAAGCACCAGAGTTCAAATCCCATCAGCCACACATTATTTTTTATTTAAAATTCTTTTAATCTTTTAGAAGCCCAATAGTCTACACGTGTACAACCCGTAAAACCAAGAGTCACAGCCTAAACAAACGTGTCCACGAGGCTAGACCAAACATCAGGGACACGAGGCACGAAGACGAGCCCCGACTCGCCCGGCTCGGGCCGGCGACTCGCTTGACTCGGCCGGCGCCGCCAGTCCAACTCGGCCCAAACCCTAACTTTCTTTAACCCTTGCAACTCTTGAACTCCCCTCCATAACCCCTGTATTATTTGTTTTTACTGCACATTTACTGAGCATAATAAAACTCTCATTTAATCCATTTTAATACAAATTTATATACCCTTTCACTACCCTAAAACCCTAATTTTTCCTATAAATACCACACCTAAAATCACCCCTCCTCACTCACAATTCACTGCCCAAACTCTCAAGAAAAATCCCAAGTCTTTTATGTGCAAGTGGAGTTAACAAAGGGCGAAACTCCGACGAAGTTCCGGCGGCGATCCGAGAAGATTCCGGAGATGAAACGACGCACCGGCACCTTCCACCTTTTCCTATTTCTCTCCTCTAGCCAATCATTCAGTAAGTCTTCCTTCCCTCTCTCTTTTGCTATTCTCAAATTCTTCATTCTTAAACCGTGTCGGAAGCGGAGTTATCCGGCTTCCGGTTCTCTTTTCTATTAAAAATACAATATTTTCTTAATAAAAAATCTATAACTTTTGATATATTGTTTAGTACTCATTAACTAAAGTAATAGAACAAGTTTGATATCAAAATGATAATCATAACAAGTTGTATTTCAATTTTTCATTAAAATACTTGTATATTTCATATCGACATATTTATACCTTTTAACCATGATACTTTTAGATAATTCACGAGGTAATGAGCTAGCTCCTCACAACACACAACTCTATCATAGCACGAGATCTTTTTGGAAACATAGAATAAGGGAAAATATGACTTTACAAATAAATACCTTTAACTTATAAAAAACCATTTTCTACAAAGTGTATTAAACTTTTCTATGAAATTGTACCTCTACAATCCATTTTTGGGGAGCCCTGTTTTCGGGATGGTGCGGATTATCGCACATCCTTAGGTATAGTAGAGCGGAATTCAGACCTCCGCAAGGAGCATTCGGATTCCGATGGAAATTTTAATATCATTTTTAAGAAAATGAGATTTCTAGAAAAATAATAAATTAAAATTATTTTATATAAATATTTATATATATCATCAAAATATTTATTTTTGATATAATATAAATATTCCAACTTTTCTATATCAAAAGAATCACTTTACATGAAAATACCATGTAATTCCAAATAAGATCAAAACATATCAATTAAATACCATATACCATGAAACTAGGTTCTATTTACTAGAAATGTCGCAATTGTAAAATATAAAATTATGAAAACCATAAAGACGATAATTAAATTCTTGAGATGTATTTTGAAAATTATACGAAATTATTTTTATATAAAATACTCTCAAGTTCTATAAATTACAATAAGGACCCTAATAAATATAGGTTTAAGCGGGACCAGTCTCTTGAGCCTCAGGGAGCCAGAGATATGGGTGCTTGCCTATCTAAGGTAGACAACCTAACAAACGGTGTTATCAATATGGTAATTGTTTTTGAAAAAAATACAAATCCTGCCGTCCATGTGCAGCAGTTACTGATAACACCAAAACCTAATTCAGCATTCAATTTCTTTTCTAATTGTCTGACTCAGACTGAGTCTCAATATAATCAATCTGACTTAAATAAGATTTAAGTATATAACACAATTCAATATGAATCCATATATTCAATCTGTTCAATATATTCAATCTGTATTGACTGAACCGAACCATGGATATACATCCATCTAAATGATTCTCCAGTTACATCCATATCATGGTTTCGGCAAATCATCCATCTATACAATTCAATTTATAAGATAATACAATACAAACAATACAATCAAGATATCGCGGGGTTTATAAGGGGTAGATTGGTACGGAAGGTGTTAGAAATGGCACAAGACAGCAACCATAAAGACACCTAATCTGAATTCAATTGCCATTGTACCGTGGCTGAACGGTTCCTTTTACTCCGTATACCGTAGTCTCTGATCTAGTGAGACTCCTCTCGTATACATTGGCCTCTCCTGTACTAAGCTACAAACAATAGCGTTAACAATATAGTACAACTTTAAAAGTTACACTCTCTCTCTCTGTCTATTCTATTTCTCCCTCATCTTTGGGACTTACCGAGCGATTGTTCACTGATGACATTTCTTCTCTTTCTTCTTTGGAATGTTGTCAGGTGGATCGGACCTTCAGGAGATCGAGCCCACCAGTGAGGATTTGGATCAGCTAGCTTTCGACCCAGAGCTTTAGATTCCTTGTACGCATTTACATTCTGTATTTACCATTTCTGTTATGCCACTGTTTAAGCATTGCTTTCCATTCCATGTATTTACTTTTCAGATGTATTGTAAAAAGAAGGTTAATAAATAAAGTTGTTGTTCATTTATATCTTGTCTCTTGTGTACATTACATTTTATATTGCTTAGATACGCTTAGCGTGTTTAGTTCTGAGTAAATACGTTGCGTGACCCGTCGCGTCCTCTGCCCGTATACCGGGAAGCGGGGCGTGACACTCAGGGCGGTGATAACCGTTTCGTCGTGGTGCTCGGCGACTTCCAGGAAGGCATTGTAGAAGCGGGTGACGTTTCTCTTGAAGGATTCCCTGTCTTTGCTCTTGATGGTGAACATGTAGTCGACTGTCATTTTCTGTCGTCGGTTACCGATGAAATGACCGAGGAATTGGGTCGCCAGCTCATCAAAGGTCGAGATCGAGCGTGGCGCAAGCCCTCGAAATCAATCTCGGCCGGCCAGGATGAGGGTGGTGGGGAAAGCTCGGCATTGAGCCGAGTTGTCTTGGAAGCTCATGCCCGCCGTAAACGCGTCCAAGTGGTCCTTCGGGTCATACTTTCCGTCGAAGAGGGCCACTTTGGGCGGTTTGTTACACGAGACCCGCTCAGCTAATAACTGCTCTGTAACGGGCCTTGTGAGCGAATCAGCGGAGTACTTCGCCCCCCCCCCCCGCCGACCGTACGGGCATCCTGTCGTATGTCTTCAATTTTCTTTTCGAGAGCCACGATTCATTGTTGGTACCCCGAAAATTCTTTGAGTGCCTGCTATCTCTGCTTGCGCGATGGAGCGGTCTCGGCTTCGTTCTATCACGTTCCTCAAATCTTCGAGGTAGACCCTTCGTGGGTAGTCCCGAAGTTCGTCGTATGTGTGGCCTCGATGGAAGTGGCGACGTGGGTCTTGCATGGAATCAGGCGATCTGACCGACACTTTTTCAGGGGGCGAGAAAGCGCGTCAGGCGTTGAAGTGATAGCCCAGTATCCCCTGAGATCTGGGTGTCGAGCTGTCCGGCGTCCAACGAGTCATGAAATTATTCCCGGCATGCGGGTCATGACTGCCGGAATCAGCACGACGGTGTTCAGTGACATCAAGATGAGCGTAAGTGAGGTCGAGGGCCTGAGCGTGCTCTTCCGTCTTCCTGCGTACGTCGTTAATCCGGGATAGGAACTGCGGTTTGGCGGGTGTCCAACCGTTTGAACGCGGGCGAGCGCATATACCATCGCCGTGAGTCTATCGATCCGAGCGGATAAAGTGTTGATGACGTTAGGAGGGGGACTAAGACCGCTCCCGCCTCCGTTATGGAGGACGGGATGGCTCGTGTTGGGCTCGTCGCGGTTATCGCTTACCATTGAATCGAAGGCAGAAAATCAACTTTTTGGATGGAGAAGCCTCTCGGTTTTCCCACAGACGACACCAATTGATGAAAGTCGGAATCTCCCTCCGATGCTGTCCTCCGTTGATCTTACTGCCTGTTGTGCTGAACGGTTGAGATTTGGTGCGAGAGTTGAATGTGTGGATCTCAATGGGTTGTCGGTTGTCGTTGACGCCGAGCTACCTGTAAGAGAAGCCCTGGGGTGGGAAACCACCGTAGGACCCTCCGACGATCAAGTAAGTACCGAGAAATAATGGCAGATTAGCGGCATATTAGAATGAGTTCGACTTACCTGAGTCGTCTGGAAGAGGGGTTTATATAGTGGTCGCATGGAGCAAGCCGATACGAGATTCTCGTCGTCTGTTACGCACCTGCGTCATGTTCGCGTTGATGGCGGAATACGCCCATTAAGGCAAGATACGCTAGCGTGGGATGCAAGACGTGGCGGCGGAGATCTCGTCGTGGCGAGATAAACGGAGCCGTTATGGGGGTGCTTAGGTTTCATGCTCCCTGTTGAACAGGGAAGCCGAGCAAGCTCAGCTCTGTATCAGCTCGGAGACAAGCAAGGAGGCTGTGTAAGTTCGGTTATAGGATTGCTCGGAGGTGAGACGTTGGCTGGTTGCTAGGTGAACATTGGAGGTACTCCGGAGGGGGTCTCCAAAAGGTCGGATGCCACCACGGAGACGCGGTGCCGAGGAATGCTCCCAATGCGTCATACTTATTCCAACTCCGTAGCTCTCGGGAGTCTAGTGGGCTTAAGTGGATGACGACACGTGTTCCACTACGTGTCGTGATCTGGAGAATTCCCACTTATGAGCATCATCGCTATGTAACTAACCATTTTGTTTCAATGAAAGGACAGGAAAAATCTCTTTTGCAAGGACCGAGTACAAAAACGAGTCATGCATAATAACAAAAGAATGGTACTGCATTTTTTTCTTAAGTCCTCCACCATTGGTTTTGACAGCTAAATTAAATCAATGGCCTAAAAAAATCTCTTGATGAATAATCTCTCCTAACTAATTAGATTCTTGTTCTCTTATGCTCCCTTCTATTGAGGAAGAATTAGATGTTTAGAAGAGTTGCTTTGGCACTCTTTATTGGGTACTATCCAATTATTTTTTTCTTATATAAAAAAATTGCACTACATTGGCCTTTTGAGGACATGTCAAAAGTGCACCTATCCCACTATTCTTAAATTTGGTTTAATTGCTTTTTATTACTAGGACAGGAAAGATCTTCTTAAATATGAATGAAGACGTGCAAAATTGATAAATCAATTTAATTTACAGAAAAAAAGTTTTTAACCAGACCAAATGGCAGGAAGCTGTTGAATAAGATTGAAACTAAGATTTTTTGTTGTTTTTGTTGAGGTAGTTGCGGATTGTTGTAGTTGGGTTTTTTGCATTTGAGACTAAATTAAAGACGTTTTGATGTTGGGATTGATCATGATTATGCTAGGGCTTTTTACCTGTAAACCAAGAAAGGTATATATAATGCACATGCATCCAATAAACTATAAATTATTTATTTATTTTTGATATAATGAATTAAACATCAGAAAGATTTTTGAAGAACCATATGTCCTCATAATCTTGATGTGCATCCATTTCCAGACAAAAACACTTTCCACCTTGAGTTTTGTATAATCCACGCATCTTCCACTATAAACAAAGTGATATAAAACAGTATAATTAATAAAGATGGATTAGCTTAATAATAGTGATCAGGGCATTGCATGCATAGAGAAGAAGCTTCGCTTGATCATTTGTCCGTTTGTTTAATCCTACACTTAAATCCCAGGAAATGTTTGGTTAATGCTATTCTTTTATAATCTAAAGTGTGCCATCTTGCAAGAACGGACGTAGCTCTAATATTAATTCACAGAGAAGTTTGCGGGATATTTCCTACATATATACATGTCTAAGCAGAACTAGCTGAATATACAGTTTCATTGAATGGCAGGACATATGGCAACACATCATTTATTGATTCATGACTTTTTATTTTTTATTTATTTTGATGCTATTAATTTCTGCTATTTATTTTGAGCAATATATATAATAATATTTTACGGGGACTGATGATGCTCAATATTGGCAATCTCCAAGATCAAGACACGTGGCAGATAACGTGTCCCAGGACTCAGAAGAAAGGACCCACAGGGGCCGACCAGGCCATCCTACACCCGACCTGCAAGCTCAAGCTGGCCCTCCTTGAGGCCCCTGGAAATTAGCCTCCTCGGCCATTCAGCTCGCCCCGAGCCGTCACAGGACCAAGACTCCTCGGCCTTCCCGCTCGTCCCCGAGCTCCCTGCCGAGGCTGTCTTCCTCGGCCCTCCGACCAACTCCACCACTCACAGGCGTAACTGCTGCTCCGCGAATCTCGCCATGCACAGATTCTACGCCAGGAACATCCCACGTTCCACGCCATCACGATCCCCATTAATGGGCGATCCGCTCTCTACGCGGGCGTGACGTCGGGAGCGTAACTGCGGCGAGATTCTCGCGCCTGCTGCTGCGTGCCACCACCGTTATATAAACCCCCATCACAGAGGGGTCAAGTAAGCCATTCTTTACTCTTCTAAGCCGTTACTCTGCTCGGATCTCATCACTAACTTGATCGTCGGAGGGTCTTTGGTGGTACCAAACCACCCCAGGACTTCTTTGTAGGTACTCGGCACCAAACTTCTCACACCACCTCTCCCACCAAAACCCATTGAGATCCACACACAACAGGAGATAACTAACAAAGTCTACCGGGAGATCAACGGAAGACAACATCTGAAGGAGACCCGAAAAGGACCTCCATCAGTTGGCGTTGTCTGTGGGAACTAACTCCACAAAACACAAAGTTGGCCTTCTGATCTCCGCCCAAATGGCGAGCAACCATCCTGAAGATCCCGGTACCAGCCGCCGCCTTCCACTCACCAAAGGCGGGGATGAGCCTCCTCCAGCGACCGTCATTGGCGCCCTCGCAGGCTGGATAGATCGGTTGCAGTCCTTCGTGGAGGCGCTCGTCCGCGCCCAAACGGCTGGGCCTGAGCCCCAGATCGCCGCTCCACCACCTCCAGAAGGCTCAGCCCCTGTCTGGACGGCTGACCACCAGCAGGCCGTGAATCCTCGCCACCGATCTCTCAAACCGATACTCCCTGAGGCCCGCTGGGCGCCCCACGGCTCCACACCAAGGTCCGCCACCAAAACGCCTCGCTTCAAACCTCCTCGCGACCCCTATCCCCCTGAGGAGATGTCAGTCACCTTGCCTATCCACAGGCATGGTCGATACCGCCACACTCGGCGGGGCCGCACAGAAAGGGTCCACCTCGGTGGCTCGAGAGCCACCCCGCCCAAGGATCTGGGGCACCTTATCGAGAGGAACCGGGGCCGCTCGCAGACGCAGGTCACCCGCAGCGGAGACCGGGGATCCCAAGGTACCGATTCCTCGGGATATCACGGTCGGCTCGACGCCCTCGAGAAAAAAATCGAGAGCATGCGCCGGGAGGCTCACCTCTCGAGCGACGGGGCTAAGTACGCCTCCGACTCGCTCATGAAGCCGTTCACAGGGGAATTCCTCACCGTCCACGTCTCCTCGCGCAACAAGTCCCCGAAGGTCTCTCTGTTCGACGGGAAGACCGACCCGAAGGATCATTTGGACGCTTTCACCGCAGGGATGAGCTTCCAGGACCACTCCGACGCCGCCCAGTGCAGGGCCTTCCCGGCCACCCTTATCCGCGCAGGTCGGGACTGGTTCCGGGGGCTCGAGCCCCGCTCGATTTCAAACTTCGACGAGCTGGCTACTCAGTTCCTCGGCCATTTCGTTGGAAACCATCGACAGAAGCACACGGTCGACTACCTCTTCACGGTTAAGAATGGGGACAAGGAAACACTCAAGGCCTACATTACCCGTTTCTACAACGCCCTTCTCGAGGTGCCCGAGCACCGGGACAAGACCGTCATCACGGCGCTTAGATCAAGGCCTGAGGCACAAGGAACAGTCGCCCGCTTTCACCCAAAAGGGCGCCGCCACGCGGCTGTCATCAAGCCTTCTCTGATGGAGTCGAAGCGACGCGCCCCTAGCGCTTCGCCTCCCCCTAGCATTCAATGCGCATGCTACATGCACTGTTGCCTCGACTGTTCCTATCCCCCATGCCTACAGCTGGACGGTCGGGCTCAACCACACCAAGATTTAACCCGGCAGCTACCCTGCTCGGTCACCCCTGGCGGGCAGCTTCCCTACCGCAACGCCAGGGATCAGAAAGCCTTCCCAGAGGCAGTCGAGCCCAAGGATCCCTCACTCGGCTATCCCCAGCGGGCAGCTTCCCTGCCGCAACGCCGGGGATCAAAAAGCCCTCCCATAGGCAGTCGAGCCCGAGTATCCCTCGCTCGGCAATCCTTCAGGACAAAAGCCCTCGCCAAGAGGCACCGGACAGTAACCCTGCCCGGCCAAGGGTCCTTGGTAGGCTTCTACAGCCCCTCCCGCACCAAGGACCAAAGTCCTCCCAGAGGCAGTCGAGTCCTTGCTCGGCTATCCCCGGCTGGTAGCTTCCTACCACAACCGACAGGGATCAAAGTCCTCGCCAAGAAGCACTGGGCAATAACCCTGCTCGGTCCCCGTCCTGAAGGATCAAAGCCCTCGCAAGAGGCAACCGAGCAGCTACCCTGCTCGGTCATCTCCGGCTGGTAGCTCCCCTACCCATGACGCCAGGGATCGAAGCCCTCGCAAGAGGCGTCCGAGCGACTACCCTGCTCAGTCGTCCCCGGCTGGTAGTTGCCTACCCGTGACGCCAGAGATCAAAGTCCTCCCAGAGGCAGTCGAGCCCGAGGATCCCTCGCTCGGATATCCCAAGTGGGCAGCTTCCCTGCCACAACGTTGGGGATCAAAAAGCCTTCCCAGAGGCAGTCGAGCCCGAGGATCCCTCGCTCGGCTATCCTCAGCGGGCAGCTTCCCTGCCGCAACACTCGGGATCAAAAAGTCCTCCCAAAGGCAGTCGAGTCCTTGCTCGGCTATCCGCGGCCGGTAAATTCCTACCACAACTGACAGGGATCAAAGTCCTCACCAAGAGGCACTGGGCAGTAACCCTGTTCGGTCCCCGTCCTGAAGGATCAAAGCCCTCGCAAGAGGCAACCGAGCAGCTGCCCTGCTCGGTCATCTCCGGCTGGTAGCTCCCTACCCACGACGCCAGGGATCAGAATGCCCTCGGAAGAGGCACCAGAGCGGCTACCCAGCTCGTCCATCCCAGGCTGGTAGTTGCCTACCCCCGACGTCAGAGGTCAAAGCCCTCACCAAGAGGCAACCGCGCAGCTTCACTGCCCGGTCATCCTTAGCGAGCTTCTTACAGCCTCTCCAATACTAGGAACCAAAGTCCTCTAAGAGGCAGTCGAGTCCTTGCTCGGCTATCCTCGGCTGGTAGCTTCCTACCACAACCGACAGAAATCAAAGCCCTCGCCAGGAGGCAACCGCGTAGCTTCACTGCCCGATCATCCTTAGTGGGACTCTTACAGCACCCCCCAACGCTAAGGATCGAGGCCCCCGCAAGTGCCGACTGCACAGCTACCCTGCTCGGTCTTCCCTGGCGGGTAGCTTCCCTACCACAACGCCAAGGATCGGTAAGCCCTTGCAAGAGGCAACTGCGTAGCTACCCTGTCCAATCACCCCCGGCCGCTGGTCGATGCTCGAAGTCAAAGATGCCCTGTGGCCCGCGGAGAATCCAAGACACCAGGGAGGGACGTCAGGTTTATCCAAGTCTAGTCGATCTCCCCTCGACTCCGGGGCCTATGGGGATACCTCCTCGGCAGCGCTTGACATGCTCGTCGGCTAGTGATTGAACTCAACTCGACGGAAGATCGCCAGACAGATGGCCAACCAGACATGAAAACACAACGGTACAAGCAAAGATATCCTACGAACATCCTTCATACACAGAAGATGAAATGCAAACCGACGAAATAAGGATTTTCTTTTACTACCAAAGATAAAATTTTTACAAAGGGTATTTTTTTGAGGCTCCCCAGCCTTAAAAAATTCAAAAAACAAAATAGAAGGAGGGAAACGGGGGCTCTAAGCCTCGGGGCCAGGTACGACCTCGAGGTCCTCGACCTCCACCACGTGACGCGCGGGGTCCTCGGCAGCTTCCTCGCCAGGAACCTCTTCCCCCTGCACGTCGGTCTCCACGAAGGGGAACTCGGCCCGGAGGTCTCCGTCGGCAAACTCCGGCATCCGGGCCTTAACAGCATCGAGGGCGTCATGCCAAATGCGGGTCGTAGCCACGGCTAAGTCATCGTAGAAGTCCTTCGACTTCTTATAGCTCTCCATCGCCCTCAGTTCGGCCGACTTAGCCGCCTCGGCCGCCGCCCCAAGCTCCTTCCGGAGGACCTTCACCGTCCTCTTCAGGTTGCCTGCAAGCACCTGGGCGTCCTCGAGCTTGACCCCGGCAATCACCGCAGCCTCGCGGTGCCGGGCCACCTCCCATTTCCCGGCCTCCATCTCGCCTTCTAAGGCGGCGACCCTCGCCGTCATCTCCTCCAGCTCCTGCTTGGAGCTCAGCTCCTGCTTGGAGCTCTCTTGCAGCGAGGCGAACCGGCCCGCAGCTTCCAGCGCCGGGGCTACCACCTCGGCCTCCATGCGCAGGGCGAGGGCTACGTGCTGGAGAACCTGGGAAACACGGAAAAGATCAGAAAGATGAAGGAAGCACTGAATCTCACAATAGACCAAAAAACTTACCTGCACGGACTCCTGGGCAAGGGATGCCAGCTGAGCCCTGAAAGTCCCCCCGGGGACTCTACCCCCTGCCGAGGTCTTTATCTCATGCAGAAGGCTGTCCGCCACGAACAGCCCCGATGGCACCGCAAACCGGAGGCCCCCTTCCTCCACCATGGTCGGCGAGGACCGGCCCCGGGAGGGTCTCCGAGAGCTCCTCTTGAGCGGCTCCGAGAGAGAGCCGATTTCCTCTTCCGAGGCCGGGTCCTTCTGAATCAGGGCTCGCTTCTGGCCCGATGCTCCGCTGGGACCCGGGGCAAGATCCGCCACCGAGCACTCACGGGACGCCGCCACCAGAGTGGGAGGAGCCGGGGCGGGCTTCGCATGGGAAGAACTGGCGCCCCCAGCCTTCGTAGGCTGCCTTGACTGGTGCATGGAGGCTCGGAGCGAGACGAAGTCCATGGATCCCGCACGAAACAAATACCCAACAAATCAGCAACACGAGCAAAACACAAGCCAAAAAGCTAACCTAACTTACCGACGAACTCAACGGGGCTGTGTCCAGCCCAGCTCAGAACCCTCTCGGACAGTAGCACGTCAGGTCGGGGGATGGGCTCCCACGATGCCACCCTCACCGCGGCGGGGTCATCGGACTAGTTCCCCGGCAAGCATTTCTCTCTCGACCACTTGGTAGGCACGGGCCAGTCCTCGCCCTCGGGAGGGGAAACGAAGAAAAATTTCTTTTTCCAGTCATGAATGGAAGAGGGCAAGGCCACGACCCCGGTCCCGGCAGCGCCCCCTGGCCGCTTCCTGAAAGTGAGATAAACCCATCTCAGGTCGCCCGCTCTACCACCAGGGTGACTCTTGAAGACGAGGGAGGAATCGAGAAGGGGAAGACTGAAGGGAACCGTCTGTAACTTCAGGCGGATCAAGAACCCAAGGAGGATCCTCCACGAGTTCGGCACTAACTGGCTGGGGGCCAAACCGAAGAAATTCAGCACGGCGACGGCCTCAGGAGAGAAGGGCAGGCGCATTCCACCCTAAAAAGCTTTCAAATACAGGGCGATTTCCCTGCTCCGTACCTGATCTGCCCTCTCTCCCTCCTTGGCCAGTCGGAGCGTGTAGCGCAAGGGGATGTGGAAGCGAGCCCGAGCATTGGCGAGCTCGTTCTCATGCTTCACCCAGCACGAGGAGCCAGGGGCCATATCTGCCGCCTCCCCCTGTTGGCGGCCCCCGCCTCACGATCCCGGGGAGAGGATCCAACCCCTGCTCCCCGAGGAGACTCAGACACAGCTAAGGGGACCCTAGAACCTACTCCTACAACGTCTACTGATTCTACAGAGGAAAACATCTAACCTTGGAAAAGAGAATCTTCAGGGGCTGAAAGCGGGAGAAAGGAGACGAGCGCCGAGCAACCAAGACTTGAAAGAGGGAAATATGAAGGGGTAGGGGCCCTAGAGCGGGCCCCGCCCATGTTTATTGCTGCATACGGTCTCATCCAACGGCGCCCGTCATCTCCCGCTGAAACGGCTCCTCACGCCCAGTGGCTCCGATCGCTCCACGTGTCAGTACTACGCTGGACCGCGTCCCATCAGACGCCGCTGTAGGGTGTTTTTCGTCACCCCATTGAGATGGGAATACGCGCGCGCTGGTCAGGCGTACTACAGATTCCCCTTGCCTAGGGTAGGCCGGGGTTTAATGATTATGGGGATTCGAATCTCCGGCAGCCGCGGACTAAGCTGCCGTTAATTACCCCTCGCCTTTGGGGCGAGAGAACCTCCGATTAACGGGTTAAACTGGTCATGCGAACTCGATGTGCAGTGTACGTGTGTTTTGTTTTGGAGGGGGGTTTAAATATATCGGGAGCCACGCAGAGTTTTTACGGGGGGCCCGCTACCCGGATAGCGGGCTGGGGGTCAAGGGGGCTAGCAGCCCCCTTGCGGGGTGCGGGGCAGCGCCCCGTTAGAAATTTTTTTCTAACAGGGACAGTGTCGTGGAGTATGTGTGTATGTAAATATGTATACATATGTACAGATATACATGTATATATATAAAAAGGGGAAAAGACATCCAAAGGATGCGTGGGGACAGCACCTTGGGCGCTGTGCACCTAGGTGTTGTGCGCTCAGGCGCTAGCGTGCCACGTGTCGGCACGTGGGCGCTCTGCGCTTGAGCGCAAGTGCGCCACGTGTCGGCGCAGGGACGACTTGCGCTCGAGCGCTTGCGCTTGAGCGCAAGCGCACCACGTGTCGACACGGCGGCGACTTGCGCTGGAGCGCAAACGAGCCACGTGTCGGCACGGGGGCGACTTGCGCTCGAGCGACTTGCGCTGAGCGCAAGCGCGCCGACTTGCGCTGGAGCGTAAGCGCGCCACGTGTCGGCACGGGGGCGACTTGCGCTCGAGCGTTTGCGCTGGAGCGCAAGCGCGCCACGTGTCGGCACACGGGCGCTCTGCGCTGGAGCGCCGGCGAGAAAAAGAGGCTTTTAGCCTAAAAAAAATTCTCAGAAAAGAAATCAGAGAGGAGTTGGACTCCTGAGTGTGTGTTTTTTTTTTTGTTTAGTGAACGATGTTCTTCTTTCTCCTCCTCTGTTAGCTGGATCTTGAAGATCAAGAGATATGGGATTTCTAAAAATCTCTTCTTTTTGAGATCTAATGGAAGATCTGAGTTCCCCTTTATGGGTTTTGTGGTGAAAAACTAATTTGTTTTATAAAAAGAAGAGTAAAACTCTTGATTTAATTCAAGAGAAAAAGAAAAGTTTTGGAACCTTGAAGAAGGAGAAAAAATCTCAGATCTGAAGAAAATTTTGAGGGAGAGAAAAAGTTGAGATATTTCATTATCTTTGCCTTTATAGGCTATACATTTTACATATAGCCCCTTGGGCTTCACAAAATGGCATTTTGTCTATCTTATGGCTCATATGCCATTTCTTTTTGCACATAAGCCATGGGCTTTACAAAAATTTGGCTTTATGCCTATTTTTCTTACATTTATCCAAAAAATAAAATAAAAGAAATGCAAAAAAATTATTTTTTACAAAATTTTTATCTTGGCATGGGGGGAGGCCGGCCGCTTCATGTTCTGGCTCGACCCGGGCATGGGCCCACTGGATCTGGGCTTGGGCCCACTTGGCTTGGGGTTGACTTTGATTTTGACTTGGTCAACCGGGGTGTAAATTTTTACCCCAACAGCCGCAGGCCTGCATACGTCGCATCAGCCAATCGACGCTCGACACGTGGGCCGTCGCTTCAGTTGCAGAGTGCACGAACTGGCGCACCTTCTTTAAATGCGGAGATCTCGCCTTGATTCGCTTTCGGAAAAGACAACAGACGGCCCGAGGACTCGTCCCGATAAAGCCCTAGAAAGAAGCTCACCTCGGGAGGCCCAGCAGTCCACTCCTGGTCCGACCCGCTAGCTGGTCGGGACAAGAGTGGGGGGGTAATAATGATGCTCAATATTGGCAATCTCCAAGATCAAGACACGTGGCAGATGACGTGTCTCAGGACTCAGAAGAAAGGGCCTACAGGGGCCGACCAGGCTACCCTACACCCGACCTGCAAGCACAAGCCAGCCCTCCTCGAGGCCCGCTGCAAATTAGCCTCCTTGGCCATTCAGCTCGCCCCGAGCCGCCACAGGACCAAGACTCCTCGGCCTCCCCGCTCATCCCCAAGCTCCCTGCCGAGGCTGTCTTTCTCGACCTTCCGACCAACTCCACCACTCACAGGTGTAACCGCCGCTCCGCGAATCTCGCCATGCGCAGATTCTACGCCGGCAACATCCCACGTTCCACGCCATCACGACCCCATTAATGGGCGATCCGCTCTCTACGCGGGCGTGACGTCGGGAGCCTAATTGCCGGCGAGATTCTTGCGCCTGCTGCTGCGTGCCACCACCGTTATATAAACCCCCATTACAGAGGGGTCAAGTAAGCCATTCTTTACTCTTCTAAGCCGTTACTCTGCTCGGATCTCATCACTAACTTGATCGTCGGAGGGTCCTTGGTGGTTCCAAACCACCCCGGAACTTCTTTGCAGGTACTCGGCACCAAACTCCTCACACCACCTCTCCCACCAAAACACATTGAGACCTACACGCAACAGGAGATAACTAACAAAGTCCACCGGAAGATCAACGGAAGACAACATCTGAAGGAGACCCGAAAAGGACCTCCATCAGGACTTTTAATAGAACCCACACATACACACAAACACACACGTGTGTGTATATATATATATATATATATATATATATATATATATATATTTATTGAGTTTCAAAGTTAGGTAAAGTCTCCAACTTTATTGTTTGTGACCCACAAATTAGAAGTCACGCATAACATTGGTCTGCATTATGAATGAATGAATGAATCATTTTCATCTCAAAATTTTATTCACAAGCGCTTTCTAAACTTCCTAATCATTGACCATCTCAAAATTTTCGAAAGTCTGAACCCTCTCTTTTGTCCTTATCACTCAGGAATTGCTTTCCACTGACAATAACGCACATTATTTTTAACCATCAAAACAAGTTTTGATCCACGGTATATCAAGCATCATATTTTACCGTAGACTTGATCAAGCCGCAAATATAACGGTTGTACTAGTTTTTACAAAATTTCTAAGGTCCTTGTTTTCATTCTCATCAATAAATTAGCGAATAGCAAGAGATCTGAGACTCAAATTTAGCGTGCAGCAAATTACAACCTATTATTTATAAAAATAAAAGAAGTTTATCTCATTAAATCCAATCCCACTTATTAGTGTAGCCATCCAAACCAGCAAATTAAGAAATACAGAGAAAGCTATAAATGTGGCGGGGTTCGGGTTAGCTAACCGGATTCGTCACCCGCGTCTAAAATGTGGGAAAAGAGAGTGAAGAGATCGAAAGCAATGGAGTAGGAATGTGAAAACCAGATAAGGGAGGGTAAGGAATCACAAAATTCTCGTGGAAACCCGTCGGAATCAGCTACCCACGAGGAAGTCCCAATCGGGCACGACTCGGCCTTGCTTTGAAGAATTTAGCGTCGTAATACACCCACACAACGCAAGTGTGCACGTATGAGGGTATGGAAGGCGCAAGAGCAGAGGAGAGGGTCAAGAAAAGACGAAACCGACACAGAGAATGCTTGCAGACAGAGGTTGTCTCTGTTTTCAGAGCAAGGTACCTGAACGCCTTCTGAGAAGGCGCGTAGGTACCCCGAGAGGCTGGGCGCTTTCTTACAAGGCATCTAGGTATCCCAGGGGCTAAAAATGATATTTCCTCACTATTTTAGCTCGGGTCTCGATCGAAAAGAAGTCTATGACAGAGAGTCCTCGGGTATTCTCCTACCCTCTTTACTTCTTTTGACCAGAGTTTGCAAAAACGATCGAAACATGAGATTGATCAAAGAATTAAACAATTTTTTATCTTTTGAAATTCCATTTTTTTTTAGCGAGATTTCGGTCTAAAGAACGTCTTAGGATAATTTTTTTTCTCTTTACCGTTTAGATGCTCATCCCAATTGGATAGCAAGAAAATCAAATGAGAAACGTAAAATGAAGAGCTTCTCCACTTGTATGAACAAGAAAGCAAGCTAAAAATCCATAGAAAGTGATGAAAAGACAAAGAGAGGATCTTGGATCCCCATTTTTTTTTAAAACGGTTGTTGTTTGAAGAGTTCATGGCTTAACTAGATGATTTAAAACCGAGAAGCAGGGTCTTCAATTCTAAATCCTAGTCCTAAAAAGGAAAGTTCATGTATTTCTCCCTCGAGTCTATGTTTTTTTGAGATTTTTTTGAGTTTTTGATTTTTTTTTTAACGCTAATCTAAAGGGTTTTTTTTGGTTGGGTAACGCAGGACTTGAGCTCTTGAGAAGGTTAAGAAAAGAAAAAGATAGAAGAAGGATCAAGGAGTCCTCTCGTGAGCATGAGAAATCTTATTTATGCGTGGTTTAGATATGAAATGGAAGATTGTGATTGATTGTAAAGGATGAGATGTTTGAGATTTTTATAAAGATGAACTGATCTCTAACTTTATTTCACCCTAAAATAATTGGTCTCTATGCGATTTCCTAATAAAGCAAAAAGATGCGAGTTATGTATGCAAAAAGTGCATGTTATGATGTTTATGAGATGCAAGTTAAACTAATGGTTCGCCAGGGGGAATCCTATGCCATATGTATGACAAGTCGAGTGGTGATTAATTATCACTAGTCAGGTGTTTAATGTGATGATTGGGTTAATTAACCCATAATCGCTCATATTCAAACCTAATAGCAAACGATATCCAAATGACCTGAAATTTTGTATGGAGGGTCATCTAAGCATGTTTTGAGTATCCATTACGAAAAATTGACAATTTTACCATCATTGGCCCACCATATTATTTTAATGATAAAATAATAAGAGGGCTTTGGCTCATCGGGTAAACGTTGTCGATTTTAGTTGCAATTTTTATGGCATGTTCTCATAAACATATTAAGATGATGTGGAAAGTTTGACACCATTTGGCTCAAAGAATTACGAGATAAAAAAATTGGAACCGTTAATGGCGATTAAAGGGTGATTAGGGAAATTAACGGGTTCCTGGTGAAATCGCCCATCGGAAATGGTCCAATTGATATAACATGGTCAAATGTGACAATGAAAATACTAATCAATTGATTGGAAGTGATTTTTGGATTCTTGAAAGTTGGAGGGGGATTAATGCAAATCTCATGGAATTTGACAAGTATATTCGAATTTTATGTTTCGTTAATTCATGATAAATCATTAAAAATCTCTACAAAAACTCCCGTGACGAGTCGTGCAAGAATTCATGAGATATAGATTTTTGAACGTCTCGAAAAGGGTGTTCCAGTCATTTGAACGAATCTTGAATCATACACCTAAGTTGCTTCCATGCACACCAAAATTTTATTTTTATGCAAAAAATAAAATGAAAAACGTGATGCAGATACACTGGCATGAAGTGAATGCAAGGTTCTGATGAAAAAAATTGATGCAGAAATAAATAGGGTAAATTTGTAAATCGCTGGATCGTTTGGTGTCTACGCTTAGCCAACACTTAGCCAAGAAGAGACTTGGTGGTATGAACATAATCTTGCGGATTACTCCATCTCAATCAAAAAATATTTAATATTTAATAAAGGGTGTACCTTTAACTGTACTCACTAGTTATTTCGTGCTTAATAAACAAATGGCATAACCTCAAAGCAGCATTCAACTCTCTACTCATAATATTTAAATAAAAGAACTCAAATGGATATTCATTCTTGTATAATTAGAACTCAAAAAAGGAGCAAGAAACATTCTCATAATTCCAAATATATATTCAAATCTCCTAAGATTTTCAAAGATCTCTTAAGTGATCTCCTTAATTAAAGTTTTTACTATTTTAAGTCTTTTTAATAAAGAAAATAATAATAAGATCTTTTCATTTCTTGCACATGCCTAGCACTTATACTTAATGTCTTCTGAATTTGCATATTTATAAACATGGTCTCTCACCATATATCTAATTAATGGTTAACAAGTAGCAGATTACTTTTAGATAATGATTTTAATAATTTTTTTTACAAAAAACAATCAAACAATTTTACATATCAAAACAAAGAGGGAAAAAATGGCCATGGGAACATGTCATGTCCTCGAAACGCCTCACGAGGACGTTTCCAAAATAAACTCGTACGTACCAAATGAAACTGACTAGTTTTTAATGTCATAATAACAAAGTGAATAGCTATTGTTTCATTAAATATCTTGACTAACTTTTGGAATATCTATTATTCTTGGATTTTTAAAAAAATTTCTTTTGTATATACCCCCAATCCATCAATCATCTCTATTTATATATGCCCATCTAATATTCGTATTTGTAAGTATCCCCTTGAAATCCTATGAACTGTGTTATCTTTCCTCAATAGCAAACTTTACTTAATCTCCGCTATTAATTATACAAATCTTAACTGTTAATATAATCTTAAATACATTAGAATATAAATCTAGGCCATAATTAGGCAAGACTATATGGCTTTAAGAAATTAAGTGCATGTTTTCTTTATTATAGATGGAATAAAAAATTTGGAGCTAACAACAACGTGCCCAGCCTGTTCAAGGTTCCTCATAACATGCTCGACTTTTTCATGCCATGTTCTACTTAAATTGACAAAAATAAAATTAATCATGCACCTACTTTTTTCTGACCAAAAATCTCTCATTTTCTTTGAATTTGGGACCAATTGCTTTCGTAATTTTAAAATTCAAAAGGTGCAATGGAAAAGGAGCGATGTAGGGAAATTCCAAGAACATTTGTTCTTAAGCTGTAATACAAAAATCAATGACAACCTTATCTATAGATACAAATATACAACCACTTGGTTTTGCTTTTCACACGTTTAAACCTAACGAAGAAAATATTTCCTCGCTGCAACACGATAATTTTGTACTTTTGGAATTAATTTGTGGCGTGATCTATATAAACTTAACTGTGGTAATCATCATTCGTCATCATCTAAGCCATTTCTTAGCCAAACGGGGCCGGCTATGAAGCAGGAGCTGCACAAAAAATCTGACGAAATCGATGATTGGCTGCAGACTTGACGTCCACCCTCTCCAAATAAGTATCAACTTCTTAATTCTGAAAATTATGATAAGGGAAAGTCTTATCATAGTCCTAGATAAGGGAGATGTATATAAAAAGAGAATTAGGTTCATGTATCCTGACTGGCTGGAATACGGCATGAACGTGACGACATGATTTCCCTATTATGTTATGCACACTTTGTTTACGTTTCTCTGTCTTGTTTTGCATGTGTTCTGTGTGATTCGGAAATTGGCATGTTAGTCATGGAATGTGATATTATTATCCATTTTTCAGTGGAAACTTTGAGCAATTCCATCTCCTCATGCTTTTATGACTTTTCATGTGGCTTAATCCCAAAAAATTAGTTTACCTTTGATGCTTTCCATGTGACAAATTTCCAAAAGAGGGGTCCAAAACGGCGTTTGAACTTATGGACAAGGGCAACTAATCAGTTATGAAGTTTTGTTCTGAATTTTAATTAGGTTTGGACTTATTGATGATTCCATCCAATGACTAGTAAACATATGGGTCTACATTTCAAAGCTAGTTAGACACCAAAAGTTTGTTGAATTAATAGTCAAAACATTTCATGAGGCTAGATATATTTCAAAATTGGATGCATGAGATTGTTGATTACCTTTGAATATGGTAAAAAGCGAACTTACTTTTCTTAAACACGTTGATTGGTTTTTGACATGATAACTGTAGATACATTGTAAATTTAATCTTTTTGAGACGGACAGATGAAAATCGTTCAGATGAATGAGAAGGAAGGAATTATTTTTGAATTAAAAATGAAATTTACCTTCTTAGTTAAAATATTAAAAAAAGAATTCAAATGGGTTTTGGTGTTACTTCATGTGATTATAGTGGGCCCTTCATGTATGTGGTCAACAAAGCAGGTTAAGTTTGATTGTCAAATGATGTCGTCAAAAAAGACATGTACAATACATAATTGTCATTATCAACTGACCTAATATTTCATGGTAAAAGTCTTCCTATGCTTATTGTCCTCCTTCATGATTTAATCCACATATTTATTTATTTATTTACCCATCAAGTTTGATAGTCGTATTTTTTCCGCCTATTAGGAAAACACAGCATGCTCTATTCTACATTATTTACATATGCATGTTCTCGATTAAATTCCGTGAAACGAAATGTTACTTTTTAAACAAGCTTTCATAACATGATCGCATAGGTCGATTCCGCCTCCTCCGCAATGTAGTGCTATCAAGTAATTATTGATTTGTTATTAAGAAATGAATTTTAAACCCAATTTCAAAAATACATATTAAAAAACAAAACAAGAAACAAACAATTATCGCATCAACATGCATGTCTCTTTGGTCTGACTTATGACCTTAATCTGATTATGATATGGTCGAAGATAATTAATTTAAGTTATCATCGGTTGGATTTAAATATACGTATGATTTATCAAAATGATGGTGTCAAGGACGCTCTCAATTTTCTTAGAAACAATACCTTACGGTTATGCTTTCATCTATATATGGAATAGCAAATAGTCCATGTTTTGGCTTATATGTGTGTATTTCTCAAATATATATTTTTGACTCGAGTCACGTTATGTTAAATGCTCATGTACATCCATGTGTAGGCTTACATGTATTAAATGCTCGCTTACATGTATTAAATGCTCATGTACATCCATGTGTAGGCTTACATGTATTAAATGCTCATGTACATCCATGTGTAGGCTTACATTACGTGTTGTGTGTCCATACCAAGTTTTACATAAATAAGCAAGATTTCTTTCATTCCCAACGTTGGGTCTTAAAAAGTATCAGCTAGCTGTAGCCTGTAGATGATCTGGGGAACAAGAAGGAATGGCAGGTTGAGGCTCCTTTGTAATCTCCTAAATATTGTATCATTTTATGCAAAATAAACAGATAAACAAGATTATAAATAATGCAATCATCCCCTTTTCACCCACTTCAACATGATACAATTTCTTTATCAAAAAGGATCACTACTATAATCAATAGAGGCCTCTACAATCAATGGTTGCCTCTACTGTTAAGACCGCAGGGGCAAAGTACCGTCTCAGTGGTGCCCACCGTACGGAGAAAAATATCAACCCTAGGTCGGAACAGCGTAGGGACAAGTACAGGTAAAACCGGATGGGAAACTGCTCTACGGTTTCCAACGTAGGGACAGTTATTTTTTTTTAAATATATTAAAAAAATAGCAATATCTTGCCCCTACGGTCCTCATCGCAGGGGCACGCATATGCCTCTACGATTTAAACCATAGGGACCAATGATCATTCTTTTTTATTTTTTTTATAAATATTTATATTTTTTCCCTATGGTTGTTACCGCAAGGGGTACGTATATTTCTTTATGGTGGAATCCGTAGGGACACAATATCAGTTTTTTCAGACATTATGTCCTTATGGGCAGACCCATAAGGGAATATAGTTGCCCCTACGGTGACAACCGTAGGGGTAAAAAATATTTTAAAATATATATATATATATATATATATATATATATATATATATATACTTTTCCCGTTTTGTTTCCGTCTTGTACACAATAATATATATACCACACACTATTTCATATGCCTGAATGCCGAAATATTAATCAATAATATTCCATGCGTAATATATAACCAAATAAACAAATATAATACAAAATCAATATAAAATCAGTATCATAATCAATATATACAACAACCGACGTCCAAAATATACAATATGCATCAAATAAAATACAGTCATCCTACAAAAATAAAAATACAAAATAAATCACTACCAGTTCGGTCCAGATGTTCCACCGCAAAGTATCTAGGAAATTTGACACACATGCTCTTCAGTGCAGTCTTGTGTCATGCCCGCTTCCCAGAGTGCGCTAAGATAGGCACGTGACAGAGCCAACCATGCTACCTGTGGATAGGAAATATCCCTCCACAGTCACATTACGGCTGTAGAGATATCAAGAACAATAATAAACTATCTAACACATGTCCATAGGCCAAAATAAACGAGTCAAGAATAAAATAATATGCGGAAGCAATAGATCCAATAAACAAAACACCTGGAAAGTAAAACTGGATACCAAATGGATCCTCACTGCTCGGCTTAACGGCGGAAGTACTCCTGATCAGCCTGAGACAAAGATAGAGGATCTGGGCCATACAAAACCCAGACGTCAGTGCGTCATAACATCAATAATAATATAGTCAGGGGGTAACGAGACATGCAAGCACGAGTATGAATGGTAATAAAGGTATAACAGTAACATAAATAAGGACAGTGAAGGGTAAGGTACAGGTGATGTGCAGTGAGTAATCTAAACTGGTCTACTGGGTTAACTACTCTCAAGTCTTTGAAATCAATTTGATGAATCATCGATGTAACTCAATAGTATCCCGTGCGTGCCCGGGACCACGGTCAAGATTCTCGGGCTGAATATGAGACGTGCCGCTAGGCAGTAAAAGGTAGTATGTAACGATGAATGATGTCAGCCGCATCATCTCGGGGCTGACCTAGCCCGTAAAACTGATCAGTAAAGGCATCGAACCGTCGAGTTACAAGTCAGGTTTCATCATTGATTTCCCCATATCCCCAAGTTATGTGTTCAAGTCAGGTATTGATAAATCTGGAGCTAATGCCTGTAGGGTTACTAGGCACTCTCACAAGGGTCTATAAGGCATCAACTATACCCGATTTAAAATTTAGACGTGCCGAACAACCCTAACCAAGATCTTTAAACTAGAGATTAGGCGAAACAAAGCATGTTAAACATTTTAACACTAAGAGTTTAGGATTACAACCTTTGTAGTCCGGTCCTTCACTTCTAAAGCTCCGTGTTGAGGTCCCTTCGCTGTGATCATCGAGTACCCGGACTCTAGAGAGGCTCCACGAAGAGAAAGATGCAAGTTTACTTCCGATCTTCGATAACTAGGATGATCTACCTTGAAGTTTCTTTAACACAACCTCTCACTCACTAAATGAAGTGAACACCCTAATCTAAATGGCTAGGATAGATTAGGATGATGAAGTAGGATTTTAGCTCACATTTGTTTTCTTAATATCACTCATAATCATCACAAAATCATAAGCTAGAAAGCTTTGCAAGGAGGAAGAAGAAGATCAATTGCTTTTGTGATGAATAATAAAAAGTGTTAATATCATTACAAATGTAACCATCGTTAAGTCAAGAAAGACTTAACTATTGTAGAGATCTAACCATAGTAAAGGGTGTGGGTTGGGTTAAGTAAATATCTTGCAAAATATCTAAACTAAATATCCTTACAAGAAACAAAATAAAAGCTTCTAGAAGCTTCAAGAAAAGTTTAACCCAAATCAAACCCTAACCTCGTTTAATCTCCACTAAACATGTTGCATTAGTAATTATAACATATTACAATATTATATATCACATATATAATATATATTTGTAACAAAAGAAAATAATACAATTAATATATATCGCATATATATCAGTGTATTACCCGAGTGAGAAAAAGAATCTTTTAGTGAGCTTATATCAGTTAATGTAATTTAATATATCAAATATATAATTATATATTAAATTATCGAATCAACACTTGATCCGATAATCCGGCTATTTCTCAAATAACCGACTAATATAATCTGTATCAGTTCATCGAATCAACACTTGATCCGATGATCCGGCTATATCACATATACCCGGCCGATATCTCATATCGTGAGAATCTAATACGGTATCACATACACGTATTGTTCTCGGTCCCGCACATATCATATATGTGCTCCTACTCCGTTTTGCCTGAGTCAAGAAACCTCTGTGTAGGACTCTAAAGAATCGTCAATACGCCGGCGGTAGGTGATGATCATATCAAACACACACAAGCTGCAAGCGGTCAGCTAAACGTAACAGCCACCCAGGTATTGAGCGATCAGAAGATTAACAAGTAAGCCTGTACTTTCTCCCGCGAATCTAATCAGTAACACTCCCGTACAGTCCGGTCTCTTCGTCTGATATGTCGCATATCTCGCCCAGGGGTGGCAAACTTCAGACCCCAGTAGCTTGATAAGTCGTGTCGATATGAGGTCTATAACATTTCGAGAAACTACTGATAACATTTACCAGTAAATCTCAGGAACTCTGGCCAGGGATTTCCAGTTATAGCCAATCGAACACAGCACAACATCAACTCCCTATACCGGGAGAGACGAATCCCCTCCTATCGCTCATTGCCTCCACGTGATTCGGGACTGTACCCAAAAGCCACCTTTTTGCACGCCCTCTTGGACGTGGTATGATGGAAATCAAAGCACAGTGGGAATCACACAAGACTCTATGATGATCTCGGGTCTACAGATTAACCTATACCAGTGTCACCAGAGAACTGCCATCTGACGTGAGGTATAATACCATCTGGGAGTTCTCGGCGAGTCCGTCCAGTGTACCCAGTCTCCACTGAGCACCCGTATACCTTCTCTGATGTCAAACACCAATGGATATGAGATCATCCATCGCCCATCATATGGGTCAAGAAGCGCATACGCTAGTTTACTCTGGAGTATCGTTGCCCTATCTCGGTACTCCCACGACTAGGAACATTTGAAGGATGTACTTGGCGACTACACTGTCCTCACTAGTATGATCTGCATCATAGTCCTGGTAGTCAGGTACTCATCATAAGGGCTTTATCAACATGTAACATAGAGACAATCAGAGTACGTGTTAAGATAAAGAGCAACCAGATAGCGTACTATCATATTGAGCAAGAAAGTCCTCCCTATATATGTCCAAGCATCCACTGCAATATACATCGTATGTACAGTAATGGCCTCTAGGGCATACATATAACTAACAATCTCCCACTTGCACTAGGGCCATCTGTTGTGGTATCGCATACCCAACAATTAGCTATGGTTGAAGTATCTCATACTCAACCATACCATAAAAGTCTCTACTGGGAAAAAGGCCTTTGTGAGTGGATCTGCGTTGTTGTCCTCTGTGTCTACGCTCCTAATCTCGATCACCCTGGAGATCAACCATCTCCATGATCAGGCGATACTGCCTAAGAATTATATCTGGATTTCTGATGGGACGGGGGTTCCTCGGCAAAAATCCACAACTCCATTGTCACACAATGGTAGGAACGAAGTTCATCTCATGAACTTATATATATCCAGACTGCCTCTTTGGTAGCATCCTTGGTAACGATGTATCTTGCCTTTAATCGTCTAGTAAGTCACGGTATCTAGCTTGGAACTCTTCCAACATACCGTCCCTCCACTGAGAGTAAAGACAATGCCTGAGACTGACATTCAGTCGACCTTACCACCCTGGAACCATTCCAGTGATTCTCCCCAGGATCTATTGATACCATCTCACTACAACTAGTGAGTATCCTAACATCCAATTAGATCTATCTCATAGATCCAAAACCTAGGATTTAGGAGGTATCACTTTGATCCTATATGGAGAATCCTTGTGATAAGAGGAAATTGACCGAGCGTAGCATAGGAAACTACTTTCCTATCAAGAGTATGTCATCCACGTGCTCTACGAGGATCACCACCATACTCTCTACTACCTTTTTGTATATACAAGGTTCATCTACCATTTTGATGAAGTCAAACTCTTTGACTACCACATCAAAACAGTCGTTCCAACTCCGCGATACCTGCTTTATCACATAAAACATCTTGCACACGTTTCCGCTGCTCCCACTGTCTATGAAGCCCTCTGG
The DNA here is from genome assembly GCA_030015575.1 of Agapanthus africanus. Taxonomy (NCBI): domain Eukaryota; kingdom Viridiplantae; phylum Streptophyta; class Magnoliopsida; order Asparagales; family Amaryllidaceae; genus Agapanthus; species Agapanthus africanus. The sequence continues at coordinate 4,640,528 of JASDDO010000008.1, read as the reverse complement.
CTGTGTACTTATAGACGCTCTCTTCCAAATCAACATTTAGAAAAGCAGTCATGACACCCAACCGCCAGATATCGCAGTCATGGTATGTAGCCGTGGCAAGTAAGATCTGGATGGACTTAAGCATAGCTTTGAAAGTCTCAACTTTTCCATGTACACCAAGTAATCTTTTCAAGATATACTTGCTCCTGATGGGGATTTAACCCTTCAGATAAAGCAGCCAAAGTCCATACTTTGTTGGTGTATAAGGATTCCATCTCAGAACACTTAGCATCCAGCCATTCTTACAGAGTCCCACTCCTGATGGCCAGCTCGAAACTAGTTGGGTCATCATCTCATGATGCAATTCTCGCTCCCACTGTCATAGAGAAACCGAAGTATCTCTCAGGTGGGCGAGGAACCCTACTAGATCGGCAGAGAGCTTGAGGTTCGTTGGTTACTATTGAATCCTTTGGTTCTACCAAATCATCAGCTGCAGTTTGTATAGCTGGAACTCTTTCCAGTTCTACCTCATGACCAATAATTTCTTCACAAGAAATTCCCTTTCACAAAGGTGGCATGCTGAGAAACAAAATATCTTTTGTTTCTCGGTTTGGTAGAAGATATTCCCTTGCGAATGCTTGGGATATCCAACAAAGTTCCACAGAACTGACTTTGCCTCGAGCTTGTACGGATTTTGCTTTTAGACATAGGCCGGACAACCCCAAATCTTAACTTAGTTAAGATATGGGCTCTTCCCATTCCATATCACATATGAAGTGGTAGGAAACTGATTTGATTGGAACCCTATTCAATAGGTATGCAGCTTCTCAAGTGCATAACACCCAAAAGAAAATAGGAAACTCATCATAGAGCACACCGATAGAGCACACCATATCACATAGGGTGTGATTGCTCCGCCCCGATACACCGACGTGCTGTGGTGTATACGGAGGAGTAATGCTGAGAGAGAATCTTATTCTCCTTTAGAATAGTCCAGGAATCCCGTGCTCAAGTATTCTCCTCCTTGATCTCATCAAAGGACATAATACTTATACCCATTTTTGGTTCTCTACTTCTAACTTATATTCTGTGATTATCTCAAAAGTTTTGAACTTGTGTTTCAACAGGAACATATGTCTGAATCTTGAGAGATCATCATTGAATGTAATGAAGTACGAAGAACCGGTCCTGGCATGTGTAGACAGGGGACCTTCATACATCAGCATGTATCAATCCCAAGAGTTCACTAACTCTTTCTCTGTTTCTAATAAATGGAGCTGTGGTCATCTTATCTCTGTGACATGACCGGCAAGTTTCACAAGATGTAAATTCAAACTAATTTAAATATGCATCTTTATGTAACTTCAACTAGTCGGGTCGCATTGATATGACCTAGTCTACAATGCCTCAAGAAGGATTTGTTCATTTCTGAACTCTTCCTCTTGTGTGTGTTCTGTACGTTAAGAACTGTGGTTTGATTTAGAACGTCTATGCTTTTAGATAACGTGCCTGAACCGATCAACTCTTGATATAGGAAATGTTCAAAACATTATCCAACAATACAAAATTATATCCTTCTTTACCAATAAAGAGACTGATATGATATTGTATATCAGGTTCGGTATCTAATAACATTCGTTCAGAATCAATGTATTCTGGTAATACAGGGTGATAACTGCCAACAGACTTGGCTGCAACACTTGCATCATTTCCAACTCTTGAAAATTTATCAACCGTTCTCAGTTCTCTACCTATTTGTAACCCATGTAACACATTACATTTGTAGGATCCTGATCCGGTATCTCATACTCAGGACGTAAAGGATACTGAGAAACGGTTCTCGGTAATGAACACACCCGAAGAAGATGCATCAGCATGCACTTTCTTCATTTGGGTGGCACGGGAATTCTGGTAATCCCCTATTTCCTACTCTGTCTTATAACAATTATAAGTTGGAGCGGGATCAACGTTCCTTAGCGCAGTATAACAAGCGGGTTCAGTCAATACATCTGTATTATTATCTTGATTAAGACGTGACATAGTCGCAACCAGGAGAGAAAGAGAAGAAAACACTCAGCGTATACTCTTGCAAGATTAGATTGGTTATTAATATATCTAATCAGGATGTCTCCCACTATTTTAGTCAAATCTTCCTTCAAACCCTAAAAGGAAAGACTAGCCGGGATTAATTACACCTTATAAGTTCGCCAATCTTTCAGCCAGGCCAGTGCCGATACTTTGAGGGAGGTTCCCCGTGCTTTCGTACGGACCTAATTAAAGTAAATCTCGTTTTCCCAGGGGCGTAACCCCGTTAACACCTTTCTAGACACTTACTTGATCAGCTAATTGTAATGTGTAAAACTCTCCCAGGAGTAACACTTACTCGCAGCAGGTATCGGGATCCAACTATCTCATAGGAGGTATGCAATCTCATTGCAAATTTCAACACTTGAAATTCCCAACAATATTTTACCCCTAGCGTTCTATGACCTTGGCGCATGCCAAACAACCCATAGTCCGCTAGTCAAGTTCAACCCGTATATTTTTTGATTGAATTAAACCCACCTGCACGACCCTTGACGCATGCCAAACAACGCCGTACGAATACCCTAATCCAATCGCATCGTATGCTAGCAGATAAGCACTAGTTAGCTATCGTACACTACACCTTGACGCATGCCAAACTACCGTAGCACGTATACTAAGTAGTACTTATCTGAAATGACAGAGGGCTACGCAGGTTTTTAAGAAAACCATGAGCGTAATGAACTTGATATCGTTGTAGAATCGAGTGATTTTGAATGGAATGTTTTTGAGGCCTTTTCTAGTTTTGCTAAAGAGGTCACTCCCGGTGAAGGGATCTCGGCTCTTTCCTCATCGAATAAGGTGCAGGATATTTCACAAATATCACTATGCAGAGCAAAAACTATATAAGCAATCAAAAGACAAACTGAGTTTGTAGCATCTACTAGTTTCGCTAAAGAGGTCACTCCCGGTGAAGGGATCTCGGCTCTTTCCTTATCAAATAAGGTGCTGGATGTTCTACAAGGAACACCGCTATGCAAAGCAAGAACTAGAGCTACCAGTTTTTGAACAAGTTTCTACAATATCTTTAGGTTTCTTTTAGTTTCATTAATCTCATTAATGAAGTCCCATTTTATTATACTTCATAAGCATAACTTTTGAAACGAAATCTGCAATATAACATATATCTTATATATATATAATATAAACATTCGTCCCAGGCAGTAATATGATCTCATCACAGAATATTGCAGCAGAAGAACATATATGAAATATTGGATATACTAGGACGTCCGTGTTTTAATACGAGACTGTATAAAACACGGATTCCACGGTCGCGGTGAATAGCCAAACCCACATCCCTAGACCCCTACGAGAGCGGCAAGCAACACTGCCAATTCTAGGGTTAGGAGACCCGGTCTCGACTCCTCGAAATGGTCTCCCAATGGACCCTAGAACCCGGTTACTTGTGCTCCCCATCTTGGGTCTACCTAATGTGGAAAAGTAAATAATATACAATGGTGACATCATCCTCAGCCCGGAAGTGCCCCAATAAAAGAATATTACATATAAATGAATTTTATATGAATGAAAATAAAAACCCTCATCTCACATAAAACCCCCGGCTATTCAGAACACGACGATCCAATATAACATATCACAGCAACACATAATATCTCATATTATCAACGTAAGCAAGTATGCGTATCCCGATTGTCGTTGATGTATAGCAACAAAGCCGGCGATACACCACATACTACGCTTACGGTCACAAAAAAGAAAGTGTAAAACTACAACAGTTGGAATCCGCAACCTCCATAAACATCTCATGCCTAACCAAATGAATTCCTTAGACATCGCAGGCCTAACAATTATAAACCCCGCATTTTAATCTCATTATCGAAAACTCTTTTCAATATCAAGTCGGGCAATTCAACAAGATTCCCGACATCCTGATCAAATGCTCGTCGCAAACTTTAGTAGACGGCCGCACCCCAGGATGCCGTCAACGAAGTGCACTAAGGCGGAACACCGCTGCCGCGAGCACCCGAGCAGATGCTTTTAGCAACAGGGTTCTCCTACAGTCACTTGGTCGGGGCTATGGGGCGTAGCTATCTATTAAGTTTACCCGGCGAGTATTCGCGTGCGCTACGTGATTGCGACGGACTTTTGATCGCATCAAAATCCCGTGGCAACCGATCATTCGAGACTAAACTGCTAGATTTTTAACATTCAAATTAGTTATCTCATACATACATGTGGATTCCAAATATTGTATCACATTTTAGATAAAAAGACAGTGTTAAACTTTCCGATCGAATAATCAAACACCCAAGATTTCCCAAATAGCTCAACACTTGAGCGGAGTTCAAAAAATATCCATCACATGCCACAGTACCAATGGTCCAGCCGTAGAAGGGTCAAGCCAACGCCTCACATGTGGCAACGCCGTACTGCCCCAAACCCTAAGGTTCAGAGGCGGTTCAGACGGCCACATAATCGAGTTAAGGTTTGTGTTCTTCTAGAGGGTCCACCGCGTTACTTACATGATTTTCCGGAAGTTTCAAACTCGAGAAAAAAAAAATCCAACTTTTGAAAAAATTTCCGACAAGGGAAAAAGTGAGTTATTGATATCCGTTCGAACTTTTTAACACGTTCTAAAATTACCCGGAAAAAATTAAACGAAGTTAAACTTTCCGATCGAATCAACGAGCTCCCAATACAACCCAGAAAACTCAACACTTGAGTAAATTAAAAATTTCCCAGAAAAATCAGGAATTACATACGGACATTACTGTGCAAAACGCAAGCCATGATTCTACTGTTTGGCCGCGGAACCGCCGCGGTTCCGCGGCGCTTTAATGGTATTGGGGGTACGTGTTTCACAGTGATTCTTGTATTTCCCTGCTGATTTTTCTGAGTATCTTTAATATGAAAAAATCAACATTTTTAAAAATTTCCAGAGAAGGGGTTCGTGTCGGGGTTTCGGGGTTCGATCAGACTTAAAACTTCGCCTAGACTTCGCCTAAAAATCTAGCTTGGCTCTGATACCACTGTAGGGTTATTAGGCACTCTCACAAGGGTCTATAAGGCATCAACTATGCCCGATTTAAAATTTAGACGTGCCGAACAACCCTAACCAAGATCTTTAAACTAGAGATTAGGCGAAACAAAGCATGTTAAACACTTTAACACTAAGAGTTTGGGATTACAACCTTTGTAGTCTGGTCCTTCACTTCTAAAGCTCCGTGTTGAGGTCCCTTCGCTGCGATCATCGAGTACCCGGACTCTAGAGAGGCTCCACGAAGAGAAAGATGCAAGCTTGCTTCCGATCTTCGATAACTAAGATGATCTACCTTGAAGTTTCTTTAACACAACCTCTCACTCACTAAATGAAGTGAACACCCTAATCTAAATGGTTAGGATAGATTAGGATGATGAAGTAGGATTTTAGCTCACATTTGTTTTCTTAATCTCACTCATAATCATCACAAAATCATAAGCTAGAAAGCTTTGCAAGGAGGAAGAAGAAGATCAATTGCTTTTGTGATGAATAATGAAAAGTGTTAATATCATTACAAATGCAACCATAGTTAAGTCAAGAAAGACTTAACTATTGTAGAGATCTAACCATAGTAAAGGGTGTGGGTTGGGTTAAGTAAATATCTTGCAAAATATCTAAACTAAATATCCTTGTAAGAAACAAAATAAAAGCTTCTAGAAGCTTCTAGAAAAGTTTAACCCAAATCAAACCCTAACCTCGTTTAATCTCCACTAAACATGTTGCATTAGTAATTATAACATGTTACAATATTATATATCACATATATAATATATATTTGTAACAAAAGAAAATAATACAATTAACATATATCGCATATATATCAATGTATTACCCGAGTGAGAAAAAGAATCTTTTAGTGAGCTTATATCAGTTAATGTAATTTAATATATCAAATATATAATTATACATTAAATTATCAAATCAACACTTGATCCGTTAATCCGGCTATTTCTCAAATAACCGACTAATATAATCTGTATCAGTTCATCGAATCAACACTTGATCCGATGACCCGGCTATATCACATATACCCGGCCGATATCTCATATCGTGAGAATCTAATACGGTATCACATACACGTATTGTTCTCGGTCCCGCACATATCATATATGCGCTCCTACTCCGTTTTACCTGAGTCAAGAAACCTCTGTGTAGTACTCTAAAGAATCGTCAATACGCCGGCAGTAGGTGATGATCATATCAAACACACACAAGCTGCAAGCGGTCAGCTAAACGTAACAGCCACCCAGCTATTGAGCGATCAGAAGATCAACAAGCAAGCCTGTACTTTCTCCTGCGAATCCAATCAGTAACACTCCCGTACAGTCCGGTCTCTTCGTCTGATATGTCGCATATCTCGTCTAGGGGTGGTAAACGTCAGACCCCAGTAGCTTGATAAGTCGTGTCGATATGAGGTCTATAACAGTTCGAGAAACTAATGATAACACTTACCAGTAAATCTCAGCAATCCTGGCCAGGGATTTCCAGTTATAGCCAATCGAACACAGCATAACATCAACTTTCTATACCGGGAGAGACGAATCCCCTCCTATCGCTCATTGCCTCTACGTGATTCGGGACTGTACCCAAAAGCCACCTTTTTGCACGCCCTCTTGGACGTGGTATGATGGAAATCAAAGCACAGTGGGAATCACACAAGACTCTATGACGATCTCGGGTCTACAGACTAACATGTACCAGTGTCACCAGAGAACTGCCATCTGACGTGAGGTATAATACCATCTGGGAGTTCTCGGCGAGTCCGTCCAGTGTACCCAGTCTCCACTGAGCACCCGTATACCTTCTCTGATGTCAAACACCAATGGATATGAGATCATTCATCGCTCATCATATGGGTCAAAAAGCGCATACGCTAGTCTACTCTGGAGTATCGATGCCTGTCTCGGTACTCCCATGATTAGGAACATTTGAAGGATGTACTTGGCGACTACACTGTCCTCACTAGTATGATCTGCATCATAGTCCTGGTAGTCAAGTACTCATCCTAAGGGCTTTATCAACATGTAACATAGAGACAATCAGAGTACATATTAAGATAAAGAGCAACCAGATAGCGTACTATCATGTCGAGCAAGAATGTCCTCCCTATATATGTCCAAGCATCCACTGCAATATATATCGTATGTACAGTAATGGCCTCTAGGGCATATATATAGCTAACAATGTCAACACAGGATCAAGTAGGTACAGGTTTGTCTGGATAGACAACAGGAAATGTCCGTAGGGACAACAGGTCAAGGTTGTTAGCATTAGTAACAAGATCAGGTAACATGTCAAGCTATGGTACATCAGGTCATGTCAGGTAGTGAACAAGTATCAATCATGTCAAGAAGTGCACAGGTATCAAGTCGTGTCACGTAGTAGTGTATCAAGTCATGTCAGGGGGTGCAATAGTGTCACGTGGGTGCTCATAATCAAACTATAATAAGCATGGGTACACAAAAATAAGTATGGGGTACCAATGTAACAATAAAATGGAATAAGGTGATGTGGTATGCAAATAGGTATAGATTTAAACATATGGATGCACAGTTATCGATTAGGATTAAAGTTATAGTTCCTACACTAATTAAGATGCACTTTATTAAACATGGAATGTTAATATCACATTATTATGTATTAATATGATCTATGGATGCAATTGTATATATATTAGACGAGATGGATGAAAATAGGTATCCGAAAGGTTATAAACTATAAAAATGGTACTATGGGCTGCACAAATAAGTACTATGTGATATAAATATTGGTATGGATGCAGTATATTGTAATCTAGTATGCAACAACATATGTTTTCCATGACCTAGATCTAAAATGATATAAACGGTACATCGAAACGTTAAAAAAATGAAACATGGGGTACTAGATTTAAACAACAGGTATGATATGTATTTAAATAAGTATATAATAATTTAAATAGCATGTAGCAAGATTAAATTGCCTCGACGGATCAAGAAACGGATGTGTACGGAACGTCTCACGTCGGCGAAATGTCGCGACACGCGCACGGTACACGGAACGGTTCCAAATAACTCACAAGGGTGATCACGCAAGCAAGGTACGTCCACTGGGTCGTCTGGATTGTCGACGTCAAGCACGGCTCTGGCGATGGCTGCAAATCAAGATTTCAATAATGCGAAAAGAAAAGAAAAGAGAAGAAGAAGAGAAAGAAAGAGAGAGAAGGGGTGAGGCTTACTGGATTTGTGCACAGGGGTCAGGAGAGACGAAAGGGCAAGGAGAAGATCAACGGCGGCGGATGGGGTCGCCAGCGATGACCGGAACGACAAGAAACAAGAAAGAGAAAGAGAAAGAAAAGAAGAAGAAGAAGAAGAAAGGGCTACTGCTCTGGGTTTGGTGTTTGGGGACAGAGGCGAGGCAATGGAGACGAAGGCGACGAAGATGGGTGTTCGGCGATGGGGTTTGCCGGCAAGATTTCATGGCAAGGCAGTGGGGTTTCAAGATTGTCGGGGATCGGGGTGTGTAGGGTTTTTGGTACTCAGGTGAGGAGAGGAGAGTGGAGGGAGATGGTGGTGATGGGGTAAGGCCGACGGGGTCGGAGCTCCGGTGAGGAGCCGGCGATGGGTGCAGGGTTCGCTGTGGTTACAGGGGAGAGGATGAAGGCGCTGGTGGTGGTGGCTGTGTTGATGAGGGTGAGAAGGGGTTGAGGAAGGTCGTGGTGACGGCAAGGCGGTCGCCGGCAGTGGTCGACGCAGGTGAGGTGCAGGGACAAGGGTTGCAGGCACGGGTATGGTTTGCGGGGGTTCTTGGGTTGGTGGGTTTTGGAGCTTGGGAGAAGAAGGCGAGGAGAAGAGATCGGGGGGAGGTGTTCGGCGAGGGCGTGAGGGAGGTCATCGGCGGTGGTGATGACGGAGACAGATAAGGTGGCCTCCGCGGGTTCATGGGTGTTGGGGGTTGCGGGTTAGCCGGGGAAAGAGATGGGGTGACGGTGATCGAGGGAAACGAAGAGGAGAGGGAGACGAGAGAGGTGAGCGACGAGGGTGGAGGCGGCGCGCGGCGAGGGCAGGGACGAGGTCCAGAGGCGTGGGTTTCATGAGCTCGGCGGGAAAATTAAAAGAAGAAGAGGATGGGAGAGAGAGGAAACGTAGTATTTAAAAAAATAATAGTATTTAAAATATTAATATGTATCCATAGAGAGAGAGAGAAGTTCGTGGGATCAGAGGGTTAGGAGGTTAGGATTTAATATGTATGTGTATTGGAGGAGAGAGAGAGGCTGTTGAGATTTAATATAAAAAATATTTTTTGTTGAAAAGGTATGTTAATAGTGAGAAGGAATTAAAGAATATAATAATAGTATGTTTTGAGATTTTGGTAAATACAAACTTACTCCAAAACTCGTCCGGATCGGATCTAAAAATTCAGATTTAAAATATGAAAAATATATACGACTTCCAAATTTCAAAATGAATGCTCAGGTAATGAAAATGTATACCCCCAAGAACGGATGCACGTACGTGCGCGTAGCCATCCAAACACGTCCGTTTCACTGAACGGGACGAGAACAAGATACGCGGATGCTACCACAGGGTTAGAGGTACCATGCAGACCATGTTATGTAATTTTAAAATATTTTACGTGACCTAAAATGTCATATGGTAAAAGTTGCAATGCCAGATAAAATGCCATTATGCACTAAACATGAAAATGCACAGTCTACGTAACAAGTCAGGATAAATCATAAACATGAATTAAACAAGTTCAAGCTAGCGGGTCGGGTCGAATGCAATGTAAAATGTAAAATACCATTCGTACCCAAAACACGATAAATCAAGAAAATACCACAGATAAGTAAATACGGAAACTGTAATTGGTATAAATGAACTAGGTTGTTACATCTTGGGACGACAAAAACTTGAGTACTGAAACTACAGGAGTAGGAGTGACATGCAGAGTCGAAGAAGTGGCATGCACATAAGAAGCTGGATGAGTGGCCTGCGCAGAAGAAGCTAGCTGAGTGGACTGCGGAGCCGCAGCCGAAGGAGTGGACTGCGCAGCCGCAGCTGAAATAATTGCCTGTGCAGCAGCAACCGAAGAAGCGGCATGCCGAATCTGTAAAGTTTTTAAGTTTGTGTAATAAAAAAAGGAACGGTGTACAAAATTCAGTCTATATGTCTTGTTGTGAAATTCTAAATCTAGAAATTAAGTCTTGCGAATTTTAAAGATGTGTTATTGATTTATAGGATTCGTGTCAATATCGGATTTTTGTGAATCCACGAATCCTATTCGTATCCATATTTGAATCCGTGCTATACAGATTAGAGCTATAAATATATAGGTATACACGAACAGAATCAACATACGTACCATCATCACCTTCAACTTCTTGAGTTGGGAGCTCAGTACGGCCTTCTGCTGCTCTGGACATTGCTTGTGGGGGGTAGCAGAAGTAACCGCTGGAGAGGAGGACAACTTCAGCTAGGTCTAAGTCTCCGTCCTCTCTCCCAACTTCTGTGGTGCCCTCCGTTTACTACGTCTAGGACAGGTGTCAGGACGGCCAGATCGGTCTCTACGCTGAAATCAATTCCTGATACCTCCAGCTGCTGCACCGCCTTCGTCCACACCATGTAAAGCATTCAAACGTAAGTAAAACATTTAAATTTAAACTTATCAAAATAAAATATCATTCGAATTAGAACAATTATTAACACTTACGAATATTTCTCGGTAGCAGCGTCGGGATATCGAAGCTCGTCCATGGCAGGATCTGTCGATGTGGCATAGACGGACAGATAATCCTTCAACACGCTCGGTGTACCACCCTCCGCCATAGTCCAAGCTCTTTGCAATTCACCAAAAATACACATATATAACATAATATTTCATATTCCATTATATCAAAAGAGATATATTGTAATTTACTTTTATAACGACTCTGAATTTATTGTACGAAAATTTTCAATTTAATGCACAGAAAAGAGTTTACAAGTTTGAGTACACTTTAAAAGTTAACTTTTGTTTAAGAACAGCAAGAAATAACTTGTAGCTCACTGGTAAAGCCTTGCAATGAAGTAGGCTCTGTGTTTGATCCCCATCAGACACATTTATTTTTTCAGATTTTATTTTTAAACTTTTTGGAAGCCCAAAAGTTTATACATGCACATAAAAATGAAAAGTCTGAGAAAACAAACATGTGCAAAATGATATAAATACAGAGGAGAACACATAGCATGAATCCACCAGCTCCAACCCACTAAACGACCGACGGATTGAGCATTTTCACCAGCGCCGACGAGCCCCCCCCCCCCCCCGTGGCTAATTATGCCCGTGTTTTACACACTTGTCGTTTCCCCTGCCCCCATTATCCCCGCACTGTTTGATTACTCTGAAATCAAACAATGACCCTTCAATTCCTTAATTTATCACATTTTAATGCATTTTAATTCATTCTTTAAATCCCAAAATCCTAATTCCACACTATAAATACTATCCCATGCCCTAGCCTTTCCTCATTCTGAAAATTCTAGCCAAAACCCTCAAATTTTCTCAAGTACAAGTGGAGTAGAAGAGGAGTTAGCCAACGACCAACTTTCGGCGAGGAATCGAGACTGTTCCAGCGACCCCACGACGACCAAGCTATCTTCTTCAACCTTTCCTTACCCTAATCCACTTGTAAGTCTCTCCCAATCTCTCTTCTTCCTCTTTGAAAATCCTTTTTTAAAACGAATATCGGTAAGTGGAGTTAATACCGATATCGATATTCTTAACCCTAAAAACTCCTCCTTTTTCTTATATATTGTTCATACAAATTTTACACAATACTTGTAAAATTATTATAAATGTTTAGAATAAATTATAACCTAGAATTCCATGCAAAATAACTTTAATTTAACTTTTTCGTTAAAATACCATGAATTTTACATATCACCTTTTAGTATGTTGTTAATACTATACCTTTAGAAAACTTCACAGGGTAATGATCTACTCCTCACATACACATATGTTTCCATGCACGATATCCTTTGAACATATTTTGTGTTACCATATTACATTAAAATACTATCAACTATAAAAAATGGTTTTCTTTGAATTGTATTTCAAAACCCTTTGCAAATAAGCCTCTACAACCCTCTTTAGGAGACTAGCTATTGGATAGTGCGGATTATCGCACATTTTTGGGCTAGTAGAGCGAGATGCAGACCTCCTCACGGAACATTCGGTGTCGAAAGGTTTTTAGTACGATTTTAAAGAAAAACTAGATTTTCTACTTAATAATCAAAATTAATTTTTAATTATATAAATATTAAAAAATCCATATATTTTCAAAATATATTAACTTTATATTTTTTTTGAAATAAAAGAATTACAAGTTTTATCAAAATATCATCAAGATATCAATACAAGTCAAGTCTACAGTAAAATACCATGAACTATTCAAGTTAAGGTAATTATCACTAAAATACCTCAATTTTTAAAATACACATTCATGGAAACCCTAAAGAATATATATAATTTCTCGAGGTTATTTTGAAGTATATATTAAAAATATTTTTTCATAAAACCCTCTCGAGCTATATAAAACACTGTTAAGAACTTTAGTAAATATGAGTTTAAGAGGGATCAATTCTCTTGAACCTCAGGGAGCCGGAGAAAGTGAGTGCTTGCCTATTTAAGGTAGAAAAACTTAATGGTGTTATCAATGGTAATTGTCTTGGAAAAAGACACAAATCCTGCCGTCCATGTACAGTAGCTACCGATAAATCCCGAACCTAATTCAGGATCCAAATCAGTTCTAAGTGTCTGAATCAAGTCTGAGTCCAAATCAAGCTTGAATTCAACTCAAACTAGAATCCAACTCAAACATGAATCCAAACACTAACATGTATACTTGAACCTGAATACCAGAACAATATCAAGCTGCAAACATGACTTGACTTGACCGAACCATGGCTATAACTTGACTTGATTACATGACTACTTGTTTACATTCTGAACCTGATTACATGAATAAGTTGTATCTATGGTCTCGGCAAGTCTGATAATTATAATCTATAAAACACATTACGGGGTTAACGGGGTAGGTTTGTACGGAATGTATTAAAAGTGTCACGATGATGGACACTAAAAGACACCTACATGAACACTCGTGCCATTGTCCCGAAGGTTTTGACGGGGCCTTGTACTTACATGTTACCTGTTCCCCTCCGAAAGACGGCGCGACGGGGACGTCTTGCCTGAGATTTGGGGCAGATGCTAATTGGAGCCATCCGTCCACCTCTCCGAAGATGCCTAGTTGATTTATGGCAACGTGTATCGAAGGATTAAATGGATGCGGCTGATGTAGCAGACTTCGTCAGATTCCCCCTCGTTCGAAGGGTTTTTGATTGTGGGGACGCTCTTCCCTGCAGGCGCAAGCCCCTGCAGTTAATTACGCTACCGCATCGCGGTAACAACTTTTTCCTTCTCCATATGGTCACTTCGTGTCGTGGGTGTTTATTTTGTTTGTGGTTGCCCGTGGATTGTATACGGAGACTAATTTATGTGGTCGCCCGTAGGACGTGGATCAGTCCAAATCCGTATTTTCTTAGATTTGGGTTTGGGGTTTTGGTTTAAGGATACGTTAGCCTTATTTGAGACTAAGATCAACTTAAACGTTTGTTAAGGATACGTTAGTCTAATTTCCAGACTAAGATCAACTTAACAGGATCGTTTAGATCCAACAAAAGAGCATTTGGGGGCTCTATTGTTTAGTTTAGTGACATTGCGGTCGATTGCCAGTTTAGGGACATGGTGGTCCATTGTTAGTTTAAAGACATCCCGGTCAAGGTTAAGGACATCGTAGTTCGTGGGTTTAAAGGGACCCCACAGTCCAGGTTAAAGACATCGTAGTCTATAAAGTTTAAGGACATCGTAGTCCATGAGTTTAAGGACCCCACAGTCCATGAAATGTGTGGTTATCGGGACCCGTCACCTCTTTGAAGACGTTGAGGAATTACAACGACAAATATCAAAGGAGTGAAGAGATGTACCCTTGAACCAAGGTGGATTAAGTGATCTGTAGTCCAATTTGGAACTAGGATCAGTTAATTATATTGTGAGCACGTTGAATCAGTTGAGTCTGAGTTGAGGACTTATGGCCAACTTGGGCTAAGTCCAATTGAATTTGAAGTGTTGGCCCTTTGTTGGACCATTAACACTTGTCTGGGTTCAACCCCACATTATTTAGCAATGCTAAACATTTTCATCTTTGATTTCCTCAATTTTGAGATTCATTTGGAGGAGGGACTTTTGCCTCTGGAAGATTAACCAATTTGGTTAAAACTAGTGTTAAACACTAGATACCAACAGTGTTAAACATTGGAGACAGAACTTTCAAATTAGTGTTAAACACTGAAAGATAATCAGTGTTAAATACTGGAAATAAAGCTCCCGAATTAGTGTTTAAACACTAAAGAAAAGGGGGTCACGCGGGGACACGTTGTTGGATATAGTGCCCTCAAAGTTAATTATTGGATCGCAGGTACGTGATTGCAATGATTGAGGATGACCTATACCGGTAGCACAGTCTTACTGCTATCTGGTTTGCCTTTATCAATCGTGTAAAGGTTCAGGTGACTGATCACTGTTACACGTTGATAGAGCCCTTAGGATCTTGCTTGACTACCAACAGTATGATGGCGATCATATACGTGAGAGTTGGGTAGTCTATAAGCACATCCTTAATTGTGGTCGTGGGAGTTTCGAGACAGGGCATCGATACTCCGGAGTAGACTAGTATATACAGTCGAGACCCCGACAAGGGGCGTTGGCCGGTCTCACAAGCCACTGGTGTCAGTTGGATCACCTAAGATGTATACAGGTGCTCATTGGGTTATGAGTATACCGGACAGGACTCGCCGGGAACCTGCTAGTTGGTATTATACCTATTGTCAGATAGCAGTTCCCTGGTGACATGTGTACAGGTTAGTTCATCGACCTGAGGTCGTCATTTGTCTCGTGTGATTTCCCACTGTGCTTTGATTTCTACCCTACCACGGCTCAAAGGAGTCGTGCAAACAGGTATTTTTTGGGTACAGTCCCGAGCCATATGGAGGCAAGTGAGCAGATCGGCAGGGGATTCGTCTCTCCCGGTATTGGGGGATGGAGATCGCACTGTGTCTAGGAAAGCCATTACACCAAGTCCTTGGCCAAGGCAGGTGAGAATTACTGGTAGGTACTCCGGTAGTTTCTCAGGGTGTTCAGGGCTTGTCTCCGACGCGACTTATACCGCTATTGGGGTCTGACGTTACCAGCCCCCTATGCCCGATATGCGATACTCATAGATGAACGGACCGGACTGTATATATATTGTCACTGTTAGGCTCAGTAGGGTTTCAGGATGAGTTCGCTCATCGGCCTCCCTTGAGGTCAGTACATGGGCAGCCGTTACGCACAGCTAGTGCCGCTGACGGCTTGTGGTTAAACCCACTGCCATGTTACTGACGAGTCATTAGAGTTCCCCACAGATAGTTTCCCAAGTTCGGGCGAAACGTTGTAGAGGCCGTATGGTTTTATGGCAAGGTTCGGAAAATGCACGTGCGTTTACGCACGTGTCATATTTCGGGCAAATAATACTGGTGGGCTTTGGTTTAAGCCGGATCCATGTATTATACTTTGTAGATATAATATCTTTGTCTCAGTTGCATTTATATTCGGTCGTAATACAAATGCGGGTATGTTTATACTGTTACGGGGTTATCCTGAAATTCGTTTCGGAATCGCTTTTGGAAGTTGCCAGTTTCCAGTTTTCTATCACCCGTATTAAACATTCGGTTTAATGCGGATTTATCTTTTCTTCACTTGGGTGAGTCATGAGGTGAGTCATGAGTGTGGATGGTTCTAGAAGGTTCTAGATTTGGTGACTAGGTTTTGATTCAATGTATGCATTAATGAATGGATGACTAGGTTAATTGAGTCACCATTTGCATTAATGTGGTTTTGTTTTGCCTTGGATTTTTTTTCTCTTGATCTTTTCCCTTATGGTCACCAACCCTAGCTCCTACACTCACCTCCCTCCTATATGTTGTGGCCGGCCCTTCATGAGTGGGAGAGATTGATTCATTTGGAAAAAAGTTGATGAAATTTGCTTCATAGAAATTTCATATATTCATTTATCATTTCCCGATTCAAAAGGCAACTTCATTAACCGTTCATCCATGGCGTTGGATGAAGCGAGACAAAGTGTTCTACTCATTCTTTACATCAATCTTGGACATGTCGGCTAGCAAACTTCATGTCCGAGTTGCCTCGGTTCAGAGGCGGGAGCCCGTTTAAAAATCCATAGATGTGGTGCCACCTCGACGAGAAGCCAGGAGATCAGAGCAGCCGCAACGGAGCGTGGGATGATGGCTAAAGAACGAAGGACTCGGATCGTTCATTATAGCTTTTCTACCCACTTTGTAGTTTATTAGTTTAGCGTTAATGGCAGATCCGGATTATAGTATGCGATAGCGCCAGTTATAAAAGTTTTTGTTCCGCATTTGGCATCAGATTGACGGCCGGGGCGCTACCGTAGACTTACACACGTGAGGGCACCCAAAGGTGGGGCCAAATCTCCTCACTTTGTTCTGCAAATAAGTGTTAAATACTTTTTATTTTATTTTCGAGCATCACGTGCTGGCACGTGATGGAGATCTGTGCGCCAATTGTTCAAGCATTTGCTGAGGGGTCACGTGGTATCACGTGAGAGCGCCCAAAGCCTTCATTTCCTTTGCTTTTCCTTTCTGTGTTTCGTAGGTCACGTGGGAGCACGTGATGCGTTGCCTCAGAACTTTTTCCTTCTCATTTTTGGGGATCTTTTTAGGGGTCACGTGGGGACACGTGACCTTAGTTCTTTTCATGTACAGAGATCTTTTAATTCTCTGTAGGGTTAAACCCTAATCATGATTTTGGAGGAATTAAATTCCTATTATGAAAGAATTAAATTCTTATGTAGGGTTAAACCCTAATTTCTTTTAGAGGAATTAAATTCCCATATATGTAAAAGAATTAAATTCTTGCATATGGTGAAACCCTAATTTCATTTTTTAAGAGGAATTAAATTCCTGTGAATTTGAGAGAATTAAATTCTCAATATAGGGTTAAACCCTAGTTCTGTCCATCTTGAAAGAATTAAATTCCCGTAGTTTGGGAGAATTAAATTCTCATATAGGGTTAAACCCTAATTTTGTTTTGGGAGAATTAAATTCTCTAAACTCAATTCCCCCCCTAAGTTTTGGATCTGCATGGCAGAATCTCAACCCGATGAGAATTAAATTCTCAACTTATGGGGAGATGTGCTCTTTGCAGATCTTCAACCAGAGGAAAAACTAAGTTGTTTGTGCAGAAGAGTTAAACTCTTAGATTTGAGAATTAAATTCTCTCTTTTGAAGTTTTGATCCCCTTTCTTTTCTCACCTAGGGTTTTCTTTGTTGGGAATTAAATTCTCCTCTCTTTTCTTTCTCTGCTTTTTGGAAATTTCAAGATCCCAAAATCCTCTCTCTTTCTTTTCTCTTGGCTCCTATTTATAGGAGAAGGAAAAGAATCAATTTGTTTAGTAAATTTTTCGTTGAAAAATTTGTTTGTTTTCATAATCAATATGATCCTTTAGATCACTCAGTGAATTTTATTCACCGTTGGATTTTAAATCTAAAAGATATTCTATTTGTTATTTCTGGTGAGATTTAGGGAAATCTTTTCTTGTCTAAAATTTTTCCATAAATTGGTGATTTTTAATCATCCTTGGATCTTTAATCCAACGGTCCCCATAATCCTTTTCCATTTGGAAAGATTTAGAAACTTTTAGAATTTAATTCTATTAAACCGTAAGACTTTCGAAGCTAGACACGTGCTGACACGTGACCCTTGGTCACGTGTGAGCGCGTGACACCCAATTGAGTCCTTTTCTCAGCGTTTATTTACGTTTCAGTTTTAACCATCACGTGTCAACACGTGACCATTGGTCACGTGTCAACACGTGACCATTGGTCACGTGTGAGCACGTGATACCTCATTGAGGTATTTCCTTCAGCCATTTGTTTTTATTTCTGTTTTAACTATCACGTGTCAACACGTGACCATTGGTCACGTGTGAGCACGTGACCCCCAATCGGGTCCTTCTTTAGCCGTTTGTTTTTATTTCTGTTTTAACTATCACGTGTCAACACGTGACCATTGATCACGTGTGAGCACGTGATACCTCATTGAGGTAATCCCTGATTTTTAATCAGGGAACAGTGCATAGCATATTTGCTCATAACTTTTGATCCTGGATGAATTATGTAACCCATAATATATCAAATCGAAGGATTTTTCGAGATGGTTCCAATATCATCAGAATTTAGCTGTTTCTCATTCGGGAGTTTGTCAAAAAACAGCCTGGAAGATACTGGTTCGCATTTTCTTAAGCGTATCACTGTCGTTTGATACCTTGGGCTCTTTTGCGCAGAAATTTTTGGCGGGAAAAAATGCCCCCCACTACTTTGCCCACGTAAGTATGTACATGGGTAAAGTAGTGCAGAGTTACGCATGGCAATAGGATTGATGGCTTAGGAGACAAGTTTAGGGTTCTTGTAACCTGAGACTTTTTTCATCTTCATGAGCCGTAAGGGTCTCAAGAAGGTTTTTTCTCCCTACAGGTCGAGAGGATCCCGCAGGTGTATTTTCTCCTTAGGAGTCGTGAGGACTCCTAAGTGCGTTTTCCCTTGAGAGTCGTAAGGATCTCACAAGAGAATTTTCTTCCTTACAAGTCGAGAGGACTCGTAAGTGATTGTTTCCCTCCTTGTCGATGTTTGATTTCGGGGAGTGTGGCCCGTAGGTAGTCCATCTTGACCTCTTTGTAGGGCAATGATGGCTTAGGAGACAGGGTTAGGATCTGCCACCTAAGACTTTTCAACTTTATGAGCCGTGAGGGTCTCATAAAGACTTTTCTCCCTACGAGTCGTGAGGATCTCGTAGATGTCTTTTCTCCTTAGGAGTCGTGAGGATTCCTAAGTGCATTTTCTCTTGAGAGTCGTAAGGATCTCACAAGAGAATTTTCCCGCTTATAAGTCGAGAGGACTCGTAAGTGGTTTTTTCCCTCCTTGTCGAGATTCGATTTTGGAGAGTATGGTCCGTGAATAGTATGCAAGAGTCCATTTTGAACCGACTTACAGGGCCCCAGTGCTTAGGAAACGGATTTTTTAATCCCCATTGCCTAAGGCTTTGCCTTACGAGTCGAGACGAATCGAGAAGTTCTCGCAAGGATGTCCTAACGTCACAGTTAACCTCTGCTCTTTACGACAGAGGTCCGTTAGGGTCTGTGGTACTAGGATTTTGTCCGTCGTACCGTCGCGTTGGCTGATGTATTCCTCGATAGGCAATCTTGCTGTTCGAGTAGCTTTACGACTGTCGTGTCTCTGATCCCTTCGGAGGCTGGACAAGACGTCTTCAAGCAATCTTCCTAGGTAGTTTGAATGTCAGAAGAGCAAGCGTTATGAATTTTGCCGTACCGCTTTTTACTTGAGGTTAGACTCATTTTGGAGAGCCCCGATGAGTCATAACCACTCCGCGCTGGTGTGGGATGATCTTCGATAGTCTTTCGGGTTTTATATGAGTTGCCGTCAAGACCCTGAAGCTAGGAATTTGGCCTTTGCTTCGTTTGCTGGCACTGCGTTTGCTGTATCGAGACGAATGCCGCGGTTGTCTCTAGGTTGTTGGTGAACCGTCGAGGCTTGGGACTGGGAATTTTGCCGTGGCTCCGTTGTTTGATTATCGCGTCTGAACCCTGCTGGAGGAAGAACGCTAGAGTGGCATCTCGTCTGCTGTATCGAGACGAACGTCGAGGCGGTGACCAATCCGCGCTAGTATGGGATGATCTCCGATAGTCTTTCAGGTTTTATATGAGTTACCGTCAAGACCCTGAAGCTAGGAATTTGGCCTTCGCTTCATTTGCTTTGGCGTGTCCGAATTCTGTTGGAGGAAAGACGCTGTAATGACATCTCGTCTGCTGTATCGAAACGAACGTCGAGCTGGTGACCACTCCGCGCTGATGTAGGATAATCTCCGATAGTCTTTCAGGTTTTATATGAGTTACCGTCAAGACCCTGAAGGTAGGAATTTGGCCTTCGCTTCATTTGCTTTGGCGCGTCTGAATCCTGTTGTAGGAAGGACGCTGTAGTGACATCTCGTCTGCTGTATCGAGACGAACGTCGAGGTGGTGACCACTCCACGCTGATGTGGGATGATCTCCGATAGTCTTTCAGGTTTTATATGAGTTGCCTTCAAGATTCTGAAGTTAGGAATTTGGCCTTCGCTTCGTTTGCTTTGTCGCGTCCGAATCCTGTTGGAGGAAGGAGGCTGTAGTGACATTTCGTCTGCTGTATCGAGACGAATGCCAAGGTGGTGACCACTCCGCACTGGTGTGGGATGATCTCCGATTGTCTTTCAGATTTTATATGAGTTACCATCAAGACCCTGAAGCTAGAAATTTGGCCTTTGCTTCGTTTGCTTTGACCGTGAGGTCTTTTGTTGACGTTGCATCTACATCCTGCTGGACTGCGAAGGAACGCTGCTGTTGACATTGCGTCTGCTGTAACGCGACGAATGCTGAGGTGGAGCTAGGATTTTACCGTCACTCCGCTTTGCTGACTATGGGGTCTTTCGTTGACGTTGCATCTGCATCCTGTTGGACTGCGGAGGAACGCCGTCGTTGACATCTTGTCTGCTGTAACGAGACGAATGCTGAGATGGTTTCTAGGTTGTCTATGAACCGTCAAGATTTGGAACTAAGGACTATGCCGTGGCTCCGTTTAATGGTGTAACATCTGTGTCCTGCTGGAATGAGGATGCACACTGTTGTTGGTCTCCAGGCTGTAGATGTGGCCATTGAGATTTGGAACTAAGGATTGTGTCAAGGCTCCGTTTCGTTGCGACTCTAAGGTCGGTTGTTGACGTCACGTCTGCATCTGGTTGGAGTGAGGAGAAACGCCGTTGGTGATCTCTAAGTTGTCGATATTGACGTCGAGACCTTGAAGTTAGGGATCTTCCTTTGCTTCGTTCGTTGACATTGTGTCTGCAATATTACGACAAATGTCGAGGTTGTCTCTAGGTTGTCTATGAATCGTCGAGATTTGGTTTCGCTTTCTGGTGGAGTCTGTTAGGAAGGTATGATTCCCTCTTTGTTTGTGCCCCTGGATTGTATACAGGGATCGATGTGATCTTACCTGTAGGGCAAAAAGTTTCATTCTTTCATCATTTTTTTTATTCTTTCCGTGATGCTCTATCATTTCAGCTTTTTATATCGCGAAAATCGCGATTGCCCAATTATTTCGGCTATTTTTCGCGGTGCCCAATCATTTCGGCTATTTTTCTTTTTACTCGCTACTTTTTATTGCGAGTTGCCCAATCATTTCGGCTGTTTTTGTATGCATACATTTTTACTTGCTGATTTCGTTGCAAGTTGCCCCGTCATTTCGGCTATTTCATATGCATTTTTGGCTCGCTGATTTTTTTATCGCGAGTGTGGAATTTGGAATCTGATGCCAATCTTAGTATCAGCATCGCTGCGACTGGAATATTGCCAGGAGCGAATCATCATTTGCCATGAAAGGACTTGGAATTTGATACCGATTTAGGTATCAGCATCGCTACAACTGGGATATTGCTAGGAGCGAATCATCATTTGCCTCTGTCGATGTCGAACAAAAGTGGCTTAGAAAACAGAGTTAGGATCCCGTCGACTAAGACTTTTGACTTCATGAGCCGTAAGGGTCTCATAAAGATATTTCTCCCTACGAGTCGTGAGGATCTCGTAGGTGCTTTTTCTCCTTAGGAATCGTGAGGATTCCTAAGTGTGTGTTCTCTTATAAGTCGTAAGGATCTTACAAGAGTGTTTTCTCATTGCAAGTCGAGAGGACCTACAAGTGTTTGTTCACCGTGTGAGCATATCCCTAGTCGCTGGTAGGACTCTGTTAGGGAAATGTTTATTCGCACCCGTGGATTGTATACAGGGGTCAATACTGAACCGCTTGTAGGGCAGCATTGGAGGTTGTGGGGGCTGCTTAAGAACAGGTTCAGGTCCCTGTAACTTAAGACTTTTGAATCTTATGAGCCGTAAGGGTCTCATAAGAGGGTTCTCCTTACGAGTCGTAAGGATCTCGCAAGTGTATTTTCTCCTTAGGGATCGTGGGGATCCCTAAGTGTGTTGCTCCCTTGTGAGTCGTAAGGATCTCACGCAGGTGGTTTCTCCTCACAAGGTCGAGAGGACTCTGCAAGTGTCTTTTAACGAGGTTGCGTCCTTTCGGGTTTTCAAAAAACTCGCCGTTAGCCCTGCTGTTTTTACTCACGGAGCCCTTTCGGGTTTTCATCCGTGCCCCTCTTGCTTGTGGACGTACCCCCATTTTTTTTACGAGTCTGCGCCCTTTCGGGTTTTCACAAACATCGTCGATAGTCCTGCTGTTTTTACTCACGGAGCCCTTTCGGGTTTTCATCCGTGCCCCTCTTGCTTGTGGACGTACCTTTTTTTTTTACACGAGTCTGCGCCCTTTCGAGTTTTCACAAACATCATCGGTAGTCCTGCTGTTTTTACTCACGGAGCCCTTTCGGGTTTTCATCCGTGCCCCTCTTGCTTGTGGACGTACCCTTTTTTTTTATTACCACGTCAGCCTGGGGATGCCGCGGGTTGGTAGTAGTTTAACGACGTTTCGGTCATTTGCAAATTTTAGGACATTGTGGTCCGCCGTTGCCGTATTTGAGGCAAATTTCTAGTTTACGGACTTTTCGATCCATGGGGCTTTCCCTATGAATGAGCATGATGCCTCCGGTATGTCCATCTTTCTCGGAGCATGTGGTTGTGGCGGGCTCACCTTCCAGTTTTCGGACAGCGCGAACTTGCTCTGTTGGTATTGGTCTTCAACCCAGTTTTTGAAGACGTAGCTGTTTTCGATCGGATGGCCCAATAGTTGGTGGTAAGGGCAGTAATTAGGATTATTGACATTATTCAGTTGTAGCTAGTGTTTCGGCTCCGGTAGAGTGATAAGCCTATTGCGCACTGCTAGTTCGAACAGCCTCCTTGTTTCATCCCGGGGAAATGAGTAAGGACGTTTCAACTTTTCATAGAGGGGTTACCGCTTGTTGCTTTGGCGAACAACCGGTCTAGGATCATTTGATTGTTGTTGAGCGTTGGCGACGAAGGCCGTTTTTCCCTTCCCTTTATCCTTTTTGTTCGATCCCCTGTTTGCGGGTCCGAGATTCTTTCCGGATAGCGTGTGACTGCACGGCTGAATGTTCTCGTAACTCCTCAATTCTTTCGTTTTAGAGATGGATTCCTTGAAGAAAGGGCCGAGGGCTACTTTTTTGTCGGAGTCGCTCTCGAAGGTGAGAACTCGCGGTCCCTCGGGATCAACCCTATGACAATTGCCGGCAATTCTTTTACGCTCATCTGTCGCATTTTTCTGCTGTCTGCGAGCTTCATGCTTTGTCTTGTTGAAGTGTTGCCTGTGAGTGACTTACCCTTGCCACCAACACTTAAAGGAGTTGCAGTCTTCAGTAGGATGTGCGATCTTCTGATGATATAAGCAGAAGTTAGGATGTACGTCCGCTTCATCAAGATGTATACTACCAGGAGAATTTTCTCTGAAAGAAGGCAGCCTCATCCCCATCGATATGGCTTTGGCGAATCGTTTCCTTGTCTTGATCCTGCTTTCATTTGCGGCGGATGTGCTTTGATCTGGTGGGAGTGTTTCGACTCTTTGTCTAATCGGCGGCGTTTGGCCTTTTCAAATATGGCCATTTCACGCTTCCGGTCGGCTTTGATTTTTAGACGGACTTCGTTCAGGAATGCGTCAATTGTTCTGTCTGATGGCCCTAGAAGTTCCGGCTCGGGATTTGCCCCCGGGTTCTTTGCGTCAGGAGCTTCTTCACTGTCTATCGACGAGTGAGAGATCATATGGCAGCTTGCCACATAATCCTCAGGTTCATCCGACGAGTCTTTGTCATCATCTCCGTCCTCAAGGACGTGGCTGAGGAATTCTCGGAATGTGACTGGGGTCCGCGCCTTCTGATTATATTCTTCCAGTGCGTCAATATGTTTTCGCAGATCCGTGCGCTTGTCATCAAACTGCGCGAGCTTTTTGGTCTTCTCCTTCTTCTTCGAAGACTTTGACGGCTGTGTGTGAGTGCTTTGGCTATCACCACCGCTATCAATTCTCGGTGTTGGGCGTGGTTTCAGCATCCCATCAATGACCTCGGGCTCCAGTGGATTTTTCCACCTGATTGCCGGGCACCTTTGGAGATCCTTCAGCATTCTTTTAGTTTTGGCTGAAAGGGCGACCTCCCACGGAGTTTCTTCTATAAAAGAGCACGATGCCCCTGGCGTATTCACCTTTTTAGGGGCATGAGGTTGTGGCGGTTTCACCTTCTAGTTTTCGGATAATGCGAACTTGCCTTGTTGGTATTGGTCCTCAATCCAGCCTTTGAAAACGAAGCAATCTTCGATTGGATGGCTTACTGCTTGATGGTAAGGGCAGTAATTAGGATTGTTGAGATCGCCTGGCTGCAACGGACGTTTTGGATTCGGAAAATTTCTGAGCTTGTTGCGCACTGCCAGCTCGAACGGTCTTCTCGTTTTATCCTAGGGAAATGAGTAAGGACGTCCCAGTCTCCCCTCGAGGGATGGGCGTGGACGCATATTGCTTTGGCGAACAGCCGGCTTTAAGTTGCTCGGCTGTTGTTGAGTACTGGCGACGAAAGTTGTTTTTCCTTTCCCTTTTTCATTTCGAGGATCCGTTTTTGGGGGAGATGGTCTATTACCCATCTGGTCCATTTGGGCCAACTTGTCAATCAAGGCCTGGAAAGTAGTCGGCTTGAAAAACATCATGAACTGGAAAATAGTTGCATGAGGGTCCAGAGTGCCCACGAACATGCCCACTCCCGGCGCTTCCTCGATGCGTTATTCGCATTTCGACCATAAGTTTCACCACCGTATTGCGTATTGAACCCACGTTTCGCCTGGCCTTACCCTGGCGTTGATCAATGCGGTGATCGGGGTGCGCTCGCTAGCGCTTGCAAATTTTTGTGTAAACAGCAGCTCCATCTCCGCAATGTTTTAACAGAGTCGTTAGGCAGCTCTGAATACCATTCGAAGTCCGTTTCCGCTAAGCTGCCGATGAATTGGCGAAGCAACAGTTTATCATCGCCCTCGATGTTGCCGCAAAGAGCCCTGAACTGAGCGACATGTTGATGGGGATTCCCCGTCCCTTTATATACATGAAATTTAGGGATGGTATATCCCAGAGGATACCTTATTTGGTCATACCAGCCCGGATAGGGTCGTCCGGTCTTGACAATTTGGCTAGCCGCTTCATTCGCTTGGTGAGCTCGTATTTGCTGAGCTATATAGTCATCCAGTGCGGCCTTGGAAATAGTTTCCTCCTTGGCTGCTGAAAGAGCCGGAGGAGGGTTCGACATCTCCCCTCTATCGTCTTCAATAATGATCGGAGGGTCTTCAACTGGAGGATCCGGCTGTAACATCATTCCTACCATGTCTTGGAAGAGAAGCGCCATTTGTTTTATGTTGTCAGCTTGTTCCGCTGCCTCTTTGTCCTTCTTTTCGAGGACTTTGCGTAGGAAGTCATCATCGGTTTCTTGTTCGTGACGCTGTTCTGACGATGCCTCCGGGCTTTCTTTTGGCCCGGTAAGTGCGTCCATTTGCGTCAGTATTTCCTGAAGCTTCTGTTGTTGCTCCTGAGCTTTGGTCACGGATCGGGTGAGCGGTCGGTGACCCGTCGAAGCACGGCTTTCCTCCTTTCCGGAAGCCATATAAACAGTATGGACCGTTATGCTCCCAGACTTGGGGCATTTAGATTCAGTGTCTTTGCGATTTGCCAAAGACACAGGGATCTTCTCCGACCTCCGTCTTTGGTGAGCGGTCGAAATTAAGGGGGCCGTTGTAGTGGGCACCCAAGTAGCTGTTGCTTTTTCTGGCTTGACAGAGTAGTCCTTTTCCTGTTTAACCTTCATCTTTTTCTGTCGGCGGAGATAGTCTTGATCCACTACGGAGTCTTGGACTTGACGCCAGACCTTGTAAATTTTAGAGGACAGCCATTGAGGGGGCTGCTCCAGTTTCACCTTTGGGGCATTATCCACAGGTGTAGGAGATCTTTTCAATACGGCATTTGGCGAGTTTTTGCGTACCCTTCTTAGCGGTTCGAAGCTATTTCCGGTCGGAACAGCAGCATTGATTTCCACCATCGGAGCTGGCGAAGTTAGCCCAGAGAGGGAGTTACCCCCAGCCTTCCTTACCCGGCGCCAGTGACGACGGCGAGCATATCGTGCGATTGGAGTTGGTTTAGCCGTAGGGGTGACTTCCTCATGCCCTCTGTGTTGGTCAGAATTTGCTGGTATCAGCCTTTTAAAAACCGACGTCCGTTGAATGGGGGCGGCCAACCTATCAAACGCAGACTTCCGAGTAGGGGAAGCAACCTTGGTGATTTCGCCTGGAACGGGAGCAGAAATAGTCAGTCTTGTGAAGACCGACCCTTCGGCAGGAGAAACCGCCTTGACGATTTTGGGAGCAGGGATGGCTATCCGTTTTGGGATAACGTCTTCTGGTATTGCAGGCTTCTTCATGGGCCCACATGAGTTTTGGCCCAGTTTGCTGAAAGCTGAGGCATTGGACTTGGGCGACCCGTTGAGAGGGGCCGCGGTAGTTGTAAGCCGATCAAAGACCGACTTCTTGGGAGCTTCCGGTGTTGGCACATGAGCGGTGAAGCTCGTTGGCGGGAGCATGGTCCCGAAAAACAACCCTGTGGTGGCTTGAGTAACCAGTTCCATGGGCATCGTGAACAGGGAAGCCGCTTGGGGCCCGTAGGTTATGCCCCCAGTTGAGGCAGGACGCGAGTTGCAGCTGCAGTTGGAGTACTTTACGCAAGTAGACGCCATCGCTGTTTTGCTTTCTGTACCAAGCAAAACGCAAAATCTTAGTACCTCGAAACCCAAGGGCAACCATTAACAAACCGCGATTGGTTCGCGAACACGACACATGAAGTGTGGAGTGGAAAGAGGAAAAGGTCCCACCGGGCGTGCCAGAATCTGTTCCCCTCCGAAAGACGGCGCGACGGGGACGTCTTGCCTGAGATTCGGGGCAGATGCTAATTGGAGCCATCCGTCCACCTCTCCAAAGATGCCAAGTTGATTTATGGCAACGTGTATCGAAGGTTTAAACGGATGCGGCTGATGTAGCAGACTTCGTCAGATTCCCCTTCGTTCGAGGGGTTTTTGATTGTAGGGACGCTCTTCCCTGCAGGCGCAAGCCCCTGTAGTTAATTACGCTACTGCATCGCGGTAACAACTTTCTTCTTCTCCAGATGGTCACTTCGTGTCGTGGGTGTTTGTTTTGTTTGCGGTTGCCCGTGGATTGTATACGGAGACTAATTTATGTGGTCGCCCGTAGGACGTGGATTAGTCCAAATCCGTATTTTCTTAGATTTGGGTTTGGGTTTTGGTTTAAGGATACATTAGCCTTATTTGAGACTAAGATCAACATAAACGTTTGTTAAGGATACGTTAGTCTAATTTCCAGACTAAGATCAACTTAACAGGATCGTTTAGATCCAACAAAAGAGCATTTGGAGGCTCTATTGTTTAGTTTAGTGATATTGCGGTCGATTGCCAGTTTAGGGACATGGTGGTGTATTGTTAGTTTAAAGACATCCCGGTCAAGATTAAGGACATCGTAGTCCGTGGGTTTAAAGGGACCCCACACTCCAGGTTAAAGACATCGTAGTCTATAAAGTTTAAGGACATCGTAGTCCATGAGTTTAAGGACCCCACAGTCCGTGAAATGTGTGGTTATCGGGACCCGTCACCTCTTTGAAGACGTTGAGGAATTACAATGACAAATATCAAAGGAGTGAAAAGATGTACCCTTGAACCAAGGTGGATTAAGTGATCTGTAGTCCAATTTGGAAGTAGGATCAGTTAATTATATTGTGAGCACGTTGGCTCAGTTGAGTCTGAGTTGAGGACTTATGGCCAACTTAGGCTAAATCCAATTGAATTTGAAGTGTCGGCCCTTTGTTGGACCATTAACACTTGTCTAGGTTCAACCCCATATTATTTAGCAATGCTAAACATTTTCATCTTTAATTTCCTCAATTTTGAGATTCATTTGGAGGAGGGACTTTTGCCTCTGGAAGATTAACCAACTTGGTTAAAACTAGTGTTAAACACTAGATAACAACAGTGTTAAACATTAGAGACAGAACTCTCAAATTAGTGTTAAACACTAAAAGATAATCAGTGTTAAATACTGAAAATAAAGCTCCCGAATTAGTGTTTAAACACTAAAGAAAAGGGGGTCACGTGGGGACACGTGAGGGCGCCCAAAGGTGGGGCCAGATCTCCTCACTTTGTTCTGCAAATAAGTGTTAAACACTTTTTATTTTATTTTCGAGCATCACGTGCTGGCACGTGATGGAGATCTGTGCGCTAATTGTTAAAGCATTTGCTGAGGGGTCACGTGGTATCACGTGAGAGCGCCCAAAGCCTTCATTTCCTTTGCTTTTCCTTTCTGTGTTTTGTAGGTCACGTGGGAGCACGTGAGGCGTTGCCTCAGAACTTTGTCCTTCTCATTTTTGGGGATCTTTTTAGGGGTCACGTGGGGACACGTGACCTTAGTTCTTTTCATGTACAGAGATCTTTTAATTCTCTGTAGGGTTAAACCATAATCATGATTTTGGAGAAATTAAATTCCTATTATGAAAGAATTAAATTCTTATGTAGGGTTAAACCCTAATTTCTTTTAGAGGAATTAAATTCCCATATATGTAAAAGAATTAAATTCTTGCATAGGGTGAAACCCTAATTTCATTTTTAAGAGGAATTAATTCCTGTGAATTTGAGAGAATTAAATTCTCAATATAGGGTTAAACCCTAGTTCTGTCCATCTT
Source organism: Agapanthus africanus (assembly GCA_030015575.1). NCBI lineage: Eukaryota > Viridiplantae > Streptophyta > Magnoliopsida > Asparagales > Amaryllidaceae > Agapanthus > Agapanthus africanus. The sequence goes on along the minus strand of JASDDO010000008.1, from coordinate 4,611,539 downwards.
GAAGGAATTAAATTCCCGTAGTTTGGGAGAATTAAATTTTCATATAGGGTTAAACCCTAACTTTGTTTTGGGAGAATTAAATTCTCTAAACTCAATTCCCCCCTAAGTTTTGGATCTGCATGGCAGGATCTCAACCCGATGAGAATTAAATTCTCAACTTATGGGGAGATGTGCTCTTTGCAGATCTTCAACCAAAGGAAGAACTAAGTTGTTTGTGCAGAAGAGTTAAACTCTTAGATTTGAGAATTAAATTCTCTTTTTTAAAGTTTTGATCCCCTTTCTTTTCTCACCTAGGGTTTTCTTTGTTGGGAATTAAATTCCCCTCTCTTTTCTTTCTCTGCTTTTTGGAAATTTCAAGATCCCAAAATCCTCTCTCTTTCTTTTCTCTTGGCTCCTATTTATAGGAGAAGGAAAAGAATCAATTTGTTTAGTAAATTTTTCATTGAAAGATTTGTTTGTTTTCATAATCAATATGATCATTTAGATCACTCAGTGAATTTTATCCACCGTTGGATTTTAAATTCAAAAGATATTCTATTTGTTATTTTTGGTGAGATTTAGGAAAATCTTTCCTTGTCTAAAATCTTTCCATAAATTGGTGATTTTTAATCACCCTTGGATCTTTAATCCAACGGTCCCCATAATCCTTTTCCATTTGGAAAGATTTAGAAGCTTTTAGAATTTAATTCTATTAAACCGTAAAGCTTTCGAAGCCAGTCACGTGCTGACACGTGACCCTTGGTCACGTGTGAGAACGTGACACCCAATTGAGTCCTTTTCTCAGCGTTTATTTACGCTTCAGTTTTAACCATCACGTGTCAACACGTGACCATTGGTCACGTGTGAGCACGTGATACCTCATTGAGGTATTTCCTTCACCCATTTGTTTTTATTTCTATTTTAACTATCACGTATCAACACGTGACCATTGGTCACGTGTGAGCACGTGACCCCAATCGGGTCCTTCTTTAGCCGTTTGTTTTTATTTCTGTTTTAATTATCACGTGTCAACACGTGACCATTGATCACGTGTGAGCACGTGATACCTCATAGAGGTAATCCCTGATTTTTAATCAGGGAACAGTGCATAGTATATTTGCTCATAACTTTTGATCCCGGATGAATTATGAAGCCCATAATATATCAAATCGAAGGGATTTTCGAGATGCTTCCAATATCATCAGAATTTAGCTGTTCCTCATTCGGGAGTTTGTCAAAAAACAGCCCGGAAGATACTGGTTCGCATTTTCTTATGCGTATCACTGCCGTTTGATACCTTGGGCTCTTTTGCGCAGAAATTTTTGGCGGGAACATTACCATAGTCCACGGGATAGTCGGACTCCTCTCGTATACACTGATATCTTCTGTACCAAGGTACAAACAACTACGTTAGAATAATAATCTGATACCTATATAATTTAACAGTTTCCTTCCACATTACTTGTTGTATTCCTTCATTTCTTTTGGGACTTACCGAGCGCTAGTTCGCTGAAGACATTCATGTCTCTTTCTTTGGAATGTTCGTCAGGAGGACTGGACCCTCAGGAGACCGAGCCCAGCCAGGAGTACTTGGAGTAGATTGAGGCACAGCCATACTACTAGCTTACTTGTACTTACCTTCCATTTTGTATGCCATTATTTAGGCATTGCTTTTTGTTGAAGTCGAAAATTGCACCCCGATTGACCAAGTCAAAGTCAAAGTCAACCCCAAGCCAAGTGGGCCCATACCCAGGTCGAGTCCGAACATGAAGTGGCCGGCACTCCCTCGTGCCAAAATGAAATCATGTAATAAATAATTTTTATGTATTTTTTTATGCATGAATGTAAACAAAATGGGCATAAAGCCAAATTTTTGTAAAGCCAATGACTTATGTGCAAAAAGAAATGGCACATGAGCCATGGGATGGGCAAAATGCCATTTTGTAAAGCCCAAGGAGATATATGTAAATGTGTAAGTCTATATAAGGCAATATGATGATGAATAAATCATAGACTATTCATTCCCCTAAAAATATAGGGTTTGTTCCTCTTTCCTCTTTCTGAAGGTTCTAAACCTTCTTCTTTCTTTTGAATTAAATCAAGGGTTTTACTCTTCCTTTTCCAAAACTAAATAGTTTTTCACCACAAAACCCACAAAGGGGAGCTTAGTTCTCCCATCAGATCTCAAAAAGAAGAGATTTTTAAAATCTCGCATCTCTTGATCTTCAAGATCCTGCCAACCGAGGAGGAAGAAGGAGGCCCATCTCCGAAAACCCCATTTTGGGGAAGACCCAGGGCTCCAAAGAAGAACCCCTTTCATCAACTCCAAAACATCTTAGAATTTTAACTCCACTCTAAATCCCCTTTTGGGATTTTTAAATCCTATTTCTGGGACTAAAAGCCCCATTTTTCTCGCCGGCACCCAAGCGCCTGGTGCCCGAGCGCTCAAGCGCCCAGCACCCATGTGCCCGGGCACGAAGTGTGCCAGCGCCTAGGCGCCCAGCGCTCGCGTGTTAGACACACGAGGCGCTGGCCCCCACGCATCGTTTGAATACCCTTTCCCTTATATATATATATACATACATACATACATACATACATATACACACACACACATACTCTACAACACTGTCCCTTTTAAAACACAAAACACGCACACTGCACATTGAGTTCGCATGACCAGTTTAACCCGTTAATCGGAGGTTCCCTCGCTCCAAAGGCGAGGGGTAATTAACGGCAGCTTAGTCCGCGGCTGCCGGAGATTCGGATCCCCACAATCAATAAACCCCGGCCTACCCTAGGCAGGGGATCTGTAGTACGCCTGACAAGCGCGCGCGTATGCCCATCTCAATGGGGTGACGAAAAACACCCTACACTTTTATCATTGTACATTTCCTTTTCAAATCAGTTGTATTGTAAAGATGAATGTTAATAAAAGTTACTGTTCATTTTATATCTCTTGTCATTTCTTGTGCATTATATATATATATATATATATATATATATATATATATATCTTATTTACGTTTAACGTGTTTACTTCTGAGTACATACATCGCGTGCCCGTCATGTCTCCTTCTCCGTACACTGGGAAGCGGGACGTGACAGGTTTTGTTGACAGCCCATGCAGGTCAGTTCTGCATGGAATCCTAAGCAATATATCACAAGAAGTATAAGAATCGGCAACTGTACATTCTTTACATTTCAAATTCCTTTAATCTATCCTAACCTTTCTTTTTCTATCAAGGTCATGAATTCACCGAACAACACGAGTACCAACGTCAATGGAAACACTCCACCACATACACTACCACCACCAATTACCGTTGCGGACCTACTGATAAGATCAATGGCGTTCCTTGAAACAACCAGGAGTCTAGTTGAGGGACAACGGGAGTAGGTTGCTCTCCTTCACCAAGGACTAGTTCGCACTGAGGTAGCTTTGTGGCAACTCATGGTTATATCAAGAAGAAGGAAAGGACACCGCCAGCAAGGACTTGCAATTATTGTAAGAAGCTCGGACATGTAGTAAAGGACTGCAGACGAGCTAATGTTCTTTGTATGATTTGTGGATCGCCTAAACACATTCTAAAGGCATGCTCAAAGTACAGAGCAGACGCGAACCTCACACCAAGACTGACTATACAAACTCCTACTACCCTCTTAGCTGTAACTGCACCACCTTCGCAAGGACCACTTTTACCTCATCAGTCCGAAATGTACCAACATGCATAGAGAAAAGTGCCAAGAGGACAGACATTCACGATGCCGGTTGGAGAAGCCGAAACCACTGGCCAAGTTATCACTGGTAATTCCCAATCTTTTCATCTTTTCAAATTCTTGTATATCTCTATATTTTTCCTGTATCTAAACCAACCTCACACAACTTAGGTACTATACTAGTAGCCACTCTTCCTATACTAGCACTGTTCGACACTGGAGCGTCACACTGCTTCATGTCCCAACGATTTATGAGAACTCATGCGATTCCCGTGAAGCTATTCATTTCAAGCTGGAATGTCAGTTCTGGAAATGGAGTATTGAAGGCAACTATGGGATTGGATCAGTGTCCAGTTGTAGTTTGCGGACGAGAATTTTACACGAATTTCAAAGTACTAGACATCCTAAACTTCGATGTTGTGTTGGGAATAGACTGGCTAGGAGTTTTCTATGCTACGATTGACTGCCGTTAAAGGAGTGTAGTATTTGAAATACCAGATCACTTGGTCTTTTACTTCAAAGTGGAGACAAAACTTTGGAGCCAGGAATCTTCCGTATGAAGCTGAAGAATGCAGAAGTATTTACTCTACCGGCGGAAGAAGATAAGCCAGAGCTAGTTCGAGAGTTCGAGTATGTGTTTCCTGAAGATTTAACAGGTTTGCCTCCCGATCGAGCTCTTGAATTCAAGATTGATTTACTTCTTGGTGCACAACCGGTCATCAAAACTCCGTACCGGTTAAGTCCTGAAGGATTGAAGGAGATCCGAACTCAGTTGGACGAACTTCTGAAGAAAGGTTGAATTCGTCCCAGTACTTCAAGTTGGGGATATCCCGTTTTGCTTGTGAAGAAGAAAGAAGGTTCATACAGAATGTGTATAGATTACCGAGCTCTGAACGCAGTGACGATAAAGAACAAGTATCCACTACCGTGCTTCGATGATCTATTCGATCAGCTAAGTGGGTCTTGCGTATTTTCAAAGCTAGATCTTCGTTCAGGTTATCATCAAGTGAAGGTCAAAGAGTCTGATATTTCTAAAACGGCATTCAGGACTCGCTATGGTCATTACGAATATCTTGTGATTCCATTTGGAGTGACCAATGCACCTGCGATATTTATGAATCTGATGAACCGAGTTTTCCGAGAGTACTTAGACAGATTCGTTGTTATTTTTATCGACCACATCCTGGTGTATTCAAAGAATCGGAAAGAGCACGCTGAGCATTTGCGGATTGTCCTGGAGACATTGCGACAACATCAACTCTACGCCAAGTACAGCAAGTGCGAATTTTGGCTAGATCAAATCGGATTTTTCAGACATATTGTTTCAGGCAAAGGAATCTTAGTAGATCCGGCTAAAGTGTCAGCTGTCAGCGAATGGCGGACACCAAAGATGGTGAAGGATATTCGAAGTTTTTTGGGATTAGCAGGATACTACCAAAGATTTATTGAAGGTTTTTCGAAGATTGCAGCACCCCTGACCAAGCTCACACGTAAAGATGAAGCATTCGTGTGGTCAGAAGCATATAACAAGATTTTGTAGAACTCAAGTCAAGATTGACATCAGCTCTTATTCTTGTAATACCGGATCAATTTGGAGGATTCGTCATGCATCGTGATGCATCCGATAAGGGATTAGGATGTGTTCTACACCAGCATGGAAATGTTGTAGCTTTTGCATCAAGACAGCTGAAAGTTCATTAGCGCAACTATCCAACACATGACTTGGAGTTGGCAGTCGTTATCTTTACACTTAAGATTTGGCGCCACTATCTTCTTGGAGAATGAGTGGATATATACACTGACCACAAGAGTCTGAAGTATGTATTTACTCAGAAGGAGTTAAACATGCGGCAGAGAAGATGGTTAGAACTTATGACGGACTTTAACATCAACTTACAGTATCATCCAGGGAAGATGAATGTAGTTCCTGATACACTTAGCCGTCAGCCATTATCAATGAATCTCACCGCCCAGTGGAAGCTGCACCAGGAATTGCACAGGATGGAGATCGAGGTAGTTATGCTAGGTAATGCTTCAGAGTTGATGAACTTACAAGTCCAGTCTACTATTGTCAATCAGATCAAAGTAGCTCAAGCAAATGATGACAAGTTAAAAAATATCCGAAAACAAGTACAAAGTGGACTACGAACGGACTTCATCATCCACGAAGACGGATCCTTGAGATATGGAAGTCGATTGTGTTTACCACAGGATCCTGTTCGAGAAGAGTTGATGAAAGAAGCTCACAGCTCTCCGTACTCAGTACACCCCGGTGGTACCAAAATGTATAAGGATCTACAACAACACTATTGGTGGTATGGAATGAAGCGCGAAGTAGCCAGAAGTATAGCCAAGTGTTTGGTGTGTCAGCAAGTGAAGGCTGAGCATCATAGAACTGCTGGTCTACTTCAGCCGTTACCAATCCCAGAATGGAAATGGCAGCATATTACCATGGACTTTGTGACTGACCTTCCTCGCAGCACGAAGGGTAACGATGCAATATGAGTTATTGTGGATCGACTTACCAAGTCGGCTCACTTTATTTCCTTTCGAGTTGGCCAATCTACCAAGCCGTTAGCAAAAAAGTACATGGAGGTAAGCATGAATCTAAAGTAAGATTTAACCTCAAAGTTTACTATATTTTTGATACCCATGAACTCATGCAGGAGATTGTGAGATTACATGGAGTACCGGTTTGCATTGTCTCCGATTGTGACACCAGATTCCGATCACAGTTTTGGCAGAGTCTGCAAGCTACCCTGGGAAATGGTCTGAACTGCAGCACAACTTACCATCCAAAAACGGATAGACAGTCTGAGCAAACAATTCAGATTTTGGAGGACATGCTAAGAGCTTGTATGTTAGACTTCGGAGGTTCGTGGGAAGATCACCTACACCTTGTGAAGTTTTCATACAACAGTTATCAGGAGAGCATTGGAATGGCACCATTTGCAGCTCTCTATGGAAGGAAGTATCGTTCACCACTAAGTTGGGACGACATCGGAGATCGTGAACTCCTTGGACCAGAGATGATCGTGGAAACTGTGGATGTAGTTTGCACGATCAGGGAAAGAATGCGCATAGCCCAAGACCAACAGAAGCACTGAGCTGATGCAAAGCGTCGACACTCGGAGTTCCAACCTGGAGATCATGTTTTCCTAAATTTCTCTCTAAACCGAGAAGTAATCCGCTTTGTCAAGAGGGGTAAGCTCAGTCCGAGATATCTAGGACCGTTCAACATACTCGAACGAGTCAGAGAAGTGGCATATCGTTTGGCACTTCCAGCTTCATTGGAAGGAGTGCACAACGTGTTCCGTATATCCCAGCTTAGAAGATATGTGAGCGACCCCATTCACATCCTTTATCACTCCAAACTCACTGTACAGACGGACCTATCTTGTGAGCAACAATCCGTTTAAATTCTAAACAGAAAAGTGAAGACACTGCGGAACAAGGAAGTAAACTTGGTCCGAGTGATGTGGAGAAAAGATTCACCAGGAGAATCAATGTGGGAACGAGAAGATGACATGCGTGCAAGATACCCTTTCTTATTTGTAAACTAGTCTTTATGTAATTGTAAATTTCGAGGACGGAATTTTTATAAGGAGAGTAGAATGTAACGACTCTGAATTTACTGTACAAAAATTTTCAATTTAATATACAGAAAGGAGTTTACAGGCCTGAGTATACTTTAAAAATTAATTTTTGTTTAAGAACAGCAAGAAACAACTTGTAGCCCACTGGTTAAGGGTTGCACTACTGTGACGCAGCCTCTGTGTTTGATCCCCATCAGACACATTTATTTTTTCAGATTTTATTTTTAAACTTTTTGGAAGCCTAAAAGTTTATACGTACAATGCACATAAAAATTAAAAGTATGACAAAGAAAACATATGCAAAATGATATAAATACAGAGGAGGACACATGGCTTGAATCCACCGACCCCACCCACTAAACGACATGCGGATTGAGCATTTACACCGGCGCTGATGGCCTCCCGTGGCTAATTGTGCCCGTGTTTTACACACTTATCGTTTTCCTTACCCCCATTACCCATGCACTGTTTGATTACTCTGAAATCAAACAAAGACCCCTCAATTCCCCAATTTATCATATTTTAATGCATTTTAATTCACCTTTTTAATCCCAAAATCCTAATTCCACACTATAAATACTATCCTATGCCCTAACCCTTCCTCGTTCTGAAAATTCTAGCCAAAACCCTCAAATTTTCTCAAGTACAAGTGGAGTAGAAGAGGAGTTAGCCAACGACCAACTTCCGGCGAGAAATCGAGACTGTTCCGGCGACCCCGCGATGACCAAGATATCTTCTTCAACCTTTCCTTACCCTAATCCACTTGTAAGTCCCTCCCAATCTCTCTTCTTCCTCTTTGGAAATCATTTTTCAAAACGAACATCGGTAAGTGGAGTTAATACCGATGTCGATATTCTAAACCCTAAAAACTCACCCTTTTTCTTACATATTGTTCATACAACTTTTACACAATACTTATAACATTATTATAAATGTTTAGAATAAATTGTAACCTATAATTCCATGCAAAATAACTTTAATTTAACTTTTTCGTTAAAATACCATGAACTTTACATACCACCTTTTAGTATGTTGTTAATACCATACCTTTCGAAAACTTCATGGGGTAATGACATACCCCTCACGTACACACATATTTCCATAGCACGATGTCTCTTGAACATATTTTTTATTACCATATTACATTAAATACCATCAACTATAAAAAAACGGTTTTCTTTCAATTGTATTTCAAAACCCTTTGCAAATATTGCTGGATATAGTGCCCTCAAAGTCAATTATTGGATCGCAAGCACATGATTGCAATGATTGAGGGTGGACCTATACCGGTAGGACAGTTTTACTCGAGATGATAATATGCTATCTGGTTTGTCTTTATCATCGTGTATATGCTTTAGGTGATATTACAGATCACTATTACACGCTGATAGAGCCCTTAGGATTCTTGCTTGACTACCAGCAGTATGATGGCGATCATATACGTAAGATTTGGGTAGTCTATAAGCACATCCTTAAAGTGTCCCTAGTCGTGGGAGTTTCGAGACTAGGCATCGATAATCCATTAGTAGACCAGTGTATACATTCGAGACCCCGACGAGAGGCGGTGGTCGGTCTCACAAGTCATTGGTGTCAGTTGGTTCACCTAAGATATATACAGGTGCTCATTGAATTATGAGTACATCGGACAGACTCGCCGGGAACATGCTAGTTAGAATTATACCTAACGTCAGATAGCAGTTCCCTGGTGACATGTGTACAGGTTAGTTTATCGACCTGAGATCGTCATTTGTCTCGTGTGAGTTCCCACTGTACTTTGATTACTACCCTACCACGGCTCTAAGGAGTCGTGCAAACGGGTTTTAGTTGGATACAGTCCCGAGCCACATGGAGGCAGTGAGCGGATCGGCAGGGGATTCGTCTCTCCCGGTATTGTGGGTGAGATCACACTGTGTTTAGGAGAGCCAATACACGAAGTCCTTGGCCAAGGCAAGTGAGATTTACTGGTAGATATTCCAGTAGTGTCTCAGGGTGTTCTGCGCTACACTCCGACACGACTTATACCTCTATTGAGGGTCTGACGTTTACCAGCCCTCTAGGTCCGATATGCGATACTCATAGATGAACGGACCGGACTGTACGGATATTGTCACTGACAGGCTCTGTAGGGTTTCAGGATTAGTTCAAAATACGTCCGGATTAGGTCTAAATTTATGGTTTCAAAATACTGATAATATACGTATCAATCAAAATCAAAATAAGATATCCGGGTAACGAAAATGCATACCCCCAAGAACAGATACACGCAACGTGCACGTAGCTATCTAAACGAGTCCGTTTCACTGAACGGAACAAGAACAAGATGTACGGATGCCACCACAGGGTCAGGGGTATGATGCAGGCCATGCTAGATATTTTTAAAATATATTATTTAATTATAATTGTATTATTAAAAAAATGCTGATGCCGGATATAATGCAGGTATACAGGATGTAGCACACGAGAGTGCACGGATTCTTAGCATAAGCGGGGATAAATCATAAGCAGGAATCAAGATGGATTTCAAGTATGCGGGTCGGGTCTGATACCAAGCACAGATACCCAAAACACTATCCGCACTCAAAAACTAATAAAATCAAGAAAATAACTACACGATAAATAAAATAATCGAATCAGGCATGTATAACGAACTAGGGTGTTACAAATGCTATCTAACAAGTCCCGTCGTATGCGAAAGTTCTTAAAGACTTATGCACCAAGAAGAGGAAGAAACAATTCCCCAAGAAGAATTTCTTAGCGATCAATGTGAATGATGCTCTTTCTAGTTCCCTACCCACCAAATGTAAGGACCCTGGTTATCCTACAATTTCGATTACAATTGGGGACAAGAACATAAATCACACTCTCTTGAACCTTGGCGCTAGTGTGAACTTATTTCCTTACTCTGTTTATGAGCAACTTGGTATAGGGGAGTTGAAACCCTCGAGCTGTACACTTCAAATGGCCGATCGATCAATTACCCATACTAGAGGAATGTTAGAGGATGTGTTGATAAAAATCGGGCAATTTATTTTCCCTGTTGATTTCATAGTTTTAGACAAAGCCTGTAGTAAACACCCGTAATCAAATTCCGGTTATCCTCAGTCGGCCATTTCTTGCAACTTCCAATGCAGTGATTAATTGTCCTTGTCGTGATGGCTCCATGGAAAAATCTTTTACACTTTCTCTTTACCCGATATATGAATTTAAAACTTTTTCAAAGATAAACCACATCTCTCCCCCTTTGGACAATCTATCTTTTTATGATAGTTGCGACCCAACTTTCGAGACAAGTTGTGGAAACTTTAATAAAGGCTTGAGATAACAGTAATTAATCGAAGGATAAGGATCAATGAAAGGAATCCCTAGTACCCTTTTAAACTTAAATTTTTATTATTTGCTATTATCTTCGCATCAATTCAACAAGTGGTTAAAGGTAAAGAATTTTTAGTACATCCTTTAAACAACCCAATCCAAAAATCCTGATGAGTTCTTTTAACATTAATATTTTCAAATCTCTTTTAGAATAAAAATGACAAATCCAATTTTTTTTCTATTAACTCGTCTAAAACAAGATAACTAATTCACTATCTCCATGTGGACGACTCGTACTTACTATCGGTTAAATATTTGCGATATCGTTATTGATTGCGGTATTTATGACACTTTAAAAACTCAATTTTTCACATCAATCATGTGTCTATGCATTACCATTACAACGCATCAAAGAACACGCCAATCTGCCTCCTGCAGTAAGAGATGTGGCCATTTTACTATGACTGCGTAGAATTTCTTATGTTCTGTCCAGATTTACAGCGACGACTTGTAAAGAATTTTAGATACAATTTGGTTGGTTTTAAGGTGAAAAGATATATGAGAGAGTTGTAGGGCTCTCTGTTGTGCTGAATTTACACCTAGGGTTTGCCCGGTTTGAGTTTCAGAAAAGAGAGTTATGCTAAAAACCGTAACACTGCTTTGGTTTGACCAGCAGCGGTCTAGATTAAAGTTGTCATTTTTAAAGTGCCAAAAACATATCTTACATCGACTTTTAGAGTAAAAAATTAAATACAGGAATGTGCATCTTTCATAGTATTTGTATTTCAAACAAGATTTTTTTAAAAACAGATCATGGTGCTAGGTGTTATACCTATTCGAAATTAGGGAATAAAACGGTGAAATTATGTGATAAAAAGTTGACTTTACCTATGTTATATATATATATATATATATAGAGAGAGAGAGACACACACACACACACACAACATAAGAATTAAAACATGAAAACGCGGTGCACTCATGACCTGAGGAGCACACAAAAAATCACTACAATTAGATAACCATATAAAAGGAATAACATTATGTATATATCCTTTTCTGAGTCCAAGATCACATAAGTAATATGTCCTTTTTATGTCAAGTTGTAGAGTCAAGGGTTAAACTTAATTAGGGCTAGGTAGGGATCATTATAGAAGCGTTGGGATGAGAACATAGAGGGAATGTGGGGCTTACCGGTCCCACTCAGACGAACACGAGTGAAGGATGAACATGAGAGAGGCTCGGTTGGAAGAACAGAGACTAGCAACACGAAAAGAGAAGAGAGCTTGATTTCTTGACGTCCCTTCGTCGATTTGTGGAGCACCGGAGTGGGATATGGAGTTTGAGCAGCAAGCTCTCAAGTGAGGAAGAAGGAGAGGGACTATAATTTTCACTTATGAAAAGTATACAAAAAGAAAAGAAAAAAGAGAAAGGGAGTATATAAAAGTATGCATAATTTTGATTTTTAAAATTCAAAATCCCCCAGAATCTCCCCGGTATCTTATAGCTTCCAACAAGATTGACTTGGCCTTAAAGACCAAGGCAAAGTCGAAAACAAAAAATAAAGAATAAAGAATAAAAGAAATAAGCCATTAAGATTCGAACTTATAACTTGTAAACTAGGATTCTGGAGCTAAACCAACTCATCACAAGAAACTTCTTGTATAGAATATGATGACAAAGTAGCTAAGTTATGAACAGAAATAAAGAAGAACTTCAATTGAACTCCTTATTAAAAACAAACGAAGGTACAAGTAAAAGGTATAATGGAACACAGTTGTTACAAACACCCCCAAAGCTAGTCATTTACAGTAAAGCCCCCCTTCTTTTAGCTAATTACAAAATAATCCTCCAAAAATTTTAAATTCCACAAAAAAAAACTTTGACGGTATTCTTCCATCAGTTTTATTTTTTATATTTTTAAATCCTTACAAAAAGTTGATCACTAAAAATTTAATTTACTAAATTTTAAACTCAATTAACAAATTTTAACCCCTATCAAACCCAAACCTTAAAGGCCTTCTTCTCTCACTCCTCAACTTCGCCGCTGTGCCACCATCCCGACCTCCACTCTCTGCCTTTCCCTCCTCCATTCTTCTTATCCCCTTCTGATTCATCATCACCACCATCTTCATATTCTTCTTCACCCATATCCCCTCCCACGATCCCCACCACCACTATCAGCATCTTCTTTTTCCCCGACCTCCGCTCGACTCTCCCCCTTTTGTCATCAAACTCAACCTTCCTCCCTTACCTCCGCTCATACTCCTCTCTCATCCTAACCATGACTCCTAAGTTTAACATAATCTTAACTTCCATGCCGCTGATCCCATCTCACTGCAAGCATTATAATCCCCTTGCAGTCGCCTCCACCTTCCCTTCAACCTCGCTGCTGCCATCCTCCAAAACCTCATCATTCGCCTCCTCTTTCCTTTCCTCCCTCATCCCCTTAGCCTTCCCTTGTCGCCGCGTTAGCCTTCCCCCTCGACCATCACCATTCCTCCATGGCCCTCCATCTTCTCCTCCGCCACCGTTCCCTCCTCCGCCCTTCGCTTCTTCCTCTCCTTGAAATCCTCTCCTTACCTTCTCCGCGACGACCTCTTCAACGCTCTCATCTGTGCCCTCTCCTCCGCCGTCCGTAGATCCCACCCTCCGCTCTCTCGAGCTCCTCGGCCAACCCGTATCGTCGCCAACAACTCTCATCCCCAATATTTTTTTTTGATTTTAAATACTTTAATTATAAATTAAACTATTTTTAAATAAAAAAATACACATAAACCGTCAAAAGTTAACAGGGTTAGCAGAATAGTTAAAAAATACTCTCTCTTGGGATAGCCGGGAGGCTTTTTTGTGGAACTTAAAAGAATATGGGGGCTTTTTGTAATTAGCTAAAAGAGAGAGGTTTTTTGTAATTAGTTAACTTTTTTTTTGTTTGGTGGGGGGGGGGGGGGGGCGCTTAGCGTGAAATATCCTTTTGGAAAGTATTTTTATGCCATCTTTTGCTTTTTCATCGAACCATTTACTAATATTATTTTAATCATGAGAGAAATTAAGGGTGCGCTGTTCACCAGTGGATGCGAACCAGCGCTTGCCGGTCACGGTTGGTGTGAAGGTCCATTGGGCCCGATCTGGTTTTTGGTTCAGCCCACCAAGAATGCGGCAATTTTGAAAGGAATTTCGCAACATTTTGCAGTTACGTCGCCATAGTTTAAATGTTTGCATACTAAACATTTAATTCTTCTTTTTTTTAAAAAAGGAACGGCCCTTGAAGATAGAGAAAAAATATCTCATCCCTTTCAAATTTGACCACCCCTTCGATTAGTTTAGGGGATAGAGCTGGGCAATGGATTTGATGATATATGCATTGTTTTGTCAATGCAATTTTATAATTGTTTTCCACCTGCTAGCCAAGTGCCATCCCATTTTAAATATATTAATGTTTTTGACACTAATCATGCTAGTGCATGATGCATAATTGCTTATACAATTCACTGAATTTAATCCTCGATTTCATATGAGCTACTTTGCAAAATTGGCATACTTTCTTCTAATTTTTGACACTTTATGCTTATGCTTAATTTTAAAAGACCATTTACTAAATAAACAAAAGAGCGTTTGAGTTTCCAAAAGATGAAAAACGAAAATAAAAATTGAAATGGATTTTTGGACATTTTGTGATTTCATGGGCTTTCTTAGCATCGAATGATGGCATTAGACCGTGAGCAAGACTTGTTATTCTTATACCGTATTATTATTTTAAGTCAAATATGATATTTTTGGTATGGATGGCATCCCCAGCATGACCGAAACTTTGCAACTCCGAATGATTTTACTCTCTAAAAAGAAGAAATTTGTAGTCCTCATGTGCTAATATTCCTGTATTTAATAATTTTCTAATCGATAATAACACATAAATATGATAAAACACCAAATACTTCTACAAGCAATATCATGAGTTGATGATTGTTCATTTTATCTTGATGCCCATCAGAACTCCGATGCACATTTTTCGGCTTAGTCAGATCGTTTGTGCTTTCCCCGCCATTACTATTTCTCAAATTTTTGATTATTGAAAAATATACACTATAAAAAAGAGTGAGAAATATCAAATTTCCTAAAAGTGAATCTATAAGATAGTGACACCAATGCAAAAATGGTATATGTCTGAGGGTCTAATATGAAAAACTGCTCAAAGATAAAAGAACGGTGGGACCTGCCACTAAAGAGTCAAAGATGGCGCCGTGGGGCCCCCAACAACGCCAGCCAATATGAGCTCTCTCCCCCCATTTGGACGCGGATGCGGGCCTCGGGTGTGGGCCTTCTTCGTAAGTGGGGGAGGTGCGCTAACCGAGGGAGGCTGCAACCGACACGTCACCACGCAGATCCGAGCCATTTGAGCTGCAGGAACCGACACGTCAGCAAGATTTAGCGGCGGGGCCCACCAGGGGTTTTGGGGGCCGGCAGGGGCGGGGCACGATATAAAAAGGGGTGGATATCTGAGGGAGGGTCTAAATCCCACTCTCATCTCCACAGACTCGTGATTAATCCTTTCTTCTTCTTCCTCCTTTTTTAAGTCCCTTTCTCCCTATTTAAACGCTTCGATTTCGAGTGAGAGAGAGAGTGAGAGAAATCTAGGGTTAGGGTTTGAGAGTTTTCAGGGTTTGATCGGAGCCGCAATCGGCGGCCGCAGGCGAACGAGATGGGTGCGATCAGTCTCGAGGAGATCAAGAACGAGAACGTGGATCTGGTGAGTGATTCTCCATTGCTTTAGATTTTTTAGGTTTAAATCCGTATTCTTCTCCCGAATGTAGATGAAGATCTTCGACTGTAAATTTGTGTTAGTTTGCTTTCATTCATCTAGGTTGCAGTTTTCCTCAATTTTTGGGAATTTTTATTTGTTTCAATTGCTTAGGATTATGAGATAGATCTTTATTTGATAAGATCTGTTTTCGGATCGATATTAATAGAATTTGTGTTAGATCTGTGCCCGTTCATGTTTTTTCAGTGATCTGATCTTTATATTTAATAGTTATTTTTATTTCTGCAATTCTTCTCTGAATCAAATTAATAAGGAGTTGGATCGCCTCTTTTTAATATATCAGAGTCAAACAATAGAGTAAAAAGCGGAATGATTCATATAAAACAAAATATCTTGGACACTTGTTCCGCAGTTTGAGAAAATAAAAATAAATTATTTAGGTTTGAATATCTTTTTGCAGGCGTCGACTTCTAATTGCCTGTTAATTTTTTTATTTTTCATTAAAAAATTAATTTTTCTTTCTGTTTCGTGATTGGTGGTACGTCCGTCGTACACGGTCATGGCGTACCCTAATTTCGGAATTCTCGAAAGTAAACGTGCCAGAGAGAGCGGCAGATTGATTGTGAAATAGCTTGAATTACCGAAATTACCCTTGATAAAAATATCTTTTTTTTAATTACTTTTTATACCCTAAAAGTTACGATGACATTCATTTATGGCCCAGGCTTTATTATTATAAAAAATTGAGAAAGTTTTTTAGGTCTGGTAGGGGATCTGATGTTATTCTTTTTATATCTAGTGAATTATCGACATAAAAGGGATTTGTTATATTGTTTTGCTCCGAATCCTTGGGGAAAAATAATTAAAAAGAAAACCTATAAATGAAAATTCCGAATTTTTGTGGGCCCTACCATTTTCGTTGGAATTTGATTAGTTGTACAGTGTTGATTCCTTTGGATTAGTGGGTTGTTGTCTTGTCAGTTTCTGATGCCTTCTCACCGAGCTTCTAAAGCATTCTATTTTCAGTAATATATCTCCTAAAGCTTTGTTCATTGAATCTTTTCCTTTTCTTTTTTTGAGAAAATCATATACCATAGTTTGTCGATTCATACTCATCAGATGATTTGATATACAACAACAACAACAACTGAGCCTTTTATCCCAATCATATGGGGTAGGCTACATGAACCAACATGAGAATCACGCCGGGTCCAGCACATGAATCCTCCGCCTCCACTCACTCCTATCGAACAATATACTTTCATCGAGTTCTTTGGCAACCATATCGTTTCGTATCACCTCCATCCATGTTTTCTTTGGTCTTCCTTTTGCCTTTTTGCCATTGCCCATATCTAGAGCATCTATTCGTCGAACCGGTGCTTCCATATGTCTGCGTCGCGTATGACTAAACCATCTTAGCCGGTTTTCCCGCATCTTCTCCTTCACAGGTGCTACACCAACTTTTGCACGAATATCCTCATTTCGCACCTTATCTTTTCTAGTGTTACCGCACATCCAACGAACTATGCGCATCTCCGCTACGTGCATCTTCTGTGTATGATGCTTCTTAGTAGCCCAGCATTCTGTACCATATAGTAAGGCAGGCCGAATAGCGCTCCAATTAAACTTTCCTTTCAATTTTAACGGAAAGTTACGATCACACAAAATCCCTGTTGCACTCCTCCATTTCAACCAACCATTTCAACCAACCAGTTTGGATCCTTTGATTAACATCACTATCGATCTCTCTATTCTTTTGGATGATGGAACCTAGATATCTAAACTGGTCGCTCGGTGATATCTCTTGCCCTTCCAATGTTATACCAATATGGTTTTGACTTCTCTAGTTACTAAATTTGCAATGCATATATGCTGTCTTGGACCTGCTCAATCTGAATTCCCGAGATTCCAATGTTTGCCTCCATAATTCCAATTTTGCATTAACCCCTGCTTTCGTCTCATTTACTAGAACAATATCATCAGCGAATAGCATACACCAAGGTACCTCATTTTGGATAGTTCTAGTAAGATCATCCATCACGATAGTAAATAGGAATGGACTTAATATAGATCCTTGATGTAAACCAATTGTAATCGGAAAATCACTCGTTAAGCCGCCGCAGGTTTTGACATTTGCCACTACTCCATCGTACATATCCTTGATTATGTCAATATACTTGACGGGGACCCCCTTCTTCATCATTGTCTCCCATAATACCTCTCTAGCTACCTTGTCGTACGCTTTTTCTAAATCAATAAATATCATATACAAATCTTTTCTCCTCTCTCGAGAACGCTCGACAAGTTGACGAAGCAAATGAATAGCCTCTGTCGTCGATCGTCCAGGCATGAACCCAAACTGGTTCTCTGTTATCTTAATATCCTTTCTTAGCCTGTGTTCAATCACTATCTTCCAAAGTTTCATGGTGTGACACATAAGTTTTATTCCACGGTACTTTGAGCAATTTTGAATGCCATCCTTGTTCTTCTAGACAGGTACAAGGATACTTTTCCTCCATTCATTTGGTATCTTCTTTGTCTGCCAAATCTTATTAAACAGATCTGTCAGCCATTTAACGCCTATTTCTTCTAAGTATCTCCAAATCTCGATAGGAATCCCGTCAGGACCAACCGCTTTTCTTAAATTCATTCTGTTCAAAACTTCTTTAACCTCAGGTAGTCTTATTTTACGCATGAAATCACGGTTTATATCTTGAGATTGGATGCCAAGTCCATCCAAATTCTTAGTAAAGCACTCATTGAACAATTTGTCAAAATAATCTCTCCATCTTTTCTTGATATCCTCATCTAAAACTAAAACCTTCTGATTTTCATTTTTGACACACTTCACCGCACATAAGTCTCTAGTATTCCTTTCCCGCATCCGAGCAATCCGGTATATATCATTTTCAGCCTCTTTAGTGTCTAATTTCTTGTACACCTTCTTGTAGACCTTAAATTTAGATTCCCGAACAGCTTTCTTAACTTCCTTTTTAGCAATTTTATACTTTTCAAATCTCTCCACATCTCTACTTTTCTTTAAATCTTTATAAGAATCCCTTTTAATTTTAATAGCGGCCTTTACTTCTTCATTTCACCATGATGTGTCCTTAGATGGTGGAGCACCAGCTCTCGACTCACCAACTAGATCTCTAGCTACCTTTTTGATACAACTAGCCATTTTGTTCCATATTCTGTCTGAATCGTCTTCCGACTGCCAATCCGCTTCTTGGATTACACGATTTATAAAAACCTTTTGGTTATCTTTTTTCAATCGCCACCATTTAATTTTAGGCTCTACCTTACGTCTAATCTTCCTAAGTCCTTTTCTAAATCGAAAGTCTAGAACTAAAAGTCTATGTTGAGTGGTTACACTCTCACCTGGCACTATCTTACAGTCGATACAACAACCTCTATCTATTCTTCTCGTCAGAAAAAAGTTTATTTGACTAGCACTTGATCCGCTCCTAAAAGTGATAAGGTGAGACTCTCATTTCCTAAACTAGGTGTTTGCTAAGATCAAGTCATAAGATAAGGCAAAATCTAGATTCGAGTCACCTGCTTTATTCCTTTGTCCAAAACCAAAACCTCTATGGATAATATCAAACCCACTACGACTAGTACCTACATGTCCATTAAGATCACCGCCAATAAATAACTTCTCTCCACTAGGTATACTTTGCACCATCTCGTCTAAATCCTCCCAGAATAGACGCTTACTAGCGTCATCAAGACCTATCTGTGGTGCATAAGTACTAATAATATTAAGGATCTCTCCATCTAGAATAAGCTTAACCAGTAAAATTCTATCACATTTTCTCCTAATCTCAACTACATCCTCAAGCAACCGTCTATCTATGATTATGCTTACCCCATTACGATTTTTATCTCTACCCGTATACCAAACTTTATAACCCCAAGACTCTATGACTCTACTCTTTTCAGCCACCCACTTGGTTTCTTGCAAACAAATAATACCAACTCTCCTCCTAATCATCACCTCCACTAATTCTATTAGTCTACCCGTAAGGGAACTTATGTTCCAGGAAGCTAGACGGATTCTATGAAATCCTTACTTATTTGTCACTACACCCGGGGTCCGATGTAGCGCACCGTTTCTGGACAACGACCCTTGCTTATTTGTCACTACACCCGGGGTCCGATGTAGCGCTCCGTTTCTGGACGACGACCTAGAAGCCCTTGCTTGCATACTTAATACTACACCCGGGATCCGATGTAGCGCGTCGCTGAGTAGGGAACGCCCCAACGATATTCTTATTATGGCTCATATCATAGAATGTGACAAAGTTTTACGTTGGCTGTCTCAAGCCTACCATAACCCTTTCTCATCAGATGATTTGATATATTATCACTATAATTAGCATACACTATAACCTTTTAGATTTTGTGAGGAAAAAAATTTATTATCATTCAACCATCATTAGAACTTTGGAGTATTGATGCCCAATATTTAAAATGGTATCGGAGCAAACCATGTTCAAATCCCATCAGGTGTTTGTTTGAATTACTGAGTTAAAAAAATACAGCTGTGCGAAATCTTAAGGGTAGTCCGAAATAAGCGGAACCTCATCCTGTGTGGACGTGTGAACATATACATTTACCCAAGTTTCAGTGCAGCCATCTTTCCACACTGCCTTATGTGTGAATTACTTTAAAAAGGTGAACAAATTGAAGTTCATTTTTCTATGTTAGCTAGAGAGAGCCCTGTTTATATGGACAAGTATAGGGCAATCGAATCACAATAGTTGCAGCATCTTTCTCAAAAAATCAAGTTATATTTGCTCATGATAATCAAGTTATATTTCATAAATCTTTGATTTTAAAGCTTTTCTATGAGATAATTAATTTGTCAAGTCATAATTTGCATATATTTATTTATCTTAAAGGTTTTGATTTTATGGATCACAAGAAAATGACTGGAATTGTATGGCTATGTGGAGACTACTTCACAAATATTAAACTCCTTTATTTACAATTAGTTGCTACTTGTAACTTTTTGTTACAGGAACGGATCCCCATAGAGGAGGTGTTTGAGCAGCTAAAATGTACCAGGGAAGGTCTTTCAACGGAGGAAGGGGCCAACAGGCAATCAATCTTTGGCCCCAACAAGCTAGAAGAGAAAAAGGTTTTCTTCTTCTTAAAAAAATCATTGTCAAATTTTCCCCTTTCTCAAAGTCTTGTACTAAACTTTATACTGCAATCTGATGACAGGAAAGCAAAGTCCTCAAGTTTTTGGGATTCATGTGGAATCCCCTATCATGGGTTATGGAGATGGCTGCCATTATGGCAATCGCCTTGGCCAACGGTGGAGGCAAGCCCCCAGATTGGCAAGACTTTGTAGGTATTGTCGTGCTTCTTGTGATCAACTCCACCATCAGTTTCATTGAAGAAAACAACGCCGGTAATGCAGCAGCTGCTTTGATGGCTGGTCTGGCTCCCAAAACTAAGGTACCGTAATATCTCAAAACATTACGCCTTCGGTGCTCTTGTCAGATGGATTTAATCAATTATTTGACTGCAGGTGCTTAGAGATGGCCGCTGGAGCGAGCAAGATGCAGCCATTCTTGTACCTGGTGACATCATCAGTATCAAACTTGGAGATATTGTCCCTGCTGATGCCCGTCTTCTTGAGGGTGATCCGTTAAAGATCGATCAGTCTGCTCTCACCGGAGAATCCCTTCCAGTCACCAAGAATCCTGGTGATGAGGTTTTCTCTGGATCAACTTGCAAACAAGGAGAGATCGAGGCAGTTGTCATTGCCACGGGAGTTCACACTTTCTTCGGTAAGGCTGCTCACTTGGTCGACAGTACTAACCAAGTTGGTCATTTCCAAAAAGTCCTCACAGCCATTGGTAACTTCTGTATCTGCTCCATTGCCATTGGAATGGTCGTTGAGATCGTTGTCATGTACCCGATCCAGAAAAGGCACTACAGGAGTGGGATTGACAACCTCTTAGTCCTTTTGATTGGAGGGATCCCAATTGCTATGCCCACTGTCTTGTCTGTTACCATGGCTATTGGGTCCCACAGGCTTTCTGAGCAAGGTGCTATCACCAAGAGGATGACTGCCATTGAGGAAATGGCGGGCATGGATGTGCTTTGCAGTGACAAGACTGGTACTTTGACACTTAACAAGCTCAGTGTTGACAAGAACTTGGTTGAAGTGTTTGCCAAAGGTGTGGATAAAGAGCATGTGCTCTTATTGGCTGCGAGAGCATCAAGGACTGAGAACCAGGATGCTATTGACG
The DNA here is from genome assembly GCA_030015575.1 of Agapanthus africanus. Classification (NCBI taxonomy): domain Eukaryota; kingdom Viridiplantae; phylum Streptophyta; class Magnoliopsida; order Asparagales; family Amaryllidaceae; genus Agapanthus; species Agapanthus africanus. The sequence goes on along the minus strand of JASDDO010000008.1, from coordinate 4,589,904 downwards.
CTGCTATGGTTGGAATGCTCGCAGATCCCAAGGAGGTAAAATTCTAATTTCAAAATCTCTCATTTGGTATCTAGAGTTAATATATAAACATCAAGTATTATCATTGTGCTTTTTAACCATTTCACAGGCTAGGGCTGGCATCAGGGAAGTTCATTTTCTTCCCTTCAACCCTGTTGACAAACGAACTGCTTTAACCTATATAGATTCTGATGGAAATTGGCATCGTGCGAGCAAAGGTGCTCCAGAGCAGGTAACTGCCTATATATCTTTAATTTCAATAAATTTTCTCCTATTCTTAAACTTTTCAATGCGAATTGCTATTATTAATTTATTATTATTCTGAGACTTAAATGGTTTTGTTGGGAATAGATTGTCTCCCTTTGCAACTGCAGGGAAGATGTCAAAAACAAGGTCCACTCTGTTATTGATAAGTTTGCTGAACGTGGGCTTCGATCATTGGCTGTGGCAAGACAGGTTAGCCGCAATACCCCAAAATATGATAACATGTAATCATTTTATGTTCCTCGCATCACTGACAGTTTCCCTTGGTTCACAGGAAGTTCCTGAAAAGAACAAGGACAGCTTAGGTGGGCCATGGCAATTTGTTGGTTTATTGCCATTGTTTGATCCTCCAAGGCATGACAGTGCAGAAACCATTAGAAGGGCTCTAAATCTTGGTGTCAATGTGAAGATGATTACTGGTAACTCTTTTTTTCCGGTCATTTCCGTAATCTAGTATCACTTCTTTTTCTTTTTAGATAAATTACTATTGCTGTTATCTAATACCGAAGCTCTGATATATGAATAATCTTGCAGGTGATCAGCTTGCTATTGCCAAAGAGACTGGCCGAAGACTTGGAATGGGAACAAACATGTATCCATCTTCCTCATTGCTTGGGCAGAACAAAGATGCATCAATAGCTGCTCTTCCTGTTGATGAATTGATTGAGAAGGCTGATGGGTTTGCTGGAGTTTTCCCAGGTGACTGTTGTATCCTAAACATGCCTATTTTATTACTTACGAAGTATATTTCTAATATATATTTGATATTCTTTGTACAGAGCATAAATATGAAATCGTGAAGAAGTTGCAAGAGAAAAAACACATTTGTGGAATGACTGGAGATGGTGTGAATGATGCTCCAGCTTTAAAGAAAGCTGATATTGGAATTGCGGTTGCTGATGCCACAGATGCTGCTAGGGGTGCTTCTGATATTGTCCTCACCGAGCCCGGACTTAGCGTCATTATCAGCGCTGTTCTTACCAGCAGAGCCATTTTTCAAAGAATGAAGAATTACACAGTAATCACCTAGATCACTGCTATAATATTTAGTTATTTTCCTACATGTTCAGTAATTTGTCCTACTAATCCCACTTATCTGTTTCGCCGCAGATATATGCTGTCTCCATTACTATCCGTATTGTTGTAAGTACTTAAGTTGGAATTAAATCCTCCTTAGGTTTGGCATATCTGTTAGCACTGTTGGCTTCTAATTACAACCAAATACTTCTTACCTTTGTAGCTTGGGTTTTTGCTTATTGCACTGATATGGAAGTTTGACTTCTCACCCTTCATGGTTTTGATCATTGCCATCCTTAACGACGGTAAGCTAGCTTCTCTAACTGGCAACTGCAATTCATGTTTCTTGCCATTTGCATTCCTTGTCCACATTGCTTTCTCAATTTGAGACCCTCCATTTATCATTTGGTAATGTAGGTACTATCATGACGATCTCAAAAGATCGAGTAAAGCCATCTCCAATGCCTGACAGTTGGAAGCTGAAAGAGATTTTCGCAACTGGTATCGTGTTTGGCAGCTACTTGGCGTTGATGAGTGTCATCTTCTTTTGGGCAATGAAAGATACAGACTTCTTCTCTGTAAGCATCTGCATCTGATGGTTATGTCAGCACTTGTACTTTCTAATGTGCGAGTAATTACCTTGTTTTCTGTAAAATCTGAACTATCTATTAACATAAGGTTTGCATACTCTATTATAATGTTTACAGGATAAATTCAGTGTTCGATCATTGAGGAATAGTGAGGATGAAATGATGGCAGCTTTATACTTGCAAGTCAGTATTGTGAGCCAAGCACTTATCTTTGTCACTCGATCTCGTGGTTGGTTCTTCGTTGAGCGTCCTGGACTCCTGTTGGTCGTTGCCTTTTTTGTTGCTCAGCTTGTAAGATTTGCATTCTCATCCTTTTATTTCCCAAATATTTTCTGGCAAATGTTATTCCATCAAACTCAGACCATTTAACTTCTGAAAAATAAGTAGGCTGAAAAGCAGGATACCCTCCTCACCTTTGTCTAAAGAGTAGGAAACCCCCTAAACTAGAAAAACATGCACTATACCCCGAAAACCCTAACAATGTTAGTTTTTCCATCCATAAGACTTTTTTATGCCATAAATGCCTCTCTAATATACTTAATTTACTAACATAATATTCTCTCTTCTTTTTCTTCATCTTTTCAAATCCAAAACCTTTTGAATCCATGTTCACTTTGGAGGATTAGAGAGAAGGCATGTGATGTTTCGAATTAGAAATTTTGGGAACGAAATGATTAGAAAAAAGTTTGGAGAGGGAAAACATTTAAGAAAGAGAGAATTTGGAGGAGAAAGGCTTGAGGGGCATTTTGGAAATATACACATCAAAAACTAATGGTGTTAAATTTATGAGGTATAGTACATGTTTTTTAAGTTTAGGGGTTTCCTGCTTTTCGAGCAAAATTAAGGGGGTTTCCCTCATTTTCGCCAAATAAGTACAATCTAGGAGACAAGAAAATTTAAAATCTGCTATTTTTTTTCTCACGTGTTCTGACTTGGGCAAAACATTTAACATGGGCAGGTTGCAACTCTAATAGCTGTATATGCCGATTGGGGATTTGCAAAAATCAAGGGTATAGGGTGGGGATGGGCTGGAGTTATTTGGCTCTACAGTCTCGTCTTCTTTTTCCCTCTTGATTTGTTCAAATTTGCCATCAGATACATCCTTAGCGGAAAGGCATGGGACAACCTCCTTGAGAACAGGGTAAAATATCTTTGTTTCCTTAAAGCTTTCATAATCCTTAATAATTATATTCTGACACAAGATGCATTTTTGCAGACTGCCTTCACTAGCAAGAAGGATTATGGCAGAGAGGAAAGGGAAGCCCAATGGGCTATGGCTCAGAGAACACTTCATGGACTCCAACCCCCTGAAACTACCAATCTCTTTGCTGACAAGAACAGCTATAGAGAATTGTCCGAGATTGCTGAACAGGCCAAAAAGCGAGCTGAAGTTGCAAGGTTTGTCATCTCCCATTTCTTTACATAAAAAAAATATTTAAAATATCGGTAACGTTACATTTCTTTATCTTTTGGTTAGGCTTCGTGAGCTTCACACACTCAAGGGGCACGTTGAATCAGTTGTGAAGCTGAAAGGTCTCGACATCGACACCATTCAGCAGCACTACACAGTGTAAGCAACAAATTATATACAGAGCCATAGCATATAAGCGAACCATGGACATTGAAGGGGGGTTAAAGGGTGGCTGCTCAAAAAAGGTGGTAGAAGATGCAGAAGACTTCTTTGTGTCTTTATATAGTTTAGTACCGCTTTCATGCAGTAATCCTTTGTATTGTTTTTTTTTTCTTATTCTCTTTCTCCGTCCATGAGATCTGTTGGTAAACAGCCTATTCAGCTTATGCTGACCGCGGGTTGTAGATCAAATAATGCAAACCTGCTGTTATTTTTCATTTTGTGTTCCTTTTTCTCTTCTAATTACTGTTTGCTACATAAAATGACCATTTAGCAAAGATGAAGTTTTTTCCTTTGTGCTTCTACTGAAATGTTTCATGGTATTTGTTGTGCTGTTTTTTCTTTTTCGTTCCGAGCCAGAAATCTTTATCTATAGTTAAATTTTGTTAATATATAATTTGTGCCTTTGTCTCCTAACCGCTTATTCGCTGATGCATTGCAAATGATGATATTGTTCTAGTAAATGAGACGAAAGCAGGGGTTAATGCCAAATTGAAATTATGGAAGCAAACATTGGAATCTCAGGGGTTCAGAGCAGGTCCAAAACAGCATATATGCATTGCAAATTTAGTAAACAGAGAAGTCAAAACCATATTGGTATGACATTGGAAGGACAAGAGATATCACCGAGCGATTAGTTTAGATATTTAGGTTCCATCATCCAAAAGGACGGGGAGATCGATGGTGATGTTAATCAAAAAATCCAAGCTGGATATTTAGGTTCCATCATCCAAAATGATGGGGAGATCGATAGTGATATTAATCAAAAGATCCAAACTGGTTGGTTGAAATGGAGGAGTGCAACACGGATTTTGTGTAATCGTAACTTTCCGTTAAAATTAAAAGGGAAGTTTTATCGGAGTGCTATTCGGTCTGCCTTATTATATGGTACAGAATGCTGGGCTCCTGAGAAGTATCATACACAGAAGATGCAGGTAGCGGAGATGCGCACTCTTCGTTGGATGTGCGGTAACACTAGAAAGATAAGGTGCGAAATGAGAATATTCGTGCAAAAGTTGGTGTAGCACCTGTGGAGGAGAAGATGTGGGAAAACCGGCTAAGATGGTTTGGTCATGTGCGACGCAGACCCATGGAAGCACCGGTTCGATGATAGATACTCTCGATATGGGTAATGACAAAAGGGCAAAAGCGAGACCGAAGAAAATATGGATCTAGGTGATACGAAACGATATGGTTGCCAAAGGCCTCAATGAAAGTATATTGTTGGATAGGAGTGAGTGGAGGCGGATGATTCATGTGCTGGACCCGGCGTGATTCTCATGTTGGTTCATGTAGCCTACCCCATATGCTTGGGATAAAAGTCTCAGTTGTTGTTGTTGTTGTTGTTGTGTCTCCTAACCGCTTGTTCTTTTCTGCATATATCAAGTTTGAATGTTGTAATGATAGTAGATTCATTTCTATGCCGCTAATTCATGTCTGAATGTTGATCAACTGTGATTTATGGTATATATTGAAGATATGTGCATTACCCTTGAGAAACCGTCTTAGATCAATACATCTTTTTGTGATTATTCTATGCGCAAGTATCTGGTGAAAAAGTTAATCATTGAACAGTACATGCTATTGTGTGCTGAGCGATTGTGAAATATGTGTATATTTCCATTGATGTCTTGATGATATTGCTAAGGAAGAGGGCAAAGGTTCAAGGTAGATTGCCAAAACATGTATAGGGGTTTGTTTTGCAGCAAAAGAACTTCCTGTGTGTTCTTTTTCTGCAAATATATATATATATATATATATATATATATATATATATATATATATATATATATCAAAGTGGCAGAAGTAAATTAGGCGCTTCAAGTTGTACTTGTGATCGTTTTGCCATCAATTTTACAGTGCTGTGTACAACTTATGCTTGGTGTTACCCATCTTGTATTTTTATTTAAAGATATCAATTTAACAAACTACATGTCCTCTTTTTTATTTTACACTACATAATGCTATTTGTTTTGCCGATAGATATCTTCCTTGGTGTTCCTTTTCTGCAAACATCAAGGTTGCCGAAGTCGATTAGTTGCTTCAAATTGATCAATTTTGCTAGCAATTTCACAGGTTCTGTGGACAACTTACGCTAGAAGTTATTCATCTTGTTCATTTTTAAAATTATTAGACATTAATGTACTATAAGCCTTTTCTTTTGGTTTTATACATTATTTCTTAAAAAAATAATCATTAGCGTAATATTGGCCTTTTCTTTTGGTTTTATTCATGATACTTTTGTCACATATTTAAAACTTATCCAGAAATTTAGTTATAAGCATCGTTCGAACCAACTTAAAAGAAACGTCATCTAATCTGTTTACTTCGACGTCTGTTCAAAGCATTATATGCCGGGGTATGCTAGATCCTTCACTCTGATTCTTAAACCTTTTTCAATGAAACTTTGAGAAATATGCAATCTCAGACTTCTTGATAGCTTGAAGATCTTAATTAAGCAGTAAATGAACTATGCATTCTCTCAGGGGGGGAAAGCAGAGAAAGTCACAGAGGTTCTTCAGGTGAAGAAAAATTCCATAAAAGCAGATAAAGGTAAATAAATATCAAAATGCTATTATTTACTTCATAAAATTTTGTTCTCTATTCATGGATGGATTATATCAATATTTTACAGGGAAAATCACTACCTTTAATTGGAAGCTTGTGCATGAGTCGTGCTCTTCTCGACATTCTTGACAGGTACAATATATCAATTGCATTCTCGTTCTGTTTATGTATTTATATGACTATACAACTAAACATATAGTTCTTATGGTTTTTCATATTGATATTCAACTTTGATTTTGTTGATTTATTATGCCATATGAATATTGTCATGTGAATAATTATGCATTGGTCAGAAAGTGATTAGGCTTCATTTCTATGTGCATCCCACCCCCACCCCCACCCACTCCTTCCCAATAATTGGCCGTAACATGATGTAAGCAAGCTTGAGCCTCAAACCTCTTGCTCGACGGCAAGAGGCTTTACCATTATGCGTGAGTGTTATATTGATATTTTCAAGCACTTCCCATCCTCAATATCTTGACTCTACCAGTTTGGTACAAATGTTTTTGTAGTAAGCCCTGTTTATTCGATTATCCTATAGGCTGGTGGGGATAGTGATGGGAAACGGATCTCATAAGAAATTTTTTGACTTTATCTGCATAAATCACCTGATATACACAACCTAATTCACGGCTCGGTTTCCTGGAGAGGAAGTCATTGATACTCGAATCATACGAAACTGAATCTGAAAGACTTCATTAACATTAAACTCCGCCACCCCAAATTTAAGAATAAAAAGGTTGTGTGTCTCAGCGTTTGTTGATTCTCTTTCACCATTCTGGTCTTTTGGGATTCATCTGGTCATATAGGGGTAGAAACTTTTGTATCCTCTTCTTCCTCAATTCGATATCATATCCCTCGCAACCAATGTACTTAATGTTTGCACATATCAGAATCCATCATAATGATTCCTTCTCTCATTTTCTTTAACTGGAGCAATCTCTAACTTCTTAGCATGTCTTGTATAGAACATTGTTTTTATATATGTGTATGCATCGGTGTTCTCATTTTTGTTACACTGTACATAAATGTGTATGAAAAGTGTTTTGATAAACCAAACGTGGTATATTAAAGGTTTTGGGATTGCCCAAATCGGGATGAAATACATTTATATGGAAGTCCTAACACTTTTATAAGATCACTAAGTAGATGTCGGTAACTATATATATTAACACACACACGCACACATTTACATGCATATATGTGTACATGCTTGTATTCTTCTCTTTTGAAAGGACTAATATTGTTCACTTGATTTTTAAAGGATATTGTTATCTGAAATTCGACATTATCCTTTCGTTTTGTTTTCTTTCCAATCTCTTAAAATAATATGCCCTTTGAGTTTAGCAAATACATAATAGGATGACGTTAAGTCTTATGCTTCTCTCCTCTCTCTATTGCACACAATCTTAGGCCATGAACGCGACACGTCATCTATGTTCTGAGCATGGCATTCTTCGTAGATACGGTACTGTCAATGTCAAGCCCCTTGTTTGCATGCTGCATCAAAAAAACATTGAAATTTGTTAATCTAGATATTAGTAATTAAAACAATGCTTAATACATGCATTTATATTGATAAATTACCGCAAAAACAACTATTGTCTGGATAAGTAATTGGTCTCCTTGGATTGTTTTTTTTATCAATCTACCCTTGAGAAAACTTATATTTGATGTAGGGCAAAGAAGCTAACAATTGAAAACCCATCTAGTTATTAGAGAACATGATTTTGGGTACTATATGAAGCATGCCAATGCATTTCCATGTGAAAGCATTAGCTACATAGGTCCAACTCCAGCTTAGCTACTTGGGGACACTCTTCAATGAATCCCATGTGCGACCTTCTCCTCTCACTAGCTAGCCTACAAAACCCTTACTAAGCTTAACATAAACATTAGTATTGAGAGTTAAACACCACCATCAACTAATTAGTTAGGTAGCTAATCAATTGCTTATAATGCTTATTGGTCAATAATTGAATACGGTTAGCTCATGGGAGTTAGTATCAGATATATAACAAGCATCATAATGATAATCATTAGTTAGCAAATCAATTGCAACCCTATGATTATAATGCTTTTTGGTTAATAAAATGAATACTGTTAACTTGAGGAAATCGGTTGATAAACTAATAATTAGAATGCAAGGACAATCAAGGTTTAACTAAAAGCTGCTGGGGCTGGCCCTTTGGCACCCACCAGAGAATGGGCATATGAAATGATTTACTTGTGCGTGCGTGATCTATTGTCGTTATCTACAACTTTATTTGTAGGTTCAGTATTAATGATTGGTTAGAAGTAGCTAAGGAATATGCTAGTGGATTGTAATGATTTTTTTAATTAATATAATTGAAGATTATACATTTTAGCTAGCTAGATTTGCTTAATATATATATGTTGGTCTAATCTATATAATACCTGCAGAGCATCAGGACAACCACCATTAATCAATTTCAAACTCAACAATGTGATCAAATTCATCCTCTAAATTGCTTATTATATGCTAGCATCTAAATACCAACATTAGGTAGTATATATGATTTAGCACTGCACAGTGATTGTAGGCCATTGAACATACACAAATGGGAAATATATATATATTAACCACAACATGGTTGTTGTATACAATTGTTTGATGGGAGTTGAGAGAACTAGTTGAAAGTTGGCGACAAACTACAACTGATTGCAATCAGCTTGTCTTCATTCCTTCAAGGATCCATGCAATATAAAACTTACTGTTCTCTTCATATTTTTCTTTCATGTGACTATTGTCAAAGCTCTTGAATTTATTCTTCAATGAATCCATGAGCCTGTTCCAGGGTTTTTATATGATAGGTTTATAACCATAGAGTTTTCACGTGTATAGAGCCCCCCCCCCCCCCTCTTTCTATATCAATCATTGATATAAGATTCGTGGACACAGCAAGCACCTCATTTTGGATCATTTGTCCTTTTGCCCATGATATTCTCCATTGGTTAACACACACAGGCTATAAGTATTATGTGGGCCTTTCTTCTCCAATCCACTTGGTTCTGCATTTAACATTTTTGATCCGGGTTCATGTCATCTCGCACGCCTTTTAAATACCATATTTAGCTAGTTAAATTTGACTTAGGAGATGAACGGAGAAAAAATTAAATCAAATCCTTAGAATTAGCGTATAGAATGCTTGATTTCGTTTTAGACTTGTATCTTAATCATTTGCATATGGAACAAAGAGCTGCTTGTATATCAATGCTGCTCGTAGAAAAGTAACTTTGTCTGTTAGTTAGCTGCCAAGGACCCATCTTACGCATCATGGTGATATAAATGATCATAGTAAGCTCTAGATGAAATAATTGTCTATTTCCACTTGTTTCATCGAGTGGAAATGAGATAGCAGTATAATGGATATGCACATATGATCATATGTCTGTATTTATTATATGTTTATGTTAAGTCTCAAAATGAAATGAAAGAAACATAATAGACATACACTTGTCTTATAACATCATGTCCCAAAAATCATTGTGTTTATAGTTTGATTGAATCAAATACGAATGTCGATAAAGATTTTGAAAGATTATTCACGTATTAAAAATTGAAGAAAATATTAGGGATATGAAGGCGCGCACATAAAGTCTTGTAGAATATATTGTATCTTCATGAAAGCATGGGCATATATTGATCAAAATTAGTGTGACTTTAACAGAGAGATTATTTATGTCAATGATTTTCGATCAGGTATTCTTAGTTCCAAACAAGCACAGCCTTAGAGGGGATTGGGATTGAAGTAGATGATTTGTGTGGTTGGTTGGTGACTTGGTGTTGAGAGAGGAGTGAAGTGGCATTGAGGGAGACTTGGAGATATTGATTGGGGGTGGATGTGTGTGTGGGGGGGGGGTGGGGTTGGGAGGGGGTTACTTGAGTTCTTGGAGTCATGTGATGGCATTTATAGGGAGTTTGGTGTTTTGTTCCCTAGAGCACATGGGGATGGAGAGTAGGGTCTTTTTGGTAGGTGAAAGAGAGAGAGAGAGAGAGAGAGAGAGAGAGAGAGCGCCCTAAATGTCTCTCTTCCATGTGCCTCCATGTGCTCCCTCACTCTTCTTCACCCCAATTTCCATTTTAGCTCCCAAACCATTTTAATTAATGTCTCTCTTCCAAAAACAAACCCTAAGTTTCAGCTTTTGGGCCCTTTTGGTTCCCCATTCTGACCATTTACCTCATTTCCATTTATCTTGCCTTGATTATGATATGGGTAACATCCAAATCTTTCTCTCTCTTGACCCTTCAATTATTTTGTATATGGGCTGGCTCCCACTTGTCAAAGGACTGCTTTGCAACCTTTTGGGCTTTGATGGCCACGGGAATCAAGAGGGCTTTTGGCCATTCTGCCCTCCATCACTGTTTTCCTCTCCCCTCCCCATTTGCTTATAAATGGTGGCCAACTTTTCTCTTCTTCCCACTACTGCAAGCAGCCAGCTCTTAGGACCACCAGCAAGGTAGAGAGCTCCTCGATCGCTCTTTATGTTCACATTTTCGTTCTTCATTCTATTGCCATATGCTTACTGTAGTCCTTCATCTTCACTTTTCCTCCTTATTCATTATTAGCATATATAAATGTGCTTCCATGGTTCAATTAAACATATATAGTGGCTTATTATAATTTATGCAGAACTCACCTATAGTTCAGTGAGCTGCATTGTAGTTTTTTGTATTGATTTCTTTTTCTTTTTCTTCTTTTTAATAAGAAGAGGAGTACTTGAGCTTCCTTTTTCCATGATACTGAGTAAACTCATTTACAGTTCATGCGTTCAATTAATTATTTTGCTTATGCTCTCTTTTATGCACTTGTTCGTAAAACTCTCGCTGCTGCTGCACCTTACTTGGCATCTTTTTGGTGCTAAAATCTGAACTTTTGTATAGCGGTGTTTTTCCAATCAATCAGCTTTTAATGTGCAGTCTTAGAGGAACTGAATATCTGTATCTGATATATATATATATATATATATATAGAGAGAGAGAGAGAGAGAGAGAGAGAGAGAGAGGCTTAAAGTAGTTGCTAGTGTACCGAAACTCAAAAGTTGTGTTGATGATAGAGGCAAATATTTTTCTTTATTTTCTGACACTATTCCATGTACATATATAGCAAATACCATATTTCTTCTTCAGTGGTTGCCATCATACTTCAATCTTGTTGCATGCGTATACGCTTTAGTGAAAATTTTACTACCTTGCATGATATCGATTATGCTAAGCAGCATTGTTTGATTTTAGTAACATTTTCTTTCCTGTTACAGTTGTCACTGCGTTCTTCATGGCCATAAGGAAGGAAGTTTTTCGAAGCAAGCGAAGGCGACTCTACTCCTTGGATCCAAATGCAATAGCCTACACCGCTTTCTCCCTCAAGTATATCAGCCATCTTCTCCCTGCTCTTCTTAAAGCCGCATCCAATGCCAAAACCACCACCCAAACAGAAAAGATTGTGAGATTTGAAGTGGACATGGCTCTCGTATCATCAGTCGATGAGTTCAAGTGGAGCCGCGCACTCAAACACAAGCTCGAACAAGGTGTGCACTGGCAATGCCGCTCCACGTTTGAGCTCAACAACCGTTTCCTTATCTGTCTTCAGACATCCCAAGCTATTCCTAGACCGCTTGAGTTTGTCGAGGCAAATAAAGAAAGAAGAGACTGCCAAAGGATCACGAAGAAGCGGGCGTCGAGAGAAGAAGAGGAGCTGGTTTCTCGGATTAGGGCTTTACAAAGGATTTTGCCCGGCGGGGCCGAGATGAGTGTGTTTGAATTGCTTTCTGAAGTTGGGAGCTACTTGGCTTGCTTACAGTTGCAAGTTGATGTTCTTAGGTCTCTTGTTGGTCCACAGTGAGGAAAACAAAAACCATCCCTTTTGTTTTGTTGGCATCAACTTTGTTTTTTTTTTTTTTTTTTTTTACCTTTTTCTTTTCAAAAGGGAATAAAACTTGTGAGAAGGATTTCAGATTTGTGTATGTTTTGTTGATGCTTATATTTATTTTTGGTGTTTAAGAGTAGTGTAGATAGAGGCAGATCAAGTTTCAGATTGTATGGTGAAGTTTGCAAGCGCTTTTATTTTGAATCTGTTCTGCTCAGAATTATTTGCTGAATGGGTGCCTTAAACCAAAGATAATGAGCAGTTTCATTATATCTTGCATTGATTGTTTTAGCAAAAGAATTTGGGGGATAATTAGAGGTAATGTTAACTATTTATCTTAAATTAACTATGCATATACCTTTTTTTAGATCGATGCATAGCAATTGCTTATTTTGTCACTGGACTAGATATAGGAAGTTCTAAGGAAATTTAGAGCTTAACAACTGGCTTGAATACTCTGTTTCTAATAATAGAAAGCTCTTAAACTAATCTGACTGTAACATTTATGATTTTGTGGGATATCTTCTAATTGCTGGTTTATTATAACAACAGTGCCATGGTTTTCCAAGGCAATTATGTGTGTTTTGGCAATGATTGGAGCTTGTGTGTCCTTTTCTTCCACATTTTTCTCTCTCTCTCTCGTTGGATTTGACTTTCACAAAGGGAGTATTTCAATGGTGTGTCATGAAGTGAGGTTCTTGTCTTCTTCCTTAGCTATATATATATATATATATATATATATATAATTAAAATGCAAAGCTTCAAAGGTAAGAAAGTGTTGTGTCTAATAGATCGATTGGGTTTCCAGTTTTACTGATTGCATATAATTAATGGATTCAAATGTTGAAATAGTTCATTAAGCCGAGCCATGCTATTCAATTTCTAGCAGGCTAAACACATGCACACTTCAAATGGACCAGACTGGGCTTTAGATATTAGAACCACATGCACCCTAACTGCCTTCTTACTTGATGCACCTTTACGGTTTAACGGCTAAATTTTATCTAACAATTATCGGATTTTCGATATAAATCACTAACTCCTTCTTATATGGTAAATGATCATTACTTTCTTGTGTCATTTTAACGCAAACTCGGTTTAGTTATCTTCGCGGTACAGAGTAGATTAACGCCGCTAATATCAGTCAATCTAAAATTTTGTTTTCCGTTAAGGGGTTTGAAATATGTGGAATTGGCATTTCAAATGATAGTTTCTTATTTGCAGTTTTTTAAGAACCCGGTACTAATTCATGGCGGTAACGATGTTTTGTCCCAGGCCCAAAAGTATATGGATATATGTTATTGTCGGAAAAAGTGCTTCCGAATTTAGCCTCCTTATTGGTGAAAAAGGCCTCAATCTCAATAAAACCTTTTTGAAGGCATGGGCTGCTATCGGTTGGTATTGATAGCTAATGGGCTTTTTGGTGTTGATACATTTCACAACAAACTCTAGTTTTAATGCAGAAAGCTCTCCCTCTTGGGCTTTAAGAAGCAAGCATGCTATTGAGCTAGAGTAGTTTCGCGTTTTAATTTCACTTAAATAAATACAACCTTAATATATGGGTGGAATTGTATACTCAGCTGACCCATTAATACAAATTTTGAGGATAAAAAAACCAGCTATTACAATTGTCATAAGAAAAACTAAGCTAAAGAGGAGAGTAATTCATCATATCAAGCTTCATGGATAAGCAAAAGCTACATTTATTTTCCGTAGCTTCCATGGCATTACCCCCGATCCGTAGTTATGTTGCATCCCGGCTTGATATTTTCTTCCAAAAACACATCCCACCTTTTCTTTGTATCGTATCTTGAAGACTTTAAAATTTGTAGAGGGATTTTTTGTCTTCTGGTTATTCGTACCTTCAAAATTTTAAAATCTATTGAAGTTTTTTTTTGTCTAAGCATTTTTCCGCGTCTATGGAAATTAGCAGGTGATGTTAAAAATTGGGGCTTTGAGCTAATTTTTTAATCATGTGGAAGAGACCTAAGGGCCTGTTTTGATGCAAAATAATTTGGGCAACAATCACTTATTTTTCCCATCAATGTGGGTCCCGCATCAATAAGCTTGTTTGGATGCATCCTAGAGATAAGTGATTATTGTCTTGAATTATTTGTTTCCACTTAAAATGGTATCTTTTCCCACTTAAAAATAAGCTAGGATTCATACTGTATTTCATAAGTGATTATGGAATATTAAATATGGCCAAGTAATATACCATAATACCTCTTATTTTTTTCATCCAAAATTTAAAACAGCATTGATGATACGTCCTTTTAGTCATTTTACACTCAATAATCAATTATCTATCATTTTTCATACAAAATCATCCAAACACCAAACAACTTATTTGTCATAATCACATATAAATGATTATTTCACTTTTTTCAAAAAATAATCACTTATAAGTGATTATGGCAAATAATCGCTTAAAATAAGCTCATCCAAACAGGCCTTATTTTGAGGGTTCCTCCGGCTTTATTCACAAAAATAATCGCTCAAATAAGCAAATCTAAGCAAAATTGCTTAATGTGGAGAGAAAATAGGAATCTAGCTTGTTAATCCATGAGAATGTCCAAACATGCCCTAAAAAAAGGGGGGAGATTAATCATATCAATATCATCCTATCTTCATGGATAAGTAAAGGCCACGATTATTTTCCATGCCTTCATTAGCCAAAATATGAGCACATCATTCTTAACCTGAGTTATAGTTAGCTTTGATGTTTTCTCCTAAAAGCATATGACGGCTTATTCCGTTACATACATAGAAAACTTTTAAATCTACAGATAAACAAACAATCGATATCAATCCCCACGACCTTTTCTAACTAAAATAGATATGATTCTTATTCGCTGTTTCAGGATAATCATGTAGATTTTGTTCTGGTTTCACTTAAAGCAAATCTCTCGTCCTTTGGTTTTTGCTAAAAAAAATTCCATCTATAAACATTATTAGATGCAAACTGAAGTAAAACTATATCAAATCATACTATTTTGTCTATTGATTTTTTGGCCATGAAATAAGAAAATTGTTGCAAGATAACGGCAAATTAATCGATGCATGTTTTCATTTTCCCTCTCAAGGTCAAGGGTACCCTTTTTGAGGCTCTACTATTGAACAAGTGCTGTTTCACCAATGAAATTTCCTTAGACAATTGTTGTCAGTGATTAAAACAATTAATTAATGTGGGTTGGGTTCAGTTGTTTTCAATCATAAGCAGACAAGAACTTTCTTTGTGTCATAATCATCATTTCAACACCACACAAATAAAAACTCTTAGAATGGTCCCCTATTTGGGTTACTGACTCCTAAGACTGCAACACTATTGGCCCCATATGAGTTAATGAACAACTTGGCTTCTTGCTTTCGAATTTTAGAAGGAAAAAAAATATTACAGGGCTGTGATGATTTCGATGGAGACAAGTCTCATTGCTTTTCTCATATGAATGAATGTTTATGTGTTGCCTTTTGAGCCAGCCACCGTCCCTATAGCAATAACTTATAGGACAGATAAGTCACTTGGTTCCTGTTTGGCTAGTGTTGCATTGTTCTTCAGTACAACACCACCACCATAGGGGGTAGATGGCTTATTAGACTTGATGTGATGTATGAAATTATCACTGTTCAAGCTGAACCCATTTTCTTTTCACCCAAAAATAAAAAAAATAAAAAAATAAGGGGTACGGTCCAAAACGTTGGATAAAAAAATTTATATAACAAATAAGGACAGAGCAACGCTAACCGTTTCTTAAAGAAGGGGTTAAAATCTAACGGTCGTTATTTAACCGCTGTTTAAAATAACAGTTAACATCAAAAGCTGATTTATCCAACAAATCTGGACTGTGCAAATCCAACCGCTGCTTTAAGAAGTGGTTAAGATCCAACGTGTATTATTTTACCACCACTTAAAATATCGGTTACAAATATATATCAAACCGCTACTACAGTAATTTTTTTCTGGCCATTGAGAAATATATCATCTATCGATTTCGAAATCCTAGCTTCCGCCAAATCACTCTGCGTCTTCCTCAACGAAGTTTTTCAAAGTGATATCTCGATTTTGGAACCTTAGCTTCCGCCAGAGCACGTTTATGTCTTTCTCAACGAAATTTTCCAAAGTGGTTGTGATAAATTCACGTATCCATTAATTAACATCTAAACTAGAGAGGTGTAACAAGTGATTCAAAATATGAAAATTTTGAGAATACTACATGTGATTTGGTAGAACCTAAAATTGACATGATATTCAATTCACTAGATAAGTCTTATAAATGTTATTTGGTTTATGCTCGAAACATTGGGTTTGCCATTAGAGTTTATTCTACTCGTTGTGCAGTCCGCAGTAATTCAGTAATCTCTAGACCATATGAATGTAACAAGACCGCAAAACTTAAACAGTTCAAGCTCGATGTAAAACGTAAAATATCTTTTTCGGCGTTCCGGAGATGCAATTATATAGGATCTAACTGCGAAACTTGTATGCTTATTGTTAAAAGAAAAGATCGATGGATAATAATTTCTTACAAGAAAGAGCACAAACATCCATTTGTACCACAGTCAATGGTGCAATACTTATCTTGTCATAAAAGAATTTCCGAATTCGACAGAAATCAAATTCATAATTTGAACGATAGTGGGGTTAGTCCAAGCAAAACAAATACGATATCAGGACAAGGTCATGGCGGGGTAAAGAATCTTGGTTACGGCTAAAACGATATAAAGAATGAATTAAGAAAAATACGTCATCAATCAATGGACGTATCCGACGCCCAAGCTACTTTAGGTTATTTGCAATCCATTCAAGCTGAGAAATCTAATTTTATTTACGTAGTAAAATATGACGAAGAAAATCATATCGATACACTCTTATTCGTGAATGCGAGCTCTAAAGTTTCATATAAATTTTTTGGTGATGCAATTACTTTTGATACCACATATCGAACTAACAAATATCAAATACTCTTTTTCCCTTCACCGGTGTTAATCATCATTATAAATCACAAATATTTGGTTTGGTATTACCGCAGAATGAATCTGAAGAGTTTTTCACCTGGTTGTTTTAGCAGTGGTTAATTACGATGAATGATAAAGCACCGGTATCTTCCCGATCAAGATCAAGCTATGACAAATGCTATTGCCAAGGTATTACCAAATACAAAGTATCATTATTGCATATGACACATTTGCAAAAGTATCCTGAGAAATTGCAGAGTTTATATCATCAGCATACATGTTTTTAAAACGACTTCAAATGTTGCGTAGATAAAAATTTAACAGTTGAGAAATTTGAAAATAAGTGGTCTGCACTAGATGAAAACCGAGTTACTAAGCATAAACGACTTTCAATAATGTAAGGTATAAGGGATAAATGGATACCGGCTTATAAAACAAGAAAGTTTTTTGCAGGAATGCGAACAACAGGACGTAGTGAGAGCATGAATGCTTTTTTGAAGCTTATCTTAATTGGAACTGTTAGGTCTCTAGTGCTCGCTCCACAAGACTCGTAGCGAAAGTGGAAGCTAAAACAATTTTTTTTTTATAGCGAGCACTAATGACTAAAACCCTAGAATCGATCAAAAACACCAAACTAGATATCATAACATACAAGATTAGGGGCTAGCAGCCTTTGTAGCGTGTCTGCGCAATTACAGAAGACCCCTGCACCACTCCTTGAACCCCAATAAGACTCCGAAATCGTCGAGATTAAGCTTACACACCAATTTTTCTCGTCAATGAAGATCCACCAAAGAGAATCCGAATTCAAGATTTAGCTTCACATCATGTGATCAAGTGAAACAACTTATAATCAAAACTTGTTAGGAATTAATTGTTAGAGTGATATGGTGATAAATTTCTTGTTATCTCTCCTTTTCCTTTTCCTTTTCTCTAAAAGGAAGCTAACATAAAGAGTGGAGAAGAGGGGAATGTGTGTATGAAAATAAAAAACCTTAGCCAAATTCCTCCCACCCCTTTGCTCTTATCCCTTAAGGAAGTGTGAATCAAAAGTACGAGTCACCATGTGACTCATCTCATGACTCATAAGCCTAAACACTTCTCATTGCTTTCAATAAAGAGAACATATCCATACACACACACACACTGTTGGATATATGTATGCCCTAGAGGCTATTATTTGATAGTGGATATATATATATATATATATATATATATATATATTCAGAAGACTTTTTTGCTCGACATGATAGTATGCTATCTGGTTACTCTTTATCTTAACATGTTTATTTGATTCTGTATACTGTTCATTTGTTACATGTTGATAAAACCTTTAGGATATTTGCTTGACTACTGTGATTATTATGTAGATCATACTAGTGGGACATGTGTAGTTTATGAGCATATCCTTAAATGTTTCTAGTCGTGGGTGTATCGAGACGGGGTATTGATATTCTAGAGTAGACCAGCATATACGTTTCTTGACCCAATTGATGGGCGATGGATGACCCCATATCCATTGATGTTTGACATCAAAGATTGTATACATGTGCTCAGTGGAGACTGGGTACACTGAACGCCGAGAAGTCCTATATGGTATTATATCCATCGTCGGATAGCAGTTCTTAGGTGACACTTGTACAGGTTAGTCCGTAAACCCGAGATCGTTATAAAGTTTTGTGTGTTCTCTCACTGTACTTTGATTTCCAGCTTACCACGGCTCTACTGAGTCGTGCAAACATGTGGCTTTTGGGTACAGTCCCAAGACACATGGAGGCAATGAGCGATAGGAGGGGTTTCGTCCCTCCCGGTATTAGGGGTAGATGTTGCGCTGTGCTCGATTGGCTATAACTGGAAGTCCCTGGCCATGGCTGATGAGATTTACTGATAAGTGTTATCAGTAGTTTCTCAATCTGTTATAGGCCATATAGACTTATTGAGTTATTGGGGTCGACGATACCATCCCTAGACTCGATATGTAGTATATCTGACGAAGAGACCGGACTGTACGGTAAGTATTGCTGGTTGGCTCTACGGGAGTTTTGAAAGGTTCGTTTATTGTTCTTCTGTTCGCTCAATACATGGGAGCCGTTAAGTGCAGCTAGTACCGCTGACGGTTTGTAGGCATGTGATATGATCACTACCTACTGCTAGCATATTGACGAGTCTTAGAGTCCCACAAAGAGGTTTCCGAGCTCAGGTGAAAAGAAGTGGGGCGCATATGGGAATATGTGCAGGAGCTTGATTAAATACGTGTATTTGATACCATATTTTAATCTGACGTTTTCTATTGGTCGGGTCGTATGTGATATGACCGGATTATTAAATCAAGTGTTGATTTAATATCGATTGATTATTAGCTCATTTATTAATTCCTTTCTTTAGTTGTATGCATGTATGTATGTATGTTTATATTTGATATGTATGCACACATGCATGTATACATGTGTCATGGTTGATGATACATTGGAGATGGCTATGCTAGACTCACATGGAAACATTTGTGATATTTTTTATTTTTGAGTTAATGGAAATTAGGAATAAATCCATGGTTGATATTTTGTTTCTACACACTTCCTAAAATATCTCATGTAACCATGGTTTCATTTCTAATC
Source organism: Agapanthus africanus (assembly GCA_030015575.1). NCBI lineage: Eukaryota > Viridiplantae > Streptophyta > Magnoliopsida > Asparagales > Amaryllidaceae > Agapanthus > Agapanthus africanus. The sequence goes on along the minus strand of JASDDO010000008.1, from coordinate 4,570,358 downwards.
CTCCACTAACTCAACTACTAAAATATCTAGATATTTTCATGCCATGGGTTAAGAGTGAGTCTCTCTCTCTCTCTCTCTCATATTATTATTATTCTTGTGCTTATCTCTCATAAGCTCAAGCTTAGCCTTTCCATCTCCTTCTTCCTCCAAGCTCTCTACCATTTCCTAGTGAGTAAAAATGAAATAAATGAAAGGTTTAGTAGTGAGAAAGATTACCCACTTCATCACTCTACACTTGTTTAGCACACCAGTGTAGGTTGTTTTGCCTCACTTGCACTTAGTTCAAGTAAAGTAAGGAGCTTGAGTCAAGGAACCCCATATTGGACCATCGTGGACTTCGAAGGTTTCAAGCAGACTCATTCAAGCTTCGAGTAAGACCAAGGAGTCGAGGACATCCACACGGAGCTTTTGAAGAGAAGGAGAGGTCTACAAAGGTAGTATCTCTTTCCTCTTAGTGTTAGATACTTACTAATATGTGATACTTGTAGCTTTACGCCTAATTTTCTAGTTCGATTCTAGGTTCGGCTTGGTTAGCACCCTAGATTTTTAAAGTTGCATACTTGATGCTTGCTAAAACCTAGTGAGGGTGCTAAGCAAGTCCCAACAGTGGTATCAGAGCCAAGCCAGAGTAGTAGGTGTGACTTATACGACGTTAAAGTGTTCGAACGAACATCGAAACCCACAAATTACATGCTCTCTGGAAATTTTTCAAAAGTTGGAATTTTTGGGTTTATAAATATTCAGAAAATCGTGCAGGGTATTGTGTGGACCCCCAAGAAAAACAACTCCCTAACTCGACCAAACGACCGCGGAACCGCGGACAAAACATGCTTTTGGCGGCGGTTCCGCGGTGCCGTTGGTGAGGCCAGGGACGTGCTTTCTTGTGATGGCCCGTATGTACTATTGACATAGTCTGAGTATTTTTGAATCTGTCTCAAGAGTTGAAGTCTCTGAGAATTGTGGGTTTTGATAGATCGATTGAAATGTTTAACATCGCCAAGTTTTTATGAATGTGATACAATATTTGGAATCTACACTAATTAGTTTTGAGAAAATTAATTAGTTGCTTGTAAATCTAACATTCCGGTCTCGGTCGGAATCGAGAATTTTGTTGAATTAACCGATTTCTTTTGAAAAGGTGTTTTCATTTTTTAGACCCAAACGTAAGATCGACATTGTTAAGCATGAAAGCCGGAATATGAGATATTTCGGGTTTATGATATCTAAAGAAAGTGTGGATTCCAAATGTTGTAGTTTGACATTTCGTTTCTGCGACTGTAAGTGTGTACTACCGGTTTCGTTGCTATACGTCAATGACAATTGGAATACGTATATTTACTTACGTTGATGACATGTGATGTTATGTGTTGCTGTGATATGATGTATAGGATCGTCGTGAATGGATAGCCGGGGGTTTTATGTGAGATGAGAGTTTTTCTTTTCATTAATGTAATATTCATTGTATGTAATATTCTTTTATATAGGCACTTCGGGGTTGAGGATGATATCACCATTGATATATATTATTTACTTTTCCGTATTATGATAGACCCAAGGTGGGGAGCATAAGTGACCGAGTTCTAGATTCCAGTGGGATACCATCTCGAGGAGTCGAGACCGGGTCTCCTAACTCTAGAATTGGCGGGGTCGCTTGCCGCTCTCATAAGGGTCTAGGGGTGTGAGCTTGGCTATTCACCACGACCATGGAATCCGTATTTTCTATCGTTAGATAAATACAAAATACGGACCTCCTAGTATATCCTATATTTTCATATATGTGCTTCTGCTGTTGTTATTCTGTGATGATCACTTTATATGCTGAGACGAATGGTATATTATATATATGATATATAATAAACGTTGCTTATGTTTTACATCCGCACTAGTTCTGCCCCTGCTCTGCCGTTAGTTAAGTAACCTAACGGTGCATGACGGGAGCCCATGGCGAATGCGGATGGCATAAGCGTACGTTCTATTTTTTTTCTTTTCTGTGATGGCTTAAGGACTTAAATGATGGGATTACATTAATGAGATAAATGTAAAGAAAAAGAAACATAAAAGATATTGCAGAATCGAATTTGAAACTTACTCGGCCTTTTTATGAAAAAGTAAGTTTCAAAAAATGCGGAGCTTAAGCCACTCCTTTTAAGACCATTTGATTCTACAACGAGATCAAGTTCAAAGCGTTAAACGTTTTCTTAAAAACTATTTGCAACCCTCCGTCATTTTAGGAAGTAGAGTACTTAATATTCGTGCTACGTATGTTGATCATAGTCAAGACGTAGTGTACGGTAGCTAAGTGATGTCTTCTTACACTGCATATGATGCGATTAGTTAGGATTTTCATGTGATTATGTTGATCATAGTCAAGGGTCATGTGAATGCGTCTAATTAATCACGAAATGACGGGTAGAACTTGACTAGTGCTTATGATATGTTGACCATAGCCAAGGTCATAAGCTGCTAGGGGTAAAACCATATCGGGAGTTTCAAGAGTTGAAATTTGCAATGAAATTGCATACCTTCTATATGAAGTAGGATCCTGATCTCACTGTGAGTAAGAGTTACTCCAAGGAGTGTTTTGCACTTTATAATTGGCTAACTCATTAGGTGTTGATTGTTGAGTTTTTGCATGTTCAAGTTTAGTTAATTACCGCAATCAAGACGGTTTCGCTTGTAGCTAGCCGGTTGAGTACGGGTCGTCCGCAGGGAGATGGGAATCTTTTTCTATGTGCTTTAACGAGTTAAGTCCAAAAGTCCATATTTGTTTGTGATTAACAAAGTGTTAAAATGATATGTAAAGAGAGCTTGTTAGGGTTAGGATTAGGTTAGTTTGAGTTAGGAGTCGCTCACTTCTTTCGTTGCCACTCTTAATATCGGTGTTACGGTAATCGGCAACAATGGGGATTAGCACGACTAGGAAGGAACTTGCGAGTATAAGCTAGGCTTTCCAACGCATAAGTTCTTCCTTTTGGTGCTTGTCCGTCCGTTCTTGGCTCTTAGCCTTAACCTCCGGTTAATTCAACCACAACCGGTCTCACTACGGAATCACCGCTATCATGTAGGATAGGGTGCCGTAGGGAGCGGATTGTGGTTCAATTAACGGGAGTTCGATTAAAGATGTTGGGCAAGGAAAGAGTGAGAGAGATTTCCTTCTCTAAAACTTCCCTTATCCTACCCTAACAAGTATGGAAACTACTTACCCATTGCAAGAAGAACGAAAAATAAAACAAAGGAGGAAGATAGAAAGAAAGAGATTAGAAGATAACAACTAGCTATTTGCGACCTCACCTTGGCAAGGATCAAACGTAAGCATCATGGTTGTTTAAGGATAAAGGAAAAGAGAATAAGAAAGAAACAACAATAAATAACAACAACTAAATTATCAATTGAAGATTACAAGCAATTAACATAACAAGAGCAAGACAAGTATAATAACAAAAAGAACTTCTTTATTCATCATTCTTCACTCACAAAAGCTCACTACAAGTTTTTAATGGAGAAAAGATGAGAAGAGGAAGAAGAACAACAAGTATTCTAAAATCTAAAATACAAGATTAAGCACCCCTTGGCTTTGGCAAGTTCTGGACTATTTATAGACAGGCAACAGAAATTCTAGGGCAACATTCTGGACCCATGTGAAAAGACCAAACTGCCCTTAAAAACCCATCAACTGATACGCCTGTACGGCCGCGGATCCGCGGCCTAGACCCCCTATTGGCCGCGGATCCGCGGCCCTATAGTGGAGTTGGATCATGGCCTTTTTTGTACTTCCCTGGTCTGCTGTGCCCATGAGTCTGGTATATGTTTTTTCTCATATTTTCTTCACGATTTTTCCAGAATTTCTGTTGAACAAAAAGGTGATGAATGTGGATCTTTTTGTTATGATTTTCTCGAGCTCCGCGTAGATTTCTTGGATCTTGTGTTGCCATTGAGCCTTGAGCATGAAAATGACATTGATTTACCATTTTGTCTCTTAAACTGGTGCGCGGCAACATACGGATAGAGAGCGGAGACCCGTGTATCATCTGTGGTTGGCAGTAATCCAGATTTTGTCGTGCTTTTCCATGGATTTCATCGTTTAGAGCCGAGAACCTGTATCCTGCAATTGACTAGCAAACGCGGCTCAAGAGTACCTACCGATAAGCAATATGATAAAAATTGGGCGGTATAAAAATGCAAAAATCTGATATGAACAAATACCCCCAAACTTATCATTTGCTCATCCCGAGCAAAGCCAATTTATTCACAAAAATTTCCGAACCTCACTTTCGCAGGGAACGCGATTGCACTGAGCATGTGCAACAAGCCGTTAAACCTCTAGGTGTCCCTAGTAGGAGGAGTGTTGTCTCCTGAGGGTTTTCAGCGGATACTACCCACAAAATCCGGGCAAGCTAGTTTTGCAAAATAACTATGATTCAAATCCTACAGTTTTGTTTCAGAAAATAACAATTCTATGATCCTAAGTCTAGACTATCGAACCTTTATTTTTCACACCTCGCTTCTTTTTTTAACTTAAGATTTTATATGTCTTTACGTGCAGTGCAAATAGTGTCGTTAAGTTTCCAGAAGGATCGATTAAAGTCATCATGTCACACAATAAACCCTGGATAAAATTTTTAAAAGGATCACATAAGTTTTATAAAGAGTTAAACATTTTTCAAGTTTCGTTTTCCAGTAAGGTTTCAACTTCAGAAATTCTGTCTTCTTTAACAGGAAACTAGGTCTTATTTTTCACTCCACCTTTTTTTTGTTTTCATTTCATACACACCTCTGTGAACGTGCAATAGTTTTTATCATAGAATAAAACCTTCATATCTCACCTAAAATTTTTCTTATAAAAGCCTGTCTTTTATTAAGATTATTCTCACACAAAGAACCGTTAGGAATTTTAACTCGGAGAGAACACTTGCTTGACTTTGTTTTAATCTGGACTTTCTAGGCTTCTTAGCGAGCTTTGGGCCAATGCACCCAAACCAGTTGGTTTTAGGGCATTAGGTGTAGAAACACCCCAGCGGACTTAATTACTCAAGTTACCTAGGTCCAAAAACAAAAGACAATTTAGCGTGAAAATCATGATGATTCAATGCGAACGGAGATATAACCGGCAGTTCAATTATTTTTTGGATAAAAGACGTGTTTAGTGGGTTCGGTGTGTAATCATTCCAATCAAGTTCCATATGGGTTATTTTTCAGACTTAGTTCCAATTAAGGCATCAATAACATTCCTTCATATTCACTTCACTTCATAAACTAATCTTGATATTACTTATTTCAGAACAAATCTATTTGATCCTCAGAAAATTATTTATCCATTTAAAAGTTTTTAGATATAAAAGACTTGTCATCTAATTTCCAAAACTCACGACACGTGTAGTGTGATGTAAAGACGTATATCAGCTATAGTTAACTTCAAAGGAGAGTTATCTTTCAGGTTTTCAAAATCTAAAAATAAGATTTAGTTATTCTTATCTTATCAAACAAAACCGTCGAAATGTTGAATCAGAGTTCTCCCACTAGCTAACTTGACAGAAAAGTTTTTATGTTTTTAGAAAATTTTCTGATTTTTATGGGTTTTATGGATTTTAGTATGCAGATGCAAAATATACATATGAATGCGAAGGTTAGAAATGCGTACCGAGCGTACCCCCAAACTTAAACTGGACAGTGTCCTCACTGTCATTGCATGAAGAGATCTTTTGAAGGGTTAAAATTGTCGGTTAGATATACACAAATTTTTTATTTTATTTTATTTTTTTTAATGTTTTTAAAGAGTAAAAATGGAAAAGAATATCCACAAATAAATACAAAATGGTATATACATACCCCCAAACTTATTTGGAACAGTGTCCACTGTTCTTGGCTGGAAAACCGAAGTTTGGTGGTAGGCAGAGGAAGATTATGCAGGGTAAACCGGCTCCTGTAAGACCAGGAGCTCCTCTGTTGGTTCGGCGCTAAGGTACGGTTTTATTCGGTGTCCGTTCACTTTGAAAAATGAACCGTCCTTTGGATTCTCCAAATCCACAGCGCCATGCGGATACACATTCCGCACAAAATACGGCCCTTTCCAGCGAGATCTGAGCTTTCCTGGATGGAAGTGTAGTCTGGTGTCGTAAAGCAGTACCTGTTGACCAGGTACGAAAGTTTTGCGCAAAAGGTGTTTATCGTGAAACACCTTCGTTCGATTCTTAACGACAACCGCGTTATCGTAAGCCTCATCCCTAATCTCGCTCAATTCGTTCAACTGTAGCTTCCGATGGCTGCCCGCATCTTCGAGAGACAGATTCAGTTCTTTTATCGCCCAAAATGCGCGATGCTCTATTTCGACAGGTAGGTGGCAAGCCTTTCCGTACACAAGCCGATAGGGAGACATGCCAAGATCGGTTTTATAAGCGGTTTCAAAATGCCCAAAGGGCATCAGTGAGTTTCAGCGACCAATCCTTACGGTTCTTGGAAACCGTCTTCTCCAGTATCTGCTTGATTTACCGATTTGAAACTTCGGCTTGCCCACAAGTTTGGGGGTGGTAGGGCGTAGATAGCTTATGATTAATGGAATATTTCCGCATCAAGGCCTCGAAAGTCTTATTGCAGAAATGAGTTCCATTGTCGCTTATGATCGCTCGGGGGTGCCCAAACCGGGATAAAATGTTTTCTTTAAGAAACCTAGCGACAACCTTGTTGTAGTTAGTCCGGCTGGGCACAGCCTCGACCCACTTAGAGACGTAATCAACAGCGAGAAGGATGTACAAGTTCCCGAAAGAGCTGGGAAACGGCCCCATGAAATCTATCCCCCAAACGTCAAAAATCTCTACAACCAAGATTGGTTGGAGCGGCATCTCGTTCCTCCGGGGTATCCGGCCCAAGTGTTGGCACCGGGAGCAAGTCTTGCAATAGTCATGAGCATCTTTGAAGAGTTGTGGCCAGTAGAAACCACATTGCAAGATCTTCTCAGCTGTCTTTCTGGGGCCAAAATGCCCGCCACATGCTTGATCATGGCAAAATGACAGCACACTCTTGAATTCATCGTCAGGGACACACCGACGAATAATCTGGTCGGGACAGTACTTGAACAAATAGGGTTCGTCCCAGTAAAAGTGTTTTACTTGGGATAAGAAGTGAAGTCTGTCCTGACTTGACCATTCAGTCGGTAGTAATCATGTGGCCAAATGGTTCACAATATCTGCGAACCAGGGTTCGCAAGATACTGTCAAGAGCTGTTCATCCGGGAAAACGTCGTTGATCGGAATATGAAGCGAAGGCGAAGAAGGAAGTCGTGAGAGATGGTCGGCGACTACGTTTTCACATCCTCTTTTGTCCTTGATGACAAGGTCAAACTCTTGAAGCAAGAGGATCCAACGTATTAGCCGGGATTTTGCATCTTTCTTCGCAAAAAGATGGCGCAGAGCAGAATGGTCTGTGTAGACAATGACTGGAGAGCCGATGAGGTAGGGCCTGAACTTTTCTAGAGCAAATACAACAGCCAAGAATTCCTTCTCAGTTGTTGTATAATTGAGTTGGGCGTCGTTCAGGGTTCGGCTAGCATAATAGATTACGTGCGGCATCTTGTTGATGTGTTGTCCAAGGACAGCACCAATGGCAAAGTCGGATGCATCGCACATAATCTCAAATGGGTGCGTCCAGTCAGGTGAAGAAAGAACGGGAGCATAAGTGAGTGAGCTTTTTAATGACTCGAATGCAGTCACACAGCTCGAGTTGAAGTCGAATGGCGTGTCCTTGGCTAGCAAAAGAGTCAAGGGCCTAGCAATCTTGCTAAAGTCCTTGATGAACCGTCTATAGAAACCGGCATGGCCAAGGAAGGCTCGGATGTCTCGGACGCATCTGGGAGGAGGTAGATTGGAAATGACCTCAATTTTTGCTTTGTCAACCTCTATGCCATTTTGCGAGATGATATGTCCTAAGATAATACCTTCGCGCACCATGAAGTGGCACTTCTCCCAATTCAAAGTGAGGTTCTTGTCCTTACATCGGGTAAGGACAGCGTCGAGATGCAGCAAACACTCGTTAAAGGAATCGCCGAAGATGGAGAAATCGTCCATGAAGATCTCCAGGAATTTTTCCACCATGTCTGAGAAGATTCCCATCATACACCGCTGGAAGGTAGCGGGCGCATTGCATAACCCAAAGGGCATGCGACGATATGCAAACGTGCCGAAAGGACAAGTGAATGTGGTCTTGTCCTGGTCTTTTTCGGCGATGGGAATTTGATTATAGCCGGAGTAGCCATCAAGAAAGCAGTAGTACTCGTGTCCGGCCAATCGTTCAAGCATTTGGTTAATGAAAGGTAGCGGAAAGTGGTCTTTCCGCGTTGCGGCGTTGAGTTTTCTGTAATCGATGCATACTCGCCACCCAGTTTGGGTGCGAGTAGGGATTAACTCGTTCGCCTCGTTAGTGATGATCCTTATGCTTGATTTCTTGGGGACAACATGAATGGGGCTAACCCACTGGCTATCAGAGATAGGGTAAATGATACCACTATCCAGACATTTTACGATCTCCTTCTTTACAGCCTCCTTCATGACTGGGTTGAGACGTCTTTGTGGATCCCTGGCTGGTTTGGCATCATCCATCAGATGAATGTGATGTTCAACGATCAGGGGACTAATCCCCTTGATGTCCGCCATGGACCAGCCAAAAGCTTGCCTATTGCTGTGCAAGACCGCAAGAAGGGCTTTCTCTTGCTCTGGAGCTAGAGAAGCCGAGATGATAACAGGGAGGGTCTCGTTCTCACCCAAGTAAGCGTACTTAAGGTGAGACGACAAAGGCTTGAGTTCGAGCGTTGGAGGTGAAACGATTGAAGGCAAGATTGGTGAAAAGGTCTCGAACTCAAAGGATTCCAGCAAAGGTTCAAAACGAGTGTAAGCGACCGAGTTGGATGGTTCAGGTAACTCATCCGGAAATTCGAAGGATTCAAACTCGGGTGGAGAGTGGCTAAGATCGTTCGAGAACGTGAAACACCCGTAGTCATTGTCGGGCGCAGAAACAGCAGCATGTTCGAAGTGGAACGCACTAGTGGCGTTAAGGTTATCGTGATCGAACAGAAACTCCTTGAATTCACACTCTTCTGGGGTGATCTCCTGGATTGAGCAAACGTCGAGTATATTAGCATTAGGTTCGGAGGGCTGATTCCCCAACCTAAAAATGTTGAGTTCAATTGTCATATTTCCAAAAGAGAGGTTCATCGAACCATTTCGACAATTGATCACAGCATTTGAGGTTGCAAGAAATGGACAACCGAGTATCACCGGAATTTGATTCCGAGAGTTAGCTACAGGCTGTGTATCTATAACAATGAAGTCAACGGGGAATATGAAGTCCCCAACCTTGATTAACACATCCTCTAGCTCACCCCTAGGATGGGTGATCGATCGGTCGGCCATTTGGAGAGTACAGTGTGTGGGTTTCAGCTCTCCTACACCTAATTGCTCATATACTGAGTACGGAAACAGGTTAACACTGGCACCAAGATCTAATAGTGCGCGGTTGATGTTCTTATCCCCAATGGTAATAGAAATCGTTGGACAGCCAGGGTCCTTCCGTTTTTGCGGTAAAGATTGGGTAAGAGCATCACTCACAACACTAGCCAAGAAAACTTTCTTGGGTACCTGAGACTTCCTCTTTTTCGTGCACAAGTCCTTTAAGATTTTCGCATAAGACGGGACTTGTTGGACAGCATCTAAAAGGGGAATGTTAATGTTAACCTGCTTAAACAACTCCAGAATCTTCTCCATTTGTGGATTTTGTTTATTGGACTTCAACCGGTTTGGAAATGGAACATTTTTAAAATTGGTTGAATCCAATGCTTGTGGAGGAGATTGTGGAGTTGGAATGGATCCCAGAGCTGGTGTTTTCGTGGAGTGAGAAATGGGTCCATTTAGAGTAGAAGAAGAGGAAGAGCCTTTTGAAGAATGGAGAATAGGCTCAGAAGACGAAGAACTAGAAGAAGAAGAAGAAGAAGCGGCCGGGGTGTCATCGTCGATTCGTGTGCCAATGTTGTTTTGCAGCATCCTTCCCGATCTCAATGTAGTCACGGCACTTACATTATGGTTCTGTTGTTCAAGAGCAACATGTACATTATGTGGGTGACCGGGATTTGGGAGTGGTTGGGACGGGAGCTTCCCCTTTTCGCGCTCGCTTAACGCCGCATTCAGCTGTGCAATCTGGGCTTCGATGGTCTTGATGTTTTGCCCGTGTGCAGCAGTGTGTTGCACCAAAGAATGAATAGACGACTGGATGTTGGCGGTGGATTGTGTCGATTGTTTAACGAACGCCTCCAGACTTCATTCTAGCGAGGAAACCTTATCGTTGTTTGACGGAACAAAGTTGCTTTGGGAAAAAGAATTGTTAGGTGAAAAGTTGTTCGTCTGATTTTGAAAAGGTTGGGGTTGGAAGGGCTGCTGAAACTGATGTTGAGTTTGTTGTTGCGCTTGTTGTTGCGGAGGAGGGGGCCTCTGGAAATTGTTGCCTTGGAATTGATGCTGATTCTGATTCCAGGTGAAATTGGGATGGTTCCTCCAACCGGGTTTGTAGGTGGAAGAGTATGGATCAATTCTTGGTCTTTGCTGAAATGCAGCATTAACCTGATCCTGTCCTTAAGATGGTGGATTGTAAGGACACTCTTCGGTCAAGTGAGAAGGATCGGAACAACAAGCACAAATGGTACGAAGGGGAAGAACAGGGGCAGGAGCAGAAGATGAAAATTTGCTCTCTTTCGCTTCAAGTTTTCTCGTTATTGCAGCCATTTCAGATTTCATCGCAATAGAGACATCGAGTTGGTGAATTCCTACCCTAGACTGACCGGTAGAAATGGAGGTAGAAGAAGAAGAAGTCGGTCTGGTGCTCTCCCATTGTAGCGTTTGTTCCGCAAGGTCGTCGAAGAATTGCCACGCTTCCTCGTCAGATTTCGATAGGAAGTGGCCCTGACAAATTGTTTCCAACAACTGCTTCGTTGCTGGGTTCAGGCCCTCGTATAAAGTTTGGCAAAGTTGCCACTTCTCGATACCATGGTGAGGGCACTGAACAAGAAGGTCTTTATACCAGTCAAAGCACTTCCAGAAGGGTTCAGTAGGAAGCTGGGAGAATTGATTGATTTCATTACGGATCTTCGCGGTTTTATGATTCGGATAGAATTTTTTGAGAAATGCTTTAACAAACTCGTCCCAACTGGTTATGGAGTGGGAGGCGGTGCTATACAACCATTTTTCAGCAAGATCGCACAAAGTGAACGGAATGACCCGTAGCCGTATAGCATCGTCCGACAGCTGGGTGGTTTTCATCATGGCACAAACGTTTTGAAATTTGTTGATGAAGATATAGGCATCTTCAGATTCAAGCCCATGAAATTTCGGAAGCGTGTTAATGAAGTGGGGCTTAAGTTCAAAATTATCCCCATTGGCCGGTGGGAGGGAAAGACAGGTGGGAAGTGCAGAACGGGTGGGATAGAAACGATCCTGGAGCGCGATTCGCTGCGGCGCTACGACAGGCGGTGGTGGTGGGTTATTCGCATCCATAGGTGGCGGAATCAATCCCGGGGGAGTCAAAGGGATGTTTGGATTAAATCCTAACATCGCGGAAGAAGAGGTTGGTGAAGGTGAAGGTGAGGATGTATGAACAGAATTCCGGTCAACGTCGGAGTTGGCCGGCAAAGGTAAGGGTGAAAGAGGCGTGGACGGAGTTTCGACGTCTGAGTCGATCGCGTAGTCGGTAGCGACTAACGTAACGCGGACTAGGCGGGCGCTAGTGTCCCGAGTCCAAACGGACATACACTAAACGAGTTTAGTATAGTCAAAGCGGAGAAGGTGAGGGTAAGAAAACGTCAATGGAGAAATACGATGGGTGGTGGGTAAAAAAATGGGATTTTGGCGACAAAGGGCAAGTTTTTATAAAAGTTTTTGGTTTTGTGTTTTTTTTAGAAAGAGCTTTACAGAAATATGTACGGACTTACGGCTTCAAGCAATCACAAACAAGATATGCGCAATCACACCTAGATCTAGTGTCACCTAGGTCAGCTAGACAGCTCCTAACTGTTCCAAAGAGCTAGAAATAGGACCTCAAACCGCCTCTTCTCCGCCAATTGCGGCCAGGTAAGTGCCAGGTAAGTGGGACGCTCCCCACTACGTAAGTAGTGGTCCTAATTAAGTAACCACTTGCCTTGGACACACTTACCTAGACACCGTAAAGTCAGGATAGGATAAACGGCCGATACCTGTAACTAGTCTTCTGTCCTATTGAGCGCGAAGTCCTTAGGGCTGAGTCTAGTATTTTTTAATTAAACAATGGTCAATGCATATGATTTTTGTGATTTCTACGGTCCTGGGAAGGGTGATGAAATCCCCACCCAATCTGGATTGGTTTCAAGCCCCTTAAAGTCCGTATTAATATATGCAAAGCAGTAACAATCAACTGCAAACAATTTTTATTTTTTAGTACGGCGCAAAGAATCCTGCACAAGAACAATTTATTGGAAGGGGGAAGAGAGTTTGCGCAAAGAATGCTGCAGAAAACACAGTTCAGTGGAGTTCAGAAGAGTGGGGGAGAGGAGAGAGACTCACCAAAAAAATTTAGCGCCCTGAAGGCACTAAATGGCCGCGGTTCCGCGGCCAAACAAGTGCTCAGGCCGCGGTTCCGCGGCTATGTGGAGGGATTGGGGCTTCAAATTTCTGGTGTGTGCTGTTTTGGGTGTCCTCTACTTGTCTGGATTTTCTGAATCTTGATTTGCTCACTGTATCTGCTCCAGATTTTTACAGTAGACCGTTGGTTCTTGTCTTGATCCGTCGCGGTGTAGCCGCGAGATATGGGTCTAACTTCCCACGTTTTTGGCACTGAACTCGAACTTCATATTATCCTGCACACTTGCACAAAAACTAATCAAAAATAACAAGATGGTTTTTTACAATGTATATTTTTTTTTGTTTTGTTTTTCGGTTAGATTTATATTCAAAAATTAACCCGAAATTACACAAAGAAATAAACTACCGTCTCCCCGGCAACGGTGCCATTTGATTGTTGAGTTTTTGCATGTTCAAGTTTAGTTAATTACCGCAATCAAGACGGTTTCGCTTGTAGCTAGCCGGTTGAGTACGGATTGTCCGCAGGGAGATGTGAATCTTTTTCTATGTGCTTTAACGAGTTAAGTCCAAAAGTCCAGATTTGTTTGTGATTAACTAAGTGTTAAAATGATATGTAAAGAGAGCTTGTTAGGGTTAGGATTAGGTTAGTTTGAGTTAGGAGTCGCTCACTTCTTTCGTTGCCACTCTTAATATCGGTGTTACGGTAATCGGCAACAACGGGAATTAGCACGACTAGGAAGGAACTTGCGAGTATAAGCTAGGCTTTCCAACGTATAAGTTCTTCCTTTTGGTGCTTGTCCGTCCGTTCTTGGCTCTTAGCCTTAACCTCCGGTTAATTCAACCACAACCGGTCTCACTACGGAATCACCGCTATCATGTAGGATAGGGTGCCGTAGGGAGCGGATTGTGGTTCAATTAACGGGAGTTCGATTAAAGATGTTGGGCAAGGAAAGAGTGAGAGAGATTTCCTTCTCTAAAACTTCCCTTATCCTACCCTAACAAGTATGGAAACTACTCACCCATTGCAAGAAGAACGAAAAATAAAACAAAGGAGGAAGATAGAAAGAAAGAGATTAGAAGATAACAACTAGCTATTTGCGACCTCACCTTGGCAAGGATCAAACGTAAGCATCATGGTTGTTTAAGGATAAAGGAAAAGAGAATAAGAAAGAAACAACAATAAATAACAACAACTAAATTATCAATTGAAGATTACAAGCAATTAACATAACAAGAGCAAGACAAGTATAATAACAAAAAGAACTTCTTTATTCATCATTCTTCACTCACAAAAGCTCACTACAAGTTTTTAATGGAGAAGAGATGAGAAGAGGAAGAAGAACAACAAGTATTCTAAAACCTAAAATACAAGATTAAGCACCCTTGGCTTTGGCAAGTTCTGGACTATTTATAGGAAGGCAACAGAAATTCTAGGGCAACATTCTGGACCCATGTGAAAAGACCAAACTGCCTTTAAAAACCCATCAACTGATACGCCTGTACGGCCGCGGATCCGCTGCCTAGACCCCCTATTGGCCGCGGATCCGCGGCCCTATAGTGGAGTTGGATCATGGCCTTTTTTGTACTTCCCTGGTCTGCTGTGCCCATGAGTCTGGTATATGTTTTTTCTCATATTTTCTTCACGATTTTTCCAGAATTTCTGTTGAACAAAAAGGTGATGAATGTGGATCTTTTTGTCATGATTTCCTCGAGCTCCGCGTAGATTTCTTGGATCTTGTGTTGCCATTGAGCCTTGTGCATGAAAATGACATTGATTTGCCATTTTGTCTCTTAAACTGGTGCGCGGCAACATACGGATAGAGAGCGGAGACCCGTGTTTCATCTGTGGTTGGCAGTAATCCAGATTTTGTCGTGCTTTTTCATGGATTTCACCGTTTAGAGCCGAGAACCTGTATCCTGCAATTGACTAGCAAACACGGCTCAAGAGTACCTACCGATAAGCAATATGATAAAAATTGGGCGGTATAAAAATGCAAAAATCTGATATGAACAGGTGTCTAGAAAGGTGTCAACGGGGTTATGCCTCTGGGAAAATGAGATTTACTTTAATTAGGTCCGTGCGAAAGCACGGGGAACATCCCTCAAAGTACCGACACCGACCTGGCTGACCGGTTAGTGAACTTGTAGAATGTAATTAATCCTGGATAATTTTCTTTTTTAAGGTTTGAAAGGAAAATTAGATAAAAGCATTGGGAGATATCGATTAGATAAGATAATTAACCAATCTAATCTTTGCAAGAGCTTTCGCTGAGTGTATTCGTTTCTCTCTCCTAATGGCAGATACCCATGACTGGACTTAACCTTCTGTCAGAGAAAAAGAAACTGACAGGGACCAATTATGAATACTGGATAAGGAACATAAACATTACCCTTACATATGATAAAGTATCATATGTCTTCACTGCCTCAGCCCCTTCCAGCCCAGGCCCTACATCTTCTGTTGCGGATAGGGAGATCCGCAAGACATGGGATATTGATTGTGCCACTGCCAAATGCCTCACGCTAGCCTCGATGGATAACATACATCAAGAGCAGCATGAGAAGATGGACGTTCAATCTATCTTTCTCTATACAAAGGAGTTGTATGGGGAGCAATCCGTACCCTGCGCTACGAGGCAACTAGAAAACTGTTTCAGATGAGGATGGCTCTTGGCACACCAATAGGTGATCATGTCTTGATGATGATAGCTCTTATTAAAGAACTTGAGGGTCTCAGATGGACTATGGAGAACGAACTGTATATTGATATTGTTCTACAGTCTCTCCACCTTGCCTTTGCTTGGTTCATAGTAAACTTCAACATGTACAACATAGAGAAGTCACTACCTGAACTTCTCAATATGTTAAGAAGTGCAGAGAGCACGCTGAATTTAGCGAAAACTCCCGCTCCGTTTGCTGGGCCATCTTCCTATTCTCTCCCAAAAGCTAAGGCTAAGGGAAAGGTTAGGAAGAAACCCACCAAACCGAGCGGTGGAGTGAAAAAGGCAAAAGGGAAAGACAAATCCAGGACTGAGAAATCGGGAAAAGGAGAATGTTACTACTGCAAAAAGTCGGGACACTGGAAGTGAAATTGTGTTGAGTATCTTGCTGATCTCAAGAAGAAGAAGCAGGGTGATGCTTCCGCTTCAGGTGTGTTCGTGACTGAAAACTGTTTTTCTATAAACTCTGCTTCCTGGGTATTGGATACCGGTTTGGGTTCTCACATCTGCAATTGTATGCAGGGATTGAGAAGTAGCAAAGTTTTGAAGACTGGTGATCACACTCTCCGGGTAGGAAATGGTTCCAATGTACATTCAGTGTCAGTGGGAGAGTATTACATGGGGTTGCCATCGGGATGTATATTGGTTTGAACCCATGCTATTATGTACCAAGAATGCTATGTAATATAATATCCATTTCTATGTTAGACAATGAGGGATATAATTTTGTGTTGCAAAATAATGTTATGAACATTAACTTGAATCAAGAGTTGATTGGGTATGGTATACTAAATAACGGGATATACGTTCTAAATCAATACACAGTTTTCAACATACAACATACAAATAAAAGAAAATTTTCAGATATAAATGAAGCTTTTCTTTGGCATTGAAGACTTTGTCATATTAACGAATCAAGACTAAACAAGCTACATAAAGATGGATATTTAAATCCTTTTGAATATAAATCTTATGCGACTTGTCATTCTTATATCAAAGGTAAAATGACCAAAACACAGTTTACTGGACACGGAGAGAGAGAGAGCTACAGAACTCTTAGGCCTCATATATAGTGATATTTGCGGACCAATGTCTACACATGCTAGAGACGGTTTTTCTTCATAACTTTTACTGATGATTTCTCAAGATTCGGACATGTGTTTTTGTTAAAACATAAATCTGAAGCTTTCGAGAAATTCAAAGAGTACAAACTTGAAGTAGAAAAACAAACTGATTTGAGCATCAAGAAACTTCGATTAGATCGAGGTGGAGAGTATCCGAGCACAGAGTTTTCAGACTTCCTAAAAGAGAATGTGATTTGCTCTCAGCTCACTCCCCCTTACACACCACAGTACAACGGTGTGTCAGAACGGTGGAATCGTACCCTATTAGATATGGTGCGATACATGATGAGTAATGCTGAGTTACCACTCTCCTTTTGGGGGAATGCATTGGAGATTGCAGCATATCTATTGAACAGGGTTCCCACCAAAACCGTGTCTACCACTCCATATGAGATATGTTATGGGAAGAGACCATCTCTTAAGCGAGTTAGGATATAGGGTTGTCCTGCTTTTGTGAAAAAGTAGAATCCAGACAAACTCGAGACACAGTCAGTCATGTGTAAATTTGCGGGATATCAAAAACATTCGTATGGATATTTTTTCTACCACAAGGAGGAACAAAAAGTGTTTGTTTCTTAACATGCCACATTTTTAGAAAATGAAATTTTTACAAATAATACCGATGGCAATGCGATAGAACTAGAAGAAGTTCTAGAGACACAAATTACAAATGACGAAGTGGTTGAACCTGGTATTGCAATAGAATCTTATGAACCCCAGCCACTCCGTAGATCTAGTAGGACTTCTCGTCCACCGGAGAGATACTACAGTTTCCTCATTGATGGTGATAGAAAAGATTGCATCATGGAAGATGATGACCCTACTAGTTTTCAGCAAACTATCACGAGTAGCGACTCTGTGAAGTGGCTGGATGCCATGAGATCCGAAATGGAGTCTATGTACACCAACAAAGTGTGGACTTTGGAAGTTGTACCTTCTAGGGTAAAACCTGTAGGGTGCAAATGGATCTTTAAGAGAAAGATCGGTGTGGATGGGCAGGTGAAGACCTATAAGGCAAGGCTTGTAGCGAAAGGATTTTTACAAAGACCAGGTCTGGACTATGACGAAACTTTCTCTCCTGTAGCAATGCATAAATCCATTCGGATCCTACTTGCTATTGCTGCTCACTACGACTCTGAAATCTGGCAGTTAGACGTTAAAACTACATTTCTAAATGGTGATTTAGAAGAGTGCGTTTATATGGATCAGCCAGAGGGCTTCGTTGATAGTGGGAGCAGAAGGAAAGCATGTAGATTGCTTAAATCCATTTATAGATTAAAGCAGGCATCACGGAGTTGGAACATCTGTTTTGATGATGCGATCAAAGAGTTTGATTTCGTCAAAAATCCAGATGAGCCTTGTATTTATAAGAAGATTGTAGGGAGTACTGTCACGTTCCTCGTATTGTACATGAATGACATTCTCCTGATAGGAAATGATGTTCCTATGCTACAATTGGGAAAACTGTTCTTATCACAAAGGTTCTCCATGAAGGATATGGGTGATGTCTCGTACATTTTGGGCATTAAGATCTATAGAGATAGATCTAAAAGGTTGTTGGGATTTTCCCAATCCGGGTACATTAACAACATCCTAAAGAGGTTTAGTATGGAAGATTCCAAGCGGGGTGCCTTACCTGCTTGTCACGGAATCACTCTCTCTAAGAACTTTTGCCCAAAGTCTGATGAAGAGAGATCTCGCATGAGCATTATACCCTACACTTCAGTCGTAGGATCTATAATGTATGCGATATTATGTACTCGCCCTGATGTAGCTTATGCACTAGGTGTAGTAAGCAGGTATCAATCCAACTCAGGGGAGAAACACTGGACAGCTGTGAAGAACATTCTTAAGTACTTGCGAAAGACTAAAGAAAAGTTCTTGGTGTATGGTAACGGAGATCTCCAAATGGAGGCCTTTACCGATTCGAGCTTCCAGAGTGATAAGGATGACAACAAATCTATCTCAGGGTTTATATTTACCCATAATGGAGGGGTGGTATGTTGGAAGACTCCACGATGGAAGCTGAGTATATTGCTGCAAATGATGCTGCCAAGGAAGTCGTCTAGATGAGGAAGTTCATCTCGGAGTTAGGAGTAATTTCAACCATTATTGATCCAATACCATTTTATTGTGATAATAATGGGGATGTGGCGTTGGCCAAAGCCTATCAGCGATCTAGACACATTCTGAGGCGATATCATTTGATCCGGAAGATAGTTGATCGCCTCGAGATCGTGATTTGGAGAGTAGATACAAAAAATAATACCGTGGATCCACCCACCAAGGCTCTCCCATATCCGCAGCATGAGCGACATTTTAAGATGTTGGGTATGAGATATGCCAATAATTGGCCTTAGTGCAATTGGGAGATTGTTGGATATATATATGCCCTAGAGGCCATTATTTGATAGTGGATGTATTGACATGCATATATATATATATATATATATATATATATATTTAGAGGACTTTCTTGCTCGATATGATAGTATGCTATCTGGTTACTTTTTATCTTAACATGTTCACTTGATATTTGCTTAACTACTGTGATTATGATGCAGATCATACTAGTGGGACATGTGTAGTTTATGAGCATATCCTTAAATGTTCTTAGTCGTGGGTGTATCGAGACGGGGCATCGATATTCCAGATTAGACCAGCGTATACGTTTCTTGACCTATTTGATGGGCGATGGATGATCCCATATCCATTGATGTTTGACATTAAAGATTGTATACGGGTGCTCAGTGGAGACTGGGTACACTGAACGGACTCGCCGAGAACTCCTATATGGTATTATATATATCGTCGGATAGTAGTTCTCAGGTGACACTTGTATAGGTTAGTCTATAGACCCGAGATCGTCATAGAGTCTTGTGTGTTCTCCCACTGTATTTTGATTTCCATCCTACCACGGCTCTACTGAGTTGTGAAAACAGGTGGCTTTTGGATACAGTCCCGAGACACATGGAGGCAATGAGCGATAGGAGGGGTTTCGTCTCTCCCGGTATTGGGGGTAGATGCTGCGCTGTGCTCGATTGGCTATAACTAGAAGTCCCTGGCCTGGGCTGATGAGATTTACTGATAAGTGTTATCAGTAGTTTCTCGATCTGTTATAGGCCATACATTGGCATAACTTATTGAGTTATTGGGGTCGACGATACCATCCCTAGACTCAATATGCAGCATATCTGACGAAAAGACCAGACTATACGGTAAGTGTTGCTGATTGGCTCTACGGGAGTTTTGACAGGTTCGCTTGTTGTTCTTCTGTTCGCTCAATACTTAGAGTCCCACAAAGCGGTTTCCGAGCTCAGGAGAAAAGAAGTGTGGAGCATATGGGAATATGTGCAGGAGCTTGATTAAATACGTGTATTTGATACCGTATCTTAATCTGGCGTTTTCTATTGGTCGGGTCGTATGTGATATGACCGGATTATTAAATTAAGTGTTGATTTAATATCAATTGACCATTAGCTCATTTATTAATTCCATTCTTTAGTTGTATGCATGTATGTATGTATGTTTATATTTGATATGTATGCACACATGCATGTATACATGTGTCATTGTTAATGATACATTGGAGATGGCTATGCTAGACTCACATGGAAACATTTGTGATATTTTTTATTTTTGAGTTAATGAAAATTAGGAATAAATCCATGGTTGATATTTTGTTTCTACACACTTCCTAAAATATCTCATGTAACCATGGTTTCATTTCTAATCCTCCACTAACCCAACTACTAAAATATCTAGATATTTTCATGCCATGGGTTAAGAGTGAGTGTGACTCTCTCTCTCTCTCTCTCATATTATTATTATTCTTGTGCTTAGCTCTCATAAGCTCAAGCTTAGCCTTTTCCATCTCCTTTTTTCTCCAAGCTCTCTACCGTTTCCTAGTGAGTAAAAGAGAAAGAAAAGAAAGGTTTAGTATTGAGAAAGATTACCCACTTCATCAATCTACACTTGTCTAGCACACTAGTGTAGGTTGTTTGCCTCACTTGCACTTAGTTCAAGTAAAGTAAGGAGCTTGAGTCAAGGAACCCCGTGGTGGATCATCGTGGACTTCGACGACTTCAAGCGGACCCATTCAAGGTTCGAGTAAGACCAAGGAGTCAAGGACATCCACACGAAGCTTTTGAAGAGAAGGAGAGGTCTACAAAGGTTGTATCTCTTTCTTCTTAGTGTTAGACACTTGCTATTATGTGATACTTGTAACTTTACGCCTAATTTTCGAGTTCGATTCTAGGTTTGGGTTGGTTAGCACCCTAGATTTTTAAAGTTGCATACTTGATTCTTGCTAAAACCTAGTGAGGGTGCTAAGCAAGACCCAACACACACATATACATACATACATACATACTACCGTATATGTACAAATACATATACTCATATTCGTATCGAGATACAAATACCCTTATTTATACAAATACTCGTATTCGTATAAATACCGTATTCGTATCAAAATACAAATACCGAAAAGAGAGAAAATGAGAGATATAATATTAGCTCACATATCACATATGTGATCAACCTGGCTATCTTTCAAACGTGCTAGTATTATCAAAATGCCCGATTAAAGCACGTATATAAAATACACGTGTTTAATCGAACTCCAATACGTATCAAAATACGCACACTACATTGTTTACCGCCGAAAACAGGGACTGTGACGTTGGGATGTCTGGCCTGAATTTGGGGGCAAAGCTATTTGGACTTATCCATCCACCTCTCCGAAGACACCAAGTTGATTTATGGCACCATATATCGGAGGTTTGGACAGACGCGACCGTTGTCGCGTGACTTTATCAGATTTCCCATCGTTTGTGAGGGGTTTTTGATTGAAAAGACGCTCTTACCTGCAAACGCAAGCCGTTGCAGTTAATTACGTTACCGCATTGCGATAACCACTTTCTCCTTCTCCAGCAGTTCACTTCGTGTCGTATGAGTTTTTGTTTGTTTAGCTTGTCCGTGGATTGTATACGGAGATTATTTTATGTCGTTGCCCGTAGGGTGCGGATCAGTCCGCATCCGTATATTTTAGATTTGGGTTTGGGTCAAGAATTTGCTTGACAGGGTTTTGAACTTAGGTTTTATATTCCTTCAGTTCAGAAATATTTTTGTTTTCTTTAAGGACCGTTAATCTAGTTTAAGATTAAGATCAATTTAAATCTATAGGTGAGCATTTAGGCTCAGTTTGTTCTTGCTAAAGATGCGTTAGTCTTATTTGAGACTAAGATCAACTTAACAATATTTTAAGATTATTTTTGCTTAAGATCCAGCAAAAGAGCATTTGCGCTCAGCTGCAAGAAAACTTCAGAGACTTAACCAATTTGGACTTAGTCTCTTTAGTCTTTTTTTATTCAAAAATACTAAGCACTCATTAGGGCTATGTTTGTTCAGCCCCTTTGTTTTTATGAAAAAATGATAAGCACTTATTTGAAGCTCTGGCACTCACATAAGTATCATGTGAAGCATTCAGTTATGGGCGCTGCCCTATGAGTGTTGAACACTTTAGTTGTTTTGACTAATCATGAAGTGCTAAGCACTTTTGATTGGTTGATTTTTTAGTGTTGTAGTTAACCGCAATCAATAACGGTGTCGCGTGTAGCTAGACCGAGATGAGTACGGGTCGTCCTCAGAGAAACATTGAATCTTTTAATCTTACTTTAGGTGTGTTGAGAAAGAAATGAGGAAGAATAAAGAATGGTTGTAGGTTCTACATCTACGTCAAACACGGATGCAGGATATAGATCTAGATTAACTACGGATGTAAGTTTTATAGTAGAAGGGGGCTTGTAGGGTTCATTAAGATTTAGTAGTCATGGATGATTAATTAAAAATTACTCCTTTTATCCTTTAATAGATTTAAAACTAGATCGACAGTGATGCATGTAGATTAGGGTTTCTGGAGGGAATAGGGTCCCCACTCTTAACCTCTATCTTACCATGGATCTCTGTTCATGTCTAGCCTTTACCAAAATAATTGTTAATCTAATCTCTAATCATGGTTGTGACCATTAATGAATTGATAGCGCGCCCTAGTAGGATGTTAACTATTTTTTGATAAAGTTTATAAACTTTATAGGATTTAAAAAAAGTTTAAGGATCTTCATCTTCCATTAATCTACCCTAATCCTATGAACCCTATCAAGCGGAGAATTACTCGTGCATGTTGGAAAAAGAAAAGATAGAGAGGGAAAACATAATGTAAAATGCAGAAAAATAAAATGATATAAGAAAACAACTACCTTTATTAATCAACAAGATCAAGTACACTTTGTTTCTTTAGAAATGATTACAAAACCCTAGTTTGCTTTTCGATCTCTTCTTAAGGAGGTAGATGAACTGTTGATGATCAACCATGATTCATAAGCCGTCGTGGACTTTGTGATCGCGTCGGTTTGATAAATTTTCCAAGAGGCTCTCGGTCCTTATTTATAGTCACAGAGCCAGAACCCTAGTTTCCTAATATGGTAACTAGTTGTTAGGATCTCAACCAAAAAAATCCAAGATCCCAACTCCTCAGAAGTGCGGCGGAACCGCAGCCAATAGGTGGGTTTAGCTGTGGATTCGCCGCCTTCTGGTGGGATCATGGACTCTAATTTCTATGGCTTCATATCTATAGCACTTGTTGATCTTTTGAATATCTAGACTTTGAAAATCTTTTCTACGTTTCTGCCAGAATTGGTTTCTTCAATTTACTTGAATATCTTCTGCAGATTTGATCTCGCCAACTCGGATTTCCTTGATTTCAGTCATGATATAATTCCTGCACAATTATCTCAATAAATTATATTAGTAGAATTTGTTTTTATTGAGATATTATCTTAACCATTTGACATGATATTTTAGTTTTAAGAGAATTGGTCAAAGATATTTAATAAAATAAGCATATTAAAATAGTCCAAATATTATATGCTTACATTTTCCTTTATAATGTTAATTATAATATATAAATATATGAAAATAGTATTTTTACAGATAAGCCCTCATATGTGTCATATTTATAATAAACATCTTTTGTTATATAGAAATAGTAAGGAAAATTTCATATTAAAAGTGCAGTTTTATCAACTGAACAAATACCCCCAAACTTAATTTTGATCGTCCCGAAGAAACTTGTTATTCAAGAGAAGGAGAAGGAGAAAAAGAAAAAGAAAAACCCAAGCAGCACACTTTCGTAGGCAACACGATTGCACTGAGCACATGCAACAAGACGTTAAACCTCTAGGTGTTCCTAGTAGGAGGAGTGTTGTCTCCTGAGGGTTTTCAGCGGATAACACCCACAAAATCCAATAATAAAAGAAAAACGGTGAAACTTACATATAAAGATAAGAACTATAAAGGAAAGAACTTGAAAAATAAGAGTTTCCAACTATACCTGCTTTTCAGTTGCTATGAGCCCTATCTTAATGGTCGTGAAAAGATGTTAGAAATCATATCATCCCTCAATAAAATATTGACTTTAGTCTTTCTCCCTATCTTTCATCCAAACGTTGATCATATACCCCTACGTGTGTGTAAAAGATATCCCTATACTTAGAGAATTCAATTTAAGCTATCATACTCTTGTTCATCTTTCAAACTACTTTATAGTTGGTGAATATTTTCGATAAAATTGCTCACCCATTTTTCATGCGATCGTTAATATTTCTTGAGATACTAACCGACTGATTACGAAATGTGCTCGCGCATTTAGGCATAGTTCCTCGTTTCGCAACACCTAAGGCTTAGCAGTGGCTCCGACACCAGTTGGTCTAAGGCACTAGGTGATAATACACCCTCGCTATATTTTTTTTATGCTGCTTTGGTAATTACAAAACCAGTGTTCATTTTTTTTCTTCACCACCACTTATACTTTTTCTTCCTCTTTTTTTTTATATACTAAGGCTTTTAGACAAGAGCACTTCAAGGTATCCTCTACTATCCCAAGTTTCAAGATGTGTGTAAGTGCGTATAGTAGGGTATCAATGTTCAAATGTTTGGCCTCAAGAATAGGGACTATTTTTAGACTTATTTTTATTCTCAGATTAGCAATTTCCTTCATCTTACTAACCCTTAGGACAACAGCTCATAACTACTTATTACTAGTTTCGTTTAAGAAAACCTCTAACTTTCTTGTTTTTCTCAAACTATTCATATCTTTCATATATAATTTTTCACTTTCTACTCTTTTATTATAAATTTTTTTTATGCCCAGTGCCAAAGATAATTCAGTGAATACAAAGCTCCCCCCTAAACCTGTTTTCAGCAGTGTCTTCACCGATGTTGTCCTTTGAGAGCATAGACCTGTAGACTTGAGGAGAGACAATAATAGGGGTAAAATAATAGTTAAATAACGACTACCCCCAAACTTGTTCTTTGGAACGCATAGATATTCAGTTAAGTCCTTTTTCATTCACCTTCATTCTTTAAGATGATACAATTTTGCCGAAACATGGAAGTGAGGCGGAGGAATTTAGTTATGATAAAGTGGCTCCTGTAAAAATAGGAGCTCCTCCGCTGGGTCAGCAGGGAAATAAGGTTTTAATCTATGCCTATTTACTTTAAAAATTGAACCGTTTTTTATATTTTCAACTTTTACTGCCCCGTGCGGGTGTATATACCGCACCATAAAAAGTCCTTTCCAACGAGATTTAAGCTTACCCGGATGAAGATGGAGTCGTGAATCATAAAGAAGGACTTGTTGTCTCGGTGTGAGTTTTTCTAAAAATGTTTTTATCGTGGAACACTTTAGTCCGGTTCTTTACTATCACCGTAATATCATAAGCTTCATCGCGGTGTTCACTTAGCTCATTCAATTGCAGCTTCCGGTAACTGCTAGCTTGATCAAAATTGAAGTTTAGCTCTTTAATAGCCCACATTGCCTTATGTTTGATCTCGACAGGAAGGTGGCATGCCTTCCCAAACACAAGGCGGTATGGAGACATACCAAGATCGGTCTTATAAGCGGTGCGAAATGCCCAAAGAGTATCCGTCAATTTGGTTGACTAATCTTTACGGTTTTTAGAAACCGTCTTCTCCAAAATTTGTTTGATTTGCCTATTCGAGATCTCAGCTTGCCCGCTTGTTTGGGGATGATAGGGCGTAGAAAGTTTGTGGTTGATAGCATATTTCCGCATCAAACCTCAAAAGACCGATTACAGAAATGCGTCCCGTTGTCGCTAATTATAGCGCGAGGGTGTCCGAATCGCGAAAAGATATTTTCTTTAAGGAATTTAATGACAACTTTGTTGTCATTAGTGCGACACGGTATTGCTTCCACCCATTTCGAGACGTAATCAACCGCTAACAAGATATATAAATTCCCAAAAGAGTTGGGAAAAGGGCCCATAAAATCAATACCCCAAACATCGAATATTTCCACAACCAAGATAGGTTGGAGCGGCATCTCATTTTTTGGTAAAATCCGACCCAAGTGCTGACATCGTGGGCAAGTTTTGCAATGATCATAAGCATCTTTAAATAGTGTTGGCCAATAAAAGCCACATTGCAGAACTTTCTCTGCCGTTTTTCAAGGTCCAAAGTGACCGCCGCATGCCTGATCATGACAAAATGATAACACACTCTTGAATTCATCGTTAGGGACACACCTGCGAATGATTTGATCGGAACAATACTTAAACAAATAAGGTTCATCCCAGTAAAAGTATTTTACTTGGGATAGAAATTGAAGTTTGTCTTGTTTCGACCAATTGCTAGGAATAAGTCCCGTTGCTAGATAATTCACAATATCCACGAACCAAGGTTCATAGGATACGGTCAAGAGCTGTTCGTCAGGAAATGAGTCATTTATCGGCACGGTCAACGTTGGTGAAGAAGAGATGCGTAAAAGATGGTCAGCTATTACGTTTTCACATCCACTCTTGTTTCGAATGACAAGATCAAATTCTTGTAATAACAGGATCCAACGTATTAGCCTGGCCTTAGCATCCTTCTTCGATAAAAGGTGTCGTAGGGCGGAGTGATCAGTGTAAACCACAATTGGCGAGCCAATCAAGTAGGGCCTGCATTTTTCTAATGCAAATACAACTGCCAAGAGTTCTTTTTCGGTAGTTGTGTAATTAATTTGTGCATCGTTCAAGGTCCTACTTGCATAGTAAATTACATGTGGCATCTTATCAATGTGCTGTCCTAAGACCACACCAATAGCAAAATCCGATGCATCACACATAAGCTCGAACGGGTGGTTCCAATCCGGAGATGATAGAACGGGGGCTGTCGTGAGAGTTCTTTTAAGCGACTCAAAAGCAGCCTCACAATCCGAATCGAAGTGAAATGTTGTATTCTTGGCCAAGAGAAGAGTTAAGGGTCTAGCAATTTTGCTAAAGTCCTTAATGAATCTCCTATAAAATCCTGCATGGCCAAGAAAGGATCGTATATCTTTGACGCATTTGGGACGAGGGAGGTTATGGATGGCATCTATTTTAGCTCTGTCAACCTCAATACCTTTTCGTGAAATTATATGTCCAAGGACAATACCTTCTTGGACCATAAAATGATATTTTTCCCAATTCAAAATTAGGTTCTTATCCTTACAGCGGGTAAGAACTGTGTCAAGATGACGAAGACAGTCCTCAAAGGAGTCCCCAAATATGGACAAATCATCCATAAATATTTCCAGAAAATTCTCAACCATGTCTGAGAATATCCTCATCATACACCGCTGAAATGTAGCGGGAACGTTGCATAACCCAAAGGGCATGCGTCTATAAGAAAAAGTGCCGAAAGGACAAGTAAATGTGGTTTTATCTTGATCCTTTTCGACGATGGGGACCTGGTTATAGCCAGAGTATCCGTCCAAGAAACAATAGTATTCATGTCCAACTAATCGTTCTAATAACTGGTCAATGAAAGATAGAGGGAAGTAATCTTTTCTCGTAGCGGTATTGAGTTTCCTATAATCAATACATACGCCCCACCCAGTTTGGGTGTGTGTTTGGATAAACTCATTAGCCTCATTAGTTATGACCGTGATGCCAGACTTTTTAGGGACCATGTGAATATGACTTATCCATTGGCTATCAGATATAGGGTAAATTATACCACTATCTAGGCACTTGACGATTTCTTTCTTTACCGCCTCCTTCATAACGAGATTTAACCGTCTTTGTGGGTCTCTGGTTGGTTTGGCTTCATCCATCAGATGTATATAATGTTCAACAATTAAGAGACTAATCCTTTTGATATCAGCCATTGTCCAACCAAATACTTGCCGATTTGATCTCAATACCGCCAAAAGTGCGTTCTCTTGCTCTAAAACTAGAGAAGCGGATATGATCACGGGTAAAGACTCATTCTCACATAAATATGCATATTTAAGATGAGAAGGTAGTGGTTTGAGATCTAGTATTGGCGGAGAGACAATAGAAGGTGGGGTAAGGGAATGATGCTCGGACTCCCTAAGAGG
The DNA here is from genome assembly GCA_030015575.1 of Agapanthus africanus. Lineage (NCBI taxonomy): Eukaryota > Viridiplantae > Streptophyta > Magnoliopsida > Asparagales > Amaryllidaceae > Agapanthus > Agapanthus africanus. Next base: position 4,542,505 of record JASDDO010000008.1, on the reverse strand, counting down.
TTCATAACTTGCATAAGATATTGACTCGGAAAGTGCTACTGACTTTTGCGACGAGTCAACGGATTCAAACTCGAAGATGGACTCATCGAAGATATCCTCACTATAAGAATTTTCTAAATCAAACAATATCGCACTAGTGTTGTCGAGATCATCATAGCAAAGTGCTTCCACTTCGCAGCTGTCAGAAGCTATCTCGTTGATGGAACAAATATCAAGCAAATGAGAAGAAGGTTCAGATGGTTGACTTCCTACCTTGTAAATATTAAGCTCAATTGTCATCTTCCCGAAAGATAAGTTCATAGAACCGTTACGACAATTAATTACAGCGTTGGAAGTTGCTAGGAAAGGTCGACCGAGTATCACCGGGATTTGGTTGCGTGGGTTAGCCACAGGTTGTGTATCCAAAACAATAAAGTCCACATGGAATATGAATTCCCTGACTTTAATTAACACATCCTCTAGTTCACCCCTAGGTTTGGTGATTGATCGGTCTGCCATCTGGAGAGTACAATGGGCGGATTTCAACTCTCCAATCCCTAACTGCTCATATACGGAATATGGAAGCAAGTTAACGCTAGAGCCAAGGTTGAGTAAAGCACGATTAATATTTTTACCCCTAATAGAAATAGAGATGGTAGGACAGCCAGGGTCCTTACGTTTCTTTGGTATTTACTGGGTAAAAGCTGTGCTAACATTACTCGTCATGAAAACTTTTTTCGGCACTTGAGTTTTTCTCTTCCTAGTGCACAAGTCTTTAAGAATTCTTGCATAAGATGGGACTTGTTGAATAGCATCTACGAGAGGAATATTGACGTTAACTTGCTTAAACATTTCCACAATCTTCTCCATTGTGGGTTAGGTTTGTTGGCCCTTAATCTGTTTGGACACGGAGCTTTATCAATAAGGGTTGGGTCCAACATTGAAGAAGATTGTGGGGATGGAATGGATCCCAAAATTGGAGTGGGGATCGCTTTAGATAGATTCGAAAAAGTGGGCTGTGGGTTGTAGCCTTATGGGAAGCGTAGATTAGGCTCTGAAGTAAGTGGGAAACTATACGAATTAGGAGAAGAAGTAGAAGCCGGGGTATCATTGATATCACTAACGTCATCAACTTGTTCACCCACTCGGTTATCCAGCACTCTTCCCGATCTCAACGTAGTAACGACACTCACATTATGATGTTGTGAGTGGCCAGGATTTGGTAGGGGTTGAGATGGGAGTTTCCCTTTTTCTCTCGCACTCATCGCGGCATTCAACTGTGCAATTTGGGCTTCTATTGATTTAATACTCTCACCGTGGGAGGCGGAGTGTTTCTTTATGGAATCAATAGAAGATCTCATATCAGCCGACATTTGGATCGAATGTTTCATAACCAAATCCAAAGTTTGTGCGAGTGAAGAGGAGTTATCGGTACCGATCATTTGGAAAGAATTATTGGCCAGGTTTTGAACAGGTTGTGATTGAAAGGGGTGCTGACTCTGTGGTGGTGGTTGCTGTTGCTGTAGAGGAGGTCTTTAGTAATTGCTTTAGAACTGGTTTTGATTTTGGGGTTGGTTTTGGTTCCAAGTAAAATTAGGATGATTCCTCCATCCCTGATTGCATGTGGAAGAATAAGGATCGTTTCTAGGTCGCTGCTGAAAAGTAGCATTAGTTTGCTCATGACCTTGAAACGGTGCATTCATAGGACATTATTCCATCAAGTGTGATGGATTGGAACAGCAACCACACACGGTTTTGGGAAACATTACCTGGTTTAGGGAGACTGATGAGAATTTATTTTCAATAGCATCGAGTTTCTTTTGTATCGCTGCCATTTCGGCTTTTACTGCGATGGAAACATCGAGCTGGTGAATACCTCCCCTAAATGAAGGTGGTCTAATGCTTTCCCACTGCAAAGTGTTTTCAGCGAGATCTTCCAGATATTTCCAGGCTTCACCATCGTCTTTGGACATGAAATTGCATTGGCACATTATTTCAAGCATCTGCTTTGTCGCTGAATTAATACCCTCATATATAATTCGGCACAGATCCCATCTATATATTCCATGATGAGGACATTGGACAAACAGATCCTTGAAACGTTCAAAGCACTTCCAAAATGGTTCATTGGGAAACTGGGTAAACTGGTTGATTTCGCTCCTAACATGGGCGGTCTTATGATTTGGGTAAAATTTCTTAAGGAATGCTATCACGAATTCATCCCAATTGGTAATAGAGTGTGCGGCAGTATTATAAAGCCATTTTTCTTCCAAGTCGCACAAAATGAATGGGAGAAGACGCAAGCGCATAGCATCCACGGACAGTTGTGAAGTATCCATCATTGCGTATATGTTTTCGAATTTAGTGATGAAAACGTATACGTCTTCAGACTCAAGACTGTAAAATTTGGGCAACAGGTTGATGTAGTGGGGTTTAATTTCAAAATTATCCCCGTTGGCTGGTAGAATAGATAAACAGGTAGGAAGGGGACTGCGTATAGGATACCATCTTTCTTGGAGAGAGATGCGCGGTGGATTCTGCTCACCTACGGACGGTGGCAGGATGGTATTATAATTTGATGGAGTACCGTCTATCTCGGTCGATATGGTGGGTGGTGGGGAAAAAGAAAATGGAGAAGTACCGACTTTGGAGTCGATAACAGGAACGCGGACAAGACGGGCACTAGAATCACGTGTCCAGCTGAGCATGCACTAAGCGGTTTTAGCGCAAGTGGCAGCGTGTGTGTGATTTAAAATTGGTTTGTTTTTGAAAAAGTGGGACTTAAGACAAATCACAAAAAAATGCACAAACAACCCGAGAACTAAGATTACCTAAGTCAAGTCTCTAGACCGCTCCTAGACTTCCAAAGGACAAGCCGTAGGATCAATCCTCTACCACCTCTTTACTACTCTTATGGCCAGGTAAGTGCCAGATAAGTGGAAGGTATCCGCTATACGAATCACCGAAAATAGCGGACCTAATTAAGTAACCACTTGCCTTAGACACACTTGCCTAGACACCACAAAAGTAATGCGGATAAGCGATAGATTAACTACGACCTTCCTTTGTCCTTATTGAGCGTGACCGTCCTTAGAGTATTGTTTAGATATTTTTTAAATTAATATAGGGTTGATGCGGATGCTCATTTTATGATTTGTGGGGCCTAGGAAGGATGATGAAATCCCCACCTAATCTGAATTTTGGTGTTGCCCCTTAAAGTCCGTATTAAAATATGAATAAACAAAACAATTACAAAATTTTGCAAAAAAATTTTTGAGCGGCGATATTTTGCAAAGAATCCTGCAGAAAAGATATTTTATTGGATTTCAGAGGAGAGAGAAAGATATAGAAAAGATACCAGAGAATTTGGAAACCCTAAATCCCCTAATGCACTGCGGTTCCGCTGCCAATATGCTCTTTGTGCCGTGGTTCCGCCGCCGACTAGGAAGATCTGATGAAGATTTTTGCTACGTGGCCTCCCTTGCTCCTCTGTATCTTGATGAATGTCTCTAAATCTCCGTTTTCTCAAGTTTGTGACTCCAGATCCCCTTGCAAAATTCACACAATAATCGTTAAATATACAATTTGCAGTTTTATTTTATTTTTATGACATAGATCGAATAAGAATTCAACAAAAATAGTAAGAATAAAAAATTACGCATGTATCCCCGGCAACGGCGCCATTTGATTGGTTGATTTTTTAGTGTTGTAGTTAACCGCAATCAATAACGGTGTCGTGTGTAGCTAGACCGAGATGAGTACGGGTCGTCCTCAGGGAAACGTTAAATCTTTTAATCTTACTTTAGGCGTGTTGAGAAAGAAAGGAGGAAGAATAAAGAATGGTTGTAGGTTCTACATCTACGTCAAACACGGATGCAGGATATAGATCTAGATTAACTACGGATGTAAGTTTTATAGTAGAAGGGGGTTTGTAGGGTTCATTAAAATTTAGTAGTCATGGATGATTAATTAAAGATTACTCTTTTTATCTTTTAATAGATTTAAAACTAGATCGACAGTGATGCATGTAGATTAGGGTTTCTTGAGGGAATAGGGTTCCTACTCTTAACCCCTATCTTGCCATGGATCTCCTCATGTCTAGCCTTTACCAAAACAATTGTTAATCTAATCTTTAATCATGGTTGTGACCATTAATGAATTGATAGTGCGCCCTAGTAGGATGTTAACTATTTTTTGATAAAGTTTATAAACTTTATAGGATTTAAAAAAAGTTTAAGGATCTTCATCTTCCATTAATCTACCCTAATCCTATGAACCCTATCAAGCGGAGAATTACTCGCGCATGTTGGGAAAGAAAAGATAGAGATGGAAAACATAATGTAAAATGCAGAAAAATAAAATGATATAAGAAAACAACTACCTTTATTAATCAACAAGATCAAGTACACTTTGTTTCTTTAGAAAATGATTACAAAACCCTAGTTTGCTTCTCGATCTCTTCTTAAGGAGGTAGATGAACTGTTGATGATCAACCATGATTCATAAGCCGTCGTGGACTTCGTGATCATGTCGGTTTGGTAAATTTTCCAAGAGGCTCTCGGTCCTTATTTATAGTCACAGAGCCAGAACCCTAGTTTCCTAATATGGTAACTAGTTGTTAGGATCCCAACTAAAAAAATCCAAGATCCCAACTCCTCAGAAATGCGGCGGAACCGTGGCCAATAGGTAAGTTTAGCCGCGGATCCGCCGCCTTCTGGTGAGATCATCGGCTCTACTTTCTGTGGCTTCACATCTGTAGCACTTTTTGATCTTTTGAATATCTAGATTTTGAAAATCTTTTCTATATTTCTGCCAGAATTGATTTCTTCAATTTACTTGAATATCTTCGGCACTTTGATCTCGCCAACTCGGATTTCCTTGATTTCAGTCATGATATAATTCCTGAACAATTATCTCAATAAATGATATTAGTAGAATTTTTTTTTATTGAGATATTATCTTAATCATTTGTCATGATATTTTAGTTTTAAGAGAATTGGTCAAAGACATTTAATAAAATAAGCATATTAAAATAGTCTAAATATTATATGAATATTATATGCTTATATTTTCCTTTATAATGTTAATTATAATATATAAATATATGAAAATAGTATTTTTACAGATTAACCCTCATATGTGTCATATTTATAATAAACACCTTTTATTATATATAAATAGTAAGGAAAATATCATTTTAAAAGTGCAGTTTTATCAACTGAACAACTTTCTATGGCGTCCACATGAGGTGCACATGCGGCGCAAGGCGTTGCCCAATTAGTGCTAAGCACTCAGTCGTTTTGGTTACATATGAAGTGCAAAGCACTTTTTATATGGCGCCTACGTGAGGAGCACGTGCGGCACTGCCCAATCAGAGCTAAGCACTTAGCTATCTTCGGCTGTATATGGAGTGCTGATCAATTTTATTCAGCGCCCACGTGTGTTTCAAGTGAGGTGTTGGCCTTCTGTTTTTGGTGCCCGCGTTTTTTTCACGTGAGGCGCTAGGCGCTATTAAAAGGGCGTCCACGTGGGAAGCACGTAAGGCGCTGGTCTTTTTTTTTATATGGAGATTTAATCTCTGTTGATATTTTCAGAGAGATTAAACCTCTGTTAATGGTATTTTGACCATTAACGCTCACCAAAATCACTATTTTTTTAGGATCTCGGGTTGAGTATTTTAAAGAACTAAGTTCTTGATTTGAAGGAACTGAGTTCTTGGGGTATTATAGACTCCATCTTCTTTCTCTTTAAATTTGTTCTTCCTTGAATCTTTGATTCTCAAGAACAAGATCTTCCCGATGAGAATTAAATTCTCAACTTATGGAAGACTTGTCTTGTGGATCTCAGATCCAGAGAAAGAACTAAATTCTTTTAAAAGAGTTAAACCCTTAGATGTGATATGATATGTAAAGGAGATATTTTGATCTCTTTTCTTTGCCTAGGGTTTTGAGAGGGAAGATCTTCTTCTTTGAGAATTGAATTCTCTGTTCCTTTTTAGAGCTCACTATATTTTTGCAGAAGCTTATAGGGGGTTCCTTCTTTTCTTTTTTATCGAGTCCCTTCTGCTCCTTGATTGATCTCTTTACGCCTATTTATAGGAGAAAAGAAAAATTAATTTGTTGAGAAAATCTCTTATTGAGAGATCTTGATTGATTTCATAATCCATCAAAATGATCTTTTAGATCAATCGGTGAATTTTATTCACTGTTGGATTTCTAATCCGAAGGCTCTCTATTTAACAGAGAAGATTTCTTGTTTGTTTAATAAGATTAGAAAATATTTTCCTAACATAGAATTTTATTCAATCATATGAATATCTTGTTAGTTTAATAAGATTAGAATTTTATTCTATCATATGAATATCTTGTTAGTTTAATAAGATTAGGAATATATTTTCCTAAAATAGAATTTAATTTGGTTATATGAATATATTGATAGTTTAACAAGATTAGAAAAATATTTTCCTAAGATAGAATTTTATTCTATCAGATGATCGATGGGTGATTTTATAATCACCATTGGATATTTGATCCAAGGGTACTCTGTTTAACAGAGAAGATCTTTCTAGTTTGAGGAAGATCAGGGAAATATTTTCCACATAGAATTTAATTCTATAAGATGGTTTAATTGGTGATATTTTATCACCATTGGATTTAAATCCAAGATTCTCTGTTAGAGAAAGATCTTTCCATATTAGAAAGATCAGAGATATATTTCTCAAATAGAATTTAATTCTATCACAGAGAATTTGTAAGTCTATGTTACCCACTCCGGTGCTTAACGGGAAGGTGGAATAGGTAAAAATCAAATTTTTCTTAAAAGAAACATAGACTAACCATGAAGGATCTTTGCTAAACAAAAGCTAACAAACTAATATGGAGTTTTAAATACTAGGTTAAGAAATTATACCTAAAGCTTGAACTCCTTCTCTTCTTGTTGTGGTCCTCCTTGTTGCGAGCTCCTTGGAGTGGTGTAGATGGCTCCTCCTCACCGTCTTCTCTAGATCCAAGAACGATCCACCCGAAGGCCTCTACCTTAAGCTCCTACCTCAACAATGAAGTAACTAGAGTGCTTGGCTTGCTAGACTAAAAACCCTAGAGTGAGTAGAGAAGTATTTTGGTGGTTTAGTCTCAAAAGCTTTTGATTTTCAACATATGAAAGATTAAAGCTTTGAGAGAGAAAGATGGAGAGAAAACCATGAGAGAGAAAGATAATGAGAGAATGAGAGAATAATGTTCTCATATGAGGAAATATGATAATAATAATATTAATTAAGATAATTGTGATGGTGAATTGATTTGACCATTATCATGTCACAATTAATGCTAAGCATGCTTCAAAGAAAAATATCTCATGCTTAACAAAAAAAAATGTAAGTCAACATGGGTCAACAAGTCAAATGGTCAAACCAACATTAGCCATAATACAATTATCTCTAATTAAAACTATTAATCATTTTCCTCCTTCTCATTATGGTTTTGATCAAGTCAATGGTCAAAATCCTAATGAGGTGTCTCCCTCTCTGCCACTGTCAACTGTACATACATATCCGCATCCGTGTTCCGAAGAAACACGAATACAATGAGACTAGACCAATCCCAAAACAAATACTAGGATCTGGTTTAAACCAAAGCCCACTAGTATTAACTGCCCGGAAACCAAACGTGCAAAAGTGCGCGTGTGTGAACGAACCCCGTCGTAAAACCATACGACATCTACTACGTTTCGCCCAAAGGTGAACAATCCTCTGTGTGGGCCTCTAAAGACTCGACACTACGCTGGCAGTGGGTTTAACCACAGGCCGCAAGCGGTACTAGCTGTACGTAACGGTCCCTAGGTAGATGTCGATAAGAAGACCGATGAGGTGAACCCATCCGAACTCCTACTGAGCCTGAATGTGACAATCTCCGTACAGTCCGGTCTGTTCGTCTAAGAGTATCGCATGTCGGGCCTAGGGGGCGGTAAACGTCAGAACCCTAATAGCGGTACAAGTCGTGTCGGAGTGTAGCCCAGAACACCCTGAGAAACTACTGGAAACACTACCAGTAAATCTCGCTTTCCCTGGCCAGGGACTTTGTGTAATGGCTCTCCTAGACACAGTGTGATATCAACTCCGAATACCGGGAGAGACAAATCCTATCTAACCATCACTGCCTCCAAGTGCTTTAGGACTGTACCCAACTACTACCTGTTTGCACGACTCAATAGAGCCATGGTAGGGTAGTAATCTAAGAATAGTGGGAACACACTCGAGGCGAAGTGACAGTGTCAAGTCAACGGACTAAGCTGTACTCATGTCACCTGGAAACTGTTAACTGATGATAGGTATAGTACCAACCAACAGTTCCCGACGAGTCCTGTCCAGTGTACTCATAACCTAATGAGCACCTGCATACTATCTCCTGTACGACGTACCGATGGATGTAGGACAAACCATCTCCCCAGCTGGAATGAGAAGCGTACACACTAGTCTACTTTGGAGTATCGATGCCCTGTCTCGATAATCCTACGACTAGGGACCTGTATAAGGATGTGCTTGTAGACTACCCAACCCCCACAAGTGTGACTACCATCACAACGCTGGTAGTCAAGCAAAGATCCTAAGGGCTCTATCAATATGTATTAGCGATACTTCAAAAGAAACATATACACATATTAAGATAGATACAAACCAAGGAGCATACTACCATATCGAGCAAGCCTGTTATAAATCTGTGTATATCCAAAATGTAATATACAAACTAGTACTATACAATAATGGCCTTTAGGGCATATCACACTAACAATCTCCCACTTGCACTAAGGCCATGTGCTGGCATATCACAGACCTATCATCTCGAATAGCCTCTCGAACTGCGTCTGAGGAATGGCCTTTGTGAACGGATCTGCGGTGTTATCTTCTGTAGCAACCCTTCGAACCTCGATCTCCCGGCGATGCACGATCTCCCTGATCAGGTGATACCGCCTCAAGATGTGTCTGGACTTCTGATGGGACCTGGGTTCCTTTGCTAAAGCTATAGCCCCGTTGTCACAATACAGAGGTATTGGAGTAACAATGGACGGAACCACCTGAAGTTCTGTTAAGAACTTCCTCATCCAGACTGCTTCTTTTGCGGCATCAGAAGCTGCGATATACTCCGCTTCCATCGTCGAGTCAGCAACGGTTTCCTGCTTGGAACTCTTCCAACAGACCGCCCCTCTATTGAGGGTAAAGACATAACCCGACATGGATTTGGAGTCATCTTTTTCACTCTGGAAGCTGGAGTCAGCAAAGGCCTCGATTTGGAGGTCTTTTCCACCGTAAACCAAGAACATATCCTTAGTCCTTCTCAGGTACTTCAGAATGTTCTTTACCGCTATCCAGTGCTTCTCCCCAGGGTTTGACTGATACCGGCTTACTACACTCAGTGCATAAGCTACATCTGATCTGGTACACAACATCACATACATTATAGAGCCTACCGCAGAAGCATAGGATATGATAGACATGCGATCCCTTTCCAAATCAGTCTTGGGAGACATCTCTTTGGAGATGGTGATTCCGTGACAAGCCGGTAAATTACCGCGCTTAGAATCTTCCATACTGAATCTTTTCAGTATGGTATCGATGTACCTGGACTGTGAACGTCCCAATATCCTCTTAGATCTATCACGATAGATCTGGATCTCCAGAATGTAAGAGGCATCATCCATGTCTTTCATGGAGAACCTGTGTGACAAGAACCCTTTGACAGATTGTAGCATAGGAATGTCATTTCCTATCAAGAGAATGTCATCCACGTACAAGACGAGAAATACAACAGTTCATGCTACAATCTTACTATAAATGCATGGTTCATCTGGATTTTTGATAAAGTCAAATTCTTTGACCTTCTTATCAAAACAGATGTTCCAACTCCGCGATGCCTGTTTCAGTCTATAAATGGACTTAAGTAACTTGTACACTTTCCCGCTGCTCCCACTTTGAATGAAACCCTCTGGCTGGTCCATATAGACACACTCCTCTAAATTTCCATTTAGAAAAGCGGTTTTTACGTCCATCTGCCAAATCTCATAATCGTGGAAGGCAGTAATGGCAAGAAGGATTCGAATGGATTTGAGCATAGCCACTGGAGAAAAGGTTTCGTCATAGTCCAAACCAGGTCTTTGACGAAAACCCTTTGCAACAAGTCTAGCCTTATAGGTTTCAACCTGTCCATCTACACTAATCTTCTTTCTGAAGATCCATTTGCAACCTACGAGTTTTACCCCTTCTAGAGCAAAGACCAAAGTCCATACTTTGTTGGTGTACATGGACTCCATCTCGATCCGCATTGCATCCAGCTATTTTACCGAGTCAGTGCTCTGAATGGCCTGCTGGAAGTTAGTCGGCTTATCATTACCAATGATGCAATCCTCTCTATCACCGTCTATAAGAAAACCGTAGTATCTCTCAGGTGGATGAGAAAGCCTACTACTCCTGCGGAGCGGTGCGAGAATGTCCTGTTCTTTTGAAACTTCTTGTTCCACCAAGCTTTCAGTAATAGCTTGTGGTTCTGAAATTTCTTCCACTTCTATTGCGCTCCCACTTGTTTCTTTTTCTAAGAACTGATGTTCCAGAAAGTGGGCATGACGAGAAACAAAAACCTTTTGTTCCTCTGCGTAATAGAAAAGATACCCCCTGGAGTTCTTTGGGTAGCCTATAAACTTACGCAGTACTGAGTGTGCCTCGAGTTTGTCCGCATGCTGCTTTTGACAAAAGCTGGACATCCCCATATCTACAGATATTGAAGATAGGGTTTCTTCCCACTCCACATTTGATATAGTGTGGTAGGCACAGTCTTGGTAGGAACCTTGTTTAAAAGATAGGCAGCTGATTCTAGTGCATAGCCCCAGAATGATCGCGGTAACTCAGCGTTACTCATCATGGAACGTACCATATCCAATAGGGTTCGGTTCCGTCTCTCCGATACGCCGTTGTGTTGTGGAGTGTATGGAGGAGTAAGCTGAGAGAGAATTCCATTCTCTTTCAGGTAATCAAGGAACTCGGCACTTAAGTATTCACCACCTCGATCAGATCTCAGTATCTTGATACTTTTGCCGGTTTGTTTTTCTACTTCATTCTTATACTGGAATTTCTCAAAGGCCTCGGATTTATGCTTCATTAAGAAGACATGTCCATATCTAGAGAAATCATCCGTAAAAGTAATGAAATATGAAAAACCACTTCTTGCATGTGTAGACATTGGACCACACACGTCGCTGTGTATGAGTCCCAAGATCTCGCTCGCTCTTACTCCGTGTCCAGTGAACGGAGTTTTTGTCATCTTTCCTTTGAAACATGATTGAAAAGTTGCATAAGATTGATATTCGAACGGATCCAAATATCCTTCTTTATGTAACTTAGTCAACCTTGTCTCATTGATGTGACCCAGTCTACAATACCATAAGAAAGCATGATTTAATTCTGGAGACTTTCTTTTGTGTGTATTCTGGATATTGAAAATCTGCGGTTGGTTTAAAACGTATATACCGTTGCTTAATGTACCCGACCCAATCAAAACATGATTAAGGTGAATGTTTACAACATTGCTTACAAATGCAAAATCATAACCTTCTTTAGACATTAAAGATACAGATATGATATTACAAGTCGAACCGGGTATAAAATAACAGTTGCGCAAAACCAAAACATGTCCATCTGTCAATCCTAAGTGATAGTCCCCCACGGACTCAGCATCCATGCTTGCTCCGTTTGCAACTCTGAGGGTCATATCACCCGCCTTCAAAACCCTACGGTTTCTCAGTGCCTGCAAAGAATTACAGATATGAGATCCTGATCCGGTATCCAATATCCAGGAAGTAGAGTTGATTGACAGACAGTTTTCAATAACATACACACCTGAAGCCGAAGCCACAACTTGCTTTGGGTCCTGGTTCTTGGCCTTCCAAGCTCTGCAATCTTTCTTCTAGTGTCCTTTCTTGTGACAATAAAAGCATTCTTCCTTTCCCACAATCTGTCCCGCTACCTTTGCTTTTCCCTTAGCTTCCACCTTACTAACACCGTCCCTTGGTTTGGTAGGGGCCTTCTTCTTCTTTCCTTTGGCTTTCGCCTTGGACCTAGAAGAGGAAGTTCCTCCAACAAACAAAGCGGGTGTTTCCCTGACTTTTTGCAGGGTGCCCTCTGCACTCCTCAACATGTTGAGGAGTTCCGGAAGTTCAACCTCTTTTCCTTGCATGTTGAAATTCAGGATAAACTGGGCGTAGGTGGAAGGGAGGGACTGGAGAATTAAGTCAGTGTATAGCTCATTCTCTAACGTGGTCCCGAGGTCCGCGAGCTCCTCAATGTAGCCAATCATCTTCAGGACGTGTTCCCCTACAGATGATCCGACGGCCAACCTCGCTTGAAACAGCTTCTTCGAGGCCTCGTATCTTGCGATACGGGATTGCTCTCCATATAGTTCCTTAGTATGGAGAAATATGGATTCAAGATCCATATTCTCGTACCTTCTCTGATGTTCATTGTCCATAGAGGCAAGCACGAGGCACTTGGCCTTCGCGCAGTTAATCTCCCAGGTCTTACGGATTTCCTTATCCGCGACACTGGATTCTGGACCTGGGACGGCGGGTGCCTTAGTGGTAAGGAGATACCCCAACTTGTCATAAGTGATTGCCATTTTGACATTCCTGAACCAATCTTTGTAGTTTGGCCCTATCAATATATTTTTATCTAATAGTAACTTAAGGCCCGTCATGATGTTTGGTTGCTGCAATTAGGAGAGAGAGAAGAAACACTTTAGCATGATACTCTTGCAAGTTTAGAGTGGTTTTTAGTTTGTCTAAACAGGATGGCTCCCACTGTTTCTCGAATCCTTTCTCAAACCATAAAAGAAGAACTAGTCGGGATTGATCTCACCGTACAATACTTGCTTAACCGTTCAGCCATGTCGGTGTCGGTACTTCGAGGGAGGTTTTACGACGCTTTCGCGAAGTTCCTTAATTAAATAACCTCTTTTCCCTGTGGGCGTAGCCCCGCTAACACCTTTCTAGACACCTACTTGGTCTATAGCATCGATCGTTAAGTGAGAAAATTCCCCGAGGAGTAGCATATACTCACAGTAGGATCGGAATCCAAATATCATTGTGTGATAAAGTTGAAAGAATCTTACCAAAATTATCACACTCCAAATGGTATGCAACACTAGCAAGTTTCAGTTTCTTTAGAAACTCCCGATGTAGATTTTTGCCCCATGCTCTTAAGACCTTGATGAAGGCCAACATATCATAAGTCACATGTCAAGTTCTACCCGTCATTATCCAGGTTAATTTGAACCCACCCGTACATACCCTTGACGAAGGCCAAAATAGCAGTACGACTGTCCCAAACCAATGCACCTATCTATGTAACAGATAAATATTCGGCAGCTACCAATCACTATGCCTTGGCGAAGGTCAAAATACATAACTTGAATACTACTGAATATTTAACTGAATTGACGGAGGGCTACGAATGGTTTTGGCGAAACCGTGAACGTAGTGAACGTGATATAATCGAAAGAACCTGATAGCTTTTAAAAGGAGTGGTTTAAGCTCCGCATTTTAAAAGTTTTGCTATTTTGAAAAAACCGAGTGGTTTTGAAATTGTTCCAATGATTCAACTTTGGTTTGTTATCTTTGCATTAATATAATGCGTCCTATCAATTAATCCTACCATTGCAAAAAACAACGAAAATATGACATACGCTTATGCCATCCGCATTCGCCACTGGGCCCCGTCATCACTCGTTAGGTTACTTAACTAACGACAGAGCGGGGGCTGGACTAACGCGGATGCAAAACATAAGCAACGCCTACTAGATATCATATATAGATATATATACATTCGTCAGACGCAATGATAGTCATTCCAGATCACAGATGAACACATTGGATATGCTAGGAATCCGCGTTTCGTTCGAGCCTGCAACGAAAGATGGATTACACGGTCGCGATGAATAGCCAAACCCCACCCTAGACCCCTACGGGTGCGGCAAACTACCCGCAAACTAGCCGAAGTGAAGTAGCCTCCCTTAACAACGTGAGTAGGCCACTCAGCACTTCAAAGTACCCGGTAGTTTGTGCACCCCACCATGGGTCTATCCTAGGAGAAAGAACAATAAAAGAAATAATATACAATGGTGGCTACAACCTCAACCCGGATGTGCGATCATGAAATAATATTACATCAAATTACAAATATTACATTGAATGAAAAATGAAAACCATCATCTCACATCCTCGGCTATTCATCGCGACGATCTAACAAGTTCATATCCACAAACCAATAGAAACATCACAGAAATGTGCAACCCCCAACTAATCAATATATAGTAATTAGCGGAAGTTTAAAACACATTATACAGAACATGAAAAATCAAACAACATTAAACTGCGACTTCGAAACACCCGTAATTTGCCACAGTGAATAATTTACAGTAAAGTCAAAATTGGCAAAAACAAACAACTCCTGAAGCCCTAGATCTAAGTCAAAAAGCAACACACCAAAAACGAAGCAATTCCCCCAAAATTCAAAAGAGGTTGCCGGTTTTCAAGGCCTTGTGGTCGGCCCTGTCAGTGAGGAATTGTTCCAATTTTGTTCTGTGGTCTTTTTACTGGTAAAATAGCACTCTGTATATGTTTAAAAAAATTTCAGAGCTCTGTAAAATTTCGACAGAAACTCAGATCTTGGGCTTCGATGCTTTGGGTCATTTTGTTTTCATAGTTTATCTTGTTGTTTGAACTGTTATTTTTAGTTTAGCTAGGCTCCGATACCACTGTAAGTCTATGTTACCTACCCCGGTGCTTAACGGGGAGGCGGAATAGGTAAAAATCAAATTTTTCTTAAAGGAAACATAGACTAACCATGAAGGATCTTTTCGAAATAAAAGCTAACAAACTAATATGGAGTTTTAACTACTAGGTTAAGAAATTATACCTAAAACTTGAACTCCTTCTCTTCTTATTGTGGTCCTCCTTGTTGCGAGCTCCTTGGAGTGGTGTAGATGGCTCCTCTTCACCGTCTTCTCTAGATCCAAGAACGATCCACCCGAAGTCCTCTACCTTGAGCTCCTACCTCAACAATGAAGTAACTAGATTGCTTGGCTTGCTAGACTAAGAACCCTAGAGTGAGTAGAGAAGTATTTTTGTGGTTTAGTCCCAAAAGCTTTTGATTTTCAACACATGAAAGATTAAAGCTTTGAGAGAGGAAGAGGGAGAGCAAACCATGAGAGAGAAAGATAATCAGAGAATGAGAGAATGAGAGAATAATGTTCTCATATGAGGAAATATGGTAATAATAATATTAATTAAGATAATTGTGATGGTGAATTGATTTGACCATTATCATGTCACAATTAATGCTAAGCATGCTTCAAAGAAAAATATCTCATGCTTAACAAAAAAAATATCTAAGTCAACATGGGTCAACAAGTCAAATGGTCAAACCAACATTAGCCATAATACAATTATCTCTAATTAAAACTATTAATCATTTTCCTCCTTCTCATTATGGTTTTGATCAAGTCAATGGTCAAAATCCTAATGAGGTGTCTCCCTCTCTGCCTCTGTCAACTGTACATACATACCCGCATCCGTGTTCCGAAAAAACATGAATACAATAAGACTAGACCAATCCCAAAACAAATACTAGGATCTGGCTTAAACCAAAGCCCACTAGTATTAACTGCCCGGAAACCAAACGTGTAAAAGTGCGCGTGTGTGAACGAACCCCGTTGTAAAACCATACGACCTCTACTACGTTTCGCCCAAAAGTGAACAACCCTCTGTGTGGGACTCTAAAGACTCGACACTATGCTGGCAGTGGGTTTAACCACAGTCCGCAAGAGGTACTAGCTGTACGTAACGGTCCCTAGGTAGATGTCGATAAGAAGACCGATGAGGTGAACCCATCCGAACTCCTACTGAGCCTGAATGTGACAATCTCCGTACAGTTCGGTCTGTTCGTCTAAGAGTATCGCATGTCGGGCCTAGGGGGCGGTAAACGTCAGACCCCTAATAGCGGTACAAGTCGTGTCGGAGTGTAGCCCAGAACACCCTGAGAAACTACTGGAAACACTACCAGTAAATCTCGCTTGCCTTGGCCAGAGACTTTGTGTAATGGCTCTCCTAAACACAGTGCGATATCAACTCCTAATACCGGGAGAGACGAATCCTGTCTAACCGTCACTGCCTCCAAGTGCTTCGGGACTGTACCCAACTACAATCTGTTTGCACGACTCAATAGAGCCATGGTAGGGTAGTAATCTAAGAACAGTGGGAACACACTCGAGGCGAAGTGACAGTGTCAAGTCAACGAACTAAGTTGTACTCATGTCACCTGGGAACTGTTAACTGACGATAGGTATAGTACCAACCAAAAGTTCCCGACGAGTCCTGTCCAGTGTACTCATAACCTAATGAGCACCTGCATACTATCTCCTGTACGACGTACCGATGGCTGTGGGACAGACCATCTCCCCAGCTGGGATGAGAAGCGTACACACTAGTCTACTCTGGAGTATCGATGCCCTGTCTCGATAATCCTACGACTAGGGACCTGTATAAGGATGTGCTTGTAGACTACGCAACCCCTACAAGTGTGACTGCCATCACAACGCTGGCAGTCAAGCAAAGATCCTAAGGGCTCTATCAATATATATTACCGATACGTCAAAAGAAACATATATACATATTAAGATAGATACAAACCAAGTAGCATACTACCATATCGAGCAAGACTGTTATAAATATGTGTATATATATCCCAAGCTTCCAAAATGTAATATACAAACTAGTACTATACAATAATGGCCTCTAGGGCATATCAGACTAACAGAATTAAATTCTTTCAGGTGGGAGTATTTTAAATTGGGGCGCTCACAAGCTTTACATGTGAGCGTTGCCAAAGAAAGCAGCAAAAGAACTCACGTGTTTAACACGTGGCCCTTAGTGTGGGTTTTAGTTTGTTTATTTTCAGTGTTCATATACTTTGCATATGAGTGCTCACGTGTTTAACATGTAAGGCCTGTTTGGCCTTTGGTTATTTATGTTCAGCGTTCATAGGCTTTGCATATGAGCGCTCATGTGTTTAACACGTGAGGCCAGTTTGGCCTTTAGGTTTATTTTATTCAGCGCTCATATGCTTTGCATATGAGCGCTCACATGGCCGGTTTGGCCTTTAGTTATTTGTTTTCAGTGCTTATATGTTTTGGATATAAGCATCCACGTGTTTAACATGTGATGCCAAACTATGGGGATTCTTTTCCTCTTTCTTTTCTCTCATCTTTTTTTTATAAGGGAACAAACAACTCTTAGCCAAAAAATTTTGGCGGGAACAAATGCCCCCTACTACTTTGCCTACGTAAGTATGTACGTGGGTGAAGTAGTGCAAAATTATGCATGGCCATAGAATTGATGGTTTAGGAGACGAGTTTAGGATCCTTGTAGCCTAAGAATTTTTTTTATCTTCATGAGCCGTAAGGGTCTCAAGAAGGTTTTTCTCCCTATGAGTCTTGAGGATCTCACAGGTGCATATTCTCCTTGGGACTCGTGGGGATTCCTAAGTGTCTTTTATCTTCGTGAGTCGTATGGATCTCACGCGGGTATTTTCTCTTTACGGGTCGAGAGGACGTGTAAGTGGCATCTTCACTTCATCGATAAATGCGGCCTGTGGATAGTATACAAGAGTTAGTTTGGACCTTCTTGTAGGGCAGCGATAGCTTAGGAAACAGGTTTAGATCTGTCGCCTAAGACTTTTTAACTTATGAGCCGTGAGATTCTCATAAAGAATTTTCTCCCTACGAGTCGAGAGGATCTCGTAGGTGTATTTTCTCCTTAGAAGTCGTGAGAACTCCTAAGTGAGTTTTCTCTTCAAAGTCATAAGGATCTCACAAGAGAATTTTCCCTTTACGAATCGAGAGCACTCGTAAGTGGTTTCTCCTCTTCTTCGATATGTAACTTTAGAGAATGTAGCCCGTAGATAGTATATAAGAGTCAGTTTGGACCTACTTGTAGGGCCAAAGTGCTAAGGAAACAGGTTGATATCCCCGTCATCTAAGGCTTTTCACCTTCATGAGCCGTGAGGGTTTCATAAAGATGTTTTTCCTACGAGTCGAGATGAGTCGAGAGGATCTCGCAGGTGTATCCTAACGTGAAATATAGATAACCTATTTTTTTGATAGAGGTCCGTTAGGTTTTGTGGTACTAGGGTTTTAGTCCATGGTACCGTCGAGTTGGCTGATGTATTTATCGATATGCAGTCTTTAAGCCGCTGTTCGAGTAGCCCCACGACCGTCGTGTCTCTGATTCCTTCTGAGGCTGTAAAAAACATCTTCAAGTAATTTCTTTAGGTCATATTACTGTCGTAGGAGCAAACGTTAGGAATTTGCCATGACGCTTTTTACTTGAGGTTAGACTCAATTTGGAGCCCGGAATGGTCTTTTAGGCTTTATATGAGTTGTCGTCAAGACCCGAAGCTAGGAATATGCCATCACTCCGGGCTTTTTTACGATGTCGCGCCGATTCTTTGCTGAAGTCGGGAAAACATCTATGTGATCTCTATACTGTATGTATTGCAATCGAGATCTGGAGCTAGGGATATGCCATTGCTCCAATTTTATTTGATAGTTGCGTCCGCATCCTGCTGAAATGAGGGGGCCGAGATAGTCTCTACGTTGTATATGATCCGTCAAGACTTGGAGCTAGGATTTTGCCATTACTCCATTTTTGCTTTGACCCTTGGGTCTTTTGTTGACGTTGCGTCTGCATCTTGCTGGAATGAGGAGAACGTCGGGGTGATCTCTTGGCTTTAGATGTTGCCATTAAGATTTGAACCTAGGATTTTGTCATCCCTTCACATTTATTTGATTGTTGTGTCTGCCCCTGCTGGAATGAGGGGGGACACAAGGATAGTCTCAAGATTGTATATGTACCGTCATGACTTGGAGCTAGGATTTTTCCATGGCTCTATTTTTGCTTTAACCCTTGGATATTTTGTTGACGTTGCGTCTGCATCCTGCTGGAATGAGGAGAACGTTGAGCTAGAGGTAGGATTTTTCCATTACTCCTCTTTATTTGACCCTTGGGTCTTTGTTGACGTTGCATCTGCACCGAGAAGGAACGTCGAGCTGATCTCTGGGCTGTAGATATTGCCATCGAGATCTGGATCTAAGAATATGCCATTGCTCCACTTTTTTTTGACCCTTAGGTCTTTGTTGACGTTGCATCTGCACTAAGAAGGAACGTCGAGCTGGAGCTGAAATTTTGCCATTACTCCTTTTTGATTTGGCTCCTTGGAGCTTTTTTGACGTCACGTCTGCACCCTGTTGGAATGAGAAGAACGTCGAGTTGGTCTCTAGGTTGTATATGAACCGTCGAGATCTGGTTCTTCTTTTGACGGAGCCTGGTGGGAAAATATAGTTCCATTTCTTTCATTTGTGCCCATAGATCGTCTACAAGAGTCAATATGGACATACTTGCAGGGAAGAAAAATTTCATTTTCATTTTTTTTATTATATATATTTTTATTTTGCCACGATGTTCTATCGTTTCAGCTTTTTATATCGTGAAAGTCGCGATTGCCCAATCATTTCGGCTATTTTTCGCGGTGCCCAATCATTTCGGTTATGTATTTTTTATTTTTACCCGTTATTTTTTATTGCGAGTCGCCCAAACATTTCAGCTATTTTTTTTTTAATTTTTTACTCGCTGCTTTTTATTGCAAGTTGCCCAAACATTTCGCCAGGAGCGAATCATTGTCAGGAGCGAATCATAATTTTCTGTGAGAGGACTTGGAGTTTGATACCTGTTTAAGTATTAGCATTGCTACAACTGGAATGTCATCAGGAGCGAATCATCATTTGCCTTTGTCGATTTGAACAAAGATGGCTTAGTAGACAGGGTTAGGATCTTGCCGACTAAGGCTTTTGACTTTATGAGCCATAAGGGTCTCACAATGGTATTTCTCCCTACGAGTCGAGAGGATCTCGTAAGTGTATTTTCTCCTTAGGAATCGTAGGGATTCCTAAGTGATATTTTCTCTTGTAAGTTGTAAACATCTCCCAAGAGTGTTTTCTCCTTATAAGTCAAGAGAACTTACAAGTGTCGTTCACCATATGGGGACATTTCTCACCATTGGTAGAACTTGGTGAGGGAATATTTATACATGCCCGTAGATTGTATACAGGGGTCAATATTGGACCGCCTGCAGGGCAACTTGGGGAATATGACGGCTTAAGAACAGGTTCAGATTCCTGTAGCTCAAGGCTTTTGAATCCTATGAGCCGTGTGGGTCTCATAGGGGGAATTCTCCTTACGAGTCATGAGGATCTCGCAAGTATATTATTATTTTTTACGAGATTGCGCCCTTCCGGGTTTTCACAAGCTCGCCAGTAGTCCTTCTATTTTTACGCACGGCGCCCTTTCGGGTTTTCATCCGTGCCCATTTTGCTTGTGGACATATTGTTTTTTTACAAGATTGCGCCCTTCCGGATTTTCACTAGTTCACTGATAGTCCTGCTATTTTTACTCACGGCGCCCTTTCGGATTTTCATTCGTGCTTATTTTTCTTGTGGACATACCTTTTTTTTCCTGCGAATCTCTCGAAAGTAGCTTCGTCTCAGGTAAACCATCCGTTTGCCGGTGGGATTTGGGAGTGGTTTCATCGCTGGAGTAGCTGTGTAGCCAGTGGGACTTGAGTTGCAATCTTTGCTACTAAGACTTTGACTGCAATATAGATCTCAAGAGAGCATATCGCCGTATTTGGGGCGACGCGCTAGTTTAGGGACGTTCTGGTCCATTATCGCCGTGTTTGAGGCGAAATTTTAGTTTAGGGACTTTTCGGTCCATTATCGCCATATTTGAGGCGGATAATTAGTTTAAGGACTTTTCGGTCCATTTTCGCCATGTTTGAGGCGGATAACTAGTTTAAGGAATTATCGGTCCTTCATCGCCATATTTGAGGCAGATTGTTAGTTTAAGGACTTATCGGTCCTTCATCGCCATGTTTGAGGCAGATTGTTAGTTTAAGGAATTCTCGATTCTTCGTCGCCATGTTTGAGGCGGATAATTAGTTTAAAAACTTCTCGGCCTGTCATCGCCATGTTTGAGGCGGATAATTAGTTTAAGGACTTCTCGGTCCTTCATCGCCAGTTGTCGTTTTTGGGGTGACAGAGCTTTTTTGTATACTATTCTCAGAGTTCTGACTCAGGAAGATAGCGAGCGGACACGAGCGTCGTCATTTATTATTGACTAAGTCGTAACTCGTCAAGTGTAGTATTTTTTGAGGAATCAGCCATTTATTGGCCGGAAGGGACTTTCGCCATGCATATCCATGAGCAGGTAGGCTCCACATTGGTAGACTTTGTCTATGATGTACGGGCCTTCATAGTTCGGCTCGAATTTCTCCCATTTTGCACGATTGGGGATCATGGGTCTTTTGACGACTAGAACGAGTTCATCTTGGCGGAATGTTCTCGGCCTGGTTAGTTTTTCGTATGACCGTGTCATCCTCGCCTTGTAAGCTTCCAGATTTTGTTGTGCTATAAGGCGAGTTTCATCGAGTGCATCAAGCTCCTCAAGCCGAAGATGAGCATTTTCTTCCTCTTTCAGCTCATATCAAACCGCTGCTCGTAGAGAGGGGAGTTCTATTTCCAAGGGAAGCACCGCTTCCATGCCGAATACCAATGCGTATGGTGTTGTATTCATAACCGTTTTGAACGTTGTTCGGTAAGCCCAGAGAGCTTTATGCAACCTTTCGTGCCAGTCTTTTTTGTTTCTAAACACCGTTTTCTTTATAATCCTTTTCAAGGTGTAACGACTCAAATTTTACTGTACGAAAATTTCCAAGTTAACGTACAGAATAGAGTTGTAAGCCTGAGCACACGTTATAAATTTAATTTGTTTAAGAATAGCAAGAAAGCACTTGTAGCGCATTGGTAAAACCTTGCACGTAGCCCATGTATTCGAATCCCACCAACCACATATATTTTTACTGATTTTTCTTTTAAATTTTTGGAAGCCCAAAAATTTACACGTGCAATACACGTAAAATGAAAAGTCACAGAAAATCAAACATGCACTGAATGTTATATGAACCGACATGGACACGTGGCATCAATCCAAAGCCTCACCCATTGCACTTGGCCGGTGAGATGGCCCTCCAGACCGGCACCGCCGGGCCTCCCAATAGGTAATGCCCCCAAACTCTGCACACTAATCGTTTGGCCTAGCCCCACTACCCCAGTATTATTTGATTTCTATGTAAATTAACAGAGAGATTAAAATTATCCATTAATCCAAACTTTAATACATTTTAATTCTCTCTTCAATTCTCAAAACCCTAATTTTACCCTATAAATACAACCCTATATCCTAGCCCTTATTATTCTGAAATCCATTGTCAAAAATCCTCAAAAATTTCCAAATCAAAGAAGAGTACATGTGGATTTAGCACTAGGTCAAGTTCCGGCGAGGATTCGAGACGATTCCGGCGACTTCGCGGCCCCACGAAGCCACCAACCTTTTCCTAAACCTCCCCTCTCTTCTCTAAGCTTGTAAGTCCCCTCTCTTCTCCTTTCTTTCTAATTTAAAAAGTTCTCTTTTCAAAACTCATCAGAAGTGGAGTTATTCCGACATCTGATTCTAAACTTGTTAAAATCACAATCTTTCTTAATAACCAATCATCCATATCATTATATTTTGCTTAGTAATCTTGAAACAAATATTGAGAACAAGTTTCATCTTAACATACCATGTTATGTAACTTCTATTTGCATTTTTCGTTTAAATACCATAAACTTTACATATGACATCTTCTAATTACTTTAGCTTAGCATACCTTTAGAAAATCTCATGAGGTAATGACCTATCTCTCACATACACACATCTTGATATAGTACGATTCGCATGAAAACAATATCTTGTGGCAAATACGACTTTTCAAACAAATACCTTAAATTATTAAAAACCGTATTTCCTAAAATTGTGTGATTACATTCCTCGCGATTATCTCTCTACAACCCATTTTGGGGAACCTGATCGGGATGGTGCGGGTTATCGCACATCCTTGGGACTAGTAGAGCGGGATGCAAACCTCTTCACGGAGCATACGATCTCGATGGAATTTTTATACAATTTTTAAGAAAAACGAGAATTTCTATTAAATAATAAAAATTTATCTTTCAATAAATATATAAATATTATCAAAACACATATTTTAAAGAAATTATTAAATTCCACGTTTTCCAAACAAAATAAAAGAATAACAAGTTCCATGAAAATACCATCAAGAATCCATACAAATCAACTTTACACAAAATACCATGAACTATTCAAGCTAGGTATTTATTCACTAGAATACCTCACTTTTAAAAATTACATCCATGAAAACCCTAAATACGATAAATAAATACTTGAGGTTTATTTTGAAAGTATACTAAAAGTATTTTTCATAAAACCCCCTCAAGTTATATTAAATTTACATTAAGGACCCTAGTAAATATATGTTTAAACGGGACCAATTCTCTTGAGCCTCACGGAGCCGGAGAAAGTGAGTGCTTGCCTATTTAAGGTAGAAAACTAAAAACAGGTTATCAATGGTAATTGTCTTGAAAAAAGACACAAATCCTGCCGTCCATATGCAGCAGTTACCGATAACTCCTAAATCTAATTCAGGACTCAAATCTGTTTAAGTGTCTGATTCTGTCACGCCCCGCTTCCCAGTGTACGGTGAAGGGGATGCGGTGAGGCCGCTACGTATTTACTCAGAAATAAACACGCTAAGCGTATCTAAGCAATATAAAATAAAATGTACACAAGATACAAGATGTAAATAAACAACAACTTTATTTATTAACATTCTTTTTACAATACAACTGAAAAGTAAATACATGGAATGAAAGCAATGCCTAAACAGTGGCATAACAGAAGTGAAAATGGAATAAGTACAAGTGGCTACCGCTCTGGGTCTTCGATGTACTGCTCAGGGGCCTGCTCTAAATGCTCCTGACTGGTCTTGTACTCCTTAGCGCCGGGTCCTCTTGACAACATTCTAAAGAAGAAGAGAAATAGGAATGTCGTCAGCGAACAATCGCTCGGTAAGTCCCAAAGATGAGGAAGAAGTAGAATAGACAGAGAGAGAGTATAGTTTTATAATGTTTTATTATAATATTAGCGCAGTTGTTTGTAGCTCGGTACAGAAAATGCCAGTGTATACGAGAGGAGTCCCACTTACACCGGAGAATTTGGTAACCCATAGTACAAGGCTCCGTCGATAATACCACGGAACAACGGCATGGATGTAATTACGTCTTAAGTGACCTCCTCGTGCCACCTTTAACATGTTCTATACCAGTCTATCCCTTTATAAACCCCGCGATGTCTTGATTGTATTGTATTGTCTTGTATTATAAATTGTATAGATGGATGACTTGCCGAGACCATGATGTCAGTAATGAAACGGATATAATGGAAGAACATGTAAATGGAATATATCCATGGTTCGGTTCAGTCAATACAGATTGATTTAGATTGAATAGATGGAATATATGGATTCATATTGAATTGTAGTTTATACTTGAATCATATTCAAGTCAGATTTATTATATTGAGACTCAATCTGAGTCCGACAATTAGAAAATGAATTGAATTCTGAATTAGGTTTTGGTGTTATCGGTAACTGCTGCATATGGACGGTAGGATTTGTGTCTTTTTCAAAGACAATTACCGTATTGATAACACCGTTTATTAAGTTTTCTATCTTAAATAGGCAAGCACCTATATCTCCGGCTCCCTGAGGCTCAAGAGACTGGTCCCGCTTAAACCTATATTTACTAGGGTCCTTATTGTAATTTAGTATAACTTAAGGGGGTTTTATGTAAAAATAATTTTGTATAATTTTCAAAATACACCTCAAGTATTTTATTATCATCTTTAGAGTTTTCATGGATGTATATTTTATCAATGTGACATTTCTAGTGAATAAAACCTAATTTCATAATATATGGTATTTATTTGAAATATTAGAATTGTATGGTATTTTCTAGTAAATGAGATGTTTTTCTTGAATTTTGGAAATGTGGAATACTATAAATATTAAAAATAGATATTTTGATATTAATTACATATATATATTTATTTATTAAAAATATAAGTTTTATTTATAATATAAATCACATTTTCTAAAGAAAATTGTATTTTTTAAATCTTTCGAGATCGTATGCTTCTTGCGGAGGTCTGCATCTCACTCTATTAGGCCCAAGGATGTGCGATAATCCACACCATACCAAATGGGTTCCCCGAAATTGATTGTAGATGAGCAATTGCAAAGACTTGTTAAAATACACTTCTTGTAGAAAAATGTTTTTATAAGTTGGAGGTAGTTATGTGTAAAGTCGTATTTTTCCTAAATCTTCCCAAATTTCATCATGCTATGTTAGATATGTGTGTTGTGAGGAGGTTGGTCATTACCTCGTAAGTTTCCTAAGGTAATACGGTTGTTAAAGTTCAAGCATGTCGAAATGAAACATGAAGATATTTTAATGTAAAATTACAATAAAAGATGCATATAATAATCTTTTGTGATGAAACTTGTTAAAGATGTTTATTAATATTTAATGAATAATATGTGATGATATGAAGGTATCTTGATTAAGAAAAATTATAGCTTTTAAAGAAAACCAAATCGGAAATCGGACTAACTCCGCTTCCGTCGGGTTTTAGTTTTGAATATTTTTAGAATAGAAAGAAGAAGAAGAAGTAGGGACTTATAGGTTATTAGACTAGAAGAGAGAAGGAGGAAGAGGTGGAAGGTGCCGGTCCATCGTTTCGTTCTCAGAATCTCCTCGGATTGCCGTCGGAAGTTCGTCGGAGCTTCGCCCTTTTGCTAACTCCACTTGCACAAAAAAGACTTGGGAATCTCCTCGGATTGCAGGGATTTGGGAGTGAGGAGGGGTGATTTGGGAGTGGTATTTATAGGAAAAATTAGGGTTTTAGGGTAGTGAAATGGTGTATTAAAAATTTGTATTAAAATGGATTAAATGGGGGTATTTTAATTCTCTGGTTAATTGCAGAGAATTTAAACAGTGCAGGGGGAGTGGGGTAGGCCAAAGGGTGCAGGGGGTTAAAGAAAAATTAGGATCAGACCGAGTTGGACCGGCGGCGCCGGCCGAGTCAACTGATTCGCCGACTTGAGTCGGGCGAGTCTGGGTTCGTCTTGATGTCACGTGTCCCTGACGATTGGTCTAGCCTCGTGGACACGTTTGTTTATTCTGTAAGTTACCCTATTACGTGTAGTGCACGTGTATACTCTTGGGCTTCTAAAAGATTAAAAGAATTTTAAATAAAAATAATGTCTGGCCGATGTGATTTGAACTCTGATGCTTTGGTTCAGCAGTGCAAGGTCTTACCAATGAGCTACAAGTACTTTCTTGCTGTTCAAAAGCAAATCAAACTTATAACTTGTGCTCAGGCTCAAGTACCCCTTTCTGTATTTTTGAAAAAAATTGTACAGAAAGTTTGGGATTGTTACAGACTCAATCTGAGTCTCAGTCTAATCTGAATACAATCCAAACATTCAAACTCCAATTCAACATGAATCCAATGTATCAAATATGAACACTTGAACTTGAACATGAATACCGAACAATACGAACATGCAACATGATTTGACTTGACCGAACCAATGCTATATCTTGAACTTGACTACATGATTATCCATTTACATCCGAACCGTTTATATGAAGAACTTATACCATGGTTTCGGCAAGTCTTATACTATAACTCATTACAATCAATACAATATGCATTACAGGATTTTTAAAGGGGTAGATTGGTACGGAATGTATTACAAGTGGAATGAGACAGTCACTATAATATACCTAACCTGAATATCCGTGTTGTTGTCCCGTGGGTTTAACGGGGCCTTGTACTCCATATGCCTTAGTCCACAGAGCAAGGTGGAATCCTCTCGTATACACTGATACATTCTGTACCAAACTACAAACAACTACGTTAGTATAACAAAAATAGATAAATTATCAGATCTATTCCTTTTACTTGATCTATATCTCTTTTGGGACTTACCAAGCGATTATTCGCTGACGACATTCCTATCTCTTCTTTCTTTGGAATGTTGTCAGGAGGACCCGACTCTTAGGAGATCGAGCCCAGTCAGGAAGATTTGGAGCAGTTTGCAGAGGAGCCAGAGTTCTAATTCTTACTTGTACTTACTTTTCTTTTCAGTTCATATGCCATTGTTTAGGCATCGCTTTCCATTATTATACTTTCCAGTTGCATGTAAAGAATGAATATAAATAAAAAGTTGTTGTTTCATTACATCTCTTTCCATTCTTGTGTTTTACTTTTATATTGCTTATTTACACTTAACGTGTTTACTTCTGAGTAAATACATCGCGGCCTCGCCATATCTACTTCCCCGTATATTGGGAAGCGGGGCGTGACACAAGGTCTTGTTTAAAGCTTCAGCTAGACCGTTGGCCCGAGGGTTATAAACTGAAGAGTATCTCCAATCTATTTTATGCTGTTGAGCGAAGCGGCTGATGTTTTGACTTCTATAAGCTGGTCCATTATCCGAGATAATTCGTCGCGGAGTGTCGAACCGATAAATAACACGCGTTCTGAAGAAATGGAGGATATTCTCCGTCTTCACCTCTCTTAGTGGCACTGCTTCTGCCCACTTAGAAAAATAGTTGGTCGTTGCCAGTATGAACCGATGTCTTTTGGACGATGCCGGTTCAATGAGACCAATTATATCTATAATGCCTATGTTTTAATGTATAAAATTTTCTTAAAGTTAATGTACTGAATGGAGTATTTGCAAGCCTGAGTATATTTTAAGTATTATTTTGTTTGAAAAACAACAAGAAACACTTGTAGCTCAATGGTAAATCCTTGCACTGTTGTGATATAGTCCTTGTGTTCGAATCCCATCAGCCACATATTATTTTTAATGATTTTTCCTTTAAACTTTTTGGAAGCTCAAAAGCTTACACGTGCAATACACGTAAAAATGAAAAGTCACTGAAAAAAAAACATGTGAAAAATGCTATTAACTATGACATAGACACGTGGCACCAATCCAAAGTCCATCCCCCCACCAAAGACCGGCGAAGATTGCAAATTGGCCGTCGCCGCCGAGCCAAACTATTGGTATTGCCCCCAAACATTGCCCAAGTGACTTTCCCCCTACTCCACTACTCCTCTTCTATTTGTTTTTCGTGAAATTAAAAAGAGAATTAAAAATGAGAATTAATCCAAGTTTAAATGCATTTTTTAATTCCATTCTACAATCCTCAAACCCTAGCCTTCTCCATTCTGAAATCCATTATAAAAAATCCTCAAATTTTTCCAAGTCAAAAATGTGTACAAGTGGAGTTAGTCCAAAGTCACTTTCCGGCGATAATTCGGGACAATTTCGGCGACACCATGACTCCACGAAGTTTCCATCTTGTTCCCGTATCTCCCCTCTCTCTTTTCAAACCGTAAGCCCCCTCTCTTTTATTCTTTTCACATCTCAAAACTTTCTCTTTTCAAATGACGTCGGTAAGTGGAGTTACCCGACTTTTAAATTGTATTTTCTTTAAAATAACAATTTTTTCTTAAGAAACAATTATTCAAATTTTTATACCTTGCTTGTTAAACATTAACTAAAATCTTAGAAACCAATTTCACTATAAAACTCCAAAACCTAATTCAGGAATCCAATTCTGTTTAAGTGTCTGACTCAGACAGAGTCTCAGTCTAATCTGAATACAAACCATACATGAATACAATTCAAATATAACTCCAATACAACATGAACCCATATATACTGGAACTTGAACATGAATATCAGAATACTATCAAATATCAACATGACTCGACTGGACCGAACCATGGATATATATTGACTTGACTACATGACTATCCGTTTATATCCTTATCCGTCAATGTAGCATTCGTTGATCTCGTGTATGAGGTCATCGAAGATCTTTGTCATGGCCCTTTGATAGGTAGCGCCAACATTCTTTAAACCGAAAGGCATCACCTTATAGCAGAATATGCCCAGTGGGGTCTAGAAGGCGGTATGCTTTTGGTCTTCAGGATGCATTTTTATTTGATTGTATCCTAAAGATCCATCCATGAAGGAGAAGACCTCATGGGTAGACGTGTTATCGATCATTAGCTCGGTAACAGGTACTGGGAAATTATCCTTCGGGCAAGCTTTGTTAAAGGTCCCGAAAGTCCACGCAGATGCGCACCGTCCCATTTTTCTTCATCACTGGAACGATATTAGCAATCTAGTTAGGATATTGAACTTCTTGGATGAAGCTGGAGTCGATTAGTTTCTTGACTTCAGCATTGATATTCATCTCATGTTTGAGCCACATTCTTCTTGGCGCCTGTTTGACGGGCTTTATGTCCGGCGATATGGCCAGTTTATGTGCTGCTACTTTTGGATCTAGACCTAGCATCTCGGAATAGTTCCATGCGAAGCAAACTTTATATTGCATGAGCACGTCCTTTAACGTGGCTACCTGTTTTTCAGATAGTAGCTTACTGGTGAATGTCGGCCTCGGATCATTTTCTGTCCCTAAGTCAATTTTTCTTAGGTTGTCCGCCGTGGTGTGTATCCTATCTTCCAGCTCTTTTGGTGCTGGTGGAAACTCGAAGATCGCCTCGTCCTTGTCTTCATTTGCGAAGCACATGTGGAAGTCATCCATAGTCTTGTGCCCTCCCTCTTTTGAGAGTGTTATCATATGACAGGTATGAGTTATCTTCCATTCTTGATGTTGAGCTGGTCCTATCCTCACAGTATATGTCCTCTGTGGCTCATGCTTTTGCGACGGGGTTACCCTCCAGCTGTCGGATAAAGCGAACCTGCCTTGTTGATACTGGTCTTCTACCCAGTTTTTGAAGGTGAATCAGTCTTCGAAGGGATGACCTATTACTCGGTGATAGGAGTAATAATCCGGATGATAGACCTCGTTTATTTGTTCGGGGCGCCGAGACTCCGAAAGTGTAATCATTTAGTTTTTCATGACAAGGTTGAATATTTTCCTCGTCTTGTCTTGGCGGAAAGAGTATTCCCGACCCATCTTCTTTATAAAGGACGGGTTCCAATTGACCTTTTCTCGATTGCACGACTTTGTGGATCCGCTTTGTTGTTTTCAAACGTTGTTTGCGTTCTTTACCCTGTTTTGCCTCTATTTCGGGATTTCCCCTTTTGCGAGGACATACAACGAGCCAGGGATGAAAAGCATTATAGTCTTCTTTCTCCGCAGATTGCTGATTGAGGTATTGCGTCCTGCCTTTTCATAAATGGCCATTTCGCGACTGTGATTATCTTGGCTCTTTTGAGAAGCTTCTTTTATTAGCTTGTCTATTTGTTCTTCGAGTGACGGAATTAACGTTCTTAGAGCGGGATTTCTCTCTGTTTCAACATCACGGCCATTCAGAAGAGCGTTTTCCCCTTCACTGGAGTTGTTTATAACGCGGCAGCTGTGAAACTGCTCCCATTTCTTGGACCGAACGTATCCGAGCCCGGTTGTCTCCATCTTCCCGTTGGGCATCTTTCGCTGAGTCTCGGGAATATCTTAAATCTTTTTGTAGAATTGGGCTTGTCGAACAGTTTGTTTGAGAGGTACACCTTGGCGTCTTAACATCCTTTTCAATCCCTCCGTGTAGTTTCTTGGCAGACGGATAGGTTGGAGCCTATCGAGTGCAAAATCGGAACTATGCTAGACTTCTTTTTCTAATTTGGTCTCCGTAGATTGGTAGAAGAGGATCGCCTTTTCACCTCTTCTCTTGGGAGGGACGTAGAAAGTCTGTAGTTCTTGTATGCTGTATGTATCAAGCACATCAAGTTCCTTGTAATGCCGAGGCGGAGCCATTGTGATTTGCAGACTCTGATCTGTTCCGGCTAGGGTTTGCGCTGACGGGCGGATGAAGAACACTGCATTGGCCTCCTCCTTAGAGTCGATGCCAAAGACCAGAATAGGAGTAGATGATCCGGGCCTACTGTTTTCTCTTTGGGGTTGCCCCGAGTAGACTATTTATTCATCTTCCTCGGAATCGCTCCCAAAGATCGGGATAGTGGCGACGGGCTTCTGTTTATCCTCCGGCATATGACACCTTTCCGTATCCTCGAAGTCTGGTAGGAAGTACTTTGCGTCTTCATATTTTCGGACCTCGTTTACGGAGAACGGATTTAGCTCCCCTGTAACGGTGTATTCAAAGCAGTCTTTGAAATACTTCATACACTGATGTTGTGTAGAAGGGATGACGTTATACTCATGTAACCAAGGCCTGCCGAGTAAATCATTATAGAAAGTCTTGGCGTCAATGACATGAAATTTGATATCAGTGACGAGCAACCCGAAGCGCAGTGTCAGTATTACGGACTCGAGCGTCCATGACGACTGTGAGTCGAACTCGGAGATGGTAATTTTGTCTCGAGCCAGGTGCTGAACGTTTATGCAAATCTCCTTCAACACTCTCACGTTGAGAAGGTTGATGGAGGATCCGTTGTCGACGAGGATTTTCCCAATCTTGATGTCGTGCCAATACCCGGTGACGTATAATGAGCGATTGTGTTCGCACGTACCGAGGAGGAGATCTTCATCGCTGGATGTAATGTCAGCCGTGTGGATCTCTGCTAGTTCATCTTCCACGAGGAAAATTTGGAACTGATCAGGCTCTTATAATGCCTTGATCATAGAATCTCGTGCCTCTTTGTACATGAGAAAAGTATCCAGTATACTCAGTTGTGAGGGTATTTTCCTCAAATGTGAAAGGTCATTGTAATCCACCTTGTTTTTCCTAGGCGGGTCCCTTGCTGCGAGCTCTTTGACAACTCCACCGTCGAGGGCAATTTCCTCGGGGATTTTTTCTTTCCCTTTGTCATTTTTGCTCGAACCTTTGTTTGTAGGTCCGAAATTATTTTCATGCAGCGTGCAGTTACGGAGCTGAATATTCTCTCAGTTTTTCTCCTCCTCTTCTTTTTCGGAGGTGGAGTTTTTGAACAGAGGGCTGAGGGGTATTTCTTCTTCAGAATCGCTCCCGAAAGTAAGAACTTGGGGTTTTCCCTTCTAAACTGGTACCAACTATAATTTGCCATCGATGAGCATTGAGCTTCATCATTTTGAAGTGTTTTTTATGGGCAAAAAATCATTGCCACCACTTCTTGAAGGTACTGCATTCTTCGGTGGGGTAGGTAAACCTCCGGTGATATATGCAGTAGTTTGGATGTGAATCATCTCCGTCGAGGCATATGACCCCGGGAGTGTTTCCTACGAGAGGTGGCACCTTCATTCTCATTGACAAGGCTTTGACGAACTGGTTCTCTGCCTTGATCTTGTTCTTATTTGTCGCAGGTATGCCTTGGTTTTGTTGGAGTACTTTACGTCTCATTCTTGCCGCAGCTTCTTCATCCTGACGCTGACGCTTAGCCTTTGCGTATATAACTGTTTCGCGTTCTTGGTCAGCTTTGCTTTTTCGAAAGGCTTCGTTTAACAGCCTATCGATCGGGTATTCTAGCAGTTCCGGGGATTTCAGCACCGATCCTGCCCCCAGTTCCTCTGTGTTGTTTTCTGACGTTGAGTGAGTTTCTTCATCATTTAACGACGAATGGAAAACCATGTGGCAACTTGCTACATAGTCTTCGGTTTCCTCTAATGAGTCATTTTCCTCATCGTTGTCTCTATCTTTGTCTCAAGAATATGCTTGAGGAACTCTTCGAGCGTAACCGGTTTCCGCGCCTTCTGTTTGTACTCCAGCGCATCAATGTACTTTTGTAGGTCTGTGCGCTTGTCGTTATACTCGGCAGGCTGCACAGGCTTCTTAGTCTTCTTATTTTTCTTTGAAGACTTCGGAGGCTTGACTTGGGGATTTTGCTATTTGTCAACGACTTTCGGTACGGGACGAGGTTTCAGCATCCCTTCGATAATTTCGGGTTCAAGTAGGCTTTTCAACCTGACTGCTGGACATACCTGTAGATCTTTCAGCATTCTTTTGGTTTTAGCTAAAAGAACGACTTCCCATGGAGTTTCTTCCATGAGCGAGCATGATGCCCCCGGTGCATCCACCTTTTTGGGAGTGTGCTTCTGTGGTGGGTTTACCTCCAGTTTTCAGACATCGCAAATTTCCCCTGTTGCTCTGAGCTTTTGTCAGCGACCGAGTTTGCGTTTGATGACCTACGGAAGTACGACTTTCTTCTTTCCGGGAAGCCATGTGGACCGTATGTACGATCATGCCCCTAGACTTGGGAGCGTTTGGGTCCATCGCCTTTGGAATTTGCCGCAGGCGGTGGGATTTTTTCCGGCCTCATCCTTTTGTGGGAGGCCGAAGTTGAAGAAGCCGTTATGACAGGCACCTGTGTAGAAGAATTTCCTTGCTATATGACGGAAGGATGGTCTTTTTCTTGTCGAGCCTTCAATTTCTTCGGCCGAGGAGAGTAATCTTTGTTGATCACAGAGTCCTGGACTTTCCGCCAAAACCTGTGAATTTGCAAGGAGAGCCGCTAATGGGGCTGCTCTGGCTTTGCCTCCACTGTGGCTTCTACAAGCGGGGGCCATTTCTTTAGCACCGTCGTTGGAGAGTTCCTGCGCACCCTCCTGAGCGGATCAAAACTGTTCCCGGTTGGAACAACAGCGTCAGCTTCCACCATTGGAGCTGGTGGGGCAAGTCCAGAGGGGGAGTTGCCCCCAGCTTTTCTCACTCGGCGCCAGTAACGACGTCGAGCGTGCCTTCCAAAAGGGACCGCCTCAATTGTGGAAGTGGCTTCTTCATGCCTCCAGCTTTGTTGAGGGGCTGCTGTTGGTGTCAGCCTACTGAAGACCGACATCCTGATTGGAGTTTAGGGAGGAACAACCAATCTTTCAAAGACCGATCTTCTCATGGGAGAAGCACTTTTTACGGCTTCGCCCGTAGCAGGAGTTGGGAGGGTTATTTATTTTAGGGCAGCCCCTTCAGGTATCACGAGCCTCTTTGCGGGCCCGTTCGAGTTCTTGCTTAACCTGTTGAAGACTGAGACACCAGATTTGGACGGCCCGTTGAGAGGGGTCGTTGTGGTTGCAAGTCGATCAAAGACTGACCCCTTGGGAGCTTCCTCTTGCGGCGCTGAGGCACCGAAACTCACTGGTGGGAGCATAGTCCCAAAGAACAATCCAGTAGTGGCTTGTGTAACTTGCCCCACTGCCATTGAAAAGATAGAGACCGCGTTGGGCCCGTAGGTCACTCCTCCAGCTGGGGTGGAGCGAGAGTTGCTATTGCAAGAGGTGCAGCTGGAAGCCATCGATCTTCTCTGCACATGAGCAAGACACCAAATTTTAGTATCTCGAATCCAAGGGCAACCATAGCGAACCGCGATTTTTTTCGCGAAATACGACACACAAAGTGTGGAATGGAAAGAGGAAAAGGTCCTACCAGGCATGCCAGAATCTGTTTACCGCCGAAAACAGGGACCGAGACGTTGGGACGTCTGGCCTGAATTTGGGGGCCGATACTATTTGGACTTATCCATCCACCTCTCCGAAGATACCAAGTTGATTTATGACACCATATAACGGAGGTTTGGACAAACACGACCGTTGTAGCGTGACTTTATCAGATTCCCGCTCGTTTGTGAAGGGTTTTTGATTGTGGGGATGCTCTTCCCTGCAGGCGCAAGCCCCTGCAGTTAATTACGTTACCGCATTACGATAACCACTTTCTCCTTCTCCAGCAGTTCACTTCGTGTCGTGTGAGTTTTTGTTTGTTTAGGTTGCCCATAGATTGTATACGGAGACTATTTTATGTCGTCGCCCATTGGGCGCGGATCATTCCACATCCGTATATTTCAAATTTGGGTTTGGGTCAAGGATTTGCTTGACGTGGTTTTGAACTTAGGTTTTATATTCCTTCAGTTCAGAAATATTTTTGTTTTCTTTAAGGACCGTTAATCTAATTAGATTAAGATCAACTTAAATCTATAGGTGAGCATTTGGGCTCAGTTTGTTCTTGCTAAGGATGCGTTAGTCTTATTTGAGACTAAGATCAACTCAACAACATTTTAGGATCATTTTTTCTTTAGATCCAGCAAATGAGCCGTTCCCGCCAAAAATTTTGGCAAAGAGCTAATTGTTCCCTTATAAAAAAAAGGGAGAGAAAAGAAAGAGGAAAAGAATCCTCATAGTTTGGCATCACGTGTTAACACACGTAGGCGCTCATATGCAAAGCATATAAGCGCTGAAAAAATAACTAAGGATCGAATTGGTCTCACGTGTTAAACACGTGAGCGCTCATATGCAAAATATATGAGCACTTAATAAAATAAACCTAAAGGCCAAACTGGCCTCACGTGTTAAACACATGAGCGCTTATATGCAAAGCATATGAGCGCTGAACATAAATAACCAATGGCCAAACAGGTCTTACGTGTTAAACACGTGAGCGCTATTATGCAAAGCATATGAGCACTGAAAATAAACAGGCTAAAACCCACACTATGGGTCACGTGTTAAACACGTGAGTTCTCTTGCCGCATTCTTTGGCAGTGCTTACATGCAAAGTATGTGAGCGCCCCAATTTAAAATGATCCCATCTGATAGAATTAAATTCTATGTGATAGAATTAAATTCTATTTGGGAAATATTTTCTCTGATCTTTCTAATATGGAAATATCTTTTTCTATCGGAGAATCTTGGATTTAAAATCCAATGGTGATAAAATATCACCAATTAAACCATCTGATAGAATTAAATTCTATGTTGGAAATATTTTCCTGATCTTTTTCAAACTAGAAAGATCTTCTCTGTTAAACAGAGGACCCTTAGATCAAAAATCCAATGGTGATCATCTGATAGAATAAAATTTTATCTTAGGAAAATATTTTCCTAATCTTGTTAAATTAACAAGATATTCATATAACAGAATTAAATTCTCTGTTAAGGAATTATATTCCTAAACTTGTTAAACTAACAAGATATTCATATGATAGAATAAAATTATAATTTTGTTAAATTAACAAGATATTCATATGATAGAATAAAATTTCTATGTGATAGAATTAAATTCTATGTTGGAATAAAATTCTAATCTTGTTAAATTAATAAGATATTCATATAACAGAATTAAATTCTATATCAGGAAAATATATTCCTAATCTTATTAAACTAACAAAATATCCATATGATAGAATAAAATTCTAATCTTGTTAAACTAATAAGATATTCATATGATAGAATAGAATTCTATTTTAGGAAAATATTTCCTAATCCTTAAACAAACAAGAAATCTTCTCTGTTAAATAGAGAGCTTTTGGATTAAAAATCCAACGGTGAATAAAATTCACCGATTGATCTACAAGATCATTTTGATTTATCATGAAATCAATCACGATCTCTCAATGAGAGATTTTTTCAATAAATTGAATTTTCTCTTCTTCTATAAATAGGAGCAAAGAGATTAATCAAAAAAGAGAATTGGAGGAGGAGAAATAAAAGAGAGGAAACCCCCCATAAGCTTCTGTAAAAATACAGAAGGCTATAAAAAGAACAGAGAATTTAATTCTCTCTAAAAAAAAAGAGGATCTCCCTCCTAGAAACCCTAGGTAAAGAAAAAGAAGAGATCAAAATATCTGTTTTACCTATCATATCACATTTAAGGGTTTAACCCTTCTCAAAGAATTTAGTTCTTTCTCTAGATCTGAGATCCACAAGACAAGTCTCCTATAAGTTGAGAATTTAATTCTCATCGGGAAAATTTTGTTCTTGAGAATCAAAAATTCAAGGAAGAATAAGGTTGAACATGAAAAACATAGAGTTCATAATACTCCAGGAACTTAGTTCCTTCAAATCAAGAACTTAGTTCTTAAAGAATATGAACCCAGATCCTCAAAATAATGATTTTGGTGATTATTAATGGTCAAAATATTATTAACAGAGATTTAAGTTCTCTAAAAATATCAACAGAAATTAAATATTTAAAAGAACTCAGCGGCTCATGTGAAAAACACGTGAGCGCTCAAAGCCTAGTTACATAGCGCTTCACGTGAAACACACGTGAGTACCTGAAAAGTTAGTGCTTAGCACTAGTGCAATACCTCACGTGAAACGCACGTGGGCGCCACAAAAAGCCAATGCTTAGCATTAGTGTAGCGCGTCACGTGAAACGCACGTGGGCGCCATAAAAAGCCAGTGCTTAGCACTAGTGCAGCGCCTCATGTGAAACGCACGTGAGCGCCACAAAAAGCTACTTCTTAGCACTAGTGCAGCGCCTCACGTGAAATACACGTGGGCACCACAAAAACTAGTGCTTAGCACTATTTCAGCGCCTCACATAAAACACACGTGAGTGCTGTATAATTGATAGCTTATCACTGCTGGATAGTACAGAAACCCAATCTTAGCCCAAATTGGCTAAGTTTCCTGGGATTAAACCTCTTTGATTTTTCAAGCGAGCCTATATGCTCGTGATTTCCAAATTGATCCTAGTCTCAAACATGACTAATGATCTCTCATTGATGATATCCAAAATGATATTCATCCTATATCTCCTAAGATAATCTTAGTCTCAAATAAGGCTAATGATTCTTAAGATGATCCATCATGATCTTTTTCCTTAAATACGAGATTTGTTTTAAGGGTACATCTCTTCACACCTCTGATACATGTCGTTGTAATTCTTCAACGTCTTCAGAGAGGTGGCGGGTCTCGACGACCAACAACTTCTTTTACATTGATGCACTTCCAAATTGGTGTGCAGGCCTCAAATCAGATCGTGCCCTAAATTGGGCACATTTCATATCACCATTGTTCACTTCGTCACGTAACAAATACACGTGGGCGCAAGATAGATAAGGAACCGAAATGTACCTAAACTAATATTCTCCTAAAAAACGGCAATAATGGACCGAAACGTTCTTAAACTAATATTCGTCACCAAAACGGGAATGTTGGACCGAAACGTCCTTAAACTAATATTCGTCCCGAAAACGGGAATGTTGGACCGAAACGTCCTTAAACTAATATCCATCCCCAAAACGGCGATAATAGACCAAAATGTCCTTAAACTAATATTCGTCCCCAAAACAGGAATGTTGGACCGAAATGTCCTTAAACTAAAATTTGCCCCCAAATATGGCGATAATGGACCTTGCGTCCTCAAACTAAAACTATCTGAGTCCCAAATGCTCATATATATTTAAGTCGATCTTAATCTCAAACCAGATTAACGATCCTTAAATAAGCCCAAGCCCGAATTTAAAAGGATACAGATTTGGACTAATCTGCGCCCTACGGGTGACGACATAAACTAGTCTCCGTATACAATTCATGGGCAACTTAAACAAACAAAAACACACACGACACGAAGTGAACTGCCGGAGAAGGAGAAAGTGGTTATCGCAATGCGGTAACGTAATTAACTGCGGGGGCTTGCTCCTGCATGGAAGAGCGTCCCCATAATAAAAAAAACCCTCACAAAACGGGGGGGGGGGGGGGGAATCTGACGAAATCCTCTACAACGGCCGCATCCGTCCAAACCTCCAATATATAGTGTTATAAATCAACTTGGTATTTTTAGAGAGGTGGATGGATAAATCCAAATAGCATCTGCCCCCAGATTCAGGCAAGATGATCCATCCCAGTTCGTCTCTGTTTCCGGCGGTAAAGAAGAGGATTTGGGCTCAGCTGCAAGAAAACTTCAGAGACTTAGCCAATTTGGACTTAGTCTACTTAGTCTTTTTTTATTCAAAAGTGCTAAGCACTCATTTAGGCTCTGTTTGTTCAGCCCATTTGTTTTTATGAAAAAATGCTAAGCACTTATTTGAAGCTCTGACGCTCATATGAGTATCATGTGAAGCATTCAGTTATGGGCGCTGCCCAATGAGTGTTGAACACTTTAGTCATTTTGACTAATCATGAAGTGCTAAGTACTTTCTATGGCATCAACGTGAGGTGCACGTGCGGCGCTGGGCGCTGTCCAATTAGTGCTAAGCACTCAGCCGTTTTAGCTACATATGAAGTGCTGAGCACTTTTTATATGGCGCCTACATGAGGAGCACGTGCGGCACTGGGCGCTGCCCAATCTGTGCTAGGCACTTAGCTTTCTTCGGCCGTTTATGGAGTGCTAAGCACTTTTATTCAGCATCCACGTGTATTTCACGTGAGGCGTTGGCCTTATGTTTTGGGCGCCCGCGTGTTTTTCACGTGAGGCGCTAGGAGCTGTTAAAAGGGCGCCCACGTGGGAAGCATGTGAGGCACTAGTCTTTTTTTTATATGAAGATTTAATCTTGATATTTTCTGAGAGGTTAAAACCCTGTTAATGGTATTTCGACCATTAACGCTCACCAAAATCACTATTTTTTTTAGGATATCGGGTTGAGTTTTTTAAAGAACTAAGTTTTTGATTTGAAGGAACTGAGTTCCTGGGGTATTATAGACTCCATCTTCTTTCTCTTTAAATTCGTTCTTCCCTGAATGTTTGATTCTCAAGAACAAGATTTTCCCGATGAGAATTAAATTCTCAACTTATGGTTGACTTATCTTGTGGATCTTAGATCCAGAGAAAGAACTAAATTCTTTTAAATGGGTTAAACCCTTAGATGTGATATGATATGTGAAGGAGATATTTTGATCTCTTATCTTTACCTAGGGTTTTGAGAAAGAAGATCTTCTTCTTTGAGAATTGAATTCTCTATGCTTTTTGAGAGCTCACTGTATTTTTGCAGAAGCTTATAGGGGATTCATTCTTTTCTTTTTTATCAAGTCCCTTCTTCTCTTTGATTAATCTCTTTGCTCCTATTTATAGGAGAAGAGAAAAATCAATTTGTTCAGAAAATCTCTCGTTGAAAGATCATGATTGATTTCATGATCCATCAAAATGATCTTTTAAATCAATCGGTGAATTTTATTCACCGTTGGATTTTTAATCCAAAAGCTCTCTATTTAACAGAGAAGATTTCTTGTTTGTTTAACAAGATTAGGAAATATTTTCCTAAGTTAAATTTTATTCTATCATATGAATATCTTGTTAATTTAACAAAATTAGGAATATATTTTCCTAACTTAAAATTTAATTCTATTATATGAATATCTTATTAGTTTAACAAAATTAGGAAAATATTTTCCTAAGATAGAATTTTATTTTATTAGATGATCGATGGGTAATTTTATAATCACCATTGGATTTTTGATCCAAGGGTCTTCTGTTTAACAGAGATGATCTTTCTAGTTTGAGAAAGATCAGGGAAATATTTCCCACATAGAATTTAATTCTATCAGATAGTTTAATTGGTGATATTTTATCACCATTGGATTTTAAATACAAGATTCTCTATTAGAGAAAAATCAAGGAAATATTTCCCAAATAGAATTTAATTCTATCACATAGAATTTAATTATATTATATGGAAGCATTTTAAATTGTGGCGCTCAGATACTTTACATGTGAGCGCTGCCAAAGAAAGCGGCAAGAGAACTCACGTGTTTAACACGTGATCCCTACTGTGAGTTTTAGCCTGTTTATTTTCAGCGCTCATATACTTTGCATATGAGTGTTTACGTGTTTAATACGTGAGGCCAGTTTAGCCTTTGGTTATTTATGTTCAGCGCTCATATGCAAAGCTCATATATTTTACATATGAGCGCTCACATGTTTAACACATGAGGCCAGTTTATCCTTTAGGTTTATTTTATTCAGCGCTCATATGCTTTGCATGTGATTGGTGTTTAACGCGTGAGGCCAGTTTGGCCCTTAGTTATTTGTTTTCAGCGCTTATATGCTTTGTATATAAGCGTCCACGTGTTTAACACGTGATGCCAAACTATGAGGATTCTTTTCCTCTTTCTTTTCTCTCCCTTTTTTTTATAAGGGAACAAATAGCTCTTAACCAAAAAAATTTTGCGGGAACATACATCATTTCGCCTAAACCAGGAAACCTTCTGTGTGGGACTCTAAAGACTTGACTATACGCCGGCAGTGAATTTAACCACAAGCACGTCAGCGGCACTAACTATACGTAACGGCTATCCAGGTATTGAACGAAAAGAATGTTGACAAGTAAGCTCATCCGTAACCCTACTGAACCTGTGAGTGACAATCTTCGTACAGTCCGGTTTCTTCGTCCAATAGTGTCGCATACCGGGTCTGGAGGATGGATAACGTCAGACACATAATAACCCGATAAGTCGTATAGGTGTCAAGCCCATTACCAACCAAGAAACTGCTGATCTCCAATCAGTAAATCCCATTCGCCCTGTCCACGGATTTATGGTGATGGCCAACCGAATACTGCGAAACATCAACTCTCTATACCGGGATAGACGAGTCTCTTCCAATCGCCCACTGCCTCCATGTGGCTAGGAATTATACCCAACTAAAAGCTATTTGCACGACTTAGTGGAGCAGTGGTAGGGTAGTAATCAAAGTACAGTGGGAACTCATACGAGACAAATGACGATATCAGGTCAACAGACTACCTGTACTCATGTCACCAGAGAATTGCTATCTGACGATAGGTATAGTATCATCTAGAAGTTCTCGGCGAGTCCGTCGGGTGTACTCACCTCCAGTGTGCACATGTATAAAATCTTAGGTGCAACACACCAATGGTTATGACACCTGCCACCGCGTCTCGTTGGGGTCTAGAAACGTATACACTATTCTATCTGGAATATTGATGCACAGTCTCGATATTCCCACGACTAAGAACTTTTAAGGATGTGCTTATGGACTACCCAGCTCTCACAATATGAACGCCATCATAACGCTGGTAGTTACGCAAAAATATTATGGACTTTATCATTATGTTTCAGCGACACGTAATGTAACGACTCTGTTTTAATGTACATAAAATTTGTTTAAAAGTTAATGTACAAATGGAGTATTTGCAATCCTGTGTATACTGTAAGTATTTGATTTGCTTTTGAACAGCAAGAAAACACTTGTAGCTCATTGGTAAAGCCTGACACTGCTGTGGCATAGTCCCTGTGTTCGAATCCCCTCAGCCACATAATATTTTTGCTGATTTTTCTTTTAAACTTTTTGGAAGCCCAAAAGTTTACACGTGCAATACACGTAAAAATGAAAAGTCAGATTAAACAAACATGTGGAAAATGCTATATGAATAGCCTAGGACACGTGGCCCCAATCCAAGACGCCGACCCCACTATGTGGCCGGCGAAATTTTCTTCTGGGCTGGCGCCGCCGGGCCCCTCATAGTAAATGCTACAAAATTTTAACGCTAGCACCTTTTGGCCTCCCCTACTGCTCCTATTCTGTTTGATTTTTCTGCACATTAATAGAGAGTGTTAATTCATCTCTTTAATCCAAATTTAATACATTTTTAATTCTCTATTCATACCATAAACCCTAATTCTATCCTATAAACACCCCTATACTTTGGCCCTCCTCATTTAGAAATGTTTTGCCAAAACTCTCTAAATTTTCCAAGTCTAAAAGTTGTACAAGGGGAGTTAACCAAGGTCAAAGTTCCGGCGACGATTCGGGACAAATCCGGCGACGACGCGACTCCACGACACCTTCGAAATATTCCTCTACTTCCCCCCTCTATAATCAATCAGTAAGTCCTCTCTCCCCTTCTCTATTTCTAAACTAAAACAACCACTTTTCAAAACTCGTCGGTAGCGGATTTATTCCGACTTCCGATTCTCTTTTCTTTAAAAATTCAACTTTTCTTAAACAAAAAATTTACCATCTTTTCATATATTGTTTAACAAACATAAAACAACAATTTTACCAAGCATCAATTCAAAATTTAATGTTAAACAAATTCTATTTCACTTTTTCGGTAAAATACCATCAAGTTTACATACCACATTACTTTATCGTTTTGCTCATTTTACCTTTAGAAATTTCACGAGATAATGACCTACTTAGTCACAACACTCATCTTGACATTGCACGATATCTTCTATAACATTTTTTTTGGGACAAAATGTTGGATATAGTGCCCTCAAAGTTAATTATTGGATCGCAGGCACGTGATTGCAATGATTGAGGGAGGACCTATGCCGGTAGGACAGTCTTACTCAAGATGATAATATGCTATCTGGTTTATCTTTATCATCGTGTACAGCTTTAGGTGACCTTACAGATCACTATTACACATTGATAGAGCCCTTAGGATTCTTGCTTGACTACCAGCAGTACGATGGCGATCATATACGTGAGAGTTAGGTAGTCTATAAGCACATCCTTAAAGTG
Organism: Agapanthus africanus; assembly: GCA_030015575.1. Taxonomy (NCBI): domain Eukaryota; kingdom Viridiplantae; phylum Streptophyta; class Magnoliopsida; order Asparagales; family Amaryllidaceae; genus Agapanthus; species Agapanthus africanus. The sequence continues at coordinate 4,499,308 of JASDDO010000008.1, read as the reverse complement.
GTCCCTAGTCGTGGGAGTTTCGAGACTGGGCATCGATACTCCGTTAGTAGACTAATGTATACAGTCGAGACCCCGACGAGGGGCGGTGGCCGGTCTCACAAGCCATTGGTGTCAGTTGGATCACCTAAGATATATACAGGTGCTCATTGGGTTATGAGTACACCGGACAGGACTCGCCGGGAACATGCTAGTTGGTATTATACCTGACGTCAGATAGCAGTTCCCTGGTGACATTTGTACAGGTTAGTTCATCGACCTGAGATCGTCATTTGTCTCGTGTGAGTTCCCACTGTGCTTTGATTACTACCCTACCACGGCTCAAAGGAGTCGTGCAAACAGGTTTTAGTTGGGTACAGCCCTGAGCCACATGGAGGCAGTGAGCGGATCGGCAGGGGTTTTGTCTCTCCCGATATTGGGGGTGAGATCGCGCTGTGTCTAGGAGAGCCACTACACAAAGTCCTTGGCCAAGGCAGGAGATTTACTGGTAGGTATTCCAGTAGTATCTCAGGGTGTTCTGGGCTACACTCCGACACGACTTGTACCGCTTTTGGGGGTCTGACTTTTACCAACCCCCTAGTCCCGACATGCGATGCTCATAGACGAACGGACCGGACTGTACGGATATTTTCACTAACAGGCTCAGTAGGGTGTCAGGATGAGTTTGCTCATCGACCTCCCTTTTGGTCAATACCAGGTAGCCCGTTATGTATAGCTAGTACCACTGACGTGCTAGTAGTTAAATCCACAGCCAAAGTATTGACGAGTGTTTAGAGTCCCCCACAGATAGTTTCTCAAGTTTCGGGCGAAACGTTGTAGATGTCGTATGGTATTATGGTAAGGTTCGATCATATACGTGCACTTGTGCACGGATCATGATCGGATGGATCATACTAGTGGGCTTTGGTTTAAACCGGATCCTAGTATTAGATTTGTTGGATTACTTTCGTCTCATCGCATTCGCATTCAGTCGGAATGCGGATGCAGGTATGTATATACAGGTGAGGGGTATTCTTGTGATCCGTCACGAGTTTACTTTAGATGTTGCCGTATCTTTGTGTTGTTGTAAACATTTGGATTAATGTTTACATGTGGAAATTGTGAGTGGATTTCATGATGATGTGCATTTAATGTGACATGGACATGTTTAGTGACTCATGGTCTCTTTATTTGTGCTAATGTCACATTAGGATTTCTTTATTGTGTTGAATTGATGGATGGAGAGAGAGAGGGCAGCCATAGGCTTGGGGTTGGCTCTTGGGTTTTGATTCTTGTGCTCACAACAATAATTCAACTAAATAACACAAAAGGCTCCTCTCTTTTCTTTCTTCTTCTTGCTCACAAGTTCCACCATTGGCATCATCTTCTACCTCCACTCTAACCATCTCATGTGTTGAGAATCCTAGAGTGTCAAGAGACAAAGTGATCACACATTCTCTACTTCACCTTGGACACGTCGGCTAGCAAATTTCATGTCTGAGTTGCTTCGGTTCGAAGCGGGAGCCCGTAAAAGGATTCGAAGATGTGGTGCCTTTTCCGACGAGGAGACCGGAGATCGAGCGAGATCGGAGATGCTGCAAGGAGCTAAAGATGGTGGCTAAAGACCGAAGGACACGGATCGATCGGTATAGCTTTTCTAACCCTCTTTAGATCGCTAGTCTACTGTTAATGGTTCGATCTGGAATAAAGTCTGCGTTAGCGCCAGTTTCAAGTTTATGAAAAGTTTTTGTTTCCGCATTTTGGCCTCGGATCGACGGCCGGGGCGCTACCGTAGACTTATATGGTATCAGAGCCAGGCCATTAACCTTAGCTAGTTTGTTTTAAACAATGTTAATGTATCAAAACCGTAACGAAACCCAAACACTGCCACTGCTGTCATGCTCTATGTTAATTTTAAAAGTGTTCAGAATTTTTTTTAAACAAGTGCAGAAGAACACTCCCGAGACCATAAGACCATTGCCCAAAAACGAGAACCTGTCACCTGAAAAAAACCGGCCACCCTTCATGATTTTCCGGCCAGGCCGGCCCCATTAAGGTATTTGGGCTTTGTGTTTGCGCTTTGTCTGGTCTCTGGGTTGTCAGTGCAGTGGTATTGTTTATTTGGCCCAATTTGGATATGGTTTTATCAGTTTTTCTAGGCTATTCGGGGGGTTATTTTGGATTCAATATTTTATAATATTGTTTAAAGTTTACAGTGCATTACATTATATCTGTGACCGTGAATGTCATTCGATCGGTAAATCTTGTCTAATCGCTATAGCCCTTTTAGACGGATTTGCGAACGTGACATTCACGTTGATGTTCTGTGTTGTGCTGTGATGTTGCAGATTTGTCGTGGTGGATAGCTTGGTGCAATGGAGGTACATTTTGATTACATTTTGTACATTTGATATTGCGGGGTGAGCGTCCGACATGTGGACTGCCGCCACTGCCTGTTTGTATATTATTCTTTTGGGGCACGACCGGGTTGAGGTCGATGTACCCGTTGTATATATTTTATTTTATGTACTAGGATTACCCACGGTGGGGTGCACGGATAGCCGGGTTCTAGAGGGCAAAGAGCCCGCATCTCATGGATTTGAGACGGAGGGGGCTTTACTCTAGAATTGGCAGACTATTCGCCGCACTCGTAGGGGGTATAAGTTGACCCAAAGAGGGGTGCTCAAGTTATCGGATTCCGTGAAGTGCTGGGTGGTCCATTCACTTTGTTGAAGGGGGATGCCTTGCTTCAGGTTTTGGAGGGTAACTTGCCGCGCCCGTAGGGGTCTAGGATTTCATTGCACAGGCTATCCACACGACCAGGGGAACGTCGGGGTTCACTTGCGGCTCAAAGGAAACCCGGGGATCCCAGATTATCTGTATTGTTTTATGATGCTTATTACATTTCTGTGATATTGCATTTATCATACCATGAGTGATTATTATATATTGATATATATACTAGTAGATGTTGTATATGTTTTACATCCGCGCTAGTCCAGTCCCCGCTCTGTCGTTAGTTAAGTAACCTAACGGGTGATGACGGGACCCAGTGGCGAATGCGGATGGCATATACGTACATCATATTTTCGTTCTTTATTGGTGTGATCAATTGATGGGACTGCATTTATTCGGATCACTGCAAGCTAAACAAATCTGTTTGATGTTGTTGGAACAATTTTCAAAAAGCTGTTATTGCAAGGATGTTCTCTTTTGTTTTACACATTGGTATTCGGTTATGAATATCCAGCACCTCAGTCGACGAGGCAAGGGCCGAGATCCCTTCACCGGGAGTGACCCCTTGGACAAAAGTTTGCGTCAGGGTAATAACTTCACTATAGTCGATTACTTTTTGCTTTGCATCGCGGTATTCCATTGGAATATCCTGCACCTCATTCTACGGGGAAAGAGCCGAGATCCCTTCACCGGGAGTGACCTCTTTAGCAAAGGTTTTCGCTACTATATATTTATAAAAAGTTATGCAGTTCCTTCAACGATATCAAGTTCATTACGTTAAAGGTTTTTCGCCAAAAACCAGCTGTAGCCCTCCGTCATTTCTTACAAGTATTACTTAGTATTCGTGCTGCGTTTGTTGACTGTGTCAAGGCGTAGTGTGCGGTAGCTAAGTAGTGTTTGTTTGCGGCATATTAATGCAATTGGTTAGGACAGTCGTGTGACCTTGTTGACTGTGTCAAGGGCTCGTACGGGTGGGTTTAATGCAATCCAGGATAATGACGGGTTGAACATGACTAGGACACTTTGATTTATTGACTGTGTCAAGGTCACTTGGGTCCTAGGGGTAAAAATCACATCGGGAGTTTCTAAAAGAAACTGAAACTTGCCAGATATGCGCATACCTTCTGGAGTGTGATAACGTGAGTGGATTCCATCACGTTATCATGCGATGATAGTTGGATCCTGATTCCCACTGATGAGTTGGTTTACTCCTCGGGTGATCCCGACTAATTCTTCTTTCGGGTTTGGAGGAGAATTTGAGGATACAGTGGGAGGTTTCCTGATTAGATAAATTGATAACCATTCTGATCTAGGTTAGAGTGCATGCAGAGTGTTTCTTTTCTCTCTCCCTCTTTGGCAGCGACCATGACCCGACCCTGGACTATGACTTAATAACCAAGTTAGCCGAACTTTCTTAAAGCACTGGCTTTTGGATTGTCTGAGTTGCATACCTCATTGCCACTCCAACTTTTACCCTTTTTCTCCGGAACATTTCGTATCACTACGAACGTCCACTTCCATTGGATAAAACCATCGTATGATTATATACGAACTCGAAGGAACTTGTTCCAGATTCGAGGATGGTTTCTGGTTCTGGAGAAAATGAATAGGACTATTCAGTTGTCTTTTCCTTTTACCTTCTCTCAGGTTGTGAGTGCTCCTTGGATTAGGACGGTACACCTATTACGCCGATTGGATAGTCTTCATCCAAACCATAGGCAGGTGCCGAAAGGTAGGGAATGAAGAAAACTGATTAGCCTAAGTAAGGTGTACAGAAGGTAATAAGTAAAGACAAATAAAGGGATTAGAAAGAGGGCAAAGTAAATTGCGACTGCTATTCACGATCAAACCAAGTATTTCATCGCCGCTCCTACTTCACCTTTGTATTTCTCCAGAACACCCCGTATCACTACGAAGATCCAAAGTTTATTTGGATAATCCATCGTATGGTTATATACGAACTCGAAGGAACTTGTTCCAGCTCGGGGATGGATTCTGGTTCAGGAGAAATAGGAATAAGGCTTATTCAGATGTCTTTTATCTTTACCTTCTCTCGCGTTGCGAGTGCTCCTAGGATTGGGGAGTACACCCATTATGCTTATTGGATAGTCTTCTTCCAAACCATAAGCTGGTGCCAAACGGTAGGGAAGGAAGAAAACCATTTGGCCTAAAGGTGGTGTACAGAAGGTAATGACTAAAGACATATAAAGGGGTTTGGAGAGATGGCAAAGAAATATACGGTTACAGTTATGAATCTGATAATGGAAGAGGCGTTACTAGGAATACCCGGATACCCTTTCAAAACATTTTCATGTTTCAGTTTCACTATGCGTTGTTAATAGAAAACTAATTTTCCAATTAGACCCTTGCTCCAGAGTATGTATTTACCAGGTTTGATTCTCACATCTGTATGGTTTTACAGATGATGAGTGGGAGTAAGTTATTGGGAATTAGGTGATCATCCTCATTATATCGGGATTCGTTGTAATTGGTGATATTTGAGGAAATAGCCTGAGTGTTTGCCGGACGGCAAATATTTGGTTTTGAATATCCGTTGTTATGCACCAATTTCAAATTGATATATCTGTACGTTTATTTTTATAAAGTGAGATATAGCTTTTTGAAATTATGTCCATGACATTTACCTATATCAGTGGATGGATAGGTAAGGAGTATTAAACAACGGTGTAATTCTTCTTAACCATAAGTACAGTTTTCAACCTACGATGCACAGGGAATGAGTTATTAGACTCAGGGGACTTATACAGAGTATTGTATGTTGTCCAGTGTCCATTAGGACAGAGGGGTTTGTACTCGTACTATATTCTGTTTATTTGTGATTTCTCTAGTTCTTAGACATGTGTTTCATAGAAATACAAGATCCAAGTTCTAAGAAGTTATAGGTATATGAATAAAGTAGAGAACCAGGTGTTGCAAGTATCAGGATTCTTCAAGGTGATCGAATATGTAGATACTTGTATTCGGTATTCGGTTGTTAGTAATGGTTTTGAGAAACTTGTTTCTCTTTCAGGTTACTCATATCTGGATGCATTCCTAAGTTGAGTAACACTGATCGGCCTCCTTCCATTTAGTTAACATGCACTGGAGACAGCTGCATGATTTGAATCTGGTTTCAATTAAATCAGTGCATCTGTTTCTATATTAGATATAGAATGGCTCATATCTTAACGATGTTAAGGTATATGGAGTTGTCCGGCTTATGCTTAAAACCAGACTCTGGATAACTCAAGGCACGTTTCTGTAATGGCTGTTTGTGGGTTGACCCGGGCTATGACGAGGGTTGATTTTCTACCATCTGGAAGATCAATAGTGATATTGTTCTTGACTCTTCACAGTTTTAATAAAAATGAATTTTTTCAGAAAACAGTAGTGGGAGTATAGTAGAACTGGAAGTGATTCCAGAACCACAAACGATTACAGGAAATTTGATAAGAACCTAAAGATTCAATCAGGTTTGACATTCGTTTAGCTACTCCGTAGATGTGGTGGGTAACCTCAGGAACCCGAGAGGTACTCCGGTAGCCTCAAGGACGGTGACAAGTAGGTTCTTAATTACCCAGAATAGCCATTGCTGTTGTTCCAGACTGTGAGACCCGGCAGGAGGATGAGTATAGCGTCATTCTAAACCAGCTTTAGAAGTGCACGTGCATATTATTCTGCCAGAGGGTTGTCGTAGTCAGTGGGAGCAGCGGAAGCATAGTGGACAAGTGGCTTATGTCTATTTATAGACTAAAGCGGATATAGCGGAGATAGATCATCTATTTTTGATGTGACAGTCATGAGTTTGACTTCATCAAAATAGGGGATGGATCTGTTAAGAAGGTAGTAGGGTGTGATGTCCTGGTATTTGGATGACATACAAAGAGTAGGAAGTAAAATTCCTATACTACGATCGGTTATATTTTGGTTGTCACATAGTGGTTTTTCCATAAAGGACTTGGATATTACATCAAACATTCTGGTTACTAGATCTATGGTTTTAGATCTAGATTTGGGTAGTTTCCCAATATGGGTACTTAGACAGTATTCTAAAAGTATTTAGAATGGACGACTCCTGGTATGGTGGTGTACCTACAGGTGATGGAGTCACCCTCTCTAAATGTGTCTTCCAGACTAAAGGGAAGAGGGATGTGCATGATTGACATATCACTCGCTTAGGCAATTGAGTCAATCATGAGATGTCAAGTACCACACCAGATGTTGTCTTTGCACTAGATCCAATAAGTTGATATTAATCCAATCTTAGAGAAACGATCGGAAGCAATTTTAGAACATAAGTGAATGTTCTAGAGATCTGATAACGGCAGCCTCCTTCAGGAGACGGTTATCATTCCAGGCTTCCAAGGTGACCTGGATGACAGAGTAACTGTCGGAGTTATAGTTTTCCCTCTGACGAGGGGCAGTAGTTTGGACAGGTGGTCCAAGCGAATACGGAGGGAGGCATGGCGCAGGATACTGATTAAGTTCAGTTGACGATAAAGTCTAAGAAGTTTGGATTTGGAGTTCATTTATGAACTAGGTCCCATCAGATATCCAAACATATTCTAAGACAGGTATTACTCATTTCGGGAGATGGTTTTCTCCGCGAACATGTGATAAAGAGAGACATAGAAAGAAACATCAGGGCGGATCCACTCACTGAGGCTATTCCTCGAACGCAATAGTTTCACAAACGGGCTTTGTAAGACTGATTAGTAGAGGAGTTGGGTGTTCGATATCACACGGGCTGTGAGTATGCGGAATCGCAATAATTAGCCTTGAGTGCAAGTGGGAGATTTTTGGATATAGTGCCCTCAAAATCAATTATTGGATCGCAGGCACGTAATTGCAATGATTGAGGGAGGACCTATGCCGGTAGGACAGTCTTACTCAAGATGATAGTATACTATCTGGTTTATCTTTATCATCGTGTACAGCTTTAGGTGACCTTACAGTTCACTATTACACATTGATAGAGCCCTTAGGATTCTTGCTTGACTACCAGCAGTACGATGGCGATCATATACGTGAGAGTTAGGTAGTCTATAAGCACATCCTTAAAGTGGTCCCTAGTCATGGGAGTTTCAAGACTGGGCATCGATACTCCGTTAGTAGACTAGTGTATACAGTCGAGACCCCGACGAGGGGCGGTGGCCGGTCTCACAAGCCATTGGTGTCAGTTGGATCACCTAAGATGTATACAGGTGCTCATTGGGTTATGAGTACACCTGACAGGACTCGCCGGGAACATGCTAGTTGGTATTATACCTAACGTCAGATAGCAGTTCCCTGGTGACATGTGTACAGGTTAGTTCATCGACCTGAGATCGTCATTTGTCTCGTGTGAGTTCCCACTGTGCTTTGATTACTACCCTACCATAGCTCAAAGGAGTCGTGCAAACAGGTTTTAGTTGGGTACAGTCCCGAGCCACATGGAGGCACTGAGCGGATCGGCAGGGGTTTCGTCTCTCCCGGTATTGGGAGTGAGATCGCGCTGTGTCTAGGAGAGCCACTACGCAAAGTCCTTGGCCAAGGCAGGAGATTTACTGGTAGGTATTCCAGTAGTATCTCAGGGTGTTCTGGGCTACACTCCGACACGACTTGTACCGCTTTTGGGGGTCTGACTTTTACCAACCCCCTACGCCCGACATGCGATGCTCATAGACGAACGGACTGGACTGTACGGATATTGTCACTGACAGGCTCAGTAGGGTGTCAGGATGAGTTCGCTCATCGACCTCCCTTTTGGTCAATACCTGGTAGCCCGTTACTTACAGCTAGTACCACTGACGTGCTAGTGGTTAAATCCACAGCCAAAGTATTAACGAGTGTTTAGAGTCCCCCACAGACAGTTTCTCAAGTTTCGGGCGAAACGTTGTAGAGGCCATATGGTATTATGGCAGGGTTCGATCATATACGTGCACTTATGCACGGATCATGATCGGATGGATCATACTAGTGGGCTTTGGTTTAAGCCGGATTCTAGTATTAAATTTGTTGGATTACTTTCGTCTCATCGCATTCGCATTCAGTCGGAATGCGGATGCAGGTATGTATATACAGGTGAGGGGTATTCTTATGATCCGTCACGAGTTTACTTTAGATGTTGCCGTATCTTTTTGTTGTTGTAAACATTTGGATTAATGTTTACATATGGAAATTGTGAGTGGATTTCATGATGAGGTGCATTTAATATGACATGGACATGTTTAGTGACTCATGATCTTTTTATTTGTGTTAATGTTACATTAGGATTTGTTTATTGTGTTGAATTGATGGATGGAGAGAGAGAGAGGGCAGCCATAGGCTTGGGGTTGGCTCTTGGGTTTTGATTCTTGTGCTCACAACAATAATTCAACACAATAACACAAAAGGCTCCTCTCTTTTCTTTCTTCTTCTTGCTCACAAGTTCCACCATTGGCATCATCTTCTACCTCTACTCTAACCATCTCATGTGTTGAGAATCCTAGAATGTTAAGAGACAAAGTGACCACACATTCTCTACTTCACCTTGGACACGTCGGCTAGCAAACTTCATGTCCGAGTTGCTTCGGTTCGAAGCGGACGCCCGTAAAAGAATTCGAAGACGTGGTGCCCTTTCCGACGAGCAGACCGGAGATCGAGCGAGATCGGAGATGCCGCAAGGAGCTAAAGATGGTGGCTAAACACCGAAGGACACGGATCGATCGGTATAGCTTTTCTAACCCTCTTTAGATCGCTAGTATAATGTTAATGGTTCGATCCAGAATAAAGTCTGCGTTAGCGCCAGTTTCAAGTTTATGAAAAGTTTTTGTTTCCGCATTTTGGCCTCGGATCGACGGCCGGGGCGCTACCGTAGACTTACACAAAACACAATTTACATTAAAATATCTTAAACTATCAAAACCCGTATTCTTTAAATTGTTTTAATTAATTCCTTACAAATAAACCTCTACAACCCATTTTAGGGAACCCGATAGAGATGGTGCGGGTTATCGCACGTCTTCGGGACTAGTAGAGCGAGATGCAGAGCTTCTCACGGAGCATTCGATATGGATGGAAATCTTATTACAATTTTTAAGAAAACGTGATTTCTATTTAATAAATAAATTCTATTTATTATTATTATATATATATATATTATCAAAATATCTATTTTAAATATAATATATATTCCATGTTTTCTAATCAAAAGAAAAGAATCACAAAAGATCATGAAATTACCATCACATTTAATACAAGTCAAATTACAAGAAAATACTATATACTATTCAAAGTAAGGTTTGTATCCACTAGAATATTTCATTTTATAAAAATTACAGCTATGAAAACCCTAAAGATGGTAAATAAATACTTGAGATTTATTTGAAAATATATCAAAACTATTTTTTCATAAAACCCTCTCAAGTTATATTAATTTACAATAAGGGCCCTAGTAAATATAGGTTTAAGCGGGACCAGTTCTCTTTAGCCTCAGGGAGCCGGAGAATATGGGTGCTTGCCTATCTAAGGTAGACAACCTAAAAACGGTGTTATAAATACGATAATTGTCTTGGAAAAAGACACAAATTCCGCCGTCCATGTGCAGCAGTTACCGATAACATCAAAACTAGTTCAGGACTTCGATTCGTTTTAAAGCGTCTGACTCAGACAGAGTCTCAGTCTAATATGAAATCAATCAATCTATCCTTGAATATGATTCAAGTATAACTCCAATTCAACATAAATCTATTTATACCAGAATTCAATCTATATCAACATGACTCGACCGAACCGAACCATGGATATACTCTGATTACATGACTATCCGTTCCGTTTACATGAACTACTGATATCATGGTTTCGGCAAGTCGTACATCTATTAAACAAAACAATATACATCAATACATAATACATTACGGGGTTTTAAAGGGGTAGACTGGTATGGAATGTGTTAGAAGTGGCACGGGACGGTCACTTTAATACACCTAACTGGAATATCCATTGCTTTTGTTCCGTGGCTTAACAGTTCCTTGTGCTCTGTATACCTTAGTCCACGGAATAGTTGGACTCCTCTCGTATACGCTGTTATATTCTGTACCATGCTACAGACAACTGCGTTAACATAACAATCAAATAGTATACAGTTATATTCTTTCTTTCTATTCTATTTCTACCTTTCTTTGGGACTTACCGAGCGATTGTTTGCTGACGACATTCCTTCTCTCTTCTTTCTTAGGAATTTTGTCAGGTGGATCCGACTCATTGGAGATAGAGCCCAGTTCAGAGGACTTGGATCAGTTCAGCGAGGACCCCGAGCTCTAGACTCTTCTATATACTTTACTTTCATGTTCATGCTATTGTTTAGGCATTGCTTTCATCATTGTATTTATTTTTCAGTTGTATTGTAAAGAAATGTTTAATAAATAAAATTTGTTGTTCATTTACATTTCATGTCTTCTTGTGTATATTTACATTATATTGCTTAGTTACGCTTAGCGTGTGTACTTCTGAGTAAATACGTAGCGGGCCCAGTCGTGTCTCCTTACCCGTACACTGAGAAGCGGGGCATGGCATGTTTTGTGGGCGGCCCATGCAGGTCAGTTCTGCATGGACATGCAGATCAATTCTGCATGAATTCCTAAGCAATATAACACAATAATCAGCAACTAAAAACATTCTTTACATTTCATATTCCTTTAATCTTACAATTTCATATTCTTTGAATCTATCCTAACCCTATTTTTCTTTCAAGATTATGGATTCTCCAAACAATACCAGCACAAACTTCAACAACACACCACCACCTCTTCCACTTACGCCTACCGTTGCAGCTCCGATCAATGAGCAAACGGTATTTCTTGAGGCAATCTAAAGCCTCCTGGAAGGACAGCAGCAGCATACTGCTATATTATTGAACCGCCCAGAAGTGGAAGCACCCGGAGTGAAGAAATTCCGGGTATTGCACCCGAAGCAATTTTCTGGGAAAGACAGCCCTTTAGAAGCTAAAGAATGGGCTCAGAGTATTGAGGATGATCTAGCAGCAGCACTAGTACCAGAGATCGCTTGGGTAAGGGTTGCAAAACTGCAACTTACCGACAACGCCCGAGTATGGTGGAAGGTGGAAGAAGGCCGTCTTGCCCAGCCTATCGAAGGGAAAACTTTTTGCAACATATGCGACGCGAAGTATTTTCTTGAGACTTCCCGATTCGACATGGAGCGGCAATTCATCTACTTACAACAAGGCTCTAAGTGGTGCAAATCGGTGGATGAGTATGATGCTGAGTTCACTATGTTGAGCAGGTAAAGATATGTCTCATATATTCGATTTTATATCACATACTACAAAGCTAACACAAGACTATAACAGGTTTGCGGCACACCTCATTCCGACTACTGAGATCCGGTCCAGACGATTTCAATAAGGGTTAGATCTGAAGATCCAAGCTGCCTTAGCTACAGGGGATTTCCCAACCTACGAACTGGTTCTGAAAGCTGCCCGTCGATTTGAAGTAGTAGTAAAGATGAAGGGCATACCCCAATCCGCCGGAATGAAGCGCCCTGCCAATCAGATGGCTGGAGGAACCTCTTCAAGGCCACCTTTTGTACCCAGGAGACCGGGAATACCTTTCAACCGGCCCAGTCCAGCCTTTTGCACCTACTGCAGGAGGGTTGGACACCTAGCGAAGGATTGTAGGCGTGCTAATCGCCTTTACTTAGTCTGTGGCTCATCCACACATGATATTGGGTCTTGTCCTTATAGACTCAATCCAAATGCTGCACCCAGACCAGCAATTACCTATTCGCAGCGGCCAGCTATCCAGGCACCTGCTCCACGTCTTGCTCTCCCAGCTCCACCTCCTCGTGGACCGACTGCACCTCCTCCTCGTCAGTTCCATCAAGCAAAAAGGAACTTACCTTAAGTACAGAGGAACGGACAGAGGAATGCTCCACTAGCAAGTAAGAATATACCGAGGCGACAGGCTTTCACAATGACTGTGGAAGAAGCTGAAGCCACTAGCCAAGTCATCACTGGTAACTCTTTTCTTTCAAGCTTTCTTTCCATCTTTATACATACACATATATCTTTTATACCTAAAACCTATCCCACATAACTTAGGTAGGATCTTAGTAGCCTCACTTCCTGCACTAGCACTCTTCGATACTGGAGCATCTCATTGTTTTATATCGCAACGGTTCATCCGAACTCATGCGATTCCAGTCAAACCACTTGTATCCAGCTGGAACGTCAGTTCAGGGAACGACGTTCTACAGGAAATAATGGGATACGACCTATGTCCAGTGGTCGTCTGCAGCAGAGAATTCTATGCTGACTTCAAGGTGCTGGACATTCCGAATTTCGATGTCGTTTTAGGTACGGATTGGATAGGAACATTCTATGCTACCATTGACTGTCGTCAAAGGAGGGTAGTGTTGAAGATTCCAGAACATTCGGTCTTTTATTTCAAAAGTGGAGACCGTACCCTGGAGCTAAGCACATACAAAGCAAAATCGAAGAAGGCAGCAATTGCAACACTTCGACCAGAGGAAGGATCGAAGCCAGAGGTAGTTCGAGAGTCCGATGATGTATTTCCTGAAGATATATCAGGTTTGCCTCCCGATCGAGCTCTTGGATTCAGCATTGATTTAGTACCTGGAGCACAACCGGTGATCAAAGCTCCGTACCGCTTGAGTCCCGAAGGTTTGAAAGAGATCCGAACCCAATTGGACGAATTATTGAAGAAAGGATGGATTCGTCCCAGCAATTCAAGTTGGGGATCGCCGGTTCTGCTTGTGAAGAAGAAGGAAGGTTCATATCAAATGTGCATTAATTATAGAGATATGAACGAAGTAACTATAAAGAACAAGTATCCACTTCCGCGCATCGACGATCTGTTCGATCAGCTAAGTGGGTCTTGCATTTTCTCCAAATTAGATTTTCGTTCGGGATATCATCAGGTGAAGGTCAAAGAGTCTGATATTACGAAAACGACATTCAGGACTTGCTATGGTCATTATAAGTTTCTTGTGATGCCATTTGGAGTGACCAACACACCAGCTATATTCATGAAGCTAATGAATCAAGTTTTTCGAGAGTACTTAGACAGGTTTGTTTTCATCTTCATCGAAGAAATCCGCCATGAGTTCTAACCATCTTCTCTGCCGTTAAGACGACATGCGTGTAAGATACCCTCACTTGTTTGTAAATTAGTCCTTAAAATAATTGTAAGTTTCGAGGACGAAATTTTTATAAAGAGGATAGAATGTAACGACTCTGTTTTAATGTACAGAAAATTTGTTTAAAGTTAATGTACAAATGGAGTATTTGCAATCCTGTGTATCCTATAAGTATTTGATTTGCTTTTGAACAGCAAGAAAATACTTGTAGCTCATTGGTAAAGCCTTGCACTGCTACAACATAGCCCCAATGTTCGAATCCCCTCAGCCACATAATATTTTTGCTGATTTTTCTTTTAAACTTTTTGGAAGCCCAAAAGTTTACACGTGCAATACACGTAAAAATGAAAAGTCATATTAAACAAACATGTGGAAAATTCTATATGAACAGCCCAGGACACGTTGCCCAATCCAAGAGCCCGACCCCACCAAGTGGCCGGCGATATTTGTTTCTGGGTCGGTGCCGCCGGGCCTCCCTAGCAAATGCTACAAAATTTTAATCCTGGCACCCTTTGGCCTCCCCCACTACTCCCATCATGTTTGATTTTTCTGCACATTAACAGAGAGGTTAATTCATCTCTTTCATCCAAATTTAATCCATTTTTAATTCTCTATTCATATCCTAAACCCTAATTCTATCCTATAAATACTCCTCTACACATTGTCCCTCCTCATTTAGAAATGTTTTTCCAAAACTCTCTAAATTTTCCAAGTCCAAAAGTTGTACAAGTGGAGTTAGCCAAGGTCAAAGTTCTGGCGACGATTCGGGACAAATCCGGCGACGACACGACTCCAGACACCTTCGAAATATTCCTTTACCTTCCCCCTCTATAATCAATCAGTAAGTCCTCTCTCCCCTTCTCCATTTCTAATCTAAAATAACCTCTTTTCAAAACTCGTCGGAAGCGGAGTTATTCCGAGTCCGATTCTCTTTTCTTTAAAAATTCAACTTTTCTTAAACAAAAAATTTACCAACTTTTCATATATTGTTTAACAAACATAAAACAACAATTTGACCAAGATTCAATTCAAAATTTAATGTTAAACAAATTTTATTTTACTTTTTCGGTAAAATACCATCAAGTTTGCATACCACATTACTTTATCGTTTTTCTCATTTTACCTTTAGAAATTTCACGAGGTAGTGACCTACCTCGTCACAACACTCATCTTGACATAGCACGATGACTTTTGTAACAATTTTTGTGGGACAAAACACAATTTACATTAAAATATCTTAAACTATCAAAACCCTTATTCTTTAAATTGTTTTAATTAATTCCTTGCAAATAAGCCTTTACAACCCATTTTAAGGAACCCGATCGGGATGGTACGGGTTATCGCACGTCCTAGGGACTAGTAGAGCGAGATGCAGACCCCCCCCCACGGAGCATTCGATCTCGATGGAATTCTTATTACAATTTTTAAGAAAATGTGATTTCTATTTAATAAATAAATTCTATTTTTTATAATTATATATATATATAAATATTATCAAAGTATCTATTTTAAATATAATATATATTCCATGTTTTCTAATCAAAAGAAAAGAATTACAAAAGATCATGAAATTACCATCACATTCAATACAAGTCAAATTACAAGAAAATACCATATACTATTCAAAGTTAAGTTTATATCCACTAGAATATTTCATTTTATAAAAATTAAACTATGAAAACCCTAAAGAAGATAATAAATACTTGAGATTTATTTTGAAAATAATTTTTTTCATAAAACCCCCTCAAGTTATATTGATTTACAATAAGAACCCTAATAAATATAGGTTTAAGCGGGACCGGTTCTCTTGAGCCTCAGGAAGCCGGAGAATATGGGTGCTTGCCTATCTAAGGTAGACAACCTAAAAATGGTGTTATCAATACGGTAATTGTCTTGGAAAAAGACACAAATCATGTCGTCCATGTGCAGCAGTTACCGATAACATCAAAACTAATTCAGGACTTTGATTCGTTTTAAAGTGTCTGACTCAGACAGAGTCTCGGTTTAATATGAAATAAATCAATCTATCCTTGAATATAATTCAAGTATAACTCCTTGGCTTAACGGTTCCTTGTGCTCTGTATACCTTAGTCTACAGAATAGTTGGACTCCTCTCGTATACACTAGCATATTCTGTACCAAACTACAAACAACTGCGTTAACATAACACACTCACAGTACACCGGTTATATTCTAATATATGTCTATTTATTTATTCCTACTTTTCTTTGGGACTTACCGAGCGATTGTTCGCTGACGACATTCCTTCTCTCTTCTTTCTTTGGAATGTTGTCAGGTGGACCCGACTCATTGGAGATAGAGCCCAGTTCAGAGAACTTGGATCAGTTCAGCGAGGACCCCGAGCTCTAGACTCTTGTATATACTTTACTTTCATGTTCAGGCCATTGTTTAAGTATTGCTTTCATCATTGTATTTACTTTTCAGTTGTATTTTAAAGAAATGTTTAATAAACAAAAGTTGTTGTTCATTTACATTTCATGTCTTCTTGTGTATATTTACATTATATTGCTTAGTTACGCTTAGCGTGTTTACTTCTGAGTAAATACGTAGCGGGCCCAGTCGCGTCTTCTTACCCGTACACTGAGAAGCGGGGCGTGACACGTAATAACCAGGAAAACGTATACACATCAATGAAAAAGACAAATCAGATAGTATACTATCATCTGGACTGTTCTATCTGTATAGGTCATCCTTCAATTATCATAATCGTCTACATGCAATTACAATGTTGCCTTGAGGGCATTATAGCCAATAAGAATGCTACAATTAAAGAATTTGTTGTGAAGACGAGAAGTGCACTATAAATACATTACGAACACGAGAAAAAATATGAATTTTGATACGCTATACAAAAATCGTATGTTCGTAACAAATATGCTACTGGAATTAGACGCTTCCAAAAGTTACACCAAATGTATTTTTGAAAAGATTCAAGTAGAGCTCCAGAAATCTCAATCATTTAATATCCAGAAAGTTTTAAAAGTCAATGGGATAACCAGATATAAAGTTCACAACGTACTCAGTCCAAAGAAAGACAAGCGAAGAGTATTTTATGCCCAATTTACGACAAAAGGGCAATTTTCCAAGTGCATTTGCAATCATTTTGAATCAATCGGACTATTATATAGACATATATTCAGAGTTTTTGTATCTAAAAGTGTGAATAGTATACCGTCTCAATATATTATGCCAGGATGGAAGAGGAATGTTAATCAAAATATTGTCATGATGAGTATTGTAACACCTTTAGTACAAATGATGGAAATGTCGCGGTATAGTCATTTATGCAACGAGTTCAATCTAATTGCTGTGAAATGTGCTGCGTCAGAGAATGAATACAAAATTATGCTTGGGGAATTGTTCAAACTTGCAATACGAATATCTGAACTTCCAGTTGAAATACCGAATGGGAAAGAAGACTTGGTTGATGAAACAACAGATGATTTGAAATCCGTGAAAAATAATATTTCAAAAATACAAAATCCTTTACAATCTAACCCTTGAGATAGTAAATAGAATCAGATTAAATCTTGGATCGATAAAAAAAAAATAGTGATGAGAAAAATAAGAAAAGGTTCTGCCCATGATACAACCAATTAACATTCTATAACAAAAGAACTTGTCCGATAAGACAAACACAACATATAGAAGACATACATCCTAGTTAATCGAATCTCATGTTTCTTGAACCGTTATGGGATTTGAACCAACCGTCTGATTAGACAGAAGAGTTTATTGTAAATGAATGATATTTAATATAAATGAATAATGTTTGATGTAAATGAATGGTATTTGATAAACTATAGCATATTTTTTGATTTGTTGGTAAATGAGTGACATTTGTTGTAAATGATTGATATTTGATTTAAATGAATGATACTTGATACAATATTAGTTGTTGATATTGGTTGTGTCAATTAATGATGTTAGATGTTTTGATATTGGTTGTGTCAATCATTACTGTTGTTAAATTTGTTGGTGCAGAAAATATAACTGCTACTTAAAGCAGCGGTTACATAGTATGCTATCTGCTATTAGAGCGGGCTCAAAATATAAACGCTACTTTTAGTAACGGTTAAATAGTCAGTGAGCTTAAAATATTACTCGATCAAAATATGACCGCTACTTAAAGCAGCTGTTATATAGTGTGCTCTATGTTCCTGAAGTGGGCTCAAAATATTACCGCCACTTTAAGTAGTGGTTAAATAGCCAGTGAGCTCAAAATATTACTAGGTCAAAAAATTACTTAAAGCAACGGTTACATAGTGTGCTCCATGTTCCTGGAGTGGGCTAAAGTAGCGGTTAAATAACCAGCAAGCTCAAAATATTATTAGGTCAAAATATAATCGCTAGTTAAAACAGCAGTTAAATAGTGTGCTCTTTGTTTCTTGAGTGAGCTCAAAATATAACCGCTACTTTAAGTAGCGGTAAAATAGTCAGTGAGCTCAAAATATACAGAAATATAGATCATTTACACACAAATGTACATCATTTTCTCATAAACGTACATCATTTATAGAAATCAAATATCAGAGTTCAGATACAAATATCAACACACATCTTATATACTTGTGAAATCTAAAAATTCATTATTCAACACACAACCATACATAATATACACATGCAAAATCTAAAATTTATTAAATCATTTGGATAGTTTCTGATTTGCTATCTCATAACACATCCTATATCTAAAATTTCCAGTAGTACTTGTGTCTCATTTTTATGAGTTCGGAGAAAATCCCCGCGACAAGTAATCCAGGTATACCTTTCTTTAAGGTATCAGCTACCTCATAACACACCCTATATAAAAAATTATTGAGTTAAACAAATTAGAATCCAGGTATTGCTTTCTTTAAGTTCTGAAGCATGTCTCTTGCATGTAGTTTTTTAGCAGTCTTTTTGCCGGTTTCTGTGGAACTCGCCGTATAAACCAGGCCATTTGCTTCAACTTCAGCTATAAATAAAGCGACCCCATCTTTGTATGTCTTTGATAAATTTTTCTCGTATGCCTTTTTAGAGTAAAACTCGTTCAATTCTCTTACTGAATTCATTTTCATTATTTCCGATGCCACCATAGACTCCAAGAGCCGCCTCATACTTTCGTAAACTATTTCTTTATTGAAATTCGAATCGATATAAATCGCAGATGTCATCGAATCAATTTCCGGGGCGATTTATATCGATTTGAATTTCAATAAAAAAATTGTTTGGAAAAGTATGAGGCGGCTCTTGGAGCCTATGGTGACACCAGAAACAATGGAAATGAATCCGTTTACTGCCGAAGACCAGACCGAGACGTTAGGACGTCTAGCCTGAATTTGGGAGCAGATGCTGTTTGGACATATCCATCCACCTTTCCGAAGATACCAAGTTGATTTATGGCACCGTATATCGGAGGTTTGAACAGATGCGACCATTGTAGCGTGACTTTTTTAGATCCCCCTCATTTGTGAGGGTTTTTTGATTGCGGTGACGCTTTTTACTGCAGACGCAAGCCCCTGCAGTTAATTACGTTATTGCGTTGCAATAATAACTTTCACTTGCTCTAGGCAGATCATTTCGTGTGATGTTATATTTTTTTATTTGTGGTTGCCCTTGGATTATATACAGAGACTAATCTTGTTATGCCCGTAGGCCGTGGATAATCCATATCTGTATATATTAGATTTAGGGTTTGAACTTAGGACATAGATCTCATATAAATGAGGTCCATTAGTTCACGGAATATTTGAGTTTGATCTAAGGATCGTTAGTCAGATATGATACTAAGATCGACTTAGGAGCAGTGAGTATATGGGCTCAACTGATCATCAGACCATATATGAATAGCCCATGGATAATATACGGTAGTCAATATGGAGACAGTCCGTAGAGAAAAACATATTAGTTTAAGAACATCGCGGTCGAACATTCCTGTGTTTGGGACGAATATTAGTTTAAGGACATTTCGGTCCAACATTCCTATGTTTGGAATGAATTTTGTTGGTTGTTGGGACCCGCCACCTCTCTGAAAACGTTGAGAAATTACAACGATATATATCAGAGGTGTGGAAAGATGTACCCTTGAACCAAATCCCATATATTAAGGAAGAGACCATGGTAGATCTAAAGATCATTAATGTTATATGAGACTAAGATTAACTTAGAAGATATGGGATGAAGATCATTAGTCGTATGTGAGACCAAAATCAGTTTGGATATCGTGAGCTCCTTCTTTAGTAAGAAAGTCTTCAAAAATGGGCTCAGTTGATTTACAATCAAAGAAAAAGTTTAAGCTTCACGGACTTAGCCAATTTAGGCTAAGACCGGATTTCTATACCATCCCGTAGTGCTAAGCACTTATTCATGTAACGCTCACGTGAGGCACTGAGTTTTTGACGCTCACGTGTGTTTAACATGAGACGCTGAGTTTTTTTGGAGATTTAATCTCTGTTGATATTTTTAGAGAAATTAAAACTCTGTTAATGATGGTTTGACCATTAACGGTCACCAAAGACCATTGTTTTGAGGATCTGGGATCATATTCTTTAAGACCTAAGTTCTTTATTGTAAAGGAACTAAGTTCCTGGAGTATTATGATCTTTATCTTCTTCATATTCTTCTTTCATGTCCTTTTTAACCTTGTTCTTCTGTGGATCATTGGTTTTCAAGAACAAGATCTTCCCGATAGTTCTTTTTAACCTTTTTAACCTTGCTGGCACTTCCTAAATCCTTGTTCGATAGTTTTACCGACGAGATTGACCTTGATGAAGCAGATCCGGTTGACATATTAAAAATTTTGCGAGTGTAATAATTTATATATGTATATATATATATATATATATATATTATAAACTTTGCAGTTGTAAACAATTATAATCAATTGATATATGTTATAAAGTTTGCAGTTGTAAAAACTTATACTCACTTGCATGTAAATGATATATAAAAAATCCTGCATTTCTAATCACTTGTAATGTATTGATTTGTTAGTTTAATGATTTATGTATATTATATATTTTGTATCATCATTACTCTTGCCTAAAACGGATAGGATGAAAAGGCATATTCGGAAAATATGCCAAAGCATTTTTTCAAAGAAAAGAGATCGAGATATTTCCTCCTCGACACAGTCTGATCCTGAGAGTAGAGGTATATATTACGAGTTTTAAATAATCATCGAACGCATTATTTTATTCAAATAATTATGGCATTGATTATAATAAATTAAAATGTGTATGTGTATCTAATCAGGAGGATGCAGGTCCATTGGTGCAGCATGATCCGTATGCACACCTAGAAGAGCAGTGCACGGAATTGAGCAGAGAACCTGGAGCGTTCTCGGATCCCGTCACCGATGAGTGGATTCATGCATTGCCTCTTCCCCGCGATTTACAAATTGAAAACCCGTATCGAGATAGGGAAAATGCGAAGGCACTAGCACGGTAGGCTACAGCTCGATCTCAAATCGATATAATGATAGAGAAAGCAGACACGAGTATTGATGAGGCAACGACTGCGGGGGATAATCTGCCCCGGTTTGAACACCACGGAAGAGAGGTTGCAAACGAAATTACTAAATACGATATGCGTAGAAAAATGCCAATTCTGCAATGGGTAGGTAAGAAACCCGTAGGTCCGGGCACGAGGGCTATACATTTCCACGGTTATATTTGTATTCTTGTCTGACATACCGATTTCTGAAACTTGGGCTTCACGTTTGCAGATAATCCCTAGGATGCATATGTATGGACTTAGCGCTCACTCTTAGTAATACATAACTCAACTTTATTTCAACATTACATGCATACCTGTTATATGTTATAATTTTATTAAATAATATATTTATTAATCTATATTTGATCAGTCAAAAATATTGCACATTTGTATGGACATTTTTACTACTATTATCTAATAAAAGGTGTTAATTGTAAATAAAGAACATATATGGGTTTATTTGTAAAAAAAATTATTATCATATATTTCTTCATTTATAATTAATATAATTAGGGAAAATATATGCATATAATATTTAAATAAAATATTCATATTAAAATATGCATATCATGTCAAATATTCCTAATCAATATTCTTAAGATATCATAACATATAAATGGTTGAAATAATATCTCAAAAATAACAAATGCTACCAACAATTTGATTTGAAATATTGTGTAAGTATTAGTTTAGGTCTGAAATCTAAGTAGGAGATCCACATCAAATTAAAATAACAAACTGAATCTGCCAAATATTAGAAGCAAATAGAGAATTTAGCAACGGCAGAGAGTAAGAGCAATATTTTCAGAATCTTTATATCAAGAGGGTTTCTAAATATTGAGAGAAAAAACCAGAAAAAATCCCAAATCAGAAACCCACAAATAGGCGGCGGATCCGCGGTCAAGCATGGGTTAGGGCAGCGGTTCCACGGTCCTATGGCAGCCTTAAATGTGGAATTTCAGGGGTATGATTGAAATGTTACATACTCCAATATGGTATTTAGGGTTTCTAATTCTAATTTCAGAGACTATATAAATGACCGAGAGCTATCTATCAAAAGAATTCAATATTCTAAATTCTAAATTTCAATTCAAGAAAGAGATCTACGAGCGAAACTAGGGTTCTTGTAATCTACCTTTTAAAGGAGAAATTTTGTAATACAATAGTTGATCAATAAAGATAGTCTTTTGTTTTAATTCTTTTCGCATTTACTTTCCGCATTATTTTTCTGCATTACTTTCCGCATTACTTTTTTGCATTACTTTTTTGCATTAAATTCAGCATTACTTTCTGCACTTTTAAATTTTAAATATGGTTTCATTCATCTTCCATCTCTTTTTTACTTCACTAATATCTATGAGCGAGTAAATTCTTTCTTGCTAAGGTTTGTAGGATAGGATAGAATAATGGATGAAAAATCCCTTAATTTCTTTTGACGTTTTAATTTTTATAAATTTTAGCAAAATGAATATTAATTCTCTTATTGGGAGCGCTATCAATTAATTATAGTCACGACCACGATTTGAGATTAGTTAATACTTGTTTTGTTAAGGGCTTGAGATAAATAGAGATCAATGGAAGGACAAGAGGCAGTTGTGGGAAACTCTAATTCCCTCCAAGAACCCTAATCCACATTCATCGCTATCTCTCTAGTTTTAAACAATTAAGAGATTAAAAAATCTTTTCTAAACCTTCATCCATTAACTACCAAGTCCTATAAACCCTACAAACCTTTCTATTATATAATTTTTTGCCCATCTTAATTTAAAACGACAACAATGTTCACCGTCGAAAGACCGGACCGAGAAGTTGGGATGTCCGGCCTGAAT
The DNA here is from genome assembly GCA_030015575.1 of Agapanthus africanus. Classification (NCBI taxonomy): domain Eukaryota; kingdom Viridiplantae; phylum Streptophyta; class Magnoliopsida; order Asparagales; family Amaryllidaceae; genus Agapanthus; species Agapanthus africanus. The sequence continues at coordinate 4,476,131 of JASDDO010000008.1, read as the reverse complement.
TTGGGGGCAGATGCCATTTGCACTTCTCTATCCACCTTTCCGAAGATACCAAGTTGATTTATGACACCATATATCGGAGGTTTGAACAGATGCAACCGTTCTAGCAGATTTTATCAGATTCCCCCTCATTTGCGAGTGGTATTTGATTGTGGGGACGCTCTTCTCTGCAGGCGCAAGCCCCTGCAGTTAATTATGATATCACGTTGCGATAACCACTTTCTCCTGCTCCAATAGTTCACTTCGTGTCGTGTGTATTTTTGTTTATTTTGGTTGCCCGTGGATTGTATACGGAGACTAGTTTATGTTGTCACCCGTAGGGCACGGATTAGTCCAAATCTGTATATTTTAGATTTGGGATTTTGAACTTAAGTTATATTTTTCCTTTAGTTCAAAATATTTTGTTTGGTTTAATGACAGTTAATCTAGTTTGGGATTAAGATCAACTTAAACATATGAGCGTTTGGGCTCAATTTATTTTAACTAAGAATATATTAGTCTTATTTGAGACTAATATCAACTTAGCAATATTTTCAGGATCCTTAAATTTTATTAAGGTCCAATCAAGAGAGTATTTGGGCTCAGTTGTAAGAGTCTTAGCCAATTTGGGCTTAGTCTGCTCAGCCCTTTTTTTCCAAAAATGCTAAGCGGGCTCTGTTTGTTTAGCTCTTTTTTAAGCAAAAGTGCTGAGCACTTGTTTGACGCTCTGGCGCTCATGTGAGGAATTCATTCATGGGCGCTATCCAATCAGTGCTAAGCACTCAGTTATATATATATATATTGTTAAGCACTTTTTTATGGCGTCCACGTGAGGAGCAAGTTCGGCGCTGGGCGCTGCCCAATCAGTGCTAAGCACTTAGCCGTTTTGGCTATATATGGAGTGCTAAACACTTTTTGTGTGGCGCCCACGTGAGAAGCACGTGAGGTGCAGGGCGTTGCCCAATTAGTGCTAAGCACTCAGTCTTTTTGGATGTATATGACGTGTTGAGCACTTTTATTCAGCGCTCACGTATATTTCACGTGAGGCACTTGCCTTCCACTTTGGGCGCCTACGTGTTTTTCACGTGAGGCACTGGCCTTTTGCTTTGAGCGCCCATGTGTTTTTCACGTGAGGCGCTGGCCTTCCCTTTTAGGCGCCCACGTGTTAGCGCTGATTTCCTTTTGTTTTTGGGATCCGTTGAAGGCGCCCATGTGGGAAGCATGTGCGGTGCTAATGTGTTTTTTTTTTTTAGAGATTGAATCTATGTTAATGGTATTTTGACCATTAATGGCACCATGATCTTTGTTTTGAAGATTTGGGATTACTTTTTCTTCAACAACTAAGTTCTTATGTCTTTTTATTTTATAAGAACTAAGTTTATTTTTAGGGTTAAACTCTATTTTCTGAGAAATTAAATTCCTATAAGATAGGTTCTTTTCCTAGTTCTTTTCTGAATTTTTTATTATCAAGAATAAGATCTTCCCTATGAGAATTAAATTCTCAACTTGTTTGATACTTGTCTTGTGGACCTCCGATCCAGAGAAAAAACTAAGTTCTTTAAGAAGAGTTAAACCCTTAGATAGGTAAAAAAAAAGATGTTTTGATCTCTGTGTTTTTTTACCTAGGGTTTTGATGAGGAAAGTCATCTTCTTTTATGGAGAATTGAATTCTCTGTTGTTTTGTAACCTTTCTGTATTTTTCAGAAGCTTATGGTGGGTTCCCTCTATATCAGACTTGAAGTCTCAGGTCCTTTATATAGTAGAGGCAAATTGTTAATTGGTTTTGAGAAAATTTCTTATTGAGAGATTCCAATTGATTTAATTGGTCTCAAAATTGATTTGGAGAATTTCACCCACCGTTGGATCTTTGATCCAAATGTTTCTGTTTTACAGAATATATTTTCTTTTTTTAACAAAATTGGGGAAATATTTTCCTATATACAGCATTTTATTCCGTCAAGGGGTGATTTTTTGATCACCCTTGGATTTTTGATTCAAGGGTTCTCTGTTTTGCAGAGAGCAATCTTCTTTGTTTATAAAGATTGAGGACAGATATTTCTCAGAATAGAATTTAATTCTATTGTTTGATAATTTACCATCACCATTGGATCTTTGATCCAACGGCTCTGTTTAATCAGAGAATATCCCAACTTTTGTTAGGGAATGTAGAATTTAATTCTACTGGTGAACTTGGGCGCCAGCGTAACGTGTTGTGCACGTGGGCGCCACTTAAGAATTTAATTCTTATTTATGATAGGCGTTTTATTGCTTCGCATATTGGCGACCACGTGAGGAGCACGTGCGGTGCCATATAAGAATCTAATTCTTATATAATAAGCACTCATGTGCTTTGTACATTGGCGTCCACGTGAGGAGCACGTGCGGTGCCATATAAAAATATAATAAGTGCTCCTGTGCTTTGCACATTGGCACCGAGGACCATGTCCGGCGCCATCATAAGATTTAATCCTACAAGATTGGCGCTGGCGCCCTCGTGAAGAGCACGTGAGGCGCCGCTTCATTAAAATTCAACAGAGCTTTGCTCATTTTATATTGTTTAAATTTTGGGGGAACAAACAATCCCTCCTCTTTTTTATCAACTCGTTTAAAATAAGAAAAGAAATTCACGTTTTTCTGCGGACGACCCATAATCATCGCGGCTAGCTATTTGCGTTATTGTTTTGATTGCGGTTATTTACAGCACAACATACAATACTTATTCGCATCCAATCAAATGGCGTCATTGCCGAGGAAACGGTCATAATTATTTTTCTTGTTATTCAGGTCGATTACTAATATAAAACCAACGAACATAAAAAATATAAATATAAATAAAAAAACCGAATTTTTTATTTTTAACGATTCTTGTGCGAGTTTTGCATGAATTCTAGAGCACTTGAAGCGAACAAATAGAGATTCAGATATTATAAAATAGGAGCAGAGGAGCATTGGAGTGTTGTGCCAAAATTTGGAAGGGAGACCTCATCAACTGGCGGCGGAACCGCGGCCAAAGGTAGCTTTCGATGGCGGAAGCACGGCCATAGTGGAATGTTTGTCCCCTAACTTTCTCTGGTATCAATTACTCTTCTTCCTCACTCCTCTAAACCTCAAATAAACTATTTTTACCTACAGGATTGTTTGCAAATATCGCCGCTAAAAATCTTTTTGCGTGTTTTAGATTTTGGTTTGTTTTTCATATTTAAAATGGACTTTAAGGGGCAAGAAACCTAAATTCAGATTAGATGGGGATTTCATCACCCTTCTTCGGCCCCACAAATCACAAATAAGCATACGCATAACCCTACATTAATAAAAAAAATATCTAGACCAAGTCTCTATGGACAGTCGCACTCAATTAGGACAAAAGAGGGTCGTGGGTAATCTATTGCTTATCCGAATTTCTCTTGTAGTGTCTAAGGCAAGCGTGACTAAAGAAAGTGGTTACTTAATTAGGCCCGTTATTTCGGTGATTCGTATAGCGGATACCTCCCACTTACCTAGCTGCAAGATTAATAAGGAGTAGAATGTAACGACTCTGAATTTACTGTACTGAATTTTCCATTTTAATGTACAGAAATGAGTTTACATCCTGAGTTTGAGTTGATAAGTCAATTTTGTTAAATAACAGCAAGAAACAACTTGTAGCTCACTGGTAAATCCCTTGCACTGTTGTGACGTAGCCCCTGTGTTCGATTGCCATCAGACACATTATTTTTTCTGAATTTTTCTTTTTACTTTTTGGAAGCCCAAAAGATTGCACGTGCAATACACAGGGAAAGGAAAAGTCAGAAAAATCAAACATGTGGAAAATAGAGTAAACACTGATTTAATCTCGTAGCACGAATCTCGAGGCCAGATAGTAAAAATCGACCGGCGAAAAGCTCAAGAGGACCGGCGGGGACGGTCGGATGTTGCCCAATGAACCCCGGGCTTTGCACACACACCTCTTCACCTACCCCTAACTCCTCTCCACTGTTTGATTTCTCTACAATCAATTCTCTGCAATCAAACATAGACCTTTATATTCACAATTTATAACAATTTTAATGCTTTTTAATCCACCATTTTAATTCCAAAACCCTAATTCTCCACTATAAATACCATCCCCTATCTTGGCTCAGCACCATTATGAAAATTAGAGCAAAATTCTCTCAAAAAGTTCCTAAGTACAAGTGGAGTAAAGAGGAGTTAGCGAGCAAGCAATTTCTGGCAAAGATCGAAGCAAATCCCGACGCTCCCGCGACGCTACGAAGCTCACCCCCTCTTCTTCAACCTTTCTTTAAATCTTCTAAACTATAAGTCCCTCTCAATATCTCTTCCTCTTCACTGAAATTCCATTTCAAAACATATATCGGTAAGTGGAGTTAATACCAATATCCTTTTTTCTAAACCTTAGAAACTGCTTATCCTTTATTCTTTGATCAACCAAGTTTTTACACAATATTTGTAAACTTAAACCCAAATATTTAGAATCAAATTTCATCAAAATTTCTCATGTGAAACAACAATAATAGAACTTTTCATTAAAATACCTTGAACTTTATAAACACTGTTTACCGCCGAAAGACCAGACCGAGACGTTGGGATATCTTCCCTGAATTTAGGGGCAAATACTATTTGGATTTATCCGTCCACCTCTCCGAAAGACTAAGTTGATTTATGGCACCATATATCGGAGGTTTGGACTACGACCGTTGCTGTCATGCCCCGCTTCCCAGTGTACAGGCAGAGGACGCGACGAGGCCGCTACGTATTTACTCCTAAGTAAATAAGCTAAGCGTATCTAAGCAATAAAAATTCACAAGAGACAAAAGACAGTAGGTATAACTGAACAACAACTTTATTTATTAACATTATTTTGTACAATGCATGGAAAAGTAAATACAACTGAATGAAAGCAATGCCTAAACAGTGGCATAACAGAAATGAAAAGTACTGAAATAAAAATGTGTACAATGAAACTAGAGCTCTGGGTCATAGGCAAGCCGATCCAAATCCTCACTAGTAGGCCCAATCTCCTGAGTGTCCAGATCACCTGACAACATTCTAAAGAAGAAAGAGAAGGAATGTCGTCAGCAAACAATCGCTCGGTAAGTCCCGAAGATAAAGGAGAAGGATAATAGACAAAGAGTAAGAGAGAGAGTATAACTTTTAAAATTGTAATTAGTGTTAACGCTTTTCTTTATAGTTTGGTATAGAAGGATACCAGTGTATACGAGAGGAGCCCCTATAGGCTAGATATTAGGGCAAATGGAAGTACAAGGAACCGTTATGCCACGGTACAACAGCAACGGAATATAGGTTAGGTGTCTTAAATCTTGCAGTCTCGTGCCACTTCTAACACCTTCTGTATCAATCTACCCCTTAAACCCCGCGATATCTTGTTTGTATTGTTTGTGTTGTATTGTAACTTGTATTTTCTTGTATAGATGGATGACTTGCCAAAACCATGATATCAGTAAATGGATGTAACTGAAGAATCATGTAAATGGAAGTATATACATGGTTCAGTTCAGTCAATACGGATTGAATAGATTGAATATATGTATTCAGGGATTCATGTTGAATTGTAGATTGTAAATTGTACTTGAATCATATTAAAGTCAGATTATTTATAATGAGACTCAGTCTGAGTCGGAACAATTAGAAATTGAAGTCTTGAATTAGGTTTTGATGTTATCGGTAACCGCTGCATATGGGCGGCAGGATTTGTGTCTTTTTCAAAGTCGATTACCGTGTTGATAACACCGTTGTTAAGTTTTCTACCTTAGATAGGCAAGCACCCATATCTCCGGCTCTCTGAGGCTCAAGAGACCGGTCCCGCTTAAACCTATATTTACTAGGGTCCTTAGGGTAATTTATAGAACTTGAGAGGGTTTTATGTAAAAATACTTTTGTATAATTTTCAAAATACACCCTAAGTATTTAATTATCGTCTTTAAAGTTGTCATAGATGTAAATTTTATATTTGTGATATTTCTAGTGAAAATAACCTAATTTCATAATATAGGGTATTTAATTGTAAGTATTGGATTTGTATGGAATTTCATGGTATTTTAATGTAAAGTGATTCTTGTGATTTTAGAAAAAACTTGGAATATTTATATTTTCAAAAAATAGATATTTTAATGATACACACACACACACAGAGAGAGATATATAAACAATTTTAATATATATATTATATTTCTAAAAATCTCATTTTCTTAAGATATTTGTATTTTAAATCTCTCGAGACCGAAGGCTCCTTACGGAGGTCTGCATCTCGCACTACTAAGCCCAGAGATGTGCGATAATCCGCACCATCCCAGTCGGGTTCCCCAAAATGGGTTGTAACGGCGCTTTGCAAAGATTTATAAAAATACGAATTCTTATAGAAAACGGTTTTAATAGTTAGTGGTATTTATATGTAAAGTTCGTTTTCCCGTATTCTATGTTCCTGAAAGATATTGTGCTATGTTTCATATGAGTGTTGTGGGGAGGTAGTTCATTATCTCGTGATCTATCTAAAGGTATAGCAAGATTAAGGATGTTTTAAAGATGAAACTAAACGACATGGTATTTTACTGAAAAAGAGTAGTAAAAGTTACAAAATGAAATATATTATCATGAAAATTGTTTAATATGTTTGTTAATGATTAATAGTCAACATGTAAGGGTTTGGTATGATTGTATTAAGAAAGAGTGGAATTTTTAGAAAGAACCGTATCAGAAATCGGATTAACTCTGATTCCGTCGGGTTTTAGAAATACGTGTTTTTAGAAAAGAATAGAGAAGAAGGAGATGGGACTTACGAGTTTAAAATCAAGAGAAGAGGGAGAGAAAATGGTAGGAGGCACCGGTGCGTCGTTCCGTCGCCGGGAGCTCCTAGGGCTGTCGTCGGAAAATTGTCGAAGCTTCGCCCTTCGCTAACTCCAATTGCACACTAAACTTCTAGGGCTTTTCTTGAGAGTTTTGATCAGAATTTTGGAGTGAGAGGGGTGTGTTTAGGGGTGGTATTTATAGGGTAAAGCTAGGGTTAGGGTAGGTGAAAGGTTGAATTAAAAAATGTAATAAAAATTGTATTTAAAATAGGGTTTAATGGGGTTTTAATTGGTTTTAAAAGGCTCTGTTAAATTACTGGGAAATTAAAGTGTACAGTGGGTTAGAGGAGGCCAAAAGACACATTTTTGCTGTTGGCAACTCGGCAATCCGACTCGGTACGGCCGTCGCCGCCGGCCCGAGTCGGCCGAGTTAGGCCGATTCGAAGCCTCCACGTGTCCAGAGACTGTTGGTGTACCCCCTTAGATAGTTTGTTTTATTTGTGTAGTGGGGTTTTTACGAGTTATGCACGTGTAAACCCTTGGACTTCTAAAAATTCAAAATAAAACAATATAAAAAATAATGTGGGGGATGGGATTTGATCTCTTACTATTACCAATGAGCTACAAGCTCCTTCTTGCTATTAAAAAGTAAAACAGTTACTTATAGTAATCACAGTAAATGCAAATACCCCAAGTATACATTAATTTTTAAACAAATTTTTGTACACTAAAATTGGAGTTGTTATAGTCTACCCTCCTTACAAAAATTTCGTCCTTGAAATTTACAACTTTTATTTTAAGGACTATTTTACAAAGAGGTGAGGATATCATGCACGCATCTCATCTTCCCTTTCCCGTGTTGATTCTCCTTGAGTGTCTTTTCTCCACATCACTCGAACCAAGTTGACTTCCTTGTTCCGAAGTGACTTTACTTTCCTGTCCAGGATCTCCACAGGTTGTTGCTCACAAGATAGGTCGAGCTATACAGTGAGCTCGGAGTGATCGAGAATATGGCTGGGGTCACTCATATACCTTCTGAGTTGGGATATGTGGAACACATTATGCACTTCTTCCAATGAAGGTGGAAGTGCTAAGCGGTATGCCACTTCACCGACTCGTTCGAGTATGTCAAATGGTCCAATGTATCTCGGATTTAGTTTTTCCCATCTTCAAAAATGGATCACTCCGCGGTTTGGAGATATCTTTAAGAATATGTGATCTCCTGGATGGAACTCCAAGTAACGTCGCTTTGCATCAGCCCAGTGCTTCTGTCGATCTTGGGCTATGCGCATTCTTTCTCTGATAGTACGAACCACATCAACAGTTGCTACTATCATCTCAGGTCCAAGAAGTTCCCTATCTCCGATTTCGTCCCAACTTAATGGCGATCGACACTTCCTTCCATATAGTTCTTATGCTTGCTTGGTAGCTGTTGTTGTATGAAAACTCCACAAGATATAGGTGATCTTCCCACGATCCTCCGAAGTATAACATACACGCTCTGAGCATATCCTCCAAGATCTGAATAGTTCGCTCAGACTGACCATCTGTTTGTGGATGATAAGCCGTGCTGAAGTTCAGACTTGTTCCCAAATTTGCTTGCAGACTCTGCCAAAATTATGATCGGAACCTGGTGTCACGATCGGAGACAATGCAGACCCGTACTCTATGAAGTCTCACAATTTCCTGTATGAGTTCATGGGTATCAGAGATAGTACATTATGAAGAGTTTTAAATCTTAAGCAGATTCTTCCTCCATATACTTCTTTGCTAGTGTCTCAGTTGATTGGCCAACTCGAAATGGGATGAAGTGAGCCGACTTTGTGAGTCGATCCATAATGACCCATACCGCATTGTTACCCTTTGTGCTGCGAGGAACAGCAGTCACAAATCCATTGTGATGTGTTGCCACTTCCATTCTGGGATAGGTAACGGTTGAAGTAATCCAGCATTCCTGTGATGTTCAGCCTTTATTTGCTGACACACCAAGTATTTAGCGACGCTTCTGGCTACTTCATGCTTCATTCCATGCCGCCAGTAATTCTGACATAGATCTTTGTACAACTTTGTACCTCCAGGATGTACTAAGTAGGGAGAGCCGTGAGCTTCTTTCATTAACTCTTCCCAAACATGACCTTTTAGTACACATAATCTACTGCCGTATCTCAAAGATCCGTCTTCATGGATGATGAAATCTGTTCTGAGTCCATTCTCCACTTGTTCTCTGATCTTTTACAACTTAGCATCACTTACTTGAGCTGCTTTGATCTGATTGAAAATTGTTGATTGAACTTGTAAATTCATCAAACTTGAAACGTTACCTGGCATGACTACTTCAATCTCCATCTGATGCAAGTCCTGTTGTAGCTTCCACTGAGCGGTGAGATGCATTGCTAATGGTTGGCAACTAAGAGCATCTGGAACCACATTCACCTTTTCTGGGTGATATTGCAGGTTGATGTCAAAGTCCGCCATGAGTTCTAACCATCGTCTCTGCCGCATATTCAATTCCTTCTGAGTAAACACATATTTCAGACTCTTGTGATCTGTGTATATGTTCACTCGCTCACCAAGAAGATAATGGCGCCAAATCTTTAGAGCAAAGATGACGGCTGCCAATTCCAAATCATGCGTCAGATAATTACGCTCATGAGTCTTCTGCTGTCTTGAGACATAAGCCACAACCTTACCGTGCTGATGTAGAACACATTTTAATCTCTTACCGGATGCATCACAATGCACTTCGAAACCTCCAGACTGGTCCGGTATAACGAGAATAGGCGCTGATGTCAACTTTGACTTGAGTTCTACGAAAGCCTGTTCGCATGCTTTTGACCACAAAAATTCTTCATATTTACGTATGAGCATGATAAGGGGTGTTGCTATCTTAGAAAAGCCTTCAATGAACCTTCGGTAATATCCAGCTAGACCCAAGAAACTTCGAATGTCCTTCACTGACTTTGGTTTCGGCCATTCGCTTACTGCTGAAACTTTCGCTGGATCCACAGAGATTCCTTCGCCTGATACGATTAGTCCAAAAAAACCAACTTGATCTAGCCAAAACTCGCACTTGCTGTACTTGGAGTATAATTGATGTTGTCGTAGAGTTTCCAGAACAATTCGTAGGTGCTCGGCATGTTCTTTCCGACTCTTAGAATATACTAGGATGTCGTCGATGAAGATGACAACAAACCTGTCTAAGTACTCCCGGAAAACTTGATTCATCAGGTTCATGATTATTGCTGGTGCGTTGGTCACTCCAAATGGCATCACCAGAAATTCATAATGACCATAACGAATTCTGAAAGCCATTTTATGAATATCAGCTTCCTTGACCTTCACCTGATGATAACCTGAACGAAGATCTAATTTAGAGAAAACACAAGATCCACTTAGATGATCGAATAAATCGTCGATACGTGGTAGCAGATACTTGTTCTTTATAGTGACTTCATTTAAGGCTCTATAATCGATGCACAATCTATATGAACCTTCTTTCTTCTTCACAAGCAGTACTGGTGATCCCCAACTTGAAGTGCTGGGACGAATCCATCCTTTCGCCAATAATTCGTCCAGCTGTGTTCGGACTTCCTTCAAACCTTCCGGACTTAATCGATAAGATGCTTTGATCACCGGTTGTGCTCCTGGTACTAAATCAATGCTGAATTCAAGAGCTCGATCGGGAGGCAAACCTGATATATCATCAGGAAACACGTCGTCGAACTCTCGAACCACTTCTTGCCTTGATTCTTCCTCTGGTTGAGTTTCTGTAATCACTGCCTTCTTTGGCTTCACTTTATATGTACTTGGCTCCAGGGTACAGTCTCCACTTTTGAAATAGAAGACCGGATGATCTGGAATCTCAAATACTACCCTCCTTTGACGACAGTCGATGGTAGCATAAAAGGTTCCAAGCCAATCCATACCTAGAACCTCATCAAAGTTCAGTATGTCCAGCACCTTAAAGTCAGCATAGAATTCTCTGCTGCAGATGACTACTGGACACAAGCTGTATCCCATTGTTGCCTTTAGAACGCCATTTCCCGAACTGACATTCCAGATGGATACAAACGGTGTGACTGGAATCGCATGAGTTCGAACGAACCGTTGCGACATAAAGCAGTGAGATGCTCCAATATCGAAGAGTGCTAATGCAGGGAGTGAGGCTACTAAGATTGTACCTAGGGTATGTGGGATATGATTTAGGTATGGGGAAAAATAAGTAGATAAGTAGCAAAACTGAAAGAAAGGTTGAGAAGAAAAGGGTTACCAGTGATAACTTGGCCAGTGGCCTCAGCTTCTTCCACGGTCATCGTGAAAGCCTGGCACCGTGGTACATTCCTCCTGGCCTGAGGAGCATTCCTCGGGACTTTCCTTTGAGCTTGATGGAACTGACGAGGAGGAGGTGCAGCTTGTGGTCCTCTAGGTGGTGGAGCAGGTAGTGCAAGTCTTGGAGCAGGTGCTTGAAAGGCTGGTCGCTGCTGGTAATTGATCGCTGGCCTGGGTGCAGCAACTGGGTTTTGTCTTTGGGGACACGACCCAATATCATGAGCAGCTGAGCCATAAATTAAGAAAAGACGGTTGGCTCGCTGGCATTCTTTCATCATATGTCCAGTTCTCTTGCAGTAGGTACAAAAGGATGGGGTGGGCCTGTTGTTCGGTACTCCCGGTCGCCTTGGCAAAAAAGGTGGCCTTGACAAAGCTCCTCCTGCTATCTGGTTGACAGGGCGATTAACTTCCGCAAACTGAGGTATGTCCCTCGCCTTTACCACTGCCTCATAACGGCGGGCAGCTTTTAGAGCCGGTTCATGAGTCGGAAAATCTCATGTGGCCAGTGCAGCCTGGATCTCCGAATCCAAACCTTGTTGAAATCGACGGGCTCTGATCTCATCCATCGGTATCAGGTGTGCCGCAAATCTGTTAAAGCATTGTGTTAGCTGTGTAGTATGTGATATTTTAAAAATTCAAATTATTAAGACATATCTTACCGACTAAGCATGGTGAACTCAGCGTGATACTCATCTACTGACTTGGTCCATATCGAACCTTTTTGCAGATGGATGAACTGTTGTTCCATGTCGAACCTGGCAGTCTCAGAGAAGTACTTAGCGTCGAACATGTCGCGGAAAGTCTTCCATTCGATGGGTTGTTCAAGACGGCTTTCTTTCGCCTTCCACCAATTCCGTGCATTGTCCGTGAGCTGCAGTTTCGCAACACGGACCCAAGCTCCCTCTGGTACTTGTGCCGCTGCCAGATCATCTTCGATACTCTAAGCCCATTCCTTAGCTTCCAGTGGGCTCTCCTTACCTGAGAACTGTTTTGGGTGCAAAGCCCTGAATTGCTTCACCCCAGGTGCTTCTGCCCCAGGACGGTTCATTAAAAGAGCAGTCTGCTGCTGCTGTCCCTCGAGGAGGCTGCGGATTGCCTCAAGCAGAACCGTCTGCTCGTTGAGCGGAGCAGGGACGGCAGGTGTGATTGGTAGTGGAGGTGGAGTGTTGTTGAAGTTGGTGCCGGTGTTGTTTGGGGAATCTATAACCTTGAAAGAAAATTTAGGTTAGGAAAAATTCAAAGTATATGAAATGATAAGATTCAAGGAACATGAATTGTAAAGAATGTTTTAGTTATTGGTTCTTGTGTTATATTGCTTAGGTTGTTCACGCAGAACAGAACTGCATGATAGTATTCCATACAGCTCTGACCTGCATGGGCCACCACCAAATCCTGTCACGCCCCGCTTCCCAGTGTACGGGCAGAGGACGCGATGAGGCCACTACGTATTTACTCCAAAGTAAATACGCTAAGCGTATCTAAGCAATAAAAATGCACAAGAGACAAGATATAATTAAAACAGCAACTTTATTTATTCACATTCTTTTGTACAATGCATGGAAAAGTAAATACAACCGAATGAAAGCAATTCCTAAACAGTGGCATAACAGAAATGAAAAGTACTGAAATAAAAATGTATACAATGAAGCTAGAGCTCTGGGTCGTAGGCAAGCTGATCCAAATCCTCACTAGTAAGCTCAATCTCCTGAGTGTCCAGATCACCTGACAACATTCCAAAGAAGAAAGAGAAGTAATGTCGTCAGCGAACAATCGCTCGGTAAGTGATTGATGTGAAAAAGTGTGTGTAATAGTTAACCGCAATCAGAACGGTGTCGCGCGTAGCTAGACCGAGGTGAGTACGGGTCGTCCTCAGGGAAACGTTGAACATTTTACTCTTACTTTAGATGTGTTGAAAAAGAAAGAAGGAATAAAGAGTTTTGTGAAAAGTTTCTAGATCTACGTTAAGCAAGAATGCAAAAATATAGATCTAAATTATTTTAGGGATATAGATAATATAATAAGAGGGCTTGTAGGGTTCGTTAGGATTTAGTAGTTATGGACGATTAATTAAAAGTTACCATTTTTATCCATTAATAGATTTAAAACTAGAACGACGGTGATGCGTGTAGATTAGGGTTTCTGGAGGGAAAAGGAATCCCACTCTTAACCCTTATCTCGACACGGAACTCCGTTCATATCTAGCCTTTACCAAAACAATCATTAATCTAATCTCTAATCGCGGTCGGAACTAACAAAGAATTGTTAGCGCGCCCGATTAGGATGTTAATGATTCTTTTGATAAAGTTCATAAACTTTATAGGACTTAAAAAGGGTTTAGGGATGTTCATCATCCATTAGCCTACTCTAATCCTACGAACCCTAACAAGCGGAGAATTACTCGCGCATGTTGAGAAAAGAAGATGAAAAGACAGAGAGGGAAAACATAATGTAAAATGCAAAAGAATTAAATAAAATAACTACCTTTATTAATCAACTTGAACAATCTACACTTTATTCCGTAGAAAATGATTACAAAACTAGTTGCTTCTCGATCTTTCCTAAGGAGGTAGACGAACAGTTGATGATCAGCCTGGATGCGTGAGCGTCTGGGGCTTCGTGATCGCATCGGCTTGATAAATTTTCTAAGAGGCTCTCGGTCCCTTTTTATAGTCCAAAGCCATAACCTTTTGCTTCAAAATTTGGTAAAATTCATCAGAGATTCACTCCACAAAATTTCAGCATCTAAGTCCTCAATCTTGCCGCGGATCCGCGGCCTAAGGGGGGGTATGGCCGCGGATCCGCGGCCATTCAATCACATCCCTTCATCAAAATTTTGGAGCTCTGTCCTTATGCCATTTGGCGATCCTTGGAACCTTTGTATCATGGAAATCTTCTCGTGGTTGCTGCCAGACTTGGTCTCCAAGTTTTGCTTTCTTAATTAGGCAAGTCTTCTTCAATAAATTGATCTCCTTGATTCTAGTCTTGAAAAATTCTGCACAACTTGGAAAATTTCTGCATAATAACTCAAATAAGATTTAGTAGACTTTGTTCTACTAGGATTTGGTCAATGAATTTATTTGCATACATTTTCCTACCAAATGCTAATTATAATATATCATCACATGGAAAATAGTATTTTTACATAAACCCTCATATGTATGATATATTATAATAAAGTCCTTTTTAATATGAAAATGGTAGGAAAAATGTAATAATAAATGTGCGGTTTTATCAACTGAACAATTACCCCCAAACTTATCTTTGATCGTCCCGAGCAAACCAGTTTATTCAAGAGGAGAAAAAGAAAGGAGAAAACTAAGCACACTTTCGTAGGCAGACACGATTGCACTGAGCACGTGCAACAAGCCGTTAAACCTCTAGGTGTCCCTAATAGGAGGAGTGTTGTCTCCTGAGGGTTTTCAGCGGATTACACCCACAAAATCCTATAACAAAAGAAAGATGGTGAAATTTACATATAAAGATAAGAACCATAAAAGAAAAACTTTGAAAATAAGAGTTTTCAACTATATTAGCTTTTCAGTTGTCATGAGCCCTATCTTAATAGTCATGAAAAAATGTTAGAAATCACATCATCTCTCAATAAAACATCGTCTTTATTCTTCATTCCTACCTTTCATCCAAATATCGATCATATAACCCTACGTGTGTGTAATGGACATCCCTACACTCGGAGAATTCAATTCAAGCTATCATACTCTTGTCCATCTACCTCAGTACTTTTTAACTTGATGAATATTTAGATTTGCTCACACATTTTCATGCGACCGTTAATACTTCTTGAGGTACTAACCGACCGATTACTCATGTGCTTGCTGATTAGGTGATAATATTTTCCTCGTCTTGCACCACCTAAGGCTTAGCAGTGACTCCCAGACCAGTTGGCCTTAGGGCACTAGGTGAAGAGGCACCCTCGCTATATTTTTTTATTGCTGCCTTGGCGATACAAAACCAGTGTTCATTTTTTTCTCTCACCATTTTTATATTTTCTTCATTTATTATTTTTTTTCATTCCCTTCATACTTTGGCTTTTAGACAAGAGCATTTCAAGGTATCCTCTACTATCCCGAGTTTCAAGACGTGTGTAAGTGAATATAGTAGGGTATCAACATTCAAATGTTTGGCTTCCAGAATAGAAACTATTTTTCAGACTTATTTTTATCCTCAGACTAGTGACATCCTTCATCTTACTAACCCTTGGGACAACAGCTCATAACTACTTATTACAAGTTCGTTTAAGAAAACTTCTAAATTTCTTGGTTTTCTTAAACTATTCCTATCTTTTGGATGTAATTTTTCACTTTCTACTCTTTTGTTATAATTTTTTTTTTTAAATTGTTGAAAATGTTATGCTTATGCAAAGTATGATGCAAATTGATGTGTAAATAAGCACAAACCTCCCCCAAACCTGTTTACAGCAGTGTCCTCACTGATGTCATCCGTTAAGATCAAAAACCTGTAGACTTGGGAGGAAATTATTAATGGGGGCAAGAATATATGAAAGTGAAAATCCTCCCCCAAACTTATTTTTGGCTCACAATTTTGTAAAAATCATTTTCTTTCAAGAGCCCAAAATATACCACCCCCCCAAACTTGAGTTAAACAATTTTAATCTTTTAAAATCACACGAGGGGGTCAAGGTTATTGGTCAATGCCAAGCTTTGCAAAGACCGAAGGTCAACACCAACCATTCAAAAAATTTATCGATGAAGCACCAAGGTTGGTGGAAGAACATGTCACCTTTCGACGTGAAGAAGTGGGGAGGTGATAAGAGGTGTAATGGAAAAGAATTGCGTCTCAATTTGGAGAGACGACACAGTGATAGTAATGATGGATTTCTTGCATTATCATGATTGTCCAAAAGAAGGGGTGGAGGTCCAATTTCTTCATCTTGGAGTTGATTCATCTCAACACCCGTGTCTTGTAAAAATGCGAGTTCATCAGCGAAAATTTCCTCAAAGCTCTCATCGATACCCCGAAAAATAATGTCATCAGAAAAAATGGGGTGATCGTCAGACTCTATAAAAAGTTCCTTATCAGCGTTAGATGTTGACTCGGACAACTCGGTGGAAGAGTCCGTGTCAAGCAACAACATATGAAAAGAGTCCGACATCCATTAATTCGACAGAACACACATGAGCATAGGGTTCGGAAGGTTCACTTTCCAACTTGTAAATGTTAAGCTCAATTGACTTCTTTCCAAAGGATAGGGTCATAGAGCCGTTTCTACAATTGATTACTGCGTTGGAAGTGGCCAAAAAGGGTCGACCGAGTATCACCGGGATTTGATTGCGTGGGTTTGCCACGGGTTGTGTATCAATAACGATAAAGTCCATAGGAAATATGAATTCCCCGACTTTAATTAACACATTATCTAGCTCACCCCTAGGTTTGTTGATAGATCGATCAGCCATCTGAAGAGTGCAATGCGCAGGTTTTAACTCTCCGATCCCTAATTGCTCATAAATAGAATACGGAAGCAAGTTAACACTAGCACCTAAATCGAGTAGAGCACGATTGATATTTTTACCCCCAATAGAAATTGAAATTGTAGGGCTTCCGGGGTCCTTTCGTTTCTTGGGTAGTTGTTGTGTAAAAGCTGTGCTCACATTACTCGTAAGGAAAACTTTTTTAGGTACTTGAACTTTTCCCTTCCTAGTGCACAAGTCCTTTAGGATTTTTGCATATGACGGAACTTGTTGAATAGCATCTAGGAGAGGAATGTTTATGTTAACTTGCTTAAAAATTTCCACAATCTTCTCCATTTATGGACTTGGTCTGTTGCCCCTTAACCTGTTTGGATAAGGTGCTTTATCAATAAGGGTTGGGTCCAACATTGGAGAGGATTGTGGGGACAGATTCGATCCCAAAACTGGAGTGGGAATCGACTTAGATAGATTTGGCGAAATGGGAGAAGGGTTCGAGCCTTGGGGAAAACGGAGAATAGGCTCGGGTGAAGGTGGGAGACTAGACGAATTAGGGGAAGAAGAAGAAGCTGGGGTATCATTGGTGTCACTATCATCATACTGCTCACCCACTTGGTTATTCAGCACTTTTCCCGATCTCAACGTGGTAACAGCACTCACATTATAACTTTGTGAGCGGCCAGGATTAGGTATGGGTTGAGATGGGAGTTTCCCTTTCTCTCTCGCACTCATTGCGGCGTTTAACTGTGCGATTTGGTTTTCTAATGATTTAATACTCTCACCATGGGAGGCGGAGTTTTTCGTTATGGTATCAATAGAAGACCTCATCTCTGCCGAAATTTGCATGGATTGTTTCATGAACATATCCAAAGTTTGTGCAAGTGAGTTGTCAGTACCGGCCACTTGTGGTGTAGAAATGTTGGCCGGATTTTGGAAATTCTGTGACTGAAAGGGGGGCTGATTCTGTGGTTGTGGTTGCTGTGGAGGAGGTCTTTGATAATTGCTTTGTTGGTTTTGGTTCCAAGCAAAGTTAGGATGATTCCTCCATCCTTGATTGTACGTGGAAGAATAAGGGTCGTTTCTAGGTCGCTACTGAAAAGCAGCATTAGCTTGAAACGATGCAATCATAGGACATTCTTCTGTTAAGTGTGAAGGATCCGAACAGCAACCACAGACGGTCTTAGGAAGCGTGACCTGATTTAGGGAGAATGATGAGAATTTGTTCTCAATAGCGTCGAGTTTCTTCTGTATCGCTACCATTTCGGCTTTTACTGCGATGGAAACATCGAGCTGATGAATACTTCCCTTAGAAGAAGGTGGTCTTACGCTTTCCCAATGCAAAGTGTGTTCAGCAAGGTCTTCCAGATATTTCCAAGCTTCACCGTCGTCTTTAGACATGAAATTGCATTGACAATTTGTTTCAAGCATCTGCTTTGTCGCTGGATTAATGCCCTCATATATAATCCGACATAAATCCCATCTTTGTATTCCGTGATGGGGGCATTGGACAAGCAGATCTTTAAAACGTTCAAAGCACTTCCAAAATGGTTCATTGGGAAGCTGGGTGAACTGGTTGATCTCGCTCCTAATATGGGCAGTCTTATGGTTTGGGTAAAGTTTCTTAAGAAATGCTATGACAAATTCATCCCAATTAGTGATAGAGTGTGCGGCAGTATTATAAAGCCATTTTTCTGCCAAGTCGCACAGTGTGAATGGGAGAAGACGTAAGCGCATAGCATCTAAAGTCAATTGTGAAGTACCCATCATTGCGCATACGTTTTCGAATTTGGTGATGAAAATGTACGCGTCTTTCGACTCAAGCCCGTGAAATTTTGGCGGCAGATTGATGTAGTGGGGTTTAATTTCGAAATTATCCCCGTTAGGTGGTGGAAGAGATAGACAAGTAGGAAGGGGACCACGAATAGGATAGCATCTCTCTTGGAGAGAGATGCGCGGTGGATTCTGCTCACCTACAGGCGGTGGCAGCGTGGTGTTATAATTAGATGGAGTGCCGTCCATCTCGGTCGTGGTGTGTGGTGGGAGAAAAGAAGATGAAGAAGCACCGACTTCGGCGTCGATAGCAGGAACGCGGACAAGACGGACACTAGGATCCCGTGTCCAGCCGAGCATGCACTAAGCGGGTTTAGTGCAAGTGGCAGCGTGTGTGTGATTTAAAATTGCCTTGTTTTGAAAAAGTGGGACTCAAGACAAATCTCCCTAAGATGCACAAGTAACCCTAGAACTAAGGTCACCTAGGTCCAGTCTCTAGACCGCTCCTAGACTTCCAAAGGACAAGCCGCAGGATAAATCCTCTACCGCCTCCGTACTACCCTTATAGCCAGGTAAGTGCCAGGTAAGTGGGAAGGAACCACAGCAGTGGGCCTAATTAAAAACCACTAGCCTTTGACACACTTGCCTAGGCACTACAAAAGTAATGCGGATAAACGATAGATTACCCACGACCTTCCTTTGTCCTTATTGAGCGCGACAGTCCTTAGAGTCTGGTCTAGATATTTTTTAAATTAATGAAGGGTAGATCTATTAAGAACAAGTACCCGATATGGACATTTCGAGAATTGAACCGGGTGACTATTAAGAACAAGTACCCGATCCCTCGCATTGGAGAACTTTTTGAGCAGCTTAGTGGCGCGAGGGTATTCTCGAAATTGGATTTGCGATCAGGATATCATCAGGTCCGGGTGAATGCAGAAGACATTTGCAAGACGGTGTTTCGAACTCGATATGGACATTTCGAGTATCTAGTGATGCCCTTCGGAGTAACGAATGCGCCGGCAATATTCATGGATTTGATGAACGGGGTCTTTTCACCGTTCTTGGACCAGTTTATTGTGGTATTCATTGACAATATTCTGGTGTACTCGAGGAGTCCGGAGGAGCATGCTGAGCATTTAAAGATCGCACTGCAGACGCTGAGATAAGAGAAATTGTTTGCGAAGATGAGTAAGTGCGAATTCTGGCTGGAAGAAGTGAAGTTTCTGGGGCATGTTGTGTCGGGCGATGGAATCGCCGTTGACCCCGAGAAGATTGCAGCAGTTTGAGATTGGCCAACTCCAAAGAATGTTGCGGAGATAAGAAGTTTTCTTGGACTCGCCGGATACTACAGAAGATTTGTGGAGAACTTCGCTCGTTTGGCAGAGCCGTTAACCAAGCGTACGCGCAAGGAGGTACCGTTTGTTGGACGGATGGATGTGCATTGGCCTTCGAGACGTTGAAACAGAAGTTGATAACCGCCCCGATCCTGACCGTACCAGATAATTCAGGAGGACTGGTGATTCACAGTGACGCATCTGGGAAAGGATTGGGATGTGTTTTGATGCAGCATGGGAAGGTTGTAGCATACGCATCGAGACAACTGAAGACTCACGAGAAGAATTATCCAACTCATGACTTGGAGCTTGCGGCTGAAATTTTCGCTTTGAAGATTTGGAGACACTACCTTTTGGGCGAAAGAGTCGAAGTCTTTACAGATCACAAGAGTTTGAAGTATGTGTTCACTCAGAAGGAGTTGAACATGAGGCAACGCAGATGGTTGGAGCTGATGGCCGACTACGACCTTGATCTTAAGTACCATCCGGGAAAAGTTAATGTCGTGCCGGATGCGCTAAGTCGATTACCAGCAATTCAGGTATTGACCGCACAAAGGGAGATCATTGCGGATTTTCAGAGATTTGACTTGGAGGTTGTGCTACCACATGCTATGGGTCAGTTGATGCAGTTGCAAGTACAGTCGTCCTTAGTCGAGAAGATTAAAGCGTCGCAATTGCAGGATCCTAGACTGCAAAGGTTTCGAGAGCAGGTTGAAGCCGGACTACGAACCGATTTACTGATCCACGAAGACGGTTCGTTGAGATATGGTAGCCGTGTGTGTGTGCCAAAAAAAGGGATGTGCGTGAAGAGCTTATGAAGGAGGCACACAGTTCAGCTTACTCTGGACATCCAGGAGGGACAAAGATGTACCGAGATATTCGACAGCATTTCTGGTGGGAAGGCATGAAACGGGAGATTGCTCGCTTTGTGGCTAAGTGCTTGGTATGTTAGCAAGTCAATGCTGAACACCAAAGGGTTGCTGGTTTGTTGCAACCACTTCCGATCCCTCAGTAGAAGTGGGAACTTATAACCATGAATTTCGTAACGGCTTTACCGCGGAGTCCAAAGGGCAATAATGCAGTATGGGTGATTGTCGATCGGTTGACCAAGGCAGCTCACTTTATTCCTTTTCGGGTTGGTCAATCGACGGAGACTTTGGCAGAGCGGTACATGCAGGAGATTGTAAGATTGCATGGAGTACCGGTAAGCATCGGGTCCGATCGGGACACTCGGTTCTTGTCGCACTTTTGGAGGAGTTTACAAGAAAGTTTGGGGACTCGATTGAAGTTTATCACAGCTTATCATCCTCAAACTGATGGACAATCGGAGAGAACGATCCAGACCCTTGAAGATATGTTGAGGGCTCGCATGTTGGACTTCAAAGGTTCTTGGGAGGATCATCTACACCTGGTGGAGTTTTCGTACAACAATAGTTTCCAAGCGACTATTCAGATGGCTCCGTTTGAAGCGTTGTATGGTCGTAAGTGCCGTTCACCTGTTTGTTGGGATGATGTTGATGAACGAAGGTTACTGGGACCAGATTTGGTGGTACAGACAGTTGAGAAGGTGAATACAATTAGGAAGCACATGAAGGCAGCTCAAGACAGACAGAAAAGTTGGGCCGACACGTCAAGAAGACCTCTAGAGTTCGCCGTGGGTGATTTGGTATTCCTGAAGATATCACCGACTAGAGGAGTGATTCGCCTTGGGAGTCGGGAAAGCTTAGTCCTCGATTCGTTGGACCCTTCGAGATATTGGAGCGTGTTGGAGAGGTAGCGTACCGTTGGGCGTTACCACAGTCATTGGCAGGAGTGCACGATGTGTTTCATGTGTCTCAACTACGGAGGTATGTCCGAAATGAAACTCACGTTTTGGATCATTCGGAGTTGACTGTACGGGAGGACCTAACTTTTGAGGAGCGACCAGTTGAAATCAAGGATCGAAGAGAAAAGGTTCTTAAGAACAAAGTTATCCCTCTTGTGCTAGTTTCTTGGGGTAATCGATTGCATGGAGAATCCACTTGGGAGCGAGAAGACGAGATCCGGCAGAAATTTCCTCACCTTTTCCTGTAGTTAGCTATCTTGTATTCTTGGAATTTCGAGGACGAAATTCTTTTGTAGTTGGGTATGATGTAACACCCGAGCCCAATAATACTATTTCTATTACTAGTTGAGTGTTATACATTGCTCATTTCAATTATCTTGATTGTTTGGTGCTTATTGCTAAATTTTAACCGGTTAAGTCATTTTGGCACATAACAAATTTTAACACCTAAAATAAGATTAAAAATATCCATGTTGGCCTACTCGTCGCCACTAGTCGCGTGGTAGCGTCCGCGCGTCGAGATTTCATCCCGTTCGGCGAAACGGGCAAGTTTGGACGGCTACGCGCGCGTGCAAGTGTCCGACTTGGGGGCATGCATTTTAATCGTAAAACACCTCATTTCAAAATTTGGAACTCGCTTAAAATCCTATAAATTGAATTTGAAACATTTGGGCGCAAACCGGGCGCGATTTGGAAATGTTTCATTTAGCGCCAAAATCCCAATTTAATTTAATATACTAAACTATATATATATATATATATACATTTCTGTTAATATTAACCACTAAATATTCACAAATCCCATTTCACTCTTTTCTGTTCTCGTGATCAGCCAATCACGAGCTTCTTTCTCGTGGGCCCCGCCTCCCATATCTCTCTCTCTCTCTCTCCGTCTCTCTCTATCTCTCTCCAATCTCTAACAATTTCTCTCTCTCTCTAACAATTTCTCTCTCTCTCTCCCCTAAAATCTCTCTCCCTCTCTCTTTATTTTATCGCGCGCTGTTCCTTCATCTTCCCATCACGAAACGTTCGCGAGAAGCCTCGCCCGTAAACCCTTCGAACCCCAACCCTAACCGCCGCAGCGAACCCTAGCCTCGCCGCCGGCGCCGTCGCCACCCTCGCCCGCGCCTCCTCGTCTCGACCACGACCTCGCCATTTTTTCCGGGCACCTGCAACCCACCGAGCCTCGTCGTCGTCGCCTATCCAGCACCTCGCCCACCGCGGACGCACCCTTCAGCCCTCTAGCCGCTGTCGAATTCTCTTCCCTTTTCTTGCCGACTTCCGCAGCACCATCTCCACCCATCTCCTCATCATCTCAACCGTTGAAACCCAACAGCCATCGTCGTCTCGCCTCAAGCACCATCACCATCACCTTCATCCTGTTCGATACTCCCCAACCAGATCATCAACGAAGACCCTTTAGCCGTCGACCCAAGGTGCTATCGCCCTCGTCGTCCTTCCTTGAAACCCAACTCCGGCCATCCCTCCTTCAATTTCAGCCACCCCACCTTCTACCCCACAACCCATCTCATCGTCGACAGCAACTATCAACCCCGAAACCATCTCACCTGAGTAAACCCAGACTCGAGCAGAGACCTAGCGATGTACCCGTCTCGAATGCAGCCGCAACTATCTCCCCGACCTCGCCTCATCAAACTCCAGCCTCAGGGCAGATATTCCTGATCTCTGTCATGAAGATCTCATGGTGACTGTTTATCAAGAGACAAGTTTCTTTCCGGGGGAGCCCTGGTACAAGCAATTATATTCTTGGATTTGTCTAAGGAGAGGTCTGTATGAATATTGATAAGCTTGCTTATCAATGCTTCAAGAAATGCAATGATACTTACATCAGAGACTGCCTCAGGCTTATCACCATCAGGCAATTGCGTCATGACATTGAAAAGAGGCAAACACTATTGGAAGTTCAACCATTAGCTGCCTTAGGTAATCATGAAAGTGTAGTTGGATACTACACCTCATGGTTTGAGAGTGGGCAACTCTATATTCAAATGGAACTTTGTGATCATAGCCTATCTACTGACAGAGGCCGTTTACCCAAGGGTGGAGAAGTACTTGAAATGTTATATCAGTTCGCTGGAGCCGTGACGACATCGACGATCCCGACGCCCCAGCAAGTGTGCCTGACCCGTGTGATCACCTTGTCCGTTGTTTGGATCCGTTCCGTGTACCGTGCGCGCGTCGCGTGTTTTCCGCCGACGTTACAGTCGTGTTTTCCGGTTTGCGAAACCGTCGAGGCAAGTATTACTTGCTACATGCTATGCTATACCAATTAGATATGGTTGATTCATAAAACTTGCAAATATTAACTAAGTATATTTACTTTTCTCATTTGGGCGAAATATGACATATCATGATACTGTAACATAAACCGTAATTTGCCGCTGTAACCCTGATAACAACTACCTGCTAATCATTTTACTATTTAGAGGATGATAGTCATACACTTATATCTTCATTACCTGCTGTTATTAATATTGTGCTACACTGTGCTTATTGCACCCAAGGGTGCTCGAACCTGCTAGTCTAATATAGCTGCATCATATTCTTGTACCATTGTGATTAGTGAACCGTTATTGTTAATTACTTTCTTGCTGCTGTTACTTATTTGATCGTACACCTGTTGAGAGCACATACTCGATTACATTGCATATTGACTCGACCCTGCCACACCTGACATATATTTACATACTGATACACCAGACATGACACCCTGTTCATACTGACTCAACCTACTGTACTACGACCTGACTTGTTACATGACCTCATACCTAATGCCGACAAACTTGACTTGGGATCCTCATGGACCACTCCTGTTTTCTATCCAGACAAACCTGACCTGTTACCTGATCCTGTGTCGGCATTAATCCTTGTTTATTGAATACCTGACCTGACATACATAACTTGGGGGTATGGGGAAATCAAAGGTGAAACCGACTTGTAACTCAACAGTTCGATACATGTTCTGATCAGTGTTACGGGCTTGGCCTGCCTCGGAGTGATGATGCTGACATCACTCATCCATCCAGCTACCTATTACTGCTTAGCGGCACGTCTCGGATTCAGCCCCGAGAACCTTGACCGTGGTCCCGGGCACGCACGGGATACTATTGAGTTACATCGACGATTCATCAATTGATTTCAAAGACTATAGAGTAGAAACCTGATAGGACAGTTTAGTCACCACTGCACATTACCCTGCTCTGTTATTTCTTAGTACTGCTTTATTCATGTTCATACCTGCATTGCTTTTTACCATGTTTATATTATATTATTTGGTTGACATGACGCGCTGACGTCTGGGTTTTGCATGGCCCAGATTCCTTACCACTGCAGTTGACCGAGCAGGAGTACTTCAGCCAGCAGGCTGAACTGTGAGTTCATTAGGGTTTAGTTTATTTATTTCATTTCATTTCCAGATGTGAGCCCGCATTATGGGACATACTGTTTATTTATTGTATTGGATCATTTGCTTCCGCACTTATTGTTTATTGATTCTTGTTATTATGGATTTGGACATGTATTAGATTAGTTTATTATTTTGTTCTTGATATCTCTACAACCGTAATATGACTGTGGATGGATACTTCTTACCCACAGGTAGCATGGTTGGCTATGTCACGTGCCCAATCTTGCGTACTCTGGGAAGCGGGGCGTGACACTTGCCAAAACCATGATATCAGTAAATGGATGTAACTGGAGAATCATGTAAATGGAAGTATATCCATGGTTCGGTTCAGTCAATACGGATTGAATAGATTAAATATATGTATTCAGGGATTCATGTTGAATTGTAGATTGTAGATTATACTTGAATCATATTCAAGTCGGATTATTTATAATAAGACTCAGTCTGAGTCGGAACAATTAGAAAAGAATTGAAGTCCTGAATTAGGTTTTGATGTTATCGGTAACCGCTGCACATGAGCGGCAGAATTTGTGTCTTTTTTAAAAACGATTACCGTGTTAATAACACCGTTGTTAAGTTTTCTACCTTAGATAGGAAAGCACCGATATCTCTACCTTAGATAAAACTGATCCCGCTTAAACCTATATTTACTAGGGTCCTTAGGGTAATTTATAGAACTTGAGAGAGTTTTATGTTAAAATACTTTTGTATAATTTTCAAAATACACCCCAAATATTTAATTATCGTCTTTAGAGTTGTCATAGATTTAGATTTTATATTTGTGACATTTCTAGTGAAAATAACCTAATTTCATAATATAGGGTATTTAATTGTAAGTATTGGACTTGTATGGAATTTCATGGTATTTTAAAGTAAAGTGATTCTTTTGATTTTAGAAAAAAGTTGGAATATTTATATTATCAAAAAATAGATATTTTAATGATACATACATACATACATACATACATACATATATATATATATATATAAAATTTTAATATATATTATATTTCTAGAAATCTCATTTTCTTAAGATATTTGTATTTTAAATCTCTCGAGACCGAATGCTCCTTGCGGAGGTCTGCATCTCGCACTACTAAGCCCACGGATGTGCGATAATCCGCACCATCCCAGTCGGGTTCCCCAAAATGGGTTGTAGCGGCGTTTTGCAAAGATTTATAAAAATACGAATTCTTATAGAAACGGTTTTAATAGTTAGTGGAATTTATATGTAAAGTTTGTTTTCCCGTATTCTATGTTCCCTGAAGGTATTATGTTATGTTGCATATGAGTGTTGTGGAGAGGTAGGTCATTATCTCGTGATCTATCTAAAGGTATAGCAAGATTAAAGATATTTTAAAGACAAAACTAAACTACATGGTATTTTACTGAAAAAGTGTAGTAAAAGTTACAAAATAAAATATATTGTCATGAAACTTGTTCAACATATTTGTTAATAATTAATAGTCAACATGTAAGGGTTTAGTACGATTATATTTAAGAAAGAGTGGAATTTTTAGAAAGAACCGAATCGGAAATCGGATTAACTCCGATTCCGTCGGGTTTTGGAAATACGTGTTTTTAGAAAAGAATAGAGAAGAAGGAGGTGGGACTTATGAGTTTAAAATCAAGAGAAGAGGGAGAGAAAACGGTAGGCGACGCCGGTGCGTCGTACCGTCGCCGGGAGCTCCTAGGGTTGTCGTAAGAAAATTGCCGGAGCTTCGCCCTTCGCTAACTCCAATTACACACTAAACTTCTAAGACTTTTCTTGAGAGTTTTGATCAGAATTTTGGAATGAGGGGGTGTGTTTAGGGGTGGTATTTATAGGGTAAAGGTAGGGTTAGGGTAGGTGAAAGGTTGAATTAAAAAAATGTAATAAAAATTGTATTTAAAATAGGGTTTAATGGGGTTTTAATTGGTTTTAAAATGCTCTGTTAAATTACAGGGAAATTAAAGTGTACAGGGCTTTAGAGAAGGCCAAAAGACACACTTTTGCTGTTGGAAACTCGACGATCCGACTCGGTCAGGCCGGCGCCGCCGGCCCGAGTCGGCTGAGTCAGGCCGATTAGAAGCCTCCACATGTCCAGAGACTGTTGGTGTACCTCCTGGGATAGTTTGTTTTAGTTTGTTTTATTTGTGTAGTGTGGTTTTTACGAGTTATGCACGTGTAAACCCTTGGACTTCTAAAAATTCAAAATAAAACAATATAAAAAAATAATGTGGGGGATGTGATTTGAACTCTGGTGCTTTGTTTCAGCAGTGCAAGGTATTACCAATGAACTACAAGCTCCTTCTTGCTATTAAAAAGCAAAACAATTACTTATAGTAATCACAGTAAATGCAAATATCCCATATATACATTAATTTTTAAACAAATTTTTGAACACTAAAATTGGAGTTGTTATAGTTGCAGCTCACTTTATCAGATTGCCCCTCATTTTATGAGGGGTTTTTAATTGTGAGGACACTCTTTCCTGCAGGCGCAAGCCCCTACAGTTAATTACGTTACCGCATTGCGATAACAACTTTCTCCTGCTCCGGCAGTTAACTTCGTGTCGTGTGTTTTGTTTTTTTTAGGTTGCCCGTGGATTGTATACGGAGACTAGTTTATGTCGTTGCCCGTAAGGCGCTGATCAGTCCAAATCTGTATATTTTAGATTTGGATTTAGGTTTATTTAAAGTCCGTTAATCTGGTTTGAGATTAAGATCGACTTAAAACATATGGGTGAGCATTTGGGCTCAGTTTGTTCTTGCTAAGGATGCGTTAGTCTTATTTGAGACTAATATCAACGTAACAACATTCTAGGATCATTTTTGCTTAAGATCCAGCAAAAGAGCATTTGGGCTCAGCTGCAAGAAAATTTCAGAGACTCGGTGAATTTGGGCTTAGTCTACTTAGTCTTTTTTTAAAAAAAGTGCTAAGAACTTATTTGGGCTCTGTTTGTTCAGCCATTTTCTTTTCATGTAAAAGTTCTAAACACTGCTCTGACACTCACATGTATGTCATGTGAAGCATTCAGTCATGGGTGCTGCCCAACAAATGTTGAACACTTTTAGTCATTTTGACTAAATGTGAAGTGCTAAGCACTTTTTATATGGAGTATACATAAGGTGCACGTGCGGCGCTGGGCGCTGCCCAATCAGTGCTAAGCACTCAGCCGTTTCGTCTACATATGAAGTGCTCAACACTTTTTGTATGGCGCCCACGTGAGGAGCACGTGCGGCGCTGGGTGCTGCCCAATAAGTGCTGAGCACTTAGCTGTCTTCGGCTGCATAGGGAGTGCTGAGCACTTTTATTCAGCGCCCACGTGTGTTTCATGTGGGACGATGGCCTTCTATTTTGGGTGCTCGCATGTTTTTCACGTGAGGCGCTAGGCGCTGTTAAAAGGGGGCACCCACGTGAGAAGCACGTGGGGCGCTAGTCTTTTTTCCTTTTTTAGAGATTAAATCTCTATTGATGGCATTTTGACCATTAATGATCACCAAGATCTTCGTTTTTGAAGATCTGGGATCAAGTTTTTTCTTTAAGATCTAAGTTCGTTTATAGGTTCTTTTTCCTTTTGTTTTTCTTTTGGACCTAATTCTTTTCTGAATCTTTGATTCTCAAGAACAACATTCTCCCGATGAGAATTAAATTCTCAACTTGTGGGAGACTTGTCTTATGGATCTCTGATCCAGAGGAAGAACTAAGTTCTTTGAGAAGGATTAAACCCTTAAAATAGGTAAAAAGAGATATTTTGATCTCTGAATTTCTTTTACCTAGGTTTCTTTTGAAAGGGAAGTCTTCCTCTCCGAGGATTGAATTCTCTGTTATTTTTGGAAGCTTTCTGTATTTTCAGAAGCTTATAGGTTTTTTTCTATATGAGACTTGAAGTCTCATGTCCTTTATTTAGTGGAGGCAAACTTGTTACTTAATTCTGAGAAAATCTCTCATTGAGAGACTCCAATTAATTTAATTGGACTTAAAATTGAGTTGGGGAATTTTATCCACCATTGGATCTTTGATCCAAGAACTTCTGTTTTTACAGAATATGTTCTCTTTTCTTTAACAAGATTGGGGAAATATTTTCCCATATACATAATTTATTCTGTAAAATGATGATTTTTTAATCACCATTGGATTTTTAATCCAAGAGTTCTCTGTTTTACAGAGAGCAATCTTTCTTCTTTAGAATCATTGAGGCAATATATTCCAAAATAGAATTTTATTCTATAATTGGATCTTTGATCCAAATGGGAGTATCTTTCTTATTTTAGAAAGATTTGGGAAATGTTTTCTCGCAACAGAATTTAATTCTTTATTTTGATGATTTATCATCTCCATTGGATTTTTGATCCACCGGCTCTGTTTAACAGAGAATATTGTAGAATTTAATTCTACCTGGACGATGGCGCTCACGTGTTGTGCATGTGGGCGCCACTTAAGAATTTAATTTCTATGATAGGTATTCCTATACTTTGCACACTGGCGCCCGCGTGAGGAGGACGTGCGGCGCCATCTAAGAATTTAACTCTTATGTAATGAACTGTTCTGTGCTCTGCACATTGGTGCTCGTGTGAGGAGCACGTGAGGCGCCACCATAGGATTTAATCCTATAAAATTGGCTCTTGGCGCTAGCGCCCTCGTGGAGAGCACGTGAGACGCTGCCTCATTAAATTCAAAAGAGTTTTGCTCTTTTATTAGGTTAAAATATTAGGGAAACAAACACCACTTTTAATATTTTTTAAAACAATACCTTAGGAAAACTTCATGGGATAACGACCTACCCTACACGCACATTTGGTTTCATAGCACGATACTCATTGGATGTATTTTCATTTCGAAGAATAATATTACGATAAAATACCACATAACTTCAAAAAAAAAGGATTTCTTTTAAAACAGTATTTTCCATCCTTTGCGATTTCACATCAACCTTCTTTAGGGAACCCGCTAATGGATGGTGCAGATTATCACACATTCTTGGGCTAGTAGAACGAGATGCAGATCTTCTCACGGAGAATTCGATCTCGATAGGATTTAAATACAGCTTTTAAGAAATACGAATTTTCTAAATAAAATAAAATTATTTTTTAAAATTAAAATTATATAAAATTATAAATCCATATTTTTCAAAATATAATAAACCTATGTTTTTCAAAAATGAAAAGATTAACAAATGTTAATAAAATACCCTTAAGATGCCAAAAAAGGCAAGTTTTATAATAAAATATCATGAATTTTCCAAGCTAAGTACTTATCACTAAAATACCCCAAATACTTAAAATCCATGCTCATGAAAACCTCAAATAATACTAATCACTCTCGAGATTTATTTTTTAACTATATTAAAATATTTTTCATAAATCCCCCTCGAGTTATATAAAAACACTATTTAAGGACTTTAGTAAATATAGATTTAAGCAGAATCAATTCTCTTGAGCCCCACGGAATCGGAGAAAGTGAGTGCTTGCCTATTTAAGATAGAAAACTTAACGGAGTTATCATTGGCAATTGTCTTGGAAAAATACACAAATCCTGTTGTCCATGTACAGCAGTTACGATGACTCCCGAACCTAATTTAAGAGCTAAATTTGGTTACAAATGTCTGACTCGATCTGAGTCAACTCAAACCTGAATCTAATTCATGCCTGAATCCAAAATCAAACTTGAATACTTGATCAAAAACATGAATACTCGAATCCAAACATCAATATCAAACATATATACTTGACCTGACTTGACCGAACCATGGTTATAACTTGACTTGACTACTTGAATACTTAACTACATCCTGAACATAATTACTTGAACATTTTGTATCCATGGTTTTGGCAAGACTTGTAATCATAATCTATACAATACATTACACAGGGATAAAGAGATAGATTGGTACGGAATGTATGTCATGGCACGAGAGGTCACTTAAAAGACACCTACATGAATTCTCGTGCCGTTGTTCTATGGGTTATGACGGGGCTTTGTACTACATATTACCATAGTCTACGGGGTAAGATGGACTCCTACATGAATACCTTCTATATCATGTTATAAACATCCACGTTATAATAATCATCATATATCGGTAATCAATCATACACAAATTGCCTGTTCTTTTCACATTACTCGTTATAATCTCTTTCTTCTTTTGAGGCTTACCGAGCGTTAGTTCGCTGATGACATTCCTGTCTATTTCTTTCTTTAGAATGTTCGTTAGGAGGACCAGACTCTCAGGAGATCGAGCCTAGTTAGGAGGACTTGGACCAGCTCGCGGCACAGCCTTCTAGTTCCTTGTACTTATTTTCCTGTATCCCATTGTTTAGGCACTGCTTATTATTATTGTATATTTTCATTTTCAAAACAGTTGTATATAAAGATGAATGTAAATAAAGTTGCTGTTATTTTATATCACTTGTCATTCTTGTTCATTTTATATATTGCTTAATTACTCTTAACGTATTTATTTCTTAGTAAATATGTTGCGGGCTGCCATGACACCGTATCCGTCTACTGGGAAGAGGGGCATGACAGGTTTTGTTGGCGGCCCATGCAGGTCAGTTCTACATGAAGTCTTAAGCAATATATCATAAGAATTATAAGAATCGGTAACTATATATTCCTTACATTTCAAATTTCTTGAATCTATCCTGACCTTTCCCTTTTCTATCAAGGTCTTGGATTCTCCCAACAACACCAGCACGAACGTCAATGGCAACACCCCACCGTCTACCCTACCACCACCACCTACCATTGCAGCTCCCATCAACAAGCAAACGGTACTGCTCGAGGCGATCAAGAGCCTTCTGGAGGGTTAGCAACAGCAGACTGCTATCCTCATGCACCGCCCCGAATCCGAGGCACCCGGAATCAAACAATTCCGGGCACTGCATACAAATCACTTCTCAGGAAAAGAGAGCCCACAGGAGGCAGAAGAATGGGCTAAATCGATAAAAGATGATCTGGCAGCCACTCAAGTTTCAGATATCGTTTGGGTGAGAGTTGCTAAGTTGCAACTAAACGACAATGCCAGAGTCTGGTGGAAGGCTGAAGAAAGCCGTCTCACCCAACTAATAGAGTGGAAGACGTTTCGCGATCTGTTCGATGAGAAGTACTTCCCTGAGACTGCCCTTTTTGACATGGAGTAGCAGTTCATCCATCTACAACAAGGCTCGATGTGGGTCAAGTCTGTGGATGAATACGATGCTGAGTTTACTATGCTTAGCAGGTAAGATATTGTCTTAATATTCAAATTCCTGATTTCACTCTTTACACTATTAACACAAGGTCGTAACAGGTTCGCTGCACACCTGATTCATACTGCTGAGATCTGGGCACGACGATTTCAGCAAGGGTTAGACCCGGAAATCCAAGCTACACTCGCTACAGGAGATTTCCCAACGCATGAGCTTGCTCTGAAGGCTGCCCGACGCTATGAGGCAGTTGTGAAGAAGAAGGGCAGACAGCAGACTGCCGGTGTGAAACGCCCTGCCATACAGATGTCAGGAGGAGCCTCTTCTAGGCCGACATTTGCACCCAGGAGACCGGGAGGAGCATTTAACCGGCCCAGTCCAGACTTTTGTTTCTATTGCAAGACGACGGGAGACCTGGAAAAGGACTGCAGGCGTGCAAATGGTCTGTGTTTGGTTTATGGCACATCCACTCATGCCATAGGAGCAAGTCCATATCGCTTCAACACAGCTCCAGCCCCCAGACCAACAATTACAGTTCTGCAGCGGCCAGCCATTCAGGCTCCTGCACCCCGACTAGCTCTCCCTGCACCCGCTCCACGTGGAATTCCTGCACAACCTCTGTTAGTGTACATGCCCTAGAGGCCATTACTGTATCATACTAGTTTGTATATTACTTGATGGAAGCTTGGGATATTCACAGTTGTATATACAATCTTGCTCGAAATGGTAGTATGCTGCTTGGTTTGTCTCTACTTCAATATGTGCATGTGTTTCTTTTAGCATATCGCTGATATACATATTAGTAGAGCCCTTAGGATCTTTGCTTGATTACCAGCGTTGTGATGGCGCTCGCACTCGTGGGAGCTGGGTAATCTATAAGCACATCCTTATACAGGTCCCTGGTCGTTGGACTATCGAGACAGGGCATCGATACTCCGGAGTAGACTAGCGTATGCGCTTCTCATCCCAGTGTGGGAGACAGTCTGTCCCACAGCCGTCAGTACGTCGTACTTGAGATAGTATACGGGTGCTCGTTAGGTTACGAGTACACTGGACAGGACTCGTCGGGAACTGTTGGTTGGTATTACA
The DNA here is from genome assembly GCA_030015575.1 of Agapanthus africanus. Lineage (NCBI taxonomy): Eukaryota > Viridiplantae > Streptophyta > Magnoliopsida > Asparagales > Amaryllidaceae > Agapanthus > Agapanthus africanus. Next base: position 4,442,961 of record JASDDO010000008.1, on the reverse strand, counting down.
CCTATCGTCAGTTATCAGTTCCCAGGTGACATGAGTATAGCTTAGTCCGTTGACTTGACACTGTCACTTCGCCTCGAGTGTGTTCCCACTGCACTTTGATTACTACCCTACCACGGCTCAAAGGAGTCGTGCAAACAGGTAGTTTTTGGGTGCAGTCCCGAAGCACTTGGAGACAGTGACGGTTAGAAAGGATTCGTCTCTCCCGGTATTGGGGGTTGACATCGCGCTGTGTCCAGGAGAGCCATTACACGAGTAGTCCCTGGCCAGGGCAAGCGAGATATACTGGTAGGTTTCCAGTGTTATCTCAGGGTGTTCTGGGCTACACTCCGACACGACTTGTACCGCTATTAGGGGACTGACGTTCACCGCCCCCCTAGGCCCGCCATGCGATGTATCAGACGAACAGACCGGACTGTACGGAGATTGTCACATACAGGCTCAGTAGGAGTTCAGATGGGGTTCACCTCGTCAGTCTTCTTATCGACATCTACCTGGGGACCGTTACGTACAGCTAGTGCCGCTTGCGGTCTGTGGTTAAACCCACTGCCAGCGTAGTGTCGAGTCTTTAGAGTCCCACACAGAGAGCTATTCGCCTTTAGGCAAAATGAGTAGAGGTCGCATGGTTTTGTGACAAGGTTCGTTCGCATCCGCGCACTTGTGCACGTTTGCTGTCCGGACAGTTTTTACTAGCGGGCTTTGGTTTAAGCTGGATCCTAGTATATGATTTGGGATTGGTTTTTCTCATTGTATTCGTGTTCCTCGGATCACGAATGCGGGTGTGTATGCACAGTTGTTTGAGACAGAGGGAGAGGACCTTGATTAGGGTTAATGACTATTGTCATTTTATTAACCCTAATGCTTATGTGTGTATTATAGTTAATTGATAATTAGTTTAATAATTGTGCATGGTTATGGTTGTTGACCATTTGACCTCCTTGACTTGTTGACCTAGGTTGACACTTTGACCATCATCATTTCTTTTGGAAGATGCTTTTTGATCCTTGCAAATTGAAATGATAATGGTCATGTCATGATTAGCCATGACAATTATCTAGCTAATTATTCAATTAAAATAATATACACATATTAGTGAGAATGGTTCACATAATTCTCATTCTATCATATCCTTTCTCTCTCTTGTTCTTCCTCTCCCTCAAGCTCTCTCCCTCTCATGTGTTGAGAAACACTTGAGCTTGAGAAAAACCCTCTCTTGATCATCTTTACTCTCATCTAGGGTTCAAGGACTAGCACTTCTTGAACCCTAGTTACTTCTAGCTTGGAGTTGAAGCCAAAGGTTGAGGCTTTCGGGTGGATCTTTCTTTGACGGGAGAAGACGACAAGGTGACCTCCTTCCACTACTCCAAGGAGCAAGGAGAGAAGGACATAAAGACCAAAGGTATAACCTTTCTAGCACTTAGCTAGTTTCTAGTTAGCTTTAGCAAGTTTTTGTTTAGCAAAGATCCTTTAAAGTCTAGTCCATGTTGCCTAAGCTCATAAAAATCCGATTTTTATTCCGTTTTCCGCCTCCCCGCAAGTACCGGGGTGGGCAACGTGGACTTACAACCTCAACGTCAGTTCCATCAAGGGCAGAGAAACATGCCACAAGGACAGAGGAATGTGCCTCCAGCAAAGAGAAATGTACTCCAACGTCAGGCTTTCACAATGACGGTCGAGGAGGCCGAAGCCAAACAATTCCGAGCACTGCATCCAAAGCACTTCTCAGGAAAAGAGGGCCCACTGGAGGCAGAAAAATGGGCTCAATCGATAAAAGATGATCTGGCAGCCGCTCAAGTGCTGGATATCGTATGGGTGAGAGTTGCTAAGTTGCAACTAACCGACAATGCTAGAGTCTGGTGGAAGGATGAAGAAAGCCGTCTCACCCAACCAATAGAGTGGAAGACGTTTCGCGATTTGTTCGATGCGAAGTATTTCCCTGAGACTGCCCGTTTTGACATGGAGCAGCAATTCATCCATCTACAACAAGCCTCGATGTGGGTCAAGTCTGTGGATGAATACGATGACGAGTTTACCATGCTCAGCGGGTAAGATATTGTCTCAATATTCAAATTCCTGATTTCACTCTTTACACTATTAACAAAAGGTCGTAATAGGTTCGTTGCATACCTGATTCCTACTACTGAGATCCGGGCACGACGATTTTAGTAAGGGTTGGACCCGGAAATCCAAGCTACACTCGCTACAGGGGATTTCCCAACCCATGAGCTTGCTCTGAAGGCTGTCCGACGCTATGAGGCAGTTGTGAAGAAGAAGGGCAGACCGCAGACTGCCGGTGTGAAACGATCTGCCATACAGATGTCAGGAGGAGCCTCATTTAGGCCGACATTTGCACCCAGGAGACCGGGAGGAGCATTTAACCGGCCCAGTCCAGACTTTTGTTTCTATTGCAATAGGACGGGACACCTGGTAAAGGACTGCAGGCGTGCAAATGGCATGTATTTAGTTTGTGGCACATCCACTCATGCCATAAGAGCATGTCCATATCGCTTCAACATAGCTCCAGCCCCCAGACCAGCAATTACAGTTCCGCAGCGGCCAGCTATTCAGGCTCCTGCACCCCGACTACCTCTCCCTGCACCCGCTCCACGTGGACTTCCTGCACAGCTGTTCAGTCGATAAAACTGCACTTTTGATATGACATTTTCCTTACTTTTCTTAAATATTTAAAGGTGTTTATTGTAAATATAGAACATATGAGGGTTTATCTGTAAAATAATTATTATCATATGTTTCTACATAATAATTAACATTATATAGGAAAATATATGCACATAATATTGATGTAATATTTTGGTAATTAAAATTCTGCTTGGCATATCAAATATCCTTAACCAATTATCTTAAAATACAATACCTTATAAAATGGTTAGGATAATATCTCAATAAAATACCAAATATTACTAACATTATTCTTTGAGATATGGTGCAAGATTTGGCTTAGGTCAGGAGATCGAGATGTTGAGATGTCGGAAATCAAAAATCTGCCGAAATATTAAAGCAAATCATTAAAACAATACCCGCGGAGACTCAGAGAAGATATGAAGATTCCATAAATCAAAACAATCTCCACGTGTCAACACCAGAGACCACAGAAAATTTCATCAACTGATCCCAACAAAGTGCGGCCCTTCCACGGCCAAAACATGTATATTACGGCGGTTCCGCCACCGATTTGGGAAGTTAGGATATGGGAATTTCTGGGTAGGATCGTAACAAAAAATTACCATATTAGGAAACTAGGGTTTCTAGCTTTGAGACTATTTAAAGGACCGAGAACCCCTCTTGGAAAAATCATCAAACCGACGACATCACGAAGTTCAAGACGGCTCAAGAATCCAGGTTGATCATTAGCTGTTCATCTACCTCCTTAAGAAGAGATCGAGAAGCAAACTAGAGTTTTGTAATCACTTTCTAAAGTAACAAAGTGTAATTGATCAAGTTGATTAATAAAGGTAGTTGTTTTATTCTTATTGCATTTTATTTTCTTCATGATCTCTATCCGTTCTTCTATCTCCATCACACGCGAGTAATTCTCCGCTTGTTAGGATTCATAGGATTGGGGTAGATCAATGGATGATTAAAATCCTTTAACTCCTTTTACGTCCTATAAAGTTTATAAACTTTACCAAAAGAATCGTTAACATTCTAATCGGGCGCGCTATCAATTCATTGATATTCACGACCACAATTAGAGATTAGATTAACAATTGTTTTGGTAAAGGCTAGACATGAACGGAGATCCATGTCAAGATAGGGGTTAAGAGTGGGAACCCTATTCCCTCCAGAAACCTTAATCTACATGCATCACTGTCGATCTAGTTTTAAATCTATTAAGGGATAAAAAGAGTAATCTTTAATTAATCATCCATGACTATTAAATCTTAACGAACCCTACAAGCCCCCTTCTAATATAAAACCTATATCCGTAGTTAATCTAGATCTATACCCTACATCCGTGATTGACGTATATCTAGTATCTACAACCATTCTCCACTATTAATTAGTCTTCCTCCTTTCCTAATTAATACGCCTAAAGTAAGATTAAAAGATTCAACGTTTCCCTGAGAACGACCCGTACTCATCTCGGTCTAGCTACACACGACACCGTTATTGATTGCGGTTACTACACACACTTTACAGATCAATCAACAGCCTCAACGTCAGTTCCATCAAGGGCAGAAAAACATGCCCCAAGGATAGAGGAATGTGCCTCCAGTAAGGAGGAATGTACCCCGACGTCAGGCTTTCACAATGACGGCCGAGGAGGCCGAAGCCACAGGCCAAGTCATCACTGGTAATTTCCAATCCTTTCAAACCTTTTCAATCCTTGTATATCACTATATTTTTCAATACCTGAACCTATCCCACACAACTTAGGTACAATCTTAGTAGCCTCCCTACCTGTTCTAGCACTCTTCGACACTGGAGCATCACATTCCTTTATGTCGCAACGGTTCGTCCGAACTCATGCAATTCCAGTTAAACCGCTCGTATCCAGCTGGAATGTCAGTTCAGGGAACGGCGTTCTAAAAGCAAATTTGGGATACGATCTATGTCCAGTATCGTCTGCAGTAGAGAATTTTATGCGGACTTCAAAGTGCTGGACATACCGAACTTCGATGTAGTCTTGGGAATGGACTGGCTGGGAACTTTCTTCGCTACCATCGACTGTCGCCAAAGGAGGGTAGTGTTCGAAATACCAAATCATCCAGTGTTCTATTTTAACAGTGGAGACCGTACCTTGGAACCCAGCGTCTACAAGGCAAAACCAAAGAAGGCAGTGGTTGCAGCATTACAAGCGGAAGAATCGAAGCCAGAGATAGTTCGAGAGTTCGAGAATGTATTCCCTAAAGATATATCAGGTTTGCCTCCCGATCGAGCTCTTGAATTCAACATTGATTTACAACCTGGTGCATAATCTGTAATCAAAACTCCGTACCGGCTAAGTCCAGAAGGATTGAAGGGGATCCGCACTCAGTTGGATGAACTCCTGAAGAAAGGTTGGATTCATCCCAGTACTTCAAGTTGGGGATCTCCAGTGTTTCTTGTGAAGAAGAAAGAAGGCTTATACAGGATGTGTGTAGATTATCGAGCTCTGAATGAAGTGACGATCAAGAACAAGTATCTACTACCACGCATCGATGACCTTTTCGATCAGCTAAGTGGGTCTTGTGTATTCTTGAAACTAGATCTTCATTCGGGTTATCATCAGGTGAAGGTCAAAGAGTCCGATATTCCGAAGACGGCATTCAAGACTCGATATGGTCATTATGAGTATTTTGTAATGCCATTTAGAGTGACCAATGCACCTGCCATTTTATGAATCTGATGAACCAAGTTTTCCGAGAGTACTTAGACAGGTTCGTTGTCATCTTTATCGACGACATCCTAGTGTATTCAAAGAATCGGAAAGAACACGCCGAGCACTTATGGATTGCCCTGTAGACATTGTGACCACATCAGCACTACACCAATTACAACAAGTGTGAATTTTTGCTAGATCAAGTCGGATTTCTCGGACATATCGTTTCAGGCGAATGAATCTCAGTAGATCCAGCTAAGGTGTCAGCTGTCAGCGAATGGCCGACACTAAAGATGGTGAATAATATATGAAGTTTCTTACGATTAGCAAAATACTACAGACGATTCATTGAAGGCTTTTCGAAGATTGCAGCACCCCTGACCAAGCTCATACGTAAAGATGAAGTATTCGTGTGGTCAGAAGCATGTGAAAACGCTTTTGTAGAACTCAAGTCAAGATTAACTTCTGCTCCTATTCTTATAATACCGGAATAATCTGGAGGATTCTTCATACATTGTGATGCGTTCGGTAAAGGATTAAGATGTGTTCTACACCAGCATGGAAAAGTTGTAGTTTTTGCATCAAAATAGCTGAAGGCTCATGAGCGCAACTATCCAACACATGATCTAAATTTAGCAGCCGTCATCTTTGCACTTAAGATTTGGCACCGCTACCTTTTAGGAGAATGAGTGGATATATACACTGACCACAAGAGTCTGAAGTATGTATTTACTCAGAAAGAATTAAACATGCGGTAGAGAAGATGGCTAGAACTCATTGCGGACTTCGATATCAATCTACAGTATCATCCTGGGAAGGTGAACGTAGTTCCTGATGTACTTAATCACCAACCATTAGCAATGAATCTCACCGCTCAGTGGAATCTACATCAGGAATTGCATGGATTGGCGATCGAAGTAGTTATGCCAGATAACGCTTCAAATTTGATGAACTTACAAGTCCAATCCACTCTTATCAATCAGATCAAGGCAGCTCAAGTAAATGAGACCAAGCTGCAAAAGAACCGAGAACAGGTAGAAAGTGGACTTCGAACTGACTTCATCATTCACGAAAATGGATCCTTGAGATATGGAGGTCGATTATGTGTGCCAAACGGCCCAGTTCGTGAAGAGTTGATGAAAGAAACTCACAGCTCTCCTTATTTTGTACACCCCGGTGGTACAAAGATGTACAAGGATCTAATGTGGCATGGAATGAAACGCGAAGTATCTAGAAGCGTAACCAAGTGTTTGGTGTGTCAGCAAGTGAAGGCTGAACATCACAGAACTGCTGGTCTACTTCAGCCGTTACCAATCCCAGAATGGAAATGGCAGCACATTATCATGGACTTCGTGACTGCTCTTCCTCGCAGTACGAAGGGTAACGACGCAGTATGGGTTATTGTGGATCGACTCACCAATTCGGCTCACTTTATTCCATTTTGAGTTGGCCAATCAACTGAGACGTTAGCAAAGAAGTATATGGAGGTAAGCATAAATCTAAAGTAAGATTTAAACCTTCAAAGTATACTATATTTGATACCCATGAAACTCATGCAGGAGATCGCGGGATTACATGGAGTACCTATTTGCATCGTGTCACGCCCTGCTTCCCAGTAGACGGAAACGGTGACGTGGCGGGCCGCAACGTATTTACTAAGAAATAAATATATTAAGCGTAATTAAGCAATATATATATATATATATATATATAATGCACAAGAATGACAAGAGATAAAAATAAACAGCTACTTTTATTAACATTCATCTTTACAATACAACTGCTTTGAAAAGGAAAGATACAATTATATAAATCAATGCCTAAATAGTAGCATACAAAGTGAAATAAGTACAAGATGAGCTAGAAGTCCGGTTGGGCAGTGAACTGGTCCATGTCCTCCTAGCTCGGCTCGATCTCCTGAGAGTCCGGTCCTCCTGACGAACATTCCAAAGAAAGAAATAGACATGAATGCCGTCAGCGGACTAGCGCTCGATAAGTCCCAAAAAAAAGAATGGAATAGGACAAGTAATGTGAAATGAAACTGGTAAGTTGTACAGGTATATGCTTGTTATTCTAACGTGGTTATTTGTAGCAGAAGGTATTTGTGTATACGAGAGGAGTCCATCTTACCCCGTGGACTATGGTGACATATATTATAAGGCCCCGCCAAAATCCATGGGACAACGGTACGAGAGTTCATGTAGATGTCTTTTAAGTGACCATCTCGTGCCACGATATACATTCCGTACCAATCTACCCCTTTATCCCGCGTAATGTATTGTATAAAGTTATATTTACAAATCTGGCCGAAACCATGGATGCAAGTTGTTCAAATAGTCAGGTTCAGGATGTAATCATTTATTCAAGAAGTCATGTTAAGTTACAACCATAGTTCGGTCAAGTCAAATATTCAGGTTTGGTATTGATGTTTGAATTCAAGTATTCAGGTTCAAGTTCAAGTATTCATGTTAAAATTTGGATTCATGTTTGAATTGGACTCTGATTTGAGTTTGGATTCAGGTTTGAGTCATACTCAGAATTGAGTCAGACGCTTGACTGATTTAGATCCTGAATTAGGTTCGGAAGTTATTGATAACTGCTGCACATAGACGGCAGGATTTGTGTCTTTTTCCAAGAAAATTACCATTGATAATTCCGTTAAGTTTTCTACCTTAAATAGGCAAGCACTCACTTTCTCCGGCTTCCAATAGCTCAAGAGAATTGATCTCGCTTAAACCTATATTTACTAAAATCCTTAATATTGTTTTATATAACTCGAGGGGGTTTTATGAAAAAAATATTTTTAATAAAATTAAAAATAAACCTCGAGAATTTATTTATATTATTTTGGGTTTTCATGGATGTGAATTTTAAGGATTTGAGGTATTTTAGTGATAATTGCTTAGCTTGGAAAGTTCATGGTATTTTATTGTAAAACTTGTCTTTTGTTGGTATCTTGATGGTATTTTGGTGAAACTTGTAATTCTTTCATTTTAAAAAAAATGTTAGTTTATTATATTTTGAAAATATATGGATTTTGTAATTTTATATAATTATTAAAAATTTAATTTTATTTAAGTAGAAAAATACGTTTTTCTTAAAAACCGTATTTAAAACCTTTCAAGACCGAATGCTCCGTGAAGATATCTGCATCCCGCTCTACTAGCCCAAGGATGTATGATAATCCGCACTATCCAATAGCGGGTCCCATAAAAAGGGTTGTAAAGATATAATCGCAAAGGGATTTAAAATACTGTTTTAAAAGAAAACCGTTTTTAAAGTGAGTGTTATTTTAATGTAATATTTTCTTTATAACCAAAATTCACCCAAAAGCGGTATCGTTCTACGGAACCATGTGTGTATGTGAGGGGTAGGTCATTACCCCGTAAAGTTTTCTAAAGGTAAAGTATTAACAAAAATACTAAAAGAGGTGATGTTTGAAGTTCATAGTTTTTAAATGAAAAACTTAAGTTAAAGTTATTTTACATGAGAATTTTAATGAAATTTTGATTCTAAATATTAGGGTTTAAGGTTACAAGTATAGTGTAAAAGATTGGTTAATCAAAGAATGAAAATAAGAAGTTTTCTAGGGTTTAGAAAAAAGAAATCGGTATTAACTCAACTTACCGATATGAGTTTTGAAATAAATTTTTAAAGAAGAGAAGTGAAGATTAAAATGGACTTACTAGTTGATTAACTTAAAGAAAGATAGAAGAGAGAGGGTTGAACTTCGTGGCATCGCGGAAGCGCCGGAATATTTTCGATTTTTCGCCGGAAGCTGATCGCTTGCTAACTCCTCTTTTACTCCACTTTTACTTAAGAAATTTTGAGAGTTTTGGCTAGAATTTTCAGAATGATATTGAGCCAAAGGGTGGGATGGTATTTATTGTGTAGAATTAGGGTTTTGGAATTAAAATGGTGAATTGAAATGCATTAAAAAGATGATAAATGGTGAAATGAAGAGTCTCTGTTTAATTGCATGACAATCAAACAGTGCAGGAGGGTTAGAGGTAGGGGAGAGTCGAGTGTGCGAAACCCGGGCCTCATTGGCCACTGTTCACCCGTTGGCACCGGCCTATAGGGATTTTCCGCTAGCCGATCTTGGGGGCTGGATCGTTGGATTTGTATCAAGTGTACAATTCTGTGTTAACTCCATTTTTCACATGTTTGATTTTTCTGACATTTCATTTTTATGTGTATTGCATGTGTAAACTTTTGGCCTTCCAAAAAGTTTTAAAATAAATCAGAAAAATAATGTGTCTGATGGGGATCGAACACAGGGGCTACGTCACAGCATTGCAAGGACTTTACCAGTAAGCTACAAGTTGTTTCTTGTTGTTATTTAACAAAGTTAACTTATAACTCAATCTCAGGCAGTATAACTCATTTCTGTACATTAACTGGAAAATTTCGTACAGTAACTTCAGGGTCGTTACATTCTACCCTCCTTATAAAAAATTTCGTTCTCGAAATTTATATTTACATAGTGACTAATTTACAAATAAGTAAGGGTATCTTGCACGCATGTCTTCTTCTCGTTCCCACGTTAATTCTCCTGGCGAATATTTTCTCTATAACACTCGGACCAAGTTTACTTCCTTATTCCGCAATGTCAAAACCTTTCGGTCCAGGATCTCAATGGGTTGTTGCTCACAACTCAGTTCAGTCTGGATTGTGAGCTCTGAGTGATCAAGGATATGGCTGGGGTCGCTCACATATCTTCGTAGCTGGGATATATAGAACACGTTGTGTACTCCTTCCAATGAGGGTGGTAGTGCCAAACGGTATGCCACTTCTCCAACTCGTTCAAGAATGTCGAACGGTCCTATGTATCTCGGACTTAGCTTACCCCTCTTGCCAAAGTGGATCACTCCTCGGTTTGGAGAGATCTTTAAGAAAACATGGTCTCCAGGTTGGAACTCCAGATGTCTCCGCTTGGCATCTACCCAATGCTTCTGTCTGTCTTGAGCTATGCGCATTCTTTCCCTGATCGTGTGAACTACGTCCACAGTTGCCACGATCATCTCTGGTCTAAAGAGTTCACGATCTCCGATGTCGTCCCAACTTAGTGGTGAATGACAGTTCCGTCCATAGAATGCTTTGAATGGTGCCATTCCAATGCTCGCCTGATAGCTTTTATTGTATGAAAACTCTACAAGGTGTAGGTGATCTTCCCACGAACCTCCGAAGTTTAACATACAAGCTCTTAGCATATCTTCCAGAATCTAAATTTTCCGCTCGGGCTGTCTGTCCTTTTGTGGATGGTAATCCGTGCTAAAGTTCAGACTCGTTCCCAGGTTAGCTTACAGACTCTGCCAAAACTGTGATTGGAATCTGGTATCACGATCGGACACGATGCAAACCGGTACTCCATGTAATCTCACAATCTCCTGCATGAGTTCATGGGTATCAATATAGTACATTTTGAAGAGTTAAATTTTACTTTAGATTCATGCTCACCTCTATGTACTTCTTTTCTAATGCCTCGGTAGATTGGCAAACTCGAAAGGGAATAAAGTGAGCCGACTTGGAGAATCGATCCACAATAACCCATACTGCGTCGTTACCCTTCTTGCTGCGAGGAAGGGCGGTCACGAAATCCATGGTAATGTGCTGCTATTTCCATTTTGGGATTGGTAACGGCTGAAGTAGACCAGCAGTTCTGTGATTTTCAGCCTTTACTTGCTGACACACCAAACACTTGACTATGCTTCTGGATACTTCGCGCTTCATTCCATGCCACCAGTAGTGTTGTCATAGATCCTTTTACATCTTGGTACCACCGGGGTGTACAGAATAAGGAGAGTTGTGGGATTCTTTCATCAACTCTTCTCAAACTGAGCCGTTTGGTACACATAATCAACTTCCATATCTCAATGATCTATCTTCGTGGATGATGAAGTCGGTTTGAAGTCCACTTTCTAATTATTCTCGGATCCTTTATAGCTTGTCATCATTTGCTTAAGCTGCTTTGATCTGATTGACAATAGTAAACTGGACTTGTAAATTTCATCATATACGAAGCGTTACCTGGCATAACTACTTTGATCTCCATTCCGTGAAATTCCTGTTGTAGCTTCTACCGAGCGATGAGATTCATTGCTAATGGCTGGCGGCTAAGTGCATCAGGAACTTCATTCACTTTCCCGGGATGATATTATAGGTTGATGTCGAAATCCGCCATGAGTTTTAGCCATCTTCTCTGCCGCATGTTCAATTTCTTCTGAGTAAATACATATTTCAGACTCTTTTGGTCAGTGTATATATCCACTCTTTCTCCCAGAAGATAGTGGCGCTAAATTTTAAGTGCAAAGATAATGGCTGCCAACTTCAAATCATGTGTTGGATAGTTGCGCTCATTAACCTTCAGCTGTCTCGACGCGAGAGCCATAACATTTCCATGCTAATGTAGAACACATCCTAATCCCTTACCGGACGCATCACAATGTACGACGAAACCTCCAGATTGATCCGGTATTACAAGGATAGGAGCTGATATTAATCTTGAATTGAGTTCTACAAAAGCTTGTTCACATGCTTCTGACTACACGAATGCTTCATCTTTACGTGTGAGCTTGGTCAGTGGTGCTGCAATCTTCGAAAAACCTTCAATGAATTTTCGGTAGTATCCTGCTAATCCCAAGAAACTTCGTATATCTTTCACCGTCTCTGGTGTCGGACATTCGCTGACAGCTGACACTTTAGCTGGATCTACTGAGATTCCTTCGCTTGAAATGATATGTCCGAGAAATCCGACTTGATCTAGCCAAAATTCACACTTGTTGTACTTGGCATAGAGCTGATGTTGTCGCAATTTCTCCAGGACAATCCGTAAATGCTAGAGGTGTTCTTTCCGATTCTTTGAATACACCAGGATGTCGTCGATGAAAATAACAACAAACCTGTCTAAGCATTCTCGGAAAACTAGATTCATCAGATTCATAAATACAGCAGGTGCATTGGTCACTCCAAATAGCATCACGAGATATTCGTAATGACCATAGCGAGTCCTAAACGTTATCTTCGGAATGTCGGACTCTTTGACCTTCACCTGATGATAACACGAACGAAGATCTAGCTTCGAAAATACACAAGACCCACTTAGCTGATCGAAAAGATCATCGATGCGAGGTAGTGGATACTTGTTCTTAACCATCACTTCGTTCAAAGCTCGATAATCCACACGCATCCTGTATGAAACTTCTTTCTTCTTCACGAGCAAAACTAGATATCCCCAACTTGAAGTACTGGAACGATCTAACCTTTCTTCAGGAGTTCGTCCAACTGAATGCAGGTCTCCTTCAATCATTCTGGACTTAAGCGGTACAGAGCTTTGATTACCGGTTGTGCACCAGGTAGTAAATCAATGCTGAATTTAAGAGCTCGATCGGGAGGCAAACCTGATATATTTTCAGGAAACACATCCTCGAACTCTCGAACAACCTTTGGCTTTTCTTCTTTCACCGGTAGAGTAAACACTTCTGCATTGTTTAGGTTAGCACGGAAGATTCCTGACTCCAAAGTTCTGTCTCCACTCTTGAAGTAGAAGACTGGGTGATCTGGCATCTTAAATATTACCTTCCTTTGACGGCAGTCAATCGTAGCATAGAAAACACCCAGCCAGTCCATTCCCAACACAACATCGAAATTTGGGATGTCCAGTACTTTGAAATTCGCGTAGAATTCTCGTCCGCAAACTACAACTGGACACTGATCAAATCCCATAGTTGCTTTTAATACTCCATTCCCGGAACTGACATTCCAGCTTGAAATGAGTGCCTTCATGGGAATCGCATGCGTTCTCATGAATTGTTGCCGACATGAAGCAGTGTGACTGTCCAGTGTCGAACAGTGTGAGTGCAGGAAGGGTGACTACTGGTATAGTACATAAGTTGTGTGAGGTTGTTTTAGATACAGGAGAAATATAGAGATATACAAGGATTGAAAAGATGAAAAGATTGAGAATTACCAGTGATTACTTGGCCAATGGCTTCAGCTTCCTCAACCGTCATTATGAAAGCTTGACGTCTGGGTACATTCCTTCTTACTGGAGGCACATTCATCTATCTTTGGGGCATGTTTCTCTGCCCTTGAGGCATATTTCTCTGTGCCTGATGGAGTTGACGAGAAGGCTGTGCAGGAGGTCCACGTGGAACTGGTGCAGGTAGAGCTAGTCGAGGTGCAGGAGCCTGAATGGCTGGCCGCTGCGGAACTGTGATTGCGGGTCTAGGTGCTAGACCTGGGTTGAGTCGATATGGATATGCTCCTATGGCGTGAGTGGATGAGCCACAAACTAAACACATGCCATTTGCACGCCTGCAGTATTTCGCCAGGTGTCCATTTGTCTTGCACTAGAAGCAAAAGTGACTGGGCCGGTTAAATGATCCTCCCGGTCTCCTGGGTGCAAAAGTTGGCCTGGAAGAGGCTCCTCCTGTCATTTGTGTGGCAGGACATTTCACACCGGCATTGTAACCACCCTGAATTTTCTGTACAAAATTTTCTTCTTCTTAAAGTACAGGAAGGAGTTTGCAAGCCTGAGCACAATTTAAAAGTTATACTTGCTTAAGAACAGCAAGAAAACAGTTGTAGCTCATTGGTAAAGCCTTACACTGCTGTGACGTAGCCCCTGTGTTTGAATCCTATCAGCCACATATATTTTTGCTGATTTTTCTTTTAAACTTTTTGGAAGCCCAAAAGTTTACACATGCAATACACATAAAACGAAAAATCACAGAAAATCAAACATGTGCAAATTAGAGTTAACACCAGTTAGGACACGTGGCAAGAATCCAAGCCTCCAACTCTTCAACTTGGCCGGCGAGATCGGGTATATGGTTGGCACCGCCGGTCCCCCCTAAGGAATGGCCCCCATTCTCTGCACACCGGTCTCTTGCCCTACCTCCATTACCTCCATACTATTTATTTTTCTTGCAATTATCCAAAGAATTGATTTTCATCATAAATCTCATTTTTAATGCATTTTTAATTCACTCTTCAATTCCAAAACCCTAATTTTACCCTATAAATACAACCCCATACCTTAGCCCTCTTCATTCTGAAATATCTTATCAAAAATTCTCAAAATTTTCTAATTCAAAGAAGAGTACAAGTGAAGTTAGTCCTGGTTCCATTTCCGGCGAGAATTCGAGACACTTTCGGCGACCCCGCGACTCCACGAAGCTACCAATTTCTTCTTATACCTCTCCACTAATCTTCTAGCAACTAAGTCCCATCTCTTTTCCTCTCTTCCTATCTTAAAATGATCTCTTTTCAAAATATGTCGGTAAATGGAGTTATACCGGCTTTTGTTTCTAAAACTTTGAAAACTGTATTTTTTTCATAAGAATCACTCATCAATATCATTATACCTTGCTTGTTAGTCATTACCTTATATTTTGAAACAAGTTTCACCTTAAAACTCCATGTAAAACAATTTTATTTAAGCTTTTTCGTTTAAATACCATGAAGTTTACATACGACATCCTTTAATACTTTTGCTTAGCATACCTTTAGAAAACCTCATGATGTAATGACCTACCTCTCACATATATACATCTTAACATAGCACGATTCTCTTGAAACCAAGATCTTGTGACAAAATACGACTTTTTAATAAAATACCTTGAACTATATTAAAACCCATTTTCTTGTAAATAGTATTTTAAATTCCTTGCGATTATGCCTCTACAACCCATTTCGGAGAACCCGCTATTAGATGGTGTGGATTATCGCACATCCACGGGCTAGTAGGGCAAGATGCAGACCTCCTCACGGAGCATACGATCTCGATGGAATTTTAATACAATTTTTAAGAAAAACGAGAATTTCTATTTAATGATAAAAATTAATTTTTAATAATTATATAAATATTATCAGACCATCTATTTTTAATATATAATAAAATTCCATGTTTTCTAGAATATAAAAGAATTACAAGTTTCATGAAAATACTATCAAGAATCAATACAAGTCAAACTTTATATTAAAATGCCTTGAACTATTCAAGTTATATATATTCACTAACATATCTCGTTCTTTAAAATTTACATCCATGAAAACCCTAAATAACATAAATAAATACTTGAGCTTTATTTTGAAAGTATATTTAAAATATTTTTCATAAAAACCCCTCAAGTTACATTAAATTACATTAAGGACCCTAGTAAATATAGGTTTAAGCGGGAACAATTCTCTTGAGCCTCAGGGAGCTGGAGAAAGTGGGTACTTTCCTATTTAAGGTAGAAAACTAAAACGGGATTATCAATGGTAATTATCTTGGAAAAAGACACAAATCCTGCCGTCCATGTGCAGCAGTTATCGATAACACTAGAACCTAATTCAGGATCCAAATCTGTTTAAGTGTCTGACTCAATCTGAGTCTTAGTCTAATCTGAATACAATCCAAACATGAATCCAATCATAACTCCAATGCAACATGAATCCAATATACCAAACATGAATACCAGAACAATATCAACATGACTTGACTTGATCGAACCATGGTTATATCTTGAACTTGACTACATGACTACCATTTACCTCCTGAATCGGTTTACATGAACAACTTATACCACGGTCTCGGCAAGTCTGATAACTACAAATCAATATAATCAATACAATATACATTACTGGGTATAATGGGGTAGACTGGTACGGAATGTATTAGAAGTGGAACGAGATGGTCAATAAAAGACACTACATGAGCATCCGTGTCGTTGTCCCATGGTTTTGTCGACGGGTCCTTATACTACGGGTTACCATAGTCCACAGGAAAAGTTGGACTCCACTCGTATACACTGATACCTTTTGTACCAAGCTAAAAACAATTACGTTAGCATAACAAACAAATAATTTACCAGTTCTATTCTCTTTGCTTGTCTATTTGAACTTACCGAGCGCTAGTTCGCTGAAGAAATTCATATCTCTTCTTTCTTTGGAATGTTCGTCAGGAAGACCCGACCCTCAGGAGACCGTGCCCAGCCAGGACGATTTAGAGCAGATCACCGAGCAGCACGACTTCTAGGCTTTTACTTGTACTTCTTTCTTTTCAGTTCATATGCCACTGTTTAGGCATCGCTTTCCATCATTGTACTTTACTTTTCAGTTGTATGTAAAGAATGATTATCAATAAAAAGTTGTTGTTTTATTACATCTCTTGTTATTCTTGTGTTATTCACTTATATTGCTTATTTACGCTTAACGTGTTTACTTCTGAGTAAATACGTCGCGGCCCGCCACGTCTCCTTTCCCGTACACTGGGAAGCGGGGCATGACAGGCAGTCTGAGGTCTGCCCTTCTTCTTCACCACTGCCTCATAGTATCGGGCAGCCTTCAGAGCAAGATCATAGGTTGGGAAATCCCCTGTAGCGAGTGCAGCTTAGATTTTCGAGTCCAACCCTTGCTGAATTCGTTATGCCCGGATCACAGCAGTAGGAATTAGGTATGCCGCGAACCTATTATGGTCTTATGTTAGCAGTGTAATAAGTGATATCAGGAATTTGAATTTGAGACAATATCTTACCTGCTAAGCATGGTAAACTCGGCATCGTATTCATCCACGGACTTGCTCCACATCGAGCCTTATTGTAAGTGGATGAACTACTGCTCCATGTCAAACGGACAGTCTCAGGGAAGTACTTCGCGTCGAACATATCGCGAAACGTTTTCCATTCAATTGGTTGGGCAAGATGGCTTTTTTCAGCCTTCCACCAGACTCTGGCGTTGTCTGTTAGTTACAGCTTCGCAACTCTCACCCAAGCAATCTCTGGTACTTGTGCTGCTGCCAGATCATCTTCTATTGACTGATCCCATTCTTCCGCCTCCAGTAAGCTCTTTTTCTTGAGAAATGTTTCGGGTGCAGTGCCCGGAATTTCTTGACTCCGGGTGCCTCGACTTCTGGACAGTGCATAAGGATAGCAGTCTGCTGCTGCTGACCATCCAAAAGGCTCTTGATCATCTCGAGCAGTATCGTTTCCTCATTGATGGGAGCTGCAATGGTAGATAGAGGTGGTAGATAGAGGTGGCAGAGTAAGCGGTGGAGTGTTGCTATTGACGTTTGTGCTCGTGTTGTTGGGAGAATCTATGACCTTCATAGAAAAGAAAGGTTAGGATAAATTCAAGAAATTTGAAATGTAAGGAATGTATAGTTGCTGATTCTTATAATTCTTGTGATATATTTCTTAAGACTTCATGCAGAACTGACCTGCATGGGCCACCAACAAAACATGTCATGCCCCGCTTTCTAATAGACGGAAACGGTGGCATGGCGGGCCTCAACGTATTTAGTAAGAAATAAATATGTTAAGCATAATTAAGCAATATATATATATATATATATAATACACAAGAATGACAAGAGATAAAAATAAACAGCAACTTTTATTAACATTCATCTTTAGAATACAACTGCTTTGAAAAGAAAAGATACAATGATATAAAGCAATGCCTAAACAGTGGCATATAAACTGAAATAAGTACAAGATGAGCTAGAAGTCCAGTTGGGCAGTGAACTGGTCCAAGTCCTCCTGGCTTGGCTCGATCTTCTGAGAGTCCGGTCCTCCTGACGAACATTCCAAAGAAAGAAATAGGAAGGAATGTCGTCAGCGAACTAGTACTCGGTAAGTCCCAAAAGAAAGAATGGAATAGAACAAGTAATGTGAAATGAAACTGATAAGTTGTACAGGTATATACTTGTTATTCTAACGTAGTTGTTTGTAGCTTGGTACAGAACGTATTTATGTATACGAGAGGAGTGCATCTTACCCCGTGGATTATGGTAACATGCAGTATAAGGCCCCGTCAAAACCCATGGGATAACGGCACGAGAGTTCATGTAGGTGTCTTTTAAGTGACCATCTCGTGCCATGCTATACATTCCGTACCAATCCACCCCGTTATCCCCGCGTAATGTATTGTATAGAGTTATATTTACAAGTCTTGCCGAAACCATGGATACAAATTGTTCAAGTAATCAGGTTCAGGATGTAATCATGTATTCAAGAAGTCATGTTAATTTATAACCATGGTTCGGTCAAGTCAAGTCAAGTATTCAGGTTTGGTATTGATGTTTGAATTCAAGTATTCAGGTTCAGGTTCAAGTATTCATATTAAACTTTGGATTCATATTTGAATTAGACTTTGCTTTGAGTTTGGATTCAGGTTTGAGTCAGACTCAGACTTGAGTCAGACATTTGACTGATTTATCCTGAATTAGGTTCGGGAGTTATCGGTAACTGCTGCACATGGACGGCAAGATTTGTATATTTTTCCAAAATAATTACCATTGATAACCCCGTTAAGTTTTCTACCTTAAATATGCAAGCACTCACTTTCTTCGGCTTCCTTGGGCTCAAGAGAATTGATCCCGCTTAAACCTATATTTACCAAAGTCCTTAATATTGTTTTATATAACTCGAAGGGGTTTTATAAAAAAAATTAATAAAATTAAAAATAAACCTCGAGAAGTTATTTATATTATTTAGGGTTTTCATGGATGTGAATTTTAAGGATTTGAGATATTTTAGTGATAAATGCTTAGCTTAGAAAGTTCATGATATTTTATTGTAAAACTTGTCCTTTATTGGTATCTTGATGGTGTTTTGGTGAAACTTGTAATTCTTTTATTTAAAAAAAATTTAAGTTTATTATATTTTGAAAATATATGGATTTTGTAATTTTATATAATTATTAAAAATTTAATTTTGTTTAAGTAGAAAAATGCGTTTTTCTTAAAAACCGTATTTAAAACCTTTCGAGACTGAATGCTCCATGGAGGTCTGCATCTCGCTCTACTAGCCAAAGAATGTGCGATAATCCACACCATCTAATAGCGGGTCTCCTAAAAAGGGTTGTAAAGGTATAATCGCAAAGATATTTAAAATACTGTTTTAAAAGAAAACCGTTTTTAAAGTGAGTGTTATTTTAATGTAATATTTTCTTCATTCCAAAATTCACACAAAAGCGGTATCGTGCTATGGAACATGCGTGTATGCGAGGGTTAGGTCATTACCCCGTGAAGTTTTCTAAAGGTAAAGTATTAAAAAAATTACTAAAAGATGTGATGTTTGAAGTTTATGGTATTTAAATGAAAAACTTAAGTTAAAGTTATTTTACATGAGAATTTTAATGAAATTTTGATTCTAAATATTAGGGCTTAAGGTTACAAGTATAGTGTAAAAGATTGGTTGATCAAAGAATGAAAATAAGAACTTTTCTAGGGTTTAGAAAAAAGAAATCAGTATTAACTCTACTTACTGATATGAGTTTTGAAATAAATTTCTAAAAAAGAGAAGTGAAGATTATAAGGGACTTACTAGTTGATTAACTTAAAGAAAGGTAGAAGAGAGAGGGTTGAACTTCATGGCGTCGCAGAAGCGCCGGAATAGCTTCGATTTTTCACTGGAAGCTGATCGCTTGCTAACTCCTCTTTTACTCCACTTGTACTTAAGAAATTTTGAGAGTTTTGGCTTGAATTTTGAGAATGATATTGAGCCAAAGGGTGGGGTGGTATTTATAGTGTAGAATTAGGGTTTTGGAATTAAAATGGTGAATTAAAATGAATTAAAAAAATGATAAATGGTGAAATGAAAGGTCTCTATTTGATTGCATGGTAATCAAACAGTGCAGGGGAGTTAGAGGTAGGGGAAGAGTCGGGTGTGCGAAACCCGGGCCTCATTGGCCACTGTTCACCCTTCGGTACCGGCCTATAGGGAATTTCTGCCGGTAGATCTAAGGGGTTAGGTCGTTGTATTTGTGCCACGTGTACAAGTTTTTGTTAACTCCATTTTTCACATGTTTGATTTTTCTGCCTTTTCATTTTTATATGTATTGCACGTTTAAAATTTTGTCCTTCCAAAAAGTTTAAAAATAAATCAGAAAAATAATGTGTCTCATGAGATCGAACACAGGGGTTACGTCACAGCAGTGCAAGGGTTTTACCATTGAGCTACAAGTTGTTTCTTGCTGTTATTTAACAAACTTAACTTATAACTCAATCTCAAGTAGTATAACTCATTTCTGTACATTAATTGGAAAATTTTGTACAAAAAATTCAGAGTCGTTACACATCTTCTCCGATCGTGATACCAGATTTCAATCACAGTTTTGGCAGAGTCTGCAAGCTAGCCTGGGAACCGGTCTGAACTTCAGCACATCTTACCATCCACAAACGGACGAACAGTCCGAGCGAACAATTCAGATTCTAGAAGACATACTAAGAGCTTGTATGTTAGACTTCGGAGGTTCGTGGGAAGATCACCTACAACTTGTGGAGTTTTCATACAACAACGGCTATTAGGCGAGTATTAGAATGGCACCAATCACAGCACTCTATGGACGGAAGTGTCGTTCACCACTAAGTTGGGACGACATCGGAGATCGTGAACTTCTTGGACTAGAGATGATCGTGGCAACTGTAGACGTAGTTCGTACGATCAGCGAAAGAATGCGCATAGCCCAAGACCGACAGAAACATTGGACCGATGCTAAGCGGTGACATCTAAAGTTCCAACCAGGAGACCATGTTTTCTTAAAGATTTCTCTAAATAGAGGAGTGATCCGCTTTGGTAAGAGGGGTAAGCTAAGTTTGAGATACATAGGACCGTTCGACATACTCGAACGAGTTGGAGAAGTGGCATACCATTTAGCACTACCACCCTCATTGGAAGGAGTGCACAACGTGTTCCACATATCTCAGCTACGACGATATGTAAGCGACTCCAGCCACATACTCGATCACTCAGAGCTCACAGTACAGACGAACTTAACTTGTGAGAAACAACCCGTTGAGATCCTGTACCGAAAGGTGAAGACGCTACGGAATAAGGAAGTAAACTTGGTCCGAGTGATGTAGAGAAAGGATTCGGCAGGAGAATCAACATGGGAACGCGAAGAAAACATGCGTGCAAGATACCCTTATCTATTTGAAAATTAGTCCATATGTAAATTTAAATTTCGAGGACGAAATTTTTATAAGGAGAGTAAAATGTAATGGCTATGAATTTACTGTACTAAATTTTTCATTTTAATGTACAGATATGAGTTTATAGCCTGAGTTTGAGTTATAAGTCAATTTTGTTAAATAACAGCAAGAAACAACTTGTAGCTCACTTGGAAAACCCTTGCATTGCTGTGACGTAGCCTCTGTATTCGATTCCTATCAGAAACATTATTTTTTCTGAATTTTTCTTTTAACTTTTTGGAAGCCCAAAAGATTGCACGTGCAATACACAGAGAAAGGAAAAGGCAAAAAAATCAAACATGTAGAAAATGGAGTAAACACTGATTTAATCTCGTAGGACGAATCTCGAGGCCAAATGGTAAAAATCGACCGACAGAAAGCTCAAGAAGACCGACGGGGACGGTCGGATATTTTCCAATGAACCCCGGGCTTTGCACACACACCTCTTCACCTACCCCTAACTCCTCTGCACTATTTGATTTCCCTGTAATCAAACAAAGACCTTTCAATTCACAATTTATCATAATTTTAATGCTTTTTAATCCACTATTTTAATTCCAAAACCTTAATTCTCCACTATATATACCATCCCCTACCTTGGCTCAGCACCATTCTAAAAATAATAGCAAAATTCTCTCGGAGTTAGCGAGCAAGCACCTTCCGGCGAAGATCGAAGCAAATTCTGGCGCTCCCGCGATGCTACGAAGCTCACCCCCTCTTCTTCAACCTTCCTTTAAATCTTCTAAACCGTAAGTCCCTCTCAATCTCTCTTCCTCTTCATTGAAATTCCATTTTAAAACTTATATCGGTAAGTAGAGTTAATACCGATATCCTTTTTTCTAAACCCTAGAAACTCCTTATCCATTATTTTTTGATCAACCAAGTTTTTACATAATATTTGTAACCTTAAACCCTAATATTTAGAATCAAATTTCATCGAAATTTCTCATGTAAAACAAAAATATAGAACTTTTTATTAAAATACCTTGAACTTTATAAACACCTCTTTTAATATTTGTTAAAATAATACCTTAGGAAAACTTCAGAGGGTAACGACCTACCTCACACGCACACTTGGTTTCATAGCACGATACTCATTGGTTGTATTTTCGTTTCGAAGAATAATATTACGATAAAATACCACATTATTTTAAAAAAAACGGATTTCTTTTAAAACGGTATTTTCCATCCTTTGCGATTACACATCTACAACCCTCTTTAGGAGACCCGCTAATAGATGGTGTGGATTATCACACATCTTTGGGCTAGTAGAACGAGATGCAGACCTCCTCACGGAGCATTCGATCTCGAAAGGATTTAAATATGGTTTTTAAGAAATACGAATTTTCTAAATAAAATAAAATTATTTTTTTAAAATTAAAATTATATAAAATTATAAATCCATATTTTTCAAAATATAATAAACCTATGTTTTTCAAAAATGAAAAGATTAACAAATGTCAATAAAATAACCTCAAGATACCAAAAAAGGCAAGTTTTGTAACAAAATACCATGAACTTTCTAAGCTAAGTACTTATCACTAAAATACCCCAAATACATAAAAATACATGCTCATGACAAGCTCAAATAATACTAATCACCCTCGAGGTTTATTTTTTAACTATATTAAAATATTTTTCATAAAACCCCCTCGAGTTATATAAAAACACTATTTAAGGATTTTAGTAAATATAGGTTTAAGCAGAATCAATTCTCTTGAGCCGCAGGGAGCGGAGAAAGTGAGTGCTTGCCTATTTATGGTAGACAATTTAACAGAGTTATCAATGGTAATTGTCTTGGAAAAAGACACAAATCCTGCCGTCCATGTGCAGCAGTTACCGATAACTCCCGAACCTAATTCAAGAGCTAAATCTGGTTACAAATGTCTGACTCAGTCTGAGTCTGACTCAAACCTGAATTTAATTCAAATCCGAATCCAAAATCAAACTTGAATACTTGATCAAGAACATGAATACTCAAATCCAAACATCAATATCAAATATATATACTTGACCTGACTTGATCGAACCATGGTTATAACCTGACTTGACTACTTAAATACTTGACTACATCCTGAACATGACTACTTAAATATTTTGTATCCATGGTTTCGGAAAGACTTGTAATCATAATCTATACAATACATTACGCGGGGATAAAGGGGTAGATTGGTACGGAACGTATATCGTGGCACGAGAGGTCACTTAAAAGACACCTACAAGAATTCTCGTGCCGTTGTTCCGTGGGTTATGATGGGGCATTGTACTACATGTTACCATTGTCCATGGAGTAAGATGGAATCCTTTCGTATATATGAATACCTTCTGTATCAAGCTACAAACAACCACGTTATAATAATCATCATATACCAGTAATCAATCATACACAAATTACATGTTCTTTTCATATTACTCGGTATATTCTCTTTCTTCTTTTGCGAATTACCGAGAGTTAGTTCGCTGATAACATTCTTGTCTATTTCTTTCTTTGAAATGTTCGTCAAGAGGACCGGACTCTCAGGAGATCGAGCCTAACCAGGAGGACTTGGACCAGCTCGCGGCACGGCCTGACTTCTAGTTCCTTGTACTTATTTTCTTGTATGCCATTGTTTAGGCACTGCTTATTATCATTGTATCTTTTCATTTTCAAAACAGTTGTATGTAAAGATGAATGCAAATAAAGTTGTTGTTGTTTTATATCACTTGTCATTCTTGTTCATTTTATATATTGCTTAATTACGCTTAATGTATTTATTTCTTAGTAAATACGTTGCAGCCCGCCATGTTACCGCATCCGTCTACTGGGAAGCGGGACGTGACAGTGATAGAGGATTTATCCTACGTCTTGTCCTTTGGAAATCTAGGAGCAGTCTAGTAATTTGACCTAGGTGGCCCTATTTCTAAGTATTGTTTGTGCACGTTTATTGAGTCCCTCTTTCCAAGTAAAACAATTTCAAAAATCCAAAAAAAGTGCTTAAAATTAGTACCATTTCACTCTCTTTTCTTTTCATAATGGGTAACCCAAACCGATCAACTCTAACCGAGCTTAGCTACAAACAACCAGATATTTCTTATTATCGTAATTGCTTTGGTACAAATACCGACCCCACCATTTATTTAAGAGATAGGATAGAACGCGCTAGAAATAAAAGTTGGACACCTCACTCAAAATCTTATCAACCGCATCAAAATTCAACAGCTTCTTATGTTGATAATCCATTTAAGGCTAATGATGAAACTTCTAAACCTATGTCCATTGCTGAGCATATTGCGAAGGCTCGTAACCAAAGTTTCATACCTTTCACTGCTCCGAAACCATTAGGACAACAATTATTTCCATATGAAAATATTGATACTCGTTTTGAGGCGAATAGGGTAACTTTTACACCTATAATCATTGCTGAGCAAATAGCAACAGCCAGTCGCCAAGTAACCAACCAATCTCAATATTCTTCATATCACAATGTTGATCCTAATCATATTTATGAAAATTGGATACGACCTTCTAACTCTTATCAACAGTACCTGTCACGCCCCGCTTCCCAGTGTACGGCGAAGGGGACGCGACGAGATCCGCTACGTATATACTCAGAAGTATATACGCTAAGCGTATCTAAGCAATATAAAATAAATACACAAGAGACAAGAAATAAAAAGAACAGCAACTTTTATTTATTAACATTCTTTGTACAATACATGAAAGGAAATACAACTGAAGTAAAAAGATGCCTAAACAGTAGCATAACAGGAAATGAAAAGTACAGAGAGGAAAAGTGTACAATGAAACTAAAGTGCAGGGTCTTCGGCAAACTGCTCCAAGTCTTCTTGAGATGGCTCGATCTCTGCCGGGTCCGAATCACCTGACGAAATCCAAAGAAGAAAGAAACAGAATGTCGTCAGCGAACAGGTCGCTCGGTAAGTCCCAAAGGTGAGAGGAAAGTAGAAATAACAGAATAAGAAGATATCTTTTAAAGTTGTATACTATTGTTGTAATGTTATGTTAACGTTGTTGTTTGTAGCTTGGTACAGAAGAATGTCAGTGTATACGAGGGGAGTCTCTATATGCTAGAGACTAGAGGCACATTTAGTACAAGGAACCGTTTATGCCACGGTACAACAGCAATTGGATTCATGTTAGGTGTATTAAATCTGACCACCTCGTGCCACCTTTAACACCTTCCGTACCAATCTACCCCTTAAAACCCCGCGATGTCTTGTTCGTAGTATTATCTTATAAAATGTATTGGTTGTATGATTGATTGACTGACTGACCGACCGAAACCATGATATCAGGAAACGGTTATAACCGTAGAGTCATGTAAATGGAATACTGAGAATCATGTAAAAGGAATATATATCCATGGTTTGGTTCAGTCAAGTTGTATAATTTGATAATTGTATTCATGAATTCATGTGTTCATATTGAATTGGAATCTTGTAGATTATAAATTGACTTGAATCATATTCAAGTCAGATTAATCAGACTCAAACCCGAGTCAGACAATCAGAAATGTGAATCGAAATCTTATAATTGCTAGGGTCCTTAGGGTAATTTATAAAACTTGAGGGGTTTTTATGTAAAAATACTTTTATATAGTTTTCAAAATACACCTCAAGTATTTATTACTCGTCTTTAGAGTTGTAATGAGGATGGGTTTTATATTGTGACATTTCTAGTGAAAATATCCTAGTTTTATAAATAAGGGTATTTATCTGTAATATTGATTATTTGAAGTTTATGGTATTTTAGTGTAAAATTTATTCTAGTGATTTTTAGGAAAAGATGGAAAATTTATATTATAATAAAATAGATATTTAAGTGATAAATATACATATGTTTATACAAAAATAATTTTTAATAAATATTTTATATTCCAAAAATCTCATTTTCTTAAGATGTCGTATTTTAAACCTTTCGAGACCGAATGCTCCTTGTGGAGGTCTGAATCTCGCACTACTAGCCCGAGGGTGCGCGATAAACCGCACGATCCTGAACGGGTTCCCCAAAAATGGGTTGTAGCGGTGCTTTGCAAACATTGTAAAATACTAATCCTTTAGAAAACGGTTTATAAAATAAAAGGTATTTATTTGCAAAGGTGTAAATTTTCCGTATTTTAGATTCTAGGGTTTCCTAAGTCAACTAGCCTATTTCTAAATGGTCTAAATGACAAGTCGTTAGAACCCTCAAATCGCCTCTTCACCGCCAATTGTGGCCAGGTAAGTACAAATGAGAAAGGAGGGATCCGCTCACGAATCGTGAGACGGGCCTTTTAAAGTTACCTTTGCTCACTTGCCTAGCCTAGACACCACAAAGTCAGATTTAGATAAACGATCAATGTCCACAACTTATCGTATTTTCCTAATGATAGGTATTTATTTAAAAGTGTATCAAAACTCGAACTTCTAGAAATGATTTTATTAAGAATATGGTATTTAAATGAAAGTATTGTTTTATCGTATTCTAAGTTTTTGATGATGTCGTTTAGGGTTTTATTTGCGTGTGTGTGGAGGTAGGTCATTATCTCGTGCTCTACTTTAAATGTATAACAAAGTTAAGGGGTTAAATATGAAATCGAAACATGATGGTATTAAGGTGAAAAATACGAGAAATTGGAAAGGTTATCATTTCATGTGATGAAACTTATTCAAATTGATTTTTAAAAGTTTAATAGTCAAGATAAAGATGTTTAAACATGAATGTATTGGTAAGAAGAGAAATTTTATAGAAAACCGAATCGGAAATCGGATTTGTTCCGATTCCGTCGGGTTTCTTAGTTTCATATTTTAGAGAAATAGAAAAGGGGATAGAATGGGACTTACGGGTTTCGATTAAGCAAGGGAGTGAAGAGGGGACTAGAGAGGTTGTCGAGGCGTTGCTTCGTCGCCGGTTGTTCCTAAAAACGTCACCGGAATTTCCGCCGGAATTTCGTCGGAGCTTCGCCGCACACTTGTTTTCCAAGTACACACTTCTTGGAAAATTTTGAGAGAGTGAGCTTAGGGTTTTGGGATGAGAGGGTAGAGGGTAGGGGGTGTATTTATAGGGTAGGCTAAGGTAGGGTAGGTGAAAGGTTTTTAATTAAAAAATTGTAAGAAATTAAAGAAAAATCATTAAAAATTGGAGTAATTAGGTGTTAATGGGCATTCTGGAACCAATCCAATAAATTAGAGCATGTAGGGGGTTAGAGAAGGCGAAGAGGCGGATTTTTGATGTTGACGACTCGGCCGTCCGGCCGAGTCTGGCCGGCGGCGCCGTTCTGAGTCGGCCGAGTCGGGCCGAGTCGGAGGTCAGGGAGGTGGGGGGTCGTCTGGTGTAGCCTTTGGTATATTTAGTTTTTTAGGTACAGTTCAACTTTTGGGAGTTATGGTCTGTGGACTGTTGGGCTTCCAAGGAATTTAAAACAAAAATAATCTAAAAATAATGTGGGGCAGGAGATTTGAACTCTGGTGGCTTGGTTCAGCAATGCAAGGTATTACTAATGAGCTACAAGCTCCTTCTTATAATTATTGTGGGAAAATAAATACTTAAAGTGGTAACAGCAACATTAAATACCCCAAGTATACTTCAAATTTAAATCAATTTTATGTATACAAAAGTTGGAGTTGTTACAGTACAAAACTTTCACACGCTCTCATGTTGATACTTCTCTTGAGGCTAATATGGCAATTCATAAACCCATGTTGATAGCGGAACACATTGAACTTGTCCGTAGCCAACAATTAAACACATTCCAACCATACTCAACTTTTGCACCTTATCTAGATAATTCTTCTGAACATCAATTAGGAAGTTTCACGGTTCAAAGAGAATCCTTTATTGAAACTTCTTCACAAACCATATCTAGTCTTGAAGTAGAGTTGGAATTGAGTAGAGAAAAAGAACAAGAGATTCCTCAAAGTCAAACAAAAACCAATTCTTTTGATCTCGAAACCTTTTATCCTGAATCCCAACCGAATGTATTTGATGATCAACCGCTTCATAATCTAAGTGATGAGGTGTCCAAGAATAACATGTTTGACTTTTCCAATAGTGAGTGTGAAAGAGAGCTTTACACTATTCCAAATCAAACCGATTCTTATTCGACTACACTTGACATTTCAAACCTTCCAATTCCATCAAGTGAACCAAGTGATCCATCGATTGAGAATAGTATAATTGATGAATTTTTAAAGAACTGTTCATTTGATTTGACCGAAGGTGTTAATGACAGCGGTGATAAGAATATCTTTGAAGATGAACACACTTTATTGGATGAGTTGTATTCACTGACCCATCATGTGTAGGGTTCCTAGGCACACTCAAGAGGTTTCATGAGGCATCAACCATGCCAAAATCAAATTTTTATGTGCCTAACAACTCTATGCAAGATCGTTAACTAGAGGTAAAGGCGAAAAGCAAGTAAACAACTCTATTGCTAAGTGAAAGGGACTACAACCTTTATAGATCCGGTCCTCCACTTCTCTAGCTCCGTGTTGACGTCCCTCCGCTGCGATCATCGGAATCCCGGACTCTAGCGTCGGTTTCATCGGAGAAATGGGCGGGCTAGGTCGTTGACTTCAATGCCGAAGATGATCTACGTCGAGGCGACTCAAACTCAAGCTCCATCTTCACTAGGTCATAAAACTTATGAGGAAAACACCCTATACAACATGGCAAGTGGTAGAGGATGAAGAAATAGGAAGTGGGTTCACTTTGGATTTGGATTTCTCACTTGGATTCATCACTTGGAATTTTCTAGTAATGGTTTCTTCTCTTCATGTTGAAGAAGAAGAAGAAAGAAAAGAATGAATGAATTATCTAATTAGAAAATTCAAGTGATGCTTATCATTTAGCAACCATGGGTGAGTGTAACCAATGTAGAGAATAAACTAGGGTTTAGGTAAATGGTTAGGTTAAGGATAAAACAAAATGGTAGACTTTTTCAAAGATGCATGAAGCATCATGAAGCTTCTTACATAAAACAAAGAAAGCCACTACCATTTTATTTTTGCTAAAAATGAATAAAGAAAATGAATAAGTAAATCAAACCCTAACCATTAACCTAATCATGGTTTAAAGCATACACACACCCAAGTTTGCATGTATCATCAAACATGATACAAACAAGTGCACAAAAATATATCATATATACAACGTGCACAATCTAGTGAGAAAATAATCTTAAGCGAACCAATATTAGTTAATGTAAAGTAATATATCAAATATATATAATTATACATTAAATCATTAAATCAACACTTGATTTAATGATCCGGTCATACTGCATATAACCGACTAATATCAAGTGTATCAATGTATCGAATCAACACTTGATTCGGTAACCCGGCTATATCTCATATAACCGTCCAATGATACAAATCGCGAGAATAGAATACAGTATCACATACTGGTATTATTCTCGGTCCCGCACATATCTCATATGCGCTCCTATCTCGTTTCGCTTGAGCCAGGAAACCTCTGTGTAGGACTCTAAAGACTCGTCAATACGCCGGCAGTAGGTGATGATCATATCAAACACCCACAAGCCGCAAGCGGTCTGCTAAACGTAACGGCCACCCGGGTATTGAGCGATCAGAAGATCAACGAGCAAGCCCGCTCACACTCCTGTGAATCCAACCAGTAACACTTACCGTACAGTCCGGTCTCGTCGTCTGATATGTCGCATATCTTGCCTAGGGGTGGTAAACGTCAGACCCCAATAGCTCGATAAGTCGTGTCGATATTAGGTCTATAACAGTTCGAGAAACTACTGGTAACACTTACCAGTAAATCTCAGCAACCCTGGCCAGGGATTTCCGGTTATAGCCAATCAAACACAGCGCAACATCAACTCCCTATACCGGGAGAGACAAATCCCCTCCTATCGCTCATTGCCTCCATGTGATTCGGGACTGTACCCAAAAACCACCATTTTGCACGCCCTCTTGGACGTGGTAAGGTGGAAATCAAAGCACAGTGGGAATCACGCAAGACTCTATGACGATCTCGGGTCAACAGACTAACCTGTACCAGTGTCACCAGAGAACTGCCATCTGACGTGAGGTATAATACCATCTGGGAGTTCTCGGCGAGTCCGTCCAGTGTACCCAGTCTCCACTGAGCACCCGTATATTATCTCTGATGTCAAACACCAATGGATATAGGATCATCCATCGCCCATCTGTATGGGTCGAGAAGGTATATGCTAGTCTACTCTGGTATATCGATGCCCCGTCTCGATACACCCACGACTAGGGACCTTGAAGGATGTACTTATGGACTACCATGTCCCCACTAGTATGATCCACATCATAGTCCAGGTAGTCAAGTACACATCCTAAGGGCTTTACCAACATGTAACAGAGAGACAGAAAGTATACATGTTAAGATAAAGAGCAGCCAGATAGCGTACTATCATGTCGAGCAAGAAAGTCCTACCTATATATGTCCCAGCATCCACTACAATATACATCCTATGTATAGTAATGGCCTCTAGGGCATACATATAACCAACAATCTCCCACTTGCACTAGGGCCATCTGATAGCAGTGGTTGTAGTATCTCATACTCAACCATCCCATAAAAGTCTCTCTCTGGGAAAATGCCTTTGTGAGTTGATCCGCCGTGTTGTCCTCTGAGTCTACTCTCCTTACCTCGATCACCCTGGAGATCAACCATCTCCATGATCAGGTGACACTGCCTTAGAATATGTCTGGATCACTGATGGGACGGACGTTCCTTGGCATAAGCCACAACTCCATTGTCACACAATGGGAGGAACTAAGTTCATCTCATGAACTAATATACACCCAGACAGCCTCTTTGGTAGCATCTTAAATAGCGATGTATCCAGCCTTTATCGTCTAGTAAGCTACGGCATCTAGCTTGGAACTCTTCCAACATACCGTCCCTCCACTGAGGGTATAGACAATGCCTGTGACTGACATTCAGTCGTCTTTATCACCCTGGAACTTTTCCAGTGATTCTCCCCAGGATCGATTGATACCATCTCACTACAATTAGTGAGTATCCTAACACCCAATTAGATCTATCTCATAGATCCAAAACCTAGGATTTAGTAGGTATCACTTTGATCCTATACGGAGAATCATTGTGATAAGCGGAGATTGACCGAGCGTAGCATAGGAAACTCCTTCCCTATCAAGAGTATGTCATCCACGTACTCTACGAGAATCATTACCATACTCCCTACTACCTTTTTGTATATACAAGGTTCATCTACCATTTTGATGAAGTTAAACTCTTTGACTACCACATCAAAACTGATGTTCCAACTCTGCGATACCTGCTTTATCCTATAAAGCAACTTGTACACGTTTCCGCTGCTCCCACTGTCTACGAAGCCCTCTGACTGTGTACTTATAGACACTCTCTTCTAAAACATCATTTAGAAAAGCTGTCATGACACCCAACCACCAGATATCGTAGTTATGGTATGTAGCCATGGCAAGTAGGATCTGGATGGACTTAAGCATAGCCACATAGAAAAGGTTTCACCATAATCCATATCTAGTCAATGATGCAGACCTTTAACAAGTCTAGCTTTGAAAGTCTCAACTTTTCCATGTACACCAAGTAATCTTCTCAAGATATACTTGCTCCTGATGGGGATTTAACCCTTCAGATAAAGCAACCAAAGTCCATACTTTGGTTGTGTACATGGATTCCATCTCAGACCGCTAAGCATCCAGCCATTCTTACAGAGTCCCCACTCTTGATGGCCTGCTCGAAACTAGTTGGGTCATCATCTCATGATGCAATCCTCGCTCCCACTATCATCGAGAAACTGAAGTATCTCTTAGGCGGATGAGGAACCCTTCCAGATCGGCGGAGAGGCTGAGGTTCGTCGGAGACTATCGAATCCTTTGGTTCTATCAAATCATCAGCTGCAGTTTGTATAGCTGGAACCTTTCTAGTTCTACATAACATACATTGCCTCGAGCTTGTCCGGATTTTGCTTTTAGACATAGGCCGGACAACCTTAAATCTTAACTAACTTAATATATGGGCGCTTCCCTTTCCATATCACATATGAAGTGGTAGGCATCTGATTTGATTGAAACCCTATTCAATAGGTATACAGCTTCTCAAGTGCACAACCCCCAAAAGGAAACAGGAAACTCAGTAGTACTCATCATAGAGCACACCTTATCATATAGGGTGTGATTGCTCCGCCCCGATATACCAACGTGCTGTGGTGTATACGGAGGAGTAATGCTGAGAGAGAATCTTCTCCTTTAGAATAATCTAGGAATTCCGTGCTCAAGTATTCTCCTCTCTGATCACATCAAAGGACATAATACTTATACCCGTATTTTGGTTCTCTACTTCTAAATTATATTCTGTGAATATCTCAAAAGGTTCGGACTTGTGTTTCAACAGGAACATATGTCTGAATCTTGAGAGATCATCAGAGAATGTAATGAAGTACAAAGAACCAGTCTTGGCATGTGTAGACAGGGGACCTTTCATACATCAGCATGTATCAATCCCAAAAGTTCACTAGCTCTTTCTCTGTTTCAAATAAACAGAGCTGTGGTCATCTTATCTTTGTGACATGGCCGGCAAGTTTCACCAGATGTAAATTCAAACAGATTTAAATATGCATCTAAGTGTAACTTAGTTAGTCGGGTCGCATTGATATGACCTAGTCTACAATGCCTCAAGAAGGATCCGTTCATTTCTGAACTCTTCCTCTTGTGTGTGTTCTGTATACTAAGAACTGTAGTTTGATTTAGAACTTCAATGCTTTTAGATAACGTGCCTGAACCGATCAACTCTTGATATAGGAAATGTTCAAAACATTATCCAACAATACAAAATTATATCATTTCTTTATTAATAAAGAGACTGATATGATTTTGTATATCAGGTTCGGTATCTAATAGTATTTGTTCAGAATCAATGTATTGGTAATACAGGGTGACAGTGACCAACAGACTTGGCTACAACACTTGCACCGTTTTCTGTCTCATGAAACTTATCACCCGTTCTCAGTTCTCTACCTTTCTGTAGCCCATGTAACGAATTACATTTGCGGGATCCTGATCCGGTATCTAATACCTAGGACGTAGAGGACACTGAGAAACAGTTCTATGCAATGAACACACCCGAAGATGATGCATCATTATGCACTTTCTTCATTTGGCCGGCACGGGAATTCTGGTAATCCCCAATTTCCTGCTCTGTCTTATAACAATTATAAGTTGGAGCGGGACCAACGTTCCCCAGCTCAGTATAACAAGCGGGTTCGGTCAATATATCTGTATTATTATCTTGATTAAGGCGTGATATGGTCGCTACCTGGAGAGAGAGAGAAGAAAACACTTAGCGTATGCTCTTGCAAGATCAGATTGGTTATTATTTTATCTAATCAGGATGGCTCTCACTGTTTTAATCAAATCTTCCTTCAAACCCTAAAAGGAAGGACTAGCCGGGATTAATTACACGCTACAAGTTCGCCAATCTTTCAGCCAGACCAGTGTCGGTACTTTGAGGGAGGTCCCCCGTGCTTTCGCACGAACCTAATTATGGTAAACCTCGTTTTCCCAGAGGCGTAACCCCGTTGACACCTTTCTAGACACCTACTTGATCGGCTAATTGTAATGTGTAAAACTCTCCCAGGAGTAACACTTACTCACAGCGGGTATCGGGATCCAACTATCTCATAGAAGGTATGCAATCTCATTGCAAATTTCAACACTTGAAATTCCCGATAATTTTGCCCCTAGCACCCTATGATCTTGACGGAGGTCAACAAACCATAGGCTACTAGTCAAGTTCAACACGTCATTTCTTGATTGAATCAAACCCACCCGCACGACCCTTGACGGAGGTCAACAAGGTCGCACGACTACCCTAATCCAATCTGCATCATATGCATAAGCAAATAAATACTAGTTAGCTACCGCACACTACGCCTTGACGGAGGTCAACAAATGTAGCACGAATACTAAGTAGGACTTATCTGAAATGACGGAGGGCTACGACAGGTTTTCTGAAAACCTATTGCGCAATGAACTTGATATCGTTGTAGAATCAAATGTTTTTTTTTTTTGAAATGGAGTGTTTTTGAGGCTTTTCTAGTTCTGCTAAAGGGGTCACTCCCGGTGAAGGGATCGTCAGCCCTTTCCTCGTCGAATGAGGTGCGGGATATATCATATATATCACTGTGCAAAGCAGAAACTATAGAAGCTACCAAAAGACAAACTGAGTGTGTAGCATCTGCCAGTTATTGCTAAAGGGGTCACTCCTGGTGAAGAGATCTCGGCCCTTTCCTCATCGAATAAGGTGCAGGATGTTCTGCAAGGAACACCGCGATGCAAAGCAAGAACTGTAGCTACCTGTTTTTATTTTTTGAAATTCGATTCCACAACATGTTTTAGGTTTATTTTCTTTCATTAATCACATTAATGAAGTCCCATCAATTAAGTTACCTAAACATCACAGATAAATACGACGTACACTTATGCCATCCGCATTCGCCTCGATGTCCCCTCGTGCACCGTTAGGTTAGGTAACTAACGGCAGAGCGGGGCAGGGCTAGCGTGGGTGTAAAACATAAGTAACGTCTATACAATATATCGTATATACTATATACAGTATCTATCAGAACATATCAAATAATCACATCACAGATATCGCAGCAGAAGAATCATATGAAATATTGGATATACTAGGACGTCCGTGTTTTCAATACGAGCCTGTATAAAACACGGATTCCACGGTCGTGATGAATAGCCAAACCCACACCCCTAGAACCCTACGAGAGCGGCAAGCAACCCTACCAATTCTAGAGTTAGGAGACCCGGACTCGACTCC
Source organism: Agapanthus africanus (assembly GCA_030015575.1). Classification (NCBI taxonomy): domain Eukaryota; kingdom Viridiplantae; phylum Streptophyta; class Magnoliopsida; order Asparagales; family Amaryllidaceae; genus Agapanthus; species Agapanthus africanus. The sequence goes on along the minus strand of JASDDO010000008.1, from coordinate 4,407,864 downwards.
TCGAGTTGGTCTCCCACTGGACTCCAGAACCCGGTTACTTGTGCTCTCCTCCTTGGGTCTATCCTAGTGCGGAAAAGTAAATAATATACAAATGGTGACATCTTCCGCAACCTGGAAGTGCCCCAATAAAAGAATATTACATACAAGTTTTTACATGAATGAAAAAGAAAAACACGCGTCTCACATAAAAAAAACCCGGCTATTCAAACACGACGATCCAATATAACATATCCAGCAACACATAACATCACATGTCATCAACGTAAGTAAATATGCCCATCCCAATTGTCGTTGACATATAGCAACGAAACCGGCGATATCACATATTACACTTACGGTCGCAGAAAAGAAAGTGTAAAACTACAATAGTTGGAATTCGCAACCTATTTAGACATCGCATGCCTAATCAAATGAATTCCTTAGACATCGCATGCCTAACATTTATAAACCCCGCATTTTAGTCTCAAAATCGAAAACACTTTTCAAATTCAAGTCGGGCAATTCAACAAGATTCCTGACATCCTGAACAAATGCACGTCGCAAACTTTAGTAGACGGCCGCACCCCCGATACCGTCGACGAAGTGCACTAAGGCGGAACACCGCTGCCGCGAGCACCCGAAAGGATGCTTTCGGCGACGGGGTTCTCCTACAGTCACTTGGTCGGGGCTATGGGGCGTGGCTATCTATTAAGTTTATCGGCGAGTATCCGCATACCCTACGCGATTGCGACGAACATTGGATCATATCAAAATCCCGTGGCAACCGATCAAATGAGACTAAATTGCTATGTTTATAACCTTCATTCAGTTATCTCATAACAACTTGTGAATTCCAAATATTGTATCGTATTCCAGATAAATAGAAAATGTTAAACTTTCCGATCGAACAATCAAACACCCAAGTTTTCCCGAAACAGCTCAACACATGAAATAAGTTTAAAAACATTCACTTCATGCCACAGTACCAACGGTCCAACCGTAGAAGGGTCAAGCCAACGCCTCACATGTGGCACGCCATACTGCCCCAAACCCTAAGGTTCAAAGGACAGTTCAAGACGGTCACATAATCGAGTTAAGGTTTGTTGTCTTCTAGAGGGACCATCGCGTTACTTGCACTACTTAGAACGTTATTAAACTACGGAAAAATCCAACACTTGGAAATTTCCCGGCAGGGGAAAAAGTGGGTATTTATATCCGGTCGAACTTTTTAACATATTCTAAAATTACCCGGAAAAATATATAGACAAAATTAAACAATCCGATCGAATCATCGAGTCCCCAATACATCCCAGATAACTCAACTCTTGAGTGTAATTTAAAAATTCCCAGAAAACACATGAAATTCAGTCGGACATTACTGTGCAGATCACGTGATAAGAGTCACATTTATGGCCGCGGAACCGCCGCGAAAGCCAGGGTGGCGCCGCGGTTCCGCGGCTCATTAGCCGACTTAGGAGCACATGCTCCACAGTAACTCCTATAATTACCTGCTGTATTTTTTGGATATTTTTAATTAGGAAAAATGCACGGTTTCAGAAAATGTACAGAAAGGGGTGAAATTTAGGGTTTCGGGTTCGATCGGATTTCTAACTTCGTCTACACTTCGCCTAAAACTCTAGCTAGGCTCTGATACCACTGTAGGGTTCCTAGGCACACTCAAGAGGTTCCACAAGGCATCAACCATGCCAAAATCAAATTTTTATGTGCCTAACAACTCTATGCAAGATCGTTAACTAGAGGTAAAGGCGAAAAGCAAGTAAACAACTCTATTGCTAAGTGAAAGGGACTACAACCTTTGTAGATCCGGTCCTCCACTTCTCTAGCTCCGTGTTGACGTCCCTCCGCTGCGATCATCGGAATCACAGACTCTAGCGTCGGTTTCATCGGAGAAATGGGCGGGCTAGGTCGTTGACTTCGATGCCGAAGATAATCTACGTCGAGGCGACTCAAACTCAAGCTCCATCTTCACTAGGTCATAAAACTTATGAAGAAAATACCCTATACAACATGGCAAGTGATAGAGGATGAAGAAATAGGAAGTGGGTTCACTTTGGATTTGGATTTCTCACTTGGATTCATCACTTGGAATTTTCTAGCAATGGTTTCTTCTCTTCATGTTGAAGAAGAAGAAGAAAGAAAAGAATGAATGAATTATCTAATTAGAAAATTCAAGTGATACTTATCATTTAGCAACCATGGGTGAGTGTAACCAATGTAGAGAATAAACTAGGGTTTTGGTAAATGGTTAGGTTAAGGATAAAACAAAATGGTAGACTTTTTCAAAAATGCATGAAGCATCATGAAGCTTCTTGCATAAAACAAAGAAAGCCACTACCATTTTATTTTTGCCAAAAATGAATAAAGAAAATGAATAAGTAAATCAAACCCTAACCATTAACCTAATCATGGTTTAAAGCATACACACACCCAAGTTTGCATGTATCATCAAACATGATACAAACAAGTGCACAAAAATATATCATATATACAACGTGCACAATCTAGTGAGAAAATAATCTTAAGCGAACCAATACTAGTTAATGTAAAGAAATATATCAAATATATATAATTATACATTAAATCATTAAATCAACACTTGATTTAATGATCCGGTCATACTGCATATAACCGACTAATATCAAGTGTATCAATGTATCGAATCAACACTTGATTCGGTAACCCGGCTATATCTCATATAACTGTCCAATGATACAGATCGCGAGAATAGAATACAGTATCATATACTGGTATTATTCTCGGTCCCGCACATATCTCATATGCGCTCCTATCTCGTTTCGCTTGAGCCAAGAAAGCTATGTGTAGGACTCTAAAGACTCGTCAATATGCCGGCAGTAGGTGATGATCATATCAAACACCCACAAGCCGCAAGCGGTCTGCTAAACATAACGGCCACCCGGGTATTGAGCAATCAGAAGATCAACGAGCAAGCCCGCTCACACTCCTGTGAATCCAACCAGTAACACTTACCGTACAGTCCGATCTCGTCGTCTGATATGTCGCATATCTTGCCTAGGAGTGGTAAACGTCAGACCCCAATAGCTCGATAAATCGTGTCGATATTAGGTCTATAACAGTTTGAGAAACTACTGGTAACACTTACCAGTAAATCTCAGCAACCCTGGCCAGGGATTTCCGGTTATAGCCAATCGAACACAGCGCAACATCAACTCCCTATACCGGGAGAGACAAATCCCCTCCTATCGCTCATTGCCTCCATGTGATTCGGGACTGTACCCAAAAACCACCGTTTTGCACGTCCTCTTGGACGTGGTAAGGTGGAAATCAAAGCACAGTGGGAATCATACAAGACTCTATGACGATCTCGGGTCAACAGACTAACTTGTACCAGTGTCACCAGAGAACTGTCATCTGACGTGAGGTATAATACCATCTGGGAGTTCTCAGCGAGTCCGTCCAGTGTACCCAGTCTCCACTGAGCACCCGTATATTATCTCTGATGTCAAACACCAATGGATATGGGACCATCCATCGCCCATCTGTATGGGTCGAGAAGGTATACGCTAGTCTACTCTGGTATATCGATGCCCCGTCTCGATACACCCACGACTAGGGACCTTGAAGGATGTACTTATGGACTACCATGTCCCCACTAGTATGATCCACATCATAGTCCAGGTAGTCAAGTACACATCCTAAGGGCTTTACCAACATGTAACAGAGAGACAAAAAGTATACATGTTAAGATAAAGAGCAACCAGATAGCGTACTATTATGTCGAGCAAGAAAGTCCTACCTATATATGTCCCAGCATCCACTACAATATATATCCTATGTATAGTAATGGCCTCTAGAGCATACATATAACTAACATCATGTTCCTTCCATTGAATGTGAATATCTTCCTGTACATTTAAGCGATCCTATTCTTACCAACGACCTATCCGATATGCAAAACGATATTCAGCCTTCATCTTCCATATCTGGTTCAATAATACTCGACACCCAAGTTCATTTACCTATTTCATTATCCACTTTCTTTGGTTCTTCTTCTCATCTTTTTTCAATTCCACCGAGATTTGATGAACCACACTCCGATATTTCGAGTTTAATGATTCTTGAAAGGCCACTCGATTTAGACTCTTTTGAGAATGAGGGAGACGAGCTTTCCGAGTCTCCTACCACCATAATTTCTGATGAATCGAGTGTTTTGAATGCTGGTGAGCAACACATTGACCTTGAAATTTTCAACCTTCCTAGTGAATCTGCGTATTCCATTCTTTCCGATGAGATCATCATCGATGAAAGTTTCGAAAATATTTTCGCCAAAGAACTCACGTTCCTTAATGACTTGGATGTTGTGAAGAATCAACCTCAACCGGAAATTCGTACGCCTCTCTTTGAGGCCGAAGAAGTTGAACCGCCACCCCTTCTTCTTATCACATACGAGAATACAACTATTCCACCTATTCCTTATCTTACACATTCTCGTTCTCACTCACCATCACTTTTTCGTCTCTACCAACCGAGACGTAAATCTTTTCGATTACACCTCTTATCTTCTCCCCACTTCATCTCTTCTCGTTACTCTTATTTATGTTTCTTTTACTTGAAACATGATGCAACCTCCATTCTTATACAGTCTCAAGTCTTATACATGTGTATCCGTTACATGATCTTCTACCAACTATAGTGTTACATTGATAAAATATTTGAATGGTTGGTATTGACTTTTGGTCTTTGTAAAGTTTTATGTAGACCGATAATATTTACACCCCTATCTTATGTTGAATTTCAATGCACAGTAATGAAAACACTGTTTTACTCAAGTTTAGGGGGAAGAAGAAAAGTATTTTTAAATGGCTCTTGAAAGAAAGAAAATCTTTGCACGATTGTAAGCCAAAAATAAATTTGGGGGAGGATTTTACTGTCATTCACTCTCAACCCATTCTTTATACCATCTTATTGAACTGTTCTTCCTAATCTTCAGGTTTTGAGCTTACAGGAAAACATCAGTGAGGACACTGCTGCAAATAAGTTTGGGGGGATGGTTTGTATGGATGGTTTGTATATATCCACGCATCATATGTAAATATTGTATTGCATAAATTTTAAAAATAAAAGTTAGAAAATGAAAAATACATATGAAAAAGAGGAAGAGATTTAAGAAATGCAAGAAAATTATATGTTTTAAAACGAAGCTAGTAATACGTAATCATGAGCTGTTGTTCCAAGAGTTAGTAAAGGAATTACTAATCTGCGGATAGAATAGAAATAAGTCTGGAAAATAGTCCCAGTTCTTGAGTCCAACCTTCTGAACGTTGATATCCTACTATACGCACTTGCATGCATCTTGAAACTTGGGATAGTAGAGCATACCTTGAAATGCTCTTATCTAAAAGGTTTAGTATGAAGGGAAAAAATATAAATCAACAAAATATAAATGACACATAAAATATAAATGGTGAAGAAAAATGAAAACTGGTTTTGTAATTACTTAAGGCAGCATAAAAAATATAGCAAGGGTATCTTATCACCTAGTGTTTTAGACAAACTGGTTTGGGAGTCACTGCTAAGTCTTAAGTGTTGCAAGATTAGGATATTGCTAATTACGCCTTAAATAGTGAGTATATTTGGCAATCGGTTGGTTAGTAGCTCAAGAAGTATTAACGGTCGCATGAAAAATGCATGAGCAAATCCATCTAAAACATCACCGACTAAAAAGTACTAAGTAATATAGGCAAGGGTATGATAGCTTGAACTGAATTCTTCAAGTGTAGGAATGAATTTTACACACACGTAGGGGTATATGATCAGTGTTTGAAAGAAAGGTAGAGAGAAATTCTAAAGAAGATGTTTTATTAAGGGATGATATGATTTCTGACATCTTTTCAAGACCATTAAGATAGGGCTCATGACAACTAAAAAGCTGGTGTAGTTTGAAACACTTATTTTTAAGTTTTTTCTTTTATATGTTCCTTATATTTGTATGTAATTTTTATCTTCTTTCTTTTATTTTAGGATTTTGTGGGGGTAATCCGTTGAAAACCCTCAGGAGACAACATTCCTCCTATTAGGGACATCTAGAGGTTTAAAAATTTGTTGCACAAGCTAAGTGCAATCGTGTTGCCTACGAAAGTGTGCCAGATTTTTCTTTTTCTTTTTAATAAATAGTTTGCTCGAAACGATCAAAGATAAGTTTTGGGGTATTTGATCAATCAAAAATATTGCACATTTGTATGAACATTTTTCCTACCATTATTAACTAATAAAAGGTGTTAATTGTAAATAAAAAACATATGTGGGTTTATTTGTAAAAATATTTTTATCATATATTTCTTCATTTATAATTAATATAATTAGGGAAAATATATGCATATAATATTTAAATAAAATATTTATATTAAAATATGCATATCATGTCAAATATTCCTAATCAATATTCTTAAAATATCATATCATATAACTAGTTAGAATAATATCTCAAAAATAAAAAAATGCTACTAACAATTTGATTTGAGATATTGTGCAGGTATTAGCTCAGGTCTGAAATTTAAATAGAAGATACACATCAAATCAGAATATCAAACCGAATCTACCAAATATTAGAAGCAAATCGAGGAATTTAGCAATGGCAGAGAGTAAGAGCAATATTTTCAGAGTCTTTATATCAAGAGGATCTCCAAATATCGAGAGAAAAAGCCAAAAAAAATCCCAATTCAGAAACCCACAAATGAGCGGCGGATTCGCTGTCAAGCATGGGTTGGGGCGGCGGTTCCGCGGTCCTATGGCAGCCGTTGGATGTGGAATCTCAGGGGTATGATTGTAATGTTAGATACTCCAATATGGCATCTGAGATTTCTATTTTCAGAGACTATATAAACGACCAAGAGCTGTCTATCAAAAGAATTCAATATTCCAAATTCAAAATTGAAATTCAAGAAAGAGATCTATGAGCGAAACTAGGGTTCTTGTAATCTACCTTATTAAGGAGAAATTTTGTAATGCAACAGTTGATCAATAAAGATAGTCTTTTGTTTTAATTCTTTTCGCATTACTTTTCTGCATTATTTTCCGCATTATTTTCCGCATTACTTTTCTGCATTACATTCAGCATTATTTTCTGCACTTTTAAATTTTAAATATGGTTTCATGCATCTTCCATCACTCTTTTACTTCGCTAATATACATGAGCAAGTAATTCTTACTTGTTAGGGTTTGTAGGATAAGGAAGAATAATAGATGAAAAATTCCTTAACTTCTTTTGACGTTTTAATTTTTATAAATTTTAGCAAAATGAATATTAACCTTTTTATCGGGTGCGCTATCAATTAATTATAGTCACGACCACGATTTGAGATTAGTTAATACTTGTTTTGTTAAGGGCTTGAGATAAATAGAGATCAATGGAAGGACAAGAGACAGTAGTGGGAAAGCCTAATTTCCTCCAAGAACCTTAATCCATATTCATCGCTATCTCTCTAATTTTAAACAATTAAAAGATAAAAAAATCATTTCTAAATCTTCATCCATTAACTACTAAGTCCTATAAACCGTACAAGCCTTTCTATTATAAAATTTTCTACCCATCTTAATTTAAAACGACAATAATCCCTCATCTCTTTTATCAACTCATCTAAAATAAGAAAAGAAATTCATGTTTCCTTGCGAACGACCCGTACTCATCGCGGCTAGTTATTTACGATACCGTCTTGATTGCGATTATTTACAGCACAACATACAATACTTATTCGCATCCAATCAGTATTACAGAAACATTTCATCTTAGAAAACGATATAAACGGACATTAGACGCATGTCCGGTATGAGATATCATAAATACTCAAGAGAGGACGTCAAAGATTGAAGAAAAATTTCAAACAGTCGGAGAAATTTATGGATGATTGGGAACATTTTGCCGCTCTTCCCTCAATTATCCTTAGAGATCAGTTTGCGTTTCTCCTATTGCATTAGGATGCACCGAAACAAAGATAATTAAAAATATACTTAAATAATTTGAATACCAAATTTAGATTAAATTACATTTAGAGATATTATCTTCTGAATAAGCAGGAAGTATCAGAAAGAAATAAGCAGAACCGAAAGAAAGCCACAAATGACTATTATGGTGGATCGGTTCCTGCTGATCAGTATAGGGCTATATTTATTAAATTATCTTTAATTACATAAATGTTCGATTTTTCAATTTCATCATTATATATCTTCATGTATAAATAAATCAAATATCCGTTACAGGAGAAGGCTGGAAAAAAGCGAAGCCTCTCTGAAACTTGGGAGGCATTGCACATGAGAGAGGGCATGTTAGAAGAAAAGATGGATATAGCAACTCAATATGTGGTAAGCTTTAATTTTTCAATTCTTTTAAGTAAATTAATTACACTTGTTAACTTCGTAAAGAAAATTAATTATTGTTTTATTTATCAAAGGAGAATTTTGAGAAGGCGGAGAGGAGCTATCGGGAATCAAATCCTGAATATCAGGCAGACGATTCTCTTCCTACGGAGGCCGAGGTATCTATTATAGAGCAGCTTTTCACTCAGTCAAGGGGACACGGTCGTATTCCTCTATACGGCTGTCCCGTTAGTCTTTCGCAATCCGGTTCTAATAAAACTACTTCAAGTTCGTCGACCGCTCGCTCCAACTAACAATCGGCTGAGGCACAACGGATCATTGCGTTAGAGGAGCAGCTCAGGAGGAGGGATGAAGCAGATAAGAAGAGGGCATAAGATGAAGCGGCTTGGAGAGCTCAAATGGAGGTGTGGTGGGAACAATTCTCGCAACAATACGTTCCGCCTCCGCAACCGTGGTCAGCACAGAGTCCATTTCTGCCACAGCCGGCATATTATCCTCCTCCAACGCAGCAACCGTATTACCTTTCTCCATTACAGAGAACGCTGTACTATCCTTATCCCCCGACTCTGTAATCACAAGAAGGGTGCTACCCTCGGTCTTCGCCTCCACCACAAGATCCTTATTATCCTCACCCTCCGCCACAGGAACCATATAACCCTGATCAGCCGACCCTACAGGGAGGATTATTATGCAACTTTTATTCACAGGAGTATTTCGACGATTTGATTCGATACTATTCAAGGCGAGCTTCTGGTGGAGATGGTAGCTGTAGGAGTTAGTGAGGTACGTATAGTTATTATTTACAGAAATTTGAGCATATAATTAAATTATGTTGAGTTTTGATGTTTAAAATTCATGTTGTGTATTCATAAGGTTCTTATAAGTTAAAAGTGAAAGGATTATGTTTTGACAATGGAAGTGGCGGGAGTTAGTGAGGTACGCATATATATATGTGTTAGTATCGCTAACATTGTTTCAAAAATTATGATTTGAGTTCATATATTTATTTATTTGTTTCGATTCACATGGTTGAGTGAGCTGCGATTCCGCGTGATTTGGAGATTTTTTCGTATTGTTGGATATATATATTGCGTATGTATTGTGTTGTTCGTATTCAAAACGATTTAGTTTATGTATGCATGTTTGAATTTTGTTCATATGTGTTTGATTGAGTTGTTGATATTGGTGGATATATCGTGGATATTGTTTATATGTAGGTTTGTATGTGTATGTGTTCGTATGAGTTGTTGATCTAGTTGGATATGTTGTGGACTATGCATATATATTGATTTGTATGTGAAACGCTATTGTGGCATAATATATTGTGATTTTGTGTATTATTGTATCGAATATAGAATTTTTTCTAATTTTTTTTCCAGGAAAAATAGGTATTAGCGACCATATTAGCTACAGGAACGGTCGCTGATACCTTATCAACGACTGTTCGCTAATATTAGGAAACGGTTAAATTCGTTGGGATGTCCACGTGTCTCCTTATTACCGACCTGTAATGACTCTGTTTTAATGTACAGAAAATTTGTTTAAAAATTAATGTACAAATGGAGCATTTGCAATCATGTGTATGCTATAAGTATTTAATTTGCTTTTGAACAGCAAGAAAACACTTGTTGATCATTGGTAAAGCCTTCCACTGCTGTGACGTAGCCCCTGTGTTCGAATCCCCTCAGCCACATATTATTTTTGCTGATTTTTCTTTTAATTTTTTTTGGAAGCCCAAAATTTTACACGTGCAATATACGTAAAAATGAAAAGTCGAATTAAACAAACATGTGAAAAATGCTATATGAATCCAAGACCCTATCCCTCCAAGATGGCCGGCGAGATCTTGAATTGGGCCGGCGCCGCCGGTCCAAACCTTACCAAATACCCCCAAAATTTAAACCCTAACCCCTTAGCCTCACCCCACTACTTCTATTCTGTTTCATTTTTCTGCACATTAACATAGAGTGTTAATTCACCTCTTTAATCTAAGTTTTAATACATTTTTAATTCTCTATTCACACCCTAAATCCTAATTCTATCCTATAAATACCACCTTACACTTTTTCCATCCTCATTCATAAATCCATCGCCAAAACTCGCTAAAAGTCCTAAGTCCAAAAGTTGTACAAGTGGAGTTAGCCAAGGTCAAAGTTTCGGCGACGTTTCGGAAAGAATCCGGCGACCCCGCGACTCTCCGACACCTTCAAAAGTCCCTTCTGCCTCCCCTCCCTTCTCCAAATCAGTAAGTCCCTCTCCCCTACTCTCATTCTAATCTAAAACACTCTCATTTCAAAACTCGTCGGAAGTAGAGTTATTCTGATTTCCGATTCTCTTTTCTTTAAAAGCCCAAATTTTCTTAATAACGAACCTACCAATTCTTCATATATTGCTTAAAAATCATAAGCAAACACTTTAGAACAAGTTTCGTCTCAAAATAACATGTTATGCAACTTTTATCACATTTTTACGAACAAATACCACAAATTTTACATTCTGCATATTTCATCATATTTTTTGTATTACCTTTAGAAAACTCACGAGGTAGTAGGGTGTTTTTCGTCACCCCATTGAGATGGGAATACGCGCGCGCTTGTCAGGCGTACTACAGATTCCCCCTGCCTAAGGTAGGCGAGGGTTTATTGATTGTGGGGATCCGAATCTCCGGCAGCCACGGACTAAACTGCCGTTAATTACCCCTCGCTTTTGGAGCGAAGGAACCTCCGATTGACGGGTTAAACTGGTCATGCGAACTCAATGTGCAGTGTTATGTTTTGAAGGGGTTTTGGATATATTGGGGGGCCCAAAGAGTTTTTACAAGGTGTGTGTGTGTGTGTGTGTGTATACATACATACATAAATACATATATATATATATATGTATATATATGTATATAAAAGGGAAAAGGGCATCCAAAGGATGCGTAGGAGAAAGCGCTCGGGCACTAGATTTTTGGGCGCTAGCGCTTCACGTGCAAGGCACGTGGGCGTTCGGGCGCTAGCACTTTGAGCGCCAGGGCGCTAGCACCTCACGTGCCAGGCACGTAGGCGCTTGGGCGCTAACGCTTTGGGCGCAAGAGCGCTTGCGCTTTGGGCGCAAGGGCGCTCGGGCGCTTGCGCTTTGGGCGCAAGGGCGCTCGGGCGCTAGCGCTTTGGGCGATAGCACCTCACATGCCAGGCATGTAGGCGCTCGGGAGGCAAAAGGGACTTGGTCCCAGCAATAGGAGTTGTACTCCCAGAAAGGAACACTTATTATTTTGTGTGTGTGTGTGTGTGTCTATATATATATATATATATATATATATATATATATATGAGGAGTTAAACTCCTAGGATATTTTGAAACTAATGAAGGAGCCTCTCCCCTTGAGCTCTGGATCTTCCCCAAAATGGGGTTTCTGGAGATGGGTCCCCTTCTTCTTCCTGTCGTTTGGCCGGATCTTTGATAAAGGGGATGAGATTTAAAAATCTCCCCTTTTTGAGATCTAATGGAAGATCCAAGCTCCCCTTTGTAGGTTTTGTGGTAAAAAACTATTTAGTTTGGAAAAGGAAGAGTAAAACTCTTGATTTAATTCAAAAGAAAGAAGAAGGTTTTAGAAGCTTGAGGAAGGAGAAAGAGGCACATGCCCTAATTTTTGAGAATGAAAAAGTTGTATTTGATATTTTCATCATGTTGCTTTATATAAACTTACACATTTACACATAGCCCCTTGGGTTTACAAAATGGCATTTTGCCCATTCCATGGCTCATGTGCCATTTCTTTTTGCACATAAGCCACGGGCTTTACAAAAATTTAGCTTTATGCCCATTCATGTATAAAAAATTACATCAAAATTATTTATTACATGATTTTTTATTTCAGTATGGGGGAGGCCGGCCGCTTCATGTTCGGGCTCGACTCAGGCATGAACCCACTTGATCTGGGCTTGGGCCCATTTGGCTTGGGATTGACCTTGACTTTGACTTGGTCAACCGGGGTGCAATTTTCGACCCCAACAAAGTGCCTCCCATCAATAAATGCACACCGCACATTTGAGTTGTGTGCATAAAATTGATGGATCTTGAAGCTGGACTTCGAGGTGGAACATCATTCTGGGGGCGGAGCATCACTGGGGGAGCATGATTCCCGGGGATCAGAGCATCATTCCGATTTGCGGAGCATAATTCCGGGATCGGAGCATCATTTTGAAGAGCCGGAGCATAATTCCGAGGGTTGGAGCATAATTACGGGATCGGAGCATCATTCCGAAGAGCGGAGCATGATTCCAGGGATCGGAGCATCATTCCGAAGAGCGGAGCATGATTCCAGGGATCGGAGCATCATTCCGAAAAGCGAAGCATGACTCCAGGGATCGGAGCATCATTCCGAAGAGCGGAGCATGATTCCAAGGGGGGTCGAAGCATAATTCCGACGAGCGGCAGACATTCTGACCGAAGCATAATTTCGATGCAGAGGTTGATTCCCAGGCGAAGCATAATTCTGACAGGGAAGGCAAATACTCCAAGACGAAGCATGATCGACACGATGTACATTCTGAGACGGAGCATGATTCTGGCGCAGAGCTTGTTAGCCGACTTGATTCTGAGACGAAGCATAATTTCGACAGGGAAGGCAGGTACACCGAGGCGAAGCATGATTTCGGAACGGGGTGCGCATTCTGAGACGAAGCATGATTCCAACACAGAACTTGCTGGTTGACTTGATTCTGAGGCAAAGCATAATTCCGACGAGATAGTTGTTTGTTGATTCCGAGCCGCAGTATAATTCCGACAAGGAAGGCAGATACACCGAAGAGAAGCTTGATTTCGACGCGGGGTACACTCAGAGACGAAGTATGACTCCGACGCAGAGCTGATTGGTTGATTTGATTCCGAAGCGGAGCATAATTCCGGCAGGGAAGGTAGATATCCCGAGGCGAAGCATGATTTCGACACGGGGTGCATTCTGAGACGAAGCATGATTCCGCCACAGAGGTTGTTGGTTTGATTTGATTTGGGTTGATATCAGCATCGCTACACTTGAATATGGTACCAGAAGCAAATCATCATCTGTCTTTGAGAGGATTTAGGGATTTTGGTTTTGGTCGGCATCTGCATTGCTGCACTGGAATAATGTCGGGAGCAACTCATCATTTACCCCGGGAGGATTTGGGAATTGGTTTTTGAGTCGGTATTAGCACCGCTACACTAGAATATGGTACCAGGAGCAAATCATCATTTGCCATGAAAGGATTTGAGGATTTTGGTTTTGGTTTGGCATCTGTATTGCTGCATTGAAATAATGCCAGGAGCAACTCATCATTTGCCCCGGAAGGATTTGGAAATTGGTAGCTTAGGAGACAGGTTTAGATCCATATCACCTAAGGCTTTTCAATTTTATGGGCCGTAAGGGTCCCATAAAAGCATTTTCTCCCTACGAGTCGTAAGGATCCCGCAGGTGTATTTTCTCCTTAGGAGTCGTGGGGACTCCTAAATGTGTTGCTCCTTTATGAATCGTAAGGATCTCACGCGGGAAATTTCTCCTCACAAAGTCGAGAGGACTTTGCGAGTGCATTTTATCTCTTTTTCACGAGTTTGCGCCCTTTCAGGTTTTCACAAACTCGCCGGCAGTCCTGCTGTTTTTACTCACGGAGCCCTTTCGGGTTTTCATCCGTGCCCATTTTTCTTGTGGACATACCCCTTTTTTTTTAATCTTCACCACCTGTGGGACTTTGAATGTGGTCTCGCCGGTAGGACTTGGGAGAGATTGGGATCGTTTTACGCTCGTGGATTCTATACGGTTTTGCAGGATGTATGATCCAGACCGTAGGGCCGGAAAAATTTCGGGACTTTGTTGGCGTCTGCATCGCTGCACTGGAATATGGTACCAGGAGCAACTCATCATTCGCCATTGGGGTATGGGATTTGGAATTTTGTTGGCGTCTGCATCGCTGCACTGGAATATGGTACCAGGAGCGACTCATCATTCGCCACTTGGGGACATTCAGAGTTCGGTTAGCGTCTGCATCGCTGCACTGGAATATGGTACCAGGAGCGATTCATCATTCGCCATTGGGATTTAGAATTTGGTTGGCGTCTGCATCGCTGCACTGGAATATGGTACCAGGAGTGACTCATCATTTGCCGTTGGGATATTCAGAGTTTGGTTGGCGTCTGCATCGCTGCACTGGAATATGGTACCAGGAGCGACTCATCATTCGCCATTATTATTATTATTATTATTTACCGCGATTGCTCTATCATTTCAGCTTTTCTTATCGCGAAGGTCGCGATTGCCCTATCATTTCGGCTATCTATTCGCGGTTGCCCCATCATTTCGGCTTTATTTTCATTTTTATTTTTACTCGCTGATTTTTATTGCGAGTTGCCCCATCATTTCGGCTTTTTATTATTATATTTTTTTTTGTTTTATTTACACATTTTTACATTCCCAGTTTAACGACTTAGAGGTCGTCTGTTCCCAATTTAATGACGTGGTAGTCGACGGTTCCTAGTTTAAAGACTTAGAGGTCTATCGTTCCCAGTTTAACGACATGGTGGTCAGCTGTTTTTAGAGAAAGGCAGATGTCTGAGAGAATCAGTTTAACGAAGAACTTCGGTCTCCGTTTGTATGAAATTGGCTGTCGCAGCTGGACTGTTTGTTAACACGCCTTTAGACAGTTCTATCTCTCCTGCCTTGTATTGCTTTTCGACTCAATGTTTGAAGACGAAGCAGTCCTCAATGGCATGACCTATCACTCTGTGATAGGGGCAGTATTTGGGGTTATCGGTCATATTCGCTTCCTGTGGTCTTTTTGACTCTGGCAGTTGTAGACCGTTCCTCAGGGCGTCTTTGAATATTTTACGGATTTTGTCCCTTCTGAAGGAATAGATCTTATCCAGCTTCTCTTTCAGTAGAGATTCTCCTCCCTCTCCGAGCACTGGCTTCCGAGGCTGGTTGGCACTAGGCCCGCTCATCCCTAGCTTATTTCGGTTAGCCGAAGTGTTGAAAGATTCAGATTCATCGGAGTTTCCGCCTTTGCGATTTTCGTCTTTTCGGTTTCTCCAGGACCTATTGTTATTTTGGGAATCCGAGGAGGACTCCTGCTTTGAGCGCTTGTTCATATCAGATTTTTGCATTTTTATACCGCCCAATTTTTATCATATTGTTTATCGGTAGGTACTCTTGAGCCGTGTTTGCTAGTCAATTGCAGGATACAGGTTCTCGGCTCCAAACGGTGAAATTCATGGAAAAACACGACAAAACCCGGGTTCCTGCCAACCACAGATAAAACACGGATCTCCGCTCTTTATCCGTTTGTTGCCACACACCAGTTTAGAAGACAAAATGGCAAATCGATTGTCACTTTCATGCATAAGGCTCCATGGCAACACAAGATCCAAGAAATCTACGCGGAGCTCGAGAAAATCATGACAAAAGATCCACCTTTTGATCAACAGAAATTCTGGGAAAATCGTGAAGACAATTTGAGAAAATGCATATACCAGAATTAAGTACAAAGAGAACCAGGGAAGCACAAAAAGTTGGAGGGCCCAACTCCACCATAGGGCTGCGGATCCGCGGCCAATAGGGGGTATAGGCCGCGGATCCGCGGCCGTACTGGCGCCGCAGCTGGTCAATTTTCGAGGGTTGTTTGGTCTTTTTACATGGGTGCAGAATTTTGCCCTAAATTTCCATTTCCCTGCCTATAAATAGCCCAGAACCTTGTGAAGCCAAAGGTCCATAATCTTGTATTTTTTTCTCTAGGTTTTAGAATACATGTTCTTCTTCCTCTTCTCATCTCTTCTCCATTAAAACTTGTAGTGAGCTTTTGAGTGAAGAATGATGAATAAAGAAGAACCGTTTATTATTATGCTTGTCTTGTTCTCTTGTTAATTATTGTAATTTTAATTTGTTAACTTAGTTGTTGTTATTTCTTGTTGTTTCTTTCTTTTCTCTTTTTCTTTATCCTTAAAACAACCATGATGCTTACGCTTGATCCTTGCTAAGGTGAGGTCGCAAATA
This sequence comes from Agapanthus africanus, assembly GCA_030015575.1. NCBI lineage: Eukaryota > Viridiplantae > Streptophyta > Magnoliopsida > Asparagales > Amaryllidaceae > Agapanthus > Agapanthus africanus. The sequence goes on along the minus strand of JASDDO010000008.1, from coordinate 4,391,507 downwards.
GCTAGTTGTTATCTTCTAATCTCTTTCTTTCTATCCTCCTCTTTTGTTTTGTTTTATTTTTCCGTATCATGATGTGTGAGTAGTTTCATACTTGTTAGGGTAGGATAAGGGAAGTTTGAGAGAAGGAAATCTCTCTCACTCTTTCCTTGCCCAACAGCTTAATTCGACTCCCGTTAATTGAACCACAATCCGCTCCTTACGGCACCCTATCCTACATGATAGCGGTGATTCCGTAGTGAGACCGGTTGTGGTTGAATTAACCGGAGGTTATGGCTAAGAGTCAAGAACAGACGGACAAGCACCAAAAGGAAGAACTTATGCGTTGGAAAGCCTAGCTTATACTCGCAAGTTCCTTCCTAGTCGTGCTAATCCCCGTTGTTGCCGATTACCGTAACACCGAGATTAAGAGGGGCAACGAAAGATGTGGGAGACTCCTAACTCAAACTAACCCAATCCTAACCCTAACAAGCTCTCTTTACATATCATTTTACCACTTAATTAATCACAACAAAATCTGAAAAACTGGACTTAACTCGTTAAAGCACATAGAAAAAGATTCCCATCACCCTGCGGACGACCCGTACTCAACCGGCTAGCTACAAGCGAAACCGTCTTGATTGCGGTAATTAACTAAACTTGAACACGCAGAATCTCTAACAATCAGCGCTCCAGCATCTGAACTTTCCTGGTCAGCTCTTGGAATGTTTTGAGACCCGCGGTACATAGAAACGGGGCCATCCAATTATTGAGATTTCCGACAAGGAGACTGACAGATTGGTCTTGCTCTATCGACGGTTCACGTTTGACAGAGAGATTGCGTCATCGGGTTATAAAATCCGTGCCGCTTTTGTTGTTCTTTGGCTTGGTCCTTATGAGGTCGGCGATGGTGATCTTATCGCGAAACAAAGATTCCATTTGGACGAAAGTAGTAACGGATCCATCCGGTATGCTCGCGTACCAGTCGAAAAAGACATCGGTCAGGCTATTAACGAACTGGCAGAGGAGAAGCACATCATTGCCCCCAGTATTGCCGCATGAGGCTTTGAAGTGGGTGATTGAAACGATTTTTGTGATGTGTAGTATTTGGAAATTTGTAAAGAAATCACAACCAAAAATTATTTGACCGCAATCAACTACGGTGTCGGATGTAGATTGTTAGTGAGTGCGGATCGTCCACAGGGACAGTGTAATCGTTCGTCTTTTGAATTAGATGAATTGAAACTTTAAAGAAAACAAAACAAAACAATTCATGATTTATATTTGAAGTTCAAGAATTAGAAAATATAGATCTAATAACAAGAAAAAGATAGAATCAAGAATTGATAGTTTGTTGATTTTTCCAAACCAAATATCAAGAATCGAAATGAGGCTGTAGGAATCGATCGGATCTATAGATGTGATGTAATCTTACAATGACGTATTCTTATCCTTCGATGAATTGATACTAGATCGATGATGATCGATCGAGAATTAGGGATTTCTTATGAAACTAGGGTTTCATCTTATCCCTTATTCTTTCATCGATATCATTCACATTCTAGCCTCTAGTAATTTCAAGAAACGATTGTAGATCCCTAATTTCGAGCGATAACAATCAAGAAAGTATCGCGACGAAACTAGGTCATCGATTCTTGAACTTGCTAGGGTTTACAAAACTCGTAGGACTTAAAAATCGTATTAAGGTTTGTTACATCATCATTCTACAATCGTCTCGATTCCTCCACGAGCGGAGTTTTACTCGAACATCACAACAAGAACCACAATCACAAATTGAGATCTAATCATGATGCAAGAATTAAAAGAAAGCAAGATTAAAGAATTTCACCTTTTATTTATATCAACAATTTCATTACATTCGCTCAAGAACTACAAGAGGAAGAACTCGATCGTCGATTTGACTTCGCTCGTCTCCTTGAGTCGCGGATCGGCTTGGATCACTTGCTCGATTGAAGATCGGCTCGGCTCCTAAAAGGTTGAAGGCTTCTTGCTTGATTGGTACTCGGGATCTTGAATTTGGAGTGGAATTAGGGTTAGGGTTTCGCACAAGCCTTATCACTAGACTTGTGGAAGAAGATGAAGAAAGAGGTAAAGATTAAGGAACTAATGATTGATTAAAGATTACCCTCAACCCTTAGATCTAGGTTCCTATTTATAGCCATCAAAACCCTAGATCTAGGATTTGAATTTTAAGTTTCCCTCCAAAAGTTTGTTAGATGAAATTTGAATTTCCCTCCAAAAGTTAGTTAGAGGAGAAGCTTCTAGATGTGATTAGTTAGGAGGGAGCTTCTAGAAGAGGTTAGTTAGGAGCTTAATTAGGATTAGCTTTGCTTAATGATCTTTGCTGATCTGGCAGTAGCTTCGCGAGAATTCTGAAATTTGACATATCTTTCTGAGCTGTAGGCCTTGAGATATGAATTTTGCACTAAAAATAATTTACTGATCTGACCAAACCGCCGCGGAACCGCGGCGCAAGCCGGCTCCCGCTGCGGTTCCGCGGCGCTTTAGAGGCTTTAGAACTTGAAACTTTTGGTGCTTGTTGGGCTTGAGTTGTGGGCCTTTCTTTGATATGTTGAATTGTATTTCTCCCTTTGGATTGCTACCAGATCTGAAATCATTGAGTTGGCGTATTTTTTATCAGCTCTTTTGGCTTTGCTCCTGCAATTTCCTGCACAAATCTCGACACAAGTGTTGCGCAAATACAGAGATGATGCGATGCCATGAAATGCGGTCAATTTCCTTTAAAGTGCCGGTTTAAAAGTCTAATACATGAAATCTGATATTTAACGATTGATTTGCTAATATGTGAAATATGAATACCGAACACTTCTAAATGAGCGCAAATGAAAGGGAAATTGCCGGTTAAAAGATGCAATATTTTCGACTGATCAAATTCCCCCAAGCTTATTTTCGATCGTCTCGAGCGAATTGTTTTATTAAAAAGAGAAGGAGAAAATAAAGAAAGACAAAAAACTAACTAGCACACTTTCGTAGGCAACACGATTGCACTGAGCACGTGCAACAAGCCTTTAAACCTCTAGGTGTCCCTAGTAGGTGGAGTGTTGTCTCCTGAGGGTTTTCAGCGGATTGCACCCACAAAATCCAATAATAAAAGGAAAATCATGAATATTACATTTAAAGAAAAGAATTGTAAAAGAAAAGCCTTGAAAATTAGGGTTTCCAACTAAGCTAGCTTTTCGGTTGTCATGAGCCCTATCTTAATAGTCATGAAAAGATGTTAGAAATCACGTCCTCCCTCAATAAAACATCGTCTTATTCTTCATTCCTATCTTTCTTCCAAACACCGATCATATCACCCTGCGTGTGTGTAAAGAACATCCCTACACCCGGAGAATTCAATTCAAGCTATCATACTCTTGCCCATCAGCCTCAGTACTTTTTAATTAATGAATATTTAGCTGAATTTGCTCACACACTTTCATGCGACCGTTAATACTTCTTGAGGTACTAACCGACCGATTACTCATGTACTTGCTTATTTGGTGTATTTTCCTCGTCTTGCACCACCTAAGACATAGCAGTGACTTCCAGACCAGTTGGCCTTAGGGTACTAGGTGAAAAGGCACCCTCGCTATACATTTTTTTATTGCCCTTGGTGATAACAAAGACCAGTGTCCATTTTTCTCACCACTTTATATTTTTTTATTTCATTTTTTTTATTTCCTTCATACATAGGCTTTAAGACAAGAGCATTTCAAGATATCCTCTACTATCCCAGGCTTCAAGACGTGTGTAAGTGCGAATAGCAGGGTATCAACGTTCAAAATGTTTGGCTTTCCAGAATAGGAACTATTTTTCAGACTTATTTTTATTCTCAGATTAGTGACGTCCTTCATCTTACTAACCCTTGGGACAACGGCTCATAACTACTTATTACTAGTTCGTATAAGAAAACTTCTAATTTTCTTAAGTTTTTCTAATCTCATGGATGTAATTTTTCACTATCTAAACTTTTATTATCTTATTTATGTACAAAAATATTTTTTTTATCTTTTTGAAAATTTTTTAAAATTTTTTTTATAGGTATTTTTTTTTTTAAATGTTTTGTGCTTATGCAAATGATGCAGAAATAAGCACAAACCTCCCCCAAACTTGTTTTCAACAGTGTCCTCACTGTTGCCATCTGCTAAATCTCGAAAAACCTGTAAGCTTGGGAGGAATTTATTAGTGGGGGCAAAATATATAAGTGAAGAACCTCCCCCAAACTTATTTTTGGCTCATCATTTTGTAAAAATTTTCTTTTGTTTTCAAGAGCCACAAAACATATACCTCCCCCCCCCAAACTTGAGTTATGCAATGTTAAGCTTTGAAAATCACATGAGGGGGTCAAAAATCATTGGTCGATGCCAAGCTTTGCAAAGACCGAACATTAACACCAACCATTCAAAAATTTTATCAATGTAGTGCTCTGGTTGGTGGAAGAAAAAGTGGGGAAAGGTTAAGTGGTGAAAGAGAGTGTGTGTGCGTCTCATTTTGGAGAGACGATGCACTGAATGTGATGGATTACTCGCATTCTTTTTACAATTCAAAAGAAGGGGTGGAGGTTCAATTTCAGTGATTGGGAGATGATTTATCTCAACACCCGTGTCATTCAAAAATGCGAGTTCATCAGCGAAGATCTCCTCAAAAGTTCCATCAATACCCCGAGGAATAATGTCATCACAAAGTGCGGGGTGATCTTCAGACTCTAAGAGCAGTTCATAATCAGTGTTAGTTGTTGACCCGGACATCTCGGTGGAAGAGTCCGTATGTGTATGATACATAGTTGGGTCAAACAATAACGTATGAAAAGAGTCAAGATCGGTATCAGGAGGATCATCAAATTCGCTGCTGTCGACATCCATTAAATCGACAGAACAGACCTGAGCAGTAGGTTTGGAGGGTACACTTCCCAACTTATAAATGTTCAGCTCAATTGACCTATTCCCGAAAGATAGGGTCATAGAACCGTTACGACAGTTGATAATAGCATTGGAAGTGGCCAAAAAGGGGCGACCTAAAATCACCGGAATTTGATTCCGTGGGTTCGCTACAGGCTGTGTATCAATTACAATAAAGTCCACAGGGAATATGAATTCCCCGATTTTTATTAACACATCCTCCAGTTCACCCCTAGATTTAGTGATTGATCGGTCAGCCATCTGGAGAGTGCAATTGGTTGGCTTCAACTCTCCGATCCCTAATTGCTCATAGACTAAGTATGGAAGCAAGTTAACACTAGCGCTAAGGTCTAGTAGAGCACGATTGATGTGTTTTTCCCCAATAGAAACGGAAATAGTAGGATATCCAGGATCCTTACGTTTCCTCGGTAATTGTTGGGGGAAAACCGTGTCTATTGTTTTTTCCATGAAAATCTTCTTGGGCACTTGAGTCATCCTCTTCCTAGTGCACAAGTTCTTAAGAGTTTTCGCATAGGACGGAACTTGTTGGATGGCATCTAGGAGAGGGATGTTGGTGTTAACTTGCTTTAAAATGTTCATAATCTTCTCCATATGTGGACTTGGTGTGTTAGCCCTTAACCGATTAGGATAAGGTGTTTTAGCAATAAGCGCTGGGTCCATCATAGGAGAAGGAAGTGTTTGTGGAGCCGATCCCAGAATAGAAGTGGGGATCGTCCGTGGAGGAGTAAAAGAGGCGGGCTGAAGTGGCGAGCCTTTTGGGAAACGAAGAATAGGCTCGGAAGAAGGTGGTGGGGTAGAAGAACAAGGATCAGAACTAGAAGTAGAAGTGGAAGGAAAGGTCTCAGCCGGGGTGTTATTGATTGATTTTTCTGTATCATCAAACTCTTCCCCAACATGATTGTCAAGCACTCTTCCAGATCTCAACGTGGTTGCATTCACAAGATGTGAATAGCTAGGATTGGGTAAAGGTTGAGCTGGAAGTTTCCCTTTCTCTCTTGCACTCATTTCGGCTTTTAGTTGTGCAATTTGTTCTTCCATCGATTTGATGTTCTCATTTTGAGAGATAATGATCTTCATCACATTCTTGATGGAAGATTGCAAACTTGCCGTCCCTTGGATGGATTGTTTCATGAAAGTGTCCAAGGTTTGTGCTAGTGCAGAGGTATTATCTGTACCGGTCAATTGCAAAGGACTAGATGGTGTAAAAGTGTTGGCCGGATTTTGGAAGTTTTGTGCGTGGAAGGGGTGCTGACTTAATTGAAGTGGTGGTTGCTGTTGTGGTGGAGGGACCCTTTGGAAATGATTCGTGTTTGGAACCGTGTTTTGAGATTGTGATTGGTTCCAAGCAAAATTAGGGTGATTCCTCCAACCCTGATCATATGTGGAGGAGAATGGATCGTTTCTAGGTCTTTGAAATGCGGCATTGGTATGCTCATGACCTTGAAACGGACATTCTTCCGTCAAGTGAGACGGATCAGAACAGCGGCCACATACAGTTTTGGAGAGTGATATTTGACTTAGGGTGGCGGCTAAAAATTTGTTTTCCATAGTCTCGAGTTTCTTGTGTATAGCTGCAATGTCAGCTCTAACTCTTATGGAAATATCATTGCCATCCCTAGACGATTGACTCGTACCCTCCCACTGTAAAGATTTTTCAGCGAAATTTTCTAGGAATTCCCAAGCTTCCACATCATCTTTGGTCATAAAGTTGCCTTGACACATGGATTCAAGGGTCTGTCTTGTGTAAGGAGTAATGCCCTCATAAATGATTCGGCATAATTCCCATTTCGGGATGCCGTGATGTGGACATTGGACTAACAGATCCTTGAAACGATCAAGACATTTTGAAAATGTTTCATTTAGAAGCTGGGTGAATTGATAGATTTCGCTACGGACTCGAGCTGTCTTTTGATGTGGGTAGAATTTCTTAAGGAATGCTTTGACAAATTCGTCCCAATTTGAAATGGAATGTGCGGTAGTGTTATATAGCCACTTCTCGGCTAAATCGCATAAGGTAAATGGGAGAAGACGTAGACGGAAAGCATCCACAAAAAGCTGTGAAGTACCCATCATTGCGCATACGTTTTCAAATTTGGTAATAAACACGTATGCGTCCTCAGACTCGAGACCGTGAAATTTTGGTAGAAGGTTGATGTATTGGGGTTTTATTTGAAAATTTTCCCCATTGGCTGGTGGAATGGAAAGACAGGTGGAAAGTGGACCTCGTGTAGGATAGCACCTCTCTTGGAGAGAGATGCGAGGTGGATTCTGCGCACCAACGGACGGCGGCAGGGTAGTGGTAAAGAAGTTCGATGGAGGTGGATCCATCGATGTGGGTGTGGTGGGTGGTGGGGGAGAAGATGAAGAATTACCGACTCTGGGGTCGATAAAAGAAACGCGGACAAGACGGGAAATGGAATCCCGTGTCCAGCCTAACATTGTGCTAAACGGTTGTAGCACAAGTGGCAGCGTTGGTATAATTAGAGGAAATGATGAATGCGGTGTTTGTTTTGAAAATATACGGATTTTTGAAAAAAATGATGCAACACAACAAATGCAACAGGCAAAACCCTAATTCTATTAGTCACCTAAGTCAGGCTCTAGACCGCTCCTAACTGCCAAAAGACAAGTCGCAGGATAGAATTCTCCACTGCCTCTTTGTCCCCCTATGGCCAGGTAAGTGCCAGGTAAGTGGGAAGGTACTCCACTACGTAAGTAGTGGGCCTAATTAATAACCACTAGCCTTCAACACACTTGCCTTAGGCACCACAAGAAAACGCGGATAAGCAATGAATTACCCACGGCCTTCTCTTGTCCTAATTGAGTGCGACAGTCCTTAGAGTCATCTCTAGATTTCTTTTAATTAATGAGGGTAAATGCGGATGCAAGTTTGTGATTTTCGGGGTTTAGGAAGGGTAATGAACTCCCCACCTAATTTGGATTTGGTCGTGCCCCTTAATTTCCGTATTAATATGCAAACAACCAAAAATCAAAAACACGCACAATTTTAATTTGCTTTTTGCGGCGCAGTGATTATTTGCAAAGAAACCTGCAGAAAATGTTAGTTGGAGCTAAAAAGAGGAGAGAGGAGAAGGTAAGAAACTTACAGAGGAAAGTTGGTGCAAAGGGGAGCTAGACTTGCCGCGGAACCGCCGCAGTTAAGGGGTGTTTGCCGCGGAATCGCGGTGGTGTAGTTGGATCACTGCACAAAAAATTCACAGAAGGTTCCTATTCGCTCCTTGAGCTCTCTGGAATATTCACAAAATTTTTATCCAAGCTCCAATAATTCCAGATTTCCTCGCAATCAAATCACAACACACGTATTAGGGTTTGTGCGAGTTTAGATCTAAAAATTATAATGGAATAAAATTTTCAACTCAAATTTCAAAATACGAACAATTAGCGCACTATCCCCGGCAACGGCGCCATTTGATTGAAACGATTTTTGTGATGTGTAGTATTTGGAAATTTGTAAAGAAATCACAACCAAAAATTATTTGATCGCAATCAACTACGGTGTCGGATGTAGATTGTTAGTGAGTGCGGATCGTCCACAGGGACAGTGTAATCGTTCGTCTTTTGAATTAGATGAATTGAAACTTTAAAGAAAACAAAACAAAACAATTCATGATTTATATTTGAAGTTCAAGAATTAGAAAATATAGATCTAATAACAAGAAAAAGATAGAATCAAGAATTGATAGTTTGTTGATTTTTCCAAACCAAATATCAAGAATCGAAATGAGGCTCGTAGGAATCGATCGGATCTATAGATGTGATGTAATCTTACAATGACGTATTCTTATCCTTCGATGAATTAATACTAGATCGATGATCATCGATCGAGAATTAGGGATTTCTTATGAAACTAGGGTTTCATCTTATCCCTTATTCTTTCGTCGTTATCATTCACATTCTAGCCTCTAGTAATTTCAAGAAACGATTGTAGATCCCTAATTTCGAGCGATAACAATCAAGAAAGTATCGCGACGAAACTAGGTCATCAATTCTTGAACTTGCTAGGGTTTACAAAACTCGTAGGACTTAAAAATCGTATTAAGGTTTGTTACATCATCATTCTACAATCGTCTCGATTCCTCTACGAGCGGAGTTTTACTCGAACATCACAACAAGAACCACAATCACAAATTGAGATCTAATCATGATGCAAGAATTAAAAGAAAGCAAGATTAAAGAATTTCACCTTTTATTTATATCAACAATTTAATTACATTCGCTCAAGAACTACAAGAGGAAGAACTCGATCGTCGATTTGGCTTCGCTCGTCTCCTTGAGTCGTGGATCGGCTTGGATCACTTGCTCGATTGAAGATCGGCTCGGCTCCTAAAAGGTTGAAGGCTTCTTGCTTGATTGGTACTCGGGATCTTGAATTTGGAGTGGAATTAGGGTTAGAGTTTCGCACAAGCCTTGTCACTAGACTTGTGGAAGAAGATGAAGAAAGAGGTAAAGATTAAGGAACTAATGATTGATTAAAGATTACCCTCAACCCTTAGATCTAGGTTCCTATTTATAGCCATCAAAACCCTAGATCTAGGATTTGAATTTTAAGTTTCCCTCCAAAAGTTTGTTAGATGAAATTTGAATTTCCCTCCAAAAGTTAGTTAGAGGAGAAGCTTCTAGATGTGATTAGTTAGGAGGGAGCTTCTAGAAGAGGTTAGTTAGGAGCTTAATTAGGATTAGCTTTGCTTAATGATCTTTGCTGATCTGGCAGTAGCTTCGCGAGAATTCTGAAATTTGACATATCTTTCTGAGCTGTAGGCCTTGAGATATGAATTTGGCACTAAAAATAATTTGCTGATCTGACCAAACCGCCGCGGAACCGCGGCGCAAGCCGGCTCCCGCCGCGGTTCCGCGGTGCTTTAGAGGCTTTAGGGCTTGAAACTTTTGGTGCTTGTTGGGCTTGAGTTGTGGGCCTTTCTTTGATATGTTGAATTGTATTTCTCCCTTTGGATTGCTACCAGATCTGAAATCATTGAGTTGGCGTATTTTTTATCAGCTCTTTTGGCTTTGCTCCTGCAATTTCCTGCACAAATCTCGACACAAGTGTTGCGCAAATACAGAGATGATGCGATGCCATGAAATGCGGTCAATTTCCTTTAAAGTGCCGGTTTAAAAGTCTAATACATGAAATCTGATATTTAACGATTGATTTGCTAATATGTGAAATATGAATACCGAACACTTCTAAATGAGCGCAAATGAAAGGGAAATTGCCGGTTAAAAGATGCAATATTTTCGACTGATCAAATTCCCCCAAGCTTATTTTCGATCGTCTCGAGCGAATTGTTTTATTAAAAAGAGAAGGAGAAAATAAAGAAAGACAAAAAACTAACTAGCACACTTTCGTAGGCAACACGATTGCACTGAGCACGTGCAACAAGCCTTTAAACCTCTAGGTGTCCCTAGTAGGTGGAGTGTTGTCTCCTGAGGGTTTTCAGCGGATTGCACCCACAAAATCCAATAATAAAAGGAAAATCATGAATATTACATTTAAAGAAAAGAATTGTAAAAGAAAAGCCTTGAAAATTAGGGTTTCCAACTAAGCTAGCTTTTCGGTTGTCATGAGCCCTATCTTAATAGTCATGAAAAGATGTTAGAAATCACGTCCTCCCTCAATAAAACATCGTCTTATTCTTCATTCCTATCTTTCTTCCAAACACCGATCATATCACCCTGCGTGTGTGTAAAGAACATCCCTACACCCGGAGAATTCAATTCAAGCTATCATACTCTTGCCCATCAGCCTCAGTACTTTTTAATTAATGAATATTTAGCTGAATTTGCTCACACACTTTCATGCGACCGTTAATACTTCTTGAGGTACTAACCGACCGATTACTCATGTACTTGCTTATTTGGTGTATTTTCCTCGTCTTGCACCACCTAAGACATAGCAGTGACTTCCAGACCAGTTGGCCTTAGGGTACTAGGTGAAAAGGCACCCTCGCTATACATTTTTTTATTGCCCTTGGTGATAACAAAGACCAGTGTCCATTTTTCTCACCACTTTATATTTTTTTATTTCATTTTTTTTATTTCCTTCATACATAGGCTTTAAGACAAGAGCATTTCAAGATATCCTCTACTATCCCAGGCTTCAAGACGTGTGTAAGTGCGAATAGCAGGGTATCAACGTTCAAAATGTTTGGCTTTCCAGAATAGGAACTATTTTTCAGACTTATTTTTATTCTCAGATTAGTGACGTCCTTCATCTTACTAACCCTTGGGACAACGGCTCATAACTACTTATTACTAGTTCGTATAAGAAAACTTCTAATTTTCTTAAGTTTTTCTAATCTCATGGATGTAATTTTTCACTATCTAAACTTTTATTATCTTATTTATGTACAAAAATATTTTTTTTATCTTTTTGAAAATTTTTTAAAATTTTTTTTATAGGTATTTTTTTTTTTAAATGTTTTGTGCTTATGCAAATGATATGCAAATGATGCAGAAATAAGCACAAACCTCCCCCAAACTTGTTTTCAACAGTGTCCTCACTGTTGCCATCTGCTAAATCTCGAAAAACCTGTAAGCTTGGGAGGAATTTATTAGTGGGGGCAAAATATATAAGTGAAGAACCTCCCCCAAACTTATTTTTGGCTCATCATTTTGTAAAAATTTTCTTTTGTTTTCAAGAGCCACAAAACATATACCTCCCCCCCCAAACTTGAGTTATGCAATGTTAAGCTTTGAAAATCACATGAGGGGGTCAAAAATCATTGGTCGATGCCAAGCTTTGCAAAGACCGAACATTAACACCAACCATTCAAAAATTTTATCAATGTAGTGCTCTGGTTGGTGGAAGAAAAAGTGGGGAAAGGTTAAGTGGTGAAAGAGAGTGTGTGTGCGTCTCATTTTGGAGAGACGATGCACTGAATGTGATGGATTACTCGCATTCTTTTTACAATTCAAAAGAAGGGGTGGAGGTTCAATTTCAGTGATTGGGAGATGATTTATCTCAACACCCGTGTCATTCAAAAATGCGAGTTCATCAGCGAAGATCTCCTCAAAAGTTCCATCAATACCCCGAGGAATAATGTCATCACAAAGTGCGGGGTGATCTTCAGACTCTAAGAGCAGTTCATAATCAGTGTTAGTTGTTGACCCGGACATCTCGGTGGAAGAGTCCGTATGTGTATGATACATAGTTGGGTCAAACAATAACGTATGAAAAGAGTCAAGATCGGTATCAGGAGGATCATCAAATTCGCTGCTGTCGACATCCATTAAATCGACAGAACAGACCTGAGCAGTAGGTTTGGAGGGTACACTTCCCAACTTGTAAATGTTCAGCTCAATTGACCTATTCCCGAAAGATAGGGTCATAGAACCGTTACGACAGTTGATAATAGCATTGGAAGTGGCCAAAAAGGGGCGACCTAAAATCACCGGAATTTGATTCCGTGGGTTCGCTACAGGCTGTGTATCAATTACAATAAAGTCCACAGGGAATATGAATTCCCCGATTTTTATTAACACATCCTCCAGTTCACCCCTAGATTTAGTGATTGATCGGTCAGCCATCTGGAGAGTGCAATTGGTTGGCTTCAACTCTCCGATCCCTAATTGCTCATAGACTAAGTATGGAAGCAAGTTAACACTAGCGCTAAGGTCTAGTAGAGCACGATTGATGTGTTTTTCCCTAATAGAAACGGAAACAGTAGGATATCCAGGATCCTTACGTTTCCTCGGTAATTGTTGGGGGAAAGCCGTGTCTATTGTTTTTTCCATGAAAATCTTCTTGGGCACTTGAGTCATCCTCTTCCTAGTGCACAAGTTCTTAAGAGTTTTCGCATAGGACGGAACTTGTTGGATGGCATCTAGGAGAGGGATGTTGGTGTTAACTTGCTTTAAAATGTTCATAATCTTCTCCATATGTGGACTTGGTGTGTTAGCCCTTAACCGATTAGGATAAGGTGCTTTAGCAATAAGCGCTGGGTCCATCATAGGAGAAGGAAGTGTTTGTGGAGCCGATCCCAGAATAGAAGTGGGGATCGTCCGTGGAGGAGTAAAAGAGGCGGGCTGAAGTGGCGAGCCTTTTGGGAAACGAAGAATAGGCTCGGAAGAAGGTGGTGGGGTAGAAGAACAAGGATCAGAACTAGAAGTAGAAGTGGAAGGAAAGGTCTCAGCCGGGGTGTTATTGATTGATTTTTCTGTATCATCAAACTCTTCCCCAACATGATTGTCAAGCACTCTTCCAGATCTCAACGTGGTTGCATTCACAAGATGTGAATAGCTAGGATTGGGTAAAGGTTGAGCTGGAAGTTTCCCTTTCTCTCTTGCACTCATTTCGGCTTTTAGTTGTGCAATTTGTTCTTCCATCGATTTGATGTTCTCATTTTGAGAGATAATGATCTTCATCACATTCTTGATGGAAGATTGCAAACTTGCCGTCCCTTGGATGGATTGTTTCATGAAAGTGTCCAAGGTTTGTGCTAGTGCAGAGGTATTATCTGTACCGGTCAATTGCAAAGGACTAGATGGTGTAAAAGTGTTGGCCGGATTTTGGAAGTTTTGTGCGTGGAAGGGGTGCTGACTTAATTGAAGTGGTGGTTGCTGTTGTGGTGGAGGGACCCTTTGGAAATGATTCGTGTTTGGAACCGTGTTTTGAGATTGTGATTGGTTCCAAGCAAAATTAGGATGATTCCTCCAACCCTGATCATATGTGGAGGAGAATGGATCGTTTCTAGGTCTTTGAAATGCGGCATTGGTATGCTCATGACCTTGAAACGGACATTCTTCCGTCAAGTGAGACGGATCAGAACAGCGGCCACATACAGTTTTGGAGAGTGATATTTGACTTAGGGTGGCGGCTAAAAATTTGTTTTCCATAGTCTCGAGTTTCTTGTGTATAGCTGCAATGTCAGCTCTAACTCCTATGGAAATATCATTGCCATCCCTAGACGATTGACTCGTACCCTCCCACTGTAAAGATTTTTCAGCGAAATTTTCTAGGAATTCCCAAGCTTCCACATCATCTTTGGTCATAAAGTTGCCTTGACACATGGATTCAAGGGTCTGTCTTGTATAAGGAGTAATGCCCTCATAAATGATTCGGCATAATTCCCATTTCGGGATGCCGTGATGTGGACATTGGACTAACAGATCCTTGAAACGATCAAGACATTTTGAAAATGTTTCATTTAGAAGCTGGGTGAATTGATAGATTTCGCTACGGACTCGAGCTGTCTTTTGATGTGGGTAGAATTTCTTAAGGAATGCTTTGACAAATTCGTCCCAATTTGAAATGGAATGTGCGGTAGTGTTATATAGCCACTTCTCGGCTAAATCGCACAAGGTAAATGGGAGAAGACGTAGACGGAAAGCATCCACAAAAAGCTGTGAAGTACCCATCATTGCGCATACGTTTTCAAATTTGGTAATAAACACGTATGCGTCCTCAGACTCGAGACCGTGAAATTTTGGTAGAAGGTTGATGTATTGGGGTTTTATTTGAAAATTTTCCCCATTGGCTGGTGGAATGGAAAGACAGGTGGAAAGTGGACCTCGTGTAGGATAGCACCTCTCTTGGAGAGAGATGCGAGGTGGATGCTGCGCACCAACGGACGGCGGCAGGGTAGTGGTAAAGAAGTTCGATGGAGGTGGATCCATCGATGTGGGTGTGGTGGGTGGTGGGGGAGAAGATGAAGAATTACCGACTCTGGGGTCGATAAAAGAAACGCGGACAAGACGGGAAATGGAATCCCGTGTCCAGCCTAACATTGTGCTAAACGGTTGTAGCACAAGTGGCAGCGTTGGTATAATTAGAGGAAATGATGAATGCGGTGTTTGTTTTGAAAATATACGGATTTTTGAAAAAAATGATGCAACACAACAAATGCAACAGGCAAAACCCTAATTCTATTAGTCACCTAGGTCAGGCTCTAGACCGCTCCTAACTGCCAAAAGACAAGTCGCAGGATAGAATTCTCCACTGCCTCTTTGTCCCCCTATGGCCAGGTAAGTGCCAGGTAAGTGGGAAGGTACTCCACTACGTAAGTAGTGGGCCTAATTAATAACCACTAGCCTTCAACACACTTGCCTTAGGCACCACAAGAAAACGCGGATAAGCAATGAATTACCCACGGCCTTCTCTTGTCCTAATTGAGTGCGACAGTCCTTAGAGTCATCTCTAGATTTCTTTTAATTAATGAGGGTAAATGCGGATGCAAGTTTGTGATTTTCGGGGTTTAGAAAGGGTAATGAACTCCCCACCTAATTTGGATTTGGTCGTGCCCCTTAATTTCCGTATTAATATGCAAACAACCAAAAATCAAAAACACGCACAATTTTAATTTGCTTTTTGCGGCGCAGAGATTATTTGCAAAGAAACCTGCAGAAAATGTTAGTTGGAGCTAAAAAGAGGAGAGAGGAGAAGGTAAGAAACTTACAGAGGAAAGTTGGTGCAGAGGGGAGCTAGACTTGCCGCGGAACCGCCGCAGTTAAGGGGTGTTTGCCGCGGAATCGCGGTGGTGTAGTTGGATCACTGCACAAAAAATTCACAGAAGGTTCCTATTCGCTCCTTGAGCTCTCTGGAATATTCACAAAATTTTTATCCAAGCTCCAATGATTCCAGATTTCCTCGCAATCAAATCACAACACACGTATTAGGGTTTGTGCGAGTTTAGATCTAAAAATTATAATGGAATAAAATTTTCAACTCAAATTTCAAAATACGAACAATTAGCGCACTATCCCCGGCAACGGCGCCATTTGATTGAAACGATTTTTGTGATGTGTAGTATTTGGAAATTTGTAAAGAAATCACAACCAAAAATTATTTGACCGCAATCAATTACGGTGTCGGATGTAGATTGTTAGTGAGTGCGGATCGTCCACAGGGACAGTGTAATCGTTCTTCTTTTGAATTAGATGAATTGAAACTTTAAAGAAAACAAAACAAAACAATTCATGATTTATATTTGAAGTTCAAGAATTAGAAAATATAGATCTAATAACAAGAAAAAGATAGAATCAAGAATTGATAGTTTGTTGATTTTTCCAAACCAAATATCAAGAATCGAAATGAGGCTCGTAGGAATCGATCGGATCTATAGATGTGATGTAATCTTACAATGACGTATTCTTATCCTTCGATGAATTGATACTAGATCGATGATCATCGATCGAGAATTTGGGATTTCTTATGAAACTAGGGTTTCATCTTATCCCTTATTCTTTCGTCGTTATCATTCACATTCTAGCCTCTAGTAATTTCAAGAAACGATTGTAGATCCCTAATTTCGAGCGATAACAATCAAGAAAGTATCGCGACGAAACTAGGTCATCGATTCTTGAACTTGCTAGGGTTTACAAAACTCGTAGGACTTAAAAATCGTATTAAGGTTTGTTACATCATCATTCTACAATCGTCTCGATTCCTCCACGAGCGGAGTTTTACTCGAACATCACAACAAGAACCACAATCACAAATTGAGATCTAATCATGATGCAAGAATTAAAAGAAAGCAAGATTAAAGAATTTCACCTTTTATTTATATCAACAATTTCATTACATTCGCTCAAGAACTACAAGAGGAAGAACTCGATCGTCGATTTGGCTTCGCTCGTCTCCTTGAGTCGCGGATCGGCTTGGATCACTTGCTCGATTGAAGATCGGCTCGGCTCCTAAAAGGTTGAAGGCTTCTTGCTTGATTGGTACTCGGGATCTTGAATTTGGAGTGGAATTAGGGTTAGGGTTTCGCACAAGCCTTGTCACTAGACTTGTGGAAGAAGATGAAGAAAGAGGTAAAGATTAAGGAACTAATGATTGATTAAAGATTACCCTCAACCCTTAGATCTAGGTTCCTATTTATAGCCATCAAAACCCTAGATCTAGGATTTGAATTTTAAGTTTCCCTCCAAAAGTTTGTTAGATGAAATTTGAATTTCCCTCCAAAAGTTAGTTAGAGGAGAAGCTTCTAGATGTGATTAGTTAGGAGGGAGCTTCTAGAAGAGGTTAGTTAGGAGCTTAATTAGGATTAGCTTTGCTTAATGATCTTTGCTGATCTGGCAGTAGCTTCGCGAGAATTCTGAAATTTGACATATCTTTCTGAGCTGTAGGCCTTGAGATATGAATTTGGCACTAAAAATAATTTGCTGATCTGACCAAACCGCCGCGGAACCGCGGCGCAAGCCGGCTCTCGCCGCGGTTCCGCGGCGCTTTAGAGGCTTTAGGGCTTGAAACTTTTGGTGCTTGTTGGGCTTGAGTTGTGGGCCTTTCTTTGATATGTTGAATTGTATTTCTCCCTTTGGATTGCTACCAGATCTGAAATCATTGAGTTGGCGTATTTTTTATCAGCTCTTTTGGCTTTGCTCCTGCAATTTCCTGCACAAATCTCGACACAAGTGTTGCGCAAATACAGAGATGATGCGATGCCATGAAATGCGGTCAATTTCCTTTAAAGTGCCGGTTTAAAAGTCTAATACATGAAATCTGATATTTAACGATTGATTTGCTAATATGTGAAATATGAATACCGAACACTTCTAAATGAGTGCAAATGAAAGGGAAATTGCCGGTTAAAAGATGCAATATTTTCGACTGATCAGTGGGCGATGTGCTGATTCGCACTTCCCGTCCCATCGAATCTTCCGAATTTAGGGATGGCATAGCCGCTAGGAAATTCTACCAGATCATACTGAGCAGGATATGGTCTCTCGCTACTACTAACATCTTTTTGCGCTTCGGCTTCAGCCACCAATGTTTTGACTTTGCTGGCAACCAAATCCTTGATTTGATCTTGAGTTAGCGGGCTACTGTCATCGGTAGCCAAGACATTTCCCAAGATAGGATGCGACTGATTTTCATGCGGTTCGCCCACTTATGGATCTGAGGGAATAGGCGTCGGCTGCTTTGGGACACCATTTCCCGGTTCACGAGCAGAGCCTTGTGCTTGATTGGGCGGCTGAGAGCCAAGTCGGGCCGTGAGCTGCATCACGACATTCATCAAGTCTTCAATTTTGGAGTAGAGTTTGGCCATTTCCTTGTCTTTGTTCCTGAGCTGCTTTCGGAGCTCCTGGAGAAGTTGCTGCTCTGCGGTCTTAGGATGGAAAGTTGGCTCATCTTTGCTCTCTGAGCCCGACTCCTCATAAACTGAGGGCTCTCCCTGCTTATCAACCTCACTGGGAGGGTCTTCATTACCTTCCAGAGGAGGCTGGTCTTGGAATGTGGCAGCCATATTCACACCAGATTGGATTTGGGATGTGGTGGCCCCGTCCTTGCTCTTGCTGCACGTACCCACCATGTAGACAGTGTGGACAACATATTCAGTGTTCTCTTTATCTTTGGCGGGGAGCTTAGAGAAGATACCCGATCGAGCAGTTGTCGAGGGCACCGCTGGAGCTTGCTCGAGACGCCTCGTTGCTTTGTTCGTGTTAATGGCCTTGCCCCCAGCTGGGGCCAAGGAAAGTCGTTCAAACACCGACTTGCGTTTGAGTTGGGACGCCTTCGAGACCACCACATTTGGCCTCTTGCCTTTCGAGACCGGTTTGTCTGTCACCGGGGCTTGAGGAGCTGGGATAGCGTTAGCTGACACGAACAGAATAGAGCCAAATGGTAGCGGCGGCTCTTCCCATTGTCGCCCGAGACTGGCCGGAAGGACCGTCCTAGCGTCCATTTTCATCGTGTAGGAGATGGGAGCTGTGTCGAGAGCTGAGCTTGTCCTTAGAGACATTTTTGCTACGACCGGAGATTGCAATTTGAAATTTGTTAACCTGCACAAAGAAGCATGATTTCAGTACAGGCAGTCGATATGTATATTGATTGAGTTCGCATCAACGTTTAACCCGAAATATGGGAGGAGAGAAAGGTCCCACCGGGCGTGCCAGAATCTGTAGGGTGTTTTTCGTCACCCCATTGAGATGGGAATACGCGCGCGCTTATCAGGCATACTACAGATTCCCCCTTCTTAGGGTAGGCCAGGGTTTATTGATTATGGGGATCCGAATCTCCGGTAGCCGTGGACTAAGCTGCCGTTAATTACCCCTCGCCGTTGGAGCGAAGGAATCTCCGATTGACGGGTTAAACTGGTCATGCGAACTCAATATGCAGTGTTATGTTTTGAAGGGGTTTTGGATATATCGGGGGCCCCGCAGAGTTTTTACAGGGGTCCCGCTACTCGGATAATTGGCGGGGGGTCAAAGGGGCTAGCAGCCCCCATGCGGGGTGCGGAGCAGCACCCCGTTAGAAAATTTTTTCTAACAGGGACCGTGTGTGTGTGTGTGTAAGGGAAAAGGGCATCCAAAGGATGCGTGGGAGAAAGCGCTCAGGCGCTAGCGCTTTGGGTGCCAGCGCCTCACGTGCCAGGAACGTGAGCGCTCGGGCGCTAGCGCTTTGGGCGCCAGCGCCTCACGTGCCAGGAACGTGAGCGCTCGGGCGCTAGCGCTTTGAGCGTAAGGGCGCTTGCGCTTTGGGCGCTAGCGCTTTGAGCGCAAGGGCGCTTACTCTTTGGGCGCAAGGGCACTAGCGCTTTGAGCGCAAGGGTGCTCGGCAGGCAGAACGGACTTGGTCCCTGCAATAGGAGTTGTATTCCTAGAAAGGAACGCTTATTATTTTGTGTGTGTGTGTGTGTGTGTGTATGAAGAGTTAAACTCCTAGGATATTTTGAAGCTGATGAAGGGGCTTCTCCCCTTGAGCCCTGGATCTTCCCCAAAATGGGGTTTCTGAAGATGGGTCCCCTTTTTCTTCCTGTCGTTTGGCCGGATCTTAGAGAAAGGGGGTGAGATTTAAAAATCTCCCCTTTTGAGATCCAATGGAAGATCCAAGCTCCCCTTTGTGGGTTTTGTGGTGAAAAACTATTTAGTTTTGGAAAAGAAAGAGTAAAACTCTTGATTTAATTCAAAAGAAAGAAGAAGGTTTTAGAACCTTGAGGAAGGAGAAAGAGGCACGGGCCCTAATTTTTGAGAATGAAAAAGTCGTATTTGATATTTTCATCATGTTGCCTTATATAGGCTTACACATTTACACATAGCCTCTTGGGCTTTACAAAATGGCATTTTGCCCATCCCATGGCTCATGTGCCATTTCTTTTGCACATAAGCCATGGGCTTTACAAAAATTTGGCTTTATGCCCATTCATGTATAAAAAAATTACATCAAAATTATTTATTACATTATTTTTTATTTCAGCATGGGGGAGGCCGGCCGCTTCATGTTCGGGCTCGACTCGGGCATGAGCCCACTTGATCTGGGCTTGGGCCCACTTGGCTTGGGGTTGACCTTGACTTTTACTTGGTCAACCGGGTTGCAATTTTCGACCCCAACAGAGGTAATGACCTAGCTCATCACAAAACTCATTCTTGACATAGCACATTACCTTTTGGAACATTAGTTTATGGGATAATTACAAGTTTACAATGAAATACCCTAAACTATCACCAAACCGTATTATTTAAATTGTCATATTTAAATTCCATATGATTAAGTCCTTACAACCCATTTTGGGGAATCCGACTTACTTGGTGCTGGTTATCGCACATCTATCGGACTAGTAGGGCGAGATGCAGACCTCCTCACGGAGCATACGATCTCGGTGGAATTTGTATTACAATTTTAAGAAAAACGTGATTTCTATTTAAAAAATAAATTCTGTTTTTTTATAAATATATAAATATATATTATCAAAATATTTACTTTAAATATATTATATATATATTCCATGTTTTCTAAATCAGAAGAGTCGCAAAAGATCATGAAAATACCATCACATTTAATACAAGTCAAATTACAAGAAAATACCATATACTATTAAAAGTTAGGTTTATGTACACTAGAATAAATCATCACTTTTAAAATTTAAATTTATGAAAACCCTAAAAACGATAATTAAATACTTGAGGTTTATTTTGAAAATATATTAAAACTGTTTTTCATAAACCCCGCCCCAAGTTATATTAATTTACAATAAGGACCCTAGTAAACATAGGTTTAAGCGGGACCAGTTCTCTTGAGCCTCGGAGATATGGAGAATATGTGTGCTTGCCTATCTAGACAACCTAAAAAAGGTTTTATTAATACGGTAATTGTCTTGGAAAAAGACACAAATCCTGTCGTCCATGTGCAGCAGTTATCGATAACTCCAAAAACTAATTCAGGACTTCAATTCTGTTTAAATGTCTGACTCGGGAAGAGTCTCAGTCTAATCTGAATCCATCTATCCTTGAATATGATTCAAGTATAACTCCAATTCAACATGAATCCATTTATACCAGAATTCAATCTATATCAACATGAACATGATTTGACCGAACCATGGATATACATTTGACTGGTCTACATGACTATACGTCTATATCCCTTCCATTTACATAAACTACTGATATCATGGTTTCTGCAAGTCGTACATCTATTAAACAAAACAATATATATCAATATATAATACATTACGGGGTTTTAAAAGGGTATACTGGTACGGAATGTGTTAGAAATGGCACAAGATGGTCACTTTAATACACCTAACCTACATATCCATTGTTGTTGTTCCGTGGCTTAACGGTTCCTTGTGCTCTGTATACCTTAGTATACGGAATAGTTGGACTCCTCTCGTATCAACTGGTATATTCTGTACCAAACTACAAACAACATAACAAACTCACAATACACCAGTTATATTCTAATATATGCCTATTTATCTATTCCTACTTTTCTTTGGGACTTAACGAGCGATTGTTCGCTGACGACATTCCTTCTCTCTTTTTTCTTTGGAATGTTGTCAGATGGATCCGACTCACTGGAGATAGAGCCCAGTTCAGAGGACTTGGATCAGTTTAATGAGGACCCCGAGTTTTAGACTCTTGTATATACTTTACTTTCATGTTCATGCCATTATTTAGGCATTGCTTTCATCATTGTATTTACTTTTCAGTTGTATTGTAAAGAAATGTTTAATTAATAAAAGTTGTTCATTTACATTTTATGTTTTCTTGTGTATATTTACATTATATTGCTTAGTTACGCTTAGCGTGTTTATTTCTGAGTAAATACGTAGCGGGCCTCGTCGCATCTCCTTACCCGTATACTGGGAAGCGGGACGTGACACGACCGGAGCAAACGGTCCTTGATACATATATTAGCGACCGTTATTATTCGAGACCGTTCATGAATGGTCGCTAATATATGTATCAGTGACCACCCAATCAGCGACCGTGTTTAGCCACCGTTTAAAATATGAACGGCCGCTAATAAACATTAGCAACCGTTTATGATTTTATGGAGACCACTCTATACGGTCTCTAATATTGACTTTATGTAGTAGTGGTAGCGCTCCTTGCGCTTGTGCTGTATTAGCACATGTACATTGCTCGTGGCGTACATGCGCTTAGTCCAAGTTGATGTCGGTTTGGGCTTCACATAGGCTACATTGCTTAGGCTATATCTTCTAGGTCCATGTTGGACAGAAAGGTTAACCTTTCAAAGTTTTAGAATTTAAATTCTATGAAGTCTAAGCTTCTGTAAAAATGATCTTTTGATCATCAAGTTCGTAAAGATCACATTTTTATGATTTTTAGAACTTTATTTTTTTGTCTCTTGATGGGAACTTAAATTCCATGTAGCCTCGGCTTCACAAAGAAGAGGAAAGAGGAAGAGAATGAGAAATCGTTGATCGTAGAAATCCAACCACATTTCCGAAGACGTTGAGAGATTACAGCACCGTATATCGGAGTTGTGGAGGAATGTACCCTACACCATTCCCTAAAGATCATTTGATCTCATGCAAAGAACATGATTTCTTGTGAAGCCTTGGCTTTGAGAAAAAGAAGAAAGAGAGGATTTTCCCTTTCTCAACTAGTCGGCTACGGTTTGGAAGAATTTTTCTTCCTGGATCCAAAGGGGAGCCATAGTCTCCTCCCAGTGGCCTAAAATTCATTTTCCTTTTTTTTTAGAATCTCCCCTCTCCTATTTATAATAGAGGGCAGTCAGGATTAATCTCTTATTGAGAGATTTGAATTGATCTTTGATCAAGCACAAGTGCCTAGACATTGTTGGAACTTTGATCCTATGATTCTTCCTGTTTAGAAAGATAATGGGAAGGATCTTTCCAAACAGAACCTTGGCTCTTCATGAGGATGCGCTTGCGCCACATGCATTGCACGTGCTTGCGCATGCGCTTGAGATAGTGCTCATCAATAGACTGCACTTGCGCTTGCGCCCATGTATTGCACATGGCGCACTTGTGCTTGAGCTACGTGCTTTGCACTTGAGCTTTGTGCTTTGTACATGGTGCGCCTGCGCTTCGTGCTTTGCACATATGTTCACATCAGAATATTATATTTAATACCGCCCATTCTTATGCACATTTGTATATAGGTAGGTATTTTTAATCCGTGTTTGCTACATAATTACAGATTATAGGTTCTCAGTTCAGAATAATGTAAATCACGCACATTCTCTACAGTTATGACAAATTCAGAAAAACTGCCAAAAACAGATAAAATCTGGGTTCCGGTCATCCACGTCTGTCAGGTGCCGCTTACCAGTACAATGGACAAAATCAAACGATGGTCAATCGTGTCCGGGAAAAGAATAAAGTACGAGGGAGGCAGTACAAGGATCAAGGTGGCAACGCGGAGCTCGAGGGAGTTCAAGACATAAAATTCAATTGAGTTGCCACTTTGGACTGTTGAAAATTTTAGAATATTTTGGAAGGATTTTGCAAATGTGAACCTACCAAACAGAAAAAGATAGCAAGACGAGAACCCATAAAAAAAATGGCGCATCAATTCCAAAATTGGACTGCGAAATAGCGAATTTTTGGCTTTATTTGATGGCGGATCAGCGGTCGTGTCGCGTCCAAATGTGACGAATTTTCATGGGTGTTTTGGTCAGTGTAAGGGCTCAGAATATTGCCCCAGGGTTTCATTTCATTGCCTATAAATGCTCCAGTTCAGAGGCAAAGAAATCATGCTTTATTTTCCTTAGAATTAGTTTTAGTTTGGTATAGTTTTCTTCTTCTTCTTCATCTCTTATCCATTAAAATGTAGTGAGAATTTTTGAGTAGATGAATAATGAAGATGAGAATTTTTTCTACCTTATATTTTTATTTTCTTGCATTGTCTTTTAATTCTTAGTATAACTTTTATTACTTGTTTGTTAAATTTGTTGTTGGTTTTATTGTTCTTCTTTTCTTCTCTTCTAATCTCTATTTTTAAGCCATGATACTCAATGGAGTCCTTTACTTAGACGAGAGACCAAGTGGTTAGCTTGTTATTTTTTTCGTTCTCATCATATTCTTCCATTCTTTCTTCTCTTCTTCTTGTATTATTTTCTTTTCATGTGTGAGTAGTTACTTACTTGTTAGGGTTAAGGAAGGATAGTATGAGAGATGAAAAAATCTCTTGATCTTCTCTTTACCAAACAACTTGAAAATGAATCTTAGACCAAACAAACATAACCCTCATATTTAGATGCACTGTCGTGATATATAGACGCGGTCTAAGTTGAGAATTCCTTTAGAAGCACTATAACGTGATATGTAGTTATGACCTAATTGGAGACTTATTGTGTGTGTTTGGCCTAGGGTTGGATTTAGGGTTGGAAAGCTTGCTTAAACTCGCAAATACCATTTCTATGTGCTCCTAATCTCCGTTACTTCGATTACTCCGACATCATTTCAATGATGGCAGAGGACAAGCACAAGAATAATTCCTAACTCTACCAACCAACCCTAATGCTAACAAGCTCTCTTGAACATAAATATACACAACACTTAGGATAGAATCGAACAATTTGGACATTTTTTACTTGATCCATCTAAAATAAGAACGGAAACACATACTTTCTTTCCGTGGATCGACTCGTACTCAACAGGCTATCTACCAAGCGAAACCAACTTGATTGCGGTAAATAGAACAAGTAAAATACATATCATATCACGAAACTTCTACCAATCAGCATGCTTTGTGGATTTTGCGCTCCAAATGTAAGCGCCCAATTTTGGGGCACGAACACCCTAAATAAATAAGTCCAAATCCTAAACTAATAAACTTATTGATTTATGTTATAAAATCGATTCAAGAAACATAAAAATACCCATCAACAATCGCAATTCAAATCACAGGGAAAAAGCCCCAATTTACATCTGAAAACCCTAATAAAAATCCCCCAAAAATTAACAAACCCTGTACTAATTAAAGTAATTAATTTACCTTATGAAATTGATCCACGAATCAGGAGAATTCCAGCAAAAATGGCAGTTCAAATCATAGCAGAAATCGTCCAATTTCTTTTGATCTCTGACCCTTAAACCGTTGATACTATACTGAAGGCGGTTCAAATCACAGCAGAAATCGTCCAATTTATTAATTGGGAACCGCTACTTTAAGTAGCTGTTAAATCCGGTCTGTTCTATTTTAACGGCTAGTTTAACTAGCGGTTAACATTAACAGCTCAGATTTGTTGGATATATTAATTTATCCAATGCTTTATAATGTTCCTTCTCGAGAACAAAAAGAATAATATTTTACCACCAACTATTTACTTTGTTTTTTTAAAAAAAATTGGTTTTCCTTTTCTTTTAATGCTAAATTTCAAAATGCAAAATTTATTTAGAAAATCACCGTACTTTTGCCATGTAGAAATACTGGTCAGGTGTCGGTCCGAAAACAAGAACCATAATTGGTATAAGTTTCATATTAGCTGTACGGTCCTTTAAGAGAAATTATATAGTGTGCCGGTGCAGTACATTGGACATGAGTGAATTTTCAACATCATTTGGGCGGCTTCAAGGGGTTAATATACAACTCCTTTCTCTCTCTTTACCGTTATTTTTATCTTACTTCCTTCATATATTTTTTACCTTTTTTTCTTATTGTTTAATCGTAATGATGAGACCAATCAGTATAATACACCTCAACACGTCATGTCATGCCAAAATTTATAAACTTTTTTGAACATAAACCAACACGAGAACGGATTGAACCAAAAAATATTATAATATATTTTAATCAACACGATATCAGACATCAGTTTAGAGAAGCTATAACACTATTACAAAGATAGAGCCATAAACAGAAATATAGAAACGTTTGAAGTCAGAGGGTTACGACAATTGCCTTCCAAGCAATAGACCCGGATCCGAGTCCCGGCCGACAAATGTCATATTTGAATGTCATATTTGCGTTAAATAATTTAAATTTTTTTTGTCATTTTGCTGCCGGAAGTATCTTTTTTGGTAAAATCCTTTCTACTTGTGTTGAATAATTATTTTTTGTAGATTTTTCTTCGTTTGGAAAAAGAATGCCAGGTAAAGTTACAAAAATTCAAGTTTTAACAACAAATTCGACATGTTCATCAAATATAAATTAAAATTTTCCACATCAAGAAACTCTACTTTTTTTTTTGTATATAATATCATCTTGATTATCATTACATTGTTTAGATGGAGACGGATATTTGAGCATCTTTGTAAAGGTCGTTCATCGACCAAAATGAACGTTCAATTTTACCGAATAATTATTTCTTAGTCCGTTTTCTCTCCACGCGTACTCTTTATAAGAGTTTTGGTTCCTTTCAATAGCTAATTTTAAATCCTTGTATTTAGCTGCCTCTAAATTTGTTGTCCTTGTCTTCTTCGTCCTTTCACACCATTTATAAGCTAACTAGTACTCACAATAACCATTTAGTACGTATTCATAACTTCTTTTAAAATCTAAGAAATTTAAAAACGCCGCACTCCTCGATTTTTATAGCCTGAAAATAGATTAGTCTGAATAACTACCGTATTTTAAAAACAAAAAAAATGATTTCATATTAAATAAATTGCAATAACCATTATAACCTCTTGTATCACAATACACGATGTTTATTTATTTACCTATTTATTTTTTTGACGTAAGAGCATGGCCTAAGAAGGAAGCATGTCTCATGGTGCGATAAGAAATGTTTATTATATATGTTTACATGCATAAAACTAGTAATTAAATGAAAGAAAAGGTAATGCTAGCTATGGTGTACACCATTCTACTAGCTAATTATTCCCCAGCCAGTACTTTGACATTTATATACCTAGAGGTAAGGGATGTATATATAGCAATTCTACCAAAATTAGTTCCATGTACAATATACTTTCATAAGATTCACTGCCTTCTATCAATACATCACATATCAGTACAGGGTAAGAAAAAGAGAGCCAAAAATTTCATTGTCAGAAACTTTGAAAAGGAAATAAGAGGAGGATATTTTTGCGGTTGTTATTGTTACCCCCAAAGGTAAGTAAAAGAAAATGGAATTTTTTTGATATATATCCATACCTAACTCCCTTTCAATTCATCAATTGAGCAGTGATATGATAAATCAAAACATGCCATTTATATTCCAACCATCAGCAGATCAATTTGCAGAGCAGGATTTGTGATCAACACATCTCATATATTTACACTTGATAACATCATCTCTATAGTATATGGTTCCTTGTTGATAATATATGCATGCATCCTCTAGCTTAAAGCATCGATTGGTTTCGGGTTTTTTTTTGAAATAATAATAATTTAAAATTTAATTATTAAAATAGGATGATTAAAATTTAAATTATAAGAATAGGACGGTTTGCCCCGTAGGCCCTACCCCACCCCCACCCCAGAATAGGGGGCGGGTTCCCAGAACCCTCCCCCTATACATTTGTTTAGGGGGCGGGTTCCGGGAACCCGCCCTCTATACAAAGTATAGAGGGCGGGTTCTGGGAACCCGCCCCAATTTTTTTTTATTAAGTTTTTATTAATTATTAATTATATAATTTTAATTATAATTATATAATTATAAATTTAATTTTAATTATAATATGATTATATAATTATAAATATAATCATAATTATAATTATTAAAAAAAATTAAAAGTAAATAAACGAAAAAAATATTTAAATAAAATAATAAAATTTCACTATATCAATGTATTTTACAGAATGAATCCATCAAAATTTATAATACCAAAAAATCCTCTCCGATTTCTATCTCGACGGTCAAATTTATAATATCAAAATGAATCTGTCAAATTTACAATGTAAAAAAATCCTATCTGTTTGTAAAATGTAAATACTATCGTTTTCCTTTTCCCTTGCTCTTATGAAATCCGAGGAGGCTTGACATAAGCCTATGCCTCCTGGGATGACTGGAGAATCCACATGTTTCTTGGGTAGATGGCGGCGGCGGCGGCGGCGTCTGCTCTTCTGCTTCGGGTTCGGCTTCGGTTTCAGCTTCGTCTTCTGCAGCGTCTTGGACAGGCTATTGTTCCGCAAATCCTAAAGCTGAATGTGGGACAGGTGTCGGATATGTGCTGCCTCCCAACAACTGCATGTAGGACGATAAATCTGAATCCCAACTGGGCAGTTGTAGCGAAGAACCCGTCCCGGTTTCATGCGGCTGCTGTTGCACAAAACCTTGGCCCCATGGCTGCGCAAATCCTGACCCCCAAGGTTGCTGTTGTTGCGCAAAACCTGACCCCCAAGACAGCTGTGCTGCAAAACCTGACTCCCAAGACTGGTGTTGTTGCGCTTGTCCGGTATGCCAGGGTTGCTGCTGACGGTATGGTGATCCAAACCACTGATCCTGCTGCGTTGGATCTCCGTGATACTGCGGCTCTGGTGCCGGGTCATGGTGCTGCTCTGGTGCCGATTCATACTGTGGCTCCGGTGCCGGCTGATACTGCTGCTCTGATGCCGGCGATAAATGTTGAGAAATATTATATGAACCGAATACACCACCAATTAATTGGTCTACATTTGAAAATCGAGCCTGAGTTGTCGGACCAGCATCAGTCGGGTATGGTTCCTGCACCATTGTTTGTACGAGATGCAACCCACGAGCCTGTCGTTACATTAGAAATAAGAAATAAGTATTGACTCATACCGCCGGATGTTAAAAAGTAATATAATATAAAGAATTCAACTTACCAAATCTCGTTCCATGTGGCCTCTAGGCTCGTACCGCGAAATGTTTGGAAAGTTTTTGGGGGGAGCACAAAGATATCTTATGGTGACACGTTTATACCACTGTAGATATGTTTTGGTAGCGTCGGTGGCTGTTTGGTCACCTATTTGCTGTAAGGCAATATTACGCTGCCTATCCTCCCATCTCAGCAAATATTGATGATGATGCTCCCTCCAATCACACTCCGTCTTTCCTCCTCACATGTCTCCCTCTATTGTCATAGGCGAAGGCGGCGGGAAAGGAATATGTTGCGATCTATCAAACTGTCGCAACACCCGGTCCGGTAGGTACATGACAACGACATTAATGCAGAGGAGTGGGCATCGAGCCGGCCAAACCGGCTCTCTTTCGATACAGATGCCGGGTAAGCTTTGCAGACGATCTGCTGTATAAGGCGTCCACAGGAACTGCGCAAATAATATAGTACAAAAATTGTGATGAAGGTGTTTCAAAATTGTAAAACAAACTCAATTACCTAAGTTATAGTTACCTGAGTCGCCTCCATGCGATCCAACTCATCTCTATAGTACTTAAGTACTCGACGAGAAGCCTTATACGCTTTCTTCCCATTCCACCAATAGCCGAGCGGCTTTTCAGGGGCATCCAAGCCAGTTATTTTAACATTCTCCGGTCTTCCTATATACATATGCTCCCATGACCAGATCTGTAAATAAAGTTTCAGATTATAAGAGAGAAAACCAATATTACAATTTTGCAAATTTCTAGCTGTGAAAATAAGGAATTTACCTGAAGTAATGTAATACATCCATAAATTTTATTCTTCGTAGGAGCACATGCCTTATCGAGTTCCTTATAAAGAAAGGCCAGGACCCCTGCTCCCCAAGCATATTGGCCACACACATCAAAATCCGTTAGGAAGCCAAGGTATAACGGATGGACATGCGTTGCTGATTGGTCCGGCATCAACCAAGAACCGATCATATACAAAATGTAGGCACGTGCATGTCTATCCAAGACTTCATCGGTGGCTTCATCAGGGATATTACTAAATGTATCTCTTAGCCAGTTTAAACTTATCTTATACCCCTTACTGTGGCCTCCTGGTGACTGATATTAGCATTTTTTGTGAAGTATTAAGCTAGAAATAATGTACAACATGCAATAGGTACACTAAAGAGGGGAATCAGAATGAAATTTTTTACCTGTCCGAGAACAGACTCGGCATATGTATCCCAGTATGGGTGGTCGGTATCTGGACCAACAATTTTGCCTCCGACCCCAACCCAAGCCCATTGACCCGTAAACCGAGTAAGAGACCAATATCCTGGAATGTGATAGTGGCCTCACTCCATCTTAGATGAAAGTGTGGGTTTTTTTTCTCCACACCGTTCAACCAGAGAGGTAACGAGAGCGTGGTCGATTTGGATATGCCGAATCAATGAAGCTTCATAAAATCCGGCCGTCGAAGCCGCTGGGTTATTCGCTGGTCGCTAACTATCCATTTGTCTGAGCTTATGGGTGACGACGGTGAGATTATCTCCATCCTGCAAAATTAAATAATATTATTTTCAAATATTAGAATTAAAAGAAAGGGGTAACTAAAAAAAATACTAAGTTTAGAATATTTCCTCTCGTGTAATATATTAACGATCTGTATTCGTTTTGATGAACGAGCAGAGATTTGTCGAGTGGTTGATTCTCCATTGAGACGATTTGAGATACAAGAAGAGACGGTGTGAGTTGATTTGAGGGGGTGAGTTAATTTTAAATACGAGAAGGCACACTGGAGGAGAAGAGACAGAGTGAGTTGATTTGAGGGGGTGAGTTAATTTTAAATACGAGAAGGCACACTCGGGTTTGCTTTTATAGGAAAAGGAGGGCGGGTTCGGCTGGGACCCGCCCTCTTTAAATGTCAAATCAGTTCTATTGATGTCAAATCAGTTTTTCAAATAACTTTCATTAATACAAAGAGGGCGGGTTCAGGAACCCGCCCTCTTCAATAATTATATTATATTATTTTTCTGTTGCAGGAAGAGGGCGGTTTCTAATAACCCGCCCTCTTTAATAATTATATTTGTCAGTGATATGTCACATCAGAAGGACGAGGGCGGGTTATTAAAACCCGCCCTCTTCAATTGTGTTGTCCTATCATGTCATTTGCAGAAGGAAGAGGGCGGGTTATTAAAACTCGCCCTCTTCAATAATTATATTATATTATTTTTCTGTTCCAGGAAGAGGGCGGGTTATAATAACCCGTCCTCTTCAATAATTATATTTGTCAATTAGTCAAATCAGTGATATGTCACATCATTTAGTCAAATCAGTGATATGTCACATCATTTGTCTTTGTGTTGTCTCAGAAGGACGAGGGCGAACCCGCCCTCTTCAATTGTGTTGTTTGCAGAGGAAGAGGCGGGGTTATTAAAACCTAATAACCCGCCCTCTTCAATAATTATATTATATTATTTTTCTGTTCCAGGAAGAGGCGGGTTCTAATAACCCACCCTTTTCAATAATTATATTTGCAGAAGGAATGAGGGCGGGTTATTAGAACCCGTCCTCTTCAATAATTAGCCCGCTCTCATATCCTATAAATAGCTATGATATACAACTCATTGTCCATTCACGCACTATCCTATACACAACTTACTCTCTGCTATAGAACTCACCGTCCATTTACGCTCTGTGTGGAGTCCAGAAAAAGCACAAGCTCAGTACCATAGTCTGGAAGGAGGAGCTGCAGGATAGGATCAAGACGGAACAGTTCACAAAGCATTGGAGGTAAGCCATCTATTGTAAGCATATTCCCATATTCAAGATTTTTTTATAACTCATTTTTTCGTCTTTTCCCTTCAGATGCTCAACATTATACAAGATTTTGAACACACTAATTATTCAAAAACAATACAGATTTTGAAGTCACTTTCCTGAAGGTTTTGATGGAGAGAAGTTAATTTTGCTAAGAAATGTAGCTGCAACAAATATAGATTTTGAAGTCGTTTGTGTCACATCAGTTGCATTTTTTGGTCGTGTGCTATTAAAAACCTTTTGTGGCAAATTAAAATTTGGCAATCTTAATGAGCTCAGGATCTAAAACTAAAAAAATCAAAAATCAAAGAAACTATTAGTCTTGTTTCTAATGCTTACAATTCCAACACACAACCGATTTCAATTTGGTCAAGAATATCAAATTACGAATAATAACATCCATTGTATTTTCTCTATGTACTTACGCTATAACACCAATTTCAGAAATCACAAATATAACTGTTTTTGTATTATAACATCCATTATTCAACACAGCATTAAGAATATCCATTATTTAACATCCATTATTTTGTATTATAAAATGTTTGTTTCAACACAACATTAAAAATATAACTGTTTTTGTTATGTTGTATCTTTGCGCAAACTCTCTTTCTCTCCAATATAACTGTTTTTGTGCAGGATTCTTTGCGCCGCCGCCAAATTAGTAGTTTGCAATTGTTTTCGATTTATGTTTGTTACTGTTTGCATAAATAATACGGACTTTAAGGAGCTATAACACCAATTCAGATTGAGTGGGGATTTCATCACCCTTCCTAAGACCCCAAAAATCACTAACAGCATACGCATTGCCTTCGAGTATAATTAAAAATATCTAGACTCAGCCAACTAAGGACTCTCGTGCTCAGTAGGACAGAGGAAGGTTGTGGGCATTCGATCGTTTATCTAAACTTGACTTTGTGGTGCCTAGGCTAGGCAAGTGAGAAGGTAACTTTAAAAGGCCCGTCTCACGGTGATTCGTGAGCGGATCCCTCCTTTCCTCATTGTGCTTACCTGGCCACAATTGGCAGTGAAGAGGTGATTTGAGGGTTATCTCACAACTTGTCACTTTGGAACAGTTAGGAGCAGTCTAGTGGACTTGAAGACCATAGCTCTAGGTATGATTGTGCATGGTTTGACGGTGATTGTATGGAGTTGTTAACGTTTTTTTTATTGTTGGCTTGATATTGTTTGATGCAGACTATGGCAAGTTCAAATATAGTTGTTATATGTAAATACGACGGCCGGGTTATCACAAGTGCACACGGTCCCGAGTATATGGGCGGGTCCGCAAGAATCATGCGATTAGAAGTATCAACGACTTATAATGAACTAGAGAATAAAGTGTTTAAAATCACGAAATACGATCCCCGTGAAATTAGGGTTAAGTTATGTTGTATATGGCCTATGTTCAGTGGAAATGTATTGGTTGAAATTAAAGACGATGCATCAATATCTTCGATGATAGATTTCGGTCTATCAAACACCCAGCATTCTTTGAACTTTGGTGGAGAAGGAGCAATTGGAAGTATCAGAGCCCCTCCAACGGTAATTTGATGGTAATCCTGGAGATAGTTCATGGGGGTACGGTCACATGGTTAACGACGATACCGTCAGTGGAGGTGGATATGACTATACACAACATTATTCAAACCTTCAACTCATGGGTAAACATTTTAGTAATACCAAGATACTAATATCCAAACATTTTATAAATCCAT